>OY970767.1:13546014-14796014 GCA_963853795.1 Xestia rhomboidea | reverse complement strand
TTATCAAAACAATATAACAAAATAATCGCAATACTCCCGGTATTGCGATTATTTTGATATAACAAGTGGATGTGTGATTTTAATAAGTGGATGTATCCACTGCAACCGAACTAGGCAATGCCTGTATTTCGGTTTTCAGCGCCTTTTCCCTCGATTTTTCAACAATAAAATGCCAACAAAGAATTTATACTAATTGGTTGGTTGTACTACTAATTAAATTAGAAGTCATTTACCAGAGACACTTTAAAACTTTATCTTTTCGTTTTGTTTTGTCTATCGTACCTAAGTATATTTAACAGATTTGTTACAGAACATCAAATGATTACACACGGATGTGACAAAATTCCAAAGTTGCGGGTGCATACCTAGAAAAAAAATTATAAGCCTGTCCTAAACAGTGAGTGGAAATTCGAAGGGATTATAATGTTCGCTGCTTGTCTAAGTATTTTTTTTAAAAGACACATGATAAAAGTTTTATTGTTGAAAGTTAATGTCCCGCAACTCGCTACTAATTTTAGATTCGTCTCTGGAATTACGAAAGGTTACTCTATAATACTCTCCCTATTCACACCTCAACATATAGATGCACCGAATTCAGACTGGCACTACAGCCACTATTAAAGCACTAGATAGGCAGTGACTACTTTACATAAACACGTTAGGGCTGATAGTTCTCGCCCCCGACGTCTTACCAACCTACCGAGATGGGGGACTCTAATATTATAATAGTTTCCGCGTCAGGTGCCGAAGGATGCATAATTAAGTGATGTAGTCTTAAGAAAGGTATTATTATGCTTACATTGTGGGTTCACGTTGTTAACACGAAAAAAAGGAAAATGATTTACCTACAAGTGCAAGATGCAGAAGCCTCACAGTATTTGAAACTTCGAGAAAATACCAAGCGATTTTGACGTGCAGACGTCAAGAGGGGTCCGCTGTTAGTAAACAATTGTTAACGAAATATATTGACGCATCAAAAGATCCATATACAGATCCACGTTGCAATATCAATACAGTTTCAAACAATCCACTTCACAGTGACATCAATCGTATTCAAAAATCGAACAAACGCTCTCACCGGCAAACGGCAAAGAACAAAAATTCGCGCGCTCGAAAAAAATGGCGAAATATCCCCATACCATTGTCCGGCTCACAATGCCTTTACGACACTGGGTAAATAACGTTTTCGAAAAATGTAAAAAAGCACCCGCAGTTTGTGGGTAGCGGGTAAACACGTCGCCGTACCCCTTATTGAGTTGATCTGGCCATTTGTACAGCCCTCGCCCTTTGCATTTTGGAAAAAAAGAAATTCAGCTTGCGAATTCAATTTCCAATATCCATTTTTGACGTGGCGTGATTAGAACGCAGTTTGGTCGTTAGCGGTGTGTCGAGATTGTTGTCGACTTCCATTTTGTATTCGTATCGATTCGAAGTGTGGCTAGCTGTCCGGTGTTTGTTTGTTCGTTTGTCTTTACTCGTGTAGTTTTAACTAACTCTGACATTTGCTTCGAAAGAAGTTTGTATGTGGTGCATTGATGACATGTTTCATGACATAATGGTACATTATGATATAAGTGCGGTAAGTTGAAAATTACAGTCGAGGCGATATTACTAGCCCGAGCCGTAGGTAGGCGAGGGCGATAAAAAGCAGAGGCTGTAATTATCAAAGCGCACGTATGTCATTCGACGTTTTATAACATATTTGCGAGGAAATAAATAAAACAAATAAAAACAATACAGCGAAAAGAAAAAGCGCGCGGAATAATTTCTACTTGTTCACAAATTAGCGAGGCGCGCGCATCAGCGTTTTTTAAGGCAAAGACACACAAAACAGCCAGTAGGTAGGTAGGGGTAGTACTAATAAAGTAAATTAATATTTTTGTGTTTTTGTTACAGATAAATGGTTGTAATTTATTGTCAAAATTAATTAAATTAAAGAATTAAATGTTTATTTATTATATTTCATCTCCCAAAGTTAATTTTATTCATAAAATGTTGACCACTTTTCTGACATAAAAACTCTTTGCTAAGATTTAAAAAAGTATAAACCGTGCATTTTACTTTACAGCACAAGTACGTAATGAGATACATTACGATATTGAAATTGGTGAAATAAGAGACCCTTTACGAGCAAATGTGTTATAAATTATTATTACATTTAAACCTCTTCTTGCATTCTTTTGTTTTAATGTTGATCGGAAAACCTTTACGGCCAGTATATTTTACTGTTTTTCAGTTCATGCCTGGCAGAAGTTTTGTAGAATACATATTGATATGGAACTAGCAAATAAATATAACTCGTGTATGTAGGACGTAACTCTAATGTTACTTTTGCTACTACTGCTAGTAGCCGATTCATTCACAATTATTCAAGATTCATCTATCCCTAAGCAATTGCCACTACAGAAAATTACACATTAATCAAAAACAATACTATTACGTTTATTTGTTCCAATAAGCACCTCTTAATACATCTCACGAGTGTCTTCCAAGTCTTGTAGCAATAATAAATATATCATAGTTATCCCCTTGGGACAAATAAAAGGGAAAATAAAGCAAATCGCCAACCCGGAAGGGTCTACGAAGAAAAACGATTAATATTAACTGAAATTGTTATAGGCCCCTTATAAGGGGACATTTAATATTTTTACTGCTTTATCCGAAAGAGTTTACTTTGAGATTCAATACTCGTAAAATTTGAAGACACAGTTATAGTGATTTGTGGTAATTATAATTGTTGAAGTAGGCGGATTGCTGTTTTTGGCGCTTGAAAAAACAAGTCAGTATTTTTGGATCTGTTATTTCTATTTTCTTGAAAGAAGATTTCAGAAAAAAACATTGTTATTTTACTTCTAACAGTTTTTTGATGTTGACTATATTTTAATATATCAGGGTTAGTCAGTTTGTTAACCTTAGGTTTTTTGTTATAAAAGATTTAATTTTTTAACTTTTCTCAAGTTTCTAGACAGGACCAAAAAACAAGTTTAAAAATCACAAACAGGGACTCATAATTAACATTTTTAAAACACCTCAGCGACATATTATAAATGTCCTCACCTCACTTAATTTTTGAACCTTACCCTCCAAAGAGTAACCCAAAATCTCAACAAAAAAGCATCTTATTAAGGAGGGACCTTAATGAAATCTCAGCTCATTAATAGAGAAGGCAAAAAGAGTCGTTTTATTAACACGCACGTGATATCATCCCTTAACGAGTCCTGGGACAGCGGTGTTCTTACATTAAAATGTAAACATTGCCCCTTACCCCTTCCCTCAAGTCACTGTAGGGCAGAATCGTCATTTGTCTGTGACATTAAAATATTTGGCAAACGGGCGTTTAAAACGTTGGAGTAGAAAAAAGACTGAGCTAAAATGCTTGATACTATGAATTCCTAAGATTAAAAACAAACAACGTTTATGGTAAAATACGTGTAAAAAATCAGACGAGCTGCTTTGAGTTTGAGTTTGTAGCTTCAATCGTCCCATGCAGAATGATGTTATTACTAAGCTACGAGCCCTTTTAGTGGTTTGTACTGCTGTAAACTCATTATATATTATAAGACAAAAACCGCTCATAACCACGCGTCAAAAACGCGTAACAAACGCTCGTCTACCGTTCTTTCATAATAAGAGCGTCTAATCTAAGTGTCGAGTACCTCAGAGCGGTCATCTCTGTCGGGATCACTCCCAGGGGTCCCCTAGACCCCAGGAATCCGGATTTATTCCGTCTGAATACCCAGTGTCGCAAACGACACCTCTGCGATGCCTGAATGTTTTATGACATAGCGTGAAGATGTTAGATTAGATTAAATTCAAACGTGTGATGTTGAGTTGGGAAGTAGCTTTGGAAATAACAGGGTAATTACCTGTTTAGGTCTTATTATGAAGAAGGGCAGAATATCTTATTTAAAGACACACATTTTCAAAAAGTAACCATGGAGTTTCATGCCGGTTCTTCTCCATGGAAAAGACCAACGCGAACCGTGCAGCTTTTTCAACGCTTTTTCAATATTTTGATTTTGATGATTTCTATTTTGATTTGTAACTTTAAATCCAATAAAGAAAGTGTAAAGTTTTACTGCGTTTAAAAATGGATTGCAGTAGGTATTTGAGTAAAATGGGTGCTCTAAAAAGTGTTTGTTTTCCAACGGACGGTATTTAGTTTCGCACTTAAAAATGCCAATAGATTACGACAAGACTGGAAAAAGACATCGTCGAAAAATCCTACAGACGTATAATTAAGTTTATGTAAGTATGTCTCTATTTTAGACCAACTTTTATTAACAACAAAATGTTGAATAAGCCTTATAAAAGAACATATTAGTTTTATTTATTGAAATACTGCACAACATTTATAGAATTGTTTTAGTCTTCAAAATAGAGTAAGTCTTCTATTACTTTGTACGTAAACTTCCTTTAGAATTTTATAAGTTGCGCAGTAGTGGTAATGAATCTTGTTTACATGCAAACTCGTAGTTCACACGTCTAGACGAAATTGAAATTTACATTCATAAACTTTGCTAGTTTAACCTAGCCCACTTAACATGATGGATTCTTAACATTTTGAAAACTTTCAATGGAATTTTGATAAAACAAGATTATTATTGACTGGGTCGTTGGTATAGTGGTCATAAGCAAGACTGTTGGGTTCGATTCCCAAGTCAGGCAGAGACGGGTGAGTTTTTTTTTGGACAAGCTATTTAGTTACCCTCAAATGGTTCATCGATAACCCAAGTGGATGTCCCAAATATATCCACTTGGGTGCAATTTCTCGCTCTGTAACTATCTTTCCTAAAACTGCGGCAATTCACAGTCGCATTAAAGATGAAACTGTTTCTTAGTAGAAACTTTTTTAGTTAAGTCGAAAGTTGTTAAATGTCAGTCGCTAAAACAAATAGGCAAAAAAGAAATTGATAGACATACTCGTACAAATACCTAGTGCGTTCCAAGATCTCGCCATCCAAATTGAAAATACATCTTGAAAAGTCACGGAACGGAAGTTAAAGAACTTTAGGGTACCGTAGTACCTAAATCAAAATTACAAAGTTCCAATGAGCGGTCCTTAACGACGAAGAAGATCGGCGAATTCTTTAATTATTTAGCTCTAATCGCTGCCAACGATGTCCTTTGACGTCGCTTGCTTTAATTTAGGATTCCACCCCCAAATTAAAAATATAATGAGACTGAACTGAGCCGGTGTTAATTGGAAACCGATCTCAGAGGGTGGTATAGACAGGCTGTTGTTTTGATGTAGGTACAAAAGTATCTATAATGATAGCGACAAAAGAAAAAAAGGAAAAAAAAAAGAAGTAATCGAATTTTTTATTCAATTGCCATTATTTGATAGAATACAGGTCAACTTGTTACGTCAAAATAAAACCGTCTTCAAAAACACAAAAAAGTGAAAAATAACTTTAGCTTCAGAAGTCAGTGGCAAAAAAAACAGAATCAAACAAACAAAAGTCAGTCGACATCTGAAGCTATAGTTATTTTTCACTTTTTTTGTGTTTTTTATTTTTTCAATTTTAGGGAAGTCTTCAATATAATAGACAGCAAATCTGTCGTGGTTGCAGCAATCACGTATATCTCCGAAAATCAGCATCAGATCTTCACCAAACGGGAACACCGAAAAAGAACCATAATAATCGGTTCACAATAAAAAAAACAGACGAATCTAGAGTTAAAATTGCAAAGGAAAAAAAAACATTGCGCTTCTGGTGCTCCTGACTAGACAATAGGCAACTTGATGGAGTGTTTAAAAATGCTACCCACACCGCGACTAACTTGGCCACCGTGACCGCGATTAACTTCTGGGTCCAAGTAATTTTATAAGACGTACCATAGATACGAAAAAAAAAGCCGAGGAGCAATTGTCCTTTTTCTTACACCCCTTTTGTTAAAAAAGTACCTTGTGTTGCAAAAACGTACTTCAAACATTTGTACCTTCAGTTTTTTTTCTCAACCCATTGACATATTTGCACGTTGACACAAAACACGCAGTAAGTAATCGTGCTCATTTGTCAGCGTGAACACCGCGCTGCAGCCGCTGGATTATCTTCATTCTCATCTTACCTTTTTTTTTTTCTTAAAAAGTTTGGACGAGTTAAGGGGATTACGTTGATGCGTGTCGCAAATATTTTTAGTTGAAGTTGACAATTCATTAATATTTGAAATTGCTGCTTCGCATTAAAACGTCATATTATACCTTAAAGACTAAGTGAACATTTCTTAGCGATAATAATGGTGGAAAATTGTGATTTTTGTATTTTTTTTAATAGCTTCTGATCTATCAAAAAGTTCATGTCAATTCTGTAAAAAGTCTTTGTTGAAAATATGAAATGCTTTGAAAGTCATGTTCACTTGTATACCTATTTCAAAACATTTACGCAATATCAAAATGGTGTTTTCATGCTCAGAACTTAACAGTTTCTCAAGTAGTTACACAGTTAACAGTTATGAAACTGCAAAGAGAAAACCTACAAAATGAAACTTTTACTACTGAATGTTTCTAGATTTTCTTAAGTAAACTCGCAATTTTCTGACCATAAACCCAGTTGTTTGAAACCTTTGTAAGTTAAGTAAAGTGAAGCCCACAAAATAATAAGTCTTTTAATCTTACGTAAAAAAAAAATACTGTAACCATAATGGTAACTACAGCTTTAAGCCTTTTGGGGTCCGAGTACGCGTCTCCTTTTTAAGGAAATCTCTCACCGACTGGTCGATACTTCGCGTAACCAGAGGGCTGACTCTGTCTTTGGCCAAAGAATTAGCATTGCCATTCAACGTGGAAATGCTGCCAGTCTTCTGGGCACGTTTCCGGATGACAGCGATGCGGAGGAGTACTTTGACGCCTATTGACGCCGTTGTATATAATTAAAATTAAAAGTTACTTGCGTTTAGTTTTTTTTTTTTGTAATTATTTGGAGTTCTAGTCTTTCTTTATCGTGTGGTTAGTGCCTAACCTGGTGTCAGAGTTTTTAAGCCACCCATGGGCCTCTGACTTGGTTTAACATTCGGTACTTCACATTCATATTCATGGGCACGGTCACAATGACAGTCGACCGGCAAATAAAAACAAATAAAAAACAGTAATAGAATCAGAGAACAAAATCCATCACAGTGACACGCGTGACGTAGATACATGCGGCCTCTTTGTACAGCGTGCTTACGTAACGACGTGACAAAGTTGTTCTATAAAAATGTGTAAGTATTCGAGATGTGGTGATGTAATTAAATGTGATAAACTATTGTAAGACTACCTTTATGTAGAAATTCAACTAAAGTGTATGGGTTTTTTGTGCAGCGTGATCACTTAACGACGTGATAACTTTTCCATTTAAAAATATATAAGTATTGGGATGTCATGACTTGTTTTGTGTAGGTGGTCTTTTGATGGAAGACAATATTAACTTAACGGAGACATTAATGAGTGAAACAAGCGGCCTCTTTGGACAGCGTGCTTCCGTTATGACGTGACAACGTGGTCTTAATTAAAAAATGTGAGTAACTACGTATTGGTGAGGTAGGAAATGTTGGTACTTATTTGGTATTAATGCAATAAAAGTTGTGTTGGCTTTTGATACATGTCAAGCTTCATGGACTGCATGAAGAATTTAAATAAAAACTTCATTTGCGTATAAGTGGAAATTGATTCCTGGGAAAAGTATGGAATAGTTTTATATTATGTAATCATTACATGAACCCGTGTTGGCTTTTTTACAACAGCAAAACTTATGCTGCGTCTTTTAATTACAGGAAAACGGTGTAAGTGATTTTTTCAATTTTCGACGGCTCCTTAAACGTAAACCCTAGATAAAACATAATTACGTTGTTAACTCAACATCTAACTTTACTTGAAAATAAATAATTTACAAACTAAAATACCAGCCTGTAGACAATGTCTCCGAGTCTCCGAGCACTGCAATATTTTGCCCACCTTTGGGGTCTCCACATTATGCATAACTGATAAGGCCCGATTTTGTATGCATGCGATCCTTAGCCTCAACACTGCGTGGGTATAATGACGTCACACCCGTGGGAATAGTGAACCACACAGTTTTTAGAGCATGTTTATATCTTTTGTGGTTGGCGTGTGACATTATTACAGGGTTTTGCGTAAATTTCTTACGAAATAATGAAGCAATCGTCCATTATTCAGTGAAGTGTGAGACGGTAACACAAGATTAAATAGGTATTTGAATCAACACACAAAAAAAATTGACTATAAGACGATATAAGTATGGGTACTGTAAGAGATGGATATTCACATGTTTTAATGATTTAACACAATGAAAGATTTTGAACGAATGTGATTTCTTTGTATTTTTATTAAACAGGTAACATTTTAATGAGGTATCATCATATATCATCTTTGTTTTTTTTTACTTTATATCGACAGAGTGACTCTAGTATTATAAATAGGTAGAATATTTTAAACACCACCTGGCCGCAAAACAAAAGCTATGAATAAATAAATCCTCCTGCCACGAGATTACGTAAATAACAAATACTCCTACACGTCTCACAAATATAATTCAAGCAAAAAACAAGAGACGTCTGCCCACCCACGCCAATCACGAAACGAGTTACCCTCCGGATATTCAATTCCTGGACATGTCCGAACTGGAGCGAAACAAATATTTATCAAAACCTGTAAGGAATACATAAAATGACATAAAACATGTGCGGCCGGACGAACAAACAGCACAGTGATGGATTATTGCCAGTGACCGCCTCTATTTCCTATTGGAATAAGGAATTACCATATGCGCCCGGACACGACGCCGGATACGGGATGCTAGTGTGGAGCAGAATTTTACCGAAGGACCTGTCCTTCGAGCCGTATGCTTGCTTTTAAATGGTTAGAAACAACGGGAGTACAACTGCTTTTATTCGAAGGGATGTGCAATTCAGTTCTGGAAAAGTAAAAGAAGTATTTTGTTTGCTGAATGTTCGATTTTTAGTCTAATAGGATTATTTGGTCAACCGAGGAGGAGCTCGTGGCTACATAATACTAGCCGCTCGGGTCGAATTTTAGGTTAAGCCGTGCTTGCCTAGGTTGGTCTGTGGATGGGTGACCACCCATTACATACCGAGTTTCCTCCGTGCCTCGGAAAGAACGTTAAGCTGTTGGTCCCGCCTGTCATTTGTAGATCTTTGACGGTCGTTACAGATAGTCAGTGGCCCAAAAAGTCTGATAACCAGTCTTACCAAGAAGTATCGTATTACCTAGTATTAACTGGGTTGTCGAGGTCAGATAGACTGTCGATCCATGTAAAATACTGGTATTATGCTGCATCCGGTTAGACTGGAAGCCGACCCCGATATAGTTGGGAAAAGCCTAGACAGATGATGAGGATTATTTGGTCAACCAGTGTTCTGAGTGTTTTTCAAAATAAATTTCTAGGGTTCATATTAACTTTTAATTTTAAGTCTTGAAATTATTTATGTTATTGGTGTTTTTGTAATCGTCAAATGTAAAACACCAAACACCTAAACACAAAACGGTATCAACAGGGCTTTTGTGTTAATTTTCATTTGACCAAATCCAAATTCTCCATTTAAAGTAAGTTACTATAGACCCATCTTTTTTCCTATTCCCGCATCCAAAAGAGCACATTCCACTCCTCCCAACCGTTCGTATTCTACACGGGGTCGGCGTCACTCCGACGACCGGAGACCCTTCAAAAAGTTTGATAATAACACCAGCAACGGCGGTAATGTGACAGCCGATACGTCGCCAGGCCGCGGCTGTTTAAATTTCGAACAGCCATTGTCCGGCAGATGGCAATTTGTTTTCGTTTAGAAGTATTGCTTTGTATGGACTGGGTATTTCTTTTTTGCAGTGCGGAGCAGAGGATGCAGTAGCACTACTTGTCATTGGCTGAAGTTTATTAGTGATCCATCATCATCATCATCATTTAAGCCGAAAGACGTCCTCTGCTGGACATATGCCTCCCCCAAGTGTCGCCACGTTGACCGGTCCCGTGCGACTCGTATCTAGCGGATTCCCGCAACCTTCACCAGGTCATCGGTCCACCTAGTGGGAGGCCTTCCAACGCAACGTCTTCCGGTTCGCGGTCGCCACTCCAGAACTTTTCCGCCCCATCGGCCATCCGTTCTGCGCTGCTGCTTGCTGGATTAGTGATCCATATTAGTTTAATTTCGATCCGGTGAAAATTGGATCACAAAGGCAGAAGACAGACAAACGTAGAGCAAAATGGAGGAGGCCTCCACCCGTTGAGGGGTCCATATTGAAATACAAATATTAATATCAATGAAATTGTAAACTGTTTTAAAAATTGAATTTATTTAATATTTTAGAAATCCATCTATAAGGAAACAAATGATTTTGTTAATTTGGAAATTATTTGCTAGGCGATTGCAACTTTTTAATCATGATATGAATTGTATTATTTTTTGTTATTTTATGCATGCACATTTATGTAATAGTAATTTTATGATGATAAGCTCAAAAGAGTCTGGGCCAATCATAACTAAAGCCCACCTGATGAGAAGTTTGGTTTTTCCAATATTTCTGTACGACGCAGAGACATGGACGGTTCGCCTCAAACACCGACGCATAATCGATGCACTTCGGATCCCTTGGACCGCGTTTCGGACCAATGTCTCGATCTTGGAGGAACTTTGAATCAAGGAGAGGTTATCATCGACTGTGCAGATGCGAATCCTCAAATACTTTGGCCACATTGTTCGAAATGAATGCTCCATGGAACGGCTTGTTGTCCAGGGGCAAGTAGAAGACAAGAGGTCACGCGGTCGATCACCTACGCATTGGACAGACCTTATAAAAGCTGCAACACAAACGTCCATAGTATAGTCCAAAGCTCCCGAGACGCTAAAGACTGCAACAAATGGAGGCGCATCGCAAGGGCTACGTCATCCAAAGAAAATGCATCATCATCAACCACGACCATTTTGTCAAGAATGCACGACTGAGGAGGAGGGAATTTTATGATATAATTGTTTTATAAGTCATTCATTATGGAAATAAAGTAAATAAAAGGAAATGATAATTAGTTTAATTCAATGTCAGTGTTTCATTGGTCTGGACTATTAATCCATTGGTACAAACATTTTTTTTGTTACAAACATTTACTTACCTGGTCAAAATGTGTCCTAAGTCTTACTAGACTGTTACTATGTGACATAAAATAAAATACCTTTTAGACGAACAGAGACTGTGTTAATCACATCATGATAATGACATTTGAAAATAATACAATTTAACAACTGATAATTATGCACATTTCATAAATTCCGCTTATGTGAGAATATTTTATACTTGTTCATTGAGTGTCAATAAATATTTAGTGCAGTTGCGCTTTTTAGAAAGAGTAAATCGGCGGCCTTGCGTGATCTTAACAACGACAATTCAACAATCCACAATGATAAATGAATCCCTAACCACAACACTCGAAATGAAACCAACAGAAAAATACAAGGAAAGGAATGACAAAGCTCCTATGGCTCAGTGATGATAAATGATAGATTCATGAGGTGCGGTGCAGGATCACATGTGTCGTTTGCGCGCTAATGTGGTGGAAGTGGCCCCTCGATGTGGTGGTGACGAGTTATGGTGTAATGGTGCTTAGGTAGTGGGAATTCTTAAGTATTAAAAAAGTGTTTCTTTGGAAATCAGCAGAAATATTAAGTGAACGCAAATTCTGCGTTAAGGCGACTACAGGAGCTAAATTAGCAACTCCAATTGTGGTGGTTCAAACTTCGTGTGAAATACTGTTAGAATAAAGTTCTAATCAGCTTGCACTACAAAGTGGTTGTTACGTCAGTCACTGCGGGCCGAATAGTGCGAAATGAGTGGTTTTTTGCGATTTACATAAAATCTATTGACTGGACTAAAAAAATAAAACACTATCATGCTAATATGTTGCTTGTATAATTATTTGCCAAAAAATCAGAATGATCGCATTTATTTTAGTATGGATAAAAATTTCTTTCAACGAGTAAAAACCAACTCGTTAAAAGAAATTTTTAGAGATAAGTTTGTGATTTTTTTATCGAGTAAAATTAGTTGTATTATGTTTTCAAAACACTATCATACTATATATAGAAGAATATCATATATTTTCTAGTTTTGTTTATTGCTGTGAATCGTATGCTTTTTTGCATTATAAAACTCGCGTTTAGCTCCTGTAGTCGCCTTAAAACATTTTTTTATGAAAGTTTTCTATTCAATCCATCATTAAAACTGAGTTGAATCTATTCTATTATGTTGTAGTTTTTAAAAGAACATCGCACTATATTTATGCGTTAAAAAGTTCGTTTCAAAAGAATAATCGTACATTCAAATCTATTTTATCAAATTACATTCAAATTCTATCCAAAAAGCCTGGCACACATACGAAAATTTGCAGAAATAAAAATGTCTAGACTAACAAGCGAGTCGTATCTCCGAAAAGCAAGTTTAATACATTGAAATATTCAATTGCCTGTCCCGCTATCAGATGGCTAATAACTTTGCAACTTGTACGTGTGTTGCCAAAGGAAAATACCTGGGAAATGGCTTTGTTTTCAACTACATACACTGCATATGCCCGGGGAGCTTGTAGACTGGTGTGTACATAATCTAGAAATTTATTTGTGAGATATGCTGCCAAATGTGTGTTATAGATTATGGCGGGTGCATAATTTTGGAGGAAGATCGAGACTAAAAGAAGTCAGGTAAAAATATTGAAAATACCATGTGCATGTACGTCTTTTATGAAGAGTTTTATGTGAATTTATTGTTTTCTGGTCAATTATTCTAAGTACTGACTTAGAAGGTTTGAAATCCAAAATAATAATAATAATATCGCTGGACATTACACAGCGCCATCTAGTGCCACACTAAGCAACTAGACTTGTGTCGTGGACACCAGATAGTTGATATACTACATATATACTTTTCTACGTCCCCTCAATATTATAAAAGAACTTTCGTTAGTGTTGACTCTATTAAAGTATAGCTATAAACCAACTCTTAAATGTTCCCCAATTCGAAAGCAAAATTATCGGCCCATCACTAATTTCACATCTCAAATACTCGGAATCAACACAACAGAGGCACAGTGATGCGTCCTGACAAGTCAGATGCTAATCAGTCAACCCTTCGGCCGACAAATCGGAAATTAGGGACGCATGAGCGATACAGGGTTAACCCGGACCGACCGGGGTCTTTTTGGCCCCGGAGACCAGCCGTCTTGTTCTTTGAATATTTAACGTGAAACAAATGTCCTTTCACATTCGTGACTTCACCTGTGACGGCTACAAAGTGGACGTTTTTATTTGGAGCTGGAACTATTTTGGTTGTATTCATTTCGCGATACATGTATAATTGAAAATAAGTTCTTTAAAGAAAAGGCGGGATTATGCTAATTTAGAGTTACAACTGCATTTTAATAACTAACATTTTATTGTAATAAATGGAGGGATCATTGCGTAAAAGGACAGCCAGAATTATATTACGTGATACATATAATTTTATAACTTAAGTAGTCATATGGCTGCGATGTTTATACCTATTTGATGTTAACGCTCACCTACGTATTAATTTGAGTGGTTTAATTTTAATTTTCATCTTTGTCACCAGACTACGCTTATTTTACTTCAGTTTCACTGCCAACTGAAGTTTCGTCATTAAGGGGACTACAGGAGCTAAACGCGAGTTTTATAATGCAAAAAAGTATACGATTCACTGCAGTAAACAAAACAAGAAAAATATATGATATTCTTCAGAATATATGCTAGTACGATAGTGTTTTGAAAACATAATACAAATAATTTTACTCGATAAAAAAAATCACGAACTTATCTCTAACGAGTAAAAGCCATACTAAAATACATGCGACCATTCCGATTTTTTGGCAAATAATTTTACAAGCAACATATTAGCATCATAGTGTTTTTTTTTTTTTACTCCAATCAATAGATTTTTTGCAAATCGCAAAAAACCACTCATTTCGCACTATTCGGCCCGCAGTGACTGATGTAACAACCACTTTGTAGTGCAAGCTGATTAGAACTTTATTCTAAAAGGATTCTCTCTATTTTTCAAATAGAGTTGCAAATTTAGCTCCTGTAGTCGCCCTAATGAAAACCAGAAAGCTATAAAACTAACAATAAGGCTAAGCTACAATTCTCCACTCCGATTTATATTAATGGAAGCATTTCTCCACCTTCAACTGTCAACGCCTAAACATGTCCGCCAATACTGAACAAACCGTCCGTCCGTTACCGCCTGTCTGAACTACCTCAGGTGACGAGTTCGTTGTCGATTACAGGCGCAAAGTACGAAACACTTTGATCGCGTTACCGACCGGTAGACGTGTCTAAGGCATAGTTTCAACCTGAGCGGAGATGAGCGGAGCTGTGCGGAGATGCGAAATATTCGACACAACATTGAGTGATGAGAGATGTGATGTGGATTTCAAATTTCGGTGTTGATCCACACGTTCTTGAACAAGCGCCGTCAGTTGAGGCTTGTCATTTCTAAACTGCCAGGGTTTAATCCTAATTTTTTTTTTTACTTATGTAAGCAATAATAATGTACCCAGGACTTTTTAATACCTAACTTTAATTTAAATTTAAAAGGGTCTCCATGGAGTTTCTTGCCCATTCTTCTCTATAAAGCTATGCTTTGGAATCGGCAACTACAGTAATTTCGCAGTTATAATGCCTTGTGGCTGTACTATAGTTAGAAGCTACAAGACGTTGGCCTGCTTCACAAATAAATAAAATTGAAGTCCGCCTTTGTACAGTTTTTTACTTGTGCATAAAGTTTTAAAAGTGTCGGTTTATAATTTCCAAATAATAGTTTTTTACTGAATGTATGTGAAAGTATACACCACAAATTTTTACCTAATTAGTACCAAAAAAATCAGCTCTATCCGTACCCTTTACTGATCCTATCTTTATTTATATAGTCAAAAGTCAAAAAACGAAATCCCAAAATTATCCACGAAAATTTGTCATAATTGGTAAGTAAACTCAATAACTGAATCAAAAATTCATAACAATTGCTACTAGAATATAACCACGCGAACGCGAGAGCGAGAGAAAACGACTAATGAATATTATGAATGGCCTGTACAATATTTCCATAAATTGAGTGACATTTTGGGATATAAACAAACGCTAATAACTTTGCTGTTTATCAATATTATGTATTGAGACTTTACATATATAATAGAAATACCTTTTTTAATAAGCCCTTTAATTAAAAATTAGTGGTGTATTTTGGGTTGTTTGTTGTTTCATTTGTTTTTAAATTTTATCTGTTTGTCTGCTTGTTCCGGCTAATCTCCCAAACGGCTGGACCGATTTTGACGGGACTTTTATTAGCAGATAGCTGATAAACTTAGGATGAACTTAGGTTAGAGTTCCGTGCAAAAAAATTATAACACTTGAACCTTTGTTAACAAAATCCGATTCAAATAGGGTAGTGTATTTTTTAAATAATTTTACGCGGGCGAAGGCCGCAATATAATTATAAATGCTTTAGTTTGTGTTTGAATCAATGGTCGATTCCCGCACATCTCCTCTCCGCTTCGCTTGTGTCCGCTCCGCTTGTCTCCGCTCCGCTTGTCTCCGCTCCGCTTGTCTCCGCTTTGGTTGAAACCGGGCCTCAGAGTATCTAGGTACCTCTCGCCGCTTTGAGAGGCATCGACTTGACTTGCTTAAGGCGCTATCGTATACTGTTTGATAATTTGAGCTCCGCTCTGTTGGTAATTGACCGTTTAAATAAAGGAGTGCCAACGGAGTTTACCTTAGATTTTAATTAAGGCTAAGATTTGGTGTTTAATTTGTGCTTTATATTGTTTTCATTCCCCAGAACAATAGTCGTTGTGGATTAAAAATAATTCTTATATGTATAATGTATTCACAGAATCGTGACCGTTGGAAGGAATGTAGGGAGGCCTTTGCCCAGCAGTGGGCAATACAGGCTAGCTATAATAATAACTAGCCTGTATTGTCTCAAATCAAAAATATAATGATGATAATAATAAAATGTAGCTAAAATCCAGTCTACGGGCTGAGAAGAAAACCACTTTCCGATAATAATAATAATAATGGTTATTGTAATGTAATTGAATTGTAATTGTAATGTTTATTTAATGTTTATAATGAAAATAATGTTTTAAAATACATTATTATGCGCGAGGTACTTTGTTCGATTCTCAGGTTGAGCAAAGTGTGATAGGGTTTTTCATGAGAATTTCATGTGACTTAAATATAACTTGGGTGTGGACTATATAAGAGGTATACCTCTCACAGGATCTACGGTGATTACGGACGTGATTATCATATGGTACAACACCATATTTTTTATGTGGAAAATCTGTTTTTCTTTGCTCAGTTTGTAGGTATCTAAAGGCCAAATGAATGTATCCTCAACCCCACAAGAGCAGGTAGTCACATAACATACACCCATAATTCTTCATTAACACACATTAGACTCTATTCCGCCAATCCCTAAGACACAGCGCACATTTGCGGACAGGATAATGGCGACATACGCATTTAAATACAGTCATAAATCGTCCGTGTCTGTTTGTACGCACAATGTGCATACTTCGGCCAGATGACGGCGACGTCTTAAAATTTAGGGACCCTCTCTTAACCCCCTAACCCGAGGTACACTGTAATTAATAAATGACCCACACGGTCCCAAGACCGCAGGGATTCAGATTAATATGAAATTAGTAGGTAAACTACTGGTTGCAGCTGGAGGCGGTTTTCAAGAAATTTTGTATATAGAAAACATTCTTCTAATTTTTTTAGTATTAACTAAGGAAGGGAAGTAAAACATCGTGACAAAACCAGCATTCCTGAGAGATATTTCTCGACGGCATGTAAAGCTAAGTCAGAGGCCCATGGGCGGCAAAAAACTCGGACACCAGGTTAGGCACTAACCACACGATAACTAGAGAAGAAGAAGTACTTACTTAATCAACACCTGCATAGCTTTTTTACAATTATATTGTTTAGTGACTGAAGTCTGACAACCAGTCTTACCAAAGGTTATCGTGTTATCCAGTACTAACTGAGTTGTGGAGTTCAGAGAGGCAGTCGCTCCATGTAAAATACTGGTATTCAGCTGCATCCGGATAGACTAGAAGAAGCCGACCCCAACATAGTTAGGAAAAGGTTTAGCAGATAATGTTTGTTTAGTGACTGCCAATTTGACCCTAAAAACCTAGCTACCAAGTTACACGATACCAAACAGATTGTTTTACTACACACTTATACTATACACATATTCGTTATAACTAATGTTGTTTCTTACAATACCTAGAGATTCATTTCAGTAAACCTTTAACTCATCATATCTCCTGGCTCCTGAAATACAGATAACATAAGTATGTTATCAAAATGAAAAAAAAAAAAAAAAAAATGTGAGACCCTGGCTCCAGAGCTAGGTTAGAGTACTTACTCTAACTTAGCTCTGGAGCCAGGGTCTCACATTTTTCTGTGACCTATTTTTATGCCAATAAGGAAATTTATTATTATGAAATCTTCAAAATAATCGGCTATGAACAGCCTTATCATTTGGCACCACTTAAATTTCTACCGACAATCCCAAATCTTTATTTCCAGTTCTTTATCAACATACCCACGAACCACCACAAACAAACCGGCAGACATTATCTAAATGGTACATAGCCGGCCTTTCAGACCGCGCAGCACCCATTAATTACTTAAATTTAATTCATACGAGACCCTACACCACTATTTACATTCAAAAACGTACCCTTACACCCTTGCCCGCATCGTAACCCTTGCTAACAAACTTGAAGACCCCAAGACGCTAACTCCTAAGAAGACTTTCTTTGATAGCGCGCTCTACTGATTTTGAATAAAGACCATGTCTCGATAGAGTTCTGATCTGTAATTTTATAGCTTTGAGCCGCCCCTAGCTTACGCTCTGAGGATTGTGGCCTATTGATCTGTTCTTGTCTTGTGTTTTTGTTCGGTAAGTACCGCGGAACTGAGGACAAAGCGGGCTGAGACGTGAATTAGAACTACTGCACTATTGTGAGGGTTAAGTCGAGGAGATAGCATCAGCGATTTTCTTGGTGGAGTTAATTTAATTAATCGTTATAATGGCTTCCAACGATGAGTATGTACTTTAAGATTAATCGTATAAAAATGTTTAATTTCCAAAAAAATGTGGCAAAATTATAACATAAACAAATATTGATACTGTTAGCCTATGTCATCCCACAGCTGGGCAAAGGGATCTCCCCATGACTTCTAGTTATTTCCATCCAGGGCTAGTAGGGTCACTGGTTCTTATAGCATAAATTCTTTTTTAAGTAACTATTCTGTTGTGTTACAAATGTTTTTAACAAGTCCATTTTCTTAGTTAAAACTTTAAAAGATTTCATTAAAGTACCAAAGCGCGTCTTAACAACCATTTTAACATTGTATTCTTCCCAAGAACTCTATGATAATCTAATAAATAAGGATCAGTGCATAGCCGGCGGCGGATTAGCCTTCGCCGCGATACTTATATGAGTGCCCCTTTCATTGCATTATAATGCGGGGAACGAAAGGGTTGGCTCACCGTCTCGAGAGAACGAAGAATTTATAAATAAGTTAAGTAAGAACCCGCCTCATTCTTCCTCGCCATCTTACTTTGTTTTATCATATTTAAATTATTAGAGTCAGATGTAGAACGTGTACCTAATTGCTGTACTTTGTTAAGATAATGTACCTTTGGCGCGTTTCCACTTTTGTTTTCTTGTTGGTGAACGATATAAATTCACGGGAGGACGCGGAGGAACGCCCAAGTTTCGCGTTCTGTTTTTGTTCGGACGTTCATTTTCTTAAGGAAATAAAATTTGTTATGCAGCCGTTTGGAGGCCGTAGGTGCTTTATAATAACCAAGATTACGCCTAAGTTAAAAGCGGAGGGAAATTGTAAATTTTCATGAGGAGTTGACTGTTGCTTTTTGTTGTGTGATGACTGTAATGAGTTAGTTAGTAATTAGGAGTGTTGTCTATAGTTTTCTTTGATAGGGTGTTTCTTTTTCGGTTGACAGGAGGGAATGGAAGAAAAAAACGTGTTGCGCCGACCTCAAGTAACATGGAATAACAGCAGGAACATGATGATGTTTTATACCTTTCTGTGCTTTGATCCCTTCTGAAATACTAATAACATTATAGGTACTATACTTTAGTGTGCCCAAAAACTTAGATTACTAATGACCTAGATGTCTTGGGCATACTAAACTGAAAACTCTATTATAATTGAAAGAAGAAACGTGCGACTATTTCGTGATAATTCCGCAATAAGTTTTCTTTTTCTGTCAATGTGGATTAGGTTATTTGGTCCTTGTGACCTGTTTAGTTGATATTATAGAATTCCTTTGAAAATTTATTAGTTCAAGTATCTCAATGCAATAAATCATAGAAAATAAATTACTTTCCTGTCCACTTTCGAATATTTCCTCTAACAAGATTTATTCCGACAACCATACACAATTAACCTTAAACAACATCCCTAGTTCCACATCAGAATCCAAACACGTGCATACAGAATGCCTTAATTTACCAAGAAAACAATATATCTCATCCATATTAGAATATTTTCTATCGTAAATCAAATTTAAGTGTTATTTCATTTCCTTTCCACGCAGCACACGCGTACAACGAATAAGTAATTGAAATTTTGAAACGAACTTTTGATTTTACGAAATTCACCCTATACCTTGTGAAATTATTATGAATTTCCTTTACAAGGGAAGGCTCGTCTTGTAACGGTTCTTTTCATATAGGGCACGGAAATGTTTTACATTTTCTTAGGAAATGTGTGGGTTTTGGATTTTAATGTTCGAGCTAAAGGGTTGGTAAGGAAATGGTTTGATACTGTGTTTGTTAAACTAGCGTGGGCTGAAATATTGACGTAAGTTTATGTATCCCTTGATCTGTCCACGAAGTAGACACAATAGTTAAACAATGGTGTCTCGAACAAATTGATCATTCGACAGATCATGATTTATTTGGTTATTTGACAGATCATGATGTATAAGGATATTCAGGAAATAACAGAATCGAGTTTGAGAGAGGTTCTAAGTTCCACAGTGAAAATATGAAAAAATATGTAGTGTATTTTGTGGGTGTACTATTAGGTATAACTTTGCCGAACCCTTTGGGGATTTCAGGCGTGATGTTATCTATACTTCTAAACTTAAAAACTACTAGACCGATTTGAAAAATTCTTTCAGCAATGGATAGCTACATTATCAGCGAGTAACATAGGCTATTTTAACTCCGTACTCCCACGGAAACGGGAACTACGCGGGTGAAACCGCGTGACGTCCGCTAGTGTTTCGATAATAACGAATAGTTACTGCCGTGGCCTTCAAAAATCACTGACATTTATTAGTTTACCTTTCACTTCGAAGAAACCATGGTACGTAGTTATTTGTATTTCTTGAAAGCTGTTAAACCTGAAACCTGTATAGTTGTAATCGTATTTAATGGCTTTTAGTTCTCAAAGTCGAGAACTTTCCTAGAGACGTATCAATACCATGTCTTTCCGGGAACTGCCAATCAAGCGACAAGTTTTGCTTGGCCTCCTTCTCGGTAATAATCTAGTTAGAAGCTGCGGTTTATAAATAATATATTTTATGTAGGTGTTACTGGGAACACTGTTTTTATTATAATAAATTTATCTTTACTTAAAATTCCGAAATTATGGTTGTGAAATGTCATAATTATTTTGTTGTTACTGACTTCGGACACAATGTATCTTATGCAGCAAGACGGCATTCTGGCAAATACCAATTAAACCATAATACCGACTATTTAGGTTTTATTTACGATCACATGCAAATCTTACTTGTGCTATTTGTACTAAGATACATATACAACTCACACAACTGTTGCATAAGTAAAACCCTGTGACCTCTCAAACCCAAAAGTCAACACCTTTCCCTTCGAGTTATTGTTAATCCTACCGAAAACACGACTTTCATAGCAACATTTAAACACTTAATAGTTAAGCCCAAGATTTCCATTTACAAGTATTATCTATCATTCCCAATGTTACGACTATTGTACCCGAACTATGATACCCTGAGGCCCGAAGTGACAAGACACTGTCATCTAAACCCTTGCTCAAAATGTTTCTACAATGTTCTACTTGTCATAGACTTGCTAACAATGTCAGACAACCGATATATTTCTACCAAATTTGCTTTTTACTAAATAACATAGCCCGAAGCCTGATATGTTAACGTCAAACTGTGTTTGTCAAACTTTTCTGAACTAAAAAGAAAGGAATGTGAAAAGTTTCTCGATTCTTCCGAAAACATGTAGGTTATGTTTGTAATACATACATAATGTTAAGTAACTTGTTTCCGATGTATTTACTTACTGTGAGTTTCATAGTATTATTTTTAGAGATGGGAACTGCTTTTGTTCCGTTCGTGGAATATTTTCTTAGATAGAAACACCTTCAGCTTGGTTCTAAATTCAAATAAAAAATTTACAAAGTAAAACAAATCACCTGAACAAACCAAAGCTCATCGCGAACGCTTACAACATTCTTAATTCGACTATTAAAACCCGTTACAAGCGGCAAGATGTTGGCAACATCAATAAACAAGGAGCGAACGCGAGCGCGAACGTTCAAAGTTTGGTGCGCGCGGTGAGTGCAGAGGGCCCTTAATGAGGGTAAGAAATTTCGGCACACTGTGGGCCAAACCGCACCCGGTTTCTTAGCTTATTATTAATTCTGTAAGACGTGTCCCCGATGTCCAAGACGTGCGCTGAGATTCGAGACAAAAGTCACAAGGGCGGAAGGGACAGACTGCCTCCCCCCCTTCCACCCCTCGTACGTGTGCCGCGTCCGCAAGTCATAGGAGTATGGGATTTACAGGTGGTTTTAATAACGGCAGCCACTAATGTCGCCAGATGAATACTTAATGGACGGATCAGCCGAGGATTCAGATGGATTGAGAAAGGGCAGCTCCTGTAATAATAGATGCGGTTGCTGCATTAGGCTGTCATGTTGATAAGCTGGAAGGACATGTTGCCTTCATCAGAACTTTACTATAGAGACAGAGTTATCTCTGTAACATTGTCCAGGAATCGATATTGTAACAAGAGATACTTCAAGAAAGTCATCGACACTGTTGAGCTCGACTATCCTGGTCATATCCATTTCTCCAAGACAATTTAGTTACAAAGTGCAAATCCCTTTAAGATGGCGTTCCCTGACAGGGGGTGCTTTCAAAAACTCGTTAGGAGGTTCGCATTCTGCGGTGGTGGGTCACGTTGCGATGCGCGGCGGCTGCTCCAAGACAAAATGTTACACAGAAACTTTGTAGTCACTGTCGTGTGCCATGTTTAAGTAAATTTATTGCTGTGCTGTGTTCTAGTTATTATGGAGGCTTGTTTTGTATGATTCTTTGTTTAATTTTGCAGAAAATAAACTAAGATTCACTGAGAAGTCGTCAGTGGCTTCAGTGAGAAGTTTGTAGTGTCTAAATCATGTCATTTATTTTGGCGAGGTACCAGAACAAACCCAATAACACTTTGCCCGACCCAGGAATCAAACCCAGGACCTCGTGCTCAGCAGTCATGCTTGAGATCACTCAAACAACGAAGCAGTCTCCAAATCAAAGGTTCAACCCTGCTACATAGCAAGTAAAAAAATAGCACAGATATTTTGCAATTTCTGTTTTTATTTTATCTAGACAACACTTTCTAAAGTTTCTGGTCCTTCCAATCGTAGCTAAACTTAAGTCAAAAAAAAACTTAAGGCCATATTTTTGTGTACAGGCACACCATTTCCTTGTAAACTGCAGGCCAAATTAAATCGCCGGCTGTAAACAGCAAGAAACCTCTAGCGAGTAGAAAAATTGGCAATCTGCGAACGTTACACTGTCGTGATCGGCAAACGTTAGCGGTGTTTATCGGCAAGTGGCCGCGCGGGAACAATATCGCTCGTTGGATCGCGCGATCCTAATATATTGCAACGTGTGCACTTTATATGGCCGGATGTGTAATTGATTGTGTTTTCGGCGTTCTTCGCTTTCGTTTATTTTTTATTCGGCGATAATGGCGATTGATGCTTTTATGTTGTTCGAATTAAAATTATTTGTTACGACTTTCAAACAACTATTTATATTAACCAATATAGAAAACAAACTTTTCAGTATCTTTTAAATTATTATTATTTTGAATTCAAAGCCCATAATTTTTTTACGAAAACAAACATGAATTAAGCATAATCATTCATCAAAACATTAATAAATCAAGGCAAAAGCCTTCTCGAATCTACCCTCTACTAGTTTACCAGCAATAAATAACAATTAACGTTAAGGTTTCAATCGGCCGGTGCATGGCGGTACTAAATTATCACGAAGGTGTTACCGGACGAAAGAAATATCGCCTTCAACGCCCGCTGTAATGTTCCGGTCAGTGATGGGGCAGAGGATGTCGATAAAAGGTCATTCGAATGGTTTATGATACAATAAACATGTTTTGTATCGATAAATAATTCACCGAAGTGGGTGAGATCGATTATGTTTTCGTAGATCGTCTACGAGAGCTACGCGCCGTAGCAGCGGTCTACGATTCGTAGCGAGCGCTACGGTAAGTGTTTGCATAAAAGAGTCTGATATTTTAGGACTAAACATTGTGATGAGACACAGAACTTTATAAGCTTCTTCCGATGTTATGTTTTCTTGTAGGCTTCTACGTTTTCTACGCCGTAGCAACGGTCTACGCTTCGTAGCATGAGCTACGGTTTATGTTGAAGACGAAATGAGATTAAACTTTTTTGAAGATTTGAAATTACCGACAGACAAAATGTGTTCATGGAGTATGAGACTGTTAATAAATTTTAATTATTGTCACAGCGGGTTATACTAATAAATGATGTTAGACGCCGCGAACTTTAGTCATTTGGGTTTTTCTGGAAGCCTTTGCCCAATTGTGGGACACAGAATAGGCTATGAAAAAAAATTAAATCTATCGACATTTCCTACTTACAACTTGACCGTTACTACATCGCTAAGTGTTTATAACTGTTAGAACAAATCGGTGCGTAAGAGACCACCCCCGACCGCCCGCCGAGCGCTTAATCACTTAACACTCGTGGATTAACGGGGAATTTATCGACTAAGTATTATGTTTAGTTATACATTACTTAGTTATAAATAAACATGCTATATTTAGTATCAAAATGCTCCGACCGGTTCCAACATTAAGAGGTTGCATTCTGATAGTTGGCAACGTCGCATAAAACTTACAAATATTGCTCTGTTTTCATCAAAACTCTCCAATGAATAAGTCCTTTTTAGGTCACGAAATATGTTTCGAAGATTCACGAATTACAGATAAAAATTATAAAATTGATTTGTTATGAATTAGGTTTAATATATCAGTGTCCGCTCCCACCGAAGTTAGGTAAAGAAAAGGCGATGACAATAGTCGGTGACGTCTGTAGCGCGGTGTCGTAATACGAACGGTCGCTTTGTCGGTACGATGTGCTTAGCTTGCAGGTTGGCATCGTAACATATGTTACTGAACGAACTTATAAATATAGATACTGTTATTGTATATGTATTGCAATAATCAATAACTTGACACTGAATAACAAGGGTACAAAAAAGCAACTAGGAACCTTTCAAATATTTATTTGTAAGGCATACTGGTTTGGTTTCCGCACGATGTTATCCTGCACCGAAGCCAGTGATAATCATACAATGCGCTCATAAATCCGATAAATCAGAGATGTTACGACACAAGCATTAAAGCTCAGGGCAAAAATGCAACTCTAATCTCAATCTTTCTTTTGAACAGAATATGCAAAGCACAGAACGTATCTCACCAAAAACGTCTAAAATCACATCGTGCAATATACAAAGGACACAAGAGAATTCGTCCCCTTTAAAGACATTAATTCTTACAAGAAAGAGAACAAGACAAATGGCCGGTCCGGGCCGGTAGCGGCCCGTGAAAAGAAAACCCTTTTTATGAGACGTTGGGAAACGTACGGACTAGGTGATGGTGGAGTATGTGTATGGACCTGGCTTAACGTTTGTTTTAGAGGGCATCAAACTATTTCTAAATGTTATATCACTAATGCAATTAAATAAATATCGCTGGACATTACACACAGCGCCATCTAGTGCCACACTAAGCAACGAGGCTTGTGTCGTGGACACCAGATAGTTGATATACTACACAGAAGAGATTGATTGATTTGTTTTTTTTTGTTTTTTTTTTATTTATATCATTAATGTTAAAAAAAAAAAAAACGCTGGACATTACACACAGCGCCATCTAGTGCCATACTAAGCAACGAGGCTTGTGTCGTGGACACCAGATAGTTGATATACTACAATACTTTAAACTTAATGTTACTTACTTATTTTTTGTTCTTACTTTTTTGTTACTTAATGTTTTGGTTTTTATAAACTACGTATATGTATAGAAAAACCAAAACATGTTCACTTTGGGCGGAAAAGCTTTTCTCATTATTTTGTTGACGAAGAATAAAAACAAAATAAAGGGTTTACTGCAATAACCTAGGTTCGAATCTCAGAACATAATATGTATATATCAGGTATTTATTTTTGTGTTACACGGAGGTCTAAAAATACTAGAAATGGACTTCAAGCATTCGATTTTAATAAAGCATCTACTATAACAATCAAATAAACTGACATAAAATGACCTGGTTTTGAAAAGTTTGAGCAGTTAGGTACATCATTTTAATACATTATTATCAATGTATTTAAATGATGTGTGATGTGTGTGTGTGTGTGTGTTGTGTGCTATTATTAATATAATTTTCATATTGTATAATTGTGGTTTACATAGAGAGAAGGCCTGTGTCCCAGCAGTGGGGACATTATAGCTTATTATACTTATGCTATAATTGCGGTTATTAAAAATATACACAATCATTAATAGTACTAAAATAACCAGAAAAACTCCGATTATTGCCAAAGGAACGTTTCGTGCTTACATCTGCATCATTATAATTCTAACAAAAGCCTTATCCACACTAAACCAACGGAACCCCTTATAACGACAATTGTGTTTGTACGAGGTCATTCGACGATCAAAGTGATAGCCAATAAATAAATACTTGATTTGCTTTCACAATAAATACCGAGAGGTCCCGAATAGTTCCGAAGGTATGCGACAGGGGGCGGTAGGGTCAACCTAACTAACGAGAACTAAGTACGTTTGCTTTAGATAGGAATTCTGTTTACCTCGTTCGACTGTTTGATTGATTTATTTGTTTGTTTTGGGAATTAGTGGGTGTGCTTTCGAAATACCTATGGGTGAACATAGATTAAATTAATTTACATGATGTCCAACTATGTTAGAGTTTATAGCCAGCAACCCCAAGTTGCAGTTTCTTCTCTTGTGCTATCACAAATGATAATGAGGTTGGCTCATACAGTGGCAACTTTTTTAGCAAGTCATCTTGGATTTTTGAATCCTTGAACTCTTTGGAGTTTGGCTCCATAAGATAGCTCTGTAGAAAGTTGGCTACGAAGATCCAGCCCGAAGATTAAAATCGTGCTGAACAGAACGTAAAAGTTCTAAGACTATGCTAACTTGAAAAAGGATGTCAATAGACAGCAATAAGCTAATTTAAATAATTAATCAAAGGAGAACGAAACTGAGTTTACAAAATATTGTCATCCGTAACAAACCGTAGGAGTACATGCAAAATAATAGCAGGTTGAGACACTAAAATTAGTTAAATTAGTTTTATTTCGTCTAATTACCTAAAATATTTCAGCCAGTATTTTGAACCCATTAGGAGAAGAAAAGAGAGAGAATAAAATAATAATATTATGAAAAATAAAACACTTTATTACTTTACATTTAAATATTCGAAACAGCGCCATCTCGATATTATTGTAAGAACTGCTATAAGCTTTCGTTCCCTCACTTAAGTAACCCTCCTCAGAGGGTCGCATCGTTCAAACACAAGCTTGCTACAAATGGTTCTGTTTCGAATCTCTCTCGGTGGAGACAACCGGTACTAATTTTTTTAACTCTTATTCCTTTTTTAAAGTTATTTTAATTTTGTTTAAGTATTTATTTAATAGTTAATTTAAAGTATCACAATAATAGAATATACCATTATATAATCTATTGCTGTGATATATTACAAGTTACGTAGATCACATTTTCACCGCAAGGGGGCGCTTTCAAGCCAATCGAAAACAAATTAGCAATAAAGTTAACAAAACAATAACTTTCATTAGCATATTTTAAAAATAACACCGAAAACCAAAAGAGAGGAATGTTTTCAATAAAAACTCCTTTCAAAAGTAATGTTTTATTAAAATATTATAATTCGAATTTCCTCCGCTAGAGGCGCCACGGTAACGGCGAACTTTTACGACACGATTACCTACACTGGTTGTTTTTCTTAATAATTTATCGTGTTTCCACGAAGTTGGCTCGTTTCGTGCCGGGCACATGTACCTACCTATATGTACCGTTGAGTTCTTCAATTATAAATCTGCTTTGTTTTATAAACCGTTTGTTTCTCGGAAAAGTCAGTTTCAAGAACTTCTTTGAATTTCACACAAAGTTAAAAAAAATATTTAACCTACATATGCTTAGTGAAGCTGTGGCCCAGTGGTGGCGGCCCCGACTTACGAACAGTAAGTCGTGGGTTCGAACCCAGGCAGGCGCATTACTTTGTGTAGTTCATTTCATCAAAAAAAAAAAAAACTGAACTTTGCTCTCAAAACGGTGAAGGAAAACATCGTGAAGAAACCGGCATGTCCTAGAACCAAAAAATTCTAAGACATGTGACATCTACCAATCCGCACTGGGCCTGCGTGGTGGATTATAGC
Organism: Xestia rhomboidea; assembly: GCA_963853795.1. Taxonomy (NCBI): domain Eukaryota; kingdom Metazoa; phylum Arthropoda; class Insecta; order Lepidoptera; family Noctuidae; genus Xestia; species Xestia rhomboidea. The sequence goes on along the minus strand of OY970767.1, from coordinate 14,768,143 downwards.
CCATTCCCTCTCATTGAGAGGAGGCCTGTGTCCCAGCAGTGGGAACATTAATAGGCTGATGATGATCATGATGATGATGGTTTGTGAAGATGAATACTTGAAGTCCATTACTCTTTATGAGATAAAGAGAGACATCATTGTACCTATAAGTACTTACCTATTTTATTTCAGACATTTGTAACTAATATTAATGTCGTTTCGAGGACACTTATTTTCAATCACGACTTATTTTCATGTACGAGTATTTTTATACCACTCAACGATATTCTTTTGTTGCTGTGTAAGGAGACAGTGGGATGGTTTGGATTAGATTTATTTTTACACGCCTTTTAATAAGAGCTTAAGCCCTTCACTTGTAACTATGTAAAAAAAAATAGTAGGTAAATTTGACCCACTTCCCTAACCTAAATGTATGGAAACGATTTTCAAAAATGTTAATCTTATTGTGATGAACTCTTGTGAACATTTCAAAGCTTCTAGACCTAGCAATTGCTGAGCATGATTTCCTGGGTTCGATTCCTCGGTCGGACAAAGTGTTATTGGGTTTTTCAATCAGTAATTTATTAGTACCTGTCACGGTGTCTGGAGTTCCCGGTTGATGGCAATAGGTTCGCCCACTATTTTTTTTTAGTATCCTTGAATGTCCCACTGCTGGGCTAAGGCCTCCCCCATATCGTATCGTTAATTGTAGGTATTTTTATTTTTATGTGAGTTAATTGTTTTTTCTAATTGCTTTTTTTTTTGTAAGCGAGTTAGAGGTATTCGTATCTTGGTAGTAACATCGCATTGGCATCATAGCTGTTAAAGTGTTATTTACATAATTGTGAATAATAGTATATTATGCAACTAGTGAATAAAGGACGGATTTAAAGCGAGGGCCGTAGATGAGTCACGAGCAAGAGAAGGATTCTAATGATTGAATCACGAGCGCAGCGAGTGATTCAACTGTTTTAACAATATTTATTAATCTAATGCCAAACTCCTTGTCGCAAATATCGACCAATTAAATCTCGAGAATTTATTTGCACCAAAGAGTTTTGAATTTCGAATCTTAGCGCAAGGAGTTTGTGTAAGCATTGAAATAGAGACCGGATATATTTTTGTGTTCCAAATTCAAACACCAAAATAGTGAATAAAAACAAAACAGTGAATAAAAGGCCTTTTTATTCACTGTTTATTTTACCGGTATGGTATAAATAAATAAATATCCTTTCAGGTACTCTGCTCCTGCGCCACCTCGAACTAACCTTCGTGATGCGCGTCTAGATCATCACGCCACGGTAAAATGTGGGTGTACTATTAGGTACACCTCTGTCTAACCATTCTGGGATTACAGACGTGATGATATGTGATATTAAGTAAATAGCAAAAGACTCGAAGTTCCCATCTGCAAACGTATTCATAGGTCCGTGATTTCCGACTAACTGCGCTCTCCTTTGTGTCGCAAAGTACTGGGTATCGTAAGTCGACAGACCGCGAACCATTCTAGCTTAGAAACGTATTCATTATGGATTATTGGACGAAAGTACATGGCTATAAAATTACTCGACTTTTAAGAGGATTAGGTCAGATGGTTTTAAGTTTATAACTCGTTTATACCGGCCGGTAGCAGTCTCCTGAGGATAGTAGGCGGTGGCCAAACTGGAATCAAGGTTTTACAAAACACCAAATGCCTCTAGTTGCCAATTTTTATGATGATCAGAGTTTTACAAACGTTTGCTTTCTAATCTGATCTTCAATGTCGAATTTATTTACATTTTTAAAAAGTTCTTGACATTGATTGCCGCTAAGATGAGATTGTGACTGGATTTTCAACGTTTTTAACTAAGGAAATTGAACTTCTGCCCTTTCATAGTCAAGCTATTGAAATTGATAATTTTGGAGTGTAACTTTTCTTGTAATTTATAATTCATAAAATAAAATAAAAATATTTTAAAACACACGTGAAAGTTTTTCAACAACAACAGAGATCACACCTTTAGTTCAACTAAAATAAAATTCTATAGATAGTTTACAAAAGTCACGTATATAAAGTTCTCCTCACACTTTTGGCTTCATTAAAGAAAACTTTGCAACCAACAAAACTAAATATAAGTTAACTAAATAACTACCATTAAAGTTGTTTAGGAGTTTTTTTGCAAACAAATAAAGAATACCTACTGTTAAAAACGATAAGTTACTTCCCTTTATTTAGAAAATATTTAGGTTGTACGAAAATCTTTCGAAAACTTTGGTCACTTCGGAACTAGGTCAAAGTATTAATTAAGGTATACTCGTTTTTTAATCTAAATAAAAGTTTTCTGTTCTAAACACTTTTATAAGTAGATATTCCGTTATTGACGCAGCCATTTGCATTGCAGTCAAGGTTTTAATTGAACACTCAGACTAAACATCACAGATATTATTTGCCCAAACTTAAAATGTCACTTACGGGATATCTTCCGTGATTATTATTCATTTTGAGCTCCCGATATCCGATCCGATCATATCCGATTATTTACCCAGTCCAAAAATACTTGGGCCAGCCAGCCAGCCAGCCGGTCCTAAATTAACACTGACCTTGATGCATGGTGCGGGAGGGTGAGGCGCGGAGGGCGGGCTGCGCGGGGCATTGGGAAGCTGCAGCAGATGACGGATGCTGTACCCCTGGCGGGACTTGCGTGACATTCTGAGGGAGAAAAATAGTTATCGGTTATTGGAAAACGCGGAGAATTTTATTGATAAACTAGCGACACGTGTAAGATGCACGGTATAAGAGTATAACGTGGCCTCGCTTTGTATAGATTTTCCGTACAATGATAGATCCGCATAAACTGGTTATAACCAACTACCAAAAAGAGGAGATATTTTCGCCAATTGTGAACCGATTTCGATGATTCTTTTTTGTTTGGAAGAAAATTACTTCGCGGTGGTCCCGTTTTTGTATGGCTTGAATGGTCATCGTTCGTACAGTAGAGACGTCGAGATTTCTTTGCAAAGTTAAATACTAATAATAGTATTCGTTTCGAAACAACTCCATTGTTTTAAAATAACTAAGCGTTCACACAAATACTCATGAAAGTCGATCTTATTTTACACAATTTTCTTTCTTAGAATAGATAGATAAATGGGTCAGTTAGGTAAGTTTATCTTCCTTCTGATCTTTTATAACAATTTGCCCACGCAAAGGTCTCTAATTAGGCCTAATTAGAGATTGTTGTTTCCTACCGGCACATTTTTGATGTAATGAGATAAGTAAAACTTTCCTGTTATGAGGAAAATCCCCAAACACCTCACGGTTTTACTAACCCCTTGTGCGTCATTGAATTTATAAATAAAATAAAAAAGCCTCTTTATTTCATGCCGACTTGTACAGACGCCAGCACATAGCTACCCGTAACTGTCAAATTTTCCTAATCAACCTTGAATACAATGTTTTAGCGTTAAACTTGAAAATCTATTAAAGAAAGACAGATTGCAGTAGCTTGATGGCGTCTTCTGTACGAAACATACAGTTTTGTTTTTGTTGTGAAAGCGTTTTCACAATCACTTTTTTATGAAATAGTCATTCAATGGGATTTAACGAACTTAGAGGGTTATATTGGCAATTTTAATGATTATAATTCTGTAAATACATATTTGTTGTTACGGTCGCGAATCAAATTTTAATAAACATAATATAACCTGCCCTGCAAATTGCAAAGAAACGTAATAAGATTTAAATTTCGCGGGCTTCCCTGACGTTTCCCACTTAAAAAGACTATGAGTACTATGACTATGAGACCCGACGGCCTCAGTTTCAACCCCAAGCGGCTCGAAATTATATTATAAATGCGAAATCAAGTTTGTTTATTTTTTTTTGTTCCCTTTTCACGCCTAAACCACTGAACCGATCATTTTGAAATTTTGCATGTACGTTCTCAGGTGTACAGAAATTGTCATTTATGGTACCATCCAACCCTTAAAAAAAACTGACTATAGAAACTATATGATTTATTTATTTATAGTTAATTAAAACGGTAAAACACCAATTACAATAATTAACATAGAAACAATAATTAACAAAACAAAAGTAAAATCTTCCAGTTGACACCTTTCAATGGTTTGAATTAAATTACCAACTAATACTAACACAGAACAGATATATGAAAGCATATAAGAATAAAACTCAAAAGATTCTAGATCTGCAAATCTAAAGCCGATCTCTATACCCATACAATATGCTCTGTCCTAATAAGATACTCGGCAAACAGTCAAGGTCGAGTCGACAGGGGCCAGTCTATTGTTAAGGCACACAATTAGATACAGAGCCAACTAGATCAAGTCTATTCAGATACTCATATCTATACGATGAAAAACACGTGCAAGCACTTAGATACAGTCGCGAATACTGAGCAATGAAATCCTGCTACGCCGATGTCGGTCGCGTACGTCAACGAGAAAAACAGTATCAACATACGCGCCGCTGACGTCAGCGTCCAGTATGGCGCTATATAGAACGCAATGTATACTCGTATGCGCGACCGACGTATGCAACCGACATCAGCGCAGCAGAAATTCAGGCCTAATACTAGGTATACCAAGAAACTCTTGTCTTCATAGTATTTATATTCATCACGCTATCAGATCACGTTAGCCACAGATCACGGCGAGTTGTATCCACTGATACCGTTATCCGTTTCCCTCGCTATCTTGTTACCCACTGATCACGATATCCGTGGCGACATGAAAAAATCGAAACAGATCACGGTGTACAGAGACAAGAAATAAAATAAAATATTTTGGAAACTGTTTTTTTTATCTACTGTCCCAAACGAAAAGCAGTTATATTAAAAACTTTATGAATGTACTATCAAAAAGTCTTATATCTCTACACAAATAAATAAAATTGAAGTGTCCGTGTGTTTTTTTTAAGTTTTGTCTGTCTGTCTGTCTTTTTGTTCCGGCTAATCCCAGAAACGGCTGCAGTGTTATTTTGCCTTAGTTTGGGACATGCCCGTTTTATTTTTTTATCGTCATAGGTTAAACCTTAATATTAATAACTCATTCTAAAAATACCCGTTCTGATATTTCACTTCGTTTTGGAGATACAAATATTATTGTCATTGACCTTCTTGATTTTTCATTGCATCCTATATGGGTCCCGACTGAAGCAGTCAATATATCCTGTTTCCTAAACTTGTTTTTTTCTTTTCAGTTTTATTTAAAAATATTAGTTATTTTTATGCAGTCGGGTTTTTTTTATTTTTTTTTATTAATTTTATTTTTATTTTTGGTGACTATTAATATAAGAAGGTGTTGTTTTAATTTTTTTTTGTTATGAGTACCGTAGTATGTACCGTAGTATGCATTCCGTAATAAGCTGTTATTTTGAAATTACACACTGACACTTCAATTTTATTTATTTGTGTAGATTAATATAATTATGACTTTTTGATACACATTCATATGGTTTTTTTTTAAATATTTATAACTTCTTTTCGTTTGGGAAAGTAAGTAGATAAAAAACAGTTTCGAAAAATAATTTATTATATTTCTTGTCTCTGTACACCGTGATCTGTTTCGATTTTGTTTATTTTTTTTTTCATGTAGCCACGGATATCGTGATCAGTGGGTAACACGATAACGAGAAAATCGGATCATGGTATCAGTGGATACAACTCGCCGTGATCCGTGGCTAACAGGACCTGATAGCGTGATCGATGGAGACATACCCGATTTAGATGATGATTTCGTTTTAACACAGTATTGTTAGTAGAGTAAAAATGTTGCCGACTGTATTATACTTATAAAGTTCTTGACTGTACCATTTGTATGCCGACGACATGCTGTCTTAGGAATTTAATTATTTCAGCATGAAGAGAAAGAAAAAAAGTGTAATTATTCAAAGTGATAGATGTGCTTACTTTTTAATTTTCCTGTTATTTTCCCGTCGTAACTTGGCAATCGTGATTGGTGGCATAAATTGGAATGTTAGAAAAACTTTTTCAGACTAAGCTTCTTACAAGGTCTTACAGGTCACTTATTTGTAGCGAAATCAAAGTAAAGTAACTTTAATTAATTAACTAAGTAGCTACCACATCAGAGAAAGAAAAGATTTTATTTCGATCAAAACATTAGGCACCTGTTTAAAAGAAAAAAAAAAGCTTCAATGTTCCACGTTATCTATTTTTCATAGATTACCTCCTGAAAATCTATCGCACCGAACTGATCATAAATAATTGAATTTCGAAGGAAAATGTTAAAGTAATATTTACCTTCATTTATATTCATTAAATACAATAATAAAGTAGGCTACGGATCTATATCGAAGAGTGAAAAGGTGCATGTTAAAATGTATCTTAACGACTGTGACATAAAATGAATTTTACAACAGCACATCTCTTCGTATCTGTGGACTTCATCTAACTTATTTGCGGTACTGAAAAGTGAGTTCACTTGCTCTATTAATAAGGTTTAGTTTGGCTTTGTGTTAGTTTGAAAGGTAATAAGCATGAATTGAAGTTGAGTTAAGTACTTGCTTTGGAAACTATTGTAACGTAATCAATCGGGTAATTTGTGTCGCAGAGCTTGTTAACATGTTAAACCAATAAAAACACGTCGCTTGGATGAACAAATATATTTTAATAGACATTTTGCTTTAATTTATTGGAAAAACATAAAAAGTTGAAAAAATTGTGACGGATAGGTAATAGGCTAGTTTCCACCATCAATAAATTGTAAATCTCTTAAGTCCGTCAGTTTGAGTATTTTGGAAAATAATTGGGCACGTATTTTTTGTTTTTGTAAATCAATGAAAGATAAAACGCATCAAAACTCGGGAGTGGGGGCTCGTGACGTCAAAAATTATGCCACGGCGTGACGTATTGAGAATTTTAAAAGCGTCGTATCTTCAATTTTGGTTTACGTAACAAAAGAAAAAATGTGTCAAATATTTTTTGATAATCTAACTGGCGATGGCAGACTAATCAGATTTTTTCAATTAACAAGCCTATTAAAACCTGAATAAGTTTGAGGGTTTAGACCACAGAAATCTTTTATTAATTATAGACAAACACAAAGAACTTCGCTAAACACGTAGGTATAACCTACTAAGGAGTTAAGTGACGGTAGGCCAATTTTCAACCTTATTACTTAGGGCATTAGGGTGAAAATTGGTCGACCGTCAGTGAACTCGGTAATACTTAGCCGTATTTCAATTAGGTACCTACCTAGCAGACCCTCATTACACACTTGAAGTCGAAAAATCAGCAGTTTAATAATACCGACACAATTACTACAATTAACATCTTACGTATTTTTCTTTTTTTTCCTTCTTTCTTCTTATCTTATCTTACTTCTTACTATTTTTAAATGAGAAAGTTTGTGAGGATGGATCGATGTTTGTTACTCTTTTACGCAAAAACTCCTGAACGGATTTGGAAGTGGCACGCATATAGTTTATAACCTGGATAAACACTTAAGGGGGTGGTATCTGCTAACGAGAAGTTTTCTCCATGTAACTCCTCTTTGATAAATGTTTATAAATGTGCAAATAAAATATATGTTGCTTATTAGACTCTAAACTTTAATTGGTACAATTGAAATAATTCTAACTTTATTATTACTATTTAAAAAAAATATTTAAAGTGAAGCATTTTTTCTTTGAAATTTCGTAACTACTCCTAAACGGCATAAAGTTTTTTTTTTCACACAAATATTTGTCACTTTTTCTTCAAAAAGCGCACAATTGGCAATTTAGTCTAATAATTTATCAGGCTACAATTAAATAAAAACCACTCATTTCGCACTATTCGTCCCGCAGTGACTGACGTAACAACCACTTTGTAGTGCAAGCAGATCAGAACTTTATTCTAACAGTATATCAAACGAAGTTTGAACCACCACAAACAGAGTTGCTAATTTAGCATATACCCCAGCCTTAAGATACTTTTTATCCCGGTAGTAATATCCCGTGGTACAATTACCGAACTCATCAGGCATAAGCTAGATTAAATATGTCATTATTTCACAATAATAATTGTACTGCATTGTAGATATAAAAGGCCACGCGTCTAAACGCCCCGACCTCGTGTCATTCCACTCTTAGCATTGACTTACCGGTAAAGTTCAAGTTCTTCTCAGAAAATAATTTTCTAAAGTATTTACCCCGCTATCTACTGCAAGATATTTCCAGTAACTTGATGGAATACCTAGTAACATTGTAATACAAACCTTGCTGTAAACTAAATTAAACCTTGTTTGAAAACTAGTGAGTTGCCCCTACTTAGCTTGGTGTTACGACTTGATAAACCATCGAGATTTCTTTACATGCGGGTTACAAGTTTAATATTTGTATGTTATACAAATAAATATTTCGCAACATATTTTTTAAATGATGGTGAAACTCAACGCGGCAATACGGACAAACACGAAAAGCAACTTTGGCGAATACTATTAAAGATAAACTAGCACTTCGCCCGCGACTTCGGCCACAAAAATTGTGATAGCTCGGCTTATATGCATGATATAAATATAATTTATAGCCTATAGTACCCACGAATTATGTAGATTTCTACCAGTGAAAGAATTGTTAGAATTGGATCATTTGTTTTGGAGATTACCCACTATGTATCTACATACAAACTACAAACCAATTTTACGTCTTTATAATGTTAGAATAGATTTATTGGCACTAAAAGAAATAATTACCTCTGGGGTTATCATAACCGGGCCTGCGGGACTGTTCCGGGGCTGCGGGACTGTTTGAAAGAGATACCGTGGCCCCGGAACACAAAGGGCGATGAAGGAACATGGATGGGTTTTAGTCAGTAAAAGTCTGACACTCCCTCCTGCTCCGCCTAGAGCGGGAGGAGTCATTTGATGATTTCCCATCCGAAAAAAAAGGGGTTATCATAAGGGTTATCTTTCAACATAGAAGACACAGAAGTGTACTTAACTTCCATGAATGGCTGAAATTTTCTTGTCCAAAACTTTTTCGCGCAACACTCTACACACGCAAAACTATAAGCACGATATTATAACCTACACTGTAACATAGACTGTGTGTGTATTGATGTATTCAAAACGTACAACGTTCATATTACAGTATCCATATCAACTATTTGTACAAAGTTATTCAACTCAACTCAACTCTCGACATCCGTGTGAAACTTATCGATAGGGTTCACAGCACTAGTATATCGACATCAATATCTGCAACTACTGAGTATCGATAAGGACGGCCCGTACCGAGAACTTCAAAGGGTGTATTGACTATTGATACAGTTGTCGATAATTTAGTAACTACTACCGAGTGTTCTTAGTATACATGTTTCTAGTTTGTGAGCCAATGCTTCGAGGCCGATTGCAGGAATCAATAGGATTTGCTTTAGCGTTGTGATTAGATTAGGTTCAAGGATTCCAGGAATCAGAGAAGAAAACAAAATGACATCAGAACCTTTTTACAAAATAAAAAAAGATAAACGTATTTCTATTCATTTATAAGTACTTTAAATATGTTCTCGTAGAGCGTGAATAAAAAAGTACGGTAATCATTTAAAATTTGAACTCAAATCTATTGCGCCCTTATAATGTAGTAAGAGCACGCCTTTTCACGGAACGACAGCCAACTAGAACGTCGGCATCGTCTGTATTACCAGGCAATAAAGTTCCAATTAGCACAAACATGATCTGAAAAGCGGTTCATACTCCATTGTGACCCTAAGGTTACGTCGCGGCTCACGATCTCCTGCGAGGCGGCAAACCTCCTTGCCGGATTGCCGCCATGGGATCTGGAGGCGATAGTCCTCGCGCGCCTACACGAGTGGCGCGCGGAGGCGCTACGCCGGGGGGAATCTCCGCTGCCGCGGCAAATTGTCGCTCAGCGGACGGACTTCCGGCGGGATCTCATGGCGACATGGAGAGAGCGACAGTCGCAACCCCGTGCAGGGCACGCCACAATAGTGGCGATAAGTCCCCTCTTTGAGGAGTGGCTGGAGAGACGCCACGGCGTCCTCACCTTCCGCTTGACGCAGGTTCTTACCGGACACGGATGTTTCGGTAAGTTCCTGCACCGAATCGGGCGGGAGGAAACGCCCGGGTGCTATCACTGTGAGGATAGGCCGGAGGACACGGTGGAGCACACTGTGGAGGTGTGCCCCGCTTGAACCGCGCCGCGCGGGTGGAGCACCGCCGTGTCCTCGAGGTGGCGATCGGCGGCGGCGACCTCTCGCTCCCGGCCCTGGTTCGTGCCATGGTCCGGAGCGAGACGGAATGGGACGCCGTCACCTCCTTCTGCGAAGCAGTCATGCTAGCGAAGGAGGTGGCGGAACAGGACAGGGAGAGATCCTCACGTCCCGGCCGCCGCGGGAGACGCCCCGGGCGTCGGGGGCCACGTGGTGGCTTCCGGCCACCGTAGGCGCGGGCCTGTGGACAGGGAGCCATGGGCTAGTTCGCCGTCCGTACGTCTCATGACGACAGGCCGTGTCGACGGCGCGTTCGTGTTCCACGCGCGCCTCAAAGAGAGTCAGCAATAGAGAAGGGGTCCGCAAGGACCGAAGCCTGCCGGGGCTGCGGGATTATTCGAAAGAGATACCGTGGCCCCGGAACACAAAGGGCGAGGAAGGAACATGGATGGGTTTTAGTCAGTAAAAGTCTGACACTCTCTCCTGCTCGGCCCAGAGCGGGAGAAGTAATTTGATGATTTCCCATCCAAAAAAAAGAAAAAAAAAAAAAGGTTACGTCGCGGCTTTCAAACTATCTACTAGTACAAAACAATGTAGTTGTAATAAACGAAAGAATATCCAAGTTTTTAATACACTTTCTTTTAAAAGTACTTGTAAGTTTACTAGAAAAATAACAAGATTAACATTTTATAATCCAATCACGAAACTTTACTAGTATTTTATTACTCTATCCTCTCATTTTTAGGTTCCCTTTGACCTTATATTATGCAAAATCGAAATTTTACAACCCCACTCATGAATTATCTAATAAAATCGAAGCCATACTGTTTACGCTTGCATAATATCGCTTAGTCACGTATACAAGACAGTTCTGTAGTCAAGACCCATTTATTGTTCAAAGTAAATAAAAAGAAACGGAGCGGAATGTTCACGAGCAAGTGAAAACTGACTCGACAGCTACGAGCACTTGTACTAAAATAAAACTTATGCAGAAAACGACAGAGTTCATTTTCAATCGAGTGCATAAATGGTAGTTGTTACGTTTCAAATGGCGAGAGTTATTAGGGTTTAATTCAGGAGCTAGTAGTAAATTCTGGAAGTGCTTGAATGTATAACATACTATACAATTAAATATGTTGTTACTGTGAGCTTTCAGGTTACCAACTTGTATAACTATTAGTAGGATTATATAATCTTGTTATATATAGTTGTATGAGTATCAGGCTTGTGGGATTACGTCTATATTATTATGTAGTTATATTAAGGTTTGTATTGTTTATTTATATGGCAGCCGTGACGGTATATTCCTTTGTCTCTATATTTAGAGAGCTTGAAGAGGCCGGGGTGGCTGCATTTTATGTTTTCGTTGAAGCGTAAAAAGTTTAAAAATAAAGGGCGCTTAATGGGTTGTAAAATAGGGTTACAGGCGAATATTGGAGCTGTAAACCAATTAATGTTAATATCAACAAGTACAATATTAATCCAAATAAGTATAAGTTTGTAAGTGTACTCGCAAAGGAAAGCAGACAACATATTTCCATAAAAGAAAATTAAACGAGAACGAACGAGAAATATGCTTTTAAAATGAATCCTTTGTAACTTTGTTACGCAACAGTCAACACAGCAGCATACCTACACAAACAAGAATCCTAAACAAATACAATAAACAAACAACATAAACGTACATAAAACGTTATACTTAATATATTGTAATTATTAAGGGAGCGCTCAAAGCTAATAACGAGCTCGGATATCGTCAACAGATCGAATCGAACAACTGTCAAAACTGTGATTGTTACCCATCACCCAAACATCCAACAATCGATCCACACACCTATAGGTAAGCACAGCTGCAGACTACGCCATTTTGAAGTGCTTATTTCCATTATAACATTGTACTAACTACACTGAAATGTTCTACAAAAGTTCGCGTTTTGCTTCGTGAAGTCCAGAACTTTCAACTCAACAGAATACACCAACTCCCCAATTGGCATTACGCGAAAACAACATTTATTACAAGCGGGTACAGATTGAATTAGCCCGCGGTAGAATTCCGCTTTCAACTTTGCGCAAATACGCCAAGTTCAAGTTATCTGAAAAGTTATTTAACAAAGTTTCATAGCTTTCTTGGGCTGTGTGCGAGATTCGGCTTTAAGGGAAGGAGATTAAGTCAATTATCGTTTAGCGGTTGGATACAACGTCGGTCCTTTTGGAACCGAAAGCCATCTGCGTTATCCCATCGAGAGCCGTGACTGTAGAAAGATTTCCTTCTACAATGGACTGAGACTGGGACCGGTCGCTGAAATGACTTTGTAATAGCGTGCTCAATAAAACGACCCAATATCGTGGGTTTTTACTTTATTTATGAGATAGTTGGACAGAACTTTCGTTACTAAATAAATGTTTACGTAAAGGATAAAAGGAATGTGCGTATACGAAAATGGATCAATCGAAAATAGGCAAAATAAGTCCAGAATGTTGTTTACAAGTAGTAATACTGGTGTTGGCAGTATACAGTCAATAAACCAAGTTCTGTTTAGAATAACATCGCCATGTTTGACTTGCGACTATTGTAGAACGTTGTGAACTGTACCTCTATGATTTTATAATCTCTCAAAGTTTTAATGAGCTCAACTTAGTCTTCAAAAGCTGATACATGCGTTAGTTAATATGCTTAGAGTGTATTTAGCATAAGTAATGTTAAACTAAAGCAAATCGACTGGAAACTAAAGGTAATGAAATCTTAGAAATAAATGGTTTTGGCATAGATTCATTTATCCGTTCAAAATAGTTTTAAGAGAAATATGTCTGAATTTAAATATTTTAAGATTTAATTGTCCATATTAAACGTCTTAACAAGGTTAGATCCTCCTTAAATATGATTTTAAAATTCCTTTTCTTCGAAGCTTCATAGCCTGTGCTCAACGCCGCACGTTTCTTAGAAAATTAATTCGTTTGATGTAATAAGAAAATTATTTGTTTGTTGTTTTATTTAAGCGTCATTAGGAAAAATGTATTCGTCTGTCTTTTCCTTTATTAAGACGTTCTGTTTTCCTCCCTATAATTTATTATCGTCTTAAATGACATGAGCGTATTAATGATAACTTATTTTTCCCGAATAATAACTCGCTAAGCAGTTTTTATCACAATACTGAGTATAAACACGACCTCTCTAACATTATCTAGCGTTATCTCACACAAAACCACAACAGCCTTAGTTTCGAATGATTTCCCACTTCATATAAGTAGTTAAGGTAACTCGTAAACACTTTTTGAGCAAAACTTTTCACTGTCACAACTTTTCTGCCGGCCATAGAAACTAGTTTAACAAAGTTTACTACTTATCACCTGTCACTTATTGGTGTGCCAGATCCATTGGCAAGGTCAAAACAGAGCTGTGAGCGTCCTCCTCTCTGTTGCCAGAAGTAAACACAAATTACAAGAGCATCCAAGGTCCGTCAGCCGCGTTACACTTCAAAACAATATCTTAAATGAACACAAACACTCGTATTCAGCCTCCTCACAGTCACAATAACACTAGAACTCCACCTCCGAGTCAGAATAACGTCTTTCGTCTTTCAGCATAACCTCAAAACATCTTACTGACACTCCGCGGCCCACAGGAATTAATAAAAAGTTTCTTTATAAAACAAGTGGGTTGTGAGCATGTTCCAAAATGGCGGAACTTTGCGTTAACTTCGGAACGTAGAACGACGTGAAGTTGTAGGGTGCGCGACTTGTGCCGCCCGCGGTACAGTTGCGCAGCAAACACTAACTTTTCACATTGTAAGTCACATATAAAACTTGTATACACTTCTTTTGGCACACGAAAACACTTGAGTAGGTCACAAAAAATGATTCGAAACACATGGGTACCGACAAAAGTAGTTTTAATTGCGTTTTTTAACAGTTTAAAAGTGGTATAACCTCGTAGCGCTTCCGTACTGCACCGCGAGCCTCGTAGTCGACAGGGGTTCGGTCGGGGAAAATCAATAACTTACGGCCGACTCTCTCCGCCGCTCTCCGCGTTTAATCATACACTTTGTGAGCAAAACATTAAAACTTGTCCGTTTGTTTGTCGGAGGCGGATCGTTGTTCGCAGTGAAGCGGGGGGTGGAGCGAGCGAGCGGAGCGATCGGCGGGAGCGGTCGGCGGCGACGGCTCCCGGCTCCCGACTTAGCCACTTCGCGGAGTTTACTTGCGACAAAGTTTTGCGAGGTGTTCTTACAAAGAAGTACGGTTATGTACTGCAATGTGAAGAAGATTGGCGTTTCCCCGCTCCCTGCGCGGGCGGCCACAAGTTTGCTGCATTGTTATCGCTGGCCAAGTTCAAATTAAAACTTTCTTTTGAAGTTTGCAGTTGCCATATTGGACTTGCGCGCGCTAGCCACCAATTACTTTTTTCCTATGTAGGTAAGTATATCACGTAGGTAAAGAGTTTTACTTATACAGTAGGTCAGTGGAACCTCACTTTTCAAGCGTTTGGTATTCAACCAAACAAATGTTGTTCGGTGAGTCACCTAATATTAATGCTTTCTCATTTACATAACTTTTGTGTGCTGGTGGGGTGATTGCAGCATAATGTACGGAAATGAGCATAATCACTTTTTAACTGCGATGGGTGGAACACAGAACATCAAATATTCAATAGTGTAAAGGAACTCTTTGCTCAAAAATCTCCATAAAACTTTTTGAAAATAATTAAAGTTGTAAAACAAAAAAAAAAACGCTCTTAAAAATTCATATCAATACAAAGCGAACCCTTCCAGACACCAGGAAAAACAAATAAGTCGTTTCGCTAAGTCAAAAGTCATCGAACCACTTTACCAAACACCGACTAGAGTGATTTAATTCCGTAAGTAGTGTAAACAAGTTTTGTCCTTAGTTGACTTCCACACCCCCGACACTCCTTTATACGAATTATCCATAGAATTGTGAACAAACAAATCTGGTCACCACTCTACCTGACCCCCCGCGACCCCTTCAATGTTGTCACAATAAACTCAAGTGACGTGAAGAAATACAAATTCAAAGGTCTTAATAAATTGGGTTGTTTAGTTGGCCGATTGGTTGAGCTACTAGTCCGGCTTTTTGGAGCTCCTCGTAGCACAATTCCCGGGGTAGAGTATTAACAAGTATTTTACGAGATAAATAAGTTAGCTCGAGATACTGTTGATGTTTGTTGCGAATAAGTCGTGCTATATAATTTAGGTTTATAATTTTACTTGAGATGTACGTCCATGATGGTTGGTTATTTCGATATTGTTTTATTGATATTAACTTCAGGGATTTCCGTTTAAATGATAATACAATTTTTCAATAAGAAAATCTTATATTTAATTGACTTGGGACGAGTACTATACTTATATCAGAGTGAAACAATTCTTTTTTTTTATTCTTTTATAATGATTAAATTTATATAAAGTTTCTCTCTCTCTCTCTCTCGCTCTACTCCATCCTTCTCGCTTTAGCACGTACTTAACAAAACTAGCTCTTATTACCATAGTGGAAAGGTTAAGCAATCAGGAAGGTGGGCGTCCTATCTACCTAGCAGGATGCACAGGAAATAAAATATGACCTTGTAATTACATCCCGACACATTGATCTTAACGCAAATATAGACCTTGTCAATTTATAAAGGGCACGTGAAATTCAACCGTAATAGTCGACTTTGTAACTGCTTTGGCACCCGAATGCTGAAGCAGGAGGTCTACTCTCTAAGCACGAACCCCGGTTGTTTCCTACTCCGTATCACTTACAGACACAACATTCATTAGGGGCCCGAACTAAAAATGAATGACAACACGATTGGTCATCTGTCCTTACTCCCAATGTGTTTTCAAAACTCATGAATCCGAAAATATTAGGGAGTAAGGTTCATTTCAAAGTATAAGCTACTTTCGGACGGGCTCCGTATCTTCGTTGACGGACTTAGAGAGTAGACCCCCAGTTACGAAGTCGCCTATTAAAAAGTATCGTAATTCGTAGCATCCATAAGGTACAGTCGTGGTCTTTTCCGCCTGATCAGTTAAAAAATTTTTCGCTTCAATCATGCGGAGGGCCGAGCCACGCCCCTTTAAAGTTTAGGGCTATTAGGAAAGCGTCAACTTTGGCGCACATCATAACAATTACTCTAGTTTGGCGTGCGTCGTCAGTGCGCTCGGCCGATTGGTATCTTTTCATTCATTATTTCTATACAAAGTCAGGGCGGCGGGGCTAGAGAGTGTTTCTATGTTGAGAGTGCAAACAAAAATTAGCTTAGTGGTGATCAGGCGGGAGTGTCCTCGATAGTACATTGCCCCATGTTGTTTTTTTATTCATGGAACATGATGGAAATATCGCTTTGTTTTGTTCGCTTTTGTTTACAGTTGTGCGTTGTTATAATGACGCAGAGCAATGTATGAACGAAATAAACTTGATTCGTATTAAATATTGTTTTGGAATTTTCCGTAATGATTTGAAAAGCTATGCGGATATTATTGACCTGTGAGTGAATTTAGAATGCAGTTGTAATCCTAAGTTTTGCATCGGTTTTTTTATTTAATTGTGGAATTTGGATCTAATATTATAAAAAGTAAAGTTTGTTTGTTTGTATGTAGGGGATAATATTCGTAATCACTGATTGGATTGCCAAAATTGTTTCATTAATGGGAAGTTAAATTATCCCCAAGGTCATAGGATATATTGAAGCGTTCCCGTAGAACAAAATCGGGCAATAACGTGAGCAATGCCACGGGAAAAAACAAGTAATCTATCTATAGTCAATATTAAATTCACTTACAGATTACGCACAGCCACTGGCCTAGAAGCATACTGCTCAAAGTTCATTTTGAACCGAAAGTGAACGCTTACAAAAAATATCATTATTAGATGATATTTTTTGTAAGCGTTCACTTTCGGGATAATAGTTGGCCATTTTTTTAATGAAAAATCGCATCAGGCACAAGGAAACAAAAATAACCAAAACATTATTAGCCATTAACTTGCAAAACAACTAATTAAATCATGAAAGTTCCAACAAAATTATTTAAACCAAACTAATCTTTTGATGGTAGTACACACGGCGTCACATCAAGCTATACTTTCCCAGTATCACATTTGTATACCTTTGTATAGATTTCCCGTACAATGAAAGATCTGCATAAACTAGTTATGCATAGCTTAGCTAACCTTCCTCTTGAATCACTCTGTCTATTGCAGAAAACTGCATTAAAATCCGTTGCGTAGTTTAAAAGATCTAAGCATACAGACAGCGGGATCGATTGTTTTATACTAAACTGACCTGCAAAAATAAGAATCTCACTTTTAAAATTGCAATAACTTTTTAAGTACACAAGATATACTTTCGAAACAAAAAGGACTCGAAAAATAATTTAATTTTGTCTATAGTTTCAAAGAAAGCTGATAAAAATTGCTTTATAACGTTTTTTAATTTTAAATCTCTAACTTCTATAGTTTAGGAAAAATTGAAATTTAAAAGTGTAGTACTTATTTTGGCAGGTCAGTGTATTTAAACAAGATTAAGTATAGAAGTATAGATTAACATCATAAGTACTAACTACATTGCTAACCTGTTCCCACCGCCGCCGCGCCGTTGTCGAGAAACCAATGTACCCTCGTCCGCCCACTCTCTCGAACAACCTTGAGCGCTATGATACCTGATACCTGGAAAATTCCCTCAGCTCACAAAGCTCTAATAATAGTAAATATGATTAAATCTGTAGTAATGACTGGGCGACGAATCTTTTTCAATGATAGATTTTTGAAAGGGAACCTAATAATCTATAAGCGGAACGGGGGAACTTCTTTGTTAAAGAACTGAGTACCACCTACTTATTTTTTTATTGACATAAAACATTAAGTAGGTGGTACTAAGTTCTCTCAAAACTTCCTCCAAAGCAGGTCTTCTCGTCGCGTACTCCACAGAGCCTAAAGTCTGTAGCCGTAAGCCATAGGTTACGGGACCGAAACGTGGAAACTCACGCTACGGTTGGTCCATAAATTCAAGGTCGCTCAGCGGGGTATGCTTGGAGTCTCTCTGAGGGATCGCATCCGGAACGAGGTGATTCGACAGAGAACCAGAGTTGTCGAGAATAAGTAAGCAGAAGTGGCAATGGGCCGGTAATATTAGCCGTAGAAGCGATGACCGTTGGGGTAAACGTGTCCTTGAGTAGGGACCGCGAATCGGCAAGTGTAAGACGATCTTCTCAGGGGCCACCACAGGGGCTACCGGCCATGGTAGCAACTGGATGAGAGTTGCCGAGAATCCAGTTGAGTGGTGTGCGATGGAAGAGGCCCTATGTCAGCAGTCAGCAGTGGGCGTTGTAGGCTGATGGTGATGAGTAAAAAGTTAAGATACCAGAATTAATCATGATCTCAATTTAATTAGTAGTAGTCTTCCACTTACACTACCTACTGTACTTAGACAAGATATAGTAGGCACTCAAACTGGCTAAGTATACACATATCTAAGCAACAGAGGTACGTCACGAAACATACATAACAACCATTTCAACTATTTAGAACAATAACTTCTAGGTTGCTGAGTGCTCACCCTCCCACCTTCGAGTTACCATAGTAACCCATTGCTTAGCCTTCAGCTGATCTGTAGCGCGTGTAAGATTATTATTTTACTTTATAGCTCAAACAGCGCTCTTTTAATAGGAAAATCTCTATTGATTTGGGCTTAAGTTTTTTAAATCTTTTACTTTTTCCAGTTTGCGATAAGAAGTATTTGAAACGAGTAAACAGGTTTTTTTAGTCGTTGCTATTACAGTGCGAGACGAAGATGGAGCTAACAGTATGAATAGCGCCGTCCTTTTCTACTACTTATGGCGATTACAACAGTTATTTTTTTATAAAATAAAAATAAATAAAATGTTTATTTCAGATAACTAAGATCCAAACCACCCGTTCCATGTGTTTTTCATAGCCATAGTACTCAAACCACTTTCCCTTGCTTATAATAGTAAAAACAATACGTTGTTACATAATATCTACATATAACGTTACAAAACATATAACACAGCTTAATCACTAATAAAAAAACATTTACTTCTTGGTTGCTCATCCTCTACCGTCGAGTTACCATGGTAACACCACCCTGCCTTCAGGTGATTCATAGCGCTCGGGATGAGTGAGTACTGAAGCCTAGTAATATCCCGTTTGCTCTCAGGTTGCTTTCAATTCACTCGCACTATTTAATTTATTATGATAAATTATGTCGAATTTCGAGGTATTGATTTATTGTAGGACTCATTATAACCTTTGCATTGACCTGCAGGCTTAGCCAAGTTGACAATCTACAATCGTTAATGCTAGTAGAAAACTAATAAAATGTATGGGGAATGACATCATCTCAACGTTAAATCACGTGATCAACACAAACGAATAGAAAATTCGTAGACAAGTTTACATCGTTCAAAATGATAGAATAGAATGTTATCGTTTCTACAATGTTGATCGCTATACTCTTTGGTAGGAACGCTCACCATAGACTAAAGTGTATGTTTTTTCTGCAGACATTAGAGAACGAGCGATCGACTCAGTCTTGTCAACTTGGCTACCAATTTAGCGCTTTCTACAATCGCTTACGCCGAGGCGTTAACGATTTTAGAAAGAGAATCGATATGAAATGTTTGTAACTTGGCTAGGCCTGCCGATCTATAAAAAGATACCATGCGTGCTTGGATGTTTAGATTGGGTAAACTTTTACAGTTCGGTCAATTGCGGACGTGGCTCCGGACACCAAATGCTGACACATGAGGTTGAAGCATCTCTGACACGATTTATAGATACGGGATCTATAATAAACAAGTCTAAGTGATTACTTGAATAAAAGTAATAACTTAATTGAGCTGTTTAGTAATTGCCTGAAGTTAGAACCGTCAAAAGTTAGAATTCTTATCTGTGCTTTATTTGACGGCCCTTTTTCATTCAAATTCTTGTCTATTACAAATGGTTAACTTGATTATATACCAGGGTCAGTGTCCGGTTTCCACAGTCTGTCCGTACTGGTTTGTCCAAACCTTGACTTCAGAATCAATCAGAGCGCTCACAGCCTTTTCAAGAACAATTTCAAAACGCTTAGTTGACACTGACCGTGACCCTAGGGCTGGCTTTTACCTTGGCCAAAGGCTTAGCGTTGCCATACAACTAGTAACGCCGCCAGTCTCTTGGTGACATTACCAGTTGACAGCGTTGAGGAGGAGTTTTTTGACGCCATTTTTTAAGTTTTTAGTTTAAGTTAGTTAGCTTATTTTATTTGTTTTAATAGATTTATAATAATTTAATAATAAAGTAACAATTTTTTATATAATTTTATTTATGACACATTAGCATTAGTATTCAGAATAGCATGACAACCCTGAGTCTTGAAATATAATTTTAGAACTATCTAAATAGACCAAACATAATTAATTCCAACAAGCAACCAAGACCAAAATATCTCTAGAGTAAACACTAAAATACAACTAGAATTTAGTGCTAACACAAATTGTAGCCAAAAGGCCAAATGAAGTGCTTTATTAATGATCGACTCTCAAATAGACCTCGCCATTCGCCGCCTGCATTAATAAATGAAAATCAGGGAGATCCGGTGGCTGGCTAATTGTAGCCACTTGTATCCGTGTAGCCGCTGATATAATAATACAATAATAATATTATTTTCTCTTCCTTCTTAATAAATGAACGTGTTATATATAAAGGGTGTAAAACACCTATTACCGAAGCCGAAAGGCAACTGTTCTCCTCGTCATTTTTGAAATACAAGTTTTGAATGTAAGTATTTTTCTTTAAACACCTCCACGACCCCCGTACTATTCAATCCATCCATCAGCACAATGTTTTGAGTGCGTTACATTGAGTTCTACCACAAAATATGATTTTTAACCCCAAAAAAAAGTCGAATACCAGCAATAACTTTTGCGCAAAGTTACTTAGTTTGATGTACAGAATGCTTAGTTGACGGCTTCGTTATGAGGTGATTTACACCCTGTATAAAAGTTGAAGGACAGTCGACTGAACTGCCAAGTAATAGTTATCTTCTCTGTTTTGTGTGTGGCCAGGACCTAACCCGGTGTCAGAAATTTATGCCGCTCATGGTCCTCTGACTTGGCCAAGACACGCACCTCTGATGTTTCGGATTCAAATGCGTATTGTATAATCATCACTTGCTTCGGTAAAGGAAAACATCGTAAGTAAACCAAACCCAGCATACCTGAGAAATATTTCACGACGGCATGTAAAGCCAAGTCAGAGAAGTAATGGGTTTGGACGGTTTGGGCTACCGGGATACAAGTATCCTGTGTCCTCTCTGCCCATAACTCACGTATTTTTTACCAGTATCCACGCCATGTCCATGTCATTGAGATCCTTTCAGCCAGGAATAGGAATGGCGGACAGACAGAGATACTTCCGCATTTTTTATATTATTATAGAAACCACACATACCATCAAGCCTGTAATATAATATATTTATTTTTTTATTTATAACACCTTAAACTATCATTACAGGGTTTACCCTAAAGCGACAGCTAAGAACTTAAACTAAACCTAAACCATACACTTGCAACCAAATTAGAAAATATTAAACTAACAACATTATTAAAATATTACATTATTTAAAAACACAAAAACATAGCATAACATAAACATAGTACAAACATGAAGTTCTACTAACCGTGTGTGATGAGCATGGACATTTGAATTAGATATTATTTCGCCTATAACATAATATAAACAGTAATACCCTTGCAAATTCACTAAAACAACACGTAAACACATCAATCTGAGTTTCAAGATCGTTGATGGTACGGATAGCTCTGGTAAGGGGTCCCTTGGCAAGTAGGTTAGTTCTGGCTGTATAATAGGTAGCAGTGGCGGGCTGCGCCGCCGCCACACGTAGCGGAAACACAGAATCAAGCGCTGCAATATTCCCGGGTGACTCTCCACTCCACGAAGCACCCTCACCAAGTAGGCGACCAGCGTAAACTCCCATCGGACATGCAGTTGGGTATCGCCAACCATGTCCAGTCTCGACATAGATAGCGACAAAATCGCTAACTTTCGATCGCTAATAACTCATGAAAGAACTCGGTTGCAATAACGATGCTTGCGGGAAATGCAAGTGTCTTCATCCAAGATGCGATTCTCGCAAGCATCGTTATTGCAACCGAATTTATTCATTAGTAAATAGTAATCTGCTAGAGTAAGCTGTCGAGACTGCCGGCCCTGAACAAACAGAGTGGGATACATCAGTGGGTAAAACGGATATACCCCATATAATAAAGACGTCACCAGTTATGTTTAACCGGGCATAAACCCAGACTCCGTGGCTGCTACTGACAACTTCTGGATGGAAAAACCCAATTACACTTTGGCAGACCTGGAAATCGAACCGAGGACACCATGCTCAGCAGTCTTGATTGTGACCACAACGAGGCTGAATGGAAGTATGGTTATAATACACTGGCCTGCAAAAATAAGTATCACACTTTTAAAATTGCAATAACTTTTTAAGTACACAAGATATACTTTCGAAACAAATAGGACTCGAAAAATTGTTTAATTTTGTCTATAGTTTCAAAGAAAGCTGTTAAAAATTGATTTATAACATTTTTTTATTTTAAATCTCTAACTTCTATAAAGGAAAAATTAAAATTTTAAAAGTGTGGTACTTATTTTTGCAGGTCAGTTTATAATATAACTAACCTGACATAACATGGGTCGTTGCTAATAACGAAGTGCTCTTTAATAACCCTCGCTTTCTATTAATAAATAGAAATCAGTGAGTACGGTCACCACACTTGACACCTAATAGATACCACTCGTAGTTATGTACAGTCAAGTCTTTTCCACCTTCGTCACATTAAGGTCTACTTTTGTCTGTTCATTACAAGATAGCTTTATGTATTGCGTCGCTATTTCAAAACCAAAAGAATGGCATTCAGCCATCTTCTTGGTCTGTCAGACTGAATTCAAAATATGACACTGAAAGACTGCCAGTTAATTAAATTTATATATTTAAAAAATGACATGTAATGTGTAGCATCACTTGAGGAGGGCTCGACCTATTTGACAGCTTTTTTCATTTGTAGTTTTAAAGTGTAGAACTTGAAAGTTTTTTTTTTGTTTGCATTTCTCATTTTCTTCATTAGAAACTTGTGCCTGTACAAAGCAGGAGCGGGGCGTCAACTCGACATTTATCTAAGGCATATGCCATTTTTACTAACTAATTATAGTATTAAAGTTTTATTATGTCAGTGGTACTCAAGTTCCATAAAACCGCAGCTGCCACAGTGGTTACGGACAAGCGCACGCGTAGAAAGCCTAGGTGGAACAGAGTTACCTGCAAACTTAAATTTGGAAATAAGACATTCTCCTACATTGGGCCACATGTAGATAAAGAGGGTCAATAAAAAAATAAAAATTGTCCCCATGACCAAGTTTGGGTGCAAAAAAGAAGTCCAAGAATGTCTACTCGGATTTAACTATTACGACACAGAAAACCTACTTGCAATTTAGTTCTAGCCTACACACACACACCAACACATACAAACTAACACGCATCGTAACATACACACCTTGAGTTACCTTTTAGTTTTCTTTCATGATTGGAACCGTTGCATTTGATACCTCTTCATAATCAACCATATTTGTCGAGAGACACTGTATCCTGCGACACAGGGTATCCTAGTGCAGGATCCAGTGTCACATCTTAATGTAACACTTTTTATGAAACAATAAAAAAATATTATTTATTTATTATAGTTTTCTGTGCAAGTCTTCTCAGTTCGAAGATTTTGACTTGAAGAAAAAACATTATGAAAACTGACGATGGTATAATAAATAAATGAAATACATTTATTTCGAGCAACATTAACTCATATGTAGAGTACACACAAATACAAATAACACACAAAGGATAGTAAAATAAAATAAAATAAAATGGAATAAATAAAAGGACAACATCTAACCGGCTCTGCTGACGGCAACCTATCACAGCAGTGCCGTATGTATGGGCAGTCCATCCGGTCCGCGATCATCGCCAAGACAGCATTGGGGCTGCCCCACACCCTACGCACCATTGACGCGCCACGCTTGCGCATGGTAGCATAAAAGCAGTCAGTGCGCGCCTCAGCGAACATACCTGAGGCGCTGCAGTAGCGAGGCAGAGGCATAAAAGACTGTAAAGGAAATACTAGTAGTGAGCCAAGTTAGATATTCTTCGTAACATTTCATTATTCATTTTGTTTTTTTTTTTTTTTCGTTTCATTATTGAAAATCTAGATCCTTGGAGTAATAGTTTGAATGTCAAAATTTCCTTTGTCATTACCTGTACTCTAGTTTATTAAAGTCGGTAATAACATGTTACAGCAATCGTCTGGATTATTTTCAACACATTCCAAATATAAAATTATAGTTTTATATGATCTTCTTAAGGTTGATAACATAATGATCTTTGTTTCATTATTTCCAAAGCTCGATTTTTACGTACTCTGGTTTTAGTTCTTACTTTCTGCTCTAAAAGTTTATCTACAACTGTTTTGTATCATAACGCCATAATATCGAATCTAGAATGTATGATTTATGACAAGGTGAGAAGCCATATAATGATAGACAAAGACATGTTAATCCATTATGTTAGAGTAACTGATAAAAAAATTATTGTTGGGTTCGCAAATTGTAGGCGACATTTTCGCGGCAGACTGTGCCGCCGGGTTAATGACCTTTAATAAGGCAGGGAAATACGATCCATTTTCCCTTCATAACAACTTGGTTTAAACGGGACTCCTAGGCATAAGCAAAAAATTAGTGCCCTCGATTTATATTTATATTCTATTCGTATTTCCATCCTTTAACGACTTATTTACTTTATAACCTCAATCGAAATCAGACCAAAGTGTAAGTAAATATATATTTGTAAATACAATATTTTATTTATTCACATTACTCTTTCGCTTGGTTTTGTCGGGTTGAGTAAAACTTTCTCGGTGCGTGCC
Source organism: Xestia rhomboidea (assembly GCA_963853795.1). NCBI lineage: Eukaryota > Metazoa > Arthropoda > Insecta > Lepidoptera > Noctuidae > Xestia > Xestia rhomboidea. The sequence continues at coordinate 14,742,996 of OY970767.1, read as the reverse complement.
AAATGTTAAGTAAATGGAATGGACTGAGTTTACTGTTTTCTTGGTCAAATCTAGGTTATATTTATTGGGAGTAATTTTTAATAACCCTACGTAAAACATAACATTAATTCAAGTATCAAAATCTGGTTCACGAGTTTGATGACATGTGGGACGTGAGGACAGCAGTAATGATGCCGACAGTCGTGTCGGCCAATGGCTTAATAGCGTCAAACAACATCTGAGGAGGCTCTCGCTGGGGGGGCGGTGGCGGCGGCGGCGGCTGACGTACTGCCGGCGCTGGCCCACTCGCTACTGGCACTGGCGCCGGCACAGCCGACGCCTGTGCAGCCGCCTTGCCCTTTCTCCCCCTGGGCGCCTTTTTAGCCGGCACCGGTTTCGCCGGGGCCGGCTTTGGGGGAGGGGCCGCCACTGCCCTGCCAGATGGCTGGCTGGACTGCCCCGGTCCGGGTGCGGCAGCCGCAGCAGCCGCATATGAGGCTGCCCTCGGACCCGGGGCTCCCTTACTTGCTGCCAGGGGGGGACGCAGGACAATTCCCTCCAGGACGGAGAACCGTGCCTGGAAGGAAGCCAGCTCCTGCCGAACCAGGTTCAGGACCTGGTTCTCGACTGGCTCGGGCTGACTGGGTCGCTGCGTCTGGTCCCCTTTTTTCGGCGCCACTCGGGAGCCAGACTCCCGCAGACTGGCCAGGTCTGCTAGGAGCCTGGCGTTCTCCTTTTGGAGAGCCTCCGTGGCGGCCGACAGGCGGGCCACCTCCGCCCTCAGTTTGGCCAACTCCGCCCCATCCACCGTAGGAGGAGGAGGAGGAGGAGGGGGAGGTCCGCCAAAGTTGGCCTCCGCTGCCGCCATGATGGAGGCAGAAGCCGCGGGTATGGCCCTGAGTTTTGATGAGGTCTTCATCTTCAGGGCCACGCCTCTTATCGCGGCCTCTACCTCCTTCGCGAACCTGGTCTTACGCTCCACATCGGAGCCGCCAGGTGCACCTGCCTCGTCGCCAGATCCTGGAGCAGCATTGCTGCCCGGGTGGCGCCCCTCTTCGGCAAGCCTTGCCGATTTCTCGGCCCTCACGGAGGCAGATAGCCCCCTCCCCTTGCCCCGGATCCCACCACGCTTGTTGGTGGGGATCTTTCGGGCCGAGGCCTCCTCCTCTCCGGATGACGACCCACGGTCGCCATCCCGCCTGGGCCGCTTGCGGAAGAACTTGCCGTTCTCCACAGCGGCTCCATCACTCGCGCGGCGGGAGCTCCCTGAGCCTCCCGCACTCGCATCGCTGGATGCGACGTCGGACTCCGACCCCGCATCCCTCCTCTCCTCTTTCTTGCCGTTGACTTGAATCAGAAAGCAGTGATTTTTTTTTTTCGAAGAATTTATATTTTGTGTATTTATATTGTGTTTTACCAAAAACATTAACATATTTTTGTGTTTTTGGTAATTTATAAGAAAATTGTCGCAAACAAAAAAGAACGTGTTTTTATATTGGTTCATGAGTTATTATATAAGTGTTTATATAATGAACTGTCCTTCAGTCTCTATCCATAAAGCTACGTCTAATAACCTCTTTCTTGCAAGTCCGTCCCATTTGTTTCCTTTATAATAATAACATCCAAGAAACAAGAAACTATCTATTCCTATAACACACACTGAAGAGCTCTCAAGCAATAGATGTTTTGTTCCAATCCCGGGAAACGGGTATCGGGTAGTCGGGAAATATTGCGGTTATTTCTGTATCCCGTTTCAAGATGGCTCCCAGTGGAAAATGAAATGATAAAATCTACCGGTGCATTTCGTGTTGAGCATTAAAGTGGAATTGCGTGGTTGTGTTTGAATATTATTAGTATGGATTCAGGAAATGTCAGGAATAGCAACTGAGTTAATTCTTGAGTCTTTTACGAATCGTGAATTAGGTACTTATTTCAATTTTGTGTTGCATATTTTAAAACTGCAGTTTCGCACTACGTCCGATCCGAATCCGATCTGAACACGTGAAAATACGGTCCGGAGTAGTCGTAGAACTATTTCTATGGTAGTTTACGCACTAGATCCGGCTTCCGTCATCCGATTTTGTATTGTAGAGTATTTTCACGGGTACGGATCGGACTCGGATCGGACGTAGTTATTTGTTTTGAGTTCCGATATTATATCGCGTTTTCTGTGTTAATGATAATGGTAATGACCATGTCAGTTCAAAACCTTTTTTCACATACTTCGAGCATTTATGATGCATATTTCGACGATTTTAAGTTGCATATAATACGTTCTCTAGTTATTACAGACGGGTATTAGTAACAATGAAACTAAGTAGTACTTTAGTTACCTAAACACCTTCCTGAGCGTTTTTCCTTCGTAGCTGCTGTTTCCAACCTGTTGCTGCAGTCTAGGTCGAGGTTCGAGGTCAGTGAGTAGTCACGCCACTATTAAAGCCACAGATATAAATATATCTAGATAACGCAACAGCACCTACTTCACGTGTCAGGCTTAGGCATTTTATGCTTCCTGCCGGGGCTGCGGGACTATTCGAAAGAGATACCGTGGCCCCGGAACACAAAGGGCGATGAAGGAACATGGATGGGTTTTAGTCAGTAAAAGTCTGACACTCCCTCCTGCTCCGCCCAGAGAGGGAGGAGTCATTTGATGATTTCCCACCCGAAAAAAAAACAAAAAAAAGGCATTTTATGCTTAACGTGGCTACTGCCGCAGCGCACTTATTTGTTTAAAACAACAACGTTAAAACTCAAGAACCTAATTCTAGACGTATTTACATACACTGGCCTGCAAAACTAAGTATCACACTTTTAAAATTTCAATAACTTTTCAAGTACAGAAGATATACTTTCGAAACAAAAAGGACTCGAAAAAGAGTCTATAGTTAGTCTATAGTTATGTTAGTATAGTTGTCTATAGTTTCAAAGAAAGCTGATATAAATTGCTATAAAACGTTTTTTATTTTAAATCTCTAACTTCTAAAGTATAGAAAAAATTGAAATTTTAAATGTGTAGTACTTAGTTTTGTAGGCCAGTGTAGAACAAAAACTTAGTCTGTTTTGTATTGTAACTTTTTTATAAAGTAACAAAATAGTGCTTATGACGTCATAGTAGGTAGTCAAAAAATGGCACGCTTGGTTTTCTTACGGATCGTGATACTTGCTTTATCTAGGTATTTATATGTCTGTGATTAAAGCCTGTCTGTCGACTTGTCGTCGGATAATGTTTATTTTATAAGAAAAAGTACTAAGTTATTTACTTTGCTACGTGTCAATAGCTATGGGCCCGCAAGGGACCTTCCTGCAGTGTCATATTGCTGATATCCATTTTAACATATGGGACTCACAATATGCAAAGGATGCTTTAAATATATTCGCCAGTCCAAGGCAATTATAGGCAGTAATAGCCTCGTAGTGTGACCGTCGGACTGCCAAGTCATAGGTCTCAAGTTCGATTCCAAGACACGCACGTCTTACTTTTCGGATTCATGTGCGTATTGTATAATTATCATTTGCTTCGGTGAAGGAATACATCATGAGGAAACCAGCATGCCTGAGAGATATTTCTCGACGGCATTAAAGCCAAGTCAGAGACCCATGGGTGGCACGAAACTCTGACTCCAAGTTAGGCATTAATCACACGAAAAAAAAACAAAAAAACCTACGTCGAGTGTAACCTGGGGCTAATCACGTTTGCTGTTTTTACATAGAACTCGTGTAACTTTGATAGACAGCAATCAGAACAACATACCTCTTATATTATAATATTCATTATTTATGTACAACTTTTTTTTAAATCCCAGAATAGTATCACATTCCTAAAACTAGTAACAAGTTATGAATAACTTAGTTATGTTCTCGGTATACAACAAAAGGTTCTGGCTCTATTGAAAAAGAATCAATATCTGACTAGTGAGCTCTTTTGACGTTGACATTCAATGATATCAAAAAAAATAATATGTTCCTTCGTTCCCGAAGTTTTCGTGACTAATCTTACGAAGTACGCTGTTTTCCACTGCCTCCGTGAAGAACATTATGTACAGTTGAGAGCACACACACACGTGTGTGTACACATTGTACACACTTAATCACTGGTAAAATGGTTTCGTCTACTGACCGTACTTACATACTACATAAACTCACGAATTTTCGCCTTAAGGCTAGGAACGGAACGGAAAAGAAAGGGTAGGTGTGCGTTCTTCTATAGGATTTTTTTTAACTAAAACTTCTTCATGAATAAAATTTGATCATTAATTAATTCTATAAGCCCAACAAATTCACTTATCTAAGAGGACGATTGGTAGACTTCCCACGAGCCACAAGCTTCCTACCGATGCTGCGTTCCTTGTTCCATTTCTCTTTTAGCTCCTCCGCCAAACTATTTTCTATTTATTTATTTCAAGTAAAGCTTCTTAGGAATGCTTTGCAGTTTAAAAACAAATATTTGCTATGCTACTTATCTTCATAGTATACTTTTAGTTATTAGAATGTGCAATAAAACAATGCATTTTAACATTTTATTATTCATTAGATAAATTATTTATTAACACGTTTTCGCTCCCCCATTTATTTGTGACAACTGACAATCTTAACCCTTTCACTGACCGTGTTAAATTATTTCACGTACGGTAATTTAAATTATATTCTTAAAATGTTAATTCATTATGCATCGCAGGGGTTGGGACTTGGCCCCAGCGGAAATAGAATCCATTTGGAATATATTTATTTTTGGAAAATAACCTCATTAATACGTCTAGGAAATGACGTAAAAAAGTGTCTGCCTTTTTTGTATTGACCTTTCATTTTTATTATTGGCTTTTTATTTCAATCCGGTTTGGTAAAGGTTATGGTAAAAATACAAATAGAATCTTGCTTTTTATGGGAAACGTATGGAAAGCGGCGTAACGAGAACCCTGAGCCTGGGGTTGATACAAAAGTAACATGATATTTTAAGCGGGTTTGGATATTCTCACGAGATGTTATAAAGGGTGTAAAAAACGCTTAACGAAGCCGAGATTCACTTATTCTTCCTGCCATTGTGATATTTTTTTGGTACTGGACCATGCCTGGGATGGTTCTGGTTACAGGGATATTTATAGTTAACTTTCGACTTTTTTGGTGGTTATAGATAACGGTCAAGTGATTGTTTTTTTGTGTTTTGTGACCAGCAAACCGTTGACCCTGCGCCTGATCTCTCTCTGGTTGTGTTGGATTTCCATCCCATCGGACCTGAGAGAGAGAGAGAGAGAGTGAACCTGTATCTGTGCACACACTTGCGTACTGAAGGCCGCGCCAATGGATACTTATTATAATCAATCTCCGCTGAGATAAGTCGCCGTGACTGAAACTGGTCATTAATATTCTTACATAACAGTCATCATTTCACTCGAAAGACGTTTACTGCTGGACATAGGTGTCGCCACATTGACCGGTCCCGTGCGACTCGCATCCAGCGGATCCCCACTACCTTCACCAAGTCTCTGGTCCACCTATTGGGAGGCCAACCACCACTAGTACTATACCAGTAGCAAAAAAAAAATACAACGTGGAAATACAACGTAGTCGCACAAATCCTACAGTACAATAGACATACTCGAACATACCAAGACACCAGACACTGAACAAACTCGCTGACCGGAATGTTTCAGACGTATTGAATGTATGGACGAGGAGACAGATTCTCAGGCTACATTTACACGACAAATCTCATATACTTATTTATATTTTTTGATATAATATGTTTTCTTTGGAGTTTAGAAATTGCCGAGGTGTATTTTAAATGCTACTAATGCTGTTGTAATAATTCTACTTCTTCAAATAATTCTAATGTACGTTTTCTGTGAAAAGGGGACTAAATATAACTTGAGAAATAACCATTGGCGACGCCCATGTTATGCCCGTCTTGTCTGACACTAATAATTACCTAAATTATAAATGTATGCATGAATATTATTGTACTGTTTATATTTAATAAAATTCTCGGCGCTGAACTGAATTCCTATTCAGCTATAGTGGAGTCGTCATAAGCTTGCTAAACAATAGGCGATAATTATAATAGTTGTCGTCTAGTATTATTGATAATATCCATTTGTTTAAAAATGTAGTCATACTTTTATGTAGGTTCGCCTAGTTACATTAGCTGCAAAAATCAAAACATTTGTGGAGTTAGAATACTTTCTTAGGACAATAAAGATTATCAAAGTCTGCAAACGTCCAAAGCTAAGTGAAAGAGAACGATAAACACCCGAGTTAAAATGTTTTGTTTTTAAATCGCTCGCTTTTCCAATAAAAGGAAGCACGATCGTCGCGCTGCAGTAAACAACATAGAATGACTATTATTAAAAACCATTTACAATAGGTAACGGCCAGTAAATACGATTCACTCAATGAAAACTCGATATGCATACTTGTTCGTATGGGTAATTTCGCCTTTTACCAACATTAACAAAACAGAGCCTAACAGAGGTGTAGGTAGCACTAGCCTGCAAAACTAAGTATCACGCTTTTAAAATTGCAATAACTTTTTAAGTACACAAGATATACTTTCGAAACAAAAAGGACTCTTAAAAGAGTTTAATTTTGTCAATAGTTTCAAAGAAAGCTGATGAAAATTGCTATAAAACGTTTTGTTATTTTAAACTAGCAGACGTCACGCGGTTTCATCCGCGTAGTTCTCGTTTCCGTGGGGATTAAATATAGCCTATGTTCACCGAAGATAGTGTAGCTTCCCAACAGTGAAAGAATTTTTCAAATCGGTCAAGTACTCTCATAGAGAGAAGGCCGTGTCCCAGCAGTGGGAACATTAATAGGCTGATGATGATGATTCAATGTAAACAAACAAACAAATAAAAACAATAAAATCTTTCCTCTTTAATATTAGTGTAGATCAAATTTTAAAAGAATATAATTTTTTTTGCAGGCCAGTGTAGTACACCCACATTTTGCCAGTTATGTTTAAGGGGGCGAGTCTATTGCATTAATCGAGCCATATTCCAGACTCCGTAGCTGCTACTGAAATTTCTGATGGAAAAAACCCAATGACACTTTGCCCTTTTATTTAGGCAGTGAACTAGATGTTGCCTTGTGATAGTGTTATCGAGCATAACTTCTCAAAATATAAGTGGATGGAGTAATTTTTCGTTCCAAATTCTTTTAACATTTTTGCACTGCCGACAAAATTCAGGGTTACTTACGATAAAATTCAGGCTTGAATACAGACCAATAATCCAATAGTGCCGTATTTTCCTCAATGTCACAATAAAAAGGGTTTGTATAGAATACAAGACGTAAATAAATTGAGGACGATTGGTCCTTCAGTCCGGAGAGTTTTCTCTGAGTACCTTGTAGCTCCGTTTGGAATAAAACCTTTTTTTTTTTGTAAGTAAGTTTGTCCATATGGATAAGTTTTGACAATTGGTAAGAATTGTAGTAAGTAAAGTTCGATAATACAGTTTTCTAACATATGTTTATCCAGCCTTTTCCTAACTGTGTTGGGGTTGACTTCCAGTCCAACCAGATGCACCTGAATACCACTACTATTTAACAATGACCCACTCCCTATCTGACTATCACTATAAAAAGATTTTCTAACTTAACACAACAAATGTTTAAAAGCTTATTTTTCAAAATAAGCACTATGCTTTTTAAAATATTTCTATAAGTCTCCTAACACAAGAAGTACTAATGACCCCGTGACGTCTGACAGGGGAGAATGGAACAAGATAGCAAGCTGATGATATAAGTCATTAAATGTTATGTAAAATATTTGGTATTGACGTTGACAACACCTCCTGGGGATAGTTTTCACATGTTTCCAGAAACATGTGTCGTGTATAGTTTTGGGTGCATGGTATTCTAATTATTATTGTTTTTCCTGTAGATTGACTATTAGACTGCATATTTTTTGTGTGCAGGAGGGCGGTGCTGTGTCCTGCATCCAGGCCTGGATCTTTTTCGAGGAATTTATTTTGTAACATTTAATGTCATGGATTTCCGCAAAACAACGCCTGATTCTATAGCTTATATTGTCTCCTAATACACTCCCTTTCACATTCCTTATTTTAGAAAGAAAGTCAAGATTAAGTTAGACATCTTCCAATAACAACGTCCCATAAATAGCTATACACTAATCCATTAAAATCACGAAGACTACCTTCTTAACTTCAAACTTCGCCCATGTGCAAATATGTTCGGGAGCGAGTGTATTAAGGTGTTTATCATAGGTACGTACTCATCGCAGTCCGTCGGAATCTATTAAGAGGATTACGAGATGCAGCCAGGAAGACGAGGGTCGTATCCACGTCTCGCATGAATTTATGAACGCCTGTTACACCGTGGCGCAACGTCTGCGAGAATTTGGATGTGATTCAAGAGATTCGAACCATCGAAAGAGTTTGAAGTTAGAAGTACTTAAGCCATGCTGTTTTAAGCCACAAAATGTCTCAATTAAAGTGGATGCTCCAGGGTAGCCCGCGAAATTCAAGTTTTCATACGTTTTTTGCAATTTGCAGGTCAGTGTCAGGTTGTATGTTGATTAAAATATGATTCGCGGCTGTAACACGTATGTAGTTATAGAATTATTATCATCAAAATCACCAGTACAACCCTCTAAGCGCATAAAGGTGCAGGAATGAATTTGACCTTGAAAAAGTCATTCCTGCACCTTTATTGAGGCGTTACGGGCTTGGGTGGGCCAGAAAACACTTTATACGGATGCAATAAAAACGAATAGTCCGACGCGGGGTTAAACGTCGCGTCGTCCGAACAGAAACTGATGGCACTGACACTGTAATTGATGGACACGAAACTCTCTCCGACTGGCTAAAGATGTCAATAAGTGTGAAGACTTCCAAAATGTTCGAAACTAATATAAATGTAAATTCCTAGTTAGACAAAGAACAATAAACATAGGTTCATTTTATTTTATAGTTAGTTTATTCATTTTAGTTTATTTAATCGTTTTTAATTAATAATGTTTATTCATAGTTTACTTTACTTAAAAAATATTTTTATACATACTGCAATGTTTCATTCAGTGGAAATTGTTCTTGTCCCCATTTTACGCTCCATTGTAAACGCAGCCTTTCCTAATCCGCCGTCAGCTAAATTATTTATGCATTTAAAAGGATTTACTCTTAATATGAGGTGTAGCCGCGCGGTCACGACTCTCCGACGCGCACTGAAAAGCTAATTAGACGCATCATAATTAATATTTATTCAAGAGTTAAGTTCTCGCGACGTGATTCAGACGAAAAGCTATTCATATTTTTCTAGTTATAAGTACGAACTGACACTTTGGGCCAGACAGCTTCTTTTTTAACCTCCGGACTGGCTTACATTTAGGTAAATTACTTCCCTAAAGTTCATAATGACGAAAAATAAACACACAACGTCTCGTCTTTGGAGACAGACAGATAGATATGATCTGTTGTTGTTGTTCTCTGTTCTTTGCGTCCCTTATAATTAGCAGTTTCATTTGATACAACCTAAAAATGTTCCCAAATCAAACAATATTAATTTGTATCTAATTATCCCCAAACACCATTAGTTCATCTTCCCGAAATAATCCAATAACAAAATATGAAAACAAAAGGAAAGCGCTCAATCAACGATTAATGAGACACTAGATTAGATAAAACGTTGCTCGAAGTAAACTCGGCGAGACAAGACATAATAAATCTTTTGAAACGAATTATACGTATGATTGTACCTTAGCAACCCGCGGTGTCGGCCGACCATTGGAGAATGGCCCTACTGGGAAATAGAGACAATTGGGGTGATTCTGAACCGGTTATGGAGAATCAGAATGCATTGGATGTGTCGAAGGCTGAATCGATTTACTGCAGATTTTGTTGGATGTTGTTACAAAGGTTTTTGTTTGTGTTTATTTTAAACGGTTTGTTATCGTATTTGTAATTTGTTTATTTGTGATTAAAGTAATTGTACTTATACAGCATATATCAGAAATATGTGGGCATACATATTTAAGGGTGTGGCGCAGACCATTAAACAGAACAACTTTCTATAATAAACGATGTAAACACCTATAAATACATGATTTTCAAATAGGATTACCTTTACATATTCAAAAGGTTCTTAAATAAGGAGAGAGCAAAAACCGCGAGAATACCTTCAGCCTCCCTTTTTGTCCCAAGATGCGGTTACAAAATACTTATCCCTGTACAAAAATAAAGCTGGCCACGTACCTGACACGATCCGGGGACGTGACGACTAAGACGTACCTTATAACTTTTAAGTTATTCGACAGTGCCAAGCCCCCGAGGCTTTGAAACTTGGCTAAGTCGTGGTCGCGCACCGCATCAAAAATACGCCGCTTGCAAAGTACGCCGGTCACAAAATACGACGGATGCAAAATACGCCCTTTGCAAAATACGGAATGTCTTAATCTAATAAGAAGTGATTCCGCTTTCGCTTGAGGTTGGACCGCGGTCGGCTAATTGAGTTAAAATCTTGCTAAGAGTCTGTGATGTTTGTTGTGGTTTAAAATTTTACTTATTTATTACAGGGAAAGGTGGAGATCTTCATTTAAATTTCAATGTAAAAATATTTTTATTTAGCCGCTATGTTGGTACCGACTTATGTTTGCCTCCATATTTATAAGTAAAGCATACATTTATACCCAACGTAAAATGCGCTATGGACGTAGAGGCCGTAGAGTTGCGGAAAACGGCCCGTTATTGTAATTAATGTATTGTACATTCGAACCTGTACATGGAGCAGCGGTAGCCTAGTGGTGGTAGCCCCGACTTACGAGCAGTAAGTCGTGGATTCGAACCCAGACAGGTACATTACTTCGTGTAATTTATTTCATCACAACTGCTCTCAAAAACGGTGAAGGAAAACATCGTGAGGAAACCGGCATGTCGTAGAACCAAAAAATCGAAGGCATCTACCAATCTTCACTGGTCCCGAGTGGTGGATTATAGCCCATTCTCTCTCATAGAGAGGAGGCCTGTGTCCCAGCAGTGGGAACATTAAAAAGGCTGTGATGATGATATTCGAACCCATCTTTAGTTTGTCCCTTTGTCAGAAAACCCTGAATGGTTTTTGAACCGTCACTCTTCTAAAGATATGAATAAACAGTCGTTTTCAGAAACATTGAATGAATGTGACTTTACATACGCAAAAACACAACACCTCTAAAATAATCACATTTCACAAAACACATTGTCAGATAGGCTTTTGGAAAAGCGTCAATCAATGACAAGTCGGTAGGAGACAAGGCAATTTGTTAACGGCGTACTGAAACGTACGTGTGCCAACTTTATAATTGGTGTCGGCGACAATATGCGTCATTATAAAAGAACAATGAATCGTCAGAGGTGTGAGGGACAAAAGTATTTGTGGAGCGATATTTAATTGGGTCGGTTATAATAGAAGGTACGAGAATATGAAAGTATATTTTGGCTTTCTAGGCCTGTTTGGTTTATTGGACTGTTGTTGTACAAAGGTTGCTCATAAATTGGTATCTCTGGTTAAAAGTAGCTTTGGTTTATTTTAATTTAATATATCTGACAAGAGCAAAAAATGTTTATGTCGCTGATAATGTAAATCAGGCATTCATGTGTATGTGGCATCCTTGATGTGTATACAGACTTTTTGTCACATGTAGAAACACTTTATCCTTTTGTAGACTACAGAAAAAAGGTAAGAGAATGAATTATTATTTTAATAAGGAAATCATAAAGTTCAATCTCAATAATTTCCTGCTTTAGCTGCATCAATAAATAAGCAAAACTCACTAAAAGGCAAGCTTTAGCTAACATCTCAAACGCGGAAGCTTTCAGGTAAATTAATTATGCCTTTAATACTTCGAGAGAAAACTTAATAATTCTTAGTAACTCTGCTAAACTAATATATATTTACTGAACTAAATTATCGTTGCTGCATCGAGTGAACAGCTCTATACATAGCTAGCTAATTTATGAATTTCTGGTCAAGGACTTTATACGAATTCATCATGACCTGGGTAAAGAAAGGATATTTTTTTACCCAGTATGCGGTAGTACAGATGGACGGCGCCCACCGAGAGATTATAATCATCAATACAACCCTCTAAGTTCATATATTTCCATTGCATGACTATTCCATGAAAAAGTGAAATTGCAAAAAACGTAGAGAAAAACCCTTAACACAACTTTTCTTCCAATGTATTGTTAGGAACATTATGAATTCAATTTAAGAGAGAACAGGCGCTGCGTGTCTCCATACAAAAATTATCCACTTTTTTCTTCCTGAATAATGGCTTTAGCTAGAGCAATCTTTTTCTTTCATAAAATCAAGGTTTACTGTAGACCCATCCCTGTCATTTCCTTTTTTCAGCAACTAATAGATAAACAAAATAGAACCCTCCAAAAATGTCAAAAAATGCCCCATTTTTACACCCGTGATTAGAAGACTAACAGACAAATTCGAAAAGTGTTTAATATGAAAGAAATTGATAGGACATACTCTTTCTTAAAATTTTAATGTCAAATTAATTGAATCAGCACAGTTTTCGAGGAGCAAAAAGAGGTAAACGAATCGTCGATCTCGTTAAATTTTTTATTATAAAATTTGTCTGAGCTGCAGCTGTCCACTTACTCACTTGCTCACTTGCTGTGCACTTTGCGGAGGCAGGCTTGAAGCAGCGCGATGGCAATAGTTTCTTCAACTACCTACCTCGCAAGCCCTGTTCCCTCTTAAAAGTAAGCGTTTATATGGTTTGCCCGTGGGCGAATCTGTAAAAGATAAGGCTTCCGACTACCCACGTCCTCGTCCTTTATATTATTTTCATGAAAGCCGGTTCGACTGGTTCGCACGTGAAAGTATAAAAGTTAAATTATATAAGGTACAGCTAACAAAAGAAAACATTTTTTTGTTCAAATTCAATGGATTTTCGCGAATAGAAGCTTGCTAAACAAATAATTGTAATTAAAGCTTATAACACTGTTTCAACTCGTTTCTTTGAGTGTTTCATTTTTGTTTTCTTTTATTTCTAACCCAACCTACAGTTTGACCACAAGCTACGCGCTCAAGCGACATACGTGTCGCAAGACAGTGACTGTGTAAACGGACCTTTCACGAAGTCGTCAACCAAGCATTCTGTACATAAATCTACGCCAACGTGATCTGGTACCGTGATCGGTGGAGACAGACCCAAAATATTGCTGGGAAACTTCTTTTCTTTTACTTTTTCTTTTCTTGTCTCAATGTAATGTAACGCACTCGTGCTGATGAATGCATTGAATGCTGCAGGAGTCATGGAAGTATTTAAAGTAAACCTACTTACAATGGTGTGATGTGAGTATGGTGCTGTGTAGCAAACTATGTATCCAACTACTACAAACTATATATCCTATCCTAAAAAAATGCAGCCAAAGTGACCTATTTGCTGCTGCCGATGATGACAATGTACCAACGAAATCGAAACACTAAATAAATACGAAGAAGAATCGAAATGCGATGGTACTCACGCAAATGAAGAAAAGCGTCGATTGACGCAGATCGAATTACCTGAGGTCGCGGACGGGGCTTGATAGATATTCTCGGGTAAACAAAATCAAGTTTTACAAACGTGAAATGATAGGGTTTCCGATACAGCTAAGTTTCTTACTTTCTGTTATAAAAGAAGCGATGCAATGAAATGTGTTATTAAACTCAGTTATGAACTGAAACAGTCTACAAAGAGTTAAACTAAGATTTCGTGACCTGGTTCTGTAATTCAATACTTTTCAATAGATTCCCTTTTAGTTGGCAACTTGAAGACTTAGTAACTACGCTTTCAAAAGAAATGTCTTGATTTACTTTTTTCTAGTAGTTCGTAATGGTGGGCGGTTTCTTTATGTACATGTCAAGCTACTACATTGTGTCAAAATTTCTTTATAGATTTTCAACTTTATCATAGTAAGTTCGAGGTTGATTGGGAAAATTTGACAGTTTCGGGTGGCTTGATGTGCTGGCGTGCGAGCGGTTCATCATCATCATCATTTCAGCCGAAAGACGTCCACTGCTGGACATAGCCCTCCCCCAAGTGTCGCCACATTGAGCGGTCCCGTGGGTCTCGCATCCAGCGGATCCCCGCAACCTTCACCAGGTCATCGGTCCACCTAGTGGGAGGCCTTCCAACGCAACGTCTTCCGGTTCGCGGTCGCCACTGCAGAACTTTTGGGCCCCATCAGCCATCCCTTCCAAACATCCGAACCTAGGTTACGACGTAGCCGAAGAATTGCCAAGGTTAAGTGGCAGTGGGCAGGGCACATTCCTCGCAGAACGGAGCATTAGTGTCGCTATTTATTTTTACAATTATTTAATGTATATTTTATTTTTTGATATATTAAAATAGGCACTATGGTGATCTACGCCTCAACGGCTACGCACTTTATCTTAGATTTTATTTATGGCTGGGTTTCCTTAATTTAAAAAATATCCATAATAAGAATACTTCCAAATATTTTTCGCAGAGTAAAATAATATCCAAAGATCCGTGTCCCGACTGTTTTGTTTTGCTTTCTCATAGCCTTGGGGTTTACGGTGGCCATGCAAATTGGTACCGAAGGGGGAGAGGGGGACACTTGCTTACGCTACGATTGTTCCTTGATAAGCCAATTCCTTTTTTTCAGGTAGCTTAGCTAGGCAGAGTAGCTTTGTAAAATGCTCTTTTTGCGTTGATTGTGTCGGTTTTCATTATGTATTTTAGTGGAGATTTTTAATTTGGCAATGAACATACATGGAAAAGAGCACATGGAAGGAATTGGGGGTGGCCCTTGTCCAGCAGTGGGACACTACAGGTTGTTAAAAAAAGAAAAACATTGGGATGTCTAGATTTTTGGGCATTATAGAACTTCAAGAATTTACGTTAAAAATAAAATTGTGCCAAGATTAATGGGCTACATAAATTGAATTCATTAAATGTAAACAAAAAGGCCTTTATTTTTTTAAATTGTGATGGTTCATACTGTTGACTAAACTAAAATCAACCCTCAATATTGCTATAAAATTCGCACATTGTCTAAAAACATAATAAGCGTAAAAGAAATCATAATAAATCCGTCCCAAATAAATGAACTAATCAGGGTGGAGAGGGCAACTTCGCTCACCCAATAAAAACAACACTTGAATGTCAGTAAAAAAAACTCATTTTCCTTTATTGCATTGAGCCTAATTTGAATTGAGTGCTATGCAGTTATGATTCAAGAGAGCGGATAATTTTAAGTAACTGCGGACTGGAGATGTAAACAAGGTTGGGTGGGAAGTGTAGGTAGGTATATGTAATAAATGGTTTATCTATCGTATAGGTATTTCGTAAGTTAGATTTATGCTAACTGAAAAGATTTTCAGGAAAAATATATATGAAACTTGTACTCTAACTTAGGTACGGGATATCTTAGGTGATAATCCATTATTCTGAGCTCCCGATATTTTCCGGATATTCACGGAAGATATCCCGTAAGTACTTCATTTTGTGTCGCGACATTTTTTTGTAGAAAACACGGCAAATACGAAAACTCTGAAAATATTCTTTATTACGTATGGAAATGACGAGATCATGTAAAACAGCTTCAAGGTGTAACAATGAGATTTGGTGAACCATCTTTCTTAATACATTCACGCTACATCGACAGCCCTGTTTCTGGAAATCTCCACAGCCTACATGCCTTGATAATTTTAATGTGTGTAAAAATACCTATTACATAGATCCGAAATTACATTATTTAATTACTCAAAAATAACTAAAGGACAAACTCATATAACAAGGTAGATGACAAAAAAAAATAATTAGTCCGTCAGATAGATTCCCAAAAAAAATATTGGACACATATTTTTTATTTTTTCACGTAAACAAAAAATGAAGATAGATTATATAGATTTTACTCAAATGTGACGTTACAAGCCCCCACTCATGATCTTTGACACGTTTTATCGTCAATTTTTATTAATTTGATCAAAGAAAAAACACGTATCCAAAATTTTTCGATAATCTAACTGACGAACTAAACAGAATCATATTTTTTTTAGTCGGTTATCATCCCTATTATAATCATTACCAACTCTCCGACGATGAAGTCCACAAAGATACCTATTACCTAGTACACCTCCAAGCGAGATTGGAGTCCTGTCGTGAACTTAATTTATGTGTACTGAGATAAGACGTTATAAATAGGCACAAGGAATAACGTTTTAAAATAATTGCTCCGTGAACTGAACGGGAATTGTGGATTGATGCAGTCAATTATCAGGTTTCTTTATAAGATGAAACGCGTAGATAATTTTAAGAAAGATCCTCTACCTCTAGATGAGAAGAAGTTTTATTTATCAATTAAACATAACAACGAAAGATTATTATGAAATAACTGAGAGAGACATTTTAGAAGTGAGTGAGGCTGCCAGTCTTATATACTATTTTTTGCTCTGTTTATTTTAGCTGTAAGTCTTCCATAGTTAATAAATAAATAACTATGAAAAAATATTTTGAGATATTTCTACATCAAGTATTGGAAGGTAAGTAAGTATCCAACGCGAGTAGTTGGATACTTACTTACCTTCCAATGTACAATTTATTATTGTACAGTTTATTTTTGGCTTTCTGAGTTTTCATATTTTTGCAAACACAAAATACCTATGTACCGTAATAGATCTAAACATTCATTCCGCGGCTGGGTCAAGGGCTTGATTCAGAAAGCAGTACTCCTGGACACGGCACGCATAGTGAGGAGGTTACTCTCTCTGAAGCCCTGACCACTGTCAGCCGGAGAATGTTCCGGATGCCAATGGGCCATATTTTTTTTATATTTTTAAAGGATTTATATACTTTTGTTTTTAAAAATGTAAAAATTATAAGAAAAAATTGCCTTCCGTGATAATAATAAATTGTCTTCTGTGCATGAGTTCCGAGCAAAAAAAAACTTATTAAGCATTTCCGAAATATAAGTCAGAACCGAAAGAAGTAAAAATTAAAAGTAAAACATGCCCAAAATGTGCACAAAACTAAACTATTTATAGACTGAAATTCTTGATGGTATACCAAGATAGCGTTAAATTAAACGTATATTTATTTTACTTAATTTTAACTTGATGGAGTTTCCTAAGCGCTTTAGAGCCTTCGCCAACTTTTTTCAGCAAAAACTTGAGTTTTATCCTGCTGCGGTGAAACTTAACACAAGCAATTTTTAATTAGGGACAAAGAAATAAAGATTTCTGTGAGAGAAGTTTACAAACGAGTGCTACCATTGAATTTTGTTCAAACAACAGGAAAACCAGTCTATTGACGACTTTCGACTTTAATTTGGTGGCAGTAAGAATATTTTTGGGTGGCAATAAGTGCGCGTTTGACAGTCGTGGGTGTGACTTCGGGTTTCCAAGCCCGACGTAAGCAAAACTTTTCCTTCCCTGTAATTTTCCTGCAATAACAAAATAGATTTCTGTAGTCCTTCGTACTTAGGCGTTAATGTAGTCATAATTATAACATTTGACGCTTGAGAGTAAAAAGAAATGACAAAATAACTACCCACCCAGACATTACCTTATACCTAGTGATAAAAAGCAGGCGTAACATACACTGGCCTGCAAAAATAAGTACTACACTTTTAAAATTTCAATTTTGCCTAAACTATAGAAGTTAGAGATTTAAAATAAAAAAACGTTTTTTAGCTATTTTTATTAGCTTTCTTTGAAACTATTGACAAAATTAAATTATTTTTCAAGTCCTTTTTGTTTCGAAGGTATATCTTGTGTACTTAAAAAGTTATTGCAATTTTTAAAAGTGTGATACTTATTTTTGCAGGTCAGTGTAGATAACTTAAGTAGACTTTATTTAACAACAGATTGTATAGGTACGTAGAAATCACGATCATAGACAATATTGTAAGATTAAGCAGACTTTGAACCCTCACAGGCTCACACCATTCAAACATCAACAATACTTCGCAAGACATTAAACAGCCATAACTCAAATAATTAAAACGATGTTTAACAAACTTTAAAAACTCAAAAGTAATCAAAGAAAAAGGGACAGCGATAGAAACGCGAAATAACCAAAGTTTCTTCAATCTTTCGGGCGAGGAATTTAATTAACATTCCGGGTGAGAGTGGCGATGCTGGACATCGGGTGGGTCCTAATTGCGGCCTGTCACTTGCAGCGCTGGTCACCCTACTCTAGCGTGACCAGTGTTGCCACTGTCAAAACATTGCACTAGGATTTAAAGTGAAAGTTTTTTGTTAGGTCGTCAAATGCAAGCTTTGTTACACCTATTCGGATTTGTACGTTGTTTGTAAGTTATAAACTTAAAAAGTCATAAAATAAATAAGTAACTTTAGATAATAATTTATATCAAAGAACAATCTAATTGGAAAAGGAATTAATCTACATCTACACTTATATATAATATAATATTTAATATAATAATATTATAAAGAGGAAAGATTTATATTTTTGTGTGTATGTTTGTAATGAATAAACTCAAAAACTACTACGCCGATTTCAAAAATTCTTTCACCATTAGAAAGTCACGTCTTTACTGAGTAACACAGGCTATATTTTATCGCCGTACTCCCACGGAGACAGGAACTGCGTGGGTGAAACCGCGTGACGTCCGCTAGTAAAAAACACTTTAGAGTATAGCTACGATACTTAAAAAAAAAAACAAAACGTAGACTAGCCCGTAACATAAGCGCACCACGTACCCGTACCGTCCTAATATTAAGTACCTAGTTACCAACGAGTAGGTACTTAAGTCCTTATCATAAAACGTTTAAACGTGAAAGTTGTATAGGTCATCAACTCGTTCCAAATCCTTTGTTTGTCTTTACGCTTTATCGGGAGCTTTGGTAATAAATGAATATAACTAATCATAAGCAAGAGAGCTTCAGTGTGAATGCGGTGCTCCCGACCAGATCATGGCGCACTTGCTGGAATCTCCAACGTGTCCTTACACCAGCACTTACGATGACTTAAAAATGCTACAGACGCTGCGATTAACGTGGCCACCTACTGAGCTCAAGTTTTATCAAAAGCTATGAGTCTTGCATAAACATCGAAATGAAAGAAGAAGAAGCAAGAGAGCCTAACGACACTCACAATACCTAATATCTTTGTCCCTGTTTTTGAGCAATGAAACTATCATCCACTTGCAAGCCAGGCTCGTCACTTTTGAAAGAAGAGACTTCAGCGTGTAGCAAAATAAAACCTAAAAAGTAGGTAGGTACACATAAAAATAACAAATCATAACATTACCCTCCTAAACATAATCATGTACCGTACAGCGATCATAAAACGCAGATAATTCCCGCAGCATCATAAAAATGCGGATACAGGGCTTTTAAAAAGTAGTAAAAACTCTCAGACATAATCCGGTAACAGTTGGCAGGTGAAGTCGGATCGATAGCCGCGTGCTGCCTTATTAAAATAATTAAGAAACTTCTGCTCGTTCTCAATATTTTAATATCTTAGGACTTGTTTTCAAGTATCTTTTGTAGACTGTTATTTTCTAGGTCTGAAGGGAGAAAAGAATTTCTGAGAAATCTATAACTAGTTGTTGAGCTAAGATTTTCCTTTAGGAATTTTCAGGAGAAAAGAATTAAATTGGAATGTTGTAAGAAGCTTTTATCATTTTTCTATTTTTTGGAACAGTAACTGTTGTTGTTCTTGGTACCCTTTGTGCGGTTACTAAGATACTGGGATAGAACAAGGTTTGTATATGGAACAAATAACTTTTGCAGCATACTCGGGGAAGAAGAAAAACTTAAATGTTTTACTTATGTAGGATCTATTAAATACTTTTATGTAAACAGACTATGTTCAGTGCTGCCATTAAAACTATTATTTCTACATTAAGATCTAAGAACGGTATAGAACTTCGTTGTAGGTTACAATCTGCCTTTAAGGGGACTACAGAAGCTAAACGCGAGTTTTATAATGCAAAAAAGCTTATGATTCACTGCAATAAACAAAGCCAGAAAAATATAATATTCTTCAGGATATGCTAGTATGATAGTGTTTTGAAAACATAATACAACCAATTCGAACTTATCTCTAAAAATTTATTTTATCGAGTAAAAACCATACTCAAATACATGCGATCATTCTGATTTTTTGGCAAAGATTTCTACAAGCAACATTTAGCATGAAAGCGTTTTGTTTTTTTAGTTCAATCTATAGATTTTTAGTAAATCGCAAAAAAAAACACTCATCTCGCACTATTCGGCCCGCAGTGACTGACGTAACAACCACTTTGTAGTGCAAGCTGATTAGAACTTTATCTAACAGTATATCAAACGAAGTTTGAACCACCACAATTAGAGTTGCCAATTTAGCTCATGTAGTCGCCTTAACAACCTCAGATCTGAACGCTACCTAAGCAATATCCACAAAAACGGTGAAAGACCTTTCTCCTTCAGTTCAGAAAATCAAACGGAATGTTAAATTTGGCAACATCTGTGATTTACGACCAAATTCATCATACCCATCGGCTCAAAACCCAACCATCATATCTACCATAGAACCACAAAGATACAGTAATAATCTACAATTTTATATCTCTTTGCCCCTAAGTGTTGGACAGATGCGCGTTCTATGTTCACCGTAAAAAAAGCATATTATCTCCTCCCGCCCTTAGCCAGGGTTTATTAAGCAGTCGTAAACGAAGCCAGGGGACGGTAGGTTACCTATTATGTGCGAGATATACTTACTGACAGTTAGTCTGTTCGTTTATGGCTCGTGGTTAAATAACAACAGCCGCTCGGGTCGATCTTTAGGTTAAGCCGCGCTTGCCTGGGTTGGAAAGCAAAGTACGTTAAGCCGTTGGTCCCGGCTGTCATTTGTAGATCTTTGACAGTCGTCACAGGTAGTCAGTGGCCCAAAAGTCATAGAACCAGTCTTACCAATGGGTATCGTATGACCCTGTACTAACTGAGTTGTGGAGGTCAGATAGGCAGTCGCTCAAAGTAAAATACTGATATTCAGCTGCATCTGGTTAGACTGGAGCTGACCCCAACATAGTTGGGGAAAAGCTAGGCAGATGATGAGTCTGTTATTCATCTTACGCAGGTTTGGAATTTTATTTGGATAATTATATAATTTATTTTATTATGGTTTAATAAAAAATAGCACAATGTTTTGAGTGCGTTACATTGAGTTCTACCACAAAACATGATTTTTCACCCCAAAAAAAAAATCGTTTCCCAGCAATAATTTTTGCGTAAAGTGACGTAGTTTGATGTACAGAATGCTTGGTTGACGGTTTCGTGATGAGGTGGTTTACACCCTGTATATTTAGGCATTAATTTAGGTGTCGATTCTGTCGCTTATTTTGTAAAACACGTTTATTTCTTTACTAAGCTATCTAAACCCCCGTTCGTGTCAACGGTCGGATGACACGCACGTTGCATTGAATTTAATTATGTTTGAATTACGAACGGTTGACCTCAAAGAAGAAATTGCATTATATTTACGTTAGCCTGAAAGTAGATCAAGGCTTTTGAGCAAACTGAATCATAGCTGATAACAAAATTACCTATAACCTCGTTTATCCAGTGGTTGCAAGCCCCACTGCTTAGCATGTGGTTCTAGGTTCGGTTTCCAGTAGGGCTATTACGTATCTCTGTTGACAGCTCGAAATTATAGTAACTGGGCTCAGTGTCCATCAATTAACTGACTAAAGGTAAGTTCGTTTTATGTATCACCCTGTTAGTCACCGTAAAGTGATATCCACTCAGTGTGATACGTAATACCAATATTATGACATTCACGGTTGTCATCAAAGTTTGGTGTACAACCGAAGCTACAGAAAGATACGTAATAGCCCTGCTGGTCGGGCTAAGTGTTAGCAGGGTTTTCCAACAGGAATCCGGAATCTCGGAACCAGAAATTGTGTCCGGTTGATGGCAATCGGCTGGCGAAATGTGGGTTTACGATAGGTAGGTATAGTCAGCTTCACGATGCGGGTACCCCCTTGAAAGCACCTACGTTCGAACCCAGGTTACTGAGGTACCCAATTGATGCAGCCCACCGTACATACACCACTGCCAAACCTTTCGTGGAATATTGCATAATCTAATGGAATGTTTAAACCATAAAACACAACAAAAGACGTGTTTAGTAATCAGTATTAGTTGCGCTACGACACTCCTCCTCTTCCTTATCAATAAATATATTACGTTGTCTCTAGTAATCTGAAAAACCATCTTCATATCTAGAGCTCTAAGCAATAAGACTTAGCTGTAAATCCCTTATCCTAGAGAGAATGCCTAAATATAAAGCCAAATACCCATAAAAATATTGCCTAGAAACCACATTAACATTGTGTATAAAACTCAGCTTACTTCAAGAAAGTTTACGATGGGTCAATGCTAAATTTTCTCTAAACAATAATTTGGCTGTGTGCCCGCTATGATATGCGATTTCCTTATAACGGTGTTCCATATTTTTCACTTAGTTTTCATTATCTAACCCCATCGTCGAATGTTTATGTGACTTTGAACTTCTGAAGTAGTTTTATAAGTACCGACACAAAGTTTACAAAGGTATTCAAAATTTTTAGGGGCGTGTTACCTATATGTGGTAGAAATGTTTGTTTTTTTTTTCCTTATTAGATGTAAGTAATCATCCACGTGGTCCTGTATTTTAAGCAGCAGGGATTGGCGCGACGTACGTTGACAGAAAGGTACGGTTTCGTTACAACATGGTGACAAGTTAAAAACTTAGGTCAGCAGAAGCACTGTCTGTACACGATTTTTCATTGGATGGAGGATATTTCAGACCACTGAAACTCTACTGTCCCTTAATATTTTTACCAACAGACAGAATTAACACGCAAGCTACATTTTTCAGGTTTTGAAAGATTTTTAGCAAAAGCCTATATTATGTTACAAAATCATCTGCCTAGCCTTTTCCCAACTACGTTGGGGTCGGCTTCCAGTCTAACCGGATGCAGCTGAATACCAGTATTTTACATGGAGCGACTGCCTATCTGACCTCCACAACCCAGTTAGTACTGGGTAATACTAGTGGTCCGACTGGTGTTACAAAATATTTTCTATAATTTCAAACCAAAAACTTTTTCTACTGTTTCCAACGCTTACCAAAACTGTCAAAATGTGTGACGAAAACTAAAATGAGCATGTGGAAGACGTGCACAAGCACTGCATTGGGGCATTTGGCCGCAACAACAACTAATTAAAAAACTTTGTGACAACGTGGTTGCCAGTGCAACCACGTTGCAATGACGCACTGAATATGTTGCGACGTTGCAATTGCAACATTGTTGCAACAGCTTCGCAGTTCAATGTGACAAAACTTTTATGTAGCATCGTTACAGGGTGTGCATTTTGAAAATCGGAACACTTATTAAGTAGAATTAATAACAGTGAGTACTTAAAAGCTCAATTTCCATTACATTGGACCTAAACTTAATTGGCGAAATGTGTAGGTAGGTACACTCGCATTTTGTCAGATAAGTTTGAGTCCTGTAGTCACTATACCTACACGCTTATTCCCTTCATTATACATGTGATTACAGACGTGATATTATGTTGTGAGCAGTCAATAAAAAGGATGACAATGATCATAATATATACTTACACATTTTTATTTTAAGAGCATGAAACAAAAAACCTTCAAGAAAAAAAAGTACCAACACATTATCATAATTTATATAGATTTTACATCGTAACTGGACGTTATAAGATACTAGCTATTGCGCACGACCTCGTCCGCGTGGAAATTTTGATGTGTCGTATGAATGTGTGAGACAAAAAAAAATAGTCTACGGCCTATTCTCAGACCTACCAAATACATACAAAAACAAAATCTTAAAAATCGGCAAGCCGTTTCGGAGGAGTTCGATAACAAACACTGTGACACGAGATTTTTATATATTAGATCGTGGCATCAACATGGGCAAAGAAAAAAACCGTAGGTAACCACCGCGCAAATTAAAAAGACTCACTTATAACCCATCCCAGTAATCACGAAGAAGCTGGTGTATATTCATTTAAAGAATACAGAACCTCCTCCTTTTTGACATCGGTTAAACAGAACAGCATATTGCAGCAGGCATTTTTTGAGCGCCGTCAATGTTCTTTTTAATCACAAGCTAAACAGTACTGTTTAGCTAATACTTAGAATCACACAATGGATAACCCAACATTGTAATATTATTTCCTGCTAAGCTACTTCCAAGAAAAGAGTTAGTTATTCCTGCCACATTTATAAATCACAACTAATGATAGAGGGCAAACGATGAACTCAGTCAACCCTACAATTTGCTTTATTAATACACTCGACAACTTTCTTAGTCCAACGCATACACGTAGTGTCTACATTTAAGTTCACGAACAATAATTATCGACAACAGTTCACTCCTTAATAATTACAACTTCCAACTAACATTGCCACACGGATAACAACCTTATTTAGAGCCCAATAGAGTCGATACAATCCAGGTTTAATTACTGCTGATCGTCACAAGGGAAAAGACCGAAAACCATTTAGCTTGTATTAAATATACATGAGCAAATTTCTCGATGATTGCTGGGTACGAACCGTGATTTGGAAACTCCCGTGAGAATTATACATACGGTTTAATGTCGTCCGACTGTTTCTAGTACGTATAACTTTTAATTAGGGACGCCTATAATTATTGGGATTGATAGTTCGTTATTTTGGACTATATAAGGTGTAAACCCTTCACGAAACCGTCTAACCAAACGTTCTGTAAATTAAACTAAGTTACTACCCAAAAAATATTGCTGACAACCGACTTTTTTTTGGGGTGAAAAATCACGTATGGTAAATTTCATGGCACGAACTCAAAACATTGTGTTGGTGGATGCATTGAATAGTAAAGGGGTCATAGAGGTTTAAAGGTATAACTAATATAAAAAAAAAGAAACTTGAAAAAGTTGGAACTGTGACCTCCAATATCTCCGTAACTAGTAGGTTCCCAGGAATGTCCAGAACAAAAAAATGATCGCAATGACGGGAAGAACAAGTGCCTTTCGGCTTCATTAAGGGTATATTTACACCCTTACATAGCAAGTCGTAGTTTACAAAGCTGGGTTTTGTCTGTAACTACTTACGGCAGTGAAAAACGTAGCTAAGTGCTACACGTTCGTAGGCGTGCTACGTGTTTTGCATTCGTAGGGGCACGTTATTAAGTCATTTACCTACAAACTAAGTAGTTACAAGGTATTTTTGTCTATTAACAAACGTAAAATAGGACATTAATCGTCTGAATATAAGTGTCTGTTTGTGAAACCATGACAGCCGTAGCGAAATGCTACGAGATTTTTCGTAGGCGTGCTACGCGCCTGGAGCTTTCGTAGAAGCACAAAGTAATTTAGATTCTACATTGTACTGGCTTGTATAATATTGTTTTGATTACTCTAACTTCATTGGGAATTTACAACAGTATGAAAAGCGTAGGTATAATACCTAAACTAAAATAAAAGTACACAATGATAAAGATTTGTAAAGTATTTAATCAATCTATTGATTAAATACTTTATATATATTATAGTACTAGCGGACGTCACGCGGTTTCACCCGCGTAGTTCCCGTTCCCGTAGCAGTACGGGGATAAAATAACCTATGTTACTCAGTAAAGACGTGGCTTTCTAATGATGAAAATTTGAAATCGGCGCAGTAGTTTTTGAGTTTATTCATTACAAACATACACACACTTTTAATGCAGTTTTCACCAATAGATAGAGTGATTCAAGAGAAGGGTCTATATTATTATGTATGGTATGGAAGGTACATTGCACCCGTGCGAAGCCGGAGCTGGATCCTTTTTACCCTACTGCGGCGAATCCCAAAAGGAGTTATTTATATCAATTTTATCAGTCAGCCACGCCAATGACACAGGTACCTATCTCCATACAAAATTCACTAAACCCATCCCTTCAAATAATTGCACAATTACAAGGTTCGCAACTATTTCACGTATAGCGGGCGAAGTTAGTGCAAGATTAGTTCCTTGTGTTCCCTCTGAGCCCTAATTGTGCATAATAACCGTCGGGACAAAGGTGTACCGGAGAAGTTGCGTGGCGCGGCAGTGTGGTCGCTTGCACGTACGAGCACAGGTAGCTTGGTGCGGGAACAATTTGCGGCCTGGCTGAGTTATGTCGCCTTTTGCTGATACACTCCACGTCTTGCGTTTAGTTTGAAGTTTAGATACGTAGGTAGGTATAGGGAATGTAATTTGAATTGAGCGAAGATTGATGTGGTTTTGTATGTTGAACTGTGTGTGTTAGTGAAGTTGCTGGGCATCTACGTACATAGGTCTACTTTATTGTAGAAACTTTAGTTACGTAAAACGTTTATTACCAATTGACTGTACGAACTCAAGCTGCTACCAGGGGCGTAGCTATATCAACGATATGAGGCCCCCAGAAATGTGTAAGTAAGCAAAAATTCATAACGTGAAATGTTCGAAGTGAGTGAACAGGTTTTTTATGTAATATGTGATTTCCGTATTAAACTATATGCGTGGTCTAATTCTCAACCCCATGCATTAATTTAGTCAACTCATACAGATAGGTACCAATCAATCGAGACAGTCTGGCCCCCAATTATTATTTTTTCTTTTTAATTTCTTATTATTTTTTCTTTTTTGTGTGCCCTCCTCGCCAAGCCACAATTTCACTTACCATTTTGTCATATATTTGTGTTCGTTAGCATACAGAGTACGCGCTTTCTTGTCACTTATATTTGACAATGGCATTCATAAGGTCAAAAAGTGTGGATTCCATATTGTTTAGAATAGTGTGATGCCACGAAGCATGTTCTGAATCTGTATGGGTTTGTAAATTTAACTTATCACAAATTTTCAGTGTGTGTGCGTGTGTAGGGGTATGAGTGTTTGTTCAAGAAATTAAAAACATCGTTATTTTAATTAAATTTAGTTTATTATCCATACAGAAATGGACACAAATTGTGACACTTTACGAATGTCTCCATAGTCGAGTCGATATAAAAACATCGGTAAAGTCGATTAAAATATCAAATAGAAAAAAATATATAGAGGATCCTAAGTGGACAATCAAGTAAATTATTATAAATCTTATATTAAATGATTATATTATTCTAAGATACATTCTTCTAACGGTTTAGTGCTTCTCTAGTTTTCCGTATATCATAGGTTGTGCAAATAGCCGATATTATTGGTAAAAATTATAGTAGAACGTACTTCATCTTAAGTACCACTCATAAAATAATTGAAATAAAAAAAACATGCGTCCATTCATATCAGAAAAGTATCGCTATTAGTCCACGTGAATTGAATACATAAAATTTTGTTATGCTTAATCTCACTACTTATACTACTTCAGAGAATATCACATTCTCGTCAACAAGTACTAAACATACCCTACAATAAAAAAATCGTACGCATGGCTACCTTCGTTCTAGTCCTAAAATTTGGCCTTGTTCAGAAGGGCAGGATAAAAAAAATGGCAGTCGAACATTAAAATTAAACTTCGAATACATGACTCACTCAATCAAACAGTCTTATACATCATTTAAATAATGATTCATACAAAATTGTAACAAAATAATAATAAAAAAAAAACTCGATCATTCTTAAATAAATCCAATACTTTAAATGCGCATTACTAATTCAATTACAAGTACTAAGAAATACGATTTTAAAGCCTATAAAAAATCTTACTCTTACAGTTTTTACCCTATTCCCGATTAAACGCATTTTATACGAACGCGTATAAAACAGCGATATAACCAATGCAGGGTTTTTCTCAAAATAATTTGACATTTCACGTTAATGTTGAGATACAAAACAATTAATAAATTAAAATAAATTGTCGTGTATAATTTTGCAATCAACATTCATTGTTGTTTTCATAGCACCAATGTAAATAAACTCGAGTTTCGGTTGTGATATCTGCTTGGTAACATTTCAAGCTTTGTATTGCATTTCTTAGCTGGTTTTCATCACAGATTTTAATAACATTGTAGTTGCGTCAATTAATCATTAATATTGAACAAATTGCGTGGACATAAATTGATAAAACGTCGTCAGTTGTCTCCAAACTAGACTAAGACAAACTTAGCGTAACTTGGAAACTTATATACGACTAAAACACTGGTAAATTATACGCAAGTATAATTCATCTTAAACTCTTATTACATGAAGTTCTTCAAAGGGAAATTGTATTATGTTTTGTATATACTGAATACATCTTACAAATTTGATATTATTGCGATGTACAGAACTTTCCATTTACGTATATCATTATTTTAAAACTTATTGAACTGACACAACACTAACAAAAACACACTACATATACCTTACAGTTAAATTGAACTGAATTCCTCATAAAATATGTCAATGTTTAGCTACAGAAGGGCGTTGAACCTAGAGGTCAGTGTCGTACCAGGCGGCGACGTTGTTGTTGTCATGTGGTGGCTCCGGGAACGCCAGGTCAGCTGACGCGGCGCCGGCGCCTTCGTTCTCACCTATATCCATGTCCATGCCGAAACCGCTGCCGATTTCTAGCCCCTGCATTGAGTCTATCGGTATCTGATCGTAGCCTGCGAAATAGAAGAAAACTTAGAATGTCTATATGTGTTTGGAGTTGAGAAAAAGTATATTGGCTTTTGGGCTGCGTTTCCAACAGAGTTGTGCGAGGATGTCCAGCGACAGATGTGCATAAAACTAACCAATCACATGGCTAGCTTAGTTCCAAAATGTAAAAAAGAAACTTTACTATTGGTTGTTTTCAAACACATCCGTCGCTACGTATCCTTGCACATCTTTGGTGAAAACGCAGCCTTATTTTGAGCGTCAGGGACACACGGTATGGATGTTAATGCATGGAAGCGTATATAGTTTTATTATCACGTCCTGCCAACGAGACATTGGCTTTGTATCTCTGAGGGTTGAAAGCACTGGCATGAAAAGTCCAAAATCCTCTAAATAACATGTGGGGACATGCTATAATTGTTTAATGTCTTGTTACAATCACAAAGCTTTGCTCTTGGTGAAAGACCTGAATTATAATAATCAAGCTGGATTAACGCTGTAATGAGAATGTTAATAAGGTGTCAGTACATTTTATATCTTTTGTCACCTTATCATTATGCTGCTGAAATGATTGCACCACAAATCACTAAACACAATGAATGCTGAACATACATGAAATATTGTTCTATCTGACCATTGTTTGAAGTTGATAGAATAATGTTTTAAATGTGTGTATAGTGATAAATGTATGAAGTGATTTGTGGTGCGAGTGGGCTCTCTAGGTTTGTTTTAATGAATACTAATGTGTAACATTTATACATATAAAACATTCACCCACATATATTTCCTGTAGATTGCTCACATATTTGTAGAGCTTTGTTTTATTATGTACTTACCTATGATCCACAATAAAGACATTGATTGATTGATTGAAATAAAAGAAAGCACAAATCAATTTAAAACTTTTACACCACCATAATAATAATTTTGATTTCCAAATACGTAAAATTCTTACCTGCCAGGTATGAATGACAACATAGATTAAACATTAATAATGTGACATGCTGATAGCAATTAATGGAAACCACACCCTGTTACATCACAAATAGAGTCCAATATATAAAAATATACATAATAGGTTAACACGAAAACAATAGAAATAATATTCCCATCACCTGTGTTTAGTGATAAATAGGTCCCTGGTTAAGCTGCGTGTAAAGAAGAGAGAAAATCGTATTTATACAGACACCATAATATTCTTATGATAGGAACATGGTACAGTGCTATCAAAATATACAATCGTGAGGACTCGACAAGCATTTCTGTATACAATTTTTATATAGGGAAATGTGAGGACAAAAATACTTCTCAAGTAGTTTAAGATATTACATAACCTTACTTTATTTTGTACAATATTGTGTATTAAAGATTTCTAATAAAATTCGCTTACAAGAGCTTTATAACTGTCTAAATACTGTTCTCAAAACTAGACAGACACTACGTTTGTAACCACTAGTCTCTATATTATAAGAATGAGTTGAGAAACCAGAAGAGGAAGACTACGGTATTTATCAAGAATAAATTAGGTCGAGAAACAAGGATTTTTCTAAAGTTGTTTTCATAGTTGATGCAATATGCTGTCAATAACGTACCAAGGGATGACATTCATTGTACAAGTTCTATTAAATCCGTTCTGTTATTATGAAGGATTGGAAAATTTTATTAACTTAAAGGGATGTTAAAGTATTTATTTCAATGCAACATGAAAATAGTGAATGTCAAAATTCACAAGGAAATATTATTGATTCTAGTTGCCCATTCAAAACATAGTTTCGTACGGACAAGGAACTCCATAGTTGCTTTTCTAAAATGTTTATAATAAAGGTTGCATACAAATTAGTACCTCTTTATTAAAGTTCTAGAAGACCTAACTATCACAGAGCATACTATTTCGCGTGCAAAAGGTGCACTAGCCACTAAAAACAAACTAAGTGAGGTTTTGTAATATCTTGTTCTACACAGTTCTAAGTGTTAGTCGACCAAACTTCTACGGAGGCGTTCCCAACTTACCTTGCTGGTGGAACGACGGTCGAGTGCCATACAGCCCCTCATAGCCTTGCTCAGGTCCGAGCATATCCTAGTAAAGGGATTACGGACAAAAATTAAATAAATTGAGGAGTCAAATTAAAAGGGGGAAGCCACATTCACAAGTACACAAGTATACGACATCGGCGTAAAATTGGTACACTAGGACAAAAATGTTTTCTAAATCCATCAACTTTATCCAAAAACATTGATTTTACAATAACTGTAAATACTGATTCGCAAATAATAAAAATATATATCTATACGAAAAATACTGGCCTAATACAAAAATAAAAAACTCTAAGCGCGTCTTGATCTAAATATTTATGGCACCAATACATAATCTTTCAAACTTCGAATCTCGTTCTACTTGTTTTTTTAAACAGCAATTCTACCTCCTTTTATCAAAAGTCCTTACCTGAAGATCGGGCTGCATGGCCAGATCGTTGGGCCACATCTGATGATCATCGCGGAACAGCGAGTTGGTTAGCTCCATGGAGAGTCTCTTCTTGTAGTCATGAGGCTTGTCTTCGGACATGCGGAACAGAACCGCTGCTGCATAAGTCGCTACGCCTGAAAAGAGGGCAAAAGAAATGTTTTTATCATGGTGTTCATGATCAATAGGGTTGTTTATCCAACAAAACCATAACACAGTAAACAAAAGACAATAACACACGTTTTACTTGTTAGGTAGTGAAATATTGAACATCATTCATCTAATGTTTACAACCCAAATTTCCAAACACATGCAATGCAGCCTGCTTGCAAAAAGCAAGAGCTTAATTTATACTGTTATTAAAATAGATGAATATATACTAAGCTTACGGAAAAGAAAGTTTAGAACTAAGCTTACTGAGTGATTCAACAAAAATGAAATCATGGCCCTCATGCTTTGTAGTCGGGTTTATGTGGTTAGCAGATTTCATAACATCTCTGTTATTTATTATTCGAATACAGTTAAGTTAATGCATTAAAATGTGGAATGTGATGAATTGATGATGTACTTAACAACAAACAATACTTTTCATTTCTAACATCACCAGTCAACGATCAAGACCAACTCTACACGATCACACGAGTGGAGCGATAGACATTTTTATACATTGACTGGACTTGGTCGTCCAACCCGACGCATTGGTTGACCGAATCAAGCCAACATGTAAGTGCCTGTCTATCTTGCCCTAAGGAATGTAATTACTTGAGTAGCAACCTTCGTTTCGTGAATGCAGTAGTTCGGTGAGCGGAGCCGTGGCCCCTTCGGCTTCTATCATCTCGGCTCCTTCCTTCTCGACAGCCAGTTCGCAGAGCACACCTGCAGCCACGCGCTGAAAGGGTTTGCAAAAGAAATATTAGTAAAAGATTTAGTGAATTGAGTATGCTTTAAAACAGTGGTTCCCAACCGGTGGACCGCAGGAGCCCCGCCCCGAATATGGTCAATGAAAGGTTACATGTTCTTCGTAACTTGTAACTTGCACAGAACATGCAAGTTCGAGCTCAACAAAATTGAACCTACCCAGAGCAATCATTCATACGGAACCAGAAATAAGTTATTTCTGTTTCCATATGAATGATTGGTAAGTTTTTCGAGCTCACTTCGATCGCTTTTGTATCCTTCACTATCTTAATTATAAAGGTTTTCATCCCATTTTCCAATTTTTGCACTGTGTGAGTCAGACTCACACAATGCGGCAAAAAGGTAAACCCAGAGGTTTACCCTCCCCATCCCATTTTCCAATTTTTCACAACAATCTTAAGGTCGGTGTCCATGTTCATCTAGGACATTATGGCCCCTGCTAACAATAAAGCCACCAAAGTGGTCCCTGGTACAAGAAAGGTTGGGAACAGCTGCTTTAAAAGATAGCAAAACACTCTTCATGAAGGAGAGAGTTTCCAACAATTGCGTTTACAAAAAAAAAATACGACACAGTAAAAGCGTCGGATGCTTATAAGCAATGGAATATAATTTTTTACGTGGAACCAATATTATGCTTCATAAGATTGTTGACTAGAGTTAAACTATCCGCTCCAATATTAGCTTATCACTTCTGGCTTCGTATATTTCCATAAATACCTGCACCATGCATCTTATCAGAAGCTTACCTGTATATTCTCAATCTCATTGAAGAGCAGCTGCACGAAGATCGGTATGACGTTCTGTTGACGTATGAGCTGCCTGTTCACGCTCTCCCTGGCCAGGATGTGCAGAGCGCCCACTGCACCTTCCACGATCTCTTCCATGCGCACTCCGTCGGCGTAGGCCCCGCCCGCCGCGCCTCCACCCGATGAACTGCGTTGCTGGAAAGATTCGATGTCAGGTTAGCAGATCATATCATATATCATAAGTTACGTGATTTTTCGAGACTGAGGGCAGTAAGAGACGAGTATGGTTCAATTAAGGAAAAAAACTAAAACTGTATTTATTATTTTCAGAAATGGGGGTCACAAAGACAAGATATTTCGTTCGGACCAAGGGCGCGCCTCGCATCATTGTCATCTTGATAACTGGCAGTAAAGCTTGAGGTATTTTTATGTTATCAAATAGCTACTGGTCTGGCTCTGGTGTCAAGGAACCAGAATATAAAGCAGATCAGGTTTGGAAAAAAAAAACTTCCTGCTGTTGTTTAATGTTACTTGGGGTTGATGCACCACGTTTTTTCATTCTTTTGTCCCCCTGTGAACTGTCAGACTATCAATCACTCCTTTTTCTTTCACATCATTCCTCCATCCATCCATCATTCTTTTCTTTGATCTCTCTCTATGCCCATCCATAAATATCAATATTGTAAGCCATAGCCCATACCACAACGTACGTACGTCTGACAACCAGTTTTATCAAAGGATATTGTATTACCCAGTACTAACTGGGTTGTGGAGGTCATATAGGCAGTCGCTCCATGTAAAATACTGGTATTCTGCTGCATCCGGTTAGACTGGAAGCCGACCCCAACATAGTTGGCAAAAAGCTAGGCACCTAATGACGACCACTTATACGTAAAATGTAAACTTACTCTCTGCGTATCGTTGAAGGCTCTCATGAGGAGTCTAACGAGATGATGCACGGCGCCATGTTCCCGCAGCGGCGCGTAGTTGGCGGGACACAGCGCCAGGTTGCGCACCAGCCCCACCACCGCCTTCACCAGCGGCCAGCGGGACGGCGGCTGCAGCAGCTTCACTATCACCTGCCAATACAACATTGTGATTAGGTGAACCCGTTACTTAATATAATTAATGCTAGGAGGAACCCAAGATTAAACAGATAATGCTAATTAATTTGTTCTACAGAGAAGATACGCTCGTCTACAAGGATCACGTGAATTAAAGTTGCGCATTTTTCAATCTAACCTACTTAACCTAACCATCCCTTGTGATAACAATACTAGACGGGGCATTCTAGTTAGTTTTGTGATCAACTTAAGAGACAGTAATTAGTCAACAACTACTCGTATAACTTCTATTCATAGGCTGTCGATAGCAACCTTAAAGTATCGGCCATTAACTTAGCTACGAGTTTATCTACTAGCAATCACTAGCCTCCATCTATTCCAATAGTGTGGCATTGCTGCGAATTTATACAATCAGCTCAATGTATGTGCTGTCTTCTTCAAATCATAAGTAACATACCGGCAATCCATAATGCAGCCGCACAGCGTTCTGCGCCATCTCGCTCTCGACGTGCCTGGAGGTGAGGTGCCGCAGCGCGCACACGGCGGGCTCGGTGATCTCCTCGCGGTCGCCGGCCGACACCACGGTGCGCACCAGCGCGTCCACGCCGCCCGCCTGGCACACTGTCACCTGGGGACACCACGGGACAATGTAGTGTTAGTGCGTATACACGTAGAACGCTGACTACCGGCGCCGATAAGCGCTAAACGTCGCCGACAAGTTCCGGCCTGCTTACGCCGTCAGAAATTGTCGGCGCTTATCGGTACTGGGTAGGCACAAAGTATAGAGAATGCCTGCGCCGGCTACTTCCGCGGACCGGTGCCGATAAGCGCTGGCATTGATATTTTTTTCGGTTGAATGACATTCTCTGAAGGATGTGCTGTTGCTTAACTTTTGTATACATATCGGAAAGGCGTTCGTTCCAATTAGGGCTATGCAACAAAAGATCCATGTTTAAATATTAGGGATCATGTCCGCAATTCCACTTCTAAAGCGACTGCAACCATTCTCTTGTTGGTGCGGCGAGTCTTTTGTAGAAGCCAGTATTCACCTTTCTAGCCATAACATCGAACACAATACGATGATGGCAGTCACATGGAGAAGTTACTAATGGAATCATCCTTGAAACATAATTTTCTCAAACATGCATGGAAATATTGTCATTATTTTCGAAAAAAAAACACGCGATGTATCGAATTTACGGACAAAGAAAATCAAATCCATTGCAGGAGCGTTTTTTGAATTTGGAACATTACAACACTCCAGCAATGTTTTATGAAACGGCGTGCTGGGTTATTAAATACTCTTTGATTGGATCTCTTTTATCATTCTTGGCATACCAAAGTATGTCTCTTTGCTTGGTACAAATTGCGTTCATGTGGCTGCTGCCATAAATGCGTTTGCCCTTCGGCACAGATGATAAATAGAAAAGTGCCGGCAAAGCTGAAAATTCGTCTTGATTTGTTATTTACATACTTAATAAATATAAATTTAATAATTAAAATGAGTTTCAACGGTTCAGACAGTGAAATGGAGATTGATTATACTCCACCAGATTTAAGATCAGAAGCCAAATTGGCAATGGAAAACCTGCTTCCAGCAAAGTCAAAAGAAAAATACATGGAAGAGTATATGAAAATTTTATGATTTGGAAAAACGAGAAAAACGTGAACATTAGTATTTTAATGAGATTCTAAAACTAAAAAGGTAAAGTTTTATTTTTGCCTCGGTATGCCCCAATATGACTAATGTAACTTTTAATATTAATTAAATTAAATGTATAATATAAAAAGTATGTTTTATTTCCCTGCATTCTTTTGAGAAAAGCACTATAATTATATGCCTCGGCGGAAATGACAATTGCCTCTTTCGTATTCATACTCGACCTGCAATTGCCTATTTCACTTCACAGGACCTTTTGTTATACGTGTTTCCGGACGATATCGATAAACTTCAACCGGTCATTGTATTCATCATTATGCATGTGAAGATTACTTAGCTATGCAATTTAAAAGAGAATTGCATCAGCTTTTGACCTGATTTTGCTTTCAGAGTTGATAAATTGCTGTCCTTTTTATCAGCAACATAAAATCATTACACTGGTCTTCACTAAAAGGTTCACCAGATTTTTTTTGCGCTTACACTGTTTGGCTACTGAAAAAAGAAGAAATTATGAAGATGATTACCTTATTACGTTGGTTGTTGCAAGTCAAGTTGGACAGGATGCCTGCAGCGCAAGTGACAATGTTTACGTCAGTAGAGGCGAGAACTTGCACGAGGCTTTGCAGCAAAGCTTCCAGGCCCTCCACCTCATGAGAAATTAAAATAAAATCATTATAAAGTTCCCACAAATTACACAAGTACATCGTCAAAGTAAATACTTGAACAAAAGCTCAGTACTTTGCCAATTGAAATTTAATTATGACTGAGAGTTCCAATATCATAAATATAAGCCATATAATAGAAACCATAATTTTGTAATACCTTCGTGGCTGCATCGGACAGATTCCTCAAAGTCCAGAGACAGTTCTGCACGAGACGGCCGCTAGGGTTGCCGAGGTGCATGGCCAGGGCTTGCATGCCGCCGGCCTCAACGATCGCAGGCTTGTTGCTGGAGCAAACTGACAGCACCTGGGGGAACGTACATTTTACAGTCAATGTGTGTGTGGGTGTGATGAACTTCTGATATAATAATGAGATACTTGCGCTGACATCATCATTAAGTATCAATAGTCGTGAATTGTCCAGGGTGCAACATGTTCAGCTTTGTCATTATCAGAAGGCCAGTGTTCCAACAGAGGAAAAAATATCATGCTTATGGCATATATGCTGTTAGCTCATTATTGTTTTGATGAGTCGACTTTTTACTTAAGCATATTCAAAAATTGTTATGAGCTTACCTTCAACACCCGAGAGGTGGTCCACAGCAACTTTTCGTAGTCGTACGAGCGCATAATACGGACCAATTCGATAGGACCCTGAGAAGCCAGAATGATCAACTTCGATTCCTGGTTTCCATAGGCGAGAATCTGGAGACAATCGGTCACAATCGCCAGGAACTTCACATTGTTCCTCTGGAGTAGGGCCACCATTTTCTGGAGACCACCAGCAAGACGTACAGCCATCTTGGATCCGTCCTGATGTAAGAGCAGGTTGTGGAGAGTCGTGATGGCGTAGAAGAGGACAGACTCCACTGGCGAGCTTAGAAGCTTCACCAATGCGGGAATTCCACCGCTCTTGAAGATGGCGAGGAGACCTTGACGGTGGTGAGACAAGTTGTGCAATGTTCCCACAGCCCCCTTGGTAGTCTCCAGGTCATTGGAGTTAGAAATGGCGCGCACTAAAGCAGCGACCATCTGAGGTGAGTTCATGATGGCGTGGCGAGAAGCCTCTTTCTTGGAGAGCTGGTGAACCATCATGGCAGCTTGAGAGACAACCACTTGATCCTCGTCGTTGAGTAGCTTGATCAACTCTGGTATGGCCCTGGAATGAAAGTGTGTGATCAAACAATGATGTCTTTATAAGTAACTTTAACTTTAGAATATCACAAATACACATGAATGACTGAGTGGCAAGTCCACTTTGTATGACAATGGTATTGATCAGTCATTACTTAGATGTTTACTTTCTGAAAAACTTGATTGCTAGCATGCTTTAACAAAAGCATTCAGCTGTAATCCAAACTGGCTGTCTGCCTTTTGTCATATTCTTCACCCCCTTGCGGGTTTGACGCAGAATGTGCTCAAAGCAAAATGTGCACTTGACGCAAAATGTGCACTTCGCAAAATGTGAACTTCCTAAAATAGCACTTCCCAAAATGAGCACTTGAGTGTGAATTTTATCACAATTGGTTAAAATATAAACAGCTTACTAAATTTTTTTATTATTTTGCACAAATTCTGCGTCAAAGCCCCTCTCGCTAGTGGTTGCAGTTGTGATTTCTGAGCAAGGGATCTTAGTTTTTAATCCCCATCATGGGCAACTGTCCTTGAGGGTTATTTAAATGAATTTTCTCAGTTGCCATCAGCCCCCATAGGATATTCAAATGTTTCAAAAGTTTCAATCAAAATGCGATATTAGATTACCTGGTTGCAAGATCAGCGTCATCCTGATAGTTGATGAGGTTTACGACAGCGTGCTTGAGCATCTGCGATGGTTCCGCAAGGCGCTGCACTGCCGTCGGCTGGGCAGGGTCCAGTTGGGTGGAGGGGATCTCAATACCCTCCTCCAGAGTCTCAGGGAACATGGCAGCCCTGACACGCTGAGAGCGTGTCTGGGATAACTGCTGGTTCATGTCTGGGAGAAAGGATTAGGTATTTTGGCTAATATTTCTCAGCAAAATTAATGAACAGATACTGTAGTCAGAGAGTCTACTTCTATTACATCAAGTATTTCAGAGACAAATCTAGAAAATGTGAAATGTGTGTCTCCTTTTGCATTTTGGTATTAAAATAAAATGTAAATCTACTTGTATTTTAATCTGTTGGAAAGTTTGATCTAAGTCAATGGCAAAAAGATTTGCAAATGGCCTATCCTATTTCATTTCTCATATCAAAGAACAACACATATGACAACAACATAGAAAAACATACAATATTGTTTTCATAAGGCTAATGAGTTATTTTTTAGTAACCTGTCCGTGTTACAGATGAATCAATCAATTAATAATCGAACTCCATTGAATATCATATTTATGATAAAATTAATGGAAGTAAATTACAGTTTGGCCGCTGAGAGAATGCGTTCCTGACATGTCACAAGTATTAGCATTATTGGTGATGTTATATAACTTACCTATTATTACCCTTTTGCCCTATTAACAAATAATATTATTAAAAACGATATCATTATATCAAGTAACAATAAATGTTATTTCTCTCAGTGGCCAAACTCAAATTCTTCAAGTGCAGATCATTATACAACTTACCATCAACTTGCTCCTGGGTAAAACCCTGAGCGAATCCCTGATCCAGGTCAAACATGAGCTGATCTCCTTCCATCTCGTCATCTTCCTTGCCCGTAAGTGATGGGACCTTTGAAGGGAAGATAATATTCCATGAGATATGCATTTTTCAAGTAAGGAAGTAGGTAAGTTATTTCCTTTGCAAACCTCACTAGTATAAAATTCCTTTTTTTTTTTTTTTTTTGTTAGCCTGTACTGTCCCACTGCTGGGCAAAGGCCTCCCCCAATTCCTTCCATTTGCTCTTTTCCCGTGCCTCCTCGGGCCAACCCTCGCGGTACGCGTCCAAATCGTCTCGCCACCTTTTTCTGGGTCGGCCTCGGCGGCGCCATCCGTCTTCCGGCAACCATCGTGTGGAGACTTTTGCCCAGCGGTCATCGTGCATGCGACTGACGTGACCCGCCCAATCCCATTTTAGCCTAGCAGCTTTCATGCCAACGTCCACTATGCCCGTTTTGGAACGCAGCGTGGTGTTTCGAACCCTGTCTTGTCTTTTGACACCCAGAATGCTGCGTTCCATTGCCCTTTGGCAAACTCCAAGGCGGAGCTTCTGAGACTCGGTGAGCGACCAGGTCTGAGCACCGTAGGTTAGGACGGGCAGGATGCACATGTCAGTGAGTTTGCGCTTCAGGGAGATCGGAAGATCACCCTTCATTAGCGTCTTCATGGACCAGTAGCTTTTCCAGGCATTTTCGATTCGGCGATCGATTTCTCTTTCCTGCCTGTTTTCGAAAGATACTAACTGGCCCAAGTAGATATACTCATCGACATACTTTATTTCCTGCCCATCTACCTCGACCCTACGCTTAGTGCTGTTGGTCATGAGCTGGGTTTTAGAGCGATTCATTACGAGTCCCACCCTGAAGCTGGCTGTGCTCAGTTCTTGGAGCAAGGTCTGTAGTTCGAAGGCTGTGGGGGCAAAAAGGACTATGTCGTCAGCAAATCGGAGGTTGGTTAACCTCTTATTACCGACTGTAATGCCTTTGGTTGTCCATGAGGCTGCTAGCGATCTAAATATCTCCTCTAGAGTGCTTGTAAACAACTTCGGAGAGAGCGGGTCACCCTGTTTAACACCCTTTTGTATACTAAACGAAGGTCCTGCAGTATTCAGCTTAATGTTTGCGGTGCTGTTATGGTAGATATTTTTTAAGATGTCTATATATTGCTGTTCAAGTTCCTGATTTTTTAAAGATTTGAAAATTTCGGAGTGTTTGATGCTATCGAAGGCTTTCGCGTAATCTACGAAGGCCAAGTATAATGGTTTATTGTATTCTGTATATTTTTCTAGGACTTGGTTCAAGGTGTGTAGGTGGTCGGTTGTTGAAAAACTAGGGCGAAATCCGGCTTGTTCTGGTGGCTGATGTTTATCCAGTTTCCCGTCTATGCGATTGTGTATCACTTTAATAAAGGTCTTGTAAATGTGGGATGTTAAACTAATTGGACGGTAATTGCCAATGTCACTTTTGTCGCCTTTTTTATGCAAAAGAACTATACTGTAGAGATGGGTCTAAAATTAATAAGCTGCTAAATTAACACTGCTAAATTTTTTTAGTGTCAACACCTGTTAAATAAGTTCTGAGATAGCTGTTAAATTTAGCAGTCACAACTCAGTACTCAACTACTCACAACAAAACAATAATGGTCGTGCTGGCTAGACCAGTGCTCCCACCCGCACCAAACACGGACGCCGGATATATATTTGTCTCGCTTTATCCCATTACTGCAGGCTGGCAGGCTGACGCGACGGCAACAACCAAGAAAAGGACACACGATACACGTGTTCCGTTTCCGTCTTTATTGAATTGTTTTCAACATAGCGATTTATTAGCAACTACTAATTTTGTGTTTAGTGTTCAGTCACAGTTAGAATGTTAAATTGTTAAGGTCGAGCGAGTTCATTTAATTAACTGCTAAGTGCGAACTGTTGAATTTGGAAATAGTATAGTATAATATTTAACTAGTGTTAAATAAAGACTGATTTTCGTTACGAAGGTTTACTTTGGTTTCTGACTAAATTTAACAGTCGCTAAAAATAACTGCTAATTTTAACTGTTAATTATTTTTAGCATTAGCATTTAGCAGTGTTATTATTTTTTAACGTTTAAGCCCATCTCTACTATACTGGATGTACACATTGATTTCGGAACTTTTCCTGATAGCAATATGGTGTTAAACAGGTTAGTAAGGTGGGGTAGCAAAGTGGTAGAGCCGATTTTAAGCGCTTCCGTGGTAATTCCATCTTCCCCCGGACTTCTGTCGTAGCGCATAGTAGTAAGTGCTTTGTGCACTTCATATCCGTTTATTGGGGGAATGGAATCTGAAGGGATGTATTCGGTGTTGATATCGGGCGGTGAATGATCTGAATATAGTGATGTATAGAATTTAGTCGCTATTTCCATTATTTTTATTCTATTGTAATGCTTCCTTCCTAAAAAATCCTTAGTTTAGTATAAATGTGAGAAGTCAATTTGTTTTTTTTTTTTATTAGAATTTAGTGGGTAACAATTATTACTACCAATTACTTCCTTTAAACCTAAAACCTACAAAACACACTTGGTTGACAACAAGCAAGACGTCACAGAACTGTGCCAATGCTTTTATGTATTTCCTCAACAGCTGTCGGTCAGCAAAAAAAAAGTTGTATTTTAGTTTATTTCATTGTATTATTAATGCAATAACAACAAAATTGGTCCCAAATATGACTACTAAGCATGGGTCCTGAGTTTCATTCTCAGGTCAGGCAGGGTTACTGGGTATTCCATTAGGAATTTCTCCAAGAAATCTCCTAAGGGGTCATTGTACTCATCATTACGAACATCTTTTACTATGGAACAGCTGATTTGTTCATAATGATGAGTACACTGACCCCTTAAGAGATTTCGTGTATGAATAGATAGACCTTATATTATGTCAATTCTCACAAATGACACACCAACAGTGTCCAAAATTAGAGTATACAATACACAACTCTAATAAATAATAAAGTTGTAGTTGGCTGCCTGTTTGCTCATCTCTGGTTTTTGGAACTGGCATAACAGTCAAATATTAACATAATGGAAAGTTTATTGAAAATACCTGAGTAGCAGCCCCAGAGTTGATACCAGAATCAACCAGGTAGGAGTTTTGCTGCCACATGAGAGTCTGCTGCTCCTTGCTGGGTGCCATAGGCACATCGGAGCCGGCATAGTTGCTGTGAGACACTGGAAAAGAGAATGACAGTATTGTTCAAGTTTGGTCAACTAGAAAAGTAACCACCGGAATTATGTTGATTGTTTATTGTCGGTAATTATCACTTATAAAATATAAATTGATTGATTGGAATTAGTAGAATATGAAATTATTTTAGGAATTCATCTAAGGTTTTAATGTGTGTAAGAAGTACTAGAACAAATAGCTACACGAACAGATAGCTATAGGAACAAAAGATTGCAAGCAAACACTTGTGAAAAACTCAAGGTGGCATGATTTTATGCAGTTATGAATGAAATGTATTTGATAATGATTTCAAAACTCCAGTCAATACCTTTGATATGAGTCACATCACAGTCACAACGATCCGAAAGTACCTACCTAACTATAATCAGTATCTAGAACACTTCTCTAATTTATCTACCCTAGCATACTTATTGATTCATATAGTAATGAAAACTAAACTATGTTTTACTTACTCGTGCGGCTCTGGGACGATGGTATCTGATAGCTCATGGTTCAGAGGATGCAACAATGCACCCTGCGCCTGTAAAAAAAAAACACCATGATTTTCACCGATCACTACGCGGCCATGACTATCGATCTAAGGTTTTGAGTAAACAAATAGATTGGGCCTTTTATTCACATAAACAGATCAATCTCCACCGTGTTTCATGCATTCAACGGCTCTAGGAAACGTATGAAACAAAACAAACAAGTACTGCATGAACTAAATACCAATACCACACCCGACCCCATAAAATGTTTGGTATTCGATTGATCATTACACTTTGTTTTTTTTTTATTCTATTACTAACTAATATGACGCGGGTAATACTTGCCTTGACTACCGTAAGCTGCAAGAGATTAATACAAT
This sequence comes from Xestia rhomboidea, assembly GCA_963853795.1. Taxonomy (NCBI): domain Eukaryota; kingdom Metazoa; phylum Arthropoda; class Insecta; order Lepidoptera; family Noctuidae; genus Xestia; species Xestia rhomboidea. The sequence goes on along the minus strand of OY970767.1, from coordinate 14,700,265 downwards.
TAATTTACACTAATAATCCGATAAATGATGCACAATGAACCCACCACCGTCACAAAATTGACATCACAACATGGCGGCCACGCAATCGCAACTTTTCGTTAAATATCGGGTGTTCTCGTAGAGATCGGTCGCTTTACTGCTTTCTCGTTTTTACTCGTTGCGCTAACGTAAGTTTATCTTTTTCTGTCATCAAAGCAACAGTTATACCAACTAAACCATAGTGCTGCTGGGTTTCGCTTCGTTTTACGTTATAACCTTGTTGAAGTGGCATAGCACATTCAAAAAATATAAAATATTTAAAATAAATTTATTTTGAAAATTTAAACAAAATAGAATGCGATAATCTAGGATACTTTATATAAGGGTTATGTATGTATAAGAGATTCGTAATATTTTTCTAGGATTAGGGCAAGTCGGCAATCGGAGAAACGAGAAACCACTAGCTACCGTTAAAAATGGCCAAGATCGAGAAGGACACGTGCATTAAAGGTTCCGTACCACCATAATAATGTACATCACATTTGTGATTTAACAGCTGTTGTTATTTTATTATAGTGGATGGAGAGAAAACAAACGGCCGATAGTAATGCTGATGACGAAATATACCTATTTATCTTAGGAATTAAGTATAAATAAATAAATAAATATCGCTGGACTTACACACAGCCACATCTAGTCCTTTTTTTTGTTTGTAAATACATACTTTATTATAGATAACATCCATGACTCGGAAACAAAATGTCCATGCTCATCACACAAACATTTGCTCCTACCGGGATTCGAACCCGGGATCCTAAGAACTTAAGGCAGCTTCACTACCGCTGCGCCATTCGGGTCGTCAAAATATTCCGTACAGAAGTAAATGAGTTCTTTCTAGTTTTTAATGGCACTCGAAGGGGGGAATTACCTAGGTTTTTTAGTAAGGCCTCATGTTCACGAAGTCAGCGGCGCCGGCGTCTCGGCGCGGGCAGCGGCGCGTTCCATCCAATTTATATGGAACATTCTCGAAGTCAGCGGTGCAGTGCGGCGGCGGGCGGCGCGGGGAGCGGCGTACCTACGAGGATCAAACTTTAGGAAGGAATTAGTATCAAAAAGATGTTGTCGTCTCTGTTTAGACATTTCGTTCGCGAATAACGATATTAGTTTCTCGTAACACAACACTACGCCGCTCTAGCGCCGCGCGATCTGCCCGTTGATTTCGAGAACGGGTTCAGCGGCGCCACGCCGCTGCCTGCGCCGCCGCCGCGGCCGCTGACTTCGTGAATGAGGTCTAAAGTGTTGGTAAGGATCTCGACTGTAGGTAGGTGCTTCTAGGTTCCCGGTGATCGTTTCTGATAGTTGTGGAATACTTCTCCACTCCTCAAGCGCCTCGGGACAATAGTTGTCTCTTGTCGCAGCGTCACCTAGTGCTAGTGACAGATTTCGGGGAGCCCTATAATCTTTAAAAACTTTTTTACAAAAAATAAAACCGATTTCTTAAACATAAAAAAGTGAAAAATAACTTTGGCTTTAGAAGTTGGTGACTTTGTTAGTTTGATTCAGTAGTTTTGTCACCGACTTCTGAAGTTAAAGATAAGAAGAAAAGATTTTTTATTTTTCCATTCTTAGTTGTAATATCCCGTACAAATATTTGCTATTCATTTATTTTACATTGGTAGCAATACATGTCATGGAAATAGGATTATTCCCAATAAACTGAACTTCACATACCTACCTCTAACTGTCGAAATCTGGGTGTATTGTACACATCTGCGTACCCCCTCAGAGCATACAGGCAGAATGTTACGATAAAAAAAAACATACTTACTTACGTCGAACATAGAACCTCCTCCTTTTTTGAAGTCTGTTAAAAACACGTATGTCACGGTAGACCTCGCAGGACATGGCGGGACGAGCTGTAAAACACGTATGTCACGGTAGACCTCGCAGGACATGGCGGGACGAGCTGAAAAACACGTATGTCACGGTAGACCTCGCAGGACATGGCGGGACGAGCTGAAAAACACGTATGTCACGGTAGACCTCGCAGGACATAGCGGGACGAGCTGAAAAACACGTATGTCACGGTAGACCTCGCAGGACATGGCGGGACGAGCTGAAAAACACGTATGTCACGGTAGACCTCGCAGGACATGGCGGGACGAGCTGAAAAACACGTATGTCACGGTAGACCTCGCTGGACATGGCGGGACGAGCTGAAAAAATCAGCCACCAGTGGTCCACACTGGCCCTGGATCGAAGAATTTGGAAGTCAAGGGGCTCTCCCCATGATCCTCATCAAAAAAAAAAAAGGCCTCTGCCTTTGCCCAGCTGTGGGATGACACAGGCTAACAGTAACACGTGTCACTATGTTAGTACACGCTAACTGAACCAATTTCAATGAAATTTTGTGAATGTGAATGGTTGGTTCCAGCTTGAAAGGTAGGATGATAATATGTATACAATAGCTTACTTACAAACGAACAGACTGACAGATGGAGTAGGTTTTAGTAACGAATCTCGATGAGTAACCCTAAAAATGTTTATTTTTCTCTTTTGGCGTCTAATATCTTTGACAACTGATGCGCTGTCCGCTGTCTATTTTTTTATTTGTCTTCTTTGGATTTTACGGAAAGATCTGTCATCAATTTATTGATAATTTAAATACTGAAAGAAATAAAGTACCTATACTTACCTATTTCAAGAAGACACTTGAACACTGGTCTTGGATATTTACTGAATTTTATTATCGCACTGCATACAAAATGTCGATGAACCTACGAGGCATTTCCACCTATGATGTATCAAAATACAGCCGCTTCAATATTTCCAGCAGCTCGTCAGATATTAAGATCTTGGTCAATGAATTTAGAGAACGAGTATTAAACTGCCTGCAACGTGAAGAACATTGTGTCAAAAATCAATTTAAGTCATTTGCTGAAAAGAAGCTAAGTGTTGCTGAAATATCTTGGTTACAAGATAATACTGAAAGATTTATTGATCATACTGCTAATAAAAATTTAGTGGAGGTACATTATTTGGCACAATATGGCTTTATATGTTCTATGATTTATTCTGCTGATGGAGAACATATCATCGTGGGACATTCATCTGGCTTGGTTCAGGTATGTCCACAGAACATTAATAGGTACAGTCTTTTCCGCCTGATCAGTAAATTTTTTTTTTGCTTAAATCATTCGGAGGAGGCGCCGAGTCACGCCCTCTTAAAGTTTAGGCCTATTAGAAAGCGTCAACTTTGGCGCGCAAAATAACAATAACTCTCGTTTGGCGTGCGTCGTCAGTGCGCTCGGCCGATCGGTACCTTTTCATTCATTATTTATATAGAAAGTCTACGGGGCGGGGCTAGAGAGCGTTTCTATGTTGTAAGTGCAAACAAAAATTTGCTTCGTGGAGATCAGCCGGGAATGTCCTCGATAGTACCTATGTTAAAAATACGAAATGGTACCTACACCACCTACACAACCGACATTATAGCGTTTTAGCTCACGAGGTGAAAACCATGTGTTTTGTAGAGGATTTAATGCGTGAAGTCTAAAAATGTTCTTACGTTTTTTGCAACTTGCAGGTCAGTGTCAGATTGTATGCTAATTAAAATATGATTCGCGACCTTAACAGATATGGTTTTACAGGTTTTTTTATACTCATTAAAATCATCAATACAACCCTCGTAAGTTCATTTTCATCATTTCATTCATCATTAAATGACACTGACGTGCAAATTGCAAAAAACGTAAGAAAATTTTAATTTCGCGGGCTACCCTGGCGCTTCCACCTTGATGATCCAAATACCTACTTTTGGTTCTGTTATATGTTACAGTTAAAACCCGTTTTTAGTTAAAACGCGTTTTCCCTAGTTAAACCCAACCCCTAGTTTCTACTAACTGCCTTTGTTAGCTACTAGTATTAACAGCAGTTAATACTAGTTAGCATTAACTGCTGTTCAAAAATGAATATCAGTAAAAATTAAGTAGTCTTAGCTAGGGAGAACGCGTTTTGTCGAAATGGTTCAGTTAAAACTGTTTCATTTCATTTTATGTGTTTCTTATTGTTTTTTTTTTTATTTTCTTTTTATCAAATAAAGAAAATTTAAAAAAAAAACTTAATAGCCTAGCTCTGCTGCTGAGGAAGAATCATCTAACTTCATCATCATCTGCATAGCCTTTCCCAACTATGTTGGGGTCGGCTTCCAGTCTAACCGGATGCAGCTGAAAAACCAGTATTTTACATGGAGCGACTGCCTCCCTGACCTCCACAACCCAGTTAGTACTGGGTAATAGTACGATACCACTTGATAAGACTGGTTGTCAGTCTTTTTGGGCCACTGACTACTTGAAACGACTGTCAAAGTTCTATAAATGACAGCCGGGACCAACAGCTTAACGAAGAATCATCTTTACTTATTATGAACATTAAGAACATCAACGTAGGTATAACAATAATGCCTGATAAATTTCAAGATTAAAATAATCAAATAAAGAAAAGTCAAAAACAACTGAATAATACATAAAATGAAATGAAACAGTTTTAACTGAACCATTTCGACAAAACGCGTTTTCCCTAGTTATGACTAGTTTTCACTGATATTAATTTTAGAACAGCAGTTAATACAAGGTATTTCTAACAAAGGCAGTTAGTAAAAACTAGTTTTAACTAGGAAAAACGCGTTTTAACTAAAAACGGGTTTTAACTGTAACATAAATATATTCGTAATGTATTGAAATACGTCGTTTGACACACGTGGGCATTTGTCACTGCAATGCTCGGCTCCAGGTACGTATTTTATTACGGAGGACTCACTCACGTGTGTGCTGCACATCTGCGGGACAATATGCGACAGAAGGGCAGTGCATTGGTTTGCACTGTGCCAATGCCGCCTCGGCTGCAATGATAAAAAGTTTAAGGAGTTAAAGGACTATACCCATGTGAAACAGAAATGTCACTGCCGGAAACTGTGGTAATAATTCTCTAGTCGTCTCTTTGACTTGGTTGCTTTTTTAATCTCGTGGTTGCGAGCACAACTGCTTACCTAGTCTTGGTTAGGTTTTGAGTCTGGATTTAGATTTTTTTGGAATTAAAACAACAATAAATTAGGTAGGTACCTACCTGGGTACTTAATAACTAAGTTAATTGTGTAGATAGCAACCTATGACATAAGACTTTTAGTTTATCGACAAACAGGTAGGCCATGGACGAAAGGCCAGATCCTAAGCCTGAGCTAAAAGAGGTTCTTCAGGAGTACGCAAAGAATATTGAAGAATATTATCGCAATGAAAAATATCCAAAAACGTGGTATCCGATGTTCTATCGAGCGAAACTTAAAGATGAGGCATTCGCATGGGTAGAGGAGAATAATGAGAAGTTCTTGACAAATACTCCTAACAAAATTTTGCAACACAGATGGTACGCTGCTGAAATGGGTGCTATAACTTCAATGCAATTTTCACCAAATGGATATCATATAATTGTCGGCCACGCCTCAGGCGGTATCGAGGTGAGCTTAGGTAATTGTTTTAACTCCACAAACGCTACTGAAGCTCCAAGTTAATAGAATGAAGGATAATATTTTAAGCTAACCTAAAATAACAACTTAGCACTGGAACCCAAAATTTCTCTCCCTTTTCAAGTGCGGTCAACGAACTGGAACAACCATGACCATCGAATCCTTGGAATAAAGGAAAACGAAGGACGAAGTATAGACTCGAAATTTATTCTTCTCTGTTATTCTAGATGCGTCACGGCAGTACAGGCGTGGTCCTTGCCACGTTACGAAACATTCAGTTCCCTCCGAAACCCGTGCATGCTCTGGAGTACAGTCAAACTGAACCAAATGTCTGCTACGCGGCCTGCTTGGATGGAGGCGTGTATCGTATCGAGATCCCACACGTATGTGAAATCAGACTACGTCTAGGTATTAAATAAGAGCATTATATTGTAGTCCTGTTAAATTGGAGGCTAGATAGGAACACAGTTCGCTTCACGTCAGTCCAGATCTCCGAGGCCAATTTGGATTGGAGGCTAATTACACGAAGCTCTAATACTGTGTAAAGTTTGAGCTACATCGTCCTGCAGAACACTAACATGTGGTTTCATCAAAATTATTCTCTTATAAGCGTCGCAGTCTTTTTTCGAAACATATTTTTACAAAAACACGTGCATAACTCAGCGAAACAACGAAGACCATCCATTTTTTATTATCCCGGTACCTGCACAATTCAATACTCATATTGTTCACGCGAAATTCCTGAGTGAATTCAATTCATGAAATAGAATTATTTATCGTAGCACAAAAGCGCGTGTATTCATTTCCGTTGTTGCGATGTAGCAAATAACAACCGGGAAAAACGAAGATTAAAATGTTATCCTCCATTCCCTTTGGTATTAGTGACCTAGCGGTTTGTGTGTACTTTTGTAGATAGCCTTTCACCAGATATTGTTCCCTGGGAGGTTTTGAAACAAGCGATGCGATGAATTGCTATCTCACGTCGCATTCGCGTGTATGTACGGATGGTTGAGTTAATTTGTAAACAAAATCTAAGTACAGGTACCAGGCGACTGTACCTACATAATTTGATTTGTGAGTGGCATCAGTAAAGTTTGAAGGAAAAGGTCTGTCTTCTTGTAAAGGTTTGTTTCGGATCTCTTTAAGAGCAGCGGTGGCCCAGGTGGCGGCCCCGACTTACGAACAGTAAGTCGTGGGTTCGAACCCGGCCAGGCGCAATACTTTGTGTAATTTATTTCATCACCTCTGCTCTCAAAACGGTGAAGGAAAACATCGTGAGGAAACCGGCATGTCCTAGAACCAAAAAATTCGAAGACATGTGACATCTACCAATCCGCACTGGGCCCGCGTGGTAGATTATAGCCCATTCCCTCTCATAGAGTGGAGGCCTGTGTCCCAGCAGTGGGAACATTAATAGGCTGATGATGATGATGATGATGAAGTTACTAATGATTTCTGTTAGCTACTAACTATTAGAATGGCGGAATATTTCGTAATAACACTATACGAACGCACGATACGAGCGATACGTATTCGATACGTATTTAATCTCCTTGGTCTGATAAGATAAAAATAAAACAAGAGAGAGTGAAATACAGATTTCACGAGAAGAGATAGCGACTTGGAGAGCTCAATTGTATTTCAATGCTTTGTAAAAAAAATACTATTAACGTTATTAAAATTCTTGATACTAACAAAAGATATCAGTGGATACTACTTTATCGAAGGGGAGTTAAATGCCAATCGCCAAAGCTAAATCGCTAGTTTTAAAGCCCCAGCTTAAGGGGAGACCTACATAAATCAACTCAAATTGGCTGTCTGCCCTATCGATTAACGTTGTCCATTTATTTGTGAAGATAGATACGTCCGTCACAGACCCTCCAGCGTACTGCATCAGAGCTGACCCGATGCTGGACAGCCTCAATATGCAGTTCTTTGGAAACTATGGGATCTCGTTGCATTCCACGCCGTTGGTAGCAGGTTAGTTTTTCAGCAAGTTAATAAACTCTAAACCTTAAGATTTATCTTAATAATCTGTCGGTCTGTGAATTGAGAATTTGAGAACCTGTCAATCTCTACTTTAACATTAAGTTATGGTTCTTCGAAATTCTGTATGTGTTATTTGTCTGTTACAAAGTAGTATGGGTATGTACCTACTTTGTGGGTTCACTATTAAGAGGACGATATGCCGTGGTTGCTTCAAAACCAGAGCACATTTGAATGATCGGAGCAAAAGGAGTGGAAATGGTCTAGCACGTAAAAGAACTTGCGTAATGTATGATTAAATTCACCCATTTAGCGAATCATGGTATTGCTCAGTGATAGCCTTAGTGGTGAGCCTATCGGACTGCCAAGTCATAGTTTCATAGGTAGGTAGTTGGAACCCAAGGCACCTCTGATTTTACAGATTTATGTATGTGCTTAGTGTATAATTATCACTTTCTTCGATGCCGGAAAATATTATGAAGAAACTAAACCAGCATGCCTGAGAGATTTCTCGACGGCATGTAAAACCAAGTCAGAGGCCTAAGGTTGGCATAAAATTGTACCTACTTTGTGACCTGAATTCAGAATTAATGTAAAACCTACTAGATCACGATCCCAATCTAATTTCGTAGCTGGGTGTTTCACTAAAAGCCCAAAATTACAGTAACGTATCCGAGTAACAGCCTGCCAGAAGGTATTAGTTAATCTACGGGTAGTTGGGCACTATGGGGTTCTAAAACCCGAATACTGAAACGTCACTCAAAATTTAAGTAGCACTTATATTTAACAGATACTCAAAAGTGACGTTTGGCCATACAAAATTTGAAGTTTAGGAGCTGCTCAAATGTTAAGCAGCCCTTAAATTTTGAGTGACGTTTCAGTATTCGGGGGTAAGTCGGCTAAAATTAGCTACGGTGGACGGGTGTCGCGTCGTCGGGCTGTGGGAATCTCAAATGCAATTAAATATCTTTGTCAAACAGAATGTTCTTGCTTTTTGTAGTTTATATAGGGATAGATGGACCAGAGGGCCTAAAATGGCTGCTGTAGCAGAATCTAGGATAAGGATCTCCCCGGGGCTGCGGGACTATTCGAAAGAGATACCGTGGCCCCGGAACACAAAGGGCGAGGACGGAACATGGATGGGTTTTAGTCAGTAAAAGTCTGACACTCCCTCCTGCTCCGCCCAGAGCGGGAGAAGTCATTTGATGATTTCCCATCCTAAAAAAAAAATAAAAAATAAAAGGATCTCTCAGACACAACTTGTTATAACAAAAAGGCAGGTTTTCATTTTTAAAGGCAGTTTAACAGTCGATTTTAAGTTTCAGGAAGAAAAGGAGATTTTTGGTGTTGGGTATAACTATTTTCAGGAGTGCCAATAGGATTTGAGTAGGTGCTAAATATTGGTAGGCATCACCGAGATTTTAACCCCATAATCTGACAATTTGATGGTGATTTATGTAAATCATAGTTTTAATACTGCTATTTAAAGTTCTGGTACTCAGATGCACCCGGTTTGACTGGAAGCCGATCCCACAGTACATTGGGAAAAAGCTAGGCACATGAATCTTTCTTGTCCTGTATTGTACCTCGTGTATTTCAAAAAAGGTCACGTCAATACCATTACTTAATTAAAAATAAATGTAATTTTCTTCTGCCAGAACGTTCCCCAGCGCTATGCTTGGGTATATTGGCGACTACGAGAAATATGGTCATTGGATATGCTGACACATCAGTCAAGATCTACGACATGGAAACTGAGAAGGTGCGTTGATCAGTTAGTAGCGTTTTGTCATCATTTATCAAGTGTTTTGATTATTAGGTAAATTGAGGGTTCGTTCAATGCCGGGGGCTGCGGGACTATTCGAAAGGGATACCGTGGCCCCGGAACACAAAGGGCAATGAAGGAACATGGATGGGTTTTAGTCAGTAAAAGTCTGACACTCCCTCCTGCTCCGCCCAGAGCGGGAGGAGTCATTTGATGATTTCCCATCCGAAAAAAAAAAGCAAAGAAGCCTTGAGGCTTCTTTGCTTTTTTTGTTCGTTATAGGCTCTTATTATACATCATTTTCAGTGTGTTAATGAGATGTGTGTGTAGAAAAATATTCCTGAAAACTGTGAAAAAGGGCACACAAACGATAAATATTGAGTTTGAATGACCAATAACTTCTAAGTTGCTTTAATACTTAGTATTGTTCCGAACTGGGATAAATTAGGACCTCACCGATTAAACACCAAATATTTTTAATAAGCACAAAGTACTGTTGACAGTATCACAAATTTACTACTGAGATTCTATTCACCTAGATATCGCACTTGTAGTGCACTTCGGCTTGCTTCGTTGTATAGCCAAAATCAGACTGACTGCTAACGCAAACTCGACGGCTATTTATATGCCGAGTTGCCGACTGTATATAGTGGAACTATCTCGAATCTTCTGCACAGCTCAATAGTGGAACATTCTAGGAAAATTCTACAACTTTCTAAACACACAGTATCATGTCTCTATCGTCGTTTTTGGCATTGGCCACAATGGCCACGGGGCCTATATTTATTTAGAATTTCCAACAAAGGATGTATGTACACAGACAAGATAAATAAATATGGACAATTGTATAACGTAGGTGTACTTATGTACAACCATAGCATGCACAATAGAACTTACTTCTAACTTCTTTTTGTCCATTATGCATAATTATTGATATCTGCAAATTGCAGTCTAGAGACAGGGGTCTCTAGACTGCAATTTCATCTCTTTCATGCCTCAAACTCTCGTAACTTCTTTCAAACACAATAATAATAAATGTGTTTTTAAACAAATTTTTATATTAAGCTTTTTCTTTGTAAAACATACCTGCCATTAACTACAGAAAGCATTAGGTGGGAACTGAAATATACTGAATATGCATAGTCCAATACATTAACAGCACATATAAGTCTTGTGAAGTGATTTAAACATTTTCTTTTGTGTGTTTTAGTAAATTTATGTTCATTGAATATTTTATTGCGTTTTGAGGCGTTTATTTAGTTACCCCGCAAAGAAAAATGCTCTGAAGGCGTAAAACGATGCGTTGGTATTTTTATTGTTATTTGGTAAAAGCAAAATATCTTCTCTTCTCGAAAAGGAGGAGGTTATCAATTCATCTGATTTTATTTTGTGTGTTTGTTCAGCAATATCTTCGCCAATTGTGAACCGATTTTGATAGTTCTTTTTTTGTTTTTAAGAATATTATGTCGCCGTGCTTCCGTTTAAGTTTGGTGAAGATCTGATGCTGATTTTCGGAGATATACAACATAATAAAAACTTACATAATGTTGTATTGACAATAAACATCCAAGTTATTGCAGCAATCACGACCAATTTGCATATTGAAGAGTTCCCTAAAAATGGAAAAAATATAAAACATTTTTGCAAAAAATAAAAAACGACTTCAAAAACACAAAAAAATAACTTTAGCTTCAGAAGTCGGTGACTTTTGTTTGTTTGATTTAGTTTTTTTTGCCACTGACTTCTGAAGCTGAAGTTATTTTTTGTGTTTTTGAAGTCGGTTTTATTTTTTGTCGAATAAAAACAAAAACAAAATAAGAGAGGCTGGCTGGATGGCTTGTAATACCGAACCCAGCAGTGGGTGAAGTCACGCAGTCAATGGATGATGATGATATTCGTTCGGCTCTAAACCTTTTTACAATATTTTTGTGTCAGTGGGTCCTCTTATAAATGTTTTTTAGGGAAGTAATAGGTAGGTATTATAACAAGAATTTGTGTGGTTAGCTATCAGTAAAAATCCGACTACTGAAAAATGACGCTCTAATTAAATTCTGAGTTTACAAAGTATAAAATCGACTCCTCCTATTATTGAACTCAGTTAGATGTAACCTATGTTACGTGGTCTATAACAACGAATCGATTGACACCTTATTAATCAAAATCGGATGAATAGATTAGGCGCTACAGAATACAAACATACATAATACATACACTGCTAAAATCATAACCCTTCCTTTTGGCTTCGCCGTAGTCGGGTAAAAAATCGGTTCTCCTATATACCATAAGGCTTCGTGCTTAAAGAAGCTCGCCTTTGAAGTTCTTTTATTGTATAGGAAAGAGATATCTTTTAGACGTCACTGTATGGTCTAGAAGAATCACAAAGGTATTCATCAAGCCCTCAGAATGTAGGGAATGATATCTCTTTGGATAGCTATATAAATCAGAGTTAGATACTACAATAACTTTACGGATTAACCGATAACCAATTCACCAAATTGAAGTTTATCTTTCAAACAATGGATACCGTCTATCTCTTGCGGGCATCGTGTGGGCGAACTTCGACTAGATGGATATTGTGTTACAGTACAGTCATAACATAAAATTGCGAAGCCAAGCAATAAGGTTTATCTTACAGATTGTAGATACGCAGAGCTTGTAATTAAAGGCTTTTATGTGATATATTGTCTATAGTTTAACCTAAAATCTAGCGACTAGGGGCACACTCGAAACATCAAACAGCGAACAAGAACCCTTATTGGTGACGGGTTAGGTAACGGTGTCAAAATTTAATTTTTGTCCAATGGGTGCGCCAGATTTAGGTTGCGTGGCATACAGGGTCACAAGTCTGTTACTTTCCTTACGGCTATGCATAAAATGTAACCAATAAAAGGTTACGGCTTAATCCCGTTTAACTGTGGTAATAAAACTGACATTTCTGCATTGGATTTATTATAACTTTGATGTCCTTGACATTAAAATTTAGGTCGGAGAGTTTAAATGTTATTGGAGAGACGAATCGTTAAGCTGTGCCGAAATGGAAAAATGTTGAATTTCCAACGTTAGGCTTTTTAATGGTGGCCACACATGACACGAATGAAGTTAAGCTTTCAGTGTCATGTTGTATTTTCTGTGGATTTCATTTCGTGTCGATTTCGGACTATTGCAATAGAATAGAATAATTTATTTAAAAAAAAAAGTATATTAAGCAATATTGGTAGGTTATGTTTGTAGGACATGTGTATCCTGCCTATCCTAACCTATGGCGCCCAGACTTGGCCTTTGACGGAGGCTCAGAAGTCCAAACTCAAGGTTTGCCAAAGAGCGATGGAGCGTAGCATTTTAAACATTAAAATGACCGATCGAATACGCAACACCACAATATGCTCCAAAACAGGCATCGCCAATGTTGGCGATAAGTCTGCGAGGTTGAAATGGGACTGGGCAGGTCACATTTCCAGAATGGGTCAGTACAGATAGGCCAGAATCGTCACACAGTGGGTGCCTGAAGACGGTCGTCGTCACCGAGGCAGGCCCAAAAAACGCTGGCGTGACGATTTGGACTCATTCCTGACTGATTGGCCAGAGGAGGCAAAATACCGGGAGAGATGGAAGGAAATGGGGGAGGCCTTTGCCCAGCTGTGGGACAGAACAGGCTAACTAAAAAAAAAGACAAAAAAATGTTTGCTTAAATACTGTTGCTCTTCAGTGTATATTCTACCCTGCCGTAGACGTTGAAAACTTAAAGTTGCCAATTGCCTTGTCATTTCATACTAACATTAGATCTTACCTTTATGAAGGATCCATATATAATTATTATAAGCTTATCATCCAAAATGACCCCAATACAACTGATTAAGTATAGGTATTCCAATTTGTTGGACTAGTATAGTAGCTATTACCTTCTGTATAATTTATTCTGTTTGTTTCTCAAATTTAGACAACAGTCACGTACAAAGTGCACAAGACGCGGCTCGCGTACATTCCGAAGAAGTTGCAGAGAATGCATTTTGGTCAGGTGGTCGCACTCCGGTGTCATCCGCTGAAGCCGAATATCTTCGCCAGCGGAGCTTGGGACAATACCCTTAGGGTGAGTTGGTAGGAGAAAGCAGTAGTAGCGAATAGAGAATACGGAGACGGTAGGCATTAGTTCTTAAGGTGCAAGTTGGCAGCGGGCGACACGAAGCCACCGCAGACGACGTGTCGCAGCGACACTACTGGTTTCTATGTATTTCTATGAAATTCCCTCTGAAGCAAGCGACATAAAGCTATAGCAACGCGCCGTCGAGCGGCAGACGGAAGTGTCGCCCGACCGCACATCAGTAGTGTCGCTGACAATGAAATGAAATCATGACTGTAGCGACATGAAGCGACGACACGTCATCTGTGGCGGCTTTGTGTCGCCCGCTGCCAACTTGCACCTTAACTCACTTATTTCTTTATTTCATTGAAACAATTATTATTTGGTGGTCTAGTTATAAGCTGCTCTTATAAATAACGACCTATCAATTAGAACAATTCCAATCGCTTTGACAAAAACTTAGTGAAGCGCAAAGTCACGTAGGCCTACAAGATTGGAACCGAGCAATCATTTACCAATTATAAATTTGTGACAGATTGTTAGTAAAACTTTTAGTTTTATCTACACAGATGAAAATAGTCCCTATACTTTTCAGAATTAAATGGTTTTACATACGTTACAAACATGAGCTCAAATTAAACAGATTTCAACCTTCAACTTTTTTGTACACAACAACAAAATTGTTCGCATAGTTGCAGTGAAACTAACTTTGTGATGAGGTACAACAAAAAATAACATTACCTACAGCTGTGGATAACTTTAGTGCAATTTGACCGCAGAACATTTAACACTGGTGAAACAAAGGTGAAAAGGGAACTCTGAACGTGAAATACATAGAGCTGTTACATAAACCTATGTGATAATATTGGTCTCCTCGCCTAGCGCCTATTAACCCAAACAAAGTGTTGTTATGGTCCGTTTAAGCTCAGCAAATTAGTATTAATTTGGTGTTTTTTTCGGTAGATATTGTGTACCTAGCACGGTTCTTTATTTGTTTACCTTTTCCCTTTTATAATATGTTTTTGTTCACTTGGCATTTCGTATTAGTTCAAATTTATAAGCTCGTGTTTGCGTAGGTGAGTTGGCTTACTAGTTGGTTTGGAATACATCTCCCAATACGGGTGGAAAAAATCAGCTATAAGTTCTCGTTTACGGAAGGGTCTCTCGGACTCGATATTTATCAGGCCCGGACTCAAAAGCTGGAGAAGAGACGAGAGGAACACAGATATTGCCGGTTATTAAGTTTTAGTGGAAATAGGCTAGTTTCCACCATCAATAAATTGCAAATCTATTTAGTCCGTCAGTTAGAGTATTGGAAAATAATGGACACGTATTTTTTTGTTTTTGTAAATCAACGAATATTGACAAAGATAAAACGCATCAAAACTCGAGAGTGGGGGCTCGTGACGTCAGAACGCACTAAAAACTATACCACGGCGTGACGTATTGAGAATTTTAAAAGCGTCGTATCTTCGTCAGTTTTGGTTTACGTAACAAAAGAAAAAATACGGGTCAAATATTTTTTGATAATCTAACTGATGGACTAATTAGATTTTTTTTAGTTGACAAGCCTATTGTTGAGCAGAGAGGCGCGGAGATCATGTCGCATATTTGTCTAGGCCAGCGTCCGCACTCGGCGGCCAGCAGGCAGCGGTGACGAGAAGAGACGTTAGCAGCGTGCTGTGAGCAGCATGAGTTGGCTAAACTGGGCTTGAGTAGCCTGTATCCACATCTCTGCTGCCGGTATAGTTAGTACGCATCTCCACACTGATTCGGTGGATACACCCTAGCTCCTAAGCATTTCCTCTCCTCACCGGTTCGCAAATCTTCACACGACTCCGTTTTGGTAGAGGCGGCGATCTTAGACTTTATAAACACACAACACCCAACGCACATCTTCGAAGTACTATCAAATGCATATACAGTTGACATGTTTTGAGTAAATATCGCCATATATAGGTGTGCAAGTATGTGTCATATAGACAGGTAGCACCACCCCAATAAACAGTTTAGGTGATAGTTTTTTAATACCCCCACGCGCACTGTCGTCGCCCTATAAATGTACGAATGCGCTGTCGGCAAGTACGTGGGACGAGTAACTTACTGGAAGCTAGTAAACACGTGCTGAATTAAACATGGCGGACAACGACCGCGGACAGACTCAAAGCATCTCTGTCGAGATTAAAATATTTCTCTCGGCGGTTAACTGCTCAAATTATTTATTAAGCGCGCTTTAACAGACGGTACGGTATTGTTCGCAGGTTATTATGGAATATTCTATTCTTGCTTTGCTGGTATTGCTTTGATGTTTTGTAGTTCTTTTAATTTAGACTTGTTTTCAATTTGAACCATAGAGTTGTTGTAGATCTAGCGAAGACGTAGTCAATTCAGTCGTACAACAGATTGATTTGATAATATCCCACTATTTTAGCTAGGATACCTGAACATTTGTAGTTAAAACATATTTGCGTGTCTTATTCATTTGTCGCATTGGCTTTTAAACTCAGAAATTTTGCATTTATTCCAATGATAAGTACCTATATTCTGGTTTTAGAAAATTATTTAAATTCAAAGAAACTGTGAAAATCA
Organism: Xestia rhomboidea; assembly: GCA_963853795.1. Classification (NCBI taxonomy): domain Eukaryota; kingdom Metazoa; phylum Arthropoda; class Insecta; order Lepidoptera; family Noctuidae; genus Xestia; species Xestia rhomboidea. The sequence goes on along the minus strand of OY970767.1, from coordinate 14,684,347 downwards.
ATGCGTAGAAGAAAAGTAATCATGTTTTTAATTAAATTTTATGATTACTAACACATTTCGATTCAATTTGCGCTGGAATTTAATCATAAATGGGTTTGGACGTTTACTAGTAGTAGATAACGGATTATATACGTAAATAATATTATGACCTATTTACGTAATAAATTATTATAGACATTTTTATTATATATCGGATCACATTAAAGTTGGGATCGCGTAAAAGCTACGAGTGCTCTGACTGTGAAATATAGATTTTTATCCGAGTTAATTTACCTACCTTTAACCTTTTAACTTATAAAATAGATTTTGAATATTATTGTGTTCATTAATCTATCTCTCTATTTGGATAAATCCAATGAAAAATCCAAGATAGGCATCAATTGAATAAACAACCTACATTTTTAAATATTTCTGTAAAGAAGCAAGGTAAATAACCGTAAACACTGTTAGAGCTAAAATTTATGAAATTAAACAACGAAATGCTTTTGAAACTTTTAATCGATTCAATTTAAATTAACAGTTACCATTAGTAGGTACCTATCACTGACATTAAATGGTTTGGACATGAAGTAATAGAGTAATAGATAAATTGCATACGATAGATTTTCGAAGGCATGTGACATCTAGCAACCCACACTGGGCCAGCAGCGTGGACCATTCCCTTTTGTACCTCATAACATCTCATATAACACCACGCGTTCTTAAGAAAAAGTGAGACGGACAACGGAGGGATCCTATAAGGGTTCCGTTTTGCTTTTTGAGGTACGGAACACTAAAACTAATCAACCAGTTCAAACTACAAATAATTTCCAGAAAAGATAATATAATACTTAGATGTGATGTTACTTCCTACTGACTTCCTACTTCTGATGATGACCCGATTGGCGCAACAGTAGTGAGGCTGCCTTACATTTTTAGGGTCCCGGGTTCGAATCCCGGTTGGATCAAATGTTTGTGTGATGAGCATGGACATTTGTTTCCAAGTCATGGATGTTTATATGTATTTAATAAGTATGTATTTACAAACAAAAAGTATCTATGTAGTATATCAACTATCTGGTGTCCACGACACAAGCCTCGTTGCTTAGTGTGGCCCTAGATGGCGCTGTGTTAATGTCCAGCGATATTTATTTATTTACTTAATATTTTTAAGACTCCACAGAGCAAAAGGTAATGAGGAAAAGTAGAAACTTTTCTTAAGTTAGTGGGCGTTGCAATAGACTCTGTATGGACTGTTATTCTTAGTGAGGTTCTAAGAATAGTAAGAATCTGCACTTAGCTAGTTGTCCAACAACATTGTAATCCTATTTTGTAACCAGATTAAGGGGACTACAGGACCTAAACGCGAGTTTTGTAATGCAAAAAAGCATATGATTCACTGCAATAAACAAAACCAGAAAAATATATGATATTCTTCAGGATATATGCTAGCATGGTAGTGATTTGGGCCTATTTGGCGCAGCCGTGAGGCACACAGTGTCACAATATTATTATTTTTGTTAAGTTTTATGTTTTTTATTCATTTTTCTTTTTCTTTTTTTGTTATTTTTTAGACTGTGTGCACTTGTGGCGTGTGCCAAATAAATGTATTTTCTTTCTTTCTTTCTTTCTTTCTTTTGAAAACATAATACAACAAATTTTACTAGATAAAAAAAATCACGAACTTATCTCTAAAAACTTCTTTAAGCGAGTAAAAACCATACTCAAATACATGCGATCATTCTGATTTTTTTGGCAAATAATTCTACAAGCAACATATTAGCATGACAGTGTTTTATTTTTTTAGTCCAAACAATAGATTTTTTGTAAATCGCAAAAAACTACTCATTTCGCACTATTCGGCCCTCAGTGACTGACATAACGAGACGGAATGGGACGCCGTCACCTCCTTCTGCGAAGCAGTCATGCTAGCGAAGGAGGTGGCGGAACAGGACAGGGAGAGATCCTCACGTCCCGGCCGCCGCGGGAGACGCCCCGGGCGTCGGGGGCCACGTGGTGGCTTCCGGCCACCGTAGGCGCGGGCCTGTGGACGGGGAGCTATGGGCTAGCTCGCCGTCCGTACGTCTCATGACGACAGGCCGTGTCGACGGCGCGTTCGTGTTCCACGCGCGCCTCAAAGAGAGTCAGCAATAGGGAAGGGGTCCGCAAGGACCGAAGCCTGCCGGGGCTGCGGGACTATTCGAAAGAGATACCGTGGCCCCGGAACACAAAGGGCGAGGAAGGAACATGGATGGGTTTTAGTCAGTAAAAGTCTGACACTCCCTCCTGCTCCGCCCAGAGCGGGAGAAGTCATTTGATGATTTCCCATCCGAAAAAAAAAAAAAAAAAAAAGTGACTGACGTAAGGGCTGCGGGACTATTCGAAAGAGATACCGTGGCCCCGGAACACAAAGGGCGATGAAGGAACATGGATGGGTTTTAGTCAGTAAAAGTCTGACACTCCCTCCTGCTCCGCCCAGAGCGGGAGAAGTCATTTGATGATTTCCCATCCAAAAAAAAAAAAAGTGACTGACGTAACAACCACTTTGTAGTGCAAGCTGATTAGAACTTTATTCTAACAGTATTTCAAATGAAGTTTGAACCGCCACAATTAGAATTGCTAATGTAGCTCCTTTAGTCGCCTTAAGTTACATTCATGGAGCATTATTGGTCGGCATTACAAGAGCCGAGATCATTATTGACGTGTTAAAAATGAAAATAGTTTTATTTATTGTTGGAATTGTCCCACGCGGCTTTCACCTTGATTTTCGTCAAACAATCCTCAAGATTATTTTTTTACGTCCTTTTTTGTCATTTTGTATGCACGGCATGTCCCTGTGCCAAATAAATATTTTTTCTTTTTTCTTTTAGTACAAACTCATTCAGAAAATTACTTTGCTTTTTTGCGTTTTAATTGCCATTCCTTGTATCCTTTAATAAAACTTCAGCTTCTAATCCAACAAATCAGTCACGCTATAAAAGTATTTTCTTACATAAATAAAATACTGTTTCCGATTTTTCCTCCTCGCATTGTTCTAATGTTTTCTTCGTTTGAGTGACTACTATAGTGTTTCATGTTTGTTGTGTGCGTTATCTTCTATTTGTACAAATAAATAAAATTGAAGTTTCAGTTTGTTATTTCAAAAGGACATCTTTTTATTGAATGTGTCTGAAACTATATACGGTATCTTTTTAAGTTTTTGTCTGTTTGTTCCGGCTAATCTCCGAGACAACTCGACCGATTTTAATAGGACTTTTCCTGGCATATAACTCACGTTATACGGAGTTAACGTAGGCTACTTTTATTTTAGAAAACTGATTGGGGTTCCGTACAAAAAAAAATCCCTAATTGTTAATAAGATAATAATTTCACGTGGACGAAGGTCGCGTGCAACAGGTTGTCCGTAATTTAAAAAATCTATCCTAAAGCTGCCAATAGTTGCTGCCAGTTAAGATCGCAATAGCGGTCATTGCCCTTTCCCTAATATCTCTTCGTACGAACCAAAACAAATGAACAATGCCATCTATCGTTTTTCATTAGAAAAAATGTTGAAGATCACGATAGATGACGATTCAAGACTTGAACAGGCTCATTTTTGGATTTCAAAGTTAAGAACTTTAATAAATGCAGGTGGTTCAATGAATATTTCGATCTTAACTGGCAGCAACTATAGTTGCTTTAGTTTTAGCAGCGGAACTGCTGAGAATTGGGTTCTGGGTTTCATTGGGAATTTTTCAGTAGTAGTCCGGAGTCAGACATTATATGCCTGGTAAATGACAAAAGACCATAGGTTTAATATGTTGGTGTAATCGTATCCCTTTTGGAAACTTACATAGCCTATCCCTTCGGAAAAGTTGTGATGTAAAGTTATCCCCAACGTTTCAATATAGGTATTACTATAAGCCCAACTCTGCCAGACCCTTCGGGGATGACAGGCGTGATGCTGTGTTTTAATTACCTATAGTTATGTATAATTTTATGTTACTTTCAGATCTGGGACGTGAGATGCCCCGTTGGCTGCGTTATGACGTTTGAAGGCGTTAACATTTGCGGCGATTCGATTGACCTGAATGTACGTATATTTTGTTTTAGATACTGCAGGCATACCGTTCGAATAGGAGAGGGCTTGAGTAGCTTTGCAGTGCTCGGCGGGAGTCGTTGTGTGGTCGCCGTCACTTCAGCGGGTGAGGGAAACTCTCGTGACACGTGACCACACCACTCTCACACCACGCATCTAACTCAGGCAATGTCTCAGTGAATGTGTCTTGTGTGAGTGTTAGCCTGGTGGTGTGACCGTCAGACTGCCAAGTCGTGTCGAGTTCAAATACCCAAGACCCGCATCTCTTATTTTTTTGGACTCATGTGCGTTTTGTCTAATTTTCACTTGCTTCGGTGAAGTAAAACATTGTGAGGAAACCAGCATGCCTGATAGATATTTCTTGACGGTATGTAAATCCAAGTCGGAGGTCCATGGCCGACATAAAACTCTGATACTAGGCTAGGCACTAACTAAGAAATGTATATATTATATCTCAGTTAAGTGTGGGACTTGTGACTGGTTTATTTTTATCTCCGTAGTCCATACATAACCAATACGCCCACTCGTTTACCTGTTTCTCGAATAGACAATGTGTCAGGGTTTACACCTACAGGTTTCCCGATATAGGATTATTTTTCATGTGGGACGTCAAAGCCCGAAGCCTCAATATGTGACACTAGGCACGCCGCACGCCGCCGCACTCAGGACTTAGTATATATCCTGAAATAATTTGACGACTCGAATGGCGCAGCGGTAGTAAGGCTGCTACACTTTCTTAGGTTCCCGGGTTCGAATCCCGGTAGGAGCAAATGTTTGTGCGATGACCATGGACATTTGTTTCCGAGTCATAGCTGTCTATATGTATAATAAGTACATACTTATTATACATATAAACAGCTATGACATACATACAAACAAAAAGTATGTATGTAGTATATCAACTATCTGGTGTCCACGACACAAGCTTCGTTGCTTAGTGTGGCACTAGATGGCGCTGTGTGTAATGTCCAGCGATATATTTATTTATAATCATCAACGTTCGAGGCCAAGAAAGAGGTGGCTAGATGACCTAGACGTTTACTGCGAGAATTCGTTCTTGGTGGCGCGGGGAAAGAGTTCTTGGATGGACTTGGGAAGGGGGAGTCAGCAAAAAGGAAGGGGTCCGCAAGGGCCAATGCCTGCCGGGGCTGCGGGACTGTTCGAAAGAGATACCGCCGTGGCCCCGGAACACAAAGGGCGATGAAGGAACACGGATTGGTTTTAGTCAGTAAAAGCCTGACACTCCCTCCTGCTCTGCCCAGAGCGGGAGGAGTCATTTGATGATTTCCCATCCGAAAAAAAAGGGAAGGGGAGAGACCCAGCAGAGGGATATAAAATAAAACATCACTTACAAAAATACGTGCCTGAAAATGACATGTTGCCTAAACTCTACATTATTAAGATGCCTACTGATATTATTTTGTAGTCAGTAGACAGCTCCTCCATTTTAAATTTATGTTAGAGCTACCCGAAAACTTTTGTTCACACACTGAGGAGAACAGATTTCTCCTTATATTTACATAATAGCCCAGTGTAACCGCGTATACCCTAAAGTTTTTAATAAAGAATGGGTATTAACTTCCATCACAGTATTTGGGTGTTCCGAATTCCGATTAAAAATGTGTGAACGATTTTTTGTGTGCTCGCTTTTCTGTCTTTTCATACAAAGCGTCGAGTTTTTGTCATAGGTGTAAGTCTACCACCAGACAAACGGCGTGTTTTAATTCGCATTCCTTAAATTTAAAATATAATTTAAATGCTAAATGCTAATCCTAACCGCATTAAAATAATGTAGAATGAAGAAAGAATCTTGAAGATTTTAAGTGCTAAGTAAATTCTCACAATGAAGTACAGTATTTATGTTGTTACGAAAAACGTTCTTTAAGTCAATTTTATAAACATTACAAAGTGTTTTTCTAGGCCGCTTTTTCTAGAAACATTTTAAACAAAATTTTCTTTGTGCACTTGTGCAGAATATAATAATTATGCAAATCACGTTCACTTTAATACATACGCATTTATCTAATCTTCAAACTAAGTGCTAGATTTAATAATCCTCGTATAATGTCTTTCAACGTCAATTAAACGAAATAATTTAGATCTCAAAATGTATTCAAACACTCTAATTTTCTTTGAAAAAATAAAAACCGTTTTTGGGCGTAGGACCATTATAGACCGCTTAAGTGGTAGTAAATAAGTAATGCAAGCCAAATTATGCATACATAACGAGCTTTAGTACTGCTGTATATTATAATAATAAATATTCCATGTTTGCTAATACTAAGAAATCTGTCTAAATAATCTAGCTGCCACTTATTTTCATACGTGATTTGGAATTAAAACATTTGCTCGTTTTCATTCACAATTGCAGTACATTGAATTCTCGACCGTCGGCTTAGCGCAGGGAGTCGAAATTCCAAGAGTGCAATAATCTTTAGGCATTTATTTAGGTGTCACGGGCATAAATTTCTGATAGACGAAGTTGTCATTGTTTGACAAACCATTATAGTTGAACCTACTTTGGTTCGACTATTTGGGACCTCGCGCACTACGAAGCCACAACCAGGACTTTAGGCCGCAGAAGCTCCGTCTAGAAAGAAACTTTGGTCGCACAACCAGGGGGTCTAAAATGGCCGCTTTAGCAGAAACAAAATATGAATCACGTTAAAAAATTTAAATTCTTAAAATAGACCCTATGGTTATGACTATAAAGTCCAATTTAAGAAATAACATTTTTAACGCGATTCATATTAATATTTTGCTAAATCGGCCATTTTAGGCCCCCAATTTTGTTCAAGATAGCGGTTGTTCCGGCTAAACGTGTGCGAGGTTCCTTTACGGGGTTCCGTACCCGAAGGGTAATCCACGGGACTCTATTACTATGCCTCCGCTTTTCGTGCGTTCGTCCGTCTGTCAGCGGGCTGTATCTCATGATCCGTAATAGGTGGACTACTACAACCCTTGGTACGGAACCCTTCACGGGCGAGTTTTTAATTTTTAATTTTCCACTTTTTCACTTTTAATGTGCTTGTGAAAAGTGGAAAATAATTTTGATCTTCACGTATAATTCTTATTAGCCATTAATATCGAGACGAACTCCATAGGTTCTCTTCAATATACATTGACTGACGGATCTCACTTTTCTTTGTAAGCCAATTTGTTTTCCATCTTTCCTATAAAATCGATTCGCTTATCAGAAAATTACTTCATCCCATTCGAAATCGGGGCGAAGCATTTCTTTTGATACAAGTTCAAAGATATTTTGGTACATAATGCTGAATAGCACCGTGTTTTTATTTTACTACAAGATAACTTTAAAAAGATACACATCCTCACAAAAAATATCACAATATATAATAAAAAGATCACATTTCTTTAGAAACTTTAAAATAATATTATGTTCCTAAATTATCTCACACAAAACTCTTCAGGTCTTGGGCAGCAGTACAAGTCCCTTTAATTAAAAACTCTCGCTTTGTCGTACTGCAAGTTCGCGGTGTTTCATCTACAGCTTAGTCGTAGCTCGGTAGGTACAGTCAACCGCAAGTATACCTATGCCAAAAATTAGACTTTGACAGCATCTCTGCTTCTTGGCAGTAAAGGCGCGATTCCAGTAGGCAGCTCTTGCATTAATGACGACGTCACATTTGCAACTTGCATACAACTTGAACAAACATGCACACAAGCTTCAACTTGTATGACGAAGTTTGAACTTGTACATTTTTTATGCAAGTGACGAGCAAATTGAACGCGTAAACGTAAGTTGCACGTTTCGAATAACGAACAAGACGTGACGTGTCCTACTCAATAAATTGTTGAACATCTCCACTTGTATGCAAGTAAAACCTGCGTGCAATTAGCACACTCTTAAAAACATTTTTCCAATGCAAGCAACTTGTACGCAAATGTGTCGTCATACTTGTATGCAAGACTTGCCTAGTGGAATCGCGCCTTTAGGAGTGTTACGTTGTTGTGTTAACGTGAACGTGTGTTTGACTGTACCTCGTTATGAAGTTTGATGCTCCTGTATAGTTGTTCTTTGCCTTTGAAGAATATTATTATTGCTTGCGCTCTCGATATTTTTAGTTTGTAAAGCTGTACAACTTTTTCCGTGGACTGGCTACTGATATTGGTTTGCTTCAAGAATTTTTAGGTGTAACATTTGTTTTTAATGTTTTTGAGAACTAGAAGTATCTAATTGACTGCTTATATTGGACATGAAACCACTAGTATTTTCATATTAGCCGGCTCATTGCTGGGCAAAGGACTCCCTGATTCTTTTCACATCTATCTGTCTAGAACTGCCCAGGACCAATAGGCTTGACGACAGTGTCAAAAAATTGCAAATCTATTCACTCCGTCAGTTAGATTATTGGAAATTAATGGACATGTATTTTTTGTTTTTGTAAATCAATGAATATTGACAAAAGATAAAACGCATCAAAACTCGGGAGTGGGGGCTCGTGACGTCAGAACTAGCTCAAAAATTATACCTAGGCGTGACGTATTGAGAATTTATCTTCGTCAATTTTGGTTTACGTAACAAAAGAAAAAACATGGGTCAAAATGATTTTTTTTTTGTCGTGTCGCCTATTCTTGTCAAAGGCGTTGTACTCGTACTTATATAGTTAATTGTTGTGATCTAGACTAAATAAGAATGAAAAGAGCAACGACTACGCCAGATCTTTATGAAAACGGTATCATGTGGTGTGGGTATGACTTAAAAATAATAAAAATATATATTGTGTATTGTCGGGTCAAGAAATACTACTAACAATATGCTAAACATATTTTTTTTGTAATTTCAGTTTGATTGTACATATTTCGCCACTTTGATAGATCTGCTGTCTACCTACTTATTAGTAATATTAACTAAAACTAATATTACAAAAAGCTTCACCTATTGGGAAAACATACCAAATAGAAACCTACCCTAGTACGAGTAGGTGCTACATCAGATTTACAATACAAGGTCGTAACAAATGTTTTAGTACGAATAAAATAAATTTTGTAAACATGTTTTCGCGAATGAATAATTTAGTTAATTTGTCAATGTCAACCTATTTACGTACACGTGTGGCTGTGCCCTTGGAAGGTTTTCACATTGATAGGAATGCTATAAAAAGTTATGGGTAGATAGTCTTTTGTACAGAAGTTAAATGATTACAGTATTTTGTGCAGAAGTTAAATATAATTACTCTGAAATTGTGAAAATAGAAATAATATGTGCTTATATGCCCACGACATAAATGCTCTTTTGTGCAGAAGTTAAATGATTACAGTATTTTGTGCAGAAGTTCTTATTTGCACACGACATAAATACTCTTTTGTGCAGAAGTTAAATGATTACTGGGAAATTGTTAAACTATAAATAATATGTGCTTATTTGCACACGACACAATGGCACGTTTTTTTTTTTTACTAAATTATATATAGTTAAGACTAAGGCCTATTTCAGAGTGAGAACGGCGACGGTCTCACTCGAAATAGGCTTGTAAGTAGTTCAAGGCTTTTGGTTTTGAGCAAACTGAATCTGCCTATTTCATCAGGAATTTCTCAATAGTAGCAAAAAAGCCCGGAAACTGGATTGATCTAACGGCAATAGGTTCACCCCCTAATAAATGGGTCTTATTTTAACTGGTGAAATGAGGGTGTAGTTATAAACACATCTGCCTAACCTTTTGTGGATTCCAGGTGTGATTTCTATGTTTTGTTCAAATTAACAATTGTTTAATCATTGCAGTTAAACTCCCAACTTAAAATATTAATTTATCTCTAATAAATAAAACTCGATAGATGGAATAAAATAACAAAATGTTGCTTATTTATCAGTCTAGTTCCAGCGCGACCGTTTTGGGAAACGACCGGATAGAATAGAATAATAGGGTAGATGACCAAATAAAACTAAATAGTCCGTCAGATAGATTTCCAAAAAATATAGGACACATATTTTTTGTTTTTCACGCAAACAAAAAACGAAGACGATACAGTGCGTCGAAAACTCGTGTGACGTCACATTTGAGTACATTTTTTACTCAAATGTGACGTCACAAGCCCCCCACTCATGATCTTTGACACGTTTTATCTTCGTAAAATTTTATTAATTTGATAAAACAAAAAACACGTATCCAATATTTTACGATAATCAAACTGCCGGACTAAACAGAACCATATTTTTTTAGTCAGTCATCATCCCTATTTTTATTTGTGTTAAAAAGGTTATGTTTCGCCGTAGAATGGCATACAAATATTCGAACACTAGCTTCTGCCAGCAGCTTCGCCCGCGTGAAGTTTGATAATTTCCCCATGGTATCTTACTACCAGGATAAAAAGTATTCTATGTGTTAATCCAGGTTATAAACTATCTGTGTGCAAAATTTCATCCAAATCCGATCAGTAGTTTTTGGGTGAAAGAGTAACAAACATCCATACATCCACACATCTATACATCTTTATATCCATACACAAGCTTTCGCATTTATAATATTAATAATTAATAATAGGATGAAACTGTTCAATCTATTTAATGTTGGACATCAATTGAATGGGATGTCTGCATTTTGATACTTGACAGACGTGAAAACAGCTATTCAATACGATACGAGACACATTTTTTGCTCTTTTCGGATAAAATAATTGAATGTTCCAAATATCATAAATCCCAGTATGCCAAAATGTCGACTCGCGCACAAAGGGTTCTGGGGTCTAAAATGGCCGCTTTAGCAGACTCCTAAAATGAATCACGTTAAAAATTTAAAATTCTTAAATATGGTTTTCACTATAAAGTCCATTTTAAGAATTTTAATTTTTTAACGTGATTCATTTATAATTCTGTTAAAGCGGCCATTTTAGACCCCCAGTTCACCAAACAATATAATAACAATATAATTGAGAATATTTTTTGTTTTATTTAATTCGATACTAATCTTTTAATTCTTAGCATCACGGTGAGCGTCTAGAAAACCACGATGAATTATGCTTTCAAGTTTTACTTCCTTGAACTGTTATCATACTTCCACTGACGCCATCTTAACCCAGATATTGCCTTCCGTAGCTCCAAGTTATCTCGTATCAGATATTGTACAACTTATGTTATCTACTTCCACCTCTCACTCCTTGTAAAAGCAGCAAAGTGTACAATACAAATGTAATATGCCACATTTTTATCTCAATCCCCGAGGGGAAAGATTTACACGCGTTTCGGGTTTGCGTTTACGGTTTACGTTTGTGGTGGTATAACGTACCTACCTACTCACACTTAGGTAGGTAACACGTGTATTGTTTCGGTAAAGGTCAAGGGTCATGTTTAACAGAATTCAATTCGGCTGATACAAGCGTATCGTTTCATTAAAATTCAAATGAATTTCCCAGCGGATTGGAAACACATGAGGCCTTAGCGACACAATATCTCAATAACTTTGAACCAAACTGTAATTGATGAAATCCCGGCATACACTACTATATTCCCTAACATCATCATAATAATTATTTGCTACTACTAATGAGACACGCCTATTAGAAGATAGCTGAAAGCAAAACGTGATTTGAGTGGTTCATTTGATTATGTTAATAGCAGTAAAGCTGCTAACTTTCCATGAACTGCTGCCGTAGTGCCGTTCCGTTATTCTTATACCAAGATATCAAGGCACAAATCCAAAAGCGATCGTGCCAGTAAACCGCGTCAGCAAAGCTGCTGAATAGCCGTCCACATACAATTACACAGAAACCGGCACTGGTTTCTGTGAACACTTCAAAGATGGCGACGTTTCTGCCTGCTGCAATGTTTCACAGCATAAGACAAAGAGCCGGGCTAAGCATACAATCTTGTTATAAAGTTACCTATTCTTTTCATACAGAGAGAACACTGCCTAGTTGGGAGCTGGCAGCCGACTGATGGTCTAACGGTGTGGGACCTCACAGCAAGGAAACTGCTTACCGTCATCAGGGTTCAGAATCGAAGACATGATGTCGACGGAGAATATATCTACGCTTGTCGATATTGGCATTCTACAGCTGTGCGTATATATTTGTTTATTACCTAATACTTTTACTGACTGCACTTGAAAGTACTTACGGGATGATATCCGTGATTCGTGAGGAAAATCACGGATATCATCCCGTAAGTACTTTAAGTGTAGTGAAAAACCGTTTTACTGACTTATTCCTATTTCACTTACACTGATCGACAACTAATTGAATGCCAAAATTAAGGCACTGTATGTGTGTTTTCGCGCTCGGGTCATGTTCGATAGTTCAAATAATATGTAACCCTTATTTATTAGCCTTTTTTTTTTTTTTTTTTCGGATGGGAAATCATCAAATGACTTCTCCCGCTCTGGGCTGAGCAGGAGGGAGTGTCAGACTTTTACTGACTAAAACCCATCCATGTTCCTTCATCGCCCTTTGTGTTCCGGGGCCACGGTATCTCTTTCGAATAGTCCCGCAGCCCCGGCAGGCTTCGGTCCTTGCGGACCCCTTCCTTATTGCTGACTCTCTTTGAGGCGCCCACACCGGGGCCCCGTAAAGGGCCATTATTTATTAGCCTGAAGGCTGGTTCTCCCCGTCATTGCGATCATTTTTTTTTATTCTTGACCAGAAAAAATAGGTTTATCTATCAAAATTGTAAATCGTTTGAGCAGCGGTGGGCCAGTGGTGGCGGCCCCGACTTACGAACAGTAAGTCGTGGGTTCGAACCCAGACAGGCGCATTACTGTGTGTAGTTTATTTCATCACCACTGCTCTCAAAACGCTGAAGGAAAACATCGTTAGGAAACCGGCATGTCCTAGAACCAAAAGAGACATGTGACATCTATCAATCCACACTAGGCTCGCGTGGTGGATTATAGCCCATTACCTCTCATAGAGAGGAGGCCTGTGTCCCAGCAGTGGGAACATTAATAGGCTGAGGATGATGATCAATATAAACGTGTATTACAAACTTTCGTGTCCGTGCTATTAACCGCTGAGGAGTTCTCTCTTGAGAAGACGATCCCGACTGTAGGTTCAAGTCATGTCTGTAATAAAGATGCATCGTATTAAGAATAAAGGTGTGTGCAAAATTTCAGCTCAATCTGGTTGGGGAACTGGTGTTGCAAGATTTAACCAACACAGACTAACTAACAAGGCAAGCACTGTTTTATGCCATCACGGTTTATAACTAAACTTAAAATGTCACTTGTCACTTGTGTGTGTATTTTGCCGTGACTAGTGTGGAGTTCCAGTAGTGCGCGTAGCAAAAGACAAAGAAAGAGGGTAGAGAGATTTGTCTGCTCCTAACATTTTTTTCCATCCACCCGCATTCTCCAGTTAACCCGCGATCATGGCGCTTGGAACAGCGTCGAAATATCGGGAGCTCAAAATAAACTATAATCACGGAAGATATCCCGTAAGTGGCATTTTAAGTATAACATGGCAAGTTAAATTAAAGCATGTACATATAATAAATAGTAAGGATCCTATACATATACCATCTATTTATTTCCGCACAAAGGAAATGTTTTACCTCTGGATAGAACTAGTAGTTTGTGCCAGTAACAAGTTTGAAAAGAAATAAGCTTCCAACGGTACACCGGTGAAATGTTGTCAAAATCGATTCGATGCACAGCGCATATTCCAATACACAGAATTCCTTTTACTGTACATATTCGCTGATTCGACTATATACCTGAATGGAGGTATGTGCGGTAAAACGAACAAAAGTTTTGCAGATATAATTGCTTTGGATCTGTATTATTTGATTCGAGCAAAGTTTAGGTAAACTAAGATCTATTTTGATATATAATGAATTTATTTTTAGCCACAAACGTTTTCTATTTTAATAATATTGCCTACGGCGTGGGAGGGAAGGATAGCGAAGACAGGGAAGAATAGACTTTCTTAATATGTTTTTTGAATTATCACGACGTTATAGGAATCAAGTCCTCACTGCGGAAAAAACTTCAGAATCTAAGTAGTATGAACAGTTTTCCGTTATATCGCAATCATTATTGTAATCGTGATTGTAATCATGATCGTAATCATGATCGTAGTCATGATCGTAATCATGACCGTAATCATGATCGTAATCATGATCGTAATCATGATCGTAATCATGATCGTAATCATGATCGTAATCATGATCGTAATCATGATCGTAATCATGATCGTAATCATGATCGTAAACATGGATTATTTTATTCGGACCGCTTTGTCGCTATGGAGGTGACAAAGCGGACACTAGACACTTACTACACTTACTTCAGATATGTTTAGGAAACAGCTGTTCGGGTTAACTCGAAGCCTAGCCGACCAGAACATGATTCAGCGAGTGTACACGAGCCGAACGAAAGTCAGACACTGTTGACTATCTTAGTGATTGGTTCGGGTAAGCTTTCTTGAGCAACAAATCGTACGTACACGTCTGATTTGTTGCCGAAAAACAGTATTAAAAATGCGTTTCGATTTAGCGAGTACGTTTTATCTGATGTTTATAATTGATAACGCATTTTAACTCGTAAAATATTGACCTGTTTTCTGTACTAAATAAATGACGACCAATTTGATGCAGTCGGCTGCTTTCAGGATTTCAGGATACATACATATCCAAGTTATCTCAACCGGAAAAACGTTGTGCACAAAAATTTCCAATGAATGAAAAAGCTCTATCCGTTTTAGAATATTTCGGAATACCCTAGCTAGATATTTTTTTGTTTGAGTACCATTTTCCGAAGAGTTTCTCTAGCGAAATTTTCCACCCAGTTATGAACTACTCGTTCGGATCTAGTTTAACTTTCGCTTAGATAACCCGAATGTCATGACGCTGGCTTTGTCATTTCAGTTCGCTATCGTTCTAGATCCAGGCTAAACTTCCAACATGGAGGCTGGCAATGTGTTGTAGAATTACTAAACTGTACTTAAATTGGAACAGAATGTTGATTATCAAAACAAAAGCAATGTTAGAGACATATTTATGAGCAAAACATTGGTTTAATTGAAAGCTTTTTTATCAGGAGACCTTTGTCAAACGAGGCGATCAATGTATTGCTATGATCAGTAACTTTGTATTCTTGTACATATTGGGACAATCTCTACTGATTTTTACGTTATATTAAGATATTTGATTTGTGGACTAAAACAATTTGCTAAAGATCTCAAGCACCATTGTTAATTTTATGAGCGGTTGTTCTTTCAGAAAGCTTTTCTTAAGTGTTTTCTTATCAAATTAAAGTTTAGTCCGGAACCGTAGTCTAGTTACTAGACTGTTCTTGAAACATTTAGTCTTGTTCAGATTTTTAGTTAGGTCAAACTTTCTTTGAAGAAGACTAACGTAAACTTCTCATTAATCAAAAGCCTTAAGTAAAACCAATATTTACCTGGTCCTTTACAGTATCCGGGGATACAAAACCGACATGTAAAGTCATCTACTCTTATTCACAAGTAAATTTCCTTACAAATCTCTTGTTTGGTAAGAAAATACAATTACCATACAATAAAACCTCGGATTTTGGGGTTGCCAGCCTGTCAGATACACTTGACATTTCTCAGTACTGTTGTTAACTCGATCTTACCTACATCTCTCCCAATCGTTACAAAAGGTTATTCGCAAAAAAACTTATTTTCCTACTTTTGTTACTGGGTTTGGCTTTTGATCGTTCAGTTTTTACCACAAATTGTGTTCAGTTTGTCATGGTCAAAAAGTTCTTGACTCCAGACCTCACCACTTTACTGACCTGCATCATCATCGCTTCATCAGCAGAATTACCACTGCTGGACATGGGACTCCCTAAAGCGTTGCCACGTCGACAGGACTGTGCTGTAATGAAATTCATTTTTAGGCAGCGCTGCATGTCTTTTTATTATTATATACTAGCTGATGCCCGCGGCTTCGCCCGCCCGCAAATTATATACTAAAACCTTCCTCTTGAATCACTCTATCTATTAAAAAAAACCGCATCAAAATCCGTTGCGTAGTTTTAAAGTTTTAAACATACATAGGGATATAGGGACAGAGAAAGCGACTTTGTTTTATACTATGTAGTGAAGCTTTTATTTAACTTGCCTTGTTAGTTAGTATGAATCGCTCGAATCTTGCAACTAAATCTCAAACTAGTTCCTACACAAATTTTGCATACATTGGTGAATACATTTTTATGACAGACTTGAATAGATCCTGCAGCCAGGATCGAGATCGGATCTCCTCACGAGGGAACTCCTGAACGGTTAATGGCACGGACACGAAACTTTGTATTCGCGTTAAATTTTATAGATAAGTCTAATTTTCTTCTTTCCATTTTAAAAAAAGCTTTTACCACTTTGCAAGAGTATACTGATTGAATGTATAAACTTATCTAACAGTTTAAAGCATCAGTACCTACATGACCATAATTTAAAGTGAAGGACAGAAACATACCTACCACTTTACTACTTTATTTAAACAGTAAACTACACTAGTTTATCTATGTGTTTCATTGTACACGTGAGCGAAGGTAATGTTTTTCTTAAATATCACGTTAAGGGAGGGTTTCAGGTAGCGTTGCCCTCAGATAAAGTCGACTCATGCCGAGGATTTCATGTAATTTGCTGTCGTATATTTAACATTAATAAGTTCAGTGCACTGCCTTGTATTATAAGGGAAATAGGATTTGCTGCAGTTTAAGTCGAAGCTAGGTTAATTTAACAAAATATTACTGTGCAATAATAAATAGAAAATTAAAAGAAAAAAAGAGTTGCTTACAGTTATCTTTGCCATGGCTTACACTATAGTTATAAACAGAACTGACAGAGTAAACATCCTTGGGTAAAGTAAATATTTCTCAATTCGGAGGGCATATTACTCAATCTCATTTCGAGAGAGACATTTGTCTGACCCACATCGTATCCAATGGTCTAACTAAGACGAAGTACATAGCCGGCCGTAATAATATGGGTCATTGAGTTTTTGAAAAAGTTCGGCTTTGTATTGCCCGTCTTTATTGCTAGTACCTGTGAGACAGAATTTTTCTTCAGGAAGGGTTTTTACAGACGAGCGGTACGTTGCCAACGGCAGATAAACTGCAGCCGTCGCCACCAGTCCACGGCTGCCGTCGACGCTTGCAGTTGTGGCATGCCGCGTAATGTGTGTCGACGGCTGCAGTTTATCTAGAGTTGGCAACGTGCTGCTCGTCTGTAAGAACCCTAAGGTAGTTGTGCCTCAATAGTTTACCACGTATTCATTTCCATTGGATTCAGGCAAGGCTTGATTCAAAATGTTTTCTGTCTACGGCAAATCTGAAAAGAGGTTATGATTTTGCAAGTTTTAAATCGTCCTCTCTTGAGTTTGTAAGTCAAACATTTTTTTTTTACGTAATAACAGACTTTGAATCCAAATTCTTTATGGCTCGCTTCAGCTGGTTTGCTGAAAATCAAATAAATTTAGTTTATGAACACCTGCGAGTTACGGATTGGTTCGAGAATTTCTTCGCTAATGAAATTATATGGCTGTGCTTTTAAATTTACTGATTTTCCACTCGGTCAGTTTACGTTTCAACGATCCAGGTTGGAGCAATTTTCAGGTATTTCGAAATTAAGGTTAAATGAATAAAGATGAATAAATCTTAGTCAAAGTAAAAAAAAGTTGCTTGTGAATAACGTAAGACACCAACGGGTGCTACTAATAAAATCTGAGACTCCGATCGTCTTGTGATTATGTACCTACATGTAGATAATTAAGAACAGCATTAGGTAACTAAACTGATCATCATCATCATCTGCCTAGCCTTTTCCCAACTATATTGAAGTCAGCGTCCAGTCTAACCGGATGCAGCTGAATACCAGTATTTCACATGGAGCGACTGCCTAATCTTCACAACCCAGTTAGTACTGAGTAATACGATACCCCATGGTAAGACTGGTTGTCAGACTTTTTGGGCCACTGACTACCTGTAACGACTGTCAAAGATCTACAAATGACAGCCGGGACCAACAGCTTAGCGTGCTTTCCGAGGCTCGGTAGAGTCGGCTCGGAGAAACTCGGTATGTAATGGGTAGTCACACATCCACAGACCAACCTAGGCAAGCACGGCTTAACCTAAAGATCTACCCGAGTGGCTGTTATTATTTAGCTACGAGCTCCAGGTAGGTTAAGTAACTAAACTAAGAAGTAATAAATACATGTTATCAGTAATTTGGATAATTTTGGCATAGATGCTACCGAGTTCACTGGCGGTCGACCACTTTTCACTCTTATGTCCTGAGTTATAAGGTCGAAAAGTAGGTACAACTATCAACTATACTATATCCATGATTTACAGCAATAACCACTTAATATCAATCACAGTTTACTGAAGCTCTATGTAGCTAATAATTAACAGATTAATATTGTTACAGTACAACCGCAAAGGTAAATACGCCATCATAGGTGGAAGTGGCACTAATTGCCTGGAAGTGATCAACCTACACAACAGATATATCGCCTGTTCGTACCCAACCGCTGGCGTCATCACAGCCGTCACCAGCCACGAGGAGCGCATCGCCTTCGGAGGCACTTCCAGCGCATTCAACATCGTCTCCTTCCACGACCCTAAGTTGGAACGAGATAAGTACAACATAGGCATCACACCTGACTACGAACACATGAGGCCCGCTCAAGGAGTCATCACCCTGTTCCACGACGATGAGGCCAAGTTCTCGTCTTCAGAGCCAAGTACCACTTCATCAGTAATAGCAGAGGGTGAAGTAGACCTCAAACAGCAAGTAGAAGCAAACCCTGATGATAAAAAACCCAATGAGGGAAAGCCCGAAGATGACAAGAAAAAAACACTATGATTGTTTATTTATCTCCTTTCTTAATTTGTATCTAAATGCATTTATAATTTCTATTTAATTGTAGCTTTGATTATATCCTTTTGTTTTTATTAATGAACAACCTTAATTAAATAAACTATTTACCCTACATAAGCTTTCAGCCCACATGTACAGTAAGTATGACTGATGTAAATGATGATGATAGCCCAAATTACATCGGCACGCGAACGACCCATCACCCGAACAGTAATCCGTTTCAATTTCGTTAAAGAGATACTCGTGTCCATTTCGCGTCGCCGCCGTTGCCAGTTCAACGTATCGCCGTCATTTCAATGATAATTTGCAAAGCTTGTTTCAACCGAATTGGACCGCAACTGCAATAACCATAAAACCCATCGAAATACGTGTCGAATTTCAACGGCGCCAAATTGAAAATCCTGAAAACAATTGCACAAGTTTTCACAACAGAAAAACGGGGCTCGGCCAACATTGAAAAATTAGAGTCGGCATTGCGAATTCAGCCGAGACTACAATGGCGAACAAGTTGCAATAGAATTTAAATAAAGAAGCGTCCCTAACAGCGCGAACTCGTGTGCGGGGCGTTGGTGAACTTTCAACTTTTACCCGCTTATGTAGCGGGAGCGTACCTACGCCCCCCTGCCCCTCCCGCGCCGGGGGAGGAGGGAGCTTTTCCGTACTTGGACCGAATATTTACAGCGCAACCTAAATATAGCGTGCCGCTGCTCAGCTGGTACGGGCGGGGGTGTGGGAGGGTAAACATTCCCCCTCCCCCCTCGGTAGCTCGTCGGTGTAGAAGGCCATTCGAGCGCCGGCTCCGGAGGTGAGCGGACATCTGTATAATGCAGAGGTCGTCGCGACCATGACCGTTTGGAGTCAGGAGGGGTTGTCGCTCGCTATGGCAGTAAAGTCACTCTCAAGGCCATGGTGTACGAATTGACGTGACAGAGTTGTATGAACGGATGCTTTTACTATTAACAGCTAATACGAATTGATGCCAATGAATCTTGAACACGCCAGCTAAACTACATTTGCGTGACGTATTTCTGATTGCCGTCAGGAACAATATTACAGCCTAAAACCATGGTTATATCTATGGCTTTTAATAGATAGTAGCCATTCAAAGGTCTATTGAATCTGTCGGCAAAGGTAACGAATATGAGAACCGGAAGGGTAGTATAAAATATGGTTACTATAAGGACTATTGAATAGGTCAGCAAATAGCGTAGTAACTCTATATTGGAAACGTATACCTAGAATTCCAAAGCCTGTAGAAGTAGTAACGCACATTAGTATTTGTTTATTTACTGGACAGGGAATATTGTTGGCGTGATGTGATTCTAGGAAATAAAATATATGTACATTCCATGTTCTTCATGCGTTGTCGTGATGAGCCAATACATTGGACATCCTTTCTGGATTTGATCATCAATTGGCAAATTTATTATGACCAAGGGTTTTTATTTTTATTTCCAAGGGGATTACAACATTATTATCTTCCAACAGTGGGCAAAAGTCTCTAAACACTTAGGCTCATTACTATGACCATATAGTTTCGTTCAACATAAAAAAGTACAATAGATTTAATTGTTTACAGTCTTCTCCAATTTATCAAATGAACGTTAACTAAACCCAGATAAGTACTTAAACGACGCAAATCCTTCCTTAAAACTAATTTAGCTTACAAATTGGCCAAGTAACGGGAGATTTACTAATCAGCTTGCATTTTTCACGTAAGCTTAGCTCAACAAATGTTTTATTCAGAGTAATCTCGCGCCGATAGAAGATTACAGCCTGACAAAACATCTGACAGCTCTTTGTAAACAGAACATTCGTTTATTATTTAACCAGATTTATTTTTAATTCGCGAAGCCTATAACGCTGTTTTGCTAATGTAACGAGGGCCGTTTGGACTGTACGAAAGTACGGGGCCTTCTATATATCATTTTTGTGGCGTTTTTTTTTGTTTTCGCGAGTTTGGAACAACGCCATTAGTTATCTCTCGCTCGCGGCCGTTTTTTTTATTCAAGTCGATTCTGTTTTACGTCCATAGGTACTTTACATTTTTTGAGGTCACTGGGCACTTAATTTTACGACTAAAAACATAATTGCCCCATATTTTAACGATGATTATGGGAGCTCAGATATGAAATTAATGGCTGTCATTAAAATGTCCTGTTAATTAATTTTACTCAATTTCTTTTTATAGCCGTCGTGTCTTTAAGAGTTTTTACAAAAAGCAAACCGTAGACAAAAGAGGATAGCTGTGAGGCACGACGCGCGAGAACAATAGGCGCTATGAATAAAGAGCTTCAGGATGAAATTAAAATATTATAATGTTATGCCTGAACTTCATGTTGTCCCCAATTGCAACATACGCAAAAGGGAAATTAAAATACGTCAGAGTCAGACAAACCCTCAAATTACAGTCTTTTCAACAATGACGTACGACTTTCCAATGTCGACACAATAAAAAAGATTCATTACCTCGCTTCGCTGACGAGTTAACCACTTCAACCTCGTTCGCTCAATTTAATCTAGAAGCCCAATATTTATTACTTACCGTTATTCTCCAATTTCATCAAAGAAAATAAATTATAAGTGTGCGGCTGGAACTCGACACATTATGACGTCAATAACAGCGAACGAATCCAGGTTTGCGGAATTAAAAAGCGCTGAGAACGCAAACTTGGCGGATTTGGAGATTCGGGCGTAGTGGCGTAGCGGGGCGAGGGCGGCGTAGCGGGGCGTAGCACGGGCGTCGTAGCTGCATCGATCCGCGGGCCGTGACCTTGACCCGACCGCGTTCCCGGATGTACCAGCACTCGCCTAGTTGCGCCATTGTCGCTTTATTCAGCTTCTGCTAGCTTTTATTAGCCTGGGTTTTATTTCCCTTACTTCATATTAGAGTTGAGAAATGTAGGTGCGTCTAGACAAGTTTTGTTTTTCTTGTAAACATAAAATGGATTATAATTCTGTCTCAAGGTTTACTTTCTGTGCCAGTGTGCTGACATTTGATTCAGAGTGTGAATATTTAATATTTTGAGTCCTTAAATCTTACTCACTTTTTATTACGGCTCCCTGTATTTTTTTCATATTGTTTCGCTTTTGTTTATGTTTCATGAATATCTGAGTTCTATATTTGCGGGACTATTTAGAGTAGAAAATGTCTTTGTCCTCAGAAGGACGATCTATTTGATGATTTATTTATTCGTGAATGTAAATTTCAAATTATGAATAAATAGCCACTTAAGTAATTCTTTGGAAGTCTTCACTTTTGAGACTTTTTCCTAAAAAGTGAGGATAACAAAAAGAAATGTTTTTTCTTTTAGTATTTTATTAGCATTTATATTGAAGTCTATTAATAGAACTTATTATGATTTACTTACAATATTTTCTGTAGGAAACTGTTATTGAAGTTTTTAATAAATTCACAGGGAATGAAGTTTTTTTTTTATTTCTTGTTTGTACTTGAGTGGCTCTGCAGGTTCCAAGAATTTTAATTTCTGGACAGCTACATTAAAAAATAAAAGCAAAAATGGAACGAAATAGGAATTCGTAAAAACTGTTTCGTTAGTAAAAAAAACAATTCGGAAAACATGCTTTATAATTTATTTATTTTATAAAAGGTAGCTTCACAGCTGTCAGTACATTAACATAAAAAAAAAATCGAATATTATGCCAATTACGAAGTACACAGAAAAAACATTTGATTAGCCGAGAGTGACTCGAATTAATTGGCATTTTAATTTGTGGTGTGTGCCTGTGTGCGTGTGGGTAACTGTACGGTGTTTGTTAATGTGTGTGATGATGTGTGTACGTCTATATACTTATGACTAACTGGCACTAGTGGCAGCACTGAGTATCCCGCGTTTGATCCAGGATTATAATTATCTCTTTTTTAAAACGTTTCCGTGTGGTATTAAAGGGGATTTAACTAAATGGGAATTAATTAAAGGGGATTTAATCAGATGTAACGTTATAATTCAGATTCAGAATACCGAATAATAAACTAATGTATCGTTACTCAGAAGAAGTTTTAACATTTGACCATTGCAAGTGAAAAATAAGAATACGGTAAACCACTCTAAAAATAACACACAGCTACCAACAGTTACAGGAATTACAGCCCACTGGGGCGTTTGCCATCCACACAGAGTTCTAAACAAAATTATGCAGATACATGCAATCTGGTCGCTAGGACGGTGGCCAGTGCATAACAATGTATGCTAATCAAAAGATAGCTCGCATGATTTAAGTGCACCGTGTTTTTTCGCTTTAGTTAAGGCCTTGAATTCAGACTGAGAATTTTTGGCGAGCGAACTGAATTTCGGAGCACTGTGCTAGTGGTTTTATTGCATCAACGAGTTTGCCAATATTAGATATGTCGATTATTTTATGTGTGCACAGATGCAAGATTGGAATATTCATCTGTGGTTCAATTTTAATGTTTGTTTTGTTTTTATATACGTATCTTATGGATAGACATTTTCAGTAATTTTACGGTAAGCTTTCGAAACGTGAGACAGTAAAGAATCTCTGTCAAACCCTAACTTAGTAAATGGGGTGATGGCATGTAATGATGGTTTATTGCGAGATAATAAGCGACGTAATGGTTCTTACTATTCTATCTTGCAAAAACTACTACCAATGCGTTTAGCATACACGAGGACAACAATAGACAATAAATTCAGAGATAAATGAAAACAAACAATTATTTCAACGAATTAATAGCTTTCTGTGTAAACTATTCATTTGTTTGTGTTTTACGGTCGTTTTGAGATGAGCTGTTTATAGTAAAAAACATCACACCTGTATTCCTCTAAGGGTTAGGCAGAGATGCATAATAGTACACCCACATTTTAACAGTTATATACAGAGTGTAAACAAGCTCATCACGAAGCCGTCAACCAAGCATTCTGTACATCAAACTAAGTAACTTTACGCAAAAAATATTGCTGGGAAACGACTTTTTTTTTGGGGTGAAAAATCACGTTTTGTGGTAGAACTCAATGTAACGCACTCAAAACATTGTGCTGATGGATGGATTGAATAGTATGGGGGTCGTGGATCTTACATTGAAAACTTGAATTAAAAAAAAAACTTGTCAAAAAGTAGGAACTTTGACCCCCAATATCTCCGTAATTAGAAGGTTCCCAGGTATAGTTTAGAACAAAAAAATTATCACAATGACGGGGAAAACAAGTGCTTTTCGGCTTCGTTAAGAGGTTTTTTTACACCCTTTATAAGTCCAATGTGATAAGGGGCGGGCCTTTCAGCCATCAACCGGGCACAAATCCAAACTCCGTGGCAATGAGAAATTCCTGATGGATTTCCCAACCTGGGAATCGAACCCAGGACCTCTTAATCAGCAGTCAGGCTAACGACCACTAGAATAACGAGGCAGTCAACTGTATAAAGTATTGGCTAATGGCTCGTATTACGTATCTTTATATAATAAATCGTGCGAGAAATCCATGGTTAAAAGGAATTAAATTGAATAAGGTAGATGACACCATTATAATATTCTTATAAGCCTATATTGTCCCACTGCAGGGCAAAGGCCTCTCTTCCCTCCTTCCACATTTCGCGATCTAATGCGATTGTAGGCCAATCCTTTGCGAAAGAGTCTAGCTCATCCCGCCATCTCCTTCTGGGCCTGCTAGATGACACCATATAACAATAATACCAATATCTAAAAAAAAAGTTATTTTGGGCCTGAAAACCCGATTTATTTTCAATTATTTTGCCAATTTAAATTTTTTGTTGCTTTGAAATCAATAAATAGTTGAGTCATTGAGTTGACCAAACAGTGACGTCATAGCGTGCTATTGCCATACAAAATCTATGAGAGAACCGCGTTTTGACAGCTCTTAAAAAGTATGTCTATTGACAGGTGTGTCATCTACCCTATTGAACTTGATAGGAAACGGTAGCGTTGTAGTTTTTTTTATTTCTATTATGTTCTTCTGTTGATAATTTACGTGGACAAAGATAATGTTTAATTAGTATATATTCTCAGGAGCGGATCTTCAAAGGAACGTTGTAATAGTTTTTTTTAAACTAGATTACTTGCCCACCCTGAACTCAGAAGATTTTTAAAGAGAATACAGGGTTCTTTGGTGAACGTTACGCCTTATCTTTTTAACAAATAATTTAGCAGATACTTAATATCATGACTGAAGAGAACTACTTCAGTTTTGTGTACTTTTCCTACTTTAATGGTATTAGATACAGATACAAAGGAACAGACAGAAATGTACAAAAAATAATTCCAACTTGATCTTGAAAATAAATTATTGTGAACTTTTTTGGAACCTTCATAAGGCGCCCCTCACCCGGGAGCATTCGCTTGTAATGTAACAGTTCAGATTCACTTGTTTTTGTACAAATCGAATCTTGGACCACAATCGAATCGTTACAGGCGAATGCTCACAGTGTGTGCTCACCTTAATATTTTCGGGGAAATCAAGTGAACTTAGAATAGATATACGTACATCCTTATTCTCCAACTCTTGATAACTGGCAATATAAATTAAGTATACAACGAACTGCAAAGTAATCTTCAGTGAGAAAACCTTTCTGAACATTTCTAGAAATTACCTATTGTTTCTAAGAAAACAGCAGATCTTAAAAACAAACTATCGTATTCTATTTAAAACAAACCAATGAAAAATTAAGTAGGAAATAAATTCTAAGTTAATTATAAAGAAACCTTTCTGTTATCTGTTCGAGAAAATCTGAAGATTTTGGATAAGTACCCGGGATCTATCAATAGATAACGCGCGTGAATTACTTAAAAAACTGATTTCAACTTTATCTTACCCAAAAAAATAAATCTTTCTACCTTATTTAACAGACATAAACTTAAGCAAAACATTTTATTTATAAAGCCTTTAAGTTTGAGATCTCTCTAAAAATATCGAAGGAAGCCGTTGGCCCAAAAATTATTCGTAATTTTATTATCATCGAAATACAATCGGCTATCTGGAACGGGTCTTTGGGTTTATATCGTACATAAATAGACGACATTTTGGGTTCAAATGGCCTTCATAAATTATGTCAGGTTGTAGTTCCAGAAATTACGCGTTGAATTTTAATGTGGGTATTACCTCACGTATTATGTTTTGTTGTTATGTGTGCTCTTTGGTATTTTAGCTATGACAGTTAGGATAGGGTTAATTGCGACGTGAGGGTCGGAAGTGGTAAGGTTGTCTACTTTTGTGAAAATAAAAAAATCCAAAAGAGTTTCAAGAAAATCACGAGAAGACCCATGAAGTTAGACTTTATGGACAGATTTTCTTTCATGATCTTTTATAGGCTAGTAGCTAGCAGACATTTTCGATATTTAGTATCATCTGGTTTGAAGCAGTGATAGCCTAGTGGTGTGACCGTCGGACTGCCAAGTCATAGGTCTTAAGTTCGATCGTCTGATTTCTCGGATTCATGTGCGTATTATAAAATTATCACTAGATCCGTTGAAGGAAAACATTGTGACTGAGGGGAGGGAGGCATGTAAAGCCAAGTCAGAGGCCCAAGGGCAGCATAAAAACACCAAGTTAGACACTAGCCTAACCTGGTGTTTGTATGCTGCCCTTGTTAGTTACACACGATAAAGAAGGCTACTAAAGTACCTAAATATGTTTTAAGACACAAGTAGAATCCTCTGTCAAGTCTTAACATCGAACTAAACAAACCCAATTAATTGAAATATTCGATTAGCTTTACTTAATTTAGAAAATTGAAAGAAAACCTTTCCCAATTGAATGAGTTTCAACCCCAATTTTCTACCGATATACCATCAATGGTTTTCATGTACCCACGACCACGGAAAGCAATAATATAAGGGGTTTACAGATCGTCGTGTTACATACGTAATGAGGGGTGCATGGGGATCTAAAATGGTTTATCTCTCCCCTTAGCGAATTGGTTTTACACAATGTTTCAATTATTTATAGGGAGATATAAATATGGGGCAACCGTGATGATTCCTTATTAAAAATAATCGATAGTATGTACACTTTGTAGATAGCTACAAACTTATTTCATGTCTTTAAGCTGTTTTGTGTTTTTGTAACAAAAATATTGCGTGTGAGAGTCAGTATGAAGGAGACGTTGCCATTGCCAAATTAAAGGTTTTTTCTTTCTTATAAAATAAAACGTTGCCTCTACTGTATCGTGGGTGCGTTTACAAAAATTTAAACTCACATGGAACACCTATTTGTAGGTCATACAAATATTTGTATCGCGGGGATTGAACCCGCAACACGCAGTGCACTCAGCCACTGCGACAACCGCGACTGTGCCAC
The DNA here is from genome assembly GCA_963853795.1 of Xestia rhomboidea. Classification (NCBI taxonomy): domain Eukaryota; kingdom Metazoa; phylum Arthropoda; class Insecta; order Lepidoptera; family Noctuidae; genus Xestia; species Xestia rhomboidea. The sequence continues at coordinate 14,657,203 of OY970767.1, read as the reverse complement.
AAGTTGAAACTATTTGTACTGAAGAGGTAGTTAATTATCTGCTTTATTGCACGCTTAAGTTCTTTTTCAACTAAAATACTACTTCTTCAATTCAACATAATGAATTCCAATTAGATCAGTTTTTATAAGTGAAGTTAAGCAGAGAGTTGAAATTCCAAGTGCAATGCAATAATGTTTCCGTTTTTGATTTCGGTATCCCTAAGCTTTAGTGAAAAGTTAGGTATATATTCGTACAACTAGTACCTACATGAGGTTTCTATTCTAAATATTCATTTAATTAAAGTCTGTTCCAGACGTTACCATATTTAATTTTATAAATCGCAAAAAAAAACTTTTCAAGTGCACCACAAAGTTCGTTTGCTTTGTTATTTCATATTATCTTAATGCGACTGTGGAATAAGCTTTTACTGGCTACTGACTGTTCGTGGCAGTATAATAAACGTTTGTGCTCAAAATGGTGTTGTTGGTTATTTTAGTTTTGCTTTTTCACTGTCACTGGTTTTTGTTTGGAAATGTGAGCCAGGTGTTTTTATAATTGTGTGGTTGTTTTCTTTTTTAATTTGACGAGAATGTTTTGTCTGGTAGTGACCGTCGCTTTGAAGATTGTGTTTGTCTAGGGCTTGTTACACACACCCACGTTTTTTTCAAATCTCAAGTAACATTCAAGTCTCTTACCACAGGCCGCGAAAATCTAGACTCTAATCTGCTACTGAGCAATTTTGACTGGACCTTTGTTATTGCATCCAAGGCTAAATTCACGCCCAAGCCGCAAGTGAGGGTGTTATGGAGCCAAGAACTGCAGTAATAAATGCCCACGTGTATCAAACGTCGCTTATCAATACATTTCGAAGAAATGAATAAGAATAGAACGAAAAGTATTTTTTTCATGAATAATTAGGAAAATATGATTCAATTTTCATTGTTTTCCCGCTTTGCTTTCGTAGGTTTAAGGAAAAGCAAAGGTATAAAACCGCTTTCGAGGAAGTGAATTGAAAAATACTTTGACACTTTGCCCTACCTCAGTATCCACAAGAGCAATGAAGCACCTAATAAGTTTCGTAGGTGCTTGCTACGCCAAGCCACGTGAATCTAAAAAAGAGCTACGAAGCTACGCCGTAGCGTCCTCGTAGCTCGTTGGTTGGTAAACCGAGTGGATTTTGATAAGTGAATAATTCATTCGGTGCATAAAACTGTACCATAAACTGCTTCTTCCTAAAATACAGATAGATAACAAACTTACGTACATAACTAGTGAGACTCTTAACCTCTCTCTTCCCGTCAGTCGGGTAAAGAGGAGGAAATGTTTTAAAGATTCATATCCAAGAGCAGTCAAGGAGCTCACCCTCTTGGCTACGTTTAAATATAAAATACATTACCTACAGCGTATTCAAGTTCGGGAATTGACGGGTGAACTTGAACTATCAATTTGAGGGCCAAATTCAAGGTTTTTTTTGGTTTCAAGGTGATAACTTAACCTCGATTTTTCATGGCCTTTTTATTCTATTGATAGGGTTTGAATTATTCGTTAGAAGGTTCTTAGATATTCTTTTTACGTGTCTTAAAATAATTAGAAATGCATTAGTAAATTAATAATTTAATTTTATCATTACCTGCCCAGCCTTTTTCGTGACTAGGTCGGGGTTGGCATTCAGTCTTACCAAACGCAGTGGAATACCAGTATTGTACACGGAGTGACTGCCTATCTCGTCTCTCCAACATGAATTAATTTAATTCGGAGGGGATGAAACATTAGATGAAAAAATGTTTTAATTTTATCTTTTGTCTCCAGGTACTCGAATTAATTATTCATGAACTTGTTTATATAATAGACTCGTTAGGAAAATTAACAACATAGAAACAACGGAACACATTTAGGCGCGCACATTACCTTAATTAAAAACACGTCAGAGCAAAATCACCTGATCAAATATGAACGGGACACACCGCTCAACTGTTCACGAAATCATACTAATATTAAAAAGGCGAATGTTTGTATGTGTGTACCTATGTTTGTTACTCTTTCACGCAAAAACTACTGAACGGATTTGAATGAAATTTAGCACACATAGTTTAACATATAGGATACTGTTTATCCCGTTAGTATGATCCGTGGGACAACTACCGAACTCCACGCGGACGAAGCCGCGGACATAAGCCAGTTAATTATAAACCATGTCCCATCATTACCGTACGAAGGTACACGGAACCACAAGCTTCGCGTTTCGGTTAACCGGATGGCCACGGAAATTACCTTTGAACCACCCAAGCACTGATCGCGCCCTGCTTAATGTATTTTAAATGAACGAATCAATTATGTATGTACAGGAAACCGTGCCATGTGAAAATGAAAGGGGAAGAGTCAATGAAAATTTTATGACGCAATGAAACTGTTGTGACGTAGACTGTTTGCGGATAGAGGCAGCTGTTTTTATTAACGAAGAGGAAAGTTTGACGTTTATTTCTTTGTTTTGTAAGCTCATAAGTATTCCGTAATGCTGGGCCTTTGTTCTATTAGGGACTGATGTATAAATAATAATACATTGTGTATTAAGGACGGTAAGTAAGGAATTTTGCGAGTAAATAAATAAAATTATATCACATTTGCGAGTAAATAAATAAAAAAAATATAGGGCAGAAAAACTTATTACTTCAAATAAAACTAATAGTATAGTAAACTATAGTACAGCTTTACTTCACAAGTCAGCACAACTAATATTACTTTTTTTTCTAAGTGGATGGCGGGCTTTTAATAACCCACACCACAGGTAATACAAATGTTTCGTTCAGAAATCGTTTTAAGACAATTTTTAAATTTCGATCTGATGTAAACTCCTTGCTTGAACTTGAACCTGCATGACCTGTGTGCAGTGCTACAAATAAAAAAAAAATACTTACCGAACTTGGGCTTCATGGGAAGAAAAGGGGTCGAGGGTTTTGTCTGACAACCAGTTTTACTAAGAAGATCCTAGTACCCAGTAATTGGGTTGTGGAGGTCAGATAGGCAGTCGCTCCATGTAAAATACTGATATTCAGCTACATTCGGTTACGTCAAACCATAGGCGACCGATTTTGGTTAAAGCTAGGCAGTAGAAGAACGTTTGAGATTTATCTCTTTGTTTTGTAAGCTTCTATTTATTACGTGAGGCTAAGCCTTTGTTCTAGGCCGCTTCAGGTAGTGAGCAACCCTTTTTTCCAATTTACAAATAACAAGTTACATTTGCCAAACTATCTGCAACACCTACCTACATAAATCCGTTCACATTCGGTGCACGCACGCGAAACGTAAGCTATCTTTTTCGACGTATGTAGGCCAATTCTGCTTTTCGTATCTCGATTGGAGAAAATAAGATGTTTTTTTATGAATTAATTTTGGCAAGAATTTTATTGTGGATTTCCCCTCGTTTCGTTTATACGTGGTGGCACATTATGTTGGTTTAAAAGCTGAGAGTTAAAATGTACTTTTCAGTACATGTTGCATACATTTTTCAGGGCGTTTTTACATGGACTATGTGTAATGTAAGCTATATGTTGAAAGTATGTGGAGCAAACGTGCGCAGAAAGCAGATACAAAAACCCTTAAGCGAATTTAATTGAAATATACCGACTTACCCTTTAAATAGCCAGGCTGGTTCCAGTAGCCTTTGGTTCAGACGCATATTTGCTGTACATTTAATCATTAATTTTTTTGGATTATATATAGCTGTAGGTATCGCGAAAGTATAGGAGCAAAGTTGTGTTCTAGATGATTCATTGATTCCTATAAAAATATCTTCATCTAGATAGATAGATAAACCATTTATTTAGTGCACACAAAAGACATAGCACAACACACAGAAGTACAATTGAATGATACAATTTACCTGATAAAAAACAATCTGCCAATATACAAAAAAGAAGAACATATTTACGAAATAAGTATAGTAACACCATGACATTCTTCAAATAAAATGAAATAACGATTATATACAAGGTGCGGTGTGCGTCTCAAGGTTGCACCAAATGGGAGTCCAGCTTAGCATGTGTCAGGCATGCACCTGACGCTGATATTCTGCTGGATCCCTGGAGTGACATACGGACGTCAAGCAGACGAGATAAATTGCTGTTGTGATAAGTGTTGTTCATGCGCGGAGTGAAATTATATAAGTATATCTGAAAATGATTTATTTATAATCTGCACGGTAACCTAACCTCGTGGAGGGGTGAAACATAGGTGTGATTGCATGTTAATTTTTGCACTTTCTGCATGTTAATTTTTTCGAGGGCAGGACACCGCCCGGTGTTGCATACTGCAACCAAGCCTGGATCTATTTGCGGAAAAATAACAAAAATACAAAATACCATAATATTTATCTTCTATATTCTACAATTAATAGGTTCCTTATTTTCCTCGACAAAGGAAGCTATATTTACTCTAAACACGTCAACAGTATTGTTAACGACACACGGAGCGTGTTTAACGTGTCGTGACACGTGTGTCTCGCTTTACAGTTCCTGATTAGAAACATTTGAAACACCTCACACCTCCATGTCAATGTGGCTTAAACACGCAAGCTCTTCCTATGAAGTAGGTACTTGTATTTGGAGTAAACTGTCTTCCGAACTACACACGAGTAGATTTTCAGTGTTGACTAAAGGCTGTTTTCTATAACTTACTTTCGTATAACTGTCAGTTGATATGCCTACCACTCGTAGCTATCGGTGTTTCTATAAATAAACAAAGTTAGCTTGAAATATCCTATCCGCGACACCTACCCTACCTCACTTGATTCATACAAAAATAAAAAAAAGCTTATCTGTGACGTTTGTTTCTAACCGTCCGTAAGCTAAATGTCAAACAGACAGAGATAACAACCTACCGATACCTGTTAGTAAGTTATTGAAAATGGCCGTAAGTCAGGTTTGTGAAAAACATTGAGATCCCTTAGTCTAAGTGACTATGGGCCAAAATCGTAGGAAGAACTACTAAGTAACACCATCAATAGCTACCTCCAGTTTAATGAATGGTACAAGACCTCCACACTTTTTTCAAACACTGCAACTCCTAAAAACCAGTGGCGACCACCAGAAAAGTGTTAAGACAGTGAAGCTCGACCAATTCCGGGGAAATTATTCAACTGACTTGGATCCTGCAACGAAAATAATCAGGACAGAACACCAGAGGTGAGAAAATCATAATTCCCACTTCCCTCTAAACCAAACATTCAAAATCATAATCCCGCACCATAACAAATTGCACCATATTTCACTAACAAAAAAAAAAGCACTCCTCTCGAATTGTTTACGCAAATAAATGACATGCATTACTCGGCAGCAAAATCAGAACTCTCCAGCATAAAAACACAGAACTACTTAACTTTTCCGTGTTCCCCGATGAGAGCGTAATTTTTTACTTGTTTACGTAACTCAAAAAATGTGTCGCCCCAAACGAGTTTCGCTGGAAAGTTGCGCTTCTAAAGTTGACATGTTGACAAATTTAGTGTACATCACTAAAGCTGGTGTCCACGGAAATTTGGAGCTGTGCCAACTGTGTTTATTCCATGGAACTGTTCGTGCGTGTAATAAACATCGCCTGGGATGTATTTACATGATAATTTACTCTATTCCGACCTAAATAGGAAGACAAACATGACTAACCTTATTTTAGTTTAAGGATATCGAGTAAACTGGCTTCCTTCCGTCCCCATCATCTCCGGATGATAGCAAGCTGGTCGGTTCTTTCTATGTATTTGTACAGTGCGTTTTCTATCACGTTATTTTGTTGTGGAAGCAGCTTTAAAAATATAAAGTTAATGAAAATAAGGTGCTTTTTATCTTTGGTTGTTTTGTTTTGTTTAGAAGTCTGGAAGAAAATGAGTAGCCTTTCTATAAGTATTTTTTAAGGAACCGGGTTCTGCAAACTTTGGAATAAGTTTATATCAGACAGGATTTTGATTACGTTATAATTTTTAGAAGCCGCATGAAATTCTTGCCAAATGCCCAAGGCATTAAGAAGACAGCAGTATGTGCTGAGCTCTCTTGTCTTCAGAAATATAAATAAGACCATCCAAATAGCAAGGTTAAGCAAACACGAAGCAAAGACTAAGCTGAAAGACATGTTGTACCTCTTAGATTACGCTCAAACTGAGGAACTATTAACTACTCACACATAACTCACAACATTCCATACAAAACGCGAAACACAGTCTGTACACCAAGCAAACAATTGATTGTTCCGTCTTACACCCGACACCATACATATATTACATACTTGGGCTCTTCATATCATACTCAAGAACACAAAAATACACCCATATCCCAGTCACAAGCACACTCACACTCGCACACACACACACACACAATCACTTAGACACACTCACACAATACAAATAAATCATACGATTTCCAGACACACATACAGAATCCACCACACAGTCATTTTATACTTTTCAAATTTAACTTTTAAATGTCAGTTTTTTTTTTTTTTTTTTTTTTTTATTTTCCACTTTTTTATATTATTTTTGTAAAACACTACATAATAATATACTTTTTCGAATAATATCAGCTTACCAGCTCTCAATTTCCGTAAGGTATAATATAGTATCCAAGTGGCAGTAGAACACTGACTCCTAAGTCACAGGTTTCCCTAGTTTAGGAGTCAGGGTTTTAGCTTTTGTACGCCTTAACAATTGTGAACTTTAGCTAGATATTAAGCATATTGTAAGGATTTGTATCAATAAAGTATTATTATTATTTTTGGGAAAACATATATTGTTTCTTAGCTTTTAAGCTAGTGTTAGCTACGTTAACGGGCCTATACCAAGTCAACGTAGCGTGTGTGTGTGTGAGTCGTGGGGAGAAATTTCATTTTCCTCGATTTGCATGAACTTCCTTACTATTCTGCAGGTGTTTAATATTGCGGCTTTTTGAAGTGTTATGTAGATTGAGTCCTTGAGGTCTATTAATTTAAGGCTATGGTGGAGGTGATTGGGTATAACACCCGTAGTGGAGACTACTATCGGTACTACGTAAACTTTTTCCTGTCTCCATATTCTGGTCACCTCTTCTTTTAATTCTGCATATTTACTAATTTTCTCACCTATTGTTTTTTGCAAGTTATGTGTGTTAGGAACTGCTATGTCTATAAGGTATGTGACTTTATTAATTTTATCCTGGAGTATTATGTCTGGTCTATTATAATGAATGGTCCTGTCAGTCATAATGCCGCGGTCGTAGTAGAGTTTGTGTGTAGTATTTTCAAGAACTCTTTCTGGTACGTATTTGTAGTAAGGACTAGTATCTTGTTTCAGTTTATGTTTGAGAGCTAGATGTTGGTGGATGACGTTTGCAACCTGATTGTGTCTATGGGTGTAGTCTGTTTGTGTGAGTGTTGTGCAGGCCCCAGTGATATGCTGGATGGTCTCCGGTTGGCTGTGACATTTGCGGCACTTATCGTTCGTTATTGTGGGGTCCTTAATAATATATTTCCTGTAATTTTTAGTGTTTATAATTTGATCTTGTATTGCAATAATAAATCCTTCGGTTTCCGGGAATAAACTACCTATCTTTAGCCATTTATTTGATGCTGTCGTATCTATGTGAGACTGTTCTAAATCATGGGGATGTCGCCCGTGCAATACTTTCTTTTTCCAATCTTCAATCTTTTTCTTCTGTGGGTCTTCATTATTAGTGGGTTGTGTATCTATTTGTTCGTTTAGGTGAAGTGGTGTGTAGTTGATATCGTTCATTACTATGGCTTTATGTATGTTGCTTGTGTTAGATTTAGTGTGAAAGAATGTTTTCAATCTACTTATTTGCTTTTGCCAGAGGTGATGGACATCTATTAGGCCTCTCCCTCCGTGTTGCCGTTTGATGGTCAGCCTTTCTATTGCAGATTTAGGGTGTAGGTTATTATGTTTAGTTAGTGTTGTGCGTGTTGTTCTCTCTATTTGCTGGATGTCAGTTTGTGACCATTTGATCACTCCAAATGAGTATGTTAGTATTGGAATCGCGTAGGTGTTCAGCGCCTTTATTAAATGTTTTCCGGAGAGTTGGGTTTTACATACTGCGACCACTCTTCTCTTGTATTCTGTGTTCAGTGTTTGTTTAATTGTTGTGTGATCTAATCCTTTGAGTTGTCTGTATCCTAAATATTTATATAAATCAGTGGGTTCCATAGCAGCAATAGTGTCATTAGTGTTAATTGCATAGTCACCAGGCTTAATTTTTCCTCTTATTATATGTAGCGTTTTACATTTGTCTAGTCCAAACTGCATGTTTATGTCTTTGCTAAATTCGGTCGTAATTTCTATTAATTTGTTCATGCCTGTTTCAGTTTTTGAGTATAGTTTAATGTCATCCATATAAATAAGATGTGAAATAGTAGTTTCTTCTGTTGTATGTTTAAGACAATATCCGGCTTGGCAACGCTGTAGTAAGTGAGATAGAGGGTTTAGAGCGAGACAAAACCATAAAGGGCTCAAGGAATCTCCTTGATAAATGCCCCTTTTTATGGCTATCTGTCTAGTTGTGACAGTGTTATCGTGGTAATTTAACTGAAGGGTAGTTTTCCATCGGGACATAATATTTTGCAAAAAGTCAATTATTTTTGGGTTAATTTTATATATCTGTAAAATTTGGATGAGCCAGGAATGTGGAATGCTATCAAAAGCTTTTCTATAATCTATATAGGTACAGTGTAAATTTCTATTTTTTGTGGCAGCATGTTTGTGTATTACCGAATCTATTACTAGTTGCTCCTTACATCCCATGTGGCCTCGCCTGCATCCCTTTTGTTCCTCTGCAATAATGTTGTGATGTTCTACGTGTTTGTTGATTTTTGTAGTTATTGCTGATGTTAGAATCTTGTATATAGTAGGTAGGCATGTAATTGGTCTGTATTGAGAAGGCTGTGGAGAGTATTGTGTTTTTGGCAACATGTATGTTATTCCTGTAGCGAGAAATTCGGGAACATATTGTTTCCCTAATATAATATCTGTAAAATTTTTGGCTAAGACTTTGTGCAGTGATTCTAATTTTTTATACCAGTAATTGTGAATTTTATCAATGCCGGGGGATTTCCAGTTGTGAAGTTTCGCCGTGATACTAGTAATGTCAGACTCGGTTAACTCAACAAAATCCATTTCTTCTAATGAAATCCATTTTGTTTTTTCGTCTGTAACCCAATCAGATTTATCATTATGTTGTACTTGCTCTTCCCATATTCCAGCCCAAAACGATTCAAGTTGTTCCGCTGTTGGTAATTCTATTCTGTTTTCGGCTGTTGTGTCAGTTTGCGGTTTAGTCTGTAACTTTCTATAGAAATTCTTTTCATTCATAGCAAATAAGGAGTTATCATTTTTACGCTCTTGCGCTTTCTTGTATCTTCTTAATCTGTGTACTTTTACAGCTAATTTCTGTTTTAGAGTATCCAGAAATTCTTCTGGTTTTCTATTATCTCTTTCGTGTCTGGTGTGGATAGCCATGTTTTTAAATATGACTTCCACTCTTTTAACTACTTTGTTGGACCTATTATTATTAATATATTGGGTAAGTCTACCACAGTCTGCTCTAAGTTTTTCTATGTCTTGTTCAAGCCTCTGCTGCCATGCTGGTTTGTTAATAGTTTTTGGCCTTCTATTGCCTGCGTATTCTGTGATTTTATAATTAAGTTCTTCTGAAATTACTAATGCCGTGCAGTATATAAGAGTATGCACGTCGGTAAGTTGTGTTTCTTCACTAATATATTGGTTTAGGATATTTTGATTGAATACATTAACTAGCTGAAAAAGTTTTGGTGTGTACCTGAGTTTGGGCAGTTTTGGTCGAACTGCTGGGTCCATGCCAGAGTATTGAGCGAGAGCTGTTTTAAATTTATCGTGAATTTCTCGGGTACGCGTATCTGTGGGCTGGATTTGATGAGTATCAGCTAGAATCTGAACATCATTTTCCAACATTATTGTTATACTTTCGGTTTGTGTGGATGTATGTGTGGTTTGTGAATATGTTTGTGATTGATAGCATGGTAGAGATTGAGTGTAAGGTTCTGATTGATTATACGGTTGTGGCTGTTCTTGTTGGGTATTTTCTAGTGTGTTTTGTGATATTGTGCAATTATTAGTATTCGTATCTTCATTATTTTCTGTTTCTAATTGTAAGCGCACTTCTATTTTTAACCTATCTATTTCTGCTAGTGTTAAGAGTTTATTCCTAACTATGGCTCTTCTTTGATCGGAAATTCTTTGTTCTGAAACATTAATCTCTGGATATTGACGTGTAAAAAGTTCATGCAGTTGTTGTCTGTAGGTGGTCATATCTGTCTCTAATTTAGTGATGTGTAGGTAAGTTCGCATGATAAATATGTTTACTTCTTTGCTCCATTTCATGCGAACTCTTGCTTTTCCAGCCTTGGTGGACGCGGGCAAAAAGGTAGATACCCCCCGCGCAGCATTCAAGGTTGGAGTGGGTGAAACTGTATTTAAACTAATAATGGGGGGTGATGAAATTGTAGGTGACGATGGTATGGATGGTGATGATTGCCTAGAAGGTGTGTACGAGACTGTGCTTGGACTATACGGTTCCACAGGGGTGTCTGTCCTGTCTGTCAGTCTGTCACCATCGTCAATGATTTCGGCTGTAGTATCTTTGTCGGTGGGAGCCCGCCTGTTCAACTCCTCACCGCTGACGGATCGCATGCTGTGACACCCAGCGTCAGCTCCAGGTGCGCCCCGGCGATCGCCCCCGGGCAGCGGTCCTATACGTTTTTTCTTTGAACGAGTCTCCATTTTTAGTGGGTTTCCAGAGCCACGATTAGCCACGACAGTAATTTCTCATTCGTGTGTCCGCCCCCCACGTGATTAGATGGTCAATCAGGACGAGTGGTTGTTTGGGGGGCTTATTATTATTATTATTATTATTATTATTATTAAGTCCTCCTTTGTACATTATGTGCATAAAGTTTTAATAAATAAATAAATTCTTGCGTAGGCGTATCTACAGTAAATAAACTTGTGCCTAATAAAGATTTTATTTTTGATACCTTTTTATTAAAAAAGTGCTGAATAATATTTATAAAAGAAAAAGAAAGTGTTTGACTCAAAGAATAAGCCATTTTTTTTTTCTAAAGATTTAAGTTCATGGTTGGCTCGCAATCGCTACTTTAGGATTATTCTTAACTGGACATATAATCTTGAATGTCTACTATTTATGTCGAGTTTTCAACGTCGCAAATGTTGAAGGCTATCGATTTTGTCCCCTTTGGGAGTAAAATTTTATCTCGTGTAGAAACTCAGGGTAATAAATGAACGATTCCAAAAGGGTCCTTTTATTTCTTTTCGATTTAGGCCTGCTTTTTCTACATCAAATTGAAATAACAGCTATTCTGGGAAAATCTTCCATAGTTTCTTACCATTTTAAAGTCAGAAAGGGACCAGTTAGGGGTTCACGCATAGTGCTTTCAATATCTAAACGTCTTTTTCTTTTCTTCGATAAAGGGCAAAATATAAAAACGGGGTAAGAATTATATTGTTGCCATTCAGAAGGAAAATATTTTCAAATAGTACTACTTATAAAGAACGGAGCGAGAATCGTAATGCGATATTATGGCATCGACGAGACGCTATTGTGTGGAGTTGTATTTTAATCGACTTCAACAAGGAGGAGGTTCTCAATTCGTCGGATTTTTTTTTTATGTATGTTCCCCGATTGCTCGAAGATGGCTGGACCGATATGGATTTTTTTTGTTTTGTTTGAAAGGGTCCCAGGTGGTCATCAAGTCATCAAGATCATCAAGTCAGGATCTGATGATGGGATCCTGGAGAAATAGAGAGAACTTTTCAAATTTTATAGGCACACTCCAAGTGATTTGGGTAGTTTCTGGAAGAGTACTTTCTCGGAGTGGTCCCATTTCAATTTGGTGAAGATCTGATGAAGAACTTCCGAGATAGGCAACGGCACTCCTCAATAAATGATAGCAAATGGACTAGGATTGCTGAAATCTCATGTCTGTCTATTGCTTACACCAGTTCATAACATAACATCACGCCGGTACGCTGTGAAGGGGTAAGCACATGTGAACCACTAAAAAGTGAAAAATAAAAACTTTTTTGCAAAAACTAAAACTGACTTCAAAAAACACAAAAAAGTCAAAAATAACTTTAGCTTCAGAAGTCGGTGACCTTTGTTTGATTGATTTAGTTTTTTTGTCGGTTTTATTTTTTGCAAAAAAGTTTTTATTAAAGCGAATGAATTTGCACTTTCCACTCATTATAAAAAGTGCGTAACTTTAATAAACGACTTATCTTTTGCAGCCATTACCATTATTTTCTTCCCATTAACTCCTCTAAGGAAGCCAAACATCTCGGTACCTCACGGATATTAAGTCCGTAAATCGGGGAGGCCAAACAATGTCCCTTTATAAAACACCACCGATCAATTCAGAAAACAAATTGCTTACAAAGCCGGGCCATATTTGTTCAATATTTCAACCGTAGGAAGTTTCCGCCTTCACAATTATATTTTGTTCAGCACGGAGAACTCCCAATCGATTTGCCTACACGGACACATTTGGAACAGTGCCAAGTGTTATTGCATCGAATTCGGGTTGGAATCGTACGCCACGATTGCCGACACGTTATGAAACTGTAGAAGACCTACGTGTTTTACGGTTCTGGTCTAATTTGTAACTGTGTTAGGGAGTCAAATTGTCTCTTGAATGTGTCTGCTTGAACACCAGGTGGCTATTTGGCCTTAATTTCGTACTTGAAATGCCTGAATCTTGTTCTTAGGAGAGCGTTAGCACTGGTACTAAAGACGATATTCAAACAGATATTATTTAAAACCAGACACATTACTTTTCCAGTTTGTAGTTACTGACAAAATTTTAAACATACATAGATAACATCACACTTGTAATCCCCGTGGGGTTTGACAGAGGTGTACCGAATAGTATACCCACATTTCGCCTTTTACATTTAAGTCTCATGTAATAGTGGGCGAGTCTATTGCCATCAATTCCTGACGAGGAAACCCAATAGCACTTTGCCCGATTCGGGAATCGAACGCAAGACCTGTAGGCTTAGCCAAGTTGACAATCTACAATCCTTAACGCTTATAGAAAACTAACCAAATGTATGGGAATGACATAATTTCAACGTTAAGTCACGTGGTCAAAACAAACGAATAGAAACTTTTAAGTTCAGTCAAAACTGTAAGTTGGCTACGATTTATATGAGATGTAGCGATCACGATTGTAGAAACGAATACATTTCATTCTATCATCTTGATCGATGGTAACTTGTCTACGAAGGTTCTATTCGTTTGTTTTGACCACGTGTCTTAACGTTTACGATTGTAGAAAGAGAATCGATACGAATCGTTTGTAACTTGGCTAGGCCTGCTGCTCAGCAGTCGCGCTTGCGACCAACGAAGCAGTCCCAACTTTTAAAGTATAATCATAATCAGCCTATAAACGTTCCAAATGCTGGAACAATGTCCTTTCTCTATGAAAGAGAAGGTCCTCTGCACCATGGACACCACTACGTGGGCCCAGTGCGAGTTGAGATGTCGCATGTCGCACTTTGAATAGGACATGCTGGCTTCTCCATGACATTTCTGTCTTCTGCTAACTGCCTTCTTCATCATAGAAAAGATATGAGAAAATAAGTGTATGTGTCAGACTTACCTACTCATTTTGAGCTGTTTGCAGAGCTAGCTGTTTATTGTTCCTTCTTCAAAATGTCGCGTAGATTTTCCCATATTTTTTTTCTAGATTGATTAAAGACTTTCTACGTACTATCGAGGACACTCCCGCCTGATCACCACTAAGCTAAGTTTTGCTTGCACTTACAACATAGAAACGCTCTCTAGCCCCGCGCCGTTGACTGTGTATAGAAATAATGAATGAAAAGATACCGATTGGACGAGCGCACTGACGACGCACGCCAAACGAGAGTTATTGTTATTTTGCGCGCCAAAGTTGACGCTTCCCTAATAGGCCTAAACTTTAAGGGGGCGTGGCTCGGCGCCTCCGCATGATTTAAGCGTAAAAAAAATTAAATGATCAGGCGGAAAAGACCACGACTGTACCTACAACCTCCAAACATTAAGACTTAGCTATTACTCTAAGTCTAGACCTAAAACGAAAGTAGGACAGAAATCTGGCCTTTACGACACTTTAGCTATACACACAATAAGATTAATGGTTGCTTAAGCTACTTACAAGTTATTTTATCTTTGTCTAACAACAAAAGAACAAAGAAAACTAATCCCGGATTGAGTAAAAGTAATATTTTGCATGAATAACTTGTATAGAAAAGGTCGTGGAAACGAAATTGCTCTATTTAATTCTGTGTTAGGCTTCCAATGTTTTTCAATTGTATCGATTGGGTGGTTAAGTTGTTTATGATAAAGTTGTCTAAACTCGGTTAGCATTTTTCTGTTGAGGTTTTAGTTGGATTTCGTCTATTGTTGTAAGACGTTGATAGTATTGTTGGAGATTATGAACTTTCGCTTATCTTGTTGTTTCGTAAGGTCACTTTGATGAGTTGAGTTTACTAGTCTATAATTTTATAATCATATTATAAAGAGGTAAAATTTATTTGTAATTGTGTATGGTGGGGACAACAAACCGGAACAAATGATCCAATTCTAAAAAAATCTTTCACTTCTATCTTAATCGTGTGGTTAGTGCTTAACCTGGTGTCAGAGTTATTTATAGGTATGCCACCCATGGGCCTCTGAATTGGCTTAACATGTCATCGAGAAATATCTCTCAGGCATGCTGGTTTCCTCACGATGTTTTCCTTCACCGAAGCAGGTGATAATTATACAATACACACATGAATCGGAAAAATCAGAGGTTCGAACTCGAGACGAGTTCGACTAGGGGTTCGAACTCGAGACCTATGACTTGGCAGTCCGACGTTCACACCACTAGGCTATCACTGGCAGAAAAATACATTATTAGTGGGTGCTATTATTATACAGGGTGTAAACCACCTCATCACGAAGTCGTCAACCAAGCATTCTGTACATCAAACTAAGTAACTTTACCCAAAAAATATTGCTGGGAAACGACTTTTTGTTTTGGGGTGAAAACTCATGTTTTGTGGTAGAACTCAATGTAACGCACTCAAAACATTGTCCTGATGGATGGATTAAATAGTATGGGGGGTCGTGGAGGTGTTTAAAGTAAAAATCGTACATTAAAAACTTGTAAAAAGTTGCCAAACAGTTGGAACTTTGACCCCCAATATCTGCGTAACTAGAAGATTCAAAATTCTTTCCGGCTTCTTAAAGAGGTGTTTTACTCCCTTTATAAATTATATTTTTATCATGCATGTTAGCCGAGCTATCACGATATTTATGCGGACGTAATCGCGGGCGAAGTGCTATTGCTTGCTGTTTTCAGCTATACTTTGTGAAGTATTTTTCTTAAGCTTATACTACTTCTACCGGTACTCAGCAGGGCTAAACAGGTTAGTGTGCGGTATATTCATATCTTTTAAAACATAATTCTTCCTTGGCAGTCGGGAAAAAATATAAAGCAAGAGTCTTTTATAAGTTCCATAATTGTTACAACTGGGATTGTTAATTATGCCTATCTGTCATTGTTTATTTAGTTAGCTGAAGTGGGTTTACTGAGGTGGTTATGTTAAACAATTAACAAGGAATTGTCTTTACTAATTTAATACACTTCGTCACGTCTTCACATTCTCGTAAACCGAGATTTTAGGTATTTATAGAAACAGTAGGTTTAGCAACCTCATATTCATATGTTGTGATGAAAGTTTTGAATATGAGTGTGGGTTTAAAAGTAGAGGAAGACCAAAGAAACGATTAATGGACTCTGTGAAGGATGATATGGCAAGAAAGGAGGTGTCTAATGAGATGACGAGTATTAGAGAAATATAGAAGAAGAAGACATGCAGCGTCGATCCCAAATAAATTGGGATAAGGGAGAATAATGATGATGATGACATTCACATAATGTACTTAAGCCATATAAAACCTAGACTCATCTTAACCATAAGTGAACAACGCCAGTCAAAGGACCAAAAATAAACTCAAGCACCTAATCCTGGTCTTTTAAAATCCAAAACACTAAGCTAAGCCTATTTGACAAGGTCTTATTTCTGTATTAAACTTCAAGTATGAATTTTCTTCGTGAACACTTAGAAATGCTTTGAAAGCATAAGGGTGCTTGTATCTAAGCAGAATTCATGAGAGCACTTAGATTTTAAGCACCCACCCTGCATTGGCATTCAACGAATATCATCGTCCTCGATACTGTTGTCTAAACTATGTTTTATATACCTCTTCGATGGCAAAAATACAATATCTTTTGTGGATTTTGAAATGGATAAATACGCACTGTGAACATCATATTATTATCTTTGTGAATTAACGTTTTCTATTATTTTATTATCCTTTATCTGAATGGTCTTGATGATTCGTAACGTCTTTTGTCACCAAATCGTGTCAAACTTCGTCAATACGTAATGAGAAGGCTAGCTTTCATTTGTTTGATCCTTTTGTGATTTAGAAGAGGTAAAGGTGTTCTTACTTTTGTTGCGACCATCAAAATCATTAATAATATTCATCGAAAAGTTTAATTAATTAATTACAGTCATCGATGCTTCGACTACTGGATTTAATAATTTTATTCTGAGAATAATTAATTACGAAATTGGGAAGTTTACATTCAACAGAAAATCGAAGATCGATATGCCATTATAATTATAATTTACATAAATTTTGTAATAAAGTTATTATAAGTGTCTACAAGTAGGAATTCACATTATAACTTAGACATTACATTATTTATTGTTACAACTGAGGTAAGTAGGTACTTAATGAAACGACTAAATAAAAAGCAATGAATCAATTTTTACAGACCTTTGTAATAAAAGTCTTAGAATTTCCTTTTCTGTTACAATATCTATTTTAGGCTATCGCTTTTGAATTTATATTCATACACCATTAGAATATAAAAGGTCTATATTTATATTTATGTATAAGAGGTCAAACAAGGTATGATGAGATGATTCTAAAAGAGGATACATTGAAAGAGTCTTTACTTTGACCGGAAATGATCTTGTAATGGGATCATAAATTGTTACAGAAGCTTTTGAGGCTATTTTGTATTTCTATTTTTCGAAGTATTTCATGATTTGTGAAGAATACAGTTCGATAAGGATTTTGAATATTATTATTTTTTACCAGAGAAACGTCTCAAAGGATCTTATAAGTATATTTGACTGGCAGGTACATAACATCATAACATAACATCACGCCTGTAATCTCCGAAAAGATGGGCAGAGGTGTACAGAATAGAACACCTACACTTTGCCAGTTATAATGTTTAAGTCCTATGTGATAGGGGCGACCCTATTGCCATTAAAACAAACTTAACGTGTAAGCAAAACCTCAGTTCAGTCAAATGGGTATAGCTGTTTTAAAATTCAGTTGCAAGATTTGACCTAAACAAACATACATACTTACCTGCAAACATTGCAGGTAAAATCTAAAGCTCGTGATAACATAAAGTTCATTAACATAAAATAAGTTTACACCTAAACTTATTTCACTTCAATTTCTTATAGAAACAATACGTTCTATTAAAAACACCACTGGCTAAGACCGCGTACAAACAAAGGTGACATCTAGCATCGCCGAGTTAAAATTACAACTTTTCAGACATTACGAAACTGGTTTCTTCTCTTAACATTTTTTCTCGACAAAGACTCTACAGCATTACCAATCAGCCTTGCAGCTAGAAAGTCGTAAGTGTAGTGTGAACAACGATTAATGCAGGGGGCGCCACCGGAGCGCAATCAGGGCACTAGTTGGCGCCCAGCCAGGGACTGACAAACCTAGATGGAGTCGCGATAACGTAAGAGAAATAACTTAAGACGTGAGGTCGCAAACTGACGCCGGAAATGCTTCTTTTTGGTTTCCTTTGGATCTAGTTGAACCTACCGACTTGTAGCAACAAAAGCTCTTACGTGTTTCAACCTGGCTGGTATGTATTTCGAGTCTTTACTGAAGTAAACTCAAAGATTCGTATAATTACTATCCAGATAATGAAATAGCAAGTACTTAGGTTCTTTTGTTTTGTTCTGTTAGTTCGGCTGACACATTATTTCTCATTTTATGCCGAAATAAAAGACATGTAAAATGAAGTTTTCATATGTCTTCCGTGTTTACGCTTCGGTAGTGGGTTAAAATAGTTTCTTTTTCGTAAAAACTATTCCTGAGCCAAAATTCAGATGTGTTTTTTGGTAATTCTGATTCGAATAAATGCACTTCACTTTTACAATTCTATATCATTTCAATTTGTTTTCCCACCCTAACGTTCAACGATCCTCTAATAAACAAATAGACCGCGATTCAAATTTAAAAAGGATACTCAGTACTAACCAAAACCACGAAAAAAATCTCTTTGAAGTACATATTTGTTCTTCAATATTTACATACCTGAAAGTACAACATGCGTCAAAAGTGGAGTTCCCTAAAACATACAGAGGGGAGTAAATTTCCGGGGTTACTAGGGCCATATTTACCGTGTAATGGTCACATCTATCACATCCCTTTCTGTGTAAGGAACCCGGTAATTTTCCAGCCCTTTTACCATAAATGTGTTCCCATCGGCCCATTCTTGTTTAAATTTTTATGGTTTTTGAGTTACATCAAGGTTGTGGGGCGTGTAAGTCTGGGGACTTGAGTTGAGTACGCATTTTCTACCAAATTAAACATGAATTTGTCTCAAAATAATGTTTCGTTTCCGCGTTTTTAGCTCGTTTTTATCAGAAAAACACGTGATTTTTTTATTTCAAAATAATTAAAATACCAACCAATTTATTTTAATGTCGTCAACGGATTCTTGAAATAAATATAATAAATGATATTTTATTCAGGACCAAACATTTTGTTTATTTTATGCACCCTCCAAACTACCTAACAGCTTGTAAAAAACCCGCCGTTTTTGCTTTGCAAGTTTCGAACGTACTTACCAAGTTTTATTATTGTTCAATATTTTTACGATTTAAAAACAGTTATATACCTCAACCTTGAAATACCAAGCAATTATATCGAAAGTCCGCGTTAATACAAAGCAGTCAAGCTTTCTTACAGTGCTACAAAGTGGATGTTTGGCTGAGCTCCAAATGTAACGGCTCTATTCACCAAGTCTACACCCGTTCCTATGTGTACACTTAAGTTTAAGTTTTAATTAACTTAGTTTCATAGTAAAAAGGTTTATATCGTTAGACTAGCTGTGCCCCGCGACTTTTTATTAGAAAAATTAAAAAAATATATTATAAAATTATTACTTCCGTAATTGAATCGGATTTTGTTAACAATTTCAAGGGTTTATTCTTTTTGCACGGAACCCTAATCATTTTTCTACAATAAAGTAGCCTAAGTTATTCCTTATACTCGTAACATCAGCTATATATCCTTATGCCAGTAAAATTTCCGTCTAAATCGGTTAAGCCGTTTCAGAGATTAGCCGGAACAAACGGACAGACTGACAAATTTAAAAAAAATGTGTTTTTATTATAAGTGTGTAGATACGTTGTATAGATACACCCTCAGCGTGCTTAGGTCACGCAGAAAAGTATTGACGCTGAAAAGAGTCAGCTCCAGCAAGGTACAATAGGTACGACTTTCTAAAAGGCGATGAGGCATTAAATCCGCCTTTTGTACCTTTTTTGTGCGTAAAGTTAAATAAATAAATATATCTCAGTCTGAATAAGCTACTTCTTCTCGAGGCTAATTCACGTTATTTTATGACGCGCCGATGAAGTTGTAGTGCAGTTGCAGTTAAGTTCAAGTTCGAGTTCAAGAATACCGTTTATCAAACGGTATTCTTGTACCTAATCTTTGAACTGCGCGTAAGCTGCGCGTGAACTGCACGTCAACAGTACGACTACCAAACTCTACCAAACTTACTTATGGTGTGGTCATATGAGAAAAAAAATAATACTCACTAAATAATCGAATAGAATCGATTACATTTCAAAATGATCCGTTATTAAAATATTAAAATAATACCCCAGTACAGATATTAGTGCTTTTTCTTACTTAGTAGAACACCGATCATGTTGCGTCCCCAAGTCGTTTGCCTCATTCAAGACCTGGAGGGTACGGTTAGTTATGAGTAAGCGAGACAATTTAATATTTTCAACAAAAGAGACAGGTGATCGTTTTTTGTCGCGGTCGAGCGAATCTGACGATTACAATATTTGGTAGAAGACTTTCAGCAATTTTTTTGCCTATGCTACTGGGATAAGACGGTGTGTGTTTTTTAAATTAGTTAGTAATTGTTATGTGTTTTTAAGGCGTTGTGTTAACGGATTTTCTTTTGTTAAATTACTTGTGACAGAGTTTCGCAGCTGCTCAAAAGAATAATGGGTTGTTTTGATAAAATATTTAAGAGTTTTCATGATTTACTCTAGTGGTATTTTTTATTATTTATTTCAGTATATAAGTAGGTCTTAAATAAACTGTAAAACCATTCAATTTGGCACAATCTTACTTATATTTATTGTAAATGCGAAAGTTGGTTAAGATGGATGTTGGTTACTATTTCACGCAAAATGTACTGAACGGATTTGGATGAAATTTAGCACACCCATTTATAACCAGGATTAACACATGGAATACTTTTTATCCCGGTAGCTTGATCTCGTGGGACAGTTACCGAACTCCACACGGACGAAGCCATGGGCATAAACTAGTTCCATATAGTTACTAAGATTCGTTACTGTTGTTCTAAATTGAATAAAAAGCATTAAGTCCGCCTTTGTATAGTTTTCACTTGTGCATAAAGTTTTAATAAATTAATAAAAAAAATACGATTTAAACAGAATTAGCTATCTACATTGAAATAAAAAATACAATTACAGAAAACAGGTTAATTTAAATTGAAAATACAGGAGTGAAAACAGCTGGTATTCAAGGATCTGAAAGGGTTGAGGACATTACCCTTTATCCGTGTTTCTGACGAACAAATCTTTTGGTCAGCGCGCTTCCTCAACTGTTTGTTTAGGACGCCCTTTATTAATTAACTAAATGACGAGCAACTTTGAATACTTACAGGTAATGGGATATTTTAGAAATAATTTTACGAACTCAAACATCTACGTTTGTTTCGCGGAAATGTAAACTAACTGAATGACGACCCGAATGGCGCAGCGGTAGTGAGGCTGCCTTACGTTCTTAGGGTCCCGGGTTCGAATCCCGGTAGGAGCAAATGTTTGTGTGATGAGCATGGACATTTGTTTCCGAGTCATGGATGTTTATATGTATAATAAGTATGTATTTACAAACAAAAAAGTATCTATGTAGTATATCAACTATCCGGTGTCCACGACACAAGCCTCGTTGCTTAGTGTGGCACTAGATGGCGCTGTGTGTAATGTCCAGCGGTATTTATTTATTTATTTATTTATGTTAGTTAGCAAAACGTTTCGTATAATCACAATTGACAACTTTGTTATAGCCTTCTTCAAAGAATACCTTTCCCAGAATATTAGATTACCTTGCTATTTCTAAAGCTTTTCTTGATTATGTTTACTTGTACACAATCAGCCGTGTCCCAGTTGCTAACTTCAATCTAACATCCGCAAGAAAAGGTCGTATAATAAAAGCTTGAATTCGGGAATTGACAAAAATATGATTCTAGCAAAGAAATCCACTTATTACCACTTTATTGAATTTCCCGACATTTCACCTCGCGGAGAAAATGCCAACGGAAAATCTTTTTCTCCCCTGTGACGATATTATTCACATAAAAGAAGGTTTTTTGGGGAGAATTGAGTTAACACGAGTTATATACGTACGGAACCTCCAGGTTGCGTTATCTTATCAACCACTGAATCTTATTCCACAAATCCTTTAATAAGACCGTTATAAGGTATTTTGCTTCTATTAATGTTTGTTCTGACCTGGGTTTAAATATACAGCTTATACCATTAGGCGCTAGTATAATTATCCTAGTTTGTAAGCCCTGCTTTTGGCCTTAAATTCATTTGAGGACACCACAGGATAGTCTGGTTGAGCAGTATTGCAACCTTATTGAATTGAACTGCAAATGCTACTACAAAAAAAATAATATACGTTTTTTAATATTTCTGTTACGTGGTTATACAATAAACTGACCTCTCTGGACGTTCGACGTTCAGCAGAGAGATCATGTACAGTCGTGGTCTTTTCCGCCTGATCAGTTAATTTTTTTTTCGCTTAAATCATGCGGAGGCGCCGAGCCACACCCCCTTAAAGTTTAGGCCTATTAGGAAAGCGTCAATTTGGCGCGCAAAATAACAATAACTCTTGTTTGGCGTGCGTCGTCAGTGCGCTCGGCCGATCGGTATTGTCTTTCATTCATTATTTCTATACAAAGTCAACAGGGCGGGGCTAGAGAGCGTTTCTATGTTGCGAGTGCAAGCAAAAATTAGCTTAGTGGTGATCAGGCGGGAGTGTCCACGATAGTACTTACGTCGTACTCGCATCCAGCGTGCGTGTGGGTGTGACCAGATCTACGAGCGCGAACAAAGCAAAAGAAGTATATAAAACGATCGTAGCAGTTGGAGCTCTGAAGTTGTAGGCAGAAACTTCCTTAGACGAAAATGGTGTGAGTTTTTAATATTATAAAACTAGAAACTAGTTAAGTGCGGCAAGTTACTTATAAAATAACTTAGGTTAGAAATAGTCATGATAAAGACCACACTCACACAGCAACTTAAGAATAAATTCGCGATTCTAAGGACCAAAAAAAAATCAACGCGTTTTAATTACAAAAATGGACGATGAGCAAATACAAAACCTACCCACTAATTGTAAGGTCTATTTTACAAAATTAATAAAACGGAGTGGGTACAAGGTCTTTAATAAATTAAGAAAGTCGGACCGTTAGCGCCTTTGAAAAGTTTAATTGACCTTACAATAATATCTTTTGTTTGAAGTAAAAAACCTTGGCTCTCTCTTAGGATTTGATTTCAGGGGCCCTCAAAAAGAGCTTGCTTGGGTCAAAATTTTTCATTGTTTGAAAGGGATCACTCCCTCAATTATTTATATAAAAATTCGATAAAACTAATTGCTTTTAGTCATTATTTTCGCCATGACTTCCTTTTCCATGTAAAATATTCTGTTTGTCGAAATAGGGCTGTTTCTGTCCGATTAGGTCTGTTCATCATTGGTAGTTGTCGTGGTCTAAGAAGGTTTTAAAGTCCCTTATCTAAGTATCTTCCATTAAACTACTGAACGTCAACATTAATTTGATAGTAACTTCTTTTTTATCGCTACTTACTCGTACCTTTGAATATTCTTTAGACACATTGAGACGCAAAAAGCGTATTAGTGCCATTCCAATTTGAAAATGGAACAAAGTAAAAGTCGATATTTAATTAATACTCGTACATTACTCAAGCCCCACACGAGATATTTTCCATTCATTTAACTTCTCTTTATGTTCAAAAGATTTATCGTGTGGGCTTTACTTTACTCGTTTAAATAAACGAAGTAGAAAGTAACATACGTACATACTTACGTATTCTCAAAGATAAGACAAACTGCCAGAAGCATGCACGAAACATTTTTTTATTAATTCCCCGAAATTCATCACTGGAACCATTTTGTACTAAACAAAGAAGGAAGTAGGTACGCAAGTGAAATAACTGGGACGAGATTACGAAGTACAAAAGCATTTTCCTCAAACGCACCCAATTCCGAAACAATGGCTAAGATAAATGGGGAGGCCCCCAATACTCCCAAGCTCCCAAGTTTCCTTGTTTTTCCTCAAAGTCTCCCACCTGGGCAGCGGTACCCAAACTTTCAAATTATGACGTCACAGATAAAGGTATCAATGGCCAATCGATTGCTGATGATGACAATAGATTCTTATTTACGATGGATAATGGAATTTGGTGAAGGATTCACCAAATTCCATTATCCAAGCTTTGAACTTGGAACTTGGAATTAGAACTTTGTTATAATTCGGTTTGGTTTGAGATGTTTTTGTAAATGATTTGTGTGTTTTATGGGAAAAAGAACATCGTTATCCTATGAGTGCTTTATGTTACTTTTTTGTATTAAGCGGAAGTGCTTTCTTACTTACTTTTAAAAGGTTTTTAAACCCACTACAATCTGTCAAATGTCTATAATAGATTATCAACTTTATCGCTAAAGCATTAGGTTCAAGGTTCATTGTGAAAATTTGACAGTTTTGGGTACCTTGATGTACTGGCGTCTATACAAAGGCTTTACCATCACCGGTAGAAACGATAAAAAAACGATTAAAACCAAAACTGGGCTTTTAAAACATGGCTTTGCTAGTCATCACAGAGCTCACTCAAAAAGGAAAAGGTATCTTCATCGCCACCATTGGTTACTTGCAAATTTTTTCAGTAACAAAACATCTTTTTTCAAAACGGTGATCTATGCTAGTAGACACAATTTGCAGAAAAGAAAACAGCAAACATTGCGACAAAAGCGAAAAAGATTTACGATGTACCACTCCACACATTTTCAGTCCTGTAAGCTTGAACCTATAGCAATCACAAAGAAAAGCGCTGAGCTGTGATTCCTAGTGTTTCGGGGAAAACTAGACTGGCTTCGAACCTGCCTAGAATTTAATCAGGATTAAATAAAGGGGCTAAGTCAGTACGGATTTATTTACTAGGTGAAGCAAAAGTATTACTCAAAAGCAACAAAAAGTTTTGTAGAAGAGGTAGTTACTATTTTCAAATTATACGAAAAATATGTCTGGCGTATAATTTAGTCATGAATTTTACGGATATTAATGTCGATTCTGTTGTGCACAAACTAAACTTAATTAAAGCTATTGCTATCTTTTACTAAAAGGCAGTGCGAGAAAAGGACGGCTATAGCTATGAACTAAGTTAGAGATGTCAAACTAGTTTATGCCTTGCGCATCACCGTGTTTTTAGTCGACATGTTTTTACGCGCACCCTTTATTTGTATGGGAATATTAGTTCCAATTAAATTTGACAGCTCTAAATTACGTCCGTCTCTTTCTCGTTTTATTAGAGAGAAAAAGATAGGAATTGCCTAAATTAAGTTTAGTTTGTGCACAACTGAATTGACACCATTATTTTATTTGCTTAAAACGTGTTAGCGTCGCCAGGTGTAGGTATATTTTAATCTTATGAATTAAGAAATACAGCATCGTTGGACAAGTGTTGAGCATGGGGTCTTCGATGGGAAAAGTGTCATTGGGTTTTTCCATCAAATACTTTCTCAGTAGCAGTCCGCATTCTGAGTATCCGGTTGATGGTAATAGGTTCGCCCTCTTATTACATAGGACTTAAACATAACTGGTGAAACATGGTACACCTCTGACTTACCCTTCGGAGATAATAGGCTTGATGTTATACTATGTCACAATAAAACTGAACTAAACATGTTAAAAAATGATTGCTGGCATTTTATTGGTAGGAATTTGTAGGGCTTTGAAACCTACATTTTATTTTTTCTATGACTTGAGACCGCAACAAAAAAGTTAAAAGTTCTTGGGAGACCAGTAATTAAAACTTCTATACTGTAACGGCTTGAAGAAAAGATTCCAAGAATTGCAGCGCAGTTGTTACTTAATTCAATTAATATTTCAATGAAATATATCTCAGTAGTTTCAATCTTCGAGATTTTTAATAAAGTGCACGTTTTTAATTACGAAAGACTTGCTTTGATATTGAATTGACAGAACCATTTCGTAGTAAAAGCAATAAATGAAATACATAAACATACCAAAATGGCGGATTTCCGAATGAAAAAGTACCCACGTACTTAAGGACCATGATTTAAAAGTCTAGTCTTGTGTGAACGAAATAGAATCTTCAGTCCAAATGATCAAAAATGACATTCGTTCTTGCTATTTCTTTATGTGCTTTTTTCAAGACAAAACGTCAATTGTTTTCTAACTAAAAGTGTCATACCGACTTATCTCACGATTCTCCAAAACAATTACCTAATCAGTTAATTGTTCTTCGACACTACATCGGTCATGAAATAAATCACTGAACAAAAAGCGTCTCAATACATCATTCATTACCAGTAATTATCAAGTAGTTAAAGAACTAAGAGCTATAACTTAAAAACTCGCAACAAACAGGCAAAGATGTCTCCAAACTCGGGCAAACTCGGGAAAAGTTGAGCGCAATGATTTTCACTGTAACACGATTTATTTGTTTGCTGGTAACGCTGCGTAATACGGAAAGTGGGACGCATTTGTTGAGCAAAAGAGAGTAAACTCCTTAAAGACATCTAATTAAAAGCGAGAGAGGCAAAATTAATGAATCTCTCGGATTTTCTATGTTGGTCTTTTGCGGGACTATAGCAAGGGTATGTTTTTAAGGGTATGGTCGCTAGGTTAAGTTGATTTTATTATGTTTTTAAATTAATTATGGCAAATGATCGGTGGCGAAATGTGTATTAAATTTCATTAATAAAATTATTTTGGATCGGAATTGACGGCCCTATGTCAAACGTCCTTATATTTAAATGCATTCTATTTTATACCCGTACACAAACTTACAAAATATTCAACAAAATAATGGTTATAATTATATCAAACGTGGAAATATCTTTTCGCAGAATTTTACTGAATTGTTTCCATTCCACCACAGTCATGTCAATATTTGCTACATGAAAACAAAAACAAAACATGAACAAACAAACTCCCACACATAAACAAAACAATAGAATTCTTATTGTATGTAGGTAGGAAACAAAAACCTGTGCTCCAAATTTATGTAACAACAACAAAGCACACATCATATTCCTGTATAATAATTCACTTCATGTCAAACAGTTTATTATAGCCCGTTATCGTGCCAAAATATACAGCAAAATATCAAACGGTATCAATGGTATCGATGAACAATGTCACAAATTCTCTATCGCAAATATTCTGATAATTTGGTCCTATCGCCATTTCGATAGTGATCGGAAGACGCATGTGGCATCCTGATAATTTGCAAGTTAAATTCCTGGTTTGGTGTTAGTTATTTGTATTGTGTTTATTACAATATAATACGAAGAATAATCCATAGTAGAAGTTAACTATGTAGTAAGAAATTCCCTCGTAAGGTATCCATTCTTTATGGCTCTGATTACGTGTTCAGAGTAATGCAACATCGAAGCACTGAAACACTTTTTAAATGTTTACCAAAGAAATAATATATCTGGAACATATACCATTTGAATAAACTTAGTTCAGGACGTGCTAAATCGTATTACATATATTAATACAACCCTTGAAACGTGTGGAGATGAAGAGACTTTAATACGACGTACTAGGAGAGTAGAGTTACAAGAAGCTGGAGAAACCTCGGCTGTTCCTAATTAGTGCGAACCGTGGCTCGCTTGTTAACCTAGTTAGAAACGCCGCTAGCGACCGCTCAACACCCACAGTTTCTTTCAAATACTTTTTTGATTTAATGAATAGGTACCCCACCCCAGCTATATTCCCAGTAACTTTCCAAAAATATTCCCTTGGTAAATTTATACAAACCACTGGAATATTTTTTCGATAACGTGTTTTAATAACGCGTTCTTTAAGTTTGGTCCTTTTTTACGCTTGCGTGAAACGTTGTAATTGGCTTCGATCCACGCCTGACCTAAACTTCAATTCCCATTTGGACATATTAAACTTTTTTCAATATATCAATGTCTTTTTGTCTTCTAAGTGTTTTTTGCTCTCGGTGGAGATAGTTATCTACGACCTAGACAAGATCATTTAATTCCAAATAAACGGACAGAAACAGAAAAATTTAGTACAGAAATAATAAAAAATCTGTACGAGACTAATGAAATCTGTAAAGCCTTTTCAGTGTGGGATGAATTCGCGAACAAAATAACATATACTCTACTCGGCATCTGTGATGTGAAATGGGTTAAAACTGTCGCGCGAAATTTGTTGATACATTTTACTTGGTGGAGATAAATGACGTTAGTCGTTACTTTATTCTCGAGGGTTAAATATTGAGATAGGCATATACATACATCTCTTTTACACACCGTTGGTTTTTATTTTAACATATTTCGCACATCAAATGAATTCCTGGAACATCGCTGTTTGTATCCGCAGCTGCAAAAAGAGGTAACTTTTTTTATAAAAGTGGAAGTTGACACGGAATTGAATAATGTTGTTCCGCATAAATTAACATCGGAGGCATGGCGTAAAGGAAAATTCTTTAATGAAATGAGGGAGCGTTGATGGAGTTAACAATTTTCCGGTGTTGCGCATAGTGCAGATTTATAAGGGTGAAGCCGGGAAAACATGTAATGAAATGAAATTTATTTATTTGCCAGAATATAGGTGCTTACAGGATAATTTTTAAGATAATTTTAGTTTCACTATATTCGACTTATCAGTCGTGCAAATACTTCTAGTACATGCAGAAATAATATCATTAAATTACATTAATGTCATTAGTCATACACAATATACTCATCATTGTCATAATAGAATTTACAGCAGTCTTGCTTTGATTAATATTAGTTAGGAATAATGTTCATTATAAAATACACTCGAGAGCAATGAATCCGGGTCACTTAAAGAATGTTAAAAATCTCGGAAACTAAAAATGATAGGTTAATGCAATAAATTGTATTTAATAGACAATGTAATACTCCTTAAATGAAAGTAAAAAAAATATGAGTCACCATACATTTTATTAACACAAAATTACATAAAGAAAAAAACTGCTGATCTCTCCTTAAAACAAAAATAGGAAACATGAAATTTTTGAACTTTATTACGATTTTCTTGAATTTTAATACTTCGTATTGCCTCCTCGTGCTTCCATTACTGCGTTTACGCGGTTTGGCATGCTGTACACCAAGTTCCTTATACGATTTTGGGGAATATTCTCCCATTCCTCTGTGAGAGCAATTTTGAGCTCACGAAGCGTGATTGGGGGAGGGTTTGGTTGTTTTACGCATCTGCCTAGCTCGTCCCAAGCATGCTCGATCGGGTTGATATCCGGGCTGCGCGCTGGCCACTCCATACGAGTAATGTTCATCTCTTGAAGGTAGTCATTCACAATCCTACCTGTATGAGGTCGGGCATTGCCATGCATAAATATAGCATCCTCACCTAAATTGACCATAAATGGACCAACGTGATCATTGAGGATTTCTTCCACATATCTTACGCTAGTTAAAGAGCCGTTTTCTATGATCACCAGCTCTGTGCGACTTTCAGAAGAAATTCCGACCCACACAAGTACAGACCCACCACCGTAGGCTACTTTTTCTTCGATGCATGCTTGCTTGAATCTTTCCCCTGGTCTTCGATACACTCTGTGTCTTCCATCGTGCTTGTAGAGCATAAATTTTGATTCGTCGGAGAACATAACTTTTGACCAATCTTCAATACTCCAATTTACGTGGCTCTGGGCATATCTTAGTCTTGAAATACGATGCCCACGCTCCAGTTTAGGGCCGTTTGCAGGTCTAAGGGGTTTTAAGTTAGATTCAGCAAGCCGACGTCTTACTGTCCATGCACTTGGGTTACTTCCTCCGAGGCGTCGAAACTGATTTGTGAGTTCAGTTCCTGTGAGAAAGCGATTTCGAAGCATGGTGTTCACCAAGTATCGGTCTTCTCGTGCTGTGGTACACCTGGTTCTGCCCGTTCCTGGTCTGCGTAGGTTAGAACCAGTTTCTTCGTAACGTCGGAGAACTCTTTGTACTGTTGACAGCGACACACCGACAGTCCTGGCTGTATCGCGCTGACTCCGGCCGGTTTCCAGCATTGTAAGTATTCTGGTGCATTCTTCAGGCGTAAGCAACATAATTTCAGCTTGAATAATGAATATAGAGCACTATCAATATGGTTTATGTACCCACATAAATGACAGATTACAAACAAAAGCAAAACCAAATGCTGTAATTTCGTAGTTCCATCTTCGAAAGTGGCCCTTTTTCAAATTTGATTTTTTTATGATATAACTATACAATAACTAAGAAGTTTTAATACCTTCATTTAAGGAGTATTACATTGTCTATTAAATATAATTTATTGCATTAACCTAGCATTTTTAGTTTCCGAGATTTTTAGGATTCTTTAAGTGACCCGGATTCATTGCTCTCGAGTGTATACTAAATTAAGTAGTTAGTAAATTAGTTATTATTAGTAATAAAATTATATCTCACTGTCACGACAATTCATCAATGTATTAATTAATTTATAAATAATGTCAATTTAAATAAGTCTTCGTTAATTTATTTACATCATGTCTGTTTAAAATTTAAATAAAATTTATTTTTTTTATCATCACTACTTGAGTATACTACTAAGCGAATTCGTAAATACATAAAGTTTTTAAGAATCGTGTGGATCCTTGAAAACTTCCACAACCCTAAAACTCTCAAACTCAACTAATCATTATGCCACTTGGAAATTCCGTTAGGAATTAAGCACTAATAAATCCTCAATAGTTTTTCTACGTTTGTTTATTGTCTTTTTTTATTACAATATGGGCCTGCTCTTGACCTCGATCACGCCTGATGGAAAGCGATGGATGAGATGATGGAATTAACGAGCGATATAACTTATTATAACCTTCTGATGAACATTTTTTACTGCTCTAGACATTACGGTGAATACAGCTACTAATCTGCCCCCATAACCATCCATCACACAAAACGGGGATATTTATCTTGACCACAGGTCAAATACTAAAGACCAACGCTTTATAAGTTCAATACCTAGGTATTACTTATGCACTTAAAAACACATTTAGGTAACAGGCAGGTGACTAACTTTTAGTACGCTTTAAAAGTGTTGAAATCGTAAAATCCACCGGCGACATCGACTGTAATATCATCCCAAGGTACCTTTTATATGGCCAGAGATACTTTTATATGACTTTTAAATTCTAACTCATAATGTTATCTTTTCGTATGGATGTTTCGAAACACAAATGCCTAACAAAACTTTACTCAAAACTTTGTGTTTGTGTAAACAGTATGTTTGTTAACATTGAAAAAGGTTTAATAATAAATAATAATATAAAATGGTCATAATTATGAAACTTACTATCTTACTGTCTGACTACTTGATTTTATGTTAAGAAAGAAAATAATAAAAAAAAATCATTCTTAACATAAAATCAAATAAAAACAGATCAAGAAAATAAATTCAAAAGGGTAATCCCAAAGAAAGCCTTGAAAGTACAAATTATTTTACTGCTAACATAATAACTCGAATTGTAAATTCAATTAATAAAACATAAGTACTCAAAAAACCCTTAAAAAGTCACTCTACAGAAAAAACAACGACCGTGTCGCCTTAATTTGAAAATATCAATTTCTCCGAAAGCTTTTAGGGGAAATCCTTTTAAACAACTTTTACAAGGCCCCATTATTACCTTTCGTTTTAATTTATTTTCTTATCGGTAACCTACTTTTTCTTTGGAAATACAGTCTTCCTTTTTCAGAACTACATTGATACGGTAAATGTGGGGATACAAACCTTTTATGCTGAAGTGAAAGGAACCTATAGAAGAAATCCTATAGGGAATCCTCGTTTGGGAGTATATGAGGAAGTATTAGAGTATCTACGTATTTATACGTATTTATATACGTGGTTTTCGTGGGGACAAAGGTGAGTGGAGGTATGTATTTTATAAGCTTTAATTTAACTTGCAATGAATAAAAAGGGTGTAAAAAGACTCTTAACGAAGCTGAAAGGCACTTGTTCTCCTTGTCATTGCGATATTTTTTTTGTTCTAGGCCATACCTGGGAACCTTCTGTTACGGAGATATTGGGGGTCAAGGTTCCAACTTTTTCACAAGTTTTTTTTTTTTGTATACATGTTTTTAATATAAGAACTTTACTTTAAACACTTCCACGATCGCCACTATTCAATCCATCCATCAGTACAATGTTTTGAGTGCGTTACATTGAGTTTTAGCGTAAAACGTGATTTTTAACCCCCAAAAAAATTATTTCCCAGCAATAATTTTTACGTAAAGTTACTTAGTTTGATGTACTGAATGCTTGGGTGACGGCTTCGTGAAGAGTCTGTTTACACCCTGTTATGTATGTTTAGGTCAAATCTTGCAATTTTAAAACAGTTATCCCCAACCGATTGAGCTGAAATTATGCATATACGTTTAATTTGGATGACAATGCATGTTAAGTGACGTCATTCTAAATCCGGACTGACGGAATGACGGACTTCCAAAGTGAGGAGATGGCGGACTAGTTATAAGTTTTTTTTTAGTAAACATAACGCTACAAACATTACGCTTATAATCCCTGGCGGGTTAGGCTTTGGTGTTCATATACTACAACCCCGTTTCGCTAATTATGTATAAGTCACTTGCAATAGGGGGTGAACCTATTGCCATCAACCTGGAACTAATCCAAACTAGAACTGGACTGGGAATCTAACCTAAAACCTCAAGCTCAGCGGTATGGCTTGCGACCACTACACCAATAAGGCAGTCGGTTTTTACATGTACAGTCGTGGTGTTTTCCGCCTGATCAGTTCGAGTTCGAGTTTCGCCGAGCCACGCCCCCTTAAAGTTTAGGCCTATTAGGAAAGCGTCAACTTTGGCGCGCAAAATAACAATAACTCTCGTTTGGCGTGCGTTGTCAGTGCGCTCGGCCGATCGGGACCTTTTCATTATTTTTATACAAAGTCAACGGGGCGGGGCTAGAGAGCGTTTTTATGTTGTAAGTGCAAGCAAAAATTGGCTTAGTGGTGATCAGGTGGGAGTGTCCTCGATAGTACTCTGCAGATTAAATATTTTTTTAACCTTTTTTGTTTCCCTGAATACCTATCGGTAAATAACTGATATTATCAATCATTTTTGATAGTCTAGCTGTCAGGTAACTATAGTACCACTAGCTGTTGCCCGCGGCTTCGCCCGCGTCAAGGGGTTACTGTCCCACTGGATCAAAATAAAGGGATAAATAGTATCCTACATGTTAACCAATCACTGTCACCGTCACTGTCACAGTCACTGTCACAGTCACTGTCACAGTCACTGTCACAGTCACTGTCACAGTCACTGTCACAGTCACTGTCACAGTCACTGTCACAGTCACTGTCACAGTCACTGTCACAGTCACTGTCACTGTCACAGTCACTGTCACAGTCACAGTCACTGTCACTGTCACTGTCACTGTCACTGTCACAGTCACAGTCACAGTCACAGTCACAGTCACTGTCACAATCACTGTCACAATCACTGTCACAATCACTGTCACAATCACTGTCACAAACACTGTCACAATCACTGTCACAGTCACTGTCACAGTCACAGTCACTGTCACAGTCACTGTCACAGTCACTGTCACAGTCACTCTCACTGTCACAGTCACTGTCACAGTCACAGTCACTGTCACAGTCACTGTCACAGTCACTGTCACAGTCACTGTCACAGTCACTGTCACAGTCACTGTCACAGTCACTGTCACAGTCACTGTCACAGTCACTGTCACAGTCACTGTCACAGTCACTGTCACAGTCACTGTCACAGTCACTGTCACAGTCACTGTCACAGTCACTGTCACAGTCACTGTCACAGTCACTGTCACAGTCACTGTCACAGTCACTGTCACAGTCACTGTCACAGTCACTGTCACAGTCACTGTCACAATCACTGTCAGTCACCGTAATCACAATCAACATCATTGTTATCACAATCATCACAATAAATCTAAAATAACCCTGTATAGAAGTCAAATCCAACATCTTCTGGATCTCAAAATAAATGCCATATTCGTAATCAGCACCCTTAATAATCTCGGTATCGACACCCATATTGATTTTTAGACCTTTCAACCCCATCGCACCCAATAGGGGATGATGGTATTTCAGGTCCGCCATTTTCAATCTTAAAATCGTTGTTTTTGTAATACACCATACAAACTATACCAATGTTGATTTTCAGACTTTGTCACCCCATTTCGCCCGCTTATGGGTTGAATTTTGAAAAAACCCGAACCCCTTTTATACTTATTTATCAATAGGAGCACTCCTGTGAAGTTTCGAATAAGATAGTCTAACTAATCTTGTTTCCCCATACAAACTTTGGAGCACCGTTTAACCCCTTTAGGGGTGGAATTTGAAGAAATCCTTTCTTAGTGCACCCCTAGACCACATAAGGAACCTACTTGCCAAATTTGGAATCTGTAGACCCAGTGGTTTAGGCTATTCTGTGATTTTTAAACTTTGTCACCCCATTTCCCCCTCTTAGGGGTTGAATTCTCGGAGGCTCTACGCGGGAGTCGTGCGGTCCATGGCCCTTTACGGGGCCCCGGTGTGGGCGCGTTCATTGAGGCAGCAATCTGCCAACCATTTGAACGCGCCCCAAAAGGTGGTGGCCGTAAGGCTGATCCGGGGGTACCGCACGATCTCCCGCGAGGCGGCGAGCCTCCTTGCCGGATTGCCACCATGGGATCTGGAGGCGATAGTCCTCGCGCGCCTACACGAGTGGCGCGCGGAGGCGCTACGCCGGGGGGAAACTCCGCTGCCGCGACAAATTGTCGCTCAGCGGACGGACTTCCGGCGGGATCTCATGGAGAGAGCGACTGTCGCAACCCCGTGCAGGGTACGCCACAATAGTGGCGATAAGTCCCCTCTTTGAGGAGTGGCTGGAGAGACGCCACGGCGTCCTCACCTTCCGCCTGACGCAGGTTCTTACCGGACACGGACGTTTCGGTAAGTTCCTGCACCGAATCGGGCGGGAGGAGACGCCCGGGTGTTTCCATTGTGAGGATCGACCGGAGGACACGGTGGAGCACACGGTGGAGGTGTGCCCTGCTTGGGTGGAGCACCGCCGTGTCCTCGAGGTGGCGATCGGTGGCGGCGACCTCTCGCTTCCGGCCCTGGTTCGTGCCATGGTCCGGAGCGAGACGGAATGGGACGCCGTCACCTCCTTCTGCAAAGCAGTCATGCTAGCGAAGGAGGAAGGAGGTGGCGGAACGTGAGAGGGAGATATCCTCACGTCCCGGCCGCCGCGGAAGACGCCCCGGGCGTCGGGGGCCACGTGGTGGCTTCCGGCCACCGTAGGCGCGGGCCTGTGGACGGGGAGCTATGGGCTAGCTCGCCGTCCGTCCGTCTCATGACGACAGGCCGTGTCGACGGCGCGTTCGTGTTCCACGCGCGCCTCAAAGAGAGTCAGCAATAGGGAAGGGGTCCGCAAGGGGCGAAGCCTGCCGGTGCTGCGGGACTATTCGAAAGAGATACCGTGGCCCCGGAACACAAAGGGCGATGAAGGAACATGGATGGGTTTTAGTCAGTAAAAGTCTGACACTCCCTCCTGCTCCGCCCAGAGCGGGAGAAGTCATTTGATGATTTCCCATCCTAAAAAAAAAAAGGGGTTGAATTCTGAAAAAACCTGAAACCCGTTTCTACTCATTTATCAATAGGAGCACTCCTGCGAAGTTTTGAATAAAATAGTCTAACTAATCTTGTTTCCCCATACAAACTTTGGAGCCCCGTTTAACCCCCTTAGGGGTTGAATTTTGAAAAATCCTTTCTTAGTGCACCCCTAGATCACATAAGGAACCCTCTTGCCAAATTTGGAATCTGTAGACCCAGCGGTTTGGGCTGTGCGTTGATAGATGAGTCAGTCAGTCAGTTTCTTCTTTTATATATTTAGATAACACAATAAAAACAGTTCGTCAGTCCATAAACTTTTGTTTTATAAGATGCAGATTTGCTCTAGGAAACGATTCTACGAACAACCCAAGAAGGACTTACAAAGAGATAAAGTTTGTACGCAAAACCACGAGGCTTCCATAAGTCAAGTTTGTTGCCTCTTCAACTTCCAATCACTAATTAAGTTTTCCTCGACATACTTCCACAGTTCAATTTCTTAGGAATGCCTTCAAACATGTAGATTGTAGATGGTAAGGTCTGTTCCAAAAGTATTGATTTATTATTTACTAACTGATGCCCGCGGCTTTGCCCGCCCTCAAATTATATTCTAAAACCTTCCTCTTTAATCACTCTATCTATTAAAAAAATCCCGCATCAAAATCCGTTGTGTAGTTTTAAATATCTAAGCATACATAGAGACAGACGCGGCGGGCGACTTTGTTTTATAATATGTAGTGTATATGTAGTGATTTTAAGTCCATCCATGGATGGATTAGGATGGGCCATTACATACAAAGTTTTCTCTGTGCATCTGAGAGCACGTTATTTGGAGATCTTTGACAGTCGTCTTTGTCAGTGCCCCGGAAGTCTGACAAGCAGTCTTACCAAAGTGTATCGTGTTACCCAGTAGTAAGTGGGTTGTGGAGGTCAGATAGGCAGTCGCTCCATGTAAAATACGTATATTAAACTGCATCCGGTTAGACTAGAAGCCGATTCCAACACAATTGGTAAATGCTAGGCAGATGAGGACCTCATTCTAAAACACACATAATTAATCGGTATAAATGGAAATAGGTACATAATTACATACCTATACAAATAATATACACTTTTACATGACACATAATGAAAACATTATTTTATAAAAATTGGAATTGTAGTTTTGAGCTTCAAATAATCAAATTAAAGCACTGAATTTGTAAAGTGTAGCATTATAAATTAATTGGCATCCACGGCAATATGTTGTACTGCTTTACTTTCGTATACTACACTCTTGGAACAGACCTATAGGTCCTATATTGTAAGCCCCATATACCATTTGATTTGTACAGCTGTCCTGTTTTGTTTGTGTTCGTTAGTTGTCTGTGTGGTGTGAACTTATGTTTGTTTTGAGTTTGTAAGTGGTTGAGATTCAGTAGGTATGTATATTGTGAATGTGGTTATAAGAATCTAATTCATTCATCATGTTCATAATTCTTATTTGCAATTGAATCTTTTCTTTGTTCGATGACGATATGTTTCATTCATAAGTAAGTTGTTCCCAGGTAAAATATTATGCTTCAAATATAATACATTCCCAGAAAACGTTGTTCCCCTTTGTTGGGTTCGTATAAAAAAGCATCATCCATTTACTTTTTTGCGGATAGAAAGACCAATATTTTGCGCACAAAATTGTCCCATTACCCATTGTGAACAGAAGCAATAAAAACAATTTTCACTCACAATTCCCGCTGTCTCCTACAGTTCGTGCCGCATCTAGGGATGCGGATGCGGGCGTAGGCGGCCGCTACATCGATCGCGACCCCTGACATTAAATGAAAGACAGCTCGCTCGTTGAGGGACGACCGTAAGCCCCGTTCATACCGTGTGCCGATACAAAGCACTTCACAGACTACACAAAAGATAAACAAAGAAATATTCCCTTTAAAAAGGTCACATTGAGATAAAGAACGCAATAAGACAGGAATTTTAAGATTGAAACAGAAAACATTGTCCCTGAAATATACGAAACGACATAACAGAAGTGTTTATTGTCATCCATAAAACGGTTACGTATAAAACGAAGTAGATTCCAGCCCTTCGGAACGCAAACGTTCAAATGTAACCATCAGTCAAGCTGCGTATAAACCTTTAACGTCGGCAGTATTATCTGCTATAATACGGGAGCCGACAGCCCTGCGAATGTAGGGCACTCACACACAGCCGCGATGACGCACACGCGCGCGGCCTACGTCATACCGACTACGCAGTCCGGGCTACCTGGCTCGATCGCGGAGCACACAACACCGCGTCTACGTCACAATACCCTACTTATATTAAACTCGGCAGCTTAATGTTCCGCGCTTCTGAATCAGGGGTGTGCGTAAAGGAATTTATAGCTTTTCACGCTATTGAGTAGGGCTTTAATAAACCTTTTATGGGACTGTTACATTGGCGTTCAGGCAGGTCAAGTTTATTGATTTAGTTGGACGATTTGCTTTATGGTGCACGCGAATTGTCACGCGATTCTATTGGTTGGTTTTGGTGAGTGATTGTGCTTAGATTCTTGCTGCAGACGTTTTAAATTGATTGTTTGGTAGTGCTCTGTGACTATTGGATACTTTCCAGTATCTCAAGTTTTAAAGAACGGACGTTTGGCACGTTTTCTCTTGTACAACAGGATACTTCTACTGAGATGTTTCCGAGTCAACAATGCTACTCATTGTACACAACCCTGTTTTACTTTTCTTTAAGTAAATACAATTTATTTTTCTATGAAAAGTAGAGTACCTATAAACAAAGAAAATAAAGATGGAGTACCTAGTGAAGTTTCACGGAAAAGGATATTAGGTCTGCAAATAATAGAAGGTAACTACACTCAAATACTGTTTTAAGCTTTCACGGTTCATAACTATACTTAAAATGTCACTTACGGGATATCTTTCGTGATTATCAATTGACTCGGTTAACCCGCGATCATGGCGCTTGCAACAGCGTCGAAATATCGGAAGCTCAAAACAATTAATAATCACGGAAGATATCCCGTAAGTGACATTTTAAGTATAGTAACTACACTCATTCAATTTCAGATGTAGTACCTATTCGATAATATTAATAACTTTATCTAATTAATTTACCTTTATCATTTAACTTTAAGCTTCTGAAGGGTGTAAAAAACTTCTCTTAACGAAGCCGTCAACCACTTGTTCTCACCGTCATTGCGATATTTTTTTTTATCTACACCATACCTAGGAACCTTCTAGTTACGGAGATATTGGGGCTCAAGTTCCAACTTTTTTACAAGTATTTTTTTTTAATATAAGTTTTTAACGTAATA
Organism: Xestia rhomboidea; assembly: GCA_963853795.1. Classification (NCBI taxonomy): domain Eukaryota; kingdom Metazoa; phylum Arthropoda; class Insecta; order Lepidoptera; family Noctuidae; genus Xestia; species Xestia rhomboidea. Next base: position 14,618,548 of record OY970767.1, on the reverse strand, counting down.
TTTTTACGTTAAACACCTCCACAACACCCGTACTATTCAATCCATCCGTCTTATAAGTATACAATTTAGGTTTTGGGTCGAAAACCTATATGGTATACTTATAAGGTGATATATTATAACCTATATGGTGATATGGTTCCCGTTGACCTAGAATCACGAATTTGGCAAAAAGCAACACTCACAGCACATGTAAAGGGAGAAATCTGAAAACCGTAAATATGTAGTTTAATAACAATAAATGGGATTTTACTATTACAAAGATATTATTTGCGGTTGGTGCAATAGCCTTTTCTAGGACTCGAACAGCAAAGTTAAGTTTGTCATTTATAAAGTTTGTACGGAATCGTCGGTGCGCGAGTTCGACTCGCTCTTGGCCGGTTTTATTGAAGTCGGTTTTTACTACTAAACACACATTAATCTATGTTACAAGCGGGAATATTAACTTGTGTACCGAGGCCTGACGACCATCAGCAAAATTTCAAAACAGAACAGCCAACAGCTGTTATAAATTACAATACATCGCTCCCAGTTCGGGTCATACCCACATATATAATGGCAAGAGTATCATAATATGGATGGGAAAGGAGGCCCCATGCCACAGTGAACCTTCATTAATATTAACTAGGCTTTACGAGCGAACCCCGCAATCAATTCCCTAACCGAATCCGTTGACAAACTGACCAGAATATTTATATTCACGTTTAATTTAGCCTCTAATAAAGTCTTATATATTTTCTTTGTTGTTTCATAAAGCAGATGTACGTGGTGGATTAGGTGAGCAATGTACCTATATCTTTATGAGAACTAGTCTAGTTTTGGGTCGCTAAGGTATGACGTAGAATACGTTGTTATATACTAAGTTTATGGATTATCTTTAAACATACTTACATAAATAAATTCACGCCTTATACCAATGGGGTTAGACAGAACGCCATCTGCTACGCTCCTTACATACTCGTTTTGAAACATCCACGTTCCTACATCTGGTTGGTACCGCATTCATTTTTAAAATTTCTTTAAAACTTTGCGTCCGGCCGACGCATTTTGAAAAAGTCTCAAAAGGATTTGACACTTGAACAAAAAAACAACCCTTGTCATGCCAGGACCTTTTTTTTTTTTTTTTTTTTTTTCACGCTGGGAAAAAATGCATTACGCATGCACGCGTCGGGGGACGGGAAGGGTATGTGGGACTCCCCGGGCGCAAATCCGGTATACCCACTAAAACGACCCAGCGCATTCGGAGGGGGACTGGGAATCCGGCACAGCCTTTACTTCCTGTCCCCCGCCGACGAACACAAGGCACACCCCCCCCTCTTGCCCTCACGGCACGGGCGTGGAGGAGGGGGTTGGGAATGACCGACGGAGGTGACGGGTGCAATGCGGGCGGAGGCAACCCCGCGCCTGTCGCCCGCCCGTCACCGTGAGGAGGGAGGGCAAATGCCCCTTCCCCCCCCCCTCCGCCCGCGGAGCAGCGCAGCGAGAGGATCGTCCTCCCGCGCGCGCTCCGCCTCCTCCTTTTGCGAAATTGCAAAAGGAGGCTACCGCTGACCAGGCTTCCTCGCTCCCCAGCATGGTGTTCACGCACGCACGCCGGGAAGCGGGAGGCCAGTCCCCCGCGGGGTGACGGGTGCAATGCGGGCGGAGGCACCTCCGCGCCCGTCGCCCGCCCGTCACCGTGAGGAGGGAGGGCAAACGCCCCTTCCCCCCCCTCCGCCCGCGGAGCGGCGCGGCGAGAGGATCATGTTTTGCTCATGATCCTCTCGCCGCGCCGCTCCGCCTCCTCCTTCTGCGAGAACCTCGCAAAAGGAGGCTACCGCTGACCAGGCCTCCTCGCTCCCCAGCATGGTGTTCACGCACGCACGCCGGGAAGCAGGAGGCCCAGTCCCCCGCGGGGTGACGGGCGCAACGCGGGCGGAGGCACCCCCGCGCCTGTCGCCCGCCCGTCACCGTGAGGAGGGAATCTCGCAAAAGGAGGACCCCACTCCCCTGCCATGCCCTCTGCTACGCCCGCTGCTCAGAGGGGCACGCAGGGGAACGCACACCGCTCTTCGCATGACGGGAGTGGATCATACGAAGTGCGATGCTGGTGGTTTTGTTGCGTCTATTTCTTATGGAATTAGACCAAGAACAGGGCGGCAACCACGTGAAGGTGAACACACCAGACTTGCCTTGAGGATCTACACGACCGTAGCGCTCCCCCTCAAGACCCCGCCACCCTACCGCCTCTGAGGGAGGCAGTAAAGTAGACCTGCATCTATGCTACCATGCAAAGCATGAGCAAAGCATGTCGTTGTGCAACCGCAAAAGCATAAATACAGATCCGCCCCGTCATGCCAGGACCTGCATTTAATTGCGTAAAAACAGCTTGGTGGAAAACAACTTTTAATAATTCTTTTTTTGCATAAATAAATAAAGAAATACACCAATATATTTGTAAGCTGCTTACCACCAAGCGCTAAGGCTGTCAGAGGATACGGATGATGATATAATAGCGGTTGAACATTAGTTACATGTCAATGGCGCCACAGAAATATTTCTTTGTTGTTGTACACTAGGTCGTGGTTCAGTGGTAAAACTGACTTTTATCTGGCCTAGCGTAGTATGGAGTTTTTGGGAGAATAAGAGACCAGCTCATACTGGCTTTGTTACCATTGACGCCCGACCTATTATTATTTGATGTCGGTTATTTGATGTCGGTTTTCTCAGAAATGTCTATCTAGTATTGGTTGAACAGCCTTTAGTTTAACAGTACCCACGTTGTGTCGAGTGTACAACTCCACTTGGCTAACCTAATACTTTGAATTATTTTCCTAAATGATCCAAGATTATAATATGATTGCTATAATTATATGAATTGTAATATAAAGAGACTCGTGGGTACAAAAAAATCCAACTCAATTAGTTAATTTGTGTAATAATAAAATATTATGCTTTGTTGTACTGATTAAAAGCTTTCATGCTGTGTATTTAATTAACACAGAAGTATTTCAGGAATCAATTCATTCAAAATATAACATTTACTTCTCGCGTTTAATATGAAATTCGGACAAAGCGTCGCATCGGACAGGAATACTATTTAAACTGAGCACTCTGTGAACTGAAATAACGCAATATTCGCATAAATGTAATTCACTGAGCATTTCAATAATGTTGTTTGCGGTTGTAAATTATATTCAATAGTTATTCAAATAATGTTTTTTGAATGTAAGTACAATTCAGTAACATTTTCGTTATTTTGATGTAATAAACATCAAAATAACGAAAATATTACTGTTTATTTGATTGGGCTTGGATGCAAAACTGTCGACTGTGTCTACCAATCCGCACTGGGCCCGCGTAGTAGACTATAGCCCATTCCCTCTCATAGAGAGGAGGCCTGCGTCCCAGCATTAGGAACATTATATGCTATGCTGTGTTGTGCATCTACTTTCATACCTCTTTAAAATATTTCATTTTTTTATGCTTGTACACACTTTTCTTTGTTTCTTACGTGACTACATTAAAAATAGGTTCACATCCGGTAAACAAAGAACTGCCTAATTTCCTTATCCAATCCTCCATGTGATAACGAAATGAACTCAGTTGAACTATTTACCTACCTACAATACTGTATAGAAAGAACAAAGAAAGAAAAAGCATTTAATACCGCACAGGACAAAACACATAACATAAAATGGTGAAATTATCAACTAATCAAAATTATTAAATTAAAATTAAATTATAAAATATTAAATTTATTATAAAGAAATTAAAAATAAAAAGAAATTGGTCATGTACAGTCGTGGTGTTTTCCACCTGATCAGTTAAAAAAAATTCGCTTAAATCATGCGGAGGCACCGAGTCACGCCCCATTAAAGTTTAGGCCTATTAGGAAAGCGTCAACTTTGGCGCGCAAAATAACAATAACTCTCGTTTGGCGTGCGACGTCAGTGCGCTCGGCCAATTGGTATTGTCTTTCAATTGTATCTATACAAAGTCAACGGGGCAGGGCTAGAGAGCGTTTCTATGTTGCGAGTGCATGCAAAAATTGGCTTAGTGGTGATCAGGCGGGAGTGTCCACGATAGTACAAGGCCAAAAGGCCCCTATCTCAGCATTGTGCAGCGCTGGTATTCTGTTAAGGCCCAAAGTGAAAGTGATGCCACGGTCAGTTACGGATAAGATAAATAAATAAAAATAAATTAATAATGTGATGTAATAAAACTATTTATACGTTAACATAGGAATTTTCCACCAATTTCATTTTAGCCGAAAGACGTCCAATGCTGGGCATAGGCCTCCCCCTAGTGTCGCCACAGCCCGGATTCCCGCAGCCTTCGCCAGGTCATCAGTCCACCTAGTGGAAGGCCTTCCAACGCAACGTCTTCCGGTTCGCGGTCGCCACTCCAGAACTTTTCGACCCCATCGGCCATCCGTTCTGCGAGCAATGTCCTGCCCACTGCAATTCTTCGGGCTACGTCGGTAACCTTGGTTCTCTTGCGGATGTCTTCATTTCTGATTCGATCACGCAAGGAAACTCTGAGCATAGCCCTCTCCATTGGCCTTTGGCTGACTTTAAGCCTTCTGATGAGGCCCATTGTGAGCTACCACGTTTTGGTCCCGTATGTAATCAGTGATAACTCACACTGGTCATAGACTTTCGTCTTGAGACACTGCGGTAAGTTGGACGAGCAGATACTCGCAACTTTTTACATTAGTATTGAACGAGCGACAGCCACTCAAGAGGAGAACAATCTTCCAATAATTGGAACAGAATGCTTTGACATAATATATCATGGTATGTCCCAATCTCAATCAGACCGAATCCATTGTTCCCGAAACAGCATTGTTACATTCAATTAGTATTAATACTCACTGTTCTGGAATATTTTACAATACACGTGAACCGTACGTTTTTGATCAAAGGACAGATATTTCGTGGAAACTGAATATTTCAGTGTCCATTTGCTATTTTGTTGAAGAGTATTCAATTATTTTTTTGATTTAAATAAATTTAATTGGTACTTCGTTTAATTTGACCAAACAGATATTTTTTTTTTGTAGAAAACATAATTTAGTTATCTCATTCGCAAGATTTGCAAGATCGCTTTTAGCGATAAGACCACCTACTGTTTCACCCTGTGTGAAATGTTTTCTTTTATGAATGTAAAAAAGTGTTGCCGGGCTTGTATGTACATAATAAAGAATATTCTATTCTATTCTTATCTCATTCTCCTTAGATCCCACTTCTGAGAAAAGGAGAGTGTTCTTACTTTTTAGACATATCTAAAAATATGCAATTATGTTCACAGTCAGGCCTCCTCTCTCTCTACGAAAGAAAGCGCCCCCCGCCCCCCCCCCCAGATGGGCCCAGTGCGGGATAATATATGACGCGTCATACCTTTACCGTTTTGAGTATTGGTGATGAAATAGGTACAGAACGAAATGCGCTTGTCTGGGCTCGAACTCCCGACTTACAACTCATCAGTCATGGCAGTTACCGCTGGGCCACTGATGAGCCACCACTGGGCCATCGCTGAGATGAACCTCACCATTCCTAGCAAGGGGATTAAAAATCACCCAAGCGGGAAACAAAACAACACCAATCTACCTCAACAACGCCATACGTCATTAGTAATGAATGTAGAACTAATACAATATACTATAATATAAAATCGATACAGCTCATAGTACGGGGCCAGGCAGCTCCGGAAAGTGCAAAGGTAAATGCAACGCTGGGTTCTATAAATAGCTCGCCCGGGCAAGCCCCTACTACCGGCTTCTGATTCATATTCAAATCGTTTATGAGTTTTGTGAAAGGAAACTAAGGAATTGTTGTTTGTTTTCTGACTGGAAATATGTAATTAAGTATAAGCTGTTTACATTTTTTGGGAAGTTTTGGAAAATTTAAGTGGAGACAGTCTCAGTTTATTGCCTACGTGAAATTTGACTATACATTGTGGTCCATCTGATTGAAAGAATGAAACAGTAGTGCATATGCAAAGAGTTCGTTGATGCCGAAGGAGTTTCATGATGTCGATGATATCTTATAATATGGTCATTCATATTCAATAAGATAAAGTAAAAAAATCACAATTTGTAATTTTTTTTTACTGGGGTCATGTCTTACATGTTTAATTACTGAAAACTTGAATACATTTTAAATGGTTCTTTGGAACTTTGGATGCTATTTATTTATTTTACTATTTAACATAAAAATCTGGCTTCTCTATGTAAAAATGTTGCAACTTTTATCTAACGAAGTAACACAAAAGAGTTTTTACACAAAATGAACCAGGTAAAACTATTCTTTGTTCAGTAGCACAAAAACAAAGAGCCAGAGCTAGCAACATAACAAAAAAGTATTAAAATTGTAAAACGCTGTTTCCATATTTGAATTTCAGCGAAAGGTCAGATGCGTCCCAGGGCGCTCCAATTTGTAAAACGGGCTAGCTTGCTTCCCACTTCTAGCTATCTATCTCCCTCGTCAGGTCCCGGGCAAACCGGGATACCTAGTGCTCAATGCACAACAGTTGGCGGAACCAGTGCAAACGATTCTAGACTTTATTGCTGTGACAATAACTGCAACTAGGGAGGAATTTTCCATGCATGCCTGACCTGTTGCGTCCCCCGTCATCGTATCGGAATCAAATCGATATTACGTGCGATGCGTCGGGGTAAATTGGAAACGTCATGTGTGCCTTTGTACTTAGTTACTGTGAAATATGTATATTACCGGTTGGGTAGGTCTGGGATGACCTAAAAACAAAATTGGGCTGGCTAAGCATTCACCCTGATTTATCGTAGGAGGCTAATATATTTTCATGAACTTAGGAGTGGGTAATATATCTTTTAGATGAGTAAGGCCATTTTTCGAAAAAGGAATCCTAATGAATCGACGACGAGCGTGCCAGCGACGTATAAAATACTTGTAGAACAATTATAATTGTTTAAAAGCATTTAAATTGTACATTAAGGTTATTCATTAGTACAAGTAGCTTTATTTAGTTAATTTAAATAGTCGTTTGTTAAGCTTTTTGTTTGCGCGTCGCATTAATCGGCTTTTGTTTTAAAATTCTTTTTTATTTTTGTGACTGAATTGGGAATTAGGTCATTAATTTACCTGAAGTTTATGACTTTTTGTATTGTTATCTGTGTATACTATGATAAGATAGTGTTTCTAGTAAGTTAGTTACCAAACTTAATTACCAAAGTTTTAAATCTATGCTTTATTTTTGGACATTGAGAATTCTAAATAAAAACGTAAGTAAGGTATCTTTCAGTCTAAACAATGCAGTACTTTAAAATAAACACTGAGTATGCAGTACAACATAAGTAAAGCAAAGAAAGCAAAGAATAATATCAACTATGTATTTATTATATTTAACTAGCTGATGCCCGCGGCTTCACCCACCCGCAAATTCCAAAATCTTCCTCTTGAATCACTCCATCTATTAAAAAAACCCCCATAGAAATCCGTTGCGTAGTTTTAAAGATCTAAGCATACATAGGGACAAACAGACGCGGGCGACTTTGTTTTATAATATGTAGTGATGATAAGGATATACATTCTGTGTTCTTTATTACTTGATATCACAAAGAACGAATAGGAAAAGAGAAGTCAAGTTATACTGGGCTTGTATCGGATGGTACCATGGTGGATGGTATAACTTGACCCCTCTTCGACCCCCCATGTAACATGTTGCTTCAGTGCAATTTGAACACCACTCAACTCTCCGCATAAGATAAATAAAATATTCGTTCCCAACTAATTTGCAGTTAACTATGCACGCCATTGTAATCTTTATCCAAGTTTGTGCAACGTCGATAATAGCGTGTAATTGTATAATAAATTCTTCGTTTTGTTGTTACGTTGAGCTTCGTGAATGGTTTCAGTTTTTCATGGTAAGAGAATTTGTTATTTTACAATATTGTTTTCATATTTCATAATGGGATCAGAGAATTCACGGAATATAGTCTACAATAATTTATTTTGCTTAGCTTTTATTTTGTACTCTGATGCGTACATTACGCGAAGTGCAAATAAATCAAACTGAAGTGTCAGTTTGTGATTTCAAAATAACTGCTTTTACTGAATGCTGAAAGTATATACTTACGGTACTTTTAACAAATAAATCATTATTTTTAAATATACATAATAAATTACCTTGTTACACAATGTATCTGTTTCAAGCATTGTCATTATGTTCCTTTGTTACAGTTCTATTGTTGTAGCGCTAGTTAATATTGCCCTGGCGTTCTATTTCACAGTTCCAACATATTGTTGTTTAGATTTATCTAGGCGTATTGATTTTAAGCATAGAACTGTTACTAATGTATGGATTGATTACTACTCACAGCTTGTTTATAGAGTTATTATAGGAGTATTATTGCAGTAATTCAACGCAATGAGAGTTATAAGCAGACCTCACTGACTACAATCCAATTCCTGAGCTCCTGAACAAACTATGTCCTATAAATCATGATCTGTCCAACGATCAATTTGGTCGCGACGTCATTGTTTAACTATTGTGTCTACTTCGTGGACAGATCATGGGATCATTATGTTGTAGTGTTTGGACACTTGCAAAATAAAAATATTTAAAATTTAGTAATAAAACAACATTATAAAAATGTATTTATATATAATTTTTAATGTATTTTATATAAATGTATTATGTACGTATATTATTTGTATTGTTTGGTATTCATAGATTAGATTAGTTTTAAAGTTAAATAATGTATAAGTATTTAAAATGTACTATTTACGCACATAAACCCTCATCCATCCTCCATCCTCTTTTGCAAACCTCGCAATCTAAGTAAGGTTTGCTGTAAGAAAACCCAATTCTCGGTTAAGCTCTCCGTTATACGGTCGACCAAGCTATTTGGTTTACATTTTAACATGCAAATTACATTGTAAAATGTAAACCAAATAGCTTGGTCGACCGTACATAAGCTTTATTATTGCAATATTGTGTTTGTTTTTATTTTTAATGTTATTTTCACTACATATTATAAAACCAAGTCCTCCGCCACGTGTGTCTGTCTGTCTGTTCGCGATAAACTCAAAAACCACTGCACCGATTTTCATGCTGTTTTCACCAATGGATAGTGGTTTTCGAGGAAGGTTTTAGTGTATAATAATTTGTCAAGTTTTTTTTTATATATTGGCTGAAATATAATGATATTTGTTGGAGGTGTCAGAATAAAATAAGCGTTGCGGGAACGGGATCAAAATATCATGATTACTTTTGGTCGCGATAACCAACATCCACGCGGGCGAAGCCGCGGGCAGCAATATAGAATAACTTACACTTTTAAAGACCAAAAATGCCACGATGAGGCCGCCATTGAGGAGGCTACCAACTAAGCTAAACTCTTTCAACATAACAATATTGATAGGTACAATTACCATCAATTCGAAAAAGAAGAACTTTAATGTAAGTACGTAGAAATAGCATGTTAAGGAATGTAAATTTATGTATATTGAGATTGAAAGCTAGGTGCGTTGCCGTTTCAATCGTAGCAGCGTAGCAGCGCGTAGCGAAGAGCGCTACGACGTAGTGCGCGCTACGCGTTTGTCGTAGGCACAACTCATGTTAAATTTTAAAATCAATTTCTGTTTTCCAGCATTATTTTATCTACGTTTTTAGGGTTCCATACACGAAAGGTAAACAACGGGACCCTATTACAAAGCCTCCGTCTGTCCGTCCGTCTGTCTGTCATTGGGCTGTATATCATAATCCGTAATAGGTCAACAGTTGAAATGTTTACAGCATGTGTATTTCTGATGCTGCTGTAACAACTAATAATAAAACTAAATGAAAAATGAAAGGGGGCTCCTACAACGATGGTACGGAACCCTACATGCGCGAGTACGACTTGCACTTGGCCGGTTTTTTTTATTTACTGTCTTCAAATAGTATTGAACAGTTACATATTCAATGTGCTCTCCCCGATCGTGTCGTACTGCGGTTCCATCGGATTATGAGAGCAAAGGAAAAGAGAGTGCACCTGTAGACACACACACTTGTGGTATGAAATTGGACGCAGTGACCTAAAATTGGTCCTGAGGATATTATAGTGTTCCTCTAGTGTGTTATTGTGTGTTAGACCTGAATTCTTGTCACGCTGACGGTCGGTCGCGTACGAACGACGAGTCACGTCAGCGGCGACCGACAGCCGTATTTTGTTCTCGCTGACGTCACGACCGACCGTCAGCGCAACAAGAATTCAGGCCTTTAATCTGCATGGTGTTCATGGGCTTGACCAAGATTATGTCTTGACTTGGGAATGGGTTGACGATATCGTCAAAGTTGCGGGTAACACCTGGCTAAGGGACGCATGGAACCGGGAAGTGCGGCAGAAAAAAGGCCTAATACCCAGTAGTGGGTGATTCCGAGCTGATATGATGATGAAGAGAATTTCTGGACTTTAAAATTGACTGTAATCTGTGACTCTGTTTCGGCTGTTTCCTCTCAGAGTAGTCGGATAAGAAAAACTGACCTGATTTAATAAAAAAATATAATTATATTTTCTTTTTTTTTAACAAATTTACGGCAATGCATATCATTTAGAAGCAGTAATGGTTGCTTCGCCAATACACATACATAGTTTCAATTCGCTTATACTAACACAAATGTTATTAGTATGTATATTTAGGTTAAACTATCTATCTATGTGTCTTTGTTACCTGAAAATAAATGGATTATTAATATTAATACAAAGATACAAGTACAGGAATATTTAATAAGTTCCATCACAAACTCTAATAACTCGAAACATAACATCGGTTTCACGTACTAAGTAATATTATCAATGTGTGCCCTCGTAACACATTTTATACTACCGATCAATAGTGTAACGTGTTTACATGAATACGAAAGCGTTGTTTCCTTTAATATAATGATTATAATATCGATACATTATGTCATCATAATATAGATATATTGAGATGTTTATTTAAATAATTACACTACTTTTATATAAACTATAACTCTAAATAATAATAAAAATATGTACAAGTAACAACCTGTAACCGTTACAGGGCGTCAAATGATAGATATATATGACATAATATATAGATATATTATGTCATTATAATATCGATATATTATGTCATCATAATATCGATATATGACTGCCAACAAGCACGACTTCTGAGCATGAGATCCTGGGTTCGATTCCCGGGTCGGGCAAAGCGTTGTCGGGTTTTTCCATCAGGAATTTCTCAGTAGCAGCCATGGAGTCTGGATTTGCGCCCCATTTATGGCAATAGGCTCGCCCTCCATTACATGGACTTAAACTGAAATAACTGGCGAAATGTGGGTGTACTATTAGATACAATACAATTCTGCCTTACCCTTCAGGGATTACAGGCGTGATGTTTTGTTAAGATTATAATGTTGATACGTTTTAAGCAGAAAATTGAAAGCTCTTATCCTACTTGATTGAATTACTTACATTAATTAACAAACCACGTGTAAGCATATAATGTATTGTTTTCTCAGAATATACCTAAAACAGTCTCTGCCGCTCAATGTTTCTATTACTTAAGTCTGGCTTCTCCACGTGTAACTCAATTAAATATCGCTAGACATTATACACAGCGCCATCAAGTGCCACCCTAAGCATCGAGGCTTGTGTCGTGGACACCAGATAGTTGATATACTACATATATACTTTTACATAATCATGTTTTTTTTTTATCAGTCATCATCCTAATTATAACTATATATTTAACGCGCAAAACTGCACAAAGTGAACAAGAAACTCATAGATATGTTAATTAGTTGATGACGACCCAAATGGCGCAGCGGTACTGAGACTGCCCTACGTTCTTAGGGTCCCGGGTTCGAATCCCGGTAGGAGCAAATGTTTATGTGATGAGCATGGACATTTGTTTCCGAGTCATGGATGTTTATATGTATAATAAGTATGTATTTACAAACAAAAAGTATCTATGTACATAGTATATCAACTATCTGGTGTCCCCGACGCTAGCCTCGTTGCTTAGTGTGGCACTAGATGGCGCCGTGTGTAATGTCCAGTGATATTTGTTTTATTTGTTCACCCAAAGCAAGTCAGAGTACATAATTAGAAGACGTAATTGCTCTCACAAAACTCTTCACCAATATATCTTCATTACGATCCTGCTTCAATTTTAATTCCGCATTCGCGTCCCAGACAATGACAAGCTATCATACCGCTAATCTTTTACCAACTTCAGTATTTTATGTTCCGTAATTTGGCAGTTTAATTACAGTCATAAATACTGACTGAATATTTGAAAAGTTGAGCTATAAACTGAATCCATGATTAAGAGATTTGATTGCCCTAAAATTTTCATGGAATGAGTGAAATGTTCGATTGTGGACCTTAATTACCTTTTATATTAACAAGTAACTTCTATCACAGAAGCCACGTGTTTAATTAGCAAACTTTATAATTAGGTTTTATTGAAAACTTGTTTATTTAACCATGAACAAAGTTCGTTTTTTTATTATCTATTAGAATTACGGATATTAACTGAGTAAATATAGTTTAGTCTTGTATACAACAGAGAATTTGATCAGGGGAATATAAAGGATGACTGTTAGAAGGTAAGGCTTGAAACTCACTGAACATCATATACTCTCTAAGTTCCTTATGTTATGTATGAAAGATATGATAATGGAATCGTCACAAATCATTGCATTTCCCTACTGCCCAATATGCAAGTCTAACAAAAGAATTATATGGCAAAACATGTAAATAACATAAAGATATTTTGCAGAAGCAATGTAATACAAAAAATAATAATAGAATCAATACTATATTGCTGCCATTAAATCAACAGTTTCCTGTTGTATTCCCAACAAAATACGACTATTGCTGTGCAAAACAGATATTATTGATACTCCTAACATATTTGCTGACCGCAAAGATAAATCTTTGACTTCGACGATACTCCGTCATAAAAGATGTATTCACTTCGTCTTATAAATTATAAAGACAAAAACAACGTAGCCTATAAAACCGTAGGCTAATGTATGACTGAATAATATATAGGCAACACTATGTAGAAATATGAAGAAGCTTCGTTGATTTTGAGAATCCAGGACACGCCCACAGTATCTACAAGTTGGCGAAACCCCTGACTTTTGTTTATAGTAACAGCATATAATACTACTATTTAATATTAGCACCAAAATACAGTGATCACAAATTCGTTTTCAAAGAGGATAAAATCACTTGTCGCTGAAAGCCTCAAAATAAAAGCAAGACATGTGTAAAAGCAATTTACCGTGGAGTTTTCTTGCCGTGTCTTCCCAACAAAAAACAACCAATCAGAATAGAGAATATTCAGAGTATTCACGTAATTTTTAAATCAATAAAATACAGTACTATCAACCCAAGAAAAGTATTAAAAATTAAGTTCAACTACTGCTTGTCGCACAAAAATAATATTAAACTCCTGCATTTTTCTACGACAGTTCAAACGTCCGTAGCTGTAACGGCCTTGATGTGACGTCATTATCCACAATCTACCTTGCTTACGTCCAATATGTTTGGCCTTAATAAAATCATTTTACCAATTGTATGTGCTTTAATCAAGTTAAAATTGCAATAACAATATTATAATAAAATTTTAGTGAAACTTTTAGCACTTTCCAAATAAAAGTGTTTTTTTTTACACAATGAACTTTGACGCCAATACCGGCGTTATCGAGGACGGTGTATTTTGACAGTGCGTTTCTTTTCACCACAACCATGCTACATAAAACAGTAAATTGTAAAATAAGAGGTGTATTAGAAACTTTAACAAGTATACCACAATGTTTTTATGCGCCAACACAAGGAATTTTTCAAATCAAAACAGTTTTTACGTTACAGAAGTGCCCATATAGGTTTATGTGTAATAAAATATTCTGAATTTGTTCTTTTAATAGGCGAGACGACAAAAAACATCTAATTAGTCCGTCAGTTAGATTATCAAAAAATATTTGACCCGTGTTTTTTCTTTTGTTACGTAAACCAAAATTGACGAAGATACGACGCTTTTAAAATTCTCAATACGTCACGCCTAGGTATAATTTTTAGCTAGTTCTGACGTCACGAGCCCCCACTCCCGAGTTTTGATGCGTTTTATCTTTTGTCAATATTCATTGATTTACAAAAACAAAAAATACGTGTCCATTAATTTCCAATACTTACTCTAACTGACGGACTAAATAGATTTGCAATTTTTTGATACTGTCGTCATGCCTCCACTTTTCTTCAAGCCCGGTTCAATAAAGAGTGTTTAGATTCAATGACTGAAAACTGGAACTTCTGTCCCCAATTCTTTATTTAGTTATTATATCTTCAGCCATCAAGTCTAGACTCAAAGGACGGTACTAATGTTGATCAGAAGTTTATCTAATGGTATCGACTAAGACAGCAAAGTTTCACAGAGACTCGTACTGATACGACTCATAATATGTTTTGACAGAGTCTGTAGTAAAAATTAATGTTCTTAAGTTAATATATAAGATGTGAAAAGTGGATTTTTATATCTGTAACTATAGTTAAAGATGCTAATTTAAACTTTTATTACTTGCACTTATTTTTCTAATATTTTATTAGAAACTTTTATCCTCAAAAGCAAGTCGGCCTCGTCATAATTTAACCTATTCTAAACCAAACTACACAACTTAATATTGATATTTGAACATGATTTGCCCGTTTTTCTCCATAGAGATCTACGTTAGGGAATGGGCAACTACAGTACTTTCACAGTTTTTATGCTTTTGACTAGGACTGTAGCTACATTTAATTTTCGTCTTTGTTTCGACAATTCAAAAGTGCCTGTAACTGGACTACTTGAAATAAATGCTTTGATTTGATTTGATTTGATTAAAACCGCCAAAAGTGAAGAGATTTGGAAGACACCTGGATTGAAGAAGAAGAAGATAGTGGCACTGGTCTAAGCGATATTGAGTATTTCCACTGTTGTTTTACTAAAGATATACATTTAATAGTTACTTTGCTCCGTTTATAGTGCAACTTCATAATAATAATGAATAAATAATAATAAATAATCGCTGGACATTACACACAGCGCCATCTAGGTGCCACACTTAGCAACGAGGCTTGTGTCGTGGACACCAGATAGTTATAGCTACATTATCATCTGTCATACTAAATAGTTGCTCTAGACAGGAGCAATTTAAACTGATAGGCTAAAATAAAATACTGGACTACCCATACAAAAGTTAATTGAAATCATCAGGTTATTTTTATGCCATTCGGGATAGACACCCAGGATGACTATACCATAAATACTGTTTTCAGCCGACAGCTTAATGGTGTTGATATAAAAGATACTAAAATATAACATGGAAATATACCATTTGTAAGTATGTCAACGAGTAGTCAGATTTTATAGGTTTATTACCAGTGTCTACGATCCCAATAATATAAGAAGGCAAAGTAAACAGAAATGGTAATAACACCTTTATTGTATGTCTTATTTGTCAGAACTTTATTCATTAGGTTGACATAACAATCGTAGCCTGAAATTACACTTATTGGATGACGACCAACGATAACCGCCGCGCGCCGGTGACCTTAAAAAAAGGATTCCCAAAAAAAGTCTAAAATATCTAAAATAACTTTATTTTTGGAAGTCGGGGACTTTGTTTGTTTCATTGACTTTTTTGCCACCGACTTCTGAAAGTAAAACAGTTTTTTTTATTTTACCCCCTTTTTAGTTGCGGCGCCACACAAATTCTTGTCATGAATCAATTTTACATTGTAACTAGAAGTTACTAAGGGACCATCATGTCACCATCATAGGTCAAGAAGAAAAAAATATACGTACTAAAGGAGCTAATTCATAAACTATTCTAGCAAAGTAAATAAAATTGATATGGGACTACATGCGCGGGCTTCCTCTACCAAATGAAAAAGACAATTGCGTAAATTGGCCTAGTAATATAAATAATGTAGTAGTAACCAGTTTACAAACATGAAAAAAGAAAGATGCTGGTGGAATATATAACCTTCTGTCTTTTTAAGAAGACTTTTAAATAGGTGGCTTGGTCAGACTGGACGCAAAAGGCAATAGGACGCCTATGCCCAGCAGTGGAATACGTTACGCTGGATTGATAGACAGCTTGGGCTTGGGACGCTGTTTTTTACACGCTCGTTCTTCCATGATACCTTTCGACGACGCGTCATTAATTTTTTCCTGATATGAGGTTCCAAATAGGTTACCTACGTAAAGGTTCCAAGTATTATGGTTTACTTAAGCTTTTCCGGCATGATTGGCAATCTGGTACAGTAAAAAAGTGCTTGTAAGGTCGAAAATTGCGAGCAACTATAAGTGAACACCCGTGCGTGCAACCCTGCTTGAATACGGGCTTTCCCTTGTGCTCAAAAGTAAAATCATGCGCGTATCACACGTGCACACAGGTACGTGCCATGAAACTCCTGTATCTGTAATGTTTCATACAGATGATAAAGATATTATATGGATACGGATAGAAGCACTTTCTTCGTCTTTTATACCCAAGTGCGTTGACACTATTCCCCGTATAAAATTCGGTCTGGCTGTATAAAATCATATTTCAGTATATGATAATAAAATTCGAAATCACGACTAGAATATGTTATGCGGACAATACTAGGTTTATTTCTGAAGATATAAATAGATATAGAGCAAAGAGCAAAATACTCGTTAAGCCAAAACAAGTAGACATTCAGAAATCTGTCTGGCAAAATAAATGAACAAAATATTAATATTTTAAGACCACCTATTTTCTTAAACAAGACTATCTTCGAGGCTTTATTTAAACTAATAATCGACTACAAAAACAAATTAACCGACCTACCAGCAACCAATAAATAAAATCCACAATGAAAAATTCTTCAGGATTATTTTGGTCTACTTTGCATAAAACCAAACGCTTACATTATAAGCTTCTTTAACGCTGCTTAATATTTATGAACCAATTTCTTCTGACAAATGGTGCGTTGTTTTGTTGATAATATTTAATATATTGCTTAAATTAACAGTCAGGAATACGAAATTAAAGGTACTTTGTAGGTACACGTACCTGAGTTATAGCTCCCCTAAAGTTATCCCGGCGTCTTAAATTATTTGCACGTGGAAGAGGAATTTCTCCGGATTCTCGGAAAGACTTGAATATGAAAGTATGACGGTATAAAGATAAAATGTTTCCCAAAATGTTGTGTTATTTCGACATAAGTGGGTCTCGATCTCATGAAATTTTTGCCAAAAAGTAGCTTAACTGCCACCAAACTCCTCCCCAAGAGAGACCTTAAAAACATTGTACGTTACGACCCAGGTTTTTGGAACTAACAATTTAACTCTTGAGATTACACGTAACCTACAGAAGTTATAAAGACCCACGTAAAGTTGAACAATACGGTCTGGAAATGGTCCCTAGTTTTTGGCTACAAAACATTAACTAAGAGAAATGGACCACGTGTTAGCACTTGTTCTAGCTCTTCTGGCATACGTCCACTTGAAATTACCTTTTATAACACTACTAAAAATGTCACGTAACTTTATTCCACCCATTCTTACATTATTGTACCGTTTAGGGCTGGTGCACACGTAGGCAGCCGCAAGGCAATGCAAAAAATCATTTTACATCACGTTACTACATTTTGTATGAACCATCGCACAGTACGGACGGGGATTTTGTTCGAATATGAGCTAGGGTCCGATGCAGCTCCAATCTGCGAGCTGCAACCTGTAGTAGGCAACTTTCCTATTTATAAAACCTTCACTCACCTTACTTGAATAGATTTGAATAAAAGCTCCTTCGATATATAAAACTTCCGCACCAAAGGGACGCTGTCACCAGGTACCTACCTATCCCGGATTGCGATCCTAATCAGCAACCGAAGTTTTAATCCTTCATCCAAGTTTTCTGACAAGGGACACCCGAAGCTATTTCCAATAAGGACAGTTCAGCTCGGGGATAAGACTCGTGTCAAATCTTTTCTGTTTCTGTTCAGTCATGTGTAATCTGTGAGAATTCTTTCTTTACATTTCAAGTGTTATGTTGGATTTTATCCGTCCGGATTGATGGGGAAACGTAGGATTTATCTTTTGTACATTGCGAGAATCAGGGAACGTTCTGAGAGGTTACTTTAGGGCACGAAAAGACTCAGTTACGAAGATTTTCGGTGTCTTTTTTCGGGTTCCTAAATAGTTGAGATTCATCATCATCATGTAGCCTATTAATATTCCCACTGCTGGAACACAGGCCTCCTCTCTAAAAGAGGGAATGGGCTATAATCTACCACGCGGGCCCAGTGCGGATTGGTAGATGTCACATGTCTTTGATTTTTTTGGTTCTAGGACATGCCGGTTTCCTCACGATGTTTTGCTTCACCGTTTTGAGAGCAGTGGCGATGAAATAAATTACACAAAGTAATGCGCCTGCCTAGGTTCAAACCCATGACTTACTGTTCATAAGTCGGGGCCGCCACCACTGGGCCACCGCTGCTCTACTCGCCGTTGAGATTACTGACATTTTATGGAGCTTTCAGAAGCAACATTACTTTCATTCCCCATGAATTTTACTTGACGTGACTCTTAAAGAATAAACGCAGATTTATAGACATATAAACTTGTTTTAGACTTTCACGGTTTTTCACTACACTTAAAGTACTTACGGGATGATATCCGTGATTTTACTTTTGTTCTATGAGCTCCCGATATTTCGACGCTGTTGCAAGCATCATGATTGCGGGAATACTGAAGAAGTATGCGGGTGGGACGAAAATTATTTATTATGAGCAGACAAATCTGTCTACCCTCTTTCTTAGTCTTTTATTACACGCACTACTGGAACTCGATTGTAACTCACGACAAAACGCACTCACAGTATCACTAGGTTTTTCTTGATAATGGAGACGCATGTTATTTTTTATTAGGTTTACCACTGGATTCCACGTACATGATAGTTTAAAACCGTCCTCACGATTGAAATTTTTGTGTTTTGAAATTTCAATCGCTTCTCTGGTCAACCTGGGGATGTAGTATCGGTCTGTAGACAAGATAATTGTGGTTTGTGAAACTCAATCCAGTGAAAGAGGCTAAGAAAGAGGGTAGACAGATTTGTCTGCTCATAATAAATCATTTTCGTCCCAGCCGCATACTTCTTCAGTATTCCCGCGATCATGATACTTGCAACAGCGTCGAAATATCGGGAGCTCATAGAACAAAAGGAAAATCACGGATATCATCCCGTAAGTACTTTAAGTATATAAACTTGTATCTATACCTCAATATTATACAAAATTAAAATGGAACTACTCCACTTACAGTACGACCTCTTAACCCTTCATTACGAAATGAAGAGACGCCAGACGAAAACGTGACAGTACATAACCCGCATTTTCCAAGTTATGTTCAACATAACCAACACGAATGTGGGTTATGAATCCTGCTTTTACGACAGTTTCGGTACACTCGTCCTCGTGGTTTCTGCCAATAAATAACATCTGGTGCGCGCGAAACTTTGCAAATGCCGAACCAAAAACAATTTTATGTTGGTGCGGGATGGATATTGATTATCGCTCTGTGTGTACGTTTTTTACTGACCTACTGGTCTTGTTGTTTATCGATTTATAGGCCTTGTTGGGGTGAGGCTCAGTGCTTCGTTGAAGAAATACTATTTCCTATCTTAACTAGTTGGATGAGCACGTAAGAAGTTATATTTTGATTATTTATTTTTAGGTACGTAACCCGGTGGTCCGTTATTTTTTTAATTACTCCTCATAATACCGACCGGTTCACGTCTAAATGTAGGTAATGATTATACTATGTGTAACATTAAACTATTTTGTATTATACGTATCTATCTACTTACTAAATGACGCATGATTCACAGCATAAACCGCTGGGTATAGTTTTGAATGTTGTACAAAAGTTTGTTAGGCAGGGCAGGTATTAAAGAACCAGTTTTTTTTTATAAATCAACCCCTAAACGAAGTGTGTAATTTAATTCGGAATAAAAGTAGTAGTTTGTATTTTGGAACTTTGTCTTTATTTCCAACCCGATGTGCCCGCGGCCTGGCTCACGTGAGCGCGAGTATATATTCCTAACATCCTCTACAAAATAATATACAAATAAACTTACTTACTGTTAATTAAACTAAAGCCTGTTAGTAGGTACATAATCGTATAATCGTAATCAATTTAGATTGTCTTTATTTCGAATGGAATAAGGGGAGTACTTATCCCATAGGGCGTATGGCTCGTTCCTATAAAAACCGGCGAAATGATGCTGTAGCAGCTGTAGGTATAATAATAATTAATTAGTCTCGTTAAAAGTGCAAAGTTCCTTTGGGAAATTCAGCCTTTGTCATAAAATAATTGGTAACTTTGCAAGTTTCTTATCTATCCTAGTTTTTTTGCCTACATATTAAAACCTACATTTATTAAAGAACTAGACGGTTTGCTATCTGTTAATTTTGGTTAAAATCTTATGAATATTAAATGCTGAAAAATGTTGATCCTATAGTCTAGACGAAAATTAATATACGTTAAAAAAAGATAATTTACTAGGCCACGGAGAAATTTTCATCTTTTCTTGCGTCCCGTTTTTGTTCGTATACTTTATCAGCTGAAGTTTTTATAAGTCTCGCCTTGAGTCTTGAGTCTAGCGAATTTCACAAGGAAGATACTATTTAAAATGGTAATGTCAGCAAAACACACAATTTGTGTGCGTTTCAAGTGTAATAATTTTTATGTGTATGTACCAAATAAATCTAAAAAATATGGTCCCTTAGACAAGTCAAAACATTTTCAGTCATTCATCTAATATTTTACTTACTCGTCATTTACATATTACTTCAAAACTTACATTCTCCAATTCATCATTCCATTCATTTTAAGTTAATAAACTAAAAAAAAAACAAATAGGGTACTTAAAATTACACAAGAATTTAAGTAATTAACATTTCTGCCTACCCTCAAAAGAACAAAGCCCGTGTAAAACACAAGCTAAACAAAACTGCCTGATAATGTAAGAAATTCTTTACAACAAAATTGTTTTTACTACAATAATAATAAATTATTATGGCCACAAAGCGCTATTTGGGCTTTAATATAACTTTATTAAACCCTAAACGCCTGCAGGTTTTTGATTTGTAGGCACCTGTCTGTAGACATGTTTTATATTCTTAATTAATGTGGATAATGTTTTGAAAAGAAAGTTTATTTTTGAAAATGTTTTTTTTTTGTTTCTTGAGGCTTATGGATGAGAAACTATGATACGTCGAACAGATTTTTCAGCAACTGTTGTTTCAAAGTCATTCCCTTTATAACACCTATACTGTAGTTGATTAACATATAACATCATGGTTTTGATATTTTACTACGATTCGTCATTTATTAGTGTTTTTATTAGTTTCATCAAGTTAAGATACCTATAACGTCTGGCGCGTTTCGCTAGCTAATTTAGTCTCCACTTGTTAATCAACAAACAAATTAGTTCGGCATATAATTTCTTTTCTTGTCTGCAAGGCTTGCTTTTTTAAACATTTCCCCACACTACGAATTTCTCGGGTGTGATACGTGATTTCGAAAAGTGAAACAACGAAGATCACGTCCCCGTAAGTTCACGAATACCAAACACTTAACAACGAATGCACGCTACCACGATAAACCTTACGCCGCAGCCATGGGATCTCGAATAACTAAACCTCGAAAAGTCATCGTAAAAAGTCTATTCATTTCAACCTCAAATCAACGAAATAAGACATGGCTGCGGCGTATGGTTTTTCGTGGTAGCGTGCATTCGTTGTTAAGTGTTTCGTGTTCGTGAACTTACGGGGACGTGATCTTCGGTGTTTCACTTTTCGAAATCAAATATCACACCCGAATTTCTCCTGTATCGTGGGAGCGTTTACAAACATTTAAACTAATATACCTACACAAACAGCCAGACCTGGAATAACTATCTGTAGACTGTACAAATGTTCGATCCCGCGACTCGCAGTGCAACAGTCATTCGCTGATCCACTGTGCCAATAGTTGGGCAAATCAGCACAACGTCTTTAGTATCTTGAGCGACTGCTCAGTATCAACCTGTATCATTTAAAACTTCCTCCACTAATTCTGTTTTTTAAGAACGGACGGTCGGATTGGTCACCAAGGTTCGCTCGTTGGTATTAGATATTATTTAGCCAAATACCCGTTGTAACTTTTGTAGTTGTTTCTTTATTTTTAACTATGTACCTATCTAAGTGGATCTAATTCTAAATTATGTAGTCGATGATCTTGGTGCACGGTAAAATTCTAATGAGTTTATGTTGGCACCAACTTAAATGTGTATATTTGAATATGTATATGTGAATAAATAAATAAATAATACTCGTGGAGGCTGTCGAAAGTTTGACATGTTTCAAATCTGATCCAGATACATTCCATGTCTACTCCAGACCTTTCCAGTCATAGCTCCAAGTTCGTAATAATAATGCTTAGCCATCAAATTAGTTACCCTACGCTACACAATGGAGCTTGGATTATCAAAACAGCTGTTCGTACGTTCAACCTATAATACAGGGTGTAAACCACCTCATCACGAAGCCGTCAACCAAGCATTCTGTACATCAAACTAAGTAACTTTACGCAAAAATTATTGCTGGGAAACGACTTTTCTTTTTGGGGTGAAAAATCATGTTTTGTTGTAGAACTCAATGTAAAGCACTCAAAACATTATGCTGATGGATGTATTGAATAGGTCGGGGGTCGTGGAGATGTTTAAAGTAAAAATCTTACATAAAAAACTTGTATTAAAAAAAAAGTTGTCAAAAAGTTGGAACTTTGACTATCGATATCTCCGTAACTAGAAGGTTCCCAGGTATGGTGTAGAACAAAAAAATTATTGCATTGACGGGAAGAACAAGTGACTTTCGGCTTTGGGGGTTATCTTCGGAATTCTTGATCCGATTCCAAAAATTCTTTTTCTAACCGTATTTTGTCTCCAAGTGTCATTGGCTACAATTAAAACGTACTCTTGAGTTTATTTTCGTACGTAACGGGAGCGGAACCGCGAGCAAAAGCTAGACTAAAAAAACATCTTTTACTAAAAGCTATTACAAGCGAACTAGGAAAACAGTATCATACAAACTATTAAGAAGCTTATCTCACTACCCGGATCATAGTTTCTTCAAAATGTTACCGTACTCGACGATTCGTTAAATCATATAAAAATTCCATTCAAAATTAAATCATACTTTTCTTGAGACATGGTTCAAAATCGATTGTTACAAGGTAAGCCGTCTTCGCCTAAGAATATTTACGTGGGACGAAACATCGGTGAGGGGTTAAATTAGGGTGAATATAGGTCAAGGCAGGGTTTAGGCTCGGGAAAGTTGAATAACGTCGGAGCATAAAGGTTAACGTTGTTACCCTGCTCCCATTATAGGAAATCTAATTGTGCGGAATTCCGATAGTTTTTTTCGTAGAGGGATTTACGGGTACATGATTATTGCGGCGGGAGTGACTGTGTATTAAGATTGATGAATCAAATCAAGGTCAGATTAGGGCCTTGGAAGCTGCTGTTGTGTATCAAAAATGTATAATAGTTATAGTTTAAAAACAGCGGAACTGATTTTATTTTTATGATTACGATGTTTGCCTCATGGAAAAAGTTGTTCAGTTTGATGATCTTTACCACAGTCTTAAATATGACCACGTTTTTCTGACACACACTGTATTAAGTTACGAAATAAAAATAGGTTGAAAAGTATTTTTTGACGTGATAACGTCTTTAAAATCGTTTTAGTCGGGTGACATGTTCAGAAACTTGTGTCACACCAAAACCTCACAAGCGCGATCGCAGGTATAACGAGAGAGAGACGGACCGATCTCCCGTCTCATCTCGAGCGCTGCCAGTCATTCCGTGAAACTTGTCACGCGGAATCCTCACGAGCGGAGGCTGGCATAGCGTTCGAGTGAGTGGACCGATCTTCCGTCTCTCTCACTCTAGCGGCATACAAATTTGAAAAAATTGTTATCTTCATTAATTCCTTACTTCCCAAAAACTTATATCACCAATAAGACGTTATCACGTAAACATCTCGATCGTAAACCTACTTTACAAACAAGGATTAGACAACAAAAATAGGTGTATCTATCGACATCAACATCAGTTTTGTGTCCGTGCTATTAACCGTTGAGGAGTTCTCTCATGAGGAGGCGATCCGAACTGCAGGTTTAAGCCATTCCTGTTATATCATGATCTGTCAAATGACCATGTCTACTTCGTGGACAGATCATGGGTTAAAAACATATATTGTAACCAGAACTAACTGGTTGTGTGCAAAATTTAAGCGCAATCGGTTGGGGGTAATTGTGGAAAATTTAGTTGTAAGATTTAACCGTTAAATAAAAGCAAAAAAGTTAAATAAAAGCTTATAAAAAGAAGGGTCCTACATACTTAAAATAATCTGAGTCATAAGATGAGGTAGTAAAGTTAAGCTAAGCAAACCTCTAGTGAAAGATTATGAAAAGGTAGAAAATAATAAAAACAGACGAAGCCAAAATTTTAACTTATGAATTTAATTAGGTACCTACTTAACTTTATAACTTTTAACCAGACCACCGTATAGGTTTTATACGAGTAAATAAGTACCGTTCTCAAGTAATATTTTACGAGAGAAAATAAGTTTATGCCTCTCTAGTACTCTCTACCAACTCGACCTTTTTTATTATTCCCTAAGTTTTTAAAACTCTCATTAAGCTTAAGCAGAAAGTAGGTTACGAGTAGAAATTAAGTTTTACTCAAGATAATTAGTTATGAGGCGGTTTTTTTTAATTTTTTTATTCCCTAAGTAAAAATATTTTACTTAAAGCAGACATTTTTTCTTCAAAACATTTAAAAACTTGCGAGATAAACGTAAAAAGTAAGATTTTAGTAACACACCGCCACATACAGTCCATGTATAATTTTGTTGCTATCGGTCACATATTATGTAACTCTCGACCGGTACTGAGTTATTATATCATAAGAAAAACTAGAAAAACAGTTAGTCTAATCATGGTCTAATCTGAGGATCGAACCCACACTTACTCATAGCAATTGCTCTTGGAACTACATTAAGGAAGGATTTTTGGTTTTACAAAAGAAATTTACACACAAAACGACATATTATTACGGATAAAAAACCTATTATTTTGTTAAAATGGGCCATCAAAAGACGCTGACAAAGATTGTCTGAAGATCTCAATTGTACCGGTATGGGAACTTCGCCCTAAGGAGTTGCTTCCCGAGTTTCCCGACCCATATAGACAAAGTTAGTCGCGATACTGCGATTCATAAAGACGGTTTACTAAATAAAAGCTTCATAAATCGAGATGTAGGGCTGCTTAAAAGAGAAACAAAGAATACATTGTAAATCTTCTTCTTAGCGTGAAGAAGATTTACAATGTATTCTTTGTTTGTCTTTTAAGTTTGTAAATTGTAAATGTGAATATGAATCAGTCGAAGAAAAAAAATTTCAAAGAACTACCCTATAGTTCTTCGAAATTTCATTCTTCGACTGATTTAACTTGTAACACATGCTCATATAGAAATAGGTATACCAAATAACATATATTTGAATGAGGGACTCGTTTTTATAAAGTTGTTTTCAAGATATCGACGTTCAAATAGTTTGTGCCCAGATGAATCAGAAGCTGTAATCAGAAAATAGGCAGTGTAATCAGAATGCCACCCGGAACCAAGCACAGATGAATCAAATATTTAGCTTCGTAACACCGGGATCTAAGCCAACCAGCCGCACGTCCACCTTCTAGGTCGTCCGTTGCACGACTGGCGTCACCCGCACGGAAAGCCAGACTCTCATTGTTATTACCCGATCAAGTACGGTCAAGCGCAGCTTACGCCACATTAATCAGTATTATACGCCGGACACTTCTTATTTACTTATTTATGAACTATGTCTTGATAAACCTACAATCAAAATATAATGTTTTAGGCGTATTATTTAGGGCGTATTTCTTCTGTTTTCTCTATTATTTGTGAAAAATAATGTGATAGATCCTTTTACAATGTCAGCCTTAACGATAATCCAATTTTTCTGCGATCCGAATGTAACCTTTGAACTTATTAGCGTAGGCGATTGTTACAGGAGAAAACAATTTATATTGTTTGAAGAAATGTCTTTCGTAATTGACTAGAAATGCCTTAAAAATAAAGGAAACACAACACAGAGAACATTTTATTATTTTGTAAATAACTGATGTCCGTAATCTCATTATGTCAAGCTTCTTGTAAGTTAAAGTATTGTAAGATAAATCTTCAGTTTCTAAGCACACAATTTCTCCAGTGAAAGCCTTAACCGTAGAACACTGCCGCTTAACTAACTTATGACATAATCTTTAACCCATCACTTACCGGGTTACGACCGAGGGGAATAAGTTTATTTTGATTCAATTTCCACCAGTCCCTGCAGCGGGACGAGTGTCACAGCAATTTTCAGAATGCAGTCTGTTGCAGACCTCTTTAATATATACTGCACCACAGAGTATGGAATCGTCCCGGCTGCGTTTAGAGACGGCAGTACCAATAAAATTCATGGCGTCTAAAATGCATTGAGCGTAAAACTTCTGTCGTGGACCGCCTGCAAAAGACAGCAATCGTACATGACCGCAGGGAAATCAGGCATAGGGCCAACTTCTTATGACGTGCTTTCCGAAGCTCTGGGCTACTCTGCAAAAACCCAAAAACACTTTGCCTAAACAAAGAATCGAAACCAAAACCCAACGTTTGGCAATCGTGCTTGCGACCATGGGACCAACAGAACCCCGGCTCTATTTATAAGGTCGTCATTTGTGTCGTAGAGGTGACACGCTTGGTTATTTTGGAAAATATTGACATTGCCGGCTCTAGCAGAGCTCGGTGTATCTATTGCACAGTGCACCAAATCATGAGGGTTCCCAGATGTTTGTAAGAATGTTAGCCCCGGGGCCCGTTGTATTAGCATTTTTATTGCTTCGTCGAGCACCAGTATCAGCCCTAAAGCGAAGTTTTGTAATAACAGTTAACACTGAACAAAAGTAGAGCAGATGGAAGTTTTCTTGATGTGAACGTTCGCTACAATTGTCTCATTCAAATCTTGAAGATCTTTCCTTTATTGTCTTCTGTATGAAGTTTTATGATTACGTTTTGGATGGAGATTTTGTCTGTAATTAATACGTGAACTAGTGTCGCTTTGTTGTTTTAGAAGAAACTAGCGGACGTCACGCGGTTTCACCCGCGTTGTTCCCGTTTCCGTGGAAGTACGGCGATAAAATATAGCATGTTACTCGTTGATAATGTAGCTATATCCATTGCTAAAAGAATTTTTAAAATCGGTCCAGTAGTTTTTAAGTTTGTTGTACATACAAAAATACAAATCTTTCCTCTTTATAATATTAGTATAGATATATGTAGATGAGGAGATAATTATATCTGTTTCGCTTATCTTTTTGGCTATTAGCTGGGTTGGCTTTTGTTTGACGATCTTGACAGCGAATTGTAATGATTTGAAGTCGTTTGTTGGTTGCGGATTTCCTGATATTTCGACGTTGGCTCTGGGTGTTCTTGACGTTTATTCATTAAAAAGCCAAAGAAATGCAAGGGAAGGTAATAAGATACGTAATAATTTACATAAAGTCGACTTTATGAACAGTTTGTGGTACTGCATTGATAAAACTTGTAAGAGTGATGAAAAAAAACAATTTTTCCACACTAATATCAAAATTCAACGCGAGAAGAATAGAATTTTTGGTATTTTTCAAACTTTTCTGGGCAGCGTATACTATTGTGTATATTAAAGTACACAATAGTATACGCAACACTTATTATGTTTTGAATACATTCTATTATTTTGATAATGTCTTTTTTATTCCGAATAAATGTATGTATTTTCTTTATTCATTTTTGTTCTTTCAAACAGAAACGGATTGCTTTTCTGTCTTATTTGCGCAGGCCAATTAAACGATTAAAATATCTGCTTTTCTCTTACTACGAAACCAATGAGAGCTGTAAATACTTCGATATAATTAGTGACGACAGTAACGTTGATGAATCTGCAAGGAGTCGGTCTAGCGTGAGCTTTGCTACTAATGATTATTATCTATCCCCTCAGATTGACCCAGATCTGCAGCTTCCGATCAGAGAAGCTATGCCATTTGCAGTACAGCAGCTTATGAAGAGTTGTTTGAAAATAATTGGACGATGTTTAAGTCGGTAAATTAAAATTAGCAATATTTCGTTGACCTCCACAACTCAATTAGTACTGGGTAATACGATAACCCTTGGTAAGACTGGCTGTCAGACTTTGGGGCCATTACTGTAACGACTGTCAAAGGTATACAAATGACAGCCGGGACCAACAGCTTAACGTGCTTTCGAGGCACGGTGGAAACTCGGTATGTAATGGGTGGTCTGGTCATCTATACACGGACCAATCCATATAAGTAAGCGCGGCTTAACTTAAAAATCGGCTCAAGCAGCTGTTATTATTTAGCTACGAGCTCCTCCAAAAAAAGCAAGATTTACATACATACATATTCACGCCTTTTTCCATAGAGGAAGAAGGTATGGAAACAACAGAACGCAACTTGACGATCCTTATAAATGAAGGTATGTATTTTCCGTTCACCTCGTCCACGGTTATACATCTAGCCATACGCTGGTTGCGAATAGGTTCCGATTAAAAAATAAAAAAATTAAATAAAAAATATTTTCATGTATTAAATAAATTTCAATGTAGCTTTCAATCGGAAATACAATTAAAAACATGAAGCCAGGATTTAAAATAAATCGTATTATTAACGCATTCATGAAAAGGTGCACGTCAAAACCACTGAGTTCGTATGGGACTGCATTTTCTTTGGTCAACAATTGGATGATTTTACATATTATACTTAAACGGACTGCAGCGGTGGTCCAGTGGTGGCGAGCCTGACTTACGAGCAGTAAGCCGTGTGTTCGAACCTAGGCAGGCGCATTACTTTGTGTAATTTATTTCATCACCAATGCTTTGAAAACATGGTGAGGAAACCGGCACGTCCTAGAACCAAAAATTCGAAGACATGTGACATCTACCTACCTGCAGTGGGTCCGCGTGGTGGATTATATAGCCCGTTCCCTGTCATAGAGAGGAGGCCTGTATCCCAGCAGTGGGAACATTATAGGCTGATTATGCGTATGCTTTCTTCGGTCAATAATTGAACATTTATTTGTTCATTGTTTTTTTTTTTGTTATTGATTGTTTTGATTGTGGATGATCTTATAAATCATGATCTGTCAAAGGACCAATTTGTTCGAGATACCACTGTTTAACTATTGTGTCTACTTCGTGGACAGATCAAGGGATAATATTAAATACGTTAAACCTAAAATAAACCTATCATCAACAAAATTCATCTAGCATAGGTACATACATATTGAATCGTGGGCGATCTCTTACCTGACCTTTAAAATAAATTCCTTTCAGGCATATTGAGAAAGGTATTCTATTTCGGGATAATTGCTATCCTGCGTTATTTCCAGCTCATTTTATGCATAGTTGACCTAGCAGTTTCTTCACCAAAAAAAGGTTAAAAAAGGTTGAATGTAACAAGTCATATTACTATTATAAAAATGCGAAAGTTTGTTAAGATGTATGTATATGGATGGATGGATGTTTGTTACTCTTTCAATAAAAAATATTGAACGGATTTGGATAAAAATTGCCACACAAGTAGTTTATTTATAAGCTAGTACGTACTAGCTTCGCCCGCGTGGTGTATGACGTCATAAAATTACATGGTCTACTTGCAAGTGTGGCAAGTGTTCGTCAGCTGGGTTGAGAGCCATTTACACAAACTAAATCATGGCCATTTTACTTGCAACCTTTTTTGAGCAAAACATATTCATATATGGAATCAAAACACAATCCACAAGATACGCAACAATCTCTACTGCTCAGTTTGTGCAACACCGCCATTGAAAAGATTGATGGTAGCGCGCAATGGAATGTAAAGCAAAATTAAAGACATCGTTTTTCATTGTCTTCCTAGTCATTCTTTTACGTCACAAGAGTTTCTCGGGCATGCCTTTCATGTATAAAATACTACACACTTTTGCACGTGGCTTGGTCTGCTTGTAAGTTGGAAAGAGTCCCACGGGAGCGATTGTTACTTACCAGAATAAAAAGTATCCTATTTTCTAACCGAAATCATGGTCTATCCGTGTGCCAATTTCATCAAAATTCGTTCAGCGGTTAAGACGTGAAAAAGTAACACATAGACACACGAGCACAGATACTGTCGCATTTATACGTACGAGTATTAGTATGAATATAATATTAGTTGACTGCCTCGTTGGTCTAGTGGTTGCAAGGGACGACTGCTAAGCATGCGGTCTTTGGTTCGATTCCCAGGTCAGGCAAACAGTTATTGAATTTTTCCATTAGAAATTTCTCAGTAGCAGCCACGCAGTCTGCATTTGTGCCCGGTTTTATGGCAATAGGCTCACCCGGTATTACATGGGACTTAAACAACTGGCGAAATTGGGTGTTCTAATTAGGTACACCTCTGCCTACCCTTTGGAGATTACATGGCAGACGTAATGTTATTAGTATGGGTAAGACTTAAAACAAACATAGCCAGAACTTGAGAGGAATCTAGGTTAAAGCTGAAAAGCCTTATTATATCCAGCACCCAAGTAATCCCTCCCTTCAGGACTAGAATCAATTGGTGCCATTTAGATTTTAGGTCAAGATTTCCGATAATCTTGGAAAAATAGATGGTGTACGATTCTGTCTGATTGCAGAAGCTTTTGTGATATATTTTAGGATACAATAGAACCTACTTACATAGTATATGTCAGACGCAATTTTGTGTCTTAATGTTCCTATTTTTATTATACGAGTAAGCAAAGTATTATATAGTCTGCCTCATTACAGAAAGAGTTGAGCAGAATAGGAATCATTGTTACGCTACCTTTAACTACACAATCCGTGGTTGATAGTCCACTTTCCTAAATAAACACTTCCCAAAATAAGCAACACACAACACAAATTCAAAGTTCACTCACTCACTCCCACACAAAAATAAGCATGTAGTGCCTATAACTTACTCCAAATACATTTGCTATTCCGGAGTTCCGTGCAAAAACATCGCCCCACGTTTACTCTACGATATCCTTTACTTAAGCCACACATGTGCCAAGACCGAAGTCCCCGTGTGCCAAATTTGGGTCAAGGATCAAAGGACTAGTTATTCCCAATGAACGTAGTCGTCTGTACATAAGTCTTGGCGGAGAAATTGGGCCGAATTCGTCACAATTGCGGGTGGAATACTATCCCCATTCCAGACTCCTGAAAGAATTTTTAAGAACGAGAATTTCTAGCCATTTTCGGTCTGAAGACGCTAAATTTATTTGCAGGATAAAAAATAATGACTGCTCTTACTTTTCGTTACTCAACAATTCGCTCCTTGCGAATTGTTGAGTTACTTTGTTGAATGTTGGGTAGAAGGCGTTTATGTAAATACGAAATTAGATTGTGATGTGCTTATAAATAGATTCAATATCAAGTTATAGGTATAATTAGGAATATTTAACGCTAAAAGTAAAATATATGCTCTACCCACGCTTGTTTGTTTCTTATCATTTTCTAGGTAAATGTCACGAGTTTAAGATGAGTTTGGTCTTTAATAACTTTGTTAAATATACAATTTGTTTAGGATCTTAAATGAAATATATATTTTGTTTCAGAAATGCCTTTACTGCTTTACATATAGTTTTTTAACATGTGAAAGCATTTTGCGAATCCGTGAACAAATCATACGTTGACAGAACGTTTTATCAAGTATGTAAGTATGAAATAGCACTATCTTCTAAACAAACGGAGTTTAAATAGTCTATTTATTGTAGCTTACGTATATTTTACCCATTGTACAGTAAGTTATACCTTATCTGTGTCGTTTCAGACATTTTGGTGGACGCGGCCGCACCCCAGGGGGTGTTCGACGTAACTTTTAATAGACATTCTCCGAAAATATTACGAAAGACTTGTAAAATATTTTTCATTTTTTCTCTTTATTGTTTTTATCAAAGTAATTATTATGTGCAACAATTGCCGGGAACTCCGTAAAAAAGTAAACAAGATCGCAACCCGGATTCTTAAATAAGCT
This sequence comes from Xestia rhomboidea, assembly GCA_963853795.1. Taxonomy (NCBI): domain Eukaryota; kingdom Metazoa; phylum Arthropoda; class Insecta; order Lepidoptera; family Noctuidae; genus Xestia; species Xestia rhomboidea. The sequence goes on along the minus strand of OY970767.1, from coordinate 14,586,386 downwards.
TTTGTTTTACAAAAGAAAATGTTAAGGCCTCTCACAGACGGACTGCATCGCACTCACTGACGGACTGCATCGTAGCAGCCGCACGCAGTCGATATATTAACTGCATGCAGTTATCTGCAGTCAGATCTGACTTTGCGCAGTTGACTCCACGCATCTAGCCCAGGACACAGATAATATCCCAGGAGCTCAGTGTAAGATTTGACGTCGAAATGGAAGCACAGACGTTAACTTCTCTTATTATTATTACCGGCGGCAGCGGTGTAATCGAATTGAAAAACTGCAACAAAATTGTTATTGATCGTAAACGTTGACATAATAAATTGATGATTTTCGCTAAAGATTGAAGTTTTAAAACCTCTTATGTATTTAACAGCTTTTTTTAACCCGTTGACCATTAATGATTAACAGTTAAATTACATTAACTAAAGAACCGTCAATGACCCATGCCTAGCTGCGTTATGCTCCTTGACTAACTGCACACGACTGCAGCCGACCGCGTGAAGTTGACATCATGAACTCAAACTCAAACCAAACCAAACTCAACTCAAACTCAAATCATTTATTTCAATTAGACCATTACGGCACTTTTGAATGTCGAAAATACAAAAAAAGCAAAGCTACAGTCACAGTCACAAGGCATAATAACTTGAGAAAGTACTGTAGTTGCCCATTCCCTAACGTAGATCTCTATGGAGAAGAACGGGCAAGAAACTCCATGGACACTCTTTTAAATCAAAAATATTGTTACAAAATCTTGGTTACACCATTCATGTTGAGATTATACATATATGTGAGAACGATGTAGAAAGACGTGCACATTAAGAGCGTCCAGAGTAAAATGATAAATCAAAAATTAAAAAAAAATAAAGTAATTAAAATGAACGAACCGTGGCAGCTAAGAGATGACCAGTCCCAACTGAGAGCGCCCGTTCACGAACATGACGCATGTATCGGCGCCATTCAACTCGACCATATTTAAGGGAACTAAGTGACCCGACACACCCGCCACCCTCAGCGAGACATTTGAGTGAGCATGACATTCTCTCGTAGCCACCAAGGCATATTCAAGTCAATGAAAGATAACTAAATGTAAGTGGTGGCTGAACAGTACAAAGTACTCACACATGTGCTATGCAATTATATAATACTAAAAACTGGAATCTATACAATGCAAGTAGGTATATTTTTACAATCTTCTGCAGCTTCCACAATACATTAACATGGGAATCAATTCTTCTTCTTCTTTGCGTGTCGATAGACTCAAATAATGCCCGACCAGTACAATCAATTAGTTTGCAACTATGGTTGTGGAGCAGGACCAGCATTTAGCCAAGCATTTTTATCATCAATGTAATCCCCCAACTTATAATATGCTTGCCTACATAGTGTGCGTTTTATACAAGATTTAAATTTCGTCTCATTCAGTTGAAGAATGTAGGGAGGCATTTTATTGTAACATTTCAAACAGTACCCCATGAAAGATGAATCTACTTTAGCAAGCCTGAAACCTGGCTGAACTAGTTGGTCCCTATTTCTAGTGTTATAATGGTGTCTGTCACCTCTTTTACTGAATAAATGCAGATTTTTCCTAACGTACATGATATTTTCGTAGATGTATTGACAAGGTACTGTCATGATATTAATTTCCTTAAACAGTTCTCTTAGATAATCGCGTCTACGTAATTCATATATGGCTCTGATGGCTCTTTTCTGCAGAATAAATATAGACTTGATGTCTGCAGCCCGTCCCCATAGTAAAATACCGTATGACATAATACTATGAAAATAACTAAAATAGACTAGCCTCGCGGTATCAATATCAGTAAATTGACGGATTTTTCTAACAGCATATGCAGCTGAACTCAGCCGTCCTGCAAGAGATGTTAAATGAGGACCCCATTGTAACCTTGAGTCGAGCGTGATTCCCAAGAAAACCGTTTTATCGACAAATTCTAGTTTCTCTTGATTCAATATTATGCCACAATCATTACTTTTGACATTTGGTAGAGCAAATCTAATGCACTTAGTTTTTTTCCCATTTAGTACTAAATTATTAGCGGTAAACCAATTATGGACCTGCAGTAGGGCGTTATTTACGTCGTCAAGATCAGTGGCACGTCTGTTTATCCTAAATATTAAAGAAGTATCGTCAGCAAACAACACCATATGCGGATGGTTGTTAAATAAACGGGTTAGGTCATTAATATATACTAAAAAGAGGAAGGGACCCAATATCGAACCTTGATGACTGCATGCAGTCGAACGTACAACTGCATGCAGTCGAACGTACAACTGCATGCAGTTGAATATATCGACTGCGTGCGATTGCTGCGATGCAGTCCGTCTGTGAGAGGCCTAAGTGACGGAAAAGAAAATTTAAAGAGAATCTTACTATGAAGTTTGTAGTCGAAACATTAAAAAAGTTAAAAGTTCCTATTAGGGGGTTATTGTACATTCGCCATAAAGTAAATTCGTCACATTTTGTAAACTCCATTCATTAAAAGTGTAATTACAACGTAAAGCGTGTTCGGATATCATAAGATTAGAAATACTAGACAAACGTAGACTACGTCAAACATGGGACACTAGTAGGCATCTCAGTGACAAAAGACAGCTGAACAAATCGGCCAAAAAACTAAAATCCCTTATATGGGAGGCCAGCGAAGCCGCCCTGGAGACATACTTAGAAGGTCTATCACCTACAAAAGACACAAACCATTCATTATGGAGAGCGTGCAAAAATTATAATCGGCCATCGCTCCACAAACCTCCACTCTGGACACGTAATGGAAATTGGGCTAAGACCGCACAAGATAAGGCTAATGCATTTGCATGTCATCTCAGCCAAGTTTTTAAACCAAACGCTGCTTGTCCGAACGTAGATGAATCAGACATAGACCTTATCCTTGATCAGGACTATTAACTTGATCTACCTCTGAAGACGGTAACACCGGAAGAAGTCTCCAGACACATCAAATCCATGGACGACAACAAGGCCCGGGGGTTTGATCTCATTGACAAGAAAGTCCTAGAAGACCTTCCGCGTAAGGTTAAAGTTTATCGCACGACATTGTTTAACGCCATTCTGCAGGTAGGATACTTCCCGGATCTGTGGAACATCTCCCAAATCTTAATGCTACACAAACCAGGTAAAGTCACTTCTTACAGACCGATTAGCTTACTGCCGGTTATATCTAAGCTATTTGAAAAAATCTTTCTGCAAAGACTCAACAATGTCCTGAAAGAAAAGTCAATCATTCCAGACCATCAATTTGGCTTTCGTAAAGAACACATAGGTTGGCAAGAGTAATAAGGAAGGCATTTCAGAGTAAAGAATTATTGTTTATCAGCCATTCTGGACATCCAGCAAGCTTTCGACAGGGTTTGGCACAAGGGGTTGTTATGCAAAATAAAATCCCTATTACCACACACGTGTTTTGGAACGCTGAAATCGTACTTAACCAACAGAATATTCCAAGTCGAAGAAAATGATTGCACATCGGACTTCTATCAAACGACCACAGGAGTGCCTCAAAGGTCTGTACTGGGGCCTGTCTTGTACTTTCTGAATACATCCGACCTGCCAAAAAGCAAAGAGTTTACAGTCGCGACTTTTGCAGATGATACAGCTTTACTCGCCTCGGACCTATGTCTAGTTAAAGCATCTGAACTCCTACAGAGTGGACTCCATAAAATCGAGAAATGGATGGCCAAATGGAGAATTGCTGCTAGTGAGTCCAAATCAGTGCACGTAACCTTCACACTCCGCAAAGAGGACTGCCCACCAGTAACTCTAAATAATACACAACTGCCCCATCAAAACTCGGTAAAATACCTGGGAATGCATTTAGACCACAGACTCACTTGGAAGAAACATGTGCAAGCAAAAAGAGATCAGATCAACCTCAAGTACAAGGGTCTCTACTGGTTGCTGGGTAGGAACTCAAAACTAGCAATTGGCAAAAAGGTTCTCATATACAATGTTGTGCTAAAGCCAATCTAACCTATGGAATTGAACTAAGGGGCACAGTATGTAGCACCAATATAACAATAATACAAAGGGCGCAAAACTACGTCCTGATTCAAATTTCAAATGCGCCATGGATCATCAAAACAAAGGAGATCCATGAAATTCTTAACCTACCATGGTAATGGTTAAAGAAGTGATAGACTACTATGGCTCCAGCTACAAGTCACGACTGCAAAGACATCCAAATTAGCTTGCAGGACAGCTTACTATCCCTGAAACAATTCGTCGACTGAAGAAACGACGAGATCCCTTTGACGACAAGAATAAGAAAATGGGGAAAAAAAGTGTAATCGCCACATGCATAAAAAATATGTGTAAATTCGTCACAAGTCTTCATAGGGTACATCATTTTTGCATAAAGTACTGGTAGCAAACAAAGTTATTGGTTTTTAGCGCTCGAAATGAAAATGATTTCTAAAATCTTTCTTTTCTCCCAAGATACGAATTACGATAACATGTCCCTGGCTGAAGTTCTTAAAAAACTTTCTTTTATGCATCATTTTAAAGACTTGTAACATACGCGGTCTTAGGCTCCGCGCAAACGGGCCACCGGTGGCCGCCACCGGTGGCTGTCACGCGCCACGTCATGCTTTTTCTGCTGTCTGTACGGAAACAAGCAATATGGCTGATTTTTCTTCATGAAAATAGAGCTGTGACGAGTTTACACATACTTATTTACTTTGTGGCGAATGTACAATAACCCCTATTAGGATTATAAGCACTGAAAATTCAGTGATTTGTTTTAACAATTGCAATTCAGAGTCTCAAATTATTCACAAATAAAACCTTGCAATTAATATTAGTGTATTTCTATAATTCAATATTTACTAATAAACTAAGATTAATAACACACATTTTTCATAATGATAAAACATTCGACTGTTACACTTAAAATGAACACACTCTAAATTATTGAGAAAAAATAATCCATTTTGTCTAACACGTACTAACCAGCAAAAATATAGATGTATGGAAGCCCATACATTATGGGTCGAATAATAATCTTAATATACACTCGAGAGCAATGAATCCGGGTCACTTAAAGAATGTTAAAAATCTCGGAAACTAAAAATGATAGGTTAATGCAATAAATTGTATTTAATAGACAATGTAATACTCCTTAAATGAAAGTAAAAAAAATATGAGTCACCATACATTTTATTAACACAAAATTACATAAAGAAAAAAACTGCTGCCTTAAAACAAAAATAGGAAACATGAAATTTTTGAACTTTATTACGATTTTCTTGAATTTTAATACTTCGTATTGCCTCCTCGTACTTCCATTACTGCGTTTACGCGGTTTGGCATGCTGTACACCAAGTTCCTTATACGATTTTGGGGAATATTCTCCCATTCCTCTGTGAGAGCAATTTTGAGCTCACGAAGCGTGATTGGGGGAGGGTTTCGTTGTTTTACGCATCTGCCTAGCTCGTCCCAAGCATGCTCGATCGGGTTGATATCCGGGCTGCGCGCTGGCCACTCCATACGAGTAATGTTCATCTCTTGAAGGTAGTCATTCACAATCCTACCTGTATGAGGTCGGGCATTGTCATGCATAAATATAGCATCCTCTCCTAAATTGACCATAAATGGACCAACGTGATCATTGAGGATTTCTTCCACATATCTTACGCTAGTTAAAGAGCCGTTTTCTATGATCACCAGCTCTGTGCGACTTTCAGAAGAAATTCCGGCCCACACAAGTACAGACCCACCACCGTAGCCTACTTTTTCTTCGATGCATGCTTGCTTGAATCTTTCCCCTGGTCTTCGATACACTCTGTGTCTTCCATCGTGCTTGTAGAGCATCAATTTTGATTCGTCGGAGAACATAACTTTTGACCAATCTTCAATACTCCAATTTACGTGGCTCTGGGCATATCTTAGTCTTGAAATACGATGCCCACGCTCCAGTTTAGGGCCGTTTGCAGGTCTAAGGGGTTTTAAGTTAGATTCAGCAAGCCGACGTCTTACTGTCCATGCACTTGGGTTACTTCCTCCGAGGCGTCGAAACTGATTTGTGAGTTCAGTTCCTGTGAGAAAGCGATTTCGAAGCATGGTGTTCACCAAGTATCGGTCTTCTCGTGCTGTGGTACACCTGGTTCTGCCCGTTCCTGGTCTGCGTAGGTTAGAACTAGTTTCTTCGTAACGTCGGAGAACTCTTTGTACTGTTGACAGCGACACACCGACAGTCCTGGCTGTATCGCGCTAACTCCGGCCGGTTTCCAGCATTGTAAGTATTCTGGTGCATTCTTCAGGCGTAAGCGACATAATTTCAGCTTGAATAATGAATATAGAGCACTATCAACATGGTTTATGTACCCACATAAATGACAGATTACAAACAAAAGCAAAACCAAATGCTGTAATTTCGTAGTTCCATCTTCGAAAGTGGCCCTTTTTCAAATTTGATTTTTTTATGATATAACTATACAATAACTAAGAAGTTTTAATACCTTCATTTAAGGAGTATTACATTGTCTATTAAATATAATTTATTGCATTAACCTAGCATTTTTAGTTTCCGAGATTTTTAGGATTCTTTAAGTGACCCGGATTCATTGCTCTCGAGTGTATTATGTAGGTTATAAAAGAATATACGTAAAGTTTTTTTGTTCAAGAGTCGGCAATAAATCAACAAATGTTATAAGTACTTAATGTAATAAAACCTGCATTTATGTGTTTTTTTGTACTGAAAATATAAGACGCAGTTTATTAAAACCTTTCAAATTATGTTTGTTGTTAGTAGGAATGCATGAACAGAACAATAAAATTTAAGGCTGTTTTCTAAAACTTACTTACGTACGTATAACTGTTAGTTAATATGCGTACGTCCGGAGCTATCGATGTTTCCATAAACAAAGTTAGCTTGAAATATCCTATCCGCGTCACCAACCTGTCACTTGATTCATAGAAAAATCAAAGAATACTTTTCTGTGACGTTAAGTTTCTAACCGTCCGTAAGCTAAATGTCAAACAGAGATAGCAACCTACCGAAAACAGCTAGTAACTTATTGAAAATGACCGTTAAAGAATCACTACACTTGTCTTTATTTATTAAATTGATTATTTTGCGAGGGTAAACCGAAAATAAATGTACGTGTCATATATAAATTGCATTAAATGATAAAGTTTATATTCGTTTAAGTAGAAATAACATCAATCGAAAACAAATATTACAATAGACTTCAGGTAGAACTTATCAATAAACACTCAAATATATTAAGGATACGAAAGTATAACAGTTAAAACTAAGGAATACCTTTCGGTCAGCAAGACAGACATCTGTCAATTACAAGACTTGTATAACACACACACATTCACACACACACACACACACACACATTCACATTCACATTGACATTAGCTTGTTTCAACTGTCTGTCCGTTAAAACAACTCCTTTTAAAACTAAAATGTTAAAGTCTGAATACTTCGTGCTTTCCTTACAAATTGTGGACTTAAATAGTGACTTAGGAGCAAGTTTAAGACGACAAGGACGCTTCAGGTAGACACCGCAAGCAAACTTAACCCTCCAACCACCGGCAGGGGGTAATAGACGATCTTTAGAGAGCTTGCGATCCCGCAAATTGTCTTTTGTTAATGTAACTGAGGGCTAGCACAAGAAACGTTTAGGCGGAGTTTTCTTTGGTAAAGTAATTTAGCGTTAGAAGTAGATTATAGCGACCAGGAGATGGGATTAAAGTTTATGTAGTGTATTTTGTAGAGGAAACTTAGGTTCGACTACATCGTTGGTCCAGTGGTCGAAAACGCGACTGCTGAGTATGAGGTCCCAGGTTCGATTCTCGGCTCAGGCAAAGTGTTATTGGGTTTTCCCTCAGGAATTTCTCAGTAGCAGCCACGGAGACTGGATTTGTGCCCGGTTGATGGCAATAGGCTCGCCCTCTATTACATGGAACTTAAACATAACTGGCAAAATCTGGGTCTACTATTACAAGTCCTCTGCCCAACTCTTCGGGGATTAAAGGCGTGATGGTATGATGGTGATAAGTCATATTGTAAAAATTTAATAATATAAAGTATTTTTTTTTTTCATTTCATATGGGGGATAATTATATTGGTACATTCATGGCAAAATTCCACAAACAATTATAGGCAATCCTTGCTTTGTTTGCCTCTTGACTGCAAAGTCAAAGTCATAATTAATTAACCTATCTAAGTAGATATCCATTTGTGCAGTCGAATGTGTGATTCGGTCGACTGCACCGAATACCTGTAGCCTTAGCCAAGTTGACAATCTACAATCGTTAATGCATAGAAAACTAACCAAATGTATGGGAAAGGCATCATTTCAACGTTAAGTCACGTGGTCATAACAACTGTAAGTAGGTTACGATTTATATGGGATGTAGCGATCACGAATGTAGAAACGAAAACATTTCATTCTATCATCTTGATCGATGTTAACTTGTCTACGAAGTTTCTATTCGTTTGTTTTGACCACGTGACATAACGTTTACGATTGTAGAAAGAGAATCGATACGAATCGTTAGTAACTTGGCTAGGCCTGCAGATCATAGTTACAGTACCTACTCACTACGCTGATTCACGTTCATTAGGTACAGAAAAATAAAATGCTTCAAATAACAACCTTAGCTAGAAAAATGAATCGATTACTGCGATGAACGAACTCATTCAAGTTACTCCAGTTTTATTCAAAATGAAAGTAGTTGGTTGTAAAATAACGAAGGAAAACCCGTTTTTAATAGAGTATGTAAAATAACCGGCGTTTTGAAGTATTACTTTACTCCTTTCAAAGTTTTATGTAATGTTTTGTATGAAGGTAGCTAAGCTACTGAAGTTCTGAATGCTGGAAAAATACAAAGTAAATTAATGTTGAGGTAACTGTTTCCTTTTGTAACATGATTGTGTTGTTACCTTTAACCGGAAAATAAAAGCATTTGTTTGAATGTTGAAATAAGTTTTCGTTGTAATTAAAAAACTCTCCCCTTTTCTCATGGATGTCCGTTCGTGAGAAAAACACCACCTACTACCATATTCTAATACCCCTTTTCTTTTGTTCTCGTCGTATTTATTACAATTTACAATACCAAGGTAAGGTTAAGGATCCTAAGGCCCCGGACACGAAGTCTGCGGCGCGGGAGCGGGCGGCGAGCGGCAAACGAGCGGTGCCCGCGCGTCTGCATTAACGTAGTGTTGTGCAATAGTATTTGTTTTTATTATCGACCGAAATTTCAAAATGAAATCAAAGGAATTAGTATCAAAAAGATGTTGTCGTCGCTGTTTAGACATTTCGTTAGACAAACGTTCACACAAACGTAATGTTCACCAAAAAATCTCAAATATGTAAACCCCAGCAGTCTTCGACGCCCCAGTCTACTTGTCCTGCCAAAGACACGTACAAATTACGCTAGAAAGAATATCACCTATGAAGGAGCACAGCTTTATAATAATTTACCATCCAGTATAAAAAAGGTAAGCTCTTTCAACGGTTTCAAATCAAAACTATCAAATTATATTATTGAAACCCCCACAAACAATGTTACTAGCTTACCAGTTAAGATTAAAACCGTTGAACGTGTATCCCAACCAATTTAAAAATTATAAAATCTTAAGACCAAGAATTTAGGAATATGTTAAGATTAAGAATCTCGGTGACCGTTACCTAGAATAAGTTTATTACATTATGTTATCATAGGTTCTCATGTAAGTGGGTCTTTTGTCTTTTTGAGAATAAAGTATATTAAACCTAAGCCTAACATCATTACGCCGCTCTAGCGCTGCGCGATCTGCCCGCTGACTTCGAGACCGGGTACAGCGTCGCCGCGCCGCTGCCCGCGCCTCCACCGCCGCCGCTGACGTGTCCGAGGCATAATACTACTTCTCTTAAGATACACTTAATCGTCGAAATCAACACACAAAAGTTGATCAATCACCTCTAGACCAGACAAGCACACCATTGGAAACATGCGTTCCACAAAAATCACTCAAAACTTATCATTGTATCAAAAATGAAAATAATAAATATGGTGTACACTAGAAATACCAATTAGGGTTTAGAATAAAACCACCAAATTATCAGTAAGTAGATGAAACGCGAGTTTAATAATGCAAAAAAGCATATAATTCACTGCAATAAACAAAACCAGAAAAATATATGATATTCTTCAGGATATATGCTAGTATGATAGAGTTTTGAAAACATAATACAACTAATTTTACACGAAAAAAAAAATCACGAACTTATCTCTAAAAATTTCTTTTAACGAGTAAAAACCATAATAAAATACATGCGATCATTCTGATTTTTTGGCAAATAATTCTACAAGCAACATATTAACATGACAGTGTTTTTTTGTTTTTTGTGTTTTGTTTTTTTTGTAAATCGCAAAAGAACACTCATTTCGCACTATTCGGTCCGCAGTGACTGACGTAACAATCACTTTGTAGTGCAAGCTGATTAGAACTTTATTCTAACAGTATTTCAAACAAAGTTTGAACCACCTTAAATAGAGTTGCTAATTTAGCTCCTGTGCCTTAAGGGTACGTGTACTCGCTGCCCGGTATAGTAGAACAGGATACAAAGCTCATTCGGGAATCACCATGGAAAATAAACATGAAACAGCAAATCCTATTACATGTCCATTAACAGTGGACTAAGCGACATCCTCACGCCACGTAAGTGGGTTAACGATAATCTTCTGGCTGGAACTACGTATCTACTCTTATGTAAAGTCTATACGAAGCCATGTTTCCTATTAATGTTATGTCCACTAAAAACGAATATCACCCTAAAGCTTGTGTAAATTAGGTTGATTTCAGAATGATTCGTTTGAAAATAGAATTGCTAGTGTTGCAAAACTCGTAAATGAAATGAAGTTGTGTCGCAAACTGAACTTAATGTCTGGGCTGTTAAGTTGTTTATCCAAAAACACAATTTTGTTGACATGTTTGGAAATTAAACTGTCAACTCTGTATACGTATCTACCCTACGCCTAAATTGCTTAATTCACCATCCGAGGAGACTGGACATAATGACGCTTTTAAGTACTTAGTGACGTTAGGCGTACTAAAATCAGTGGGTAGCCTGCGAAAAACGTCATTAGGCCTACCTAATGCTCTTATGTAATGTTAGACAGCTGTGCTAGGTCAATAGAGTCGAATTTTACACGATATTTCACTTATGGAGTTAGGCATTTTAAATGACTAGGTACCTACTTTCTACTAATGAGACATTGTGCTGGTTTCTTATGATGGTTGCTATGTGATGTTGGTTTTACTACAAGCGCTTTAGCAAATACTTTTGACAACCGTGTACTGCGCCCCGAAAGACATAGCGTTAGAAGGCCTCCCGCAAGCTGGACCAATGATCTTGAAAAAGAGGACTGGTCGATGACACAAGGCTTGCACCTTTGCCCAGCAGTGGACCTCGATGAATATTAGAATGTACTAAGCCTGGTCCCAAAAACTCACATCACTACTTAACACAGAAAAAAGACATAACATACTAAACAAACAACATGTAATATGCAAGCAAAGTAATGAAACTTTCAACATTTACTTATATTTGAGCAGCCACATAATATAATCTCAAAACACCAATAACCAAGCGATACATCTAAATCCCAAAGGCAACGCAAGCGAAACCATTCACAGGAGCAAGCGAAGTAATAACATATGATTTATGGTTTGTATGTAAATGCATCACCCTGTAGCTATGTGTTGCTCAATGGCCGACGCCTCACGCTGTTTGACGGTGCGTAATGTGTGTGAAATATGCTGTGATAACTGTTTAGTTCAAATTGTTTACGGATAGAGAGAAGTAGAGTTATCACATAAGTACCGCAAGTGAAAAGTATAAAAAAACTTCGGGAACAATAATAGTAATATTCAAAATAATAAATATTACATTATTATTATATTATTTTTTTGTTATTTTTTTATTTTATTTTTTAAATTTATTATTATTTTTATTTTTTTTATTAATATTATTATTATTGTATTCCCGCGATCATGATGCTTGCAACAGCGTCGAAATATCGGGAGCTCATAGAACCTAAGGAAAATCACGGATATCATCCCGTTAGTACTTTAAGTATATTCAAAATCATCTTACTACTATTACAAATGCGAAAGATTGTGAGGATATTATATGTATGGATGTTTGTTACTTTTCCACGCAAAAACTACTGAATGGATTGATAGTTTATAACCTGAATTAACACACAATATATTATATGATACTTTTTATCCCGTTAGTATGATCCCCTGGGACAATAACCGAACTCCATGCTGCGGGCATCTGCTAGTTATTGATAAAAGAAGGATATAAACTGTACTTTCTGTACCTAGGAAGATATTATGTTGTGGTTGAGACGAACTCAAATCGTTGTTACAAATTAAAAAAAAAATATTTCTCTTCCACAAATAAAGAACATACAGTACTTACGTTGTAACATAATTATATAAACAGGAAAAAGTATTTTATTTGTGGGAGACTGGCGCCTAAACTAAGCCGAGGCCTGTATTTTAGGACACCAGGTCCCCACTAAGATAGTTATTAGGAAATCTAACAAAAGTAGGGCTAAAGATTGCAATACAATTCTCATCAAAGTTTCTAAACCAGATAGGCAAACTAATATTAAAAGTACTCATTTAAGGTAGAGTGGGAGAGTAAACGAGTGTGTTTTTGTGTGGCAGTGTATGAGTGATGTCTTATGAGCGTGTGTTCATGAATGAGTGTACAATGTGTGGTTGAAGATCAAGTTGTTGGTCCTAATATCCGCAAATCTGTCACGCAATTTGTGACAAACTGGACGAATTGTTTTGGTCAATTTGAATGTACAACGGGTGAGCGAGGTGCTTGGCCGTATTGCTGCCTAAATATCGGAAAGTTATAAAATAACTAAACGCAGTATTTGGAGCAAAACTGCCCTAAAATGAATTGGCACACTCGTAACTTAGTGAGAAAAACAAGGCTGAAAAGTTATAAACCCGACGGTGTAACGTTACAACGCTATATTATATTTGCCCTGTACAGGCCAGGGTAAATACAGTTTTATTATTATATTGTATGTAACCTGCGTTACTTTTACGAATCATTTATTACTTTGTGGAAAACGAACAAAGGGAGAGACCCCAAACAAAATTCTGAAAACCGAATGTGCTTTTTGATCCAAGTTTAATATCGATTGTTGTTTTTTTTTCAAAAAAACAACCTGATTTTCGACATTTTTACTTTGATGAATATGCCATCCCGTACTCACATCATTAGAAAAGGCTTCTTAAACTTTTCCTTTGACTAACATTAAATATGAACTTCAAAGATATCAAGTAGAGTAAACAGAAATTAATTGTAACTACATTAATTGCACACTTACGAATTTTCGTGTAGCAGTTTGTTGAATAACTGTCGCTAAATTTCATATAATTATAATTCTCACGTGTTTCATAATACAGGACCTGTGTGCAGTGACTTTTTACTAGCGATAACAGGGATGAACCGAAGAAGTGACGTCAATCCTATTAATTGGAAGTCGTTGTCGACAACCGAACCGATGCGATTTTCACTTGTTCAGATCTTTTGATCCTATTAGAAAAAATAAAAAACACGCTTTAGAGTAACGTCATTTTATGTATCGTATTCTTCTCAGCTCTTCATTTGATGCCCATATCATGGGAGTGCGTAAAAAATAACTAGTCCGCTATCTTTGGGTGTCTGCTATATTGGATTCAGAAGGACGTCAGAATTTTCCATGCATTGTCATCCAAACTAAACATCAACATTTCATCTCAATCGGATTTTACAGGTGAACCTAATAAAAGCGTGTTAGCACAACATAAAATCGTATCTCTGTGCTCCATCTTACATTCACTAACAGATATTTTCCATCACTCATGCTCAGGTGTTTGAAGATAATTGCATTGCTTTGAACCCGCCGACTTAACTTAGTAATTACTTGAACGAATTGTGCACTGGATAATTAAGTAAGTACTTAACTCACTTAACTGTAACTGTTGTTAACAGCGCTAAGCTCGGCTTATTTGCTTCGTGTTAAACAAAGTTATTCATTTGTTTGATATCAGACTTGTTTGTTTTGTTAATTTTAATTTAATTTAAAGGGATTATAGATTACGTTTTTTGGTCCTTTAGCTATCTATTTGTTTTGTCTTTTGAGTATATTAAATCTTGATTGCTACAAAATAATTCGGAATTAAATCAGTTAATTTGATTGTACACAAATAACAATCATTCAAATTCAAAAAAATCAAATCAAAGTTGTTTATTTCTTCGACAAGATTACACAATTAGTTTGTGATTGGAGCCTTCTTTTAAGCAAACAGTGCCTGTAATAGAAGACTCCGCAATCCCATAACAAAGGAAAGAAAAATATTAATAACATAATTATATAACATAGGTAAGTAGATAAGATTGGCTTATGTATAGTTTTGTGTATGTGAGTGAGTGTGTGTGCATGTGTATGTGTGTGTTTTGTGTGCCTGTGTGTGAGTATAAGTTAGGTCGTGGGTTTCAAGAGCTCTTCCGTTTCCATATAAGTAAGTGGTTTGATCCATTTCAGTACATTTTTTTTTGCATTCATGGTATTGGTTTTTATATATACATATTTCTTTATTTTATAATATAACCGAGCTGACCGTGTATTAAATTGCACGGAGGCAACCAAAGTTTTTATCATTCGAAAGGATAACATCTGATATTTTGCAATTCTAAATTAATTTAACCCTTGATCTGTCCACGAAGTAGACACAATAGTTAAACAATGGTGTCTCGAACAAATTGGGCATTTGATAGATCATGATATAAGTAATGTCTTTGTAACAGAAATTAACAAAGAGATCTAAGCCACCATCCTCATCATTTATCTAGTCTTTTCCTAACTAATTTGGGGTCGGTTACATGGAACGACTGCCTATCTGATCAGACAAAACCAAGTCACAATATAACAATAAACAAAACATTAACATTAAAATCATCCCACTTCACAACTTGACCAAATAGTTAGGCTGAGAGCATACAAAGGAAATTGACCTATGTACAGACAAAGTCCCCTATAATAACTTACAGTGACAATGTTCGACCTTTGTGAACAACTTGATAACGTTTATTGGGAAACTGGGTCCTTAATTACGATGTTGCTTGCCAGGACGCTGGCTAGAGTAAATTATGTACGTTGCAGAGTGTTATAGAATACATAACACGGTAAAATGTACATTACATGTACACGGCAGCTGAGACTGTATTTCATGTGTAATAAGGTGCAGATTATTTACTACCTGATATCTATTCAAATACCTATTTAACACCTGATTTTGACGGTTTTTTTTTTGCCAAATGACAATCAGTTTCGAATCGTTTCGTACAACACTTTTAAACACGATCGATAAGCTTTTTGGTAGCATCACCGATAATTAATATAAATAATAAATATCGCTGGACATTAACACACAGCGCCATCTAGTGCCACACTAAGCAACGAGGCTTGTGTCGTGGACACCAGATAGTTGATATACTACATAGATGCTTTTTGTTTGTAAATACATACTTATTATACATATAAACATCCATGACTCGGAAACAAATGTCCATGCACATCACACAAATATTTGCTCCAACCGGGATTCGAACCCGGGACCCTAAGAACGTAAGGCAACCTCACTACCGCTGCACCATTCGGGTCGTCAAACTTTTTTATATTTAATCTATGTAGTGCGTGTTGTGGGATTCGAAATAAACGGCAAGCAAACTTTACTTTCGTCTGAAAATTATACGTCTTTCATATTTTCTCATCCATCGTACTACATAATATTGATGCTCTGCGCAAGTGCGCATCCTTCTTTGACATGCAGTGTTGTCACTCCATCATCTTACATTCCCTCATTCAATCAGTGTTGCCACTTAACTCACCTTACATTCCCACATCTACTATTTAAATCACTCTAAAGTCCATCATATTTTCCCACCTTTGCTACATTTTCCACAGAAAAACCAGAGCACTAAGGTCAGCTATCAGAATTAGGTCGTCCCGGGAATCCTAGGTCGTGCATAACACGCCCGTATGGCCTACACCAACACACATGCATATTCATTATGTATGTGTTTAATCAGAGCAGTAATAGTTCCAACGCAGCGCAGGTTGTATACATCGCAGTGTATTGACAGAGTAACTAGATACTACCTCTTGTGTGTGGACCAGTGGAAGCTGAATTGTAGCTTACTACGGCCTTTGTTTGGTAAGTCTAGTAAACAAAGGTATTTCGTGATCTGTCGACCCTTTGTAGCAAGAAACCATATGTTGTGAAGGATTGTGAGCTGGTTTCTAACAATATACTGCGACACCTAATCCGTTTGTGCGATCTTTCTTTGTTATCTATTCAGAGGACTGCAGGGAAATATGTCTTTCAGCTGCAAAGTGCATAAAGGAAAAACATTTTTCAAAGATTCTGATGTGTACATCAATACTCCCACCTCTACGCAATGCATATACCATGCTATTGATGCTTTCGTTAGCGAAAAAGGGTCGTAGAACAATCAAAGTAGGTAATCGTGAAGTATCCCAATGGCACTTGTGCATGATTGTTAGTTTTTCAGTAAGCTATAATATGAGCACTACAAGAGGATTTGTCAAAATATAGACAAGAGTCCAGTGCGTTCTGCAGGGCTATTACGTATCTTACTGATATCCAGTGACTATCAAGCTTCGGTTTTACACCGAACTTTGATGACAACCGTGAATTTCATAATATTGGTATTACGTATCACACTTTAAGTTGACTACCCTGTTAGTCAACTTAAAGTGTGATACGTAATACCAATATTATGAAATTCATACATAATACAAAACTAACCTTTTGACCGTTAATTGATGGACACTGAGCCCAGTAACTATCATTTCGAGATACGTAATAGCCCTACTGGGCAATCAGTCGGACTGCCATTCCTGCTCACTGCCATACATTTTCACCATGCCACAAGCTTTAGTCGTATTTACAGCTCCACCTAACGAAAGAAAATAAATAAGGCTTTTAAAAGGAAATTCCTCTTTTCGGTTAGACTGAGTAGGTAGGTGAAACCTTGGACACCAGAACCATAAAACGCTTACTAGCTATTAAATGTTCCCACAAAACCCGATATTTTGGGCTAACACAAAGTTCCTTTATTCTTAACATTTTCCTTGATCATTTATTTTCTTTTACTAAGAAAATAAACGGCTTTTTTGCTCTTAAGGCTCCGCGATATATCTTGTGGTCCTTCATAAGTGGAACTGGCTCCGAAATTAGATATAATCATATTAGATAAGGACACAAAATTAGGTAAGTCTTCGTTCCTTTACTTAAGTTTATTTGGTTTTGTTTAATCTTTATGAGCTGAGTATATATATACTAGTAGTATGTATAATATACGGATGATAGCGAGAACAATATAAATGTATTATAAAGATGGAAAGTCATAATGCCCGGCCACATCAAAATCGCCACTCACTGCTCCCACTTAAAATACCTTTGACATTTGGAACAAGTCCAACGATTTTCTGTGAAATAAACAGTCATATACCTAGTAGGTACCTACACAAACCAAACGTTACTTTGATAGTATAGATGAATGGGGAACCCACTAACCAAATTCAATTTCTACCCCTGTGTCAGAAATGGAAAAAAATGTTAGGCCTGATTATTGGGATACGGGATCCGACTCGAATTAATGTAGCCTTACCTTAATGTAAGCTTTAATATAAAAGCAATTATTTGCCCACCTACCTACATTGTGTAAACTGTACGTACTTATATCAATTACATAAAAAGTATTGTGGTACCCACATGATACAGAAACCCGCTTACCAAAATTCGGAATATCACATTCAGGAAAAATTACCTTTCCGAATTCAATTTAGAAAACGTATTAATATGAAAGCGGCAACATATCTATTCTGTTAGAGCTTCAGTAAAATATTATTTACAAATACGTCAAAGGAAAGTGGGAAAGCCTTTGTTCGAAAAAGGGCCGAGAACATCGAGAACACGGAGAAATAAAGCATCCTTATTGCCTAAGTTTATGTTCAGCCGCCATTAAGGTGATGTATTTGGGCATTTAAGATAGAAAAAGGTATTGGGTGAATGTTTCAAGGTTTAATACGGCCAGTGTGAAGAGGTTGTTGAATAGAGGTGCGTATTTTTAGCTGGGTGACCTATTTCCAGCTGGCGGGTGCTTCCCGGGCCGAGCTGCCGTTCCATTGACCCACATGCACGCAAGCTCTGACGTCAGACGCTGTTATTACGTCACAAGCCAGCTCTTTGTGCCCGGCCGATGTTTGCCGATGATGGTGTCGGGGGTTATGTTCAATGTGCAACTGTTTACTTTATTATATTGGATTATGGTGTTATTTTTGTTGTTGGGGCAATCCTATTTAAACCTTATTTTTAGGAGTTTTTTAAATCACAGATTTAGAATGGCATCGCTTAAATGCAATAACAATGATAACTGAATTGTTTTACAGTAAGAGCCTAATGTGACATCTACCAATCCGCACTGGGCCCGCGTGGTAGATTATAGCCCATTCCCTCTCTTAGAGAGGAGGCCTGTGTCCCACCAGTGGGAACATTAATAGGCTGATGATGATGATGATGAATAGCCTAATTACAAAAACATACCAAATTACCAAGGTGACCAACTAAACGCATTTAGCAATAAAACGTCTCCAACAATTCAAAGTGCCTCAGATAAACAAAAAAATGAAGTTTATTAAGTCGAAACATTATAAAAGGCCGTATCTTTTTCAGTTTTGTGTAAATAAAAAGCTGTCAAGTCAAATACGAATTGTCGCTGAAAATTATATCTTGTAATAGATACAAAGCCATTGGGTACTTACTATCAATGAAAATGAATGTCTCATTTCAGATGTATTTGTTTATTTTACTTCATAATGAATTTCTCGTAGTTTTTAATTTTCTTTAACAAGTTGATAGTTTAGTAGAATTTTTCTATACAATTAATAATATTGTCACGTCTAAAAGTGTGTTAGAATTTAGGAAAATGGTGCTAATTTGGGACAAAAACGTGCATTTTAAAATTCATTGATATTTTTACTTTCTTGAGTATTTTATTTGGTCATTGGTATACCTACATGCCTCTTTCAGTTCGAACAGGGGTTTTATTTAACATAATATTGTATATTTAAGTTCTACCAGCACTACTGAGGCGAATCCAGCATTAGGCGCTAAAACGCGCGTCTTTTGTTTTCAATGATTAGGAAGTCATACACGGTTCGGTCCAGTTCGAACATTCGCATACAAGTTAGTTGACATAATCGCCGCGAGCTAATTTCACCCCGCGATCCGGTATTCGCCCCAATTTCACCAGACCCTTACGATAATCAAAACAAATGGCAATAGTGCAACTATAACATACAGAGGTAAGCATTGTTCACATATGACGGTAATTGGAGCATCCTGCAAAATCGATAGCAAATATAGAAACGTACGTGGAACGCTAGTAGTTATCTGGTTCGAGTCAGTAGTCGAATAGTGCAGAGGACTATCAATTATTTAGAATCGGCCATTGTTGTCCCCCGCCTCCCTTCCGGTGGAGTGCTGAGGCAGTCTAAAGCTTCATGTCAAAGGGGTGGACAGCAGCTTAAGCGCTGAGGGTTTAAAATAATAAATAGCCCACTTTTTACATCACGGTTGTATTGTTTGGTGTGGCACTAGATGGCGCTGTGTGTAATTTCCAGCGATATTTTTTTATTTTTTTATTTCACAGACGTGTTTTATATAACCACTGTGTCCAAAAGTTGTTATCTATAATTCCTTTTATGTATCTATACCTTGTTTATTTTTCCAGTGAAAAAAATAATTGTTTTCTCAGAAACGTTTGCTCAAATGTTTTAGGAAAGACAATTTCAAAAATGATTAGATTCATAAATGTTTTTGTCTCTACATGAAATTAATCTTCTGAGATCTTTGTTAAATGGTCAAAGAGAATAGTTTCCCTGACAACAGTCTTAAGTCCCCTGAGTCATCCTCGTTGAGTTATTAACAGAACCAAACAACCCA
The DNA here is from genome assembly GCA_963853795.1 of Xestia rhomboidea. Classification (NCBI taxonomy): domain Eukaryota; kingdom Metazoa; phylum Arthropoda; class Insecta; order Lepidoptera; family Noctuidae; genus Xestia; species Xestia rhomboidea. The sequence continues at coordinate 14,566,305 of OY970767.1, read as the reverse complement.
TCCTTCACTATTGTTTGACAAACCTGGGGATGGGGGGTCCCTCCCCTCCCTCTTAAAGGCCATCAATAGTTCAAAATGCAATAACATCAAGCAAATAAGATTTCACAAAGGCAAAGCGGGGATCCTCCAATCAGACAACAGCATTCACTGGGGAGATTTAAATCGTGTTCATTTGCATCCAATGTTTGTTGATTTTAGAGCCAATAAATTGTGTTTACATATTTAGGCGATCAAATTCGTATGTGTTTGATTTAGAGAGCTCTGGATGGGGTGCTAGAATATTAAAGTAATCAAGAAAACATGTGTGTGACTGTAGGTAGGAAAGTTGGTGCCTAGGTCTGTGTTGATAAAGTTACGTACAGACCGTAGTTAGCATTTTTGTAATGTCATGTTGTAATTAGCCTGTACATTGAACAATGGGCACTTCATCAACCTTCCATTGCTGATACCAACAAGGTGTAAACGGAACCTTCACAAAGCCGTCAACCAAGCATTCTGTACATCAAAAGTACCTAACTCAAAAATGTATTGCTGGGAAACGACATTTTTTTTGGGTGAAAAATCACGTTATAAGGTTACGTTTTGTGGGTTATGGAGGATTTAAAGTTATATAAAAAAAACTCGTGAAAATTTTGAATTTTAACCTCCAATATCTCCGTAAATATTACTGTCCAGAAAAAAAATACAATATAAACGGAAAGAACAAGTGCCTTTCGGCTTCGTTAAAGGGTCTTTTACACCAATCAAATGAAAACGAAAGACTGAAAAATGAAAATATATTTGCACAAAGTATTATTTTTACTCCGAGGAATCTGTTTATAATTCAAATTGTTCACACTTCGTTACACCACATTTTTCCTCAACAGAATATTTCTCCAATAAATAAATTCTAATCCAATCACGGGTTTCCTTTGAATACATAAATACACAGAGAACATAATAGAGGAAATTAAAAATTCCCAGCGAATGCCAGCATTCTATTCCAATACAAATCATTTGAGACATCGGTTCTGCACCCTGTTTTATATTTTCTTGTTTTCTCTATTCGCTGGGAAATCCATTAGTTGTTCGGAGAAAAAAACGAGTGATTCCAGTTCGAATGTAGTTTTCAGCTCATCGGAGATTTTTCTGCCAAGTCGCCCTTTACGGGGACACAGACTAATGAATTTTGTATGTTTTTTTTATTTGCTTAGGTTTTATCTTGGGCAATTGTGGTCTTGTGGTAAGTACGTAATGATGATAGACCCAGGTTGGGTTAGGTTATTTTGGACTTTTTAAATATTTTTCACTTTAGAACCTGAAACATCTTACGAAACTGTGTGACATTTAATTTTCCTTTAAAGTTGAACATATTGGTATTTTCATCTAAAACAGTCGTTGCGTGTGTCGAATAATGAAACGTAATATCGAAAAAATTGGATTGCTATTTCAAAGGCACTGTGACAATAATCTAAAAGAAAATCACGTATGACGTGTAATTATTTCTAACTAATTCAACGAATTTAAACATCTTAAGCAGATTTCTTTTTTAATCAAAAAAAATGAGTATCATTTGCAGCCCAATTTTGATCCACTACCATCAATGAAAATAAATTGTCCTCGAAAGCTTTGAAGATACAGGCAACCACTCTAAATCTTACCCAATGGATATAAAAAAGGAAATTGCATATAGTCTACGTACTTTGTGGTTTGAGTAAAAAATGAGACGCTAAGTCGGACTTTTAAAATGGGTCACATAATGTAAGAAATTTAGATACCGTCTGTAGACGACATTTTAATTGGAGATTAACAAAATATGGACTTTGGTACATTTATTTAGAGATCAATATTATGTTATAAGCTAACAGGCGAGTGCTACTTCGCACGAGTGCAATAACGACATGACATCAAACAAAACCAAAGCATGGTGTGCTATGTCTTAGTTAAAGCTATGTGAAGTTAGTTATTACTGTTGTTTTTTTTCCATACACATAAACCCTGCAAAATAAATTCCCCCGTAAAATCCATTGTTTAGAAGATCCAAGCGTAACCGCTTGGATCACAGATATAAACGAAAAACGACTTTGTTTTATACAAATGTTGTTATAAGTTTTGTTTTTCGCCGAATTCGACCATCAGAAAAAGGGTTTATTCGAAAATAAAACATAACATTTTACTATAAATATTTATGAGCTCTCTGTCTTCATACATTACTCTATGTTATGATCGTCCAGCCGATATGGCTTTACTTGTATTAAAGATAAGTGCTGCGAAGACATCTCGACCCGTCGCATAAAACTACTACAGATTACTTCCGAGCTTATATACTTCTTTATTTACTTGCTTATTTTTATGTTACCTAACACATAAGATATTCTAGGGTGTTTTATCCTGATGTATTTATTCATCTTAGTGACTTTATTTATAGTGCTTTGCGATGTATGTTTTGAGATTTTTGCTTCCTTGGGAGATTATTTGTATACAATTTCTGTTAGCATCGTCTTTTACATTTTTCACTGAATGAAAATAAAGCATCTGCATTTTTACCAAATCATGCAAAATTGTTATATGAAAACGGCGTCCGCGTTCGAGCAGACAAAATTTTCAAACACACGCAGCTGATTTCGATATTAACTGAGTTACGCAATTAGGGTGCTACCCATGATCTGTCCACGAAGTAGACACAATAGTTAATCAATTGTGTCTCGAACAAATCGGTCCGTTGACAGATCATGATGGATTGCAGTGAATAAAATTAAGTCTTCTAATTATTCGTTAGAAAAGCTAATTTAAAATGCGCCATATTCCAATTTGACTCTAGCATGACATTCAATACGGCGTATGTTCCCTACATCCGCCAATTTACTCTCAAGAGTACCAAGAAACCTGAATACAAACAAGTTTCGTACAATTCTGACTTCAAGCAATAGAATGCAGAATCAGGCAATACCAACAGGTGCAACAGTATTGCAAATGTTATAGAAGACAGTAAAGTAATATTAGATTCTGAATGGTATTACTTTCTTAAGAGTATGTAATAGAGTAAGATAGCAATATAACACGTTCTCGCTTTATTAAGTTTTACTCTAACTTTCACGTACGCCAAGGTATATTCTATTTGTTTACAGTTCGTAGAAGTCCTATTATTAAAGACCGCTCTTTAATAAAATGTTACGTAGGTGGAATTATGATTTAATTTCAACAAACGTTTAGGTTGGCTAACTTTATATCGGTGATGCATATTAACAAGTTTGTGTGTGATGCGGTGGAATGAGGAAAATGTTGACTTGTGAGAAAAGTTTTGAGTATGAATGTGGATGGGTATAAGAGTAGAGGAAGACCAAATAAATGATGGATGGACTGTGAGAATGATGATATGGCAAGAAAGGAGGTGTCTGATGAGATGACGAGTAATAGAGAAGTATGGAAGAAGAAGATATGATGCGCCGACCCCAAATAAATTGGGATAAGGGCAGGAGAATCATGATGATTTATGTATGAGGATTTTCTAGGTTAAGCAGCGCTTGCAATGGTCGATCCTTGGATGGTTGATCATCCATTACATAGCTAGTTTCCTCTGCGCCTCGGAAAGCACCATAAGCCGTCAGTCCCGGCTGTCATAAGTAGATCTTTGATAGTCGTTACAGTTAGTCAGTGGCCCGAAGGTCTGACAACCAGCCTTATCAAGGGGTATCGTATTACCCAGTACTAACTGGGTTGTGGAGGTCAGATAGGCAGTCGCTTCATGTAAAGTACTGGTATTCAGCTGCATCCGGTTAAACTCGAAACCGACTCCAACATAGTTGGGAAAAAGCTGAACAGATGATGATGCCAATCATGGTCGCTTATTTTTACAAAGAGCCTTACGCCATCAACCTTGCACAAATTCAGACTCTGGGCTGCTACTGAGAATTTCCTGATTGGAAAGCACAATTTATGCTTTTGCCTGACCTGAGTTTCAAACACCATGCCTCAGTGCTCAGGAGAGGCGCTTGCAACCATTAGATCATCGACAGTTAAGGGTCTGCTAGGAATACTGATCCTCCCTTAAAAGGAATATTATGCTCGTAGACTGCGTAACGAAACTGATATTTTAATATTATTTGGGATTCTAACCTATGACAGATGACACACCAAACAATTGACCAAGGAAAAGAGTTTAAATTTGTACAATGGATTCAATAGAAAATAAAAAAACAAAACGTTCCGAGCGAGAAACCGACAAAGGTGGATGGTGTCCCTGTCTTGCCTTGTCACCGATGTAAACAATATGGCCGATACATTTTCGCGTTGAAGTCATTTAAGTACTTTTATTGCATATAAGTGAAATAATCCGCTTTAAAAATAGTAAAATTGTGTTGTGTGAAGGGGTGTAGTAGTAAGGGTTTGCTGGATGTGGAATTTCGTTTTTTAGGGAAGTTTAAGTTACACTTAAGTTAACATAAAAAGATAATGACATCCACTCTTGAAGCTATTTCGCCTAGAATGCTATTGAGTTGCAGGTCATCATCATTAAATAATAAAATAACAGCTACTCATAAACTGTCTCAAGAGTTAGTATAATTATTGGACACCCTATTAGAAAGATACAACATCCACTCTCGAAGCTTTCTCGCTCGGAACGTTTTTGGCTTGCCCGTCCTCATTCCAGTTAGTATATAAGTTTCTTGCAATTGACATACTCGTTTAGAGCTGTCAAAACGCGGTTCTCTCATAGATTTTGTATGGTAATAGCATGCTGTGACGTCACTGTTTGTTCAACTCAATGACTCAACTATTTATTGATTTCAAAGCAACTAAAAATCTAATTTGGCAATTAATTGATCGGGTTTTCAGGCCCAAAATAACGTTTCTTAGGGTTCCGTAGTCCTGACAAGGAACCCTTATAGTTTCGCTGTGTCCGTCTGTCTGTCTGTCTTTCTGTCTGTCCGAGGTTTTTCTAAGAGACCGTTTGTACTAGAAAGCTGTAATTTTGTAGAGGTATGTATATCAATAACGCCGACAAAGTAGTAAAATAAAATTTTGGAAAATACTTTTTTTTAGGGTAGCACCCCTACATGTGAAGTGGAGATGATTTTATGTTTCATCGTCTATCCCATCGTGTGGGGTATCGTTGATTAGGTCTTTTAAAATGACTAAGGGGTTGCTAATGTTACTTTTCGATTTAATGCTCCATTTACAAAATATTAAACTTTAAAGTGCAAATTTTTATTCAAGTAGGGCTCCTCTCCCCTCTAAAAGCTAAATTGCTGGCTGCTAAAATCTGGAAAAAATCATGATGATAGTGCATTTCATGAAGTTTAAAGGAAAACTATAGCGGTTAAGATAACTTTATGGTGTTGGATAATTTTGCACCAAATACAAAATCCTTAGAATAAATCCTATAAAGTGACTAAGATGAAGTAGTTGCTTGTTTATAACGGGTGAAGACTTTCATTGAACAACAAAATCTAAAATATAACGGGCTACTACGGAACCCTACACTGCGCGTGGCCCGACACGCACGTAGCCGGTTTTTCTTTTAGAGATTGGTGTCCTGGTATTATTGTTTTATGGTGTCATCTAACTGTAATTTTAACACATAACATTACATCACATAATCCCCAAAGGGTCAGGTTGGAACATCTACATTTCGCCAGTTATTCCCATGTAAAAGAGGTTTTAAATTGCTCCTTTTTTTAGATTTCTAGCACACAACGACTCAAATAGAATCCATATTTTTACTTTAATTAAAATGAAAAAGATTAGAAACAGGCGACATCGTAATTACCGCTTACGATTAATAAAGTCCTTTATTTAGCCAATTCTTAAGCTTCAGTTTAAAATTCTATAAGCGCTTTCTTTTGTTCGTTTACGAAGAGAAAATCGACTACAACTGTATTAGAAAATAAACTTTATTTTAATGGCTATAACGTGCATTCTCATTTCTATTTTTATTAAGGGTGCTGTAAACATTCCTTCAGTGATTATTTTTAAATGGCGTTTCTTTAATAGGCCCCTTTTTGACTCGACTCCCAATAAATTCTTTTAGATTGGCAACCTTTGGAGACCCAAATAGCCATTGTTGTATTTTAGTCCACGTACTTAGCTCTAATTTACCGCGCTTTACTATTTGTTTTGCCTTCACTTTAGTACTTAAGAAATAAAGTAAATAGCACTTAAGTGTACTTAAGTTTCTAAGAACCTGCTTTCACCTTAATTTTAAAAAAAAAAACTTCAGTTAATTTAAAACTTCAACCTCGTTTATCAAGACTCCTGTTTTATTCAATAGCACAAACTTCATTAAAATATTTATTTAGGTCAAACGCAGCGGTAGTTTGTAATTTGAATCGAGTACCAACTTTAATTGGAATGCTTAATTTCCAGGAACTTGTGAATCAAAGTTTGGTATCAACGGTATCCTTAGATTAACGACCCCTGACCTTTTAGGCACCTCCTCATCAAGTGCCCCAAATTGTTTCAGGAATCCAATAGTCATTAATAAATTTTCACCGCGAAACCACTTTGTGAATTGATTAATTTGAAATTGTTCGGGCTTCAAGATTTATTAAGTGTCTGGAATTATTGATAGTGAATTTCTGTAGCCTGATTTAGAACAAAGATATTATTAGTAGGTTGGTATTATATGAATTGGACTGGGCCACAGGATTTTGACCGGTCAACGTCTAGAAATTATTGGTGAAGCCTTTGTAGTTTGGTAAGTCGATAATTATTGCTGAAAATAGAACTATAATAAGTACCAGTTAAGATCGCAATATCGGTCATTGCTCTTTCTCTAATATCTCTTCGTACGAACCAAAACCAATGAACCATGTATCGTTTTTCATTAGAAAAAATGTTGAAGACGATAAATGACGATTGAAGACTTAAATAGGCTTATTTTTGGATTTCAAAGTTAAGAACTTTAATAAATGTAGGTGGGTCAATGACCGCTATTGCGATCTTAACCGGCACTTAGCTGGCGTTGAGTTCGGTAATTGTCCCACGGGTTCGTACTACCGGTATAAAAAGTATTCTTTATGTTAATCCAGGTTATAAACTATTTGTGTGCTAAATTTCATCCAAATTCTTTCAGTAGGTAAGTAGTTTTTGCGTAAAAGAGTAACATACATCCTCACAAACTTTGGCTTTTATAATATTAAGTAGGATAATATGATCAGGTACAAATATTTCTACACCGGGCTGGTGCCTACAACTCTACGCTCTAAGCGCGTATTTTAAAAAGTGACGATCTAACGACGACGCTTTGCACTTGAAAGAAGATGTTGGAATTGTCATCTATTAATTCTATAATTATAATAACGTAATTTTGTCCATGGAAGTTTACTGATTTACTACTTATATACTTTCGAAACCAAAAGGACTCGAAAAACTGTTTAATTTTGTCTATAGTTTCAAAGAAAGCTTATAAAAATTGCTTTATAACGTTTTTTTTTTTTTTTTTTAAATCTCTAACTTCTACAGTTTAATAAAAATTGAAATTTTAAAAGTGTAGTACTTAGTTTTGCAGGTTAGTGCAGTTTGGAAGTCAGGCGTCCATTTAGTTTTTTTGCAGCCTTTTTTGTACACCCCCTAATGGATGACATTGTATTAGGCTATATTTTAGGAAGTTCAATAAACGATTTATTATTATTATTGTTTTTATCACAAACTGACAGAAGTGTACCCAATAGTACCTACACCCACATTTCGCCAGTTATGTTTAAGTCCAATGTGATAGCCTATGGCCATCAACCAGACTCAAATCCAGACTCCGTAGCAGTTACTAAAAAATCCTGATGGAAAACACAATTTGCCCGACCTGGGAATCGCCATAAATCGATATAACAAATCGATATAACCCAACCACTAGAACAACGAGGCAGTCCTTATTAATGAAATAAATACAAGCTCATTTTCAATATTTATGCTCTGCGCACAGCAAAAACCTTTGGTCCTCCAATAACTGTCTTCTACGCTGTCCTTCTCACCGATCTGGCTTTATGAAATCCTCCTTCTTTGTTCAGGCGGTCTTCCTCTAGAATGCGCTCCCCCAGAGTATCAGGACGTTGACTAGTCGTTTCAACTTCAAAGTGAAGGCTCGAGAGCATATTCACAAGAAGTTGGCAGATTCGTCTCAAAACTAAGTTGTTAAAGTTTTTTTTCTTGTTTGACTCTCTTAACTTTATATATTTTGTTATATGTATGTATATATGTATTTATTCTTATGTTTTAGAAATAAATTTTTCTAGTCTTTTTTTTTCTGTTATTGCACCTACTGTGTATTATCTCTGCATCACCCTAAGGTAGACTGGTAGAAAATGCCCAAGGCATTAAGTCCGCCTTTGTACAGTTTATACTTGTGCATAAAGTTTTAATAAATAAATAATAAAATAAATATAACAAAAAACGAAAAAAAATATGGGAAATTTTAAGAACATCAAACTAAATTATTATACGTAAGTACTATGATATCTAACATAGGTATCACTAAAAACAACAAACTCCCAGCGAATCAAATCCAAAATCAAAATGGCAACATTTTCAATCAACTATCACTAAAGCAAAAAGTCTTATTTATTTTTATCGCATGTTTGGAAACAATCTTATCAGCTACAGACTTGTAACACGTAGGTATCTTCATGTACACTATCAGTTTCGTCTCGTATCTATTCCAATTTTGTGAAGAAATAAAACTGGCTGATCCGTACGACGGGAGCCGTGGAATGTGTCTCCTGGTATGTATAGTTTGATGTGTGGTCGTACCCACACATCAAACTATACATGTTATATTACCAGTAGAAGGCTGATCTTTATTTTGTTTTCATGCAAAGTATAAAAATATAGCTATTATTATACTTGAAAATTTTATACCAATGAGTAAAAGGTATTGCTGGGAAACGATTTTATTTTTGGTGAGAAAAGTAAAAAAAATATTCCACCGTTGCATAATCTTTTTTTTTTCGAAGACTCGCAGGGGTATTTAAAATCGTAAGTTGTGAAATTTAATCCAACAATAGATTTCTTAGTTTTGAAAGGTTGGAATTTAGATCTTCAATATCTATGGAACTAGCAGGTTCCCAGGCATGGGTCATAACATAATGCTGCAGGCCTCGTTAAGCGTTTTACACCCCTTATTCTTAAACTTTCAGTATACTGAGAAGTCAGGTAATAATGGAATTGTATAACTGGGATGTGATCGAGCGTAAAGGTGCAAGTTGGCAGCGGGCGACACGAAGCCACCACAGATGACGTGTCGTCGCTTCATGTCGCCGCGACACGTCGCCGCCTCATGTCGCTGCAGTCATGATTTCATTTCATTGTCAGCGACACTACTGATCTGCGGTCGGGAGACACTTGCGTCTGCCGCTCGACGACGCGTCGCTAACTTCATGTCGCTTGCTTCAGAGGGAATTACATAGAAACCAGTAGTGTCGCTGCGACACGTCGTCTGCGGCGGCTTCGTTTCGCCCGCTGCCAACTTGCACCTTTACGTTGATGTATCCAGACTGGGCTGCCTAATCTTCACGCATCTGTTATATGGCACGATAGAGATTTCTCTGCGAATAGTTTGGGAGAAAATAAAACTGGTATGAAGTGTTGGCTGTAATTGAGATTGTCTCAAGGATGGAATTAATCAGAAAGAATTTGATGTGGTCTTAGCTTTGTAACGTTTTGCTAACGTCATAGGTACTTTGCAACTCTTATCAAGAAGTGCTTAGTTGAATACATACATTAGAAAAAGGCAATTCATAAAATAAGAGAAACTTATCTTTTGCTGCAATTCTTGCGATAACTTGTCGAAAGACAAACAACCAATTGAAGCGTGCGTTTTTTTCTTCCATTCACAATCATCACGTGGAAATTAACTCGTATTAGGAATGATTGAATTTTAACTCATGGAAAATTATAGATATATTGAAAAAAAATAACAGCAGGTTTCAAAATAGCTCGGCTAACTTCAAACCCCTTTCTCAATAAGGATTGAAGTGTCCACAAGAAGCAATCTTGACACATAACAATAGACGCAGAAGCTGCCATAGAGAGGATTATACCTTTTCCAATTTACCTGCGGTCACCCCAAATAATGACGACGCCTATCAATAAATTAAATCTTGCGACCTGTATTAAGGCTGACAATAGGCGCCATAGTAGTTTAAAGTGCCTAGAATGGACATAATCTCCTAGAATATAATCTAGCTGGAATTTAGAAAAGGGTATTACTATATTTCGGCTTAAGAAGTAATACAACTTCTTGGGTATGATGGTCGCAAGCGTACTTCTTAATATGAGGTTCTGGGTTCGAATACTAAGTCGGGCAAAGTGTAATAGGGGTTTTCAAGTGTTCAGGATTATTTGGACTCGAATCCGTACCTTTTACGCCACCTGAATGTGCCTTAACATTTCTGCCCTTTGTCCCATATTACTTGGAGTCAGCGCAATAGATTCTTTTTCTTCTGTTCTCTGATCTTTGCGATTCTTCCATCTGCTGTCTGCAATACTCGCTCACTCATATTTTCTTTGAAATTCCTCTCCTTCTTGTTCCATCAAAATTCATATTCATCACTCTTTGGTCACATGGGTTTCATTACATGTCCATCTATGTTCGTTAGAATTTATTTATTTGAGAAGTTAATTTAAAATTAGACAATGGTAACGAACGAACGAACCTTTCCCGAGGACCTTTTCCGTAAAAATAAATTTTAGTACTTATCATTAATTTTTAACAAATGTTTTTTAGATTCTTCTTATTCGACGGAAATCCGACCAGTATGAGCACGGTTCAAACTATTTTTTTTTGTTGAAACCTTAATTTTCGTCAACTGCTTACTATATACATTTTAGTAGCACCCCCTTTGACCTATATTCTCCCCTAATCAAGTAGGTATTCGTGACTGTTGCCATTTAGCTTCTAATTCAGGTCGCCGGCTAACATTGAACTTGTCACGTCTGACGTCTGGCGGCTAACCTTTTTCGACACTCCATTCATTCCAGTCTGATTCTCATTCTGCTAATAGCTTCTTTTGTTTCGCCATTTTTAGGACTTGATCAATGTGTATCATCATCACTGGCTGCCTTGTTTCAACCGCTGCTGGGTATATGCGTCCTCACTTTTGTGCTATTTCTTACCTGGTGTGCGCGAGTCTCATCAGGTCTTACCGGTGATCTTTTAAATATCATCCACCCATCTGTCTGTTGGTCTAGTAACAAATCTCCCACCGTCCTGCGACAATTCATTAGACATTCTGTGAGGGCTCTACTTGGCCTGCTATAACAACGTCTTGCCAAGTGTCCTGCCCCCTCCACTTCAAAGCCGCTACCCGCGATCTGACATCCTTTTTTTTTTTCTCGGGCGGCTTCCCATTCCGTCTCGCTAAGGACCATGGATTGAACCCAGGACCGGACGCGAAAGGTCGCCGCCGCCGATCGCCTCTTCGAGGTCACGCGGGGAACACCTCTACAGTGTGCTCCAGTCGATCCTCGCAATGGTAGCACCCGGGCGTTTCCTCATCAACCATGTCCGGTGAGGACCTGCGTCAGGCGGAACGGAAGGTGAGGACGCCGTGGCGCCTCTCAAGCCACTCCTCAAAGAGGGGATTTATCGCCACTATAGTGGCGTGCCCTGCGATCTGACACCCTGGACTTTTATAAGTCCTACGTCGGATTTCTGATGAACGGACTCGATCTCTCAGTACCATCCTCATCCTTCTACCCTTATCCCATGTTGGGGATCGGCGCAACACGTTTTATAAGCTTTTGTTTAACTTGCCTTATTAGTTAGTTTGTTTGTTAGTATGTATCGTAAATCGTAAATAGAAAATGCAAGTAAAGTATAAATCATGATCTGTCTAATGACCAATTTGGTCGAGGCGCCATTGTTTAACTATCGTGTCTAGATCGTGGACAGATCATGGGATAAGCGGAAAACTATTATTTTTCATTTTTATTTACTCCAAGGTTTATTTTCCATTATACCCTGTCAATAGTCATGCTATCATTCACTCCTTTTTCCTTCACACCATTCCTCACACAATCCCTCCCTCTTTTCTTTGGATGAATTTGAATTTGGTCTTCCTCTCTCTCACTCTCTATCTATCAACGTTTATTTCCATCACTTTTTTAGTCACATGTGTTGCATCGCTCCTCATCACAATGTTCATACCAAGACAGACGACTCCCTCGATATTTTAATATCATATGAATGAATTAATTAACGTAATTATCCGCCATGACCAAAAAGTGATCATAAAACTATCTTGGATGGATTGCGTAAGCAGAAAAACAATCCATATAATCATATGGACATCTGAAACCCATGTCTGATACGGACAAAAAATACAGTAAGTATGTTTGAGGTTAATGGAATCCGTCAGAAAAACGCTATGTAAACATTTCATATTCGAATAACACTTGAATAGACACACCGGAGATTGGACACAACATCATTTTCTTTCTCAACAATTGATCCAGAAAAAGTACGTTCTTCTTAAGACCGTGTAATCATTTTGGATTGTCAATTACTGTAAGAGTTCTCCAGACTCGCAAGACGATTATTATTTTTAACGAGATTCTAGAATAACTAGTAACATTCTCGTTATTTTACTGATTAAATTATCCACACATTTTATTAATGACAAAGTTGCACTGAATAAGCTACTAACTGGTCGTAAATATAACTAAGAAAAATAAGAACAGCTACATTGTGTTTGTGAACAGCTATATTTTACCTACACTTGTGTCTGGAGTCTTTGACAAGTACAGAAACGAACAGACAGACTAAAAACGTTGCATTTATAGTGTTTAACCATAACAAATAGCTAAAACAATGTTATTTATCAATGAAATAAATTAAACTCCAACTGCAAATAATAAAGTTTTTAATCAAAACGTATTTGTTATTAAGGTTCGATTATTTATTCAGTTTATTCAGTCTAGTCAGTGTTGTTTCAGTTCCAATATTTCGTATGCAAACGAACCGTAGGTAGCGATATCCGACATACTGCAGCCAAACCGTTTTATTAGTTTTTCTTTAGTTATTGACGCGAGAAATTCGCAAAGGAAAATATCGAAGCTTTTGATGAAACTGAATTGTTTGACGTTTTTTGAATCGCGTGATTCGGTTCGAGTTAGATTGTTGAACGAATTGGTATATTGATTGTGTTTTAACATAATTTAAGGTGAACAGGCGGGCGGTTTTTTGGATATGATTTTGGTTCAGGCAGAAAGAAAATCAGAATTGTTGAGTATTTAGATAATAATCTACAAATTCACGTACGGTGTAATAGTATTTATCAACGATTTTGAAACCCCTAAAGCTGTAGAACGAAAACAAATAGATCAGATCTTCATCAATCTTATAGTTTTATAAATTCGTTACAAAAAAATAAGCTTTAATTGTTATTAAACAGTAACATTTTCATTTTCCGATAGGCACCTTCCTAATATGCAAGGTTGTGAATTTACACGCAATGCAAGCAATAACAAGGTTGCATAATATTTTTTTTCTTTATTTTTTTCTACAAGTACACAGTGATTACATTTTTAAAATATCACTATTATGTTGTTTTTATTTCCATAAGTACAAAGTGATTACATTTTTAAAATATCATATGTTGTGAGATTAATTTACATGAAAGAGTCACTTTTATTTAAACACAAACTAAACATTCTTTTGACAATCATGATCTTACCAAATATCCTGAAATAACAACCAAAATCCAATTAATATATCATTAAGCCGATGTTGTATTGCACACAATCATACAAATATTATATAGAACAACTATACAAGCACCCCTAACCGATAAATTAATAACCACAAGGCGACCTCAAACATTAAAGGTCACTAAGTGGTTCCCTAAGCACCATCAGCGAACAATAGCTCCTGCTGCTATTTAATATCATTATAAGGGAGATGTTACACAAACGTGGTCGACGTCGCATTGATGTCTTTGGTCAGCGTTGTTTGTTAGGGGTACTCGTAACAACGTTATGTTGTCTTTGATTGACGCTCGGAAAACATATGGAGCAGGTTCGTCTTCTATTGATATATGCGTGCACAAGACGTGTGCGCGATGGAAGGATATTTCAACGGCAAAAATGACGAATTTCCGTATAAACTTTCACCGTAAATCGGAAGAAAGGAAGTCAGTTATTTTTTTCCAAAAGTATTCTTTATTTCAGCATGATGGTTTCTCACACAAATTCTTGTCGAGTATTTATTTCTCATTGTTACTAAAAGTTATTAGCAGATCATCCACATATACATAGAAGAAAAATATGTATTATAGAAGATACCAAAAAACTAGGTACCCAAGCAAAGTAAATAAATTTACCACCGCGCAAGCTTTTCTACTAAATGTAAAAAGGAATCACGTAAATCGGACCAGTAATCCGAGTAATAGTTATGAGGTAAAAACGATTTAAAAAACAATACAGCCGAATTTAGAACCTCTTCCATTCTAGAAGTCGGTTAAAAAAACCCATTAAAGGATCAATTCCCAAAGATCCTTACTTAGCAGTCACCCTCGTTACAAAAGAAACCCGTTGTGCACCTGCTTTATACCCAGCGGCTTCGGAAGGGTGCCGTCTGTCACGATTGTCCGGTTGATTGATGATCGATTACCGTTAGCCTGTGTCATCCCACTGCTGGGCAAAGACCTCTCGCCATGACTTCCAATTCTTTCGATCCAGGGCTAATGTGGACCACAGGTCGCTGGTTCTGTCCAGCTCGCCCCGCCATCTCATGCGAGGTCGACCGCGTCGCTTTCCGGCTGTGTCAGTGATTAAGGCTCGGCGCAAACGGGCCACCAACCACAGCCACCGGTGGCTGTCGTTTGTGTGTCGACTGCTGTAGCAAGTGGCCGCCACTGGCCACACGTGTGCGGCGAGTTTCAACAAAATGTATGAATAAGCGTGTGAACTGCTTGTCGCTGGCTACCGGTGGCTGTGGTTAAGTGTAGTTAGTTAGTCCACAAAAAATTTGCAAGCAATTGGACGATTCTTTGACAGTTTTCTATGACGGTGGTAATGACTGGTCGACTTCGTATCATATCACAAATCTGTTGACATAGAACGATGCGATGGATCAACGTCGATCAACCGCTGGTGTAGTATCACCCTAAGGGTAACGTAATAAAGATTGTAAGGAGGAATTATCTGAAGATTTATCGAATTTCTAGGAGTACGCAGGTAGGTTGGTAATTTTAATCTACGAACGTTTCCGCAAACGAAAGTTCTGCGAACCATGTTCAATTTGCGAACGAGTATTGGAACGCAAGATTGTAATGAAATATTTACTTTCATAAGAGTTTCTGGGAATATGGTTCTTTCATGTTTATTTTTACCGAATAAATATTATTTTTTACCTACGAGTATTGTTTTGTTTTGTTTCTGGAATTCAGCAGCATCCGGTTAGGCGAAGCTGACAAACATAGTTGTGAACAAACTAAGGAGTTGATGGTGATGACGAAAATCATCACCATCAACTTCTTAGTTTCTTTAATCAATCGAGAGCTGAATGAGATCAATGTGAGGCTGCCTTACGTTCTTCGGGTCCCGGGTTCGAATCCTGGTTGGAGCAAATGATTGTGTGATGAGCATGGACATTTGTTTCCGAGTCATGGATGTTTATATGTATAATAAGTATGTATTTACAAACAAAAAAGTATCTATGTAGTATATCAACTATCTGGTGTCCACGACACAAGCCTCGTTGCTTAGTGTGGCACTAGATGGCGCTGTGTGTTAATGTCCAGCGATATTTATATTTTATTTATATAATCTTTTTTTTATTTTTTCTTATTAAGATAATAAAAAATAAATAAAAAAAAGATAAAATAAAAGGAAAAATAAAGATAACATAATAGGTATAAAGAAAAAAAAAGAGAAGAAAAAATAAACTGAAGTAAATATTAAGATATAAATATATTTGTTGGTTTAGCAGACTTTATTAAGAAATTTAGTTGCACGAAAGTTTTTTGTCAAAAAAAAAATTTATCTAAAAGTTTTCCCTTACAGACAAGTAATAGTTACGATTTGACAATTTCTGAAATTAGTTTCCAATACTAATTAGATAACAGTAGCTTTGATGTTGAAAAAGCAAAGCTAAGGTATTTTTAGGCAAACATGCCTGACGATCCTTACGACCCGATGGACCTCATTATCTTTCTCATTAAACTTAAGCAGCTAGCTTTAAAATATTTTGTTCAAATGCACAAAACTATCATACAAACAGCATGTTTGTTTTTAATCTAAAATTTCGCCGATACAATCGTACTAGCTTCGTCAGCAAACGTTAAAAATTTGACAAGCCAAACGTGCCATTGCATATCCACAAGTCTTTTAACTATATTTTCATACGTCCAATCACCTGAGTGGTAATATAAATTTTATAACAACCACAATGACACTCGTCGCTATAAAATATTGCTAATATAAAAATGTAGCGTAAACTGAAAACGTATTACTAAGCAGTTTCAAATAAGATGTATCTGCATGTATCGAGTTTTGTCTTTTAACTCGTAAAAGTACGTTGGAATTGAAATTGTGGCCATGAAAAATGGAACATTAAAAAGACACTGAGACGTTTTAGACCTTGTCCTAACCACGGCTATTCCCCCAAGTCCTAACTATAGCAATCGTTGAACAAAGGCTTTAGGCGCGGCATGTGGACCCCGGCCACCGTAGGCGCGGGCCTGTGGACGGTGAGTTATGGGCTAGCTCGCCGTCCGTCCGTCTCATAACGACAGGCCGTGTCGACGGCGCGTTCGTGTTCCATGCGCGCCTCAAAGAGAGTCAAGGAGAGAGAGCAAGGGTCGATGCCTGTGGGGCTGCGGGACTGTTCGAAAGAGATACCGTGACCCGGAACACAAAGAGCGATGAAAGAACATGGATGGGTTTTACCCCTTCCTTATTGCTGACTCTCCAGCCACTCCTCAAAGAGGGGACTTACCGCCACTATTGTGGCGTGCCCTGCACGGGGTTGCGACAGTCGCTTTCTCCATGTCGCCATGAGATCGCGCCGGAAGTCCATCCACTGAGCGACAATTTGCCGCGGCTGCGTAATTTCCCCCCGGTGTAGCGCCTCCACGCGCCACTCGTGCAGGCGCGCGAGGACTATCGCCTCCAGATCCCATGGCGGCAATCCGGCAAGGAGGCTCGCCGCCTCGCGGGAGATTGTGCGGTACCCACGGACCATCCTGACGGCTACCACCTTTTGGGGCGCGTTCAGATAGTGGGCGGCTCGCCGCCTCAATAAACGCGCCCACACCGGGGCGCCGTAAAGGGCCATGGACCGCACGACTCCCGCGTAGAGCCTCCGGCAGGAGGCGTTTGGTCCCCCCAGGTTGGGCAGGAGCCGCCTGAAGGCAGCCCCGGTCCGTTCCAGTTTGGGAGCCAAACGTAGGAAATGCTCCACGAAGTTCCACCGGCTGTCGAGGACAAGTCCCAGGTACTTCAGCGTCGACTCGACGCCGATGGAAACCCCTCCTACCGTCACTGAGGATCCTGGAGGTGGCGCATTCCGAGGCCCATGAAAGCACATGGCCTCGGACTTGTGCAATGCCACCTCGAGACCCAGTTGCCGGATCCTCTCAACGACTATTGCAACCCCGCGTGTTAATGTTAAAGTAACCTTACGTAAAGATTATAAACGTTTGCGTAGATTGTACGTTTATAATCTTGGAATTTTCGGCGTGGAATTTTCTTCTAAAAAATTCCGCGCCAAGCCACAATTTCACCTACCAGGGCGTAGGGCACGCGCTTGTTTGTCACGTATAAGTGACAATTCATATTACGGGCACAAGTATACACATTAATGTAGGTAAGTAGTCATATAAAAGTTGTATTTGTCAAGCACAATCAGTGCCAAGTCCACAGCCAAGCATTGATAAAAGGTCACCGAACCTAAAAACACTCAGACACTCATTCCTGACATTCAAAATCTTCGCCGTCCCCAGTAACTTAATTTTAATACATTACCAAAAATAAAATCCTATAAAAGCCATTGTTAAAGAAAGCTTTTTACTAAGTCCAGCAAAAACTCCTGTAACATTTAAAAAGAAATAGCGAGTACTCGAGAACGAAGGTATGAATTTTAAAAGGAACCAAATTGAAATGGAGTTTCTGCCATGTTGGATTGAATCGGTCTTACAGTTAAGTCTTTCATTTGCTGTGTGACTGTGCGCTGTTGAGTTACAATCTAGAATTCTAGAGGGATGTTTATTCCAATCGTAATTCTATGGAAATCTTGGCATTTTAGCTAACATGTGTGGTTGGGGGTGAGGGGGATCGATAATGGATTCTGTGCTTTGTTCGTACCGTTTTTCAAAGCGCCGCATTTCAACTTGCCAAAGAGTTCTAAGCATACACTAGTGTTCAGATCAATATGAGTATTTAGGAATTGACCATGACCATAAAGTCAGTTTCACTTAATTTTTTATAATAAAAAGTCTTTACAAGTTGGAAGGCACACCGAGGCTAAAACGTTTACCACGTATACAGTACATTATTTGAACTATAATAACCAACAAAAAATTGTAGTACCAAATATAAATAGTCGAACTTGGACTTTTCCACAACCCATTTTGTAAAACAACCGAGCCTGATTTTCGTCTCGCCGTTTATCTAGTTTTAATCTAAACGGCACAATATCCAACTAACCCTTAGGGGCTTGCTTTCCATAGTTATCACTGCACAAATTAATACCCATTCACAAACATCCACTGCTTAAATATAATACGACAGGCCTCCTTGCCGGGGAATGGACGAATAGTAATATTCAGTCACTAATTAGACTTAATGCGGGTTGCTAGAGGTTCTAGGACTGAAGAACTTCTTTACGGTTAGTATTTTAGTTTACCATTTCTTCGATTAGTAGTTATGAAAAACATTGCATAGAGTGCACTATTACCTGGTTTGAAGCCACGAATTGAGACTCGTCGGGATCGTTCCAAATGGCATTCCTTAGAGTGAATGGTAACATCAAGGGCTCGAGTTCCAGGTCGGCAAAGTGTTATCGGATTTTTCCATGAAATGTTTCTCAGTTAGTGGAGTTGGGTAGGACATCTGGTTAGACACGGAGATGGCCCATGGAGTAAGGTTTTGACCAAAAAAGGGAATGGGGGCTCGTGACGTCACAACGCACTAAAAATTATAGCACGGTGGCGTGACGTATTGAGAATTTTAAAAGCCTATTATTGCTCAAAAATTGCCCGCGTAAGAGCACCTTTATAACATCAGCTATCTGCCTGTAAAAGTCCCACCCAAAAAAAGATGGATAAGGGACTCTCAGAACAGAGAAAAACGGCAGACGAAAGGGGAGGCCCATAGCCCAACAGTGGGTGATTCCAGGCTGAAATGGATGATGATTTCTCAGTCTCCCGAAGTCAGGATTCGTGCCCTGTTGATGGAAATAGGCATACCCCCCGTCACATGGAACTTAAAATATAGCTGGCGAATTGGGGGTGCTGTTGCTATACCTCTAAATCTTTGGGAATAACAGGCTTTGATGTTATGTTATGCTTTGATTACTTGTTTTACCGTGCACTACTTACTATATTTATCCTGAAATATCTGATAAAAACCCCACGTTCTTTCTATCTAATTTAATAATACCTATTGAATGTCATCCTCGATACCAGAGAGTTGAAAAGCTTCGCGATAACTCCCCAACTGACGGACGACGCCCACTTGCTTTCAACCTACTTCTGTTAACATGAATACTATACCACTGTGTAAGAGATGAGAATATAGCGAGAAAACTATTGAAGTGATCTTTGATAAAATCATATGTATTAGCATTGATAAAAGCAGTGTTGTAAGAAACATGAAAGGTTCTGGTAAGGACTGACAGATATTTGTTTAGAAATATTATATTCTAGTAACGAGTCTTGTTATAGTCCTCCAGACAACATAATTTTTAGTTTTACATAAAGACGTAAAACGGTATTTTTTTTCCTTCATCGTGTAGGTAGGTAGAGGTTCTTTGTACTTCCCCGTAGAGAAATCGTTCAGTGTGGAATTCTAATTGGTTAATTTCTAAGTTCCTTACAACAATGTAATATAAAGAATAGTTATTTTTGCAACAAGAGAGCAAAGTGGGTTTTTGCTGCGAGTGTTGATTTTGAATCGCGAGTAAGCGAAGGATTCTATAGTTGAATCACGAGCATAGCGAGTGATTCTAGGTTAGAATCCTGAGCGTAGCGAGGGATTCAAAGACACGAGATGCTAATAACTTTGGTCTCGTGTAACACATACAACTTTTCACCTCAGCAGCGAGAACATATACCTAAAAGTAAACAAAAACAACATTGTAAAAATTAAACCACCACACCACATTAAGAGACTAGACACATGAGAGCAGCGGTGGCCCAGTGGTGGCGGCCCCGACTTACGAATAGTAAGTCGTGGGTTCGAACCTAGGCAGGCGCATGACGTTGTGTAATTTATTTCATCACCTCTGCTCTCAAAACGGTGAAGGAAAACATCGTGAGGAAACCGGCATGTCCTAGAACCAAAAATTCGAAGACATGTGACATCTACCAATCGGTACTGGGCCCGCTTGGTGGATTCTTGGCCCATTCCCTCTCATTGAGGGAGGCCGTGTCCCAGCAGTGGGAACATTAATAGGCTGATGATGATGACCACATTTAAACAATATCATAAAATCAAAAGAAAAAAAAATATCATAAGTTTTTAGACATTTTTCGCGAGACTTTTCAGGCAGGAAACTTAATTCTGCATTTTTTAAATTATGCTTAAATTCTTCGGGTGTTAAATAGCAGACCTCGTCACTGGACTCCCTCATATTTATTTGTTATTATTACTTTATTATCCAATTTTTTTTTGTACTTTGTAGCTTGACCTAATCATTGCTAGCGTACATAACAGAGCATAAAACAATAAAAATTTAAATCCCGCTATTTTTTTAAAATGCGTTCTGAAACTACACTCGCGGTATTCTGTCTCAATATTAAAGATTGTTATAACTATAAATAAATACGTAGATACATGATAAACTTCGTATTTTTTTCTTCAACATTCTTCATCATAATATAAAAAATATAATTTGATTATTCGAAATATATAAATTTTTCATTTAAAACATAAACACGTGATTTACAATATTACGGCTGTCGAGTTACAAATATCGGTATCCGAACGTTTTATTGCTTGTTACTTTTTTGGGCCCACTATACATAATTATGGAATTTGAAAATCGAATTTCGAATCGACTTATTTTTATCTCTCGCTTTTTTCGTATCGAAGTGAAAGTGACAGAACAAAGTCAAGTTGAAATCTTTCGAATTTTGTGAGTAGACCTGCACAGATCTCGATACTAAAAAAAATAATTGAAAACTTTGTCTCACGCTCGCAGCAAAATCGAATTTTGCTCACTGTCTGTAAACAGCAAAACCTGCTTGTTTGAGGTGCTGAGGTAAAAATGATATTTGCTAACTTCTTGAAGCAGATTTTGAAACCAAACTAGTATGATTGTAGGTAACATTGACAATGCCTACCCAGTACCAAGGGCGGCTGTACTTTAAGTAGGTATACTCGTACGCTGAACCACCAATTCAAAGGAAATCAAAATTACGTAATATTACATCATCTTTGTTTTTAAATTACCATATTAATATTTATTTGTTAAACATACAAAACCATTATAACAAATTAAATTTCCAATTATGACCAAACGATTCAATATTTTATCATGCCTGTAAAGAAATATTCTCGTGTATGTATTCTCGGCGAGTGCACGCGGACTGCTACAAATGAGGTACGAGCTAACATCCCTTTTTTTTTCGGATGGGAAATCATCAAATGACTCCCGCTCTGGGCGGAGCACGAGGGAGTGTCAGACTTTTCTACTACTACTACTACGCTTCAAGAAGGCACATTTATGCACAAAGGCGTACGATAATCTCCAGTTTATCAGAGCTGATTGTGCCAACGCGAGATATCTAGGATATTTGTTTGAAGGCTTAACATATCCACGCAATAAAAGCCTCAGCCAAGTTTTACTTTTAGGTCATTCCTGAGAAACTGCTACGACCAAAATACAAAAGAAATTACATGAATTATTCCAAAATAAATACATTTATTTCAGTGACAAAAAGTTTAAAAAACGCAAGAAAATCTCCATCAACTATGTTTATATTAAAATCTATGAAACACCATTATTGATTCTATAATGCTAGGATATAAAAAACTCAAGGAGTTTTTGCTATGTGCAGCATGCAAAATGGTTACCTAATCAAGATACACTCCAAAAACAGTGACTTGAACGAAAGATGTACAGTCCTCCCTGTGAACATCTACAACGCAATCGAACTCATGATCCCAGAGAAAGCTGACGGCATTATTGTAACTTTGAGCTCTCTTTTGCGCTATAGTGACAATAGAGAGAATTCGATAGCGATCAAAGTTCATATCCTTGACCGTGCGCATCACTTCATCAGCTATGAGCATTGTTTTTCCGGGCGAATCCTGGGGGGAAAGCAGTATTTATAATAAGTGAATTCTGACGTATTTTATTATAATAAATGTAACGAAACATTTGCCTTTGCTTCTTTTTACACATAAGCGCTATAGGACGTCTTTTACTTCATTTTTCATAACTGACGTGACTTCCTTGTCTGTCTAGTGGACAAAGCGCGACTGTTGAGCATAAGATCTTGGGTTCGATTTTCAAGACGGGTTTATTGGGTTTCCCCAGCCGAATTTTTTCAATAGCAGCCCGCAGTCGGGATTTGTGCCCAAGTTGATAGATATGGTTCTCCCTTTTAAATATGGGACTTAATCATAACTGATGAAATGTGGTTGTAGTATTATAGGTACTCTTTCTCTAACCCTTCGGGGACTATAGGCCTAAATATGACTTTGTTTGCAGCACCTCATCATCATCTTCATTTCAGCCGTAAGACGTCCACTACTGGACATGGGCCTCCCCCAAAATGGGGGTTTTTGCCATAATCGCCACGCTTGACAGGCGGGTTGGCGATCGCAGTGCGGTTGTTACAAAAGCACAGAGAACGCTGCTGCCCATTCTCTGGTAAGTCCCTTAGTCGCCTCTTACGACACCCACGGGAAGATATGGGATGGTGCTATTCTTTACGTCCGACACCATACAGAACGACCGCAGCACCTACCGTAATACTATACTTGGTACCGTTGTAATACGCGTCCAGTATACCGTCGATGGCTTTTGTTACTTTGGCCATGTGAAACCTATTACGGGGCTCCAATTGGTATGTGTTCAAGTAGATCAGCGGGGGCCGTTTGAATTCTATTCCAAGCTGGAAAAATACATCAAAATCGATGAGAGAGAGCCTATGCACACGGTGCGTTGCAAAGTGCATATAAATCATGAAATCCATGGTGTGTCACACGACGCCATAACGCACACCGGACATGCTACCCGCGAGACGAGGCGGGGAGGGTCGTTGCGCTTCGACACCGGAGCGTCACCGCAGCGCCGCTCAGTTGTTTATGTGGCATAAGGCAGAGAACATGCTTACTAACTTGGGTTGTAGAAGTCAGATTGGCAGTCGCTCCATGTAAAATACTGATAGTCAGCTGCATCCGACTAGACAAGAAGCCACCCCAACATCGTTGAGAAAGGCTAAGTCGATGATAACGATGATAATTATCATGGTATTTATAGGCATTTGCCTCCTACGGCCTTGGCTAGCTGTTAACATAATTTAGAAGCTGCTAACCTGTGAACTCCGTCGTCGAGTTTGTCCTCCGACACCGGGAACCCCAGTGAAGCCATAAGATTGTTTCCGAAACCTTAGTCGGCTAACAGATCGGCCTACACCATCAATAATAGACTTTCCTTGGGCGGTCACATCCACAGAGGGACTCATTGCTACCCTGCTCTTACTTCTTTTCATTGTCTGATCAGACGCCATTTTGGCTGATTAAAATATAAAACACGCAATTGACTTTCTATTCTTTTATATTTTTCATCAACTTGTATTCGTGACCGAATTGACAGTAGGAAAATCTTTTGATGTCATAGAATGTCATGCCGAATATCAGAATGTCAATTTTATTTTAATTACTGTTTGGCCGCTGAGAGAATGCGTTCCTGACGGGTCGTGAGCGAAAGGAAGATGTAACTTTAAAGTGGCGAAGAATTTACGATAAACATGTAAGTATCGTTTTATCGTTTTTTTTTGCCCTATTAACAAATAATATTATTAAAAACGATATCATTAAATTGAGCATCATTAAATGTTATAATTTCGCGCTAAATGTATGTATCTACTGACAGACGTCAGAAATGCATTCTCTCAGCGGCCAAACTTATAGTACTTACTTGATAATGAAAGGATTTCTTTTCGAGTATTTAAAAAAAAATAGTTTCCAAGAACTCGGTAGATGGCGTTGAACTAACTATGTTACTAGGTGCCAAAGCCAAAATGCTTGGAAAAAAACATTTCTTCACGTCACATACGCTCGTTGACTGACACTTTCGTTTGCTTATGCTTCCGAATATAACCATTACATCCAAGTAAAATGATGTGACGTTCCGTTCCTTGCAGCAGTTTACCAAGTTCAGCGCCATCTATCCAGCAACTAGGGAAGAGTTGAAAAGTCGGGTTGATAGTTTTTTTAAATGGATGCTCGTGGCTAATTTACAACTTTAGTACACCTCTGCCTAACCCTTCTGAGATTACTGGCAGGATGTTTTCATCTTCATCTGCCTAGCCTTTTCCCAATTATGTCGGGGTCGGCTTCCAGTTAACTGGATGCAGCTGAATACGATAATATTACATGGAGCGACTGCCTATTTTACTTCCACAACCTAGTTAGTACTGACTACTGGGTAATACGATACCCCTTGGTAAGACTAGTTGTCAGACTTTCGGGCCACTGACTACCTGTAACGACTGTCAGAGATCCACAACGTCGTCGTCACGTCACGCTACGCATCCGGTGTGACCGGGCCTTTATTGGTTGTAGCGTGATGTTAACCTATATAATAATATAGCCTTTCTCGATGAATGGGCTATAAATAATAAATAAATAAATGAAAATAAAAATTGTTTATTTTCAGACAACTAAGTCCATAGAAGAGGTTAGTGTCAGAAATCTTATAAACTATTTTAGTACAATTAAAATCATAATGGGAATAAAGTATATTATAATTCTTAACCTGCAGCTGTCACATGCAGGTTTGTGAAGCGATGCATGACCGCCGGCCGAGTCCATTCTGTCCGCTATCATTGTTAGGATGCCGTTACGGCTCCCCCTCATACTGTGCACCACAGACATGGTTTTCCTACGCATAATTGCATAGAAATCATCTATGTGCGCATCTGCAAACATGCCTGAAGCACTACAGTACCGCGGAAGCCGGACCAGAGTCCTGAAAATGTTATTATATTGCACTCTGAGTGCATTGTGTTCCTGTGTAGAAACTTTGAAAATACGCTTTAAATAAATAATATACAACACCAAAAAACTAATTTCAATTAGAACCAGTAGTTCCTAAAATTAGCGCGTTCAACCAACCAAACAAACAAACTCTTCAGTCTTTACTATATTAGTATTAGTATAGGTACATTTAAGTAGGTAACAATGTAATTTCTCGGATTTTTTTGCATTAATCGCTAAAATATTCTACTTAATATGTTTTTTCAAATAAGAGCTTCCCTCGACAGTCTTACGTCTTCATCCTAAGACAATCGATGACAGTCATACTCCAGTTAGGTCGAAACTTCTCATCAAGGTGCATGAAATGAGCCGAGACACGATAAAGCTGCTGTAAACTGTTGCGGACTTCTTGCAACTGCCTTCCGTTTCCATTGTCAGACCTTCGATGACAGTCATACTCCAAGCAGATCTTAAGTACTCAACAAGGTGCATGAAATGAAGCCAATAACAATATAGTTGCTGTCGAGGACCTCTTGCAACTGCCTTCTGTCTCCATCGTTGGACCGTCGATAATAGTTATACTCCAGGCAGGTCTTAAGTTCTCATCAAGGTGCATGAAATGAAGCCAATAACAATATAGTTGCTGTCGAGGACCTCTTGCAACTGCCTTCTGTCTCCATCGTTGGACCGTCGATAATAGTTATACTCCAGGCAGGTCTTAAGTTCTCATCAAGGTGCATGAAATGAGCCCAAACACGATTTTTCAATTTTTAATGGGACCAACTAAAAAAATAGAATCATGCTAAATGGACTTCTCCGTAAAAAGTTATACGTGGTCATACATTAAAAAAAATATAAATGAACGAGTCGAATTGAGAACCTTGTCCTTTTGTTTCGTTGGTAAAAAGCGAAACCTGAGGCATCAGACACGGGCGAGGGTCATTCTTTCACGGAAATCTTAACATCGCGATTCAGAAAATAGAGTGAAATGAACAACGCCATCTAAGTTACTGCTAAAATATATTGCATGGAGCTATGTAGATTTTCAAAACAGCGTCATGTAGACTAATCTAGAGTATGTTTTGCTATCATAACTTTATCTTAAAGCCAGTGAGTCGATTTAAAAGTTATCTTGTGAGCACATTTTTATTCATTAATACCATTATGGTACAATAGATTTCGCTGCATGTGTCTTACATTTGATGATAAGTTCTTCTTGAACACTTTCAATTCTTATATCATTTGTAATCAAGCACCGATTACAATGAAACAATAACTAAAACCTTCTCTAAGTTATGCACAATATTTGTGCATTGAATCAAACCACATTGGTTTTATAATTTACACGTGATGCTGTGACAAAAGACCCCGCACAGACATACAGACAACAATTTAAAAAATGGTAGAAATGGGTCCTGTTACTGATCCCTTAACACCCCTACTATTTTATTCTTAATATTTTCAATGTACAGAAACGCCAGGTTTACACATTTATTATAATTATGTATAGATATAGATTTGTTCAGTGTCAGTACAGTCACGCAATAAATATAAAATACTGTCGCATATCAGCTTTATGTACTACAGTACAGTTCAGTTCAGTCGAGTACCTAGAGATCGCAAAAATCTTAAGAATAAAACGTAACACAAAGAAAAGGAAGACTATAAAAAAAGCTTGTAAAAATAAAACTGACAAATTCACAGGTTCTCGTTGCAAGGAAAAAATACGCTGTGAAAAAAATTCTGTTCACACGTTGACATTCAGGTTTTTTGGGTAAAAGCCAGGCATATATATCTACGTACATAGAAAGTGCGACCCCTTTTTTTTGGAATGTGGGCTTCTTTGTATTCCACGCTCGCTTTTTGTTGGGCCACATACAAACACTGCTTGTTACCTCGAATAGCCGTGTCGAAAGATACTTCACTTATATTTTTTTTTGTATATTTTCCGTTTTAACAAGGCACGTGAGTACTATACGACTCCCACGCTTGAGAAGAGTACCTGTGTACGTAGCTATGTAAACGAGACCTATTTTAAGTGGTAATTACAATTTGAGATAAGAATATGGTAATTGAAACCAGAGGTCTGGTTAAAAGAATTATAAGTCATAAGAATTATAAGTCAGGGAGAGACCTCTGCCTAGCAGTGGGATAAAACAGGCACTCTACCTCTCTCTCTTAACTTTGGCAACCCAATACTGAGTGTAGATATCTTCCAAATCTCTCCACTTTAGACGGATTTGTGTATACAGGCTTACAGTAATCAAACCTCCAAAATCCAATCAGACGGTTAAAACGGCTAGTTTAAGTTCAGAAGGTTCAAAATAAAGGAGCTCTCAGTTTTTAACTGAGAGCTGGTTTATTTTGAGCTACAGGAATAATATCCCGAACGTCGACCTTCCATCAGAAAAATACAGCATAAAGCATTGAAATGCCAGTTGCATTCAGTATAGTAGATGCGGCGATAGTGGGGTCCTACGTCAACGTTACAGCTCCCTTATAGGTCAGTTAAACGTTTGTTCACCCCAAACAAAGTGGTACGGGGTGGGACCGAGATGTGACCGATACTGGGGATTCAGGGACTTTACTTAAAGAGCTATTTTTTTCTTAAATTAGAAAAGACGAGGACAAGACGGATTGATCGGCACTTAGATATGTCGTGAAAAATGTCTGTAGTTCAGAGAGATATTTCGAAGAGAGATTCGTTTTTAAGGATAATAAGGTTTTATAAATATGTCTTTGTTTTCTAAATTTGGAACCTTTCTTTTGGGAAACCAATACTTACCTACCAATAACAGTCAGGGTGAGGTCCCAAATACGAAGCCATTACTGAAAACGCCAAGGTATTTTTACCAAAACAGTATTCATTTTAAGCTTTCAACAAGCTAAAGTGAAAATTAGCAACAAAAGCACCGTCTATATCAACTTTTTACGCGGCAAATTACTATATTTTCAGGAGATTACCCTAGTAACAAAAAAAATTACAGCACTATTGAGGTGCAGTTATTATTCGAGACAAAATAACCACTAACTTTCACAAAATTGAACTAAGTATAGACTGACCTGGACGGTATTGGGTCTATTATTGTAGGTAGACACATAGTGTTTTTACTTAGACGGTTATCACTCGACACCGCCCGTCCGCGCGGTCGAGCGAGTGGTGAAGCGGGTCTCACGTTGCATTAGCTTGTATGAAATACGTTGATGCCTAACACACGTTTATCGCCCGACCGCGCGTATGACCGGCGCGTGGAGGATTGCGTTAGGTTCCATGTTTAATTACCTTGGCCATAATGCGCTTTGATTCTACTTGACAATTTTTTTTTTATTATAATTGTGATAAAGTATTAAGTGTTCAGTTCGAGCAATCCTTGCAATTACTGGATGAAATGGTAATTCTATAACAATAAACACCTGAAAGTTTAAGTTACCATCTGCCTAGCCTAGCCTATCCAAACTATAATGTTGGGGTCGTCAACCAGTCTTACTGGGTACAGCTGAATACCCGTATTTCCCATGGACCAACTGCCTATCTGGCCTCTAAAATTCAGTAACTGGGTAGAACGATAACCGTTGGTGACTGGCTGTCAGACTTTCGGGCTTCTTAAGTAGGCGGATTAGGTCAACTGTTGTCACTTTTTCTCTTTGGTAACTTACGTACTGCTTGTAATAATAATTATTTTATGTCCAATAATACTTAAATTTTGTTGCGAGCCACAAGAGAAATTATGTTACACGATCACTGCACACTATCTGTTTTTAATGATTTATTGTTTTGGTTTTTCTTCACTGACACAAATGAATGTCTGCGCCCGCGTCTCTGTCAGTGTTGCCATGCATAGACAACTGTGGCGACGGACGTTGGGTGCAGATAAAATTATGATATTTTTTATTCTTCAACCTATTTAGTACACATTAAATATTTATATTTGTTTAATAGTATTATTTTGCGTTATAAATTTATATTCGTTAAACTGACCGTGACATCACTTTGGACCCTATCAGAATACCAGCGCTGTGACTTTTTTTCTCTTTTTTTTAATGTCACAGAACCTTGCTGAGATAGGAGCCTTTTGACCTTGCACAGGACCAATAAAATTTGATTGTTTTTTATGTTTCTCATGTTTACTTTTTTAAATAATCGTGTCATACCTAATTCTATATTTTTGTTTCTATTATGTCCTGTGTGAGTTTAATAATAGTACATTGTTACCCTAGGAATGAAAGTAACTTATTTACCCCGAGACGGGGTTTGGTGCCCGAGCGCAGCGAGGGCGCTAATAGTTCGAGGCACTGTGCTTTTCATTACGAATACAAGGAAAGTAAAATAAAGACATGAATCAACTCGAAAAAACAAATTGAGATCGGATTGCCGCTTTCCCGCCTATTTTGTTTTTTTTCTGTGGCCGGCCAGCTATTCAGCCATTACCTATTTTTCATTTTCATCATCGAAAAAATGGTAAATATTTTGCCCAAATCTATGTTATTTTAAAGAAATAGTTGGAACTTATTAAAATAAAGTTATTTAAAAAATATCTATTCTTCAATTAATACTTATCTTTATGTTATTTCAATTTTACATCGTGGCTGTATAGAAAGTTGGAACATGGTTCAATAGAAAAATCAACTTTTTTTTATAATTTGACAGTTGTCAGTTGAAAACGATTCTCCCTAGGGCTGAAAAGTATTACTTTCAATCCGCTCCTCATGCATCTTCAGACCTACTTTCAGAGTATGAGTAATGAAAATACTTTTTCAATACACTTCCTCGAAAACGGGTCCATAACGCACTACGATTAGGTTCAACATGCCATGTATTTCACACACGTGGATTGTTTTCATTTTCCATCACCGCGTGCGTGCCGCGTGCAGAAAGTAGCCAATTTCGCACGCGGAACAACACGCGGGTGTTGGAAAATTGCCACAGATAAAACTATACCTATAATTAGTACAAATTGGTGCAATGCCCCTAGTCGGCGGTGATTGTTTTTTTTTCGTTATTTTATTTTATTTCTTTAAAAGTGTTTTGAAAAACGTCGTTTGATACACGTGGACATTTGTTATTGCAGTTCTCGGCTCAAAAACACCCTCGCCTACGGCTCGGGAGTTAATTCCGCCTCGAATGCAATAACAAACTTTCTCCACTTGCATCAAAATGTACTATTTCTTTCTTCTTTCTTTCCTCTGACAACTCGTAACGACTGTCTGATCTACAAATGACAGCCGCGATCAACGGCTTAACGTATTTTCTGAAACAGGCAGGGAGCTCGGTTTGGAGGGAACTTGGTACTGATGGTCACCCATTCACGGACCGACCTCGGCAAGCACTGCTTAACCTTGAAGTTCGACTCGTGCGCGTTCGTGTTACTATTCAACCACGAGTCTCTTTTTTTTTCGGATGGGAAATCATCAAATGACTCCTCCCGCTCTGGGCGGAGCAGGAGGGAGTATCAGACTTTTACTGACTAAAACCCATCCATGTTCCTTCATCGCCCTTTGTGTTCCGGGGCCACGGTATCTCTTTCGAACAGTCCCGCAGCCCCGGCAAGCTCTGAATCAAGTCCTTGGTCCAACTGCCAAGCGAGAGCCTCCTCAGATGTTGTTTGACGCAATTAAGCCATTGGCCGACACGACTATCAGCACAATAACTGGTGTCCGCACGTCCCACATGTCAACAAACTCGCGAGCCAGATTTTGATACTTGAATTCCCCTTACAGCAATATTGTCCCTACAGCTTGAATAACAAAACCTAATTGAAATACGGTCTATTACTTCTAAACAAACTAAGCTGTATTGCACATACTTTCTACTCAAAGTTCACCGTATATCTCACATTAAGATACAAAGGTGCATTTTTATAACAAAGCAAATCTCCATGCTCTGACGTAAGAGTGCTTTGCCCGAGGGCCAGCGACCTACGAGTAAAGAAGTATTCACATTGGTGGACTCTTCTAACGGGTGTAAAAATAGCCTTAACGAAGCAGAAAGGCGCATGTTCTCCCCGTCATTGCATTTTTTTGTTCTAGACCATACCTCATTTGGGGTCGAAATTCGAAATGTTGATCACGCAAAAAAAAAAATCATTTCCCACCAATATTTTTTCCGTAGAGTAACTTAAGACGACTACGGGAGCTAAATTAGCAACTCTATTTGTGGTGGTTCAAATTTCGTTTGAAATACTGTTAGAATAAAGTTCTAATCAGCTTGCACTACATAGTGGTTGTTACGACAGTCACTGCGGGCCGAATAGTGCGAAATGAGGGTTTTTTGCGATTTACATAAAATCTATTGATTGGACTAAAAAAATAAAACACTATCATGCTAATATGTTGCTTGTAAAATTATTTGCCAAAAAATCAGAATGATCGCATGTATTTTAGTATGGTTTTTACTCGTTGAAAGATTTTTTTAGAGATAAGTTCGTGATTTTTTTCTGTGGAATCAAATTATTTGTATTATGTTTTCTAAACACTATCATACTAGCATATATCCTGAAGAATATCGTATATTTTTCTGGTTTTGTTAATTGCAGTGAATCATAATTATGCTTTTTTGCATTATAAAACTCGCGTTTAGCTCCTGTAGTCGGCTTAATTAGTTACATGTACAGAATGCTTGGTTGACAGCTTCGTGAAGGGTTCGTTTACACCTTGTATTTCGAAAAGGCTGATCCTAAATGCAGGTCTGACTTAAAAAACCTAGATCGTTGTTAGTTTTTTATCATCATCATTCTCTTGACCTTACCCCAATTCATTTGGGGTCGGCGCAGCATGTCTTCTTATTCCATACTTCTCTATTAATTGTCATCTCGTCAGACACTTGTATTTTAAGTTAGATTCTAAGCAATACTAGTATAATTTTATCGTTTTAAAAACTATACTAGCTACTAGCTTAGAACAGTAGGTACTGTATTCCAGTAATGTTTTAAGCTTTCACGGTTTAAAACTAAACAGCGTCGAAATATCGGGAGTCCAAAACAAATAATAAACACAGAAGTATCCCGTAAGTGACAATATAAGTTTAGTATTCCAGTACTCTAACGCCCCTTCAAATCTTCTTTACACCCCCGTAACTTAATGTAAACGCTCTCTAAGTGCATTGAGCCCGCATCGGACATTGTTATACAGTGTTATGTAAACTATGCTCAGATACATAGGTACTAAGTTAGTTTCGCGACTATCCTTTGCAGTTGATTTGATTTGTAAGAGTGAATGCTGTCCGTTTTGACCGCGTCGAATACGTTTCTTGCATTTTTAAATTAGTTTGTAGATGTTTTGGTTTGGTTTGGTGTTTGTTTGTGTTTGGATTGCCTTCGTTGGTATTGTGGTCGTAAGTGTGATTGCTGAGCATGATGTCCTGGGTTTGATTCCCAGGTTGGTCAAATTGTTATTGAGTTTTTCCATCAAGAATTTCGGTTGGAGTATACGTAACGGGGCACTGAGGAAAAAATACTTGGGAATTTTTAGCAGTACAATTTTTTTTGGAAAATTGTTTATTTTCTCGCTTTTATCGTATAGAACACCTAAAAATAAGGCAAAAAGCATCTGGGTGATTTTTGTCTCCGACTAACCGTTTGTCGTAAAAACGATGTCGAAGGGATTCCGTTCATTCCGACAATATAGGTTAGGTTAGGTTAGAACTGTGAACAACTACTACTACCTCGAAATTGGTCGCAGCAAAACATTTGTCCCCGTTTCGTATCCACTGACCGGAATTTCTCGCTGCCACGAAGTTTTGGTGGCAATAGGTTCGCCCCTGTTTCATGGGACTTAAACATAACTGGCGAAATGTGGGTGTACTAGTAGATACACCTCTGCCTAACCCTTCCGGGTTTACCGGCGTGATGTTATGTGATGTGTGGATGTTTTGGTCAAGTTTAAAGGAGATTCTTA
Organism: Xestia rhomboidea; assembly: GCA_963853795.1. Taxonomy (NCBI): domain Eukaryota; kingdom Metazoa; phylum Arthropoda; class Insecta; order Lepidoptera; family Noctuidae; genus Xestia; species Xestia rhomboidea. The sequence goes on along the minus strand of OY970767.1, from coordinate 14,533,065 downwards.
AGTGAAATGCAAGTGGAATGTTGCCAAAAGAACATGTGAATATCGTCATCTCATTGTTATTGTAGTTTACAGTATTATAGACCTTCAAAATTTGAAGGTCCCGACATTTAATGTCGGGCTCTATTCTGAGATCGAATGAAAAGTGTTTTTGCAGATTTTGTTACAAAAAAATATTTATTTTCGTATGTGGTAGCGTGTTACCGTTCTACTAATCACTTACACGAAACGATACTAAATTAATATCATAATTTTATTTCACTGTTGGAATTTCCACTCTCAGTGCTGAGCAGAATGTTGACTTTACAACAGCGACCTTTATTTAAAAACTAGCACTTCTCTCGCGACTTCGTCCTCAAAAATTGTGACAACTCGGCTAATTTGCATGATATAAATATAATTTATAGTCTATGTTACTTCCTGATAATTTAGCTTTTTATTGGTGAAAAATGGTAAAAATCGGTCCAGTAGTCTTTGAGTTTTTTCGTTACAAACATCCAAATCTTTCCTCTTTGTAGATTTCTGAATTTTTTAATTAAAACGTTTTTCACTCTTGATATTGCTCGAGATGAGCATAATTAAAAATCTGATACCTGAACAACCGTTCACTTTTTGTAATAAAACATACTACAAAAGGTTCTCACAAAATTAGATTTAAATCACACTGAAAAATTACGAAAGCCACCGACCTATGATGACGTCAAAGGGGAAGTGATACCAACATAACACCCCGACCGAAAGTGGTCGTTCCCGGCTATGATCACCCAAATCCCAAGTAATAACTGCTTATGTTTCCGCCCTTTACGAAAATATCTCCCCTTTCTCCCTTCGTCGCCGCAATAAAAATAATCATACACATTTAGGTATACACTCCCCATTTGTGTGATTAAGAGTTTCTGGTGGAACTATGACAATGATTCCATATAGTAAACAAGAATAAAAGGTACGAAGAGAATGGTTTTATTTACCTTCGCTTTTACTGAATCAAGTAACAATAGCAGCATCATGTTTAAATGTTATGTACCTAGTACATCCTGTAACAAAATAATAAATCTTAATTTGAGTAAAGCATGGTACAGTGAGGTTTTAAAAGTAAAAGGTTATAATAAGATATATAATATGTATTTTGTAGGCAAGTTTAAAGGCAAAAAACGTATATAAAAATAACTTTATTAGGAAAATACAAATAAAGTACGCCCGCCTCGCCTCTCGTCGCCGCTCTGCCCGCCTTTGTACATAAGCTATATTACTGCAATTATATGTATACTAGCTGACCCGCGAAACTTCGTCTGCATCATATAAGAGAGACAGAGAGATGGTTAGAGAAAGTGTGAGACGCACTTAAAAGATAGACATAATAATGCTATCGCAGACTTTTTATAGAACTTTTTAAGAGGAACAATTCCGTCATACACGATTGTTGCGTAACTTTAACCGTTTACGCAGCGCACGCAACGAAAGATCTCAAAAGTAATATTTTTTTTATTTTTTGTAAAGGAACATTTTTCATTGATGCTCTGCTCCTATTTATCGTAGCGTGATGTTATATAAACGTTGTAACGTTGTTGTTCGTTGTTGCCTTCTCCGATAAATGGGCTATCCAACACTAATAGATACTTTCAACTCGAACCAGTAGTTTCTGAAATTAGCGTGTTCAACCAACCATACAAACTCTTCAGATTTATAATATTAGGTCTAGTATAGAATCAAGTAGGTAACAATTTAATTTCTCTGAAATATTTGCATTAATCGCCAAAATATTCTGTTTTTACAAATAAGGGGTTCCCTCGACAGCCTCACGTTATCATCCTTAGACACTCGATGATAGTCATACTCCAGCTAGGTCGAAAGTTCTCATCATGGTGCATAGAATGAGCCCAAACACGATATAGATGCTGTAAACTCTTGATGACCTCTTGCAACTGCCTTCCGTCTCCATCGTCGACCTTCGATGAAAGTTATACTCTAGCTAAGTTTAAAGTTTTCATCAAGGTCCATGAAATGAACCCAAACACGATATAGCTGCTGCAAACTGTTCCGGACCTCTTGCAACTGACTTTTGTCTCCACCGTCAGACCTTCGATGACAGTCCAGGCAGGTCTTAAATTCTCACCAAGATGCATGGAATGAGGCCAATAATAAATATATAGCTGTAAATATAATCTACGTAAACTGCGTATGGATTATTGATTATTGCGAATAGCACAGCATAGTTCTTGCACGACAAGAACACGTGAATTTATCAGGCTTCCGTTCGCTATACAACTTTTTGGAGAAATCATCATCATACTCCTGCCCTTATCCCAATTTATTTGGGGTCGGCGCAGCATGATTGTATTCTTCTTCCATACTTCTCTATTACTTTTTGGAAAAATATTTCATGAAAAAATAAGAAATATAGAAATGCAAACAATTTAATACAAAAAGAAATATAGGCAATCTAACAGCATCAAAAAAAAAAACAAAACAGCTAAGAGTAAAAATAATGATGCGGGGGTTTGAACCTGCAACCCCGTAGTTTGCAAGGCGGTCATGAAACCGCTAGGCTATTTACTTCGTTGACATAAGCTACAAATAGCCGTTCTCATGTACTTACGTCGGGACTGAAACGTCAAACAATTGAAGTAGGTATTCGGATATAATGTTAAATTGCCTACCCCCTTAAGGAAGTAGCGTGATAATATATATAGCCTAAATAATGAAGAAGCCTTTATAGAAATCTATGCAGTAGTTTTGTTTGCGCGCACAATCATTTCGTACCAACTACTTAAACCGAGGAATGCTGTTTTTCTTGAGTTCCGCTATTTTGTGCGTATTCACGTCAAAAATCAAATTTCATGAAAACAGAAATTATATTTACCTGTATTACATATGAAGTATATATAGCAACTTTAAAAGGTTACACTTCGTTGGTTTTGATTGTATAGTTGTTTGAAGTTTATTAATTTTAAACACAAAACCCTCTTTTTTGCGTCTCTGGATGAGATTTTAAAAAAATGCTAAAACAGGTGTTTCTTTATTTTTATTAATAAGTATTTATTCTGAGTTTCATGGTTCTAAAACAATCTAAAATTTTTTTTTCATACAAACTCTATCCCCCCTTTTCACCCCCTTTTTTCCAAAAAAAAACAAAATTTCTATAGCCTAAATGTTATTCTGAATTCATGTAAATAGATTTGTGAAGATTTCAACAAAATCGGTTCAGCAGTTTTTATGTGATGCGCGGTCAAACAAACAGACAAACAAACAAACAAAAAAAAATATAAATGGTTTTAATATGTTCAGTTACTTATTTCAAGTCACCCTGGCTGGTTTTTTTTTTTAATCTTCAATGTACAGATTTTTTGGTCCCAACGATTTTATTATATGTATAGATTTGTTTTTTGTTTGTGTGCAATAAAGAATAAGAATAAGAAAGTACACAACAGTCACTAGGGTACAGAAAAAATAGCCAACAGAAGTAGTGTGCGAGAGATGAGTACAGTACAGTCAATACAAAATTTGAGCCCTGACTCCTAAACTAGGAAGATCCTGTATCTTAGGAGGCAGTGTCTTCGCATAAATAGTGGACTAGCAAATTATGAGCGTACTAGCATAATCTCGTAGTCACATACAATTTATAGACTAAAAGGTAAGAGATATATCTATAAAAATATACTTAGTATTTTTAATTAGGTCCTAGAACCAAAAAATTCGAAGACATATGACATCTATCAATCCGCACTGGGCCCGCGTGGTGGATTATAGCCCATTCCCCCTCATAGAGTGGAGGCCTGTGTCCCAGCAGTGGGAACATTAATAGGCTGATGATGATGAAGCAATAATATGTGTGAAATAGAAATACTTAGGGCACTAATTTATTAACGTCTTTCAGAACCGCACAGCCTAGACCGCTGCTTGTACAGCACAAAATACTGAATAAGAAGGACTTTTAAATTCATCCTTTAGATATATGTATACCCCATACAGACAGAAATTTTGGTAAAATAGATAATAATGTAATAGTCTTACCAAGGGGGGTTGTGGAGGTCAGATTGGCAGTCGCTTCATGTTGGGAAAAGGCTAGGTAGGTGATAATGATGAGAGAAATTATGTTAGATGTAATTTTTTGGGAAATCAAATCAAGGACACGGTTTACAAGTTTGATCAATCTTATGACATTGTTCTTTCAATCGATCAACCAACCTATCATAATCCCCAAAATATTATTCTAAAGCAGATTAGACTTGATGAGGCTTCCAGAAACCGGGTTTCAGTTGAAAACCCGTTTACTGTCGTTCGGAGAAAGTTCCCTTTGAGTTATATAAAATGGTACTCCGCATGCTAAATTAAGAAAAACTTCTCAAGTAATACATAATTATCTTTCAAGATATCTAAATTTAAATGAGTTATTTGATCAATATCTAAAATCGTACTGTTCAAACTTATTTATATATTTTACAGAAGCTTCCATTCATTTGTCTTTACAATTTCCATTCGTCAAAGTTGGAATATTTTCACAAAGCAAAAGCATATTCTCATAAATTACGCTTGTAGATACAATTTCCATATAAAATATAACAAAAGACGAGTCTAATATGTGCTCCCTGATGGCCAATGTTTGGATCAACGTTGGTGTATTGGTATTGCCAATGTGCTTTACAGTCGCTACTCTATAAGAAAGAAATTTTTAAACTAAAAGATTATGTAATTTAACACCTAGGTGTTACATTGAGTAAAAATTCTAACACCAAAGATTTTTTTACATTTCTTTTGACACGCTATTAAAACCTTTTTATACAAAATATCCAATTCATTGGTAATTATAGATATATAAACGCTATCATAAATCAAAACGTTTGAAACACTTACGATTTGAAAAAATAATTATGGTTCGATGGATCTCCGATCTGGATGAATCTGCTGATTAATTATTACAAAAAATCATAGTCATCTTGTTTCAAATCAGCTAATGCTTGATTAGAGTTCGCATTGGTTTTCGGAAAAAGTTCTTTTGAGCCTAAAATTATTTCGTACATTATCTTGCAGACAACAGCGCGATACCCACAAGAGTTATACAGCTATACAACTTACAAAGGTGAGCAAGACAAAACGGATTTTTTAAATTTTATCCCTCAAAGAGGTACAATACAAGTTGCAGTACGTGTTGACCGTTGTCGTTTTTTGACGATCGGAAATCCCATGGGGCACACGGCTTGTTTTTAAATAAGCTAGATTAGTTGCTTCAAGATCTTAAGAGATGTGTTACAATATTTGGGGTACATTGTAAGTTAAGGTAGATATGAAGGAAAAATTGACATGGGAGAATGGAAGAAAAAAAATACCGGCCAAGTGCGAGTTGGACTCGCGCACCGAGGGTTCCTTCTAATTTGTAGGTATTTTGTTATTAAACTACATATTTACGGTTTTCAGATTTTTCCCTTTACATGTGCTGTAAGACATTGCTTCTCACCAAATTTTATGATTCTAGGTCAACGGGAACTACCATATAGGTTTTCGACCCAAAACCTATTACTTCCGGTTGACCTAGAATTGTCAATTTTGGTTAAAAGCAAGGTCACAGCACAAGTAAAGGGAAAATTCCGAAAAATAAAAAAAAGTTGATAATTAAGGTAAATTTTTACATTTCAAGTTTTCAACAAGTTTTCGTGAAAATCGAAGTTTGCCCATATATTTTATCGTGTTGACTGAGGACCTTGACCTTTTTATACACCTAATAGGGACTATAGACCTCAATATCTGGTATAAATTTCAACTTGCTAGGTCCATCCGTTTCTGAGAAAATCAGTGGTGACACACGTACAGACAGACTGACAGACGGACACGGACAAGAGGGTGATCTTATTTCTTTCCTTTTTTCCGTTCCTTTTTTTACCTTTTGAGGTACGGAACCCTAAAAACGTTTAGCACCGACCCCAAATAACATGGAACAGGGGTAGGAAGATGATTGTAAGGTTAAGGTAGGTACGACCGGGACAAAAAACGGTTATTAACTATTGTGTGCCAAATTTCATCCAAATCAGTTTAGAGTTTTTAGCGTGATAGCGTGATAGAGTACCCAACATCCATTCGTCCTCACAAACTTTTCCATTTATATCTTTAGATCTATAAATTAATAGGTTATTTGTTAACTTCTTGTAGAGGGTTTTCCGTGGATACAACCAAAGACTTGAGGAACTCGTACACCAGATATTGATATTGAAAAATAAAGTTACTAGAAAATACATGAGCGCAGCCATGAAACGGTCACATTGACGAATACCAAATTTTACATTTAAGAATAGAATCAAAACCACTAATCAAACAGTGACTGCACAAAGAAGGTCAACATTCAACAGTATTAAGCTAATCCCAGTGTATTAACACTTCTGTGTTTATTAACCCAGCTCGTAAAACACGGATGTAGGTTACAGAGCAGCTGCTATGGGAGTTCCAGGCCCCCTATCGGAGCTGCTTAGCTAAATGCGCTTTACAAGGAAATAAGTTAGAAGTTTCCAGCTAAAGACGATGTAGTTCATTAAATTTTGTATTAGAATTTTAGCATTCCAAACAAGATTTGATCCAATACGTCACGAGGAGATCGTGGGAAGGAGCTCGTAGCTAATAGTACATTGTGTATTAAGGGCGGGAAGTAAGGAATTCCGATCGAGGCTCTAGTAGAAGCCGAAGGGCTGAGGGCTTTTTGAGTCGAGGTTCGTAATTCCCGTACGGCTCGTGATACATACAATGTTTTTCATCACATTTGCGAGTAAATACATAAAATTATAGGGCAGAAATGGATATGTAGCGAGATTGCAATAAAATTCCTGTTTAGATAACATTTTAAGACATTTTTTTTTAATTTCGATCTGATGTAAACTCCTTGCTTGAACTTGAACCTGCATATATAATGTGTGCAGTGCAACAAATTAGAAAAAAATTACTTACCGACCTTGGGTTTCATGGGAAGAAAAGGGGATGAGGGTTTTATACGGGGCATTGCGGCCAAGTTAACCTGCATGTTATGATACTGTTTACATGTAAGTGTGATGAAAATAATATTAGCTGTTTGGGTCGAACTTCAGTTTAAGCCGCGCTTGCTTGGACCGGGTTGGTCCGTAACCATAACATACCGAGTTTCCTGCGTGCCTCGGCCGTTGGTCCCAGCTGTCAATTGTACATCTTTGACAGTCGTTACAGGTAGTCAGTGGCCCGAAAGTCTGACAACCAGTCTCACCAACGGGTATCGTATTACCCAGTACTATTTGGGCTGTGCAGGTCAGATATGCAGTCGCTTCATGTAAAATACTGGTATTCAGCTGCATCCGGTTAGACTGGAAGCCGACCTCAACATAGTTGGAAAAAGAGCTGGCAACACAAAGGGCGATGAAGGAACATGGATGGGTTTTAGTCAGTAAAAGTCTGACACTACCTCCTGCTCCGCCCAGAGCGGGAGGAGTCATTTGATGATTTCCCATCAGAAAAGAAAAAAAAAAAGATGTTGACTAGGCAGATGATAAAGTCACTCTATGCCAGTTGATTAATCACCCTTCTATTTCGAAAGATCACTAATTTTTCGATGTTCTTGCCGCTAATCGCTCCGATCAATTCTACATTTTTTTTAAATATGAGCATACAATATATAATCAGCTTAACGTTCCCACTGCTGGGACACGGACCTCCTGACTGCGAGAGGATGTGAGCCATGATTACCTAACCTTTTGATTCTATAATATAGATGGATTTAAAAGTTGTTCCAAGATTAATATTTTGACAAAACTATCTTGTAATGTTTGCTACTGAATAACTAGAAATAATCCCAACATAGTTGTCCAACATTGGTACTATCTATCCCAACATTGGTTTAAAACTGGAGTCAACGAAACCAACTTCAAACGCGCTCACTTAGCAGAAGCTCCTTGCAATTTAGTTAAAATGACTATACAAGTTAAAATAACTACTCTGTGATCCATCCAAATAAGTACTTGTGACTTAACTTATTGTCTACCTGCGACAGAACTAAGGAGGACGAAGTTGCTTTGAAAAATATAAACTGTACTAGCTTCTGCCAGCGGCTTCGTCCGCGTGAAGTTTGATAATTGTCCCATGGGATCTTACTATACCGGGATAAATCATCCAATATGTTAATCCAGGTTATAAACTATATGTGTGCAAAATTTCATCCAAATCTGTTGAGTAGTTTTTGCGTGAAAGAGTAACAAACGTCCATACTCACAAACTTTCGCATTTATTATATTAAGTAGGATAAGTACAGCGATAGTTTGATACTGTGGGTACATTGGAAGAGCCAGCATTGTAATAACTTGCAGGTAAAGTTAACATTTTTAAAAAAATTTAAAAGTAGATAAGTCTTGATAAAAAACATTGTAGGGTTATAATTCTTAAGAATCGCGATTACTTCCTTTAAATAGATTATAAGAAGGGTTTTTTTTGGAACTGAAATTCGTCGGTCTTTTTCGCAACAGTGCCAAAAAAGACATAAAAACTGTAATTTAGGGAAGATTTTCCGAATGAATTTTGATTTTGGATGATTAAATTTGTGCTACAAAGACATCTTTACTTTATATTGGTTATTTACAAAATAAAACTACAAACACCTGAGAAAAAAATCTAAAATTTCCAACAATACTTTCCTGAGCATTAAGACTAAAATAGTAACTAGTACCTACATACGTGTTTGAAACAGCAATAGTGCCTGAAATTACACAAAGTTCTTACCTCTATGTAATTAAGTTTGGGTCAAACTAAGTTACAGGACACATTCCAATTAAGCCTATTATGAGACAAAACAATTTATTTTAAGAACGTGGTTCACATTCAAGTGACTTGGGTTTGTCTACCCTTTAGATTACATAATGAAGTAATTGTTTAGTTTTAATTACAAAGAAGGTTAGGGGGGTGTTTTGAAGAAGTTATTGGGTGATTAAAGCACCTTAACAGAAAGTGGGTGTGTTATATTAAGAAGGTGTCTGTCTGATGTCTTCCTCTACCGGTCTGTTTTTCTAAGAATTAAATTCTCAGAAACGGCTAAAGTAATTTGTTTGGTGTTGTTTTTCCTTGAAAGTGTAGTTTTTTTTTTCTTCAGTGAGTATTTACGTCCTTTTGACTGAATAATTAGTTTGACATTTTATTTAATATTTTAGAACAAAGTCTGCCTGATTTGAACTTTGATCAAATCAGTGTGCATCTGGAGTCGTGAACAAAAAACATATAAATTGAACACGTAACTTTATAATCTAACATGAACGATCCACCTCTACATATTCATACCGTAACAGAAACAAAATCAGTCAAAATATATGCATAACCACTAAAGATTAAGTAAGTACATTCGTCTAACGTTGCATGGTTAAAACAACTCACAGAAATATAAAGAAGGTTTGTAAAAGAAATGAAAACATAACTTAAAAAAAAATATTTCTATAAACTGTTGTTTTCTATGGATCTGGCGCTAGCCATATTTGTTTATCGGTCACGTCTTAATGATGACCAATCACACTCAGCATCAAGAGTAATACAAAAATAACTCATTAATTGTGTCAACTTGGGCAGCCTAAACTACAGTATCAGTGTACCAGCCGTTTATCTACACTAATATTATAAAGAGGAAAGATTGGTATTTTTGTGTGTGTGTGTGTGTATGTTTGTAATGAATAAACTCAAAAACTTCTCGACCGATTTTAAAAATTCTTTCGCCATTAGAAAGCCACGTCTTTAATGAGTAACTTAGGCTATATTTTATCCCCGTACTCCCACGGGAACGGGAACTACGCGGGTGAAACCACGTGACGTCCGCTAGTCATATTTACATGGCTTGCGCGCATTGCATAGATCAAAAATTTTCCGTCGCCTTGCACAAATTATAGTGTAACACGACAGCACACAATCAACTCTCATATTCACAAGTACTCATTACCGTTCATACATAATGGGCGAAAGGCACTCGTTTTTCCGCTTATTGCGATATTTTTTGTTCTGGCCATACATACCCATGTATGGCCAGAACAAAAAATAAAAAAACGGTAATAAACTGGTAACGGAGATATTGGGGGCCAAACTGCCAACTTTTATAAGTTTTTTTTTTTTTTTAATAGGCTTTTTTAATGTTATAACTATAGATTTAATACAATGACTATAAAGTTTAATTCTCTTTGATTTAATACCTCTATGTCTCCTGTACAGCATCCATCAGCATAATGTTCTGAGTGCGTTACATTGAGCCCTACCATAAAACGTTATTTTTCGCCCCAAAAAAAAGTCCTTTCCCAGCAATAATTTTTGCGTCGAGTTACTTAGCTTGTACATCTTGTACAGTTATATGTTAGTTAAAACTATTCAATAAATCATCATTTTTGGCTATCCGTGACTTATCATTTCAAGCTAACATCCAAGGTGTGTGCGACCCATTCAGTTGCACATACCACAGTACAGTTCACTGCACACACACTCGTCTATGAGTTGTTCAATGTATCATTCTTACAGTACGTCACGTTAAACCGTTTTCCACCTTTGAAGCCTAGCGTTCACAAAGCGATTGAATGGTCCGTGCCTTTGGTTGCACCGCTTTGCAAATTTCATATTCCTTGAATGACTGTGGAGCGGAAAGATGGCCCACCTCCTGTCCCGCTTTTTGCACAACTCTACCTGCACGTTGAGATACCTGTCCGAAGCGCCCATGTGGCAGAGTTCTGGGCGAAACTAATTTGGCTTGAATTATTATAAGAAATCTATTCTGCATCGTTAGTATATTGTGTCGTGACTGCTGAATATTAGGTCTCAGTTTCGATTGGCAAGTCGGGCAAAGTGTAATTGAGTTTTCATCAGGATCAGTAGCAGCCATGGAGTCTAGATTTGTGCCCAGTTGATAGCAATAGGCTCGTTCTTTTTTACATGGGACTTATTCATAACTGGTTAAATACTAGCTGCTGTACTATTATTACACTTCTACCTGAAAGTAGTCATACACGTTAGGTTATGCATGACAGTTTTAAATGTACATGCAAAACCGAGTTCCATTCTAAGGATACCTGCCCAGTTTTCTCCTAAACACATTCATGCATGCATGTACAGTTTGACTGTACAGGTAAAACTGCACATGCCTAACCTATAGTATATACGTTATTATAAGAATCCTTGACACGACAGAGAAGAAGAAGTAAGACTTCTATATTCTTTCTGTATCATGGTTCCATGAAAGTAAAGCCGTGACGTAACCAAGTTCAGCGACGACGTCGATGCACTCAGCAACTGCAGTAGCGAGTGCATTCAACTGCACAACTTATGTTTTACTGGAAGCTCCGTCAATGCTCGCTTTTATGAATTTGGTTCTTTATATTATTTATTGGATTTGTTTTTTGTTTGCAGATCATAATGAAAGTTGTACAGTAGAAAGCAAAAGGAATTGTAGAATTGTGGCGAATTTTGAATATTTCTGACTTGTTCCATAAAGAAAAGGATCCATAAAGAAAAGACGTGAGTTCACAGTATTCTGAGAGATTCGGTAGCCTCCATATTATATTTGTGTCAATCCTAGTCCTTGTCTTTTCGTAACATTTAGTATTCTGCAGGAAAATAAATGTCTTATCTAACGCTAAAGTATTTATCAAATTCACTGCATACTTTCCCTTTCTCGGTTCAAGATATTTTCCGCTAGTTCCGATAATATTATAGCTCCCTAAAGTTCAACAAAATGTCGGAGAAAACAGATTGTCGTAAAAGCATGCTATCAGTGTGGATACAGCTGATATCCATTCCCCTGACACGATCCCCTAATCCTCTCTTACGGACAAGCCAAGGAGGTTAGGGATATTTCTATGTGGAGTCTAGACGGCGAATACTTTGATGTTGGCTTCTTGGTAGTATTTTCATTCATACATAGGGCACTGTCTTTTGTTTTTTCTAGCAGGGTGCTGAGAAAAGGATGGTTTAGTCACGATAATGACCCTTGAGTAATTAAATTTTACGAGTGCTGCATTACAATGAAGGAAACACCTTGATTATAACGGTGCGATTGGTGCAGTGGCTGCTGCGCTGCGTGTCGCAGGGTCGATTTCCGCACGGAACAAATATAATATTTGTATGGCCTACGCTTGTGAGTTTAAATGTTTGTGTATGCACTCACTGAACAGGAAAAAATCCTTGAGTGGAACAATGTTTCATAAAAAAATCTATTTCTATAATGATAGACCTCCAAGTGCGACCACCAACCTGCGAAACTAGTGCAAGAGTACATTATTTTCATCAACGGATAAAATATGTTGACTTTCATTTAAAAGTCAACATAAGTTCAATCAACCAAACCAGTATCATACAACAAACAGCGAGTTTCATCAACACAGTTTAATATTACTTGTATTTAACAACGGATGAACTGGTATTCACCTGATCCGTTCAAATACAACATTTATTTGTAGAACCGAGCTCAGTAATTATAGCGGGATTTATATGCAACAGTTACAATTTGATGCTCCTGTCTCTACAGTTCGTGGAGCTCATTCATCTGTTATGTTAGAATATGTTAATGTTTAAGCGCTAGCCAAACTAAAGCACATCCCGCGCGGGAAACGGGGCGAAATGCCGGGGCCAATTAACTTGTATGAAGGTGTATAAATTAGTGCAAATACTAGGTGTAAACGGACCCTTCACCAAGTCGTCAACCAAGCATTCTGTACATCAAACTAAGTAACTCAACGCAAAAATGATTGCTGGGAACCATTTTTTTTTGGGGTGAAAAATCACGTTTTACCGTAGGACTCAATGTGACGCACATAAAACACTGCTGAATTGCTGATGCATTGAATAGACCCACTATTCAATGCATCAGCAATTCAGCAGTGTGTGTGTGTTTAAGTAAAGTTATTATATAACATTCAAAACCAGTATTTAGAAGAAAAAAAAAACTTGTGAAAAAGTAGGAACTTTAGCCCCCAATACCTTTATTTACTTGATTTTTTTACTTTTATATTATTCCTGCATGTTTTTTATTGCATGTCAATTTTAGAATTTATATTAATATTACTAATTATGATCTTTAATCATTATGAATATTATCAAACACAATGAAAATTGTTCCTGATAAATAAATAAACACTCCGTAACGATTAGTCCCAGGTATGGTCTAGAACAAAAAAAAAAAATCGCAATGACGGATAGAACAAGTACCTTTCGGCTTCGTTAAGGGTATTTTTACGCCCATTATTCACGTGACTTCCTAATCATTGTATCGTCGTAATCGACACGGGTAGTCTTGTCCCGCGTCACGCGTGAGATTCACCTCAGTAATACAAGACTCGCAACCTGCAAATCTTTATCTGAGATAGGTATTTAAGGAGCCTTGCCGTCAGTCCTTGAATGGCCCATTGGTCAATTTGTCAACTTATCGAAACCTCCGGGAAAGCGCGGGTTCCGAGATACCTTTCGGAATTTTCCGATAATTGGGTTACAGGCGATATTCCACGTACATAAAGTTGTTTCCCTCTGATGTGATTAAAACTACGCGCTACAGCATATGTATGGGTACCCACTAGTTTTCAGAGGTAATTTGTATCTTTGGAAATAATTACCTATCTGGAAGTACCTACCGATGGCCCAAAAAAATTTATCACCGATAGTAAGCTGCATTTCCGAAGTGTCAAAGCAAAGGGTACTTAAGGTGGATGCTCCAGGGTAGCCCGCGAAATTTAAATTTTCTTACGTTTTTTGCAATTTGCAGGTCAGTTTCAGGTTGTATGTTGATTAAAATATGATTCGCGGCTGTAAGACGTATGTAGTTACAGAATTATAATCATTAAAATCATCAATACAACTCTCTAAGTTGATGTAACTGTCAAGAATGACTATTTCATGAAAAAGTCATTCATGGCAGTTACATGAGCTGAATATGAATGTTTGATGATTTTAATGATTATAATTCTGTTACTACTACGGCTACCCTGGAGCTTCCACCTTAATAAACATAACATAACATCACGCCTGTAATCCCGAAGGGTTAGACAGAGGTGTACTTAATAGTAGGTACAATCCGTGCCACGAAAGATGAGAGCTGTCACACCACTTGTATACGAGTTAATTGTATAACGAAATACTACTTTTGACATATAGGAGTACAGGGCGTAAACTATCTTCCTACTTTGTCTACTTAATGTTTTACCTCGAGGCATAATAATGATTTCACAAAGTTTCACTCGTTTCAAGTGAGGTCTCATCTTTCGTGGCACGGTGTGTACACCCACATTATTTTCGCCAGTTATGTTTAAGTCCCATGTCATAAGGTGACGAGCCTATTGCCATCATCCGGGCGCAAATCCAGACTCCGTAGCTGCTACTGAGAAATTCCTGATGGTAAAACCCAAGAACACTTTGCCCGACCCGGGAATCAAACCCAGGACCTCATGCTCAGCGGTCGTGCTTGCGAACACTAAAACAACAAGGCAGTCAAACTACTAGGTACTTTACATGCCATAAAAGTAATAATAATAAGTAATAATAATAATAAGTATTTATTTCCCAAAAACATAGCACTTTGCACTGTATACATTGTTTGAAAATTACATTTACATTATGATGCAATAGTAGACTCTATCTTTTAAACTAGGACTAGCCTGTATCTTAAGGCGCAACGCAAACAGAAGGCGGCGCGGCGAAGATACGGCGAAGATACTGAGAATAAATCACTTTAAATTAAACCTTAATTACTATGACATGCGGTTGAAAAAGCGATGAAAAAGCGATGCCAAAGAAAGGCGCGCGGCGCCGCGTGCCTATCTTTCTTTGGCCATGCCATTTTCAACAGCATGTCATAGTAATTAAGGTTTAATTTAAAGTGATTTATTCTCAGTATCTTCGCCGTATCTTCGCCGCGCCGCCTTCTGTTTGCGTTGCGCTTTAAAGATAGGGTTCAGTCAAGTGGACTCTGTTAATATTCACAACCAGAAACAAGTGAAGACAGTGTCAATGATTTGTACCAACAGCTGTACAGAAATAAAAATAAAATAATAACAAAACTAATCCTAAGTAAGTGACACAAGGAGTGTGAATGACAACAGACATGCAGCGAGCATGTGTATGTCTGTATATGTAGGGGTGTGTGGGTGAAAAACACGCTTCTTTAGAAATCTCTTTGTCGGTGAAGTCTTGATGCTCAACTCTATGAATCCTAAAGCCAATGTCAAAAGTCCTATCTGAAATAATTCAAACGGACTTGCACCATTAGAATCTCTAAAGCTATCGCTATAGCTTGAGTCTGTCGTCTCAAAGGCAAGCGCAACCGCATTTACCAGCTAGTACTAGTATACCTAGGTATTTTTAGTATAGTATCTGTACTCCAGGATTATAAACTTAGTGCTTGTTATGACAGGGGTGTATAGAGAATTGAGAACACTGTAATTGCATGTGTTGCAATACATTGCTGAAGTTGATCTTACATTACTATTTACAATTCAACCTATAGGTAAGTTAATTAGTGGTGGTTTAATTAGTTTAATTAGAATTAGCGGGAAGGAAGAAAATATAAGAAAGAGTTTGTAGATCTTTTGAATAATAACATTTTCATTTGAATTTTCAGTCGTCACTTATTCGCCGCTACGAAGCTGTAAGAACCGCTCCGGCAAGGCTCCTGTGGAGCCTAACGTAAAACTGCGCGCCGCGAAGCCGAACACCCCAGTGTACTATCGATGACACTCCCGCCTGATCACCACTAAGCTAATTTTTGCTTGCATTTACAACATAGAAACGCTCTCTAGCTCCGCCCTGTTGACTTTGTATAAAAATAATGAATGAAAAGATACCGATCGGCCGAGCGCACTGACGACGCACGCCAAACGAGAGTTACAGTTATTTTGCGCGCCAAAGTTGACGCTCCCCTAATAGGCCTAAACTTTAAGGGGGCGTGGCTCGGCGCTTCCGCATGATTTAAGCGAAAAAAAATTAACTGATCAGGCGGAAAAGACCACGACTGTACATCTCTCGTCTACATTACACCACTAAGGCTGAGGACATCGAGGAGTACGTGCGCCAAAGGTTGAAGTACACGCCAAGAGTCCACCTACTGGAGTCGCGCCGCAGCGTCAATTTCAAGGCGTTTGTGGTGCGCATACCAACGTGCTTGCGCCATTTGGTGATGGAAGAAAGTTTTTGGCCGCAGGATGTGGTGTTCCGTCGCTTCCGCGGACAAATTCCACAAGAACGCACAAAACATCGTGTAAGTGAAGTGTTACTAACATTGTTTTAAGTTACTTATATTAACAAACATTGTTATTAGTACTTATGTATATTTAGGTTAAGGTATTTATCTATGGGTCTTTGTTACCTGAAATAAATGATTATTATTAAATGCCAATTGGGTATTTATTTTTTATGTGGAACACCAGAAAGCTACAATTCGGAATTTAAATTCCGACATCAAAAAAATATAAAAATCAAAAACATGAAGGCAAAAAAAACACACAACGCCTGTCCTATTTCACAAAAGCGGTTTCCACTCTCGACAATAAGTTGAGTGTCACGCTCAACCCGTTGGTCACAAAACTTTATTATAAACAAGCATACTTAGACAAAAAGGTCACTGAACATGAAAAGATCCCAACGAATTTATTTTAGCACTAATGAACATTCATACCTGAGGAAAAGTTGAATAATATATAAGTTACGGAGTAGATTTCACCCCCTCTGGGGTTGTAACTCAGTGCTCGACGTCAGTATTCGGACGAAAGCTCACGAATAATATATCGGTATTAGATTCGTAGCTCGTTTTGTGGACGTTTGTCTTTATTATTTAGTTTTATTTTCACAGTTCATCGTAAAATTGTGTTGGATTTAGTGCAGTTAGATGTTGTTTGTGCTGCCGTGTTGTTGGTTTAGTGTTTATTTGGAAGATAAATACGATTGCGGTTGTTTGTGTTACAGACTCGTTGGTTTAGTGGTGGTGGCTTTGCATGTGGCCTTAGGTTCGATTTTTAGGTCGCGCAAAGTGTTATTGGTTATTTCTTCAGTTTTTTGGTAGCAGCACTAAGTCTGGTGTCCGCTTTATGGCAACAGGGATATTACATGGGATTTAAACATAACTAGCGAAATGGGGGTGTTCTACACGACCACTGCTGCCTAGCCCGTCGAGGATAGGCGAGACGACAAAAAAAAACTAATTAGTCCGTCACTTAGATTATCAAAAAATATTTGACCCGTGTTTTTTCTTTTGTTACGTAAACCAAAATTGACGAAGATACGACGCTTTTAAAATTCTCAATACGTCACGCCATGGTATAATTTATATATAGCTAGTTCTGACGTCACGAGCCCCCAGTTCCGAGTTTTGATGCGTTTTATCTTTGTCAATATTCATTGATTTACAAAAACCAAAAATACGTGTCCATTAATTTCCAATACTCTAAATGACAGACTAAATAGATTTGCAATTTTTTGATACTGTCGTCATGCCCATTACAGGTGTGATGTTGTGCTATTTTATTAAACAGGTTGTGTTGTTGTATTCTTACATAATATTTGAGTATCCCTTTTTGGACGAGGAATAGGAAATAATCGTGTTATACCTTAAAAGCTATTTCTGTACATTGCTTTATTATTCGTATTCTACGCCAATAAATAAAAATTAAAAGTATTATTTAAAACTGACTATAAAAAAAACTTTTCCGCTTTGTAAAACAATTAATAATAATGTTTGGTCGCTTGTAGTCGAATTATTTTTGTTTTGATTGGAAAAGTCAATTCATAAAATCACCTGCTTAACCTTTATAGACACTGGGTCAAAATAAGTATAGGTTTATGTTAAATCGAATTAAGGACTAATAGTACACTAACATAGCATATAAACACAATCTGTTACTAACCACTAACAACGTATGGACTGTTAAAGGTCTAAAATAAAGATATTTTATTTATTTATTTATTTTATTTACCCAAATATAGGGATGGGCAAGTGAAAAAAAAATGTATCGACATTTTTAAAAAATATCGTTATAACTATCGAGTGAAAAATATCGATATTTCGATATGACGTCAGTTTTCGTATGATTATTCATACATATTCCCAAAGCATTCAAAATTCGTAAAAAAGAATAAACATGAAGAAAACAGTATTTTTATTAACTTATTTATTTTAATTAACTTTGGATTAAACAGAATTAAAAAAATATAAAATCAATATAACAATTAAAATCAAAATCACAAAAAAAAAATCGAAATTGATACGAATTCGATACTCTAAAATAAATATCGAATATGTCGCGATTAAAAATATGGACGATATACAACGATAATTGTATAGAAAAATATCGATATTTTTTGCCCATGCCTACCCAAATAGTTTAGGATTGGCGTTTTGTCCAACCAAATGAAGCTGAATACCAGTATTTTACATGGCGTGACTGCCACCTCCATAACCCAGTTACTAAGTGACACTGTAATTTCGAAAATACATAACCTCACGCCTGCAATCCCGGAAGGGTTAAGCAGAGGTGTACCTAATAGTACACCCAGATTTCGCCAGTTATGTTTAAGTCCTACGTAATAGGGGGCCAGCATATTGCCATCAACCGGCCGCAAATCCGCTGGTCTTGATGGAAAAACAGGTCCTGGTGGTTTTCCTGATGGAAAAACCATATAACACTTTGCCCGACCCGGGAATTGAACCCAGGACCTTATGCTAGCAGTCGTGCTAAATCAAATCAGTAATCAAAACAGAAGAAATGTTTAGTTTATTAGTACCTGACTACTACTAAATCCTTAAGGTCCACTATCGCTAACTACTTCCAGTATATCAATCAGGCAATACATCTCAGGTAAAGACTTGCGCTGATAAACGACAGCTCTTCAGTGCTACTGAGCGCTTTACAGACAAGTTAACAGTGCACCAACCTTGCGATACTATAGCTAGCTTTTATGAGATACGGTTGGTAGTATGTTCTACTTGGGTCCTTAGAGACATGCTATAGGAATAATATTCTGTTGGCAATGACGCAGTTACGGGTTAATGATTCCATCTATTGATTTCGTAACTCAAGTAATGTGCATGAAATGAAAACGTGTGGGGTATAATCGAGCTATCTCGAACACAATGCGAGTGTGGAGCCCCAACACAAGATAAGCCACACCTTCTCTCCTGCCCGGCGTACACAACTAATAGGGTATTACACCCATTTTTGAAAAGTGTCTCAATTAGATTCTATAGTGATAATGATCCACTAAAAAAATCACAAAAATTGTATTCAATCATCAAGTGCCCTAAAAATGCATTTAAATCTTGCATTTTCAAATTTCGCGCTTAATTTGACAAAAACGCTAGACGCATTGGACGCCATATTGCTCTGTGGTCATGACGTCAGTTGGCTGTGTAAACAAATGCAGTGATATTTGAAGTTGACAGTTGACACTTCAAAGTTTACATACGTAATAACATGGCGACTACTTTAATGGTGTTATGTAACAGATTAAAAAAGCTGAAAGCTGCTGTTGACAGCGAAGTGGACGAATTTTTTGACGCCTTGTAACGGTTACAGGTTGTTACTACTACTACTACACTACTAAAAGTAGTGTAAAAAGCTGAAACTTTGGAATTGAATTTTAAAATTTAGTTTGCTATTTTATGAACTAAAACTAACGTTTTCCGACTGCTTTTTGCCTAAGCTATCTCAATAATATATTTTTAGATTTTTTCTCATATAGAGTAAAATACCCTATTGCACCCTCCAGGACTTGAATGAGACAAACGATAGAGCTGTCCAGGTTGCTACGTACTAAAAAAACAAAATCCCAGTCGTCGATTTGAGAAGATAAATAATGAAAATGAACCTAAAGGACCGGTTGCTAAAGGACCATCTTTGGAAAGCCCCCGCTGAAATTCAGCCATACTTCAAAGTGTGGTTCCATAGACGAGCATAATACCAACACCTATACAGAATTTGTTTCCCGATATCTCTTATAGATTTTGATTTGCCTAAGAAGTTAATATCAAAAAAATACTCAAAATGCCTAAAAACCTTTAGTGAAACGCAGTGAAGCGTTATGGAAGCGAAAAATGGTCTGAACCTGAGATAGATTCTCTTCTATTTCTAGTAAATATGTATTATCTACAACCATCTCATCAATAAATCACTTTAATAACAGCTAACTTCGAACGTAAGAAACGAAACTTCATACGTCATCGACACACGTTAAAATAACAAGTTTGCAACAAAACAAACAAGTCTTTGTTACTTTGATATTGTTTTAAACATGTGAATTGTGTAAAACAGTTTAAATTGAAACTAAAATCAACTGTTTGCTAATGAAGTGGGTGATTGTAATATCGGCGCAGTCACACCTCTGAGGTCATAGTTAATAATTAACATAGGAATTGGTATCAATACCACTGTTATGTAGGTTAATCGTGCATACGTTAATTGTTGTGCGTATGTTGTTATCTAGCTAGGATAACTTTGTTGTGATGAAGTTTCCTAATGATGTAGTCATCATTAGGAACATACGGACATGGTACAACCGATAACAAAATGAAAGTGAAAATGCACAGCTAGGCTTTACAATACTTTACATTATACGCTGTAGACTGGATGGAAGATAGGAAGAAAGTGCTGGAGTGAAGACCAGGGACGGGTCCTCCGTCCCGTCCGTGGTCCTCCGAATGTGGGAAGACATCCGACTAGGTTGACAGACGATCTCAATTAAGTGACCGGAAGAAAATGGATAGCCATGACACAATTCCACCAAAAGTGGAGAGATTTTTAAGAGACCTACACACAGAATTGGGTGGCCAACGGTTGAAGAAGAGAAAAGAAGAGAAGAAGAGTAGTTTCCCGCGTCAAGATGCATGTATGTAGGTATCTCATGTTGGGATTAAGTGATTGAGAGTTCAGAATATTACCTAATCTTTTAACATACTGTTGTGATTAAATTAGTCCTGTTTACTAATCCTGGTTAATAACACTTACTAGATTCACGTACTTGTCTAGGTAAAGGTTTTGTTTTCATCTTAATGGCCATTTCTAGGTCTAATAAGTCCAGTCAACAATTAGTTTTATCTTTTAACTACACAGATAATCGTAGGTACGTTATAAAGTGTTTTGACATAACAAAATATTGCGCCTGTGATTAGCGAAACGTAAGGCAGATATAATAAAGTAGGTATCTACAGTATACTTGTATACGTTTCGGCAATTTTAAAGTTTCTTCACTAAATTTTAACAAAGGTGGCACTTCCAAGTCCAAAGCGGAACAAACCTACGCGACTACAAGACTCGGAGAGCTCGCTCAGACAGCTCAAGATCAGTTAGTTTTTAAATTGGATGGCTGCCCTGTGACCACTCGCTACGTAATTAGCTAGAAGGTACCGCTATAAACGTGTCTTCATGATCATTCAGATCTTGTTAATATTTTTTAAAGTCAGATGAAAATTTTGGAAGCTGGAGTTGAGAGATAAGATGAATGTTTGTGACCAGTACAAAACAGGATGACTGCTTTAAAAAAAAATCTATTATCGAAAAATAAAATTATCTGTTGCAGAGTCGCTCAAGAAAACACGTCGTATATGAACTGACGAAAATATAAATGAAATTCATCACAGAAAAGGCTAATCACTTAATCTGAAGAATAAGTGTAAAAAGCATAATTGTACCAAGCCTTTCCGAAAAAACTAAAGGAAACATAAATAAAGGCAACAATCGCACATACACGTGCTTATTTATCAACCTAGACAGTGTACATAGAAACAACATAATCTCCTATACTATACAAGTATACACACTTTAACAATAACCCCGTAATCACCGCAAGAAAGGTGCCCATACATCATCAAGATCTCCTATATTCGGGTCACAGTTTATCACGCCGCTTGCGCACCAAATTCGCCCGAATCACCCATATTGGTAACATATGGCCACTATTAACGTGCTGAGGTAGCTAACAGGGTATTACCAGATCGAGAAAATACGGTAATTGGGGCTTATTCGGGTGGTGTGGCGGGTACTTACGTTTTCTTTTGTCTGTGTGGAGGGCGCTTAATCTTATATTGTTTGTGATGTTCATTTGTTTTTATGTTTTGATTATTTTGTTGTAATATTAACACAAGGATATTTTTTTGCAAAAACTTCGTAGCATTACTACTGTGTAATTGAGTTTTTAACATGAATTTGTCAATTTCTGTACATGTGATTAAAGAATCAGAGTGGAATGATGGAACACATTTAATTTCCTAAAAAGTTTTTAGTCTTTACACATGAGGTTTTGGGAGCGCTGACAGGCTTTAGCAACACTTATATAAGGCAAATGTAACGTAGTAATACATATATAATTATGCAAACAACCAGGAACTGAGAAGTTTCCGGATGACGGAAGCCAACAGTGAATCTTTAAACAGTTGACGAAATATGAACCGAATCGAAACCCAAAGCGTGAACTCAAGTTTGCTCAAGTTTGATTTCGTCCCTCAGTCCAGAACTGGTGACGTGGCAAAGTCTTCATCCATGATGCAAAATTCGCCTATGCAAGTCTTCATCACCATCAGCTGTCCACTGAGTCCACTGACCTGACTGACTCATCCAGCTATTTCCAGCGGAGTACGTACTTACATATTGCTCCAACTATACTCAGAATCGCACTGTTTTGGTACATTTCCATATGCAAGTAACATCATTCATCATCATTTCAGCCGAAAGACCTCCACTGCTGGTCATACGCCTCCCCAAGTGTGTCCACATTGACCGGTCCCGTGCTACTCGCATCCAGCGAATTCCTGCAACCTTCACCAGGTCATCGGTCCACCTAGTGGGAGGCACGTATCAAAACCAAACTGAAGTCAATCTTTCTCTACCTATCGTCTTCTAATAACACCCTAGTTGATGCATAGAACGTCGCAAACACACAAGGTCTATAATTATAATTACTGTGTCCGGTAGTTCGTATAATGCTCGGCTATTTGCTTGCAATTTAATTAGTGGCTAAGCTCTGCTGTTCATTAATTACAGCTTGCAGCTTCCTCTGATAATAGTGACGGAGTTAGGTATTGAACACAGTGGTTTACGCTCACACGTGTGGCATATTCGCTTATACAGTTTTCAAAGAGAAAATCTTGCAGAAGTCATCGGAAGTAAGTTGGGCTTTGGAAGTATTTTTTGTCAAAAACACATTACAGCTAACGAAAGGATTAGCCTGATGTGTATTTCTGTCATTATTGTCTTGATCAGGGGTGCTAAGCGATTGATCGGATTCGTCAGTAATTGTTGAACAAGCTAGCAAGAGCTGAACTGAAACCGACGTAATTGCTAGTCATATTCGGTTTTCGTTCCACTCGTTTTGATCTAAAAATCCGTTCAAGGTCTACCATTGCTGGGTCTTTTATAAGTATTGCTGGACTCTCAAGTTCGATGAACCTGGAGAGCTGCCAGTTGCCATGCATGGTTCTTTCTCGGAGTCCCTTGTTACTCCTCTCAACTTCAATTTGTTTGTGAGCCAGAATTCTTATGATCAAAGACTACAACGAGAATAGTTAATTCGTGAACGTAATTAACAGAAGAGAGAAAGAAAATATTCATTGGAGTCCAGCCCTTATTTTGATGAAAGAATATGACTCTATCGCTTCACGTACGAGCGTGGGCGCTAAATATCGACCTCTCCTTAATTACAGCCAAGTTATGGCTTTGCTGTATTGATATCGATTTCTGGGACCGTAATTACAAAGATCACATACATTTTGTTAGCTAGCTAGTATGTACGAGTACCTTCTTCTGCCAGAAATATATGTATAGTAATATAGTATAGTAATATGCATGTGATTGCATGATTTTTTTATCACTCTGTATAAAGCGTATTAACGTCAGAAATAGCAAAGTGTTTTTTTTTTATATCTAAAAAAAATACTAAGTTATAAGCATTTGAAACTGCAAATTAGACTGAGAGATCCGATACCTTTTATGACGTCATTCGTCATATCGTCGTAAAACAAATCCATACTATTTAAAATCCGTTTATCTAGAAAAATATTTATTTATTTATTTCGTATCGAAATAGAAAAAAGAAAATATAGGCATATGTCATTTCGTGGTTGACCTTGGTCGTCGGTCGCCAGACTCATCTTGTGTGTTTGTTCTCATTGTTTACCTAGTAGGTAAATAGCAGCTTGTAAGACACGCTTCTATGATTTGTTTAATTTTGCCAATACAATTTAGAAAGCAAATTTGTATCTAGGGCGGCGGACGATCCTTCTTAAGGCCAAGTAATCCTAGACATTAATTTAAACTAGTAGGTAACTAGAAGGTGCTTATAAAACGCCGATTTTCTAAACTTCGCAAAATTGTATGAATTATGTAAATATTCAAAGCTCCAAAAACCTTGTCTATACTTTGGCTTAGTTAATAATTATATTGTCTTTAATATATTGGGTGAAGTCGAGATACCTTAAAATTCACTTTCAAAAATCTCTCCGGTCCAAACATTATACTTTAAACTACAAAAGCGAATTCTTCTCCAGACTGTAAGATTATTCGTTAACACGTTTATGTGGCTTTCATCGAAAACTAAAAGCCTAAAGGAATTACTTTAAAAGCCTAGCTGTGTACATTTATTTTTACGATGTAGACACGAATTTACTTTAAACAGATTGTCATCAAAATGTTGCTTATGTGCGCATAAAAATGTGTTTGAACGATGTGTTACAAGGACTGAGAACGTAGGTACTAACAGACCTTTTTTTCTTAGCGATCAATGGCAAAAATATCTAAATACTAGGTGTAAACGTTCACGAAGCCAACAACCGAGCATTCTGTACGTCAAACTAAGTAACTTTATACGCAAAACTATTGCTGGGAAACGACTCTTTCATTTGGGATGAAAAATCGTTTTCCGGTAGGACTCAATGTAACGCACTCAGAACATTCTGCTGATGGATGCATCAGCACAATGTTTCAATGACAGCACGGACAAGTCGTAATAGTTTGGTCGGTTCCAATTAATTTCATAATGTATTTAAGCGCTCGCACGTAAAAAAAGGGACACATATGTTTTGTATTTAAATTTGGTAGTTTGTTCTCACTGTGGCTTCTGTATAATCTTCACCGAATCAGCATAGAAACACACAATAATGTACCATAAAATTCGAAGATGTAACATGTACCTCGTAACCTCAGGCAAATCATTACAATTAACAAACAAAGCCAAGTTATATTTATCGTATCACGCAACAATTTCAATTTCACTGTCTGTTGTTATTCCATTTCGTAATATCACAATACGTTACATATGAATAAACGTACCTACATACTAATTTATGTATGTGTAAACAGAGACATTATTAGGAATGACTTGAAAAATATTATTCTATAAATTAAAAATTATAAATAATATATATATAATAAAAAAAAACAATAATAATAATAAACAAAAAGTAAAAATAATAAATAAAGAAAAAATAATAAAGACATACATATACATACATATAATATATATATATATATTTTTTTTTTATTATTATTATACATTATGTTCGTCCTTAAAATCAATATTAGATATACTGTACATATCTGAATCAGATGGATGGATTGATAGTTTTGTGCTACAAATAGCATTTGCAAAATCAATGGGCTTCCAGTTCCGAACCTATAGAGATATATCTATGTAGACATAACTGTCTTCCAAAACTGCAATTCAGTAATAGATGGCACTTTTCTTACTTTTACAGGGTTTACAGGATCTCAATTGAGAATTTCTCTAGTTTAACCAATGGGGTTCGAACAAGTTTACAATTAATATGCCTCCTCAAAAGAAGTGTAAAAATCCATCATCATCATCATCATCAGCCTATTAATGTTCCCACTGCTAGGACACAGGCCTCCTCTCTACGAGAGGGAATGGGCTATAATCTACCGCGCGGGCCCAGGGCAGGTTGGTAGATGTCACAGTTTTTGGTTCTAGGACATGCCGGTTTCCTCACGATGTTTTCCTTCACCGTTTTGAGAGCAGTGGTGATGAGATAAATTACACAAAGTAATGCGCCTGTCTGGTTCGAATCCATGACTAACTGTTCTTAAGTCGGGGCCGCCACCACTGGGCCACCGCTGCACTGCACTGTGTAAAAATTACTGAACTAAAAACGTCTGTGAATACTAACTCGTAATATTTGAATGTCTTTGTACAAGTTTGAATATTAACATTTTCCAAAACGATTTAGTTTTAGTTAATATAGCAAGCAAGCAACTAACAAAACAGAAAGCTGAAACCTAAATGGCGTGTATGTTCACGCGAACATCAAAACAGACGCGAACTTAATAATAATAACATGAAGCCACATTATAATTTACAACAAACAATGTCGTTTAAAACTTTATAGGCTTTATTAATATCCGAAACTATCAGGTTGTCATCAAAAGTTTCGTGCCTTCAATATTAGACACAAATTGCTGAAGCTCATGCAAAAAGGTTCAACAACCCTGATACCGCTTGCCAAATTGAAAACGGCACATGTCTAAACATCGCGTTTACTGTTCACAAATTATTGTTACGGATCAGAAGTCAATACGTCCTCGATCACCATCTTAAAACGTATGTTTCGTTCTTATTTACCTACCTGGTGGTACTGTTGGTATATAACAGGTACCTCAGACTGACTTTTCGAGAACAAGCGTGATGATATGTTTATGACATCTACTGTCAGATCGTAGACCTGAGCGTCGGTTTTTCAGATTTACACTCATTAAGGTTTTACTATCATTATCACCAGCGTAAAAACGTCCCACTGGTAGTCATCTGCTTCCCATCACAAAAGGAGGTTACGGAGAAATAAATTCTACCACGCCAGTCCAGTGAGGAAGAGCAAACATTCTCACTACAAATTACCACTTCCACTCCGTTACTTTCAATGTCATTTCATCAATATCATTATCCATCATCCATATTCTAAATTCACCTACTGTAAGTCTTTAGTTCCTGGGCCAGCCTCATCCATGTTTCCACCGATAGCAACAATGTCATCTACCTATCACCAACATTTGTCTTCCTTGGACGCCATGTCATTTTAACACTCGTAAAAAACCAAACGGATTTTCCGGAGATATGCCACTTTCGTATACGCTGGACGTTACCCGGAGCTAAAGATATCTTTTATTTTTCTTCGCCTCTGACCCTATTTTCCTTAAATAATATAACATAGGCAATGAATACGGAATTTTCCTCGTCGGTTCGAAATATTCAATAATCTTTTACGTGTACAAGCGATTGGGGAAGATTGTGTTATTGTTTAATTTTCTTTGTTATTTTCGCGATGAGTTTGGATAGATACAGTGAATAAAGGGTATACACTAGTAATAAAATATGTTTTTTTAGCTCCAGCCTTATTATTTATGTAAGAGGTCGGTGGTACCGGTACAGACAAATCGTGAAAGTGACTCCGGCCCGAGATACAGCCACTGACTGATACTTCAGTTAGTATTTGTTTGAAGCTGTCGGTGTCCGCAGCCGGTCCGCAATTTGTCCAAACCAGGTTGACAGTTCCTTCACACATTTTATTCTTTAAGATGACAATGACAATGACCTGTGGCTGTCCTGAAGTTATGCGCTCAATAAAAATCGTACATCATTCAAAAATGTATGAGGTTATGGGTTCAAATCCGGGCAAGTACCAATGTGACTTTTTCAATTCATATGTACTTTTCTAAGTTTATCTTGGACATCACAGACATCGGTGAAGGAATAACATCGTGAGGAAACCTGGACTTATAATTAATATAAGTCTGAAATCGCCAACCCGTCTTGAGCAAGCGTGGTGATCAATGCTCGTGCCTTCTCTGTATGAGAAGAGGCCTTTGCCCAGCTGTGGGACAGAAATAGGCTGGTATTATTATTATTTTTGTCTTTTGACCCAGAGTTCAGAAAACATAAACGTCGAACGGACAGTCTGTCCGACACCAACCGTTAAATTACAAATTTTCCGCCGGCAGTTGTTGTTCTTCAGTCCCGTGCTTTATAATAGAATAAATAAAGTTCTAATAATTTATGCATGTACTCTCCGGGATCGCAAAATCATAATTGATCAATGGCTTCATAATCTCACATACGAAGAGTTAGAGCATTTAGTTAAACTCTAAACATCTTTCTTCCTCAGACAAGCACACCAAACACACGTAGCGAAGAGTGTGCTCGTGGGGATGTTCCACAAGCACACTCTACACTTACACCCCACAGACACTACACTCACATACTTGACAACTCCCGCATGCACAAGTTAAACACTTACCTATTTTATTTTTTATTATTTAAATTGCTTATTATTTAAATTTTTACTATTTTATTTGTTTTCTCTCTACTGGAACGATGTCGTCTCCCTCTTGGAGGTGGTCGTTAATAGCTGCGACACAGTTTTGTAACTAATGTGGCTATTTACGCACGCAATCAATTTGTAAAATGTGTTTTTGTTCCAATAAATATTACTTTATTAATTTGATTTGAGAATGACTTTCATCTTGACAGTTCAATACTGACCTCTGTGTTGATTTGTGGTCAAGGTTGGACCAAAATCCGGGGCTTTCCAAAGTTGCGCTAGGTTGACTCGGGAAACAGTTGGATGATGTACGCACAAAACCGACAAGTTTTGCTGAAGAAAGGGGAGGTCTATACACACTTAGCAGTGGGTGATTCTGATAGTTATTGATTATAAAAATCGGGTTTTAAACATAAGGCTCAATGAGTAGAGTTTATTTGCCAAAATGAACGCCCATATCATTACGAAAATGTTGCGCAATTACGCTTCTAGCATCAATATAGTCGTTAAATGTTATAACGATAATCATTTAGTTTTAGACCCACAAAATGTAACAAGAGAACACTTTCCTAAATTCGCAAGGCAATTTAAATGGAGCAAGCAATCTAAGCAATGTTAATGGGGCCAAGAAAACACGTCTGCCATAAATATGGCGGCAGGATGCTACCCAGTGTCTATCTAGGAGACTATGGTTTCCTTTAGCCTATATTTACGACTTACGCAGTGTGATGAACTATGTCGGAGACTTAAGTAGAATTTTGACTTAATTGCTTAATTGATATCGACATGGCATACAGATTGCGAGAGCACGGGTGGGAAGACTTTTCTATGATTAAATTGAGAGAACTATAAAAAGAGGAATATGGAAGAATATGAGCAAAACAACATAATTATAGGTATACAGCAATGTCAATTATTAGAGTTGAACAAGTTCATAGATATATGAATTCTGCTCTCGGAAATGGACAGACACACGGACGACTAAAACAACTCTACTGTTTTTGTTAAGAGACTTAAGATTTTATAGCTCAATGTCAAAGAAACTTCAATCAGAAGAAATTTCTTAGAAAAATGATCCCATGTCTTAGTGACGCCTGAAAGCAAAACACTAGCCAGTTGATTATAGTAAAAAGATTACGATGTTGTTCGTTTTGTCCAACCAACCGAAAGTATTTTTGTCTCGCGTTTTTCCAATCATCAAAAATTCCTACACAAACCACCCAATATCGGTAGGAAATACCTACATCAAAACGACCCAACACTAACAAAAACTGACCACAACTAAAACCCAGCACCCACGATCGCAGATATGGGTCAAACCGTAGTCAATACACAGAATTTATGGTGGCACCATAACTTTCGTTACATCCGCGCGATCCAGCTGATTTACTGCGCGTATTAGGGATGTATCCGGAACTGTGGGTTCAGATTACCGCGCATTCGATGTGAACGCCCCCTAATAGTGCTGTATCCATATCGCTTCTGTTTTTTCGCGAATCGTTTCAGCTGATAAAGGCGTACTGGTTTTTGTAGCAAATGAGAAATGGTTTGGGGACGAATGTGGAGTTTAATGACAATCCCAGTGTCCTTTTCCATGTTTTCATTGGAAAGACATTTGAAAAATTACGGTGTTATACAAGTGGCAAATTATCAGTTCTTTAGGGTTCCGGAAGGGTAACCAACGGGACCCTATCACTAAGCTTCCGTCCATCCGACCGCCCGTCTGCCTATCAGCGGGCTGTATTGCATAATCCGTAATAGGTAGGCTATTGAAATTTTCACAAAATGTGTATTTCCGTTGCCGCTATAACAACTAATAGTAAAAATAAATTAAAGAGGGCTCCCCTACTACGATGGAACGGAACTCCTCATGCGCGAGGCTGACTCGCACTTGGCCGGTTTTCTATGAGATAGTTAATCTGATTTTATCTGTAGGAACTCCAGGCCTTAACTTGCCAATTATTCATGCATGTTGACGCTAAACTATTTTTCTCTAGGCAAGTTTGATCTTTTGATAGACAAAAGTGAAAAGACCTTACAGGCTTCCCTTACATTTAAAATTTTGTTACTTTGAAAGGCAATGCACAAAAAGGAACAGAGAGCGTAAAATACAATTTATCACTGGTTTCAATGATGAAGGAAATGTCGTAAAGAAACGCTCACATTCATGTCATAAAATCTAACGAATTTAATGTTCTGGAAGCGTTGATAGATAGGGCCACTTGTCATTGGAGGCATTTCGTTTTGGAGATGCGTTGTGGGCCAAACATTTGAAACAGAAACTGAAGTTCAGTTCAGTTCGGATGTGTTGATTCGTGTTGGCATTGTCGTAACTAAAGCGTGTAAATTCAGCCATAAGACTGCTTGTTGTTACTCAACAAACCTCACATTTATGTTAAAAATTATCAATTAAATATAGCAGTAGCATATTATTAATATTCGTATGCATACGTAAATTCACGCCTTTTTCCCATAACGGTAGACTTCTTCGCTGCTGTTTCATTGAGGTAGACCCACTTAACGAGGTTAAGAAGAATCTACTAAATAATGGCACGATACGTTCCCTACATTCCTTAAATACTCCTTTTACTTCGTCTACGTTCATACAACTGGAGAATTAAATACAAATCAAATTATTTTCATTGAAGCCACCTAAATCTTTTCGTGTCGTGGCCTTCTTTTTTCAAAAGTATGAGTTTGAGAACAAGACAATTTTAGCTTTTTATGAGCCTTTGACAAAACTTCTCAAACGGGTAAATCGGGTTAGTATATAATTTCCTTGATCGGCTAACAAAAATAGACTTTTAGTTTTTTTTTTTAAAGCTACGATAAACAACTAGCCAGTTAGCAAAAGTTTTTATGTTCATAATTCATTACTCTCTGTAACTTAACACATAACCCAGGTCAGTTTTATCACCTACATACAAGTATTTACTCATACAGCAAGGTAGAAAGAAAGGGAATTTCATTTTCCGTGTCGCCTGAAGACAAATGTACTCGCAGACATAACGGCAATAACGTTGGGGACTGTTTGTATGTATGTGTAGCATGGATTGTGTATATAATGTATGTACATATTTCAGGCGTTGACATACATATCACACGCTTTTTATTCTCAGTTCCCATAGGGAGTTGCGCCTAGTGGTGTGATTCATATTTGTTATGCTAGAACCACTGGTTAAAACACGAGGAGGTTCTCAGTTTAGAACAACTTTTCTCGAAAAGATTCGATGTTAAAGCGCCGCGTAATACCTATGCACGTGTAGTAAGTTGTAACTAAATCATATACGGGTGTAAACAACCTCATCACGAAGCCGTCAACCAAGTATTCTGTACATCAAACTAAGTAAGTTTACGCAAAAATTATTGCTGGAAAACGACTTTTTTTTTGGGGTAAAAAATCATGTTTTGTGGTAGAACTCAGTGTAACGCGCTCAAAACATTGTGCTATGTGCATTCAATCCATCCAGGATTGAATAGTCGACCTCCGTGGTTGTGGAGGTGTTAAAAGTTTGAGGTGTAAAAACTTTCATTAAAAACTTGTATTTAAAAAAAAATTGTCTAAAAGTTGGAACTTTGACCCCCAATATCTCCATAACTAAAAGGTTCCCAGGTATGATGTAGAACAATTTCGGCTTCCTTATACCCTTTATACAAGTGTATAGGTAGTGCATTGCTTACTGAAACACTGTGAACATCATAAACGTACATTCTGTCACTGTTATTTCCTTTATAACCAACCAGAAAGATTAAATCCCCTCATATATTTCCAAAAATGGGAAATGTACGTAAACACATTTCTTTTCTGAGCTGACACATATTTCAGGCTTCAATCAGTCGGCTCTCACTAAGCGAACAAATTAAAATCTGTTGATGAATAACTGTGACGAATGTACCAAATGCGACATCATTGCAGTGGAGTATTAATTTTTATACTTTCTCATTACGTAAAAATCCGGGTGTATTTTATTTGAATAAGTATCCTTATTTTAATGGCGTTTTCTTTCATACATGTAATATGGAACGGCCGAAGTGTTATTGGGTCTTTAAATCCCTTTTTTTTTCGGATTGGAAATCATCAAATGACTCCCCCCGCTCTGGGCGGAGCAGGAGGGAGTGTCAGACTTTTACTGACTAAAACCCATCCATGTTCCTTCATCGCCCTTTGTGTTCCGGGTCCACGGTATCTCTTTCGAATAGTCCCGCAGTCGTCTTTACATCCCTATCGGTAACTAACTGGCGCACATTTATGTCTATTGTCAAGTCCTCTAGACTCCTAGAGAAATCCAGCGTGTTGTTGTTTTGTTACACAAACTATTGCGTTACAAAGACAGTCTAAACAAGGCAAACTAATTTTAAACTAATAACAAAACACCGTTTCACGTGTTTTGTTATTTTTTATATATATTATTTCATGTGTTTTTCTCTATCTGATAAACATTTTCAAACACTATCATCGACATTTTAGGGTTCTGAACTCAAAAGGTAATAAAAAAGGAACCGACGGAGAGACGGAACGACGACGGACGGACGGACGGTCCATCTGTCACCACCGATTTTCTCAAGAATGAGTGGACCTAGCAAGTTGAAATTTATACCATATACTGAAGTCTATAGTCCTTATTAGGTGTATAAAAATCAAGGTCCTGAATCAACACGATAAAAAGATATGGGCAAATTTAGATTTTCGCGAAAACTGGTTGGTACCAAAATTTACCTTAATATTCAACTTTTTTTGTTTTTCGGCATTTTCCCTTTACTTGTGCTATAAGACCTTGCTTTTAACCAAAATTGACAATTATAGGTCAACCGGAAGTACCCTATAGGTTTTGGGTTGAAAACATATATAGTAGTTCCCGTTGACCTAGAATCACGAAATTTGGCGAGAAGCAATGTCTTACAGCACATGTAAAGGGAAAAATCTGGAAACCGGAAATATGTAGTTTAATAACAAAAAAAGCGATTTTACAAACTATTATATGCGGTTTGTGCAATAGCCGTTTCATGGGATCAAACAGCAAAGTTAAGTTTGTCCTTTAAAAAGTTTGTACGGAACCCTCGGTGCGCGAGTCCAACTCGCTCTTGGCCGGTTTTAAGTAATAACGTTTCAAAACCACATAAACCAATATCAGAAACTTTCCGGTACTTACCTTCCCCTCGTTCAGTTTTCAACAGCTCCAATTTCCGTAAAACGACAAAATACATTCCGCAAGCCTTTAAAATATAATCCGATACCTTTAGAGACCAACGTAAAATATTTTTCGTCGTAACTATGCAAAATCTTTCGGATTTATAGACGTTTAATATTTCTGAGCCTGTCGTCTCTTTGTAGACGCCTGTCTCAAATCAAGCTACGACCTTAAAATATTAATTTTCGTCTCGGAACGTAGAATCAAAAGATCGTAAAAACAATATTTGGAGGACCTATGTAACATTTATACTAAAAATATGTGAGCCTTTTTTCAGAGAACGGATTGTTTTTATGTAATTACAGGTTTCAATACACGGCCAACGGTGGGTTTTAATATTGAAAGCTTTCAAAGGATTTTAAGTGGATTGTCAATGGTAACTGGCAGTTTCAAAGGGAGATTTGAAAACCTTTCTGGAATAACCGGCGTATATTTAGCAGATCCAATTCCAGGTATCTACATTTTTGTTCTGTTTTTCTATAGTGAAATATAATCCCAAACTGTAGGCATTTTCACGTGACTAGTAACGTTTTTATGAAACAATTGGTTACATCGACACACATTGCATGGTGAAGCTTTCATCATACTTTTGTAATAAACAAAATTAAAGCTCAGTGTACTTATAGCCTATTCAATTTACACGATTTTTCCTTTGATTCTGTAACATATATGGATAACGAAACTAACTGTCATTAAATAATCTGATACTAAAACCTTTAAAACACATTGAAGGACTTGGGCAAAAAATATGCAATCTTTATCATAATTTATCTCAATTATCTTGATTCATTTGGGGTCGGCGCAGCATGTTCTTCTTTCATACTTCTCGTCATCTCATCAGACATCTCTTTTCTTGCCATATCATCCATCACACAATCCATCCGTCGTTTCTTTAGTCTTTCTCTACTCTTATACCTACAAAATAAACTATGTCAACATGAAAAGTGCCCAAAAGGCGCCGCGCCGGCAGCATTGCCATTCAACGTGATCTGAATCAAGAAAAGTGCATTTTTTTTTTAAACGCCTTCGTACATCTCTGTGTTGACCTGGCCAAGCAGTAGCTTCCGCCAGACAAATGCGCGAGTGATGATTATTTAATCTAGGCATGTTTACGTTACAAATCAGGGTAGGCAGATAGGTAGGTAATATTGAGGACACTCCCGCCTGATCACCACTAAGCTAATTTTTGCTTGCACTTACAACATAGAAACGCTCTTTAGCCCCGCCCCGTTGACTTTGTATAAAAATAATTAATGAAAAGATACCGATCGGCCGAGCGCACTGACGACGCACGCCAAACGAGAGTTATAGTTATTTTGTGCGCCAAAGTCGACGCTTTCCTAATAGGCCTAAACTTTAAGGGGGCATGGCTTGGCGCCTCCGCATGATTTAAGCGAAAAAAAATTTAACTAATCAGGCGGAAAGACCACGACTGTACCTTGAACGTGTCTAGGTACCCACTTGTTTGTTTCACCAAGAGGAATACGTCATAGATAGCTATAAATCTCTGGTAAATACTTTAAGAGTGGGGTCGTAATTCTTGTTTTTTGAAAGGAATATAAAGTTGCCGGTAGGGTTCGTAGTCATAACAAGTTTGATGAGAAAAATATTGTTCGTCTTCAAGGACACACCAACCAGATCCACCATTGGGTCTCCGAATACTGGGGGTCTAAAATGGCCGCTTTTTCAGAATCTTAATATGAATTACGTTAAAATTTTTAAATTATTAAAATGGACTTTAGGGTCATAACCATAAGGTCCTCTTGGTCCTTGAAGACGAACTGTATATCTGCCTCTAGTCATGTGATAAAAGGTGTTTTCTTTTTATTAACTTTGGCTGGATGATTTTCACAAGAAAAAACTTTTTTTACAAAAAAAAACACTACAAAATGGAAAATAACTTTAAGTCGGTGACTTTTGTGTCATTGACTTTTTTGCTACCGACTTCCGGAAGTAAGGTAATGTTCCACATTAAAGTAACTGGGTTGTGGAGGTCAGATAGGCAGTCGCTCCATGTAAAATACTGGTATGCAGCTGCATCCGGTTAGACTGGAGCCGACCCCAACATAGTTGGGAAATAGCTAGGCAGATGTTGATGAAGTCGGTTTTTTATTTCAGCCTTTTTAGTTGTGGTGTACACTTACACAAATTTTGTAACAAAAACAGCCTAATCTAGAACCTCCTCCTTTTTAGAAGTCGGTTTATAATGCGGTGTCGTTAAGTATCCAAACACCCATCCAAAAATAATACTGTCAGTAGGGTGCTGGCTAATAAATAGCTACTCGTATATCGATGTAAACTATTACTATGTTGAGGAAAATATAGTAACTCTATGAAGCAAGTAAACAATCAATCTATTTTTCGTCATGAAGCATCTAAATCTTCCATTGACTTAAATCCATCACAATCTTTCCACCCTAAATCCCATAAAAATAAATAACCACAAACTTACCAATACCTATACCAGTTCTTCAAGTACCCAATTCCACATCCCCTCATTTCTTGAACCATCTAACCCCCTACCCCTTCCCCTGTTCCACCCCCTTCGAAATCCGTTAATACCAAAGAGTTCTAATTCAGGATCACTGGCTTACTCTGATGGATTCGGTGCTGAAATGATTGCTTCAGCTTAATGCAGCTGTAGAGGGTTGAAGATGGCATTCGAAAAAAGTTTGTGGGTATTTCTTGTTTATTTAAATTGTGGTGAATATGGTCGTTTTTCAGAGATTTAAAATTATATAGAGTTTGATAAGACAGTAACTGAGTACTCTTGTGATTATCATTTGAAGAAGATGACTTTAATCTTGTGTCGAAAGTCGATCTACACAATATAACATCAATAATTTTTATTACCTCCGTGCCTCGGAAAGCACGTTAAGCTATTGCTCCCGGCTGTCATTTGCAGATCTTTGACAGTCGTTACAGGTAGTCAGTGGCCCAAAAAGTATGACAACCAGTCTTACCAAGGGATATCGTATTACCCAGTAGAGGAGGTTGTGGAGGTCAGATAGGCAGTCGCTCCATGTAAAATACACGTATTCAGCTGCATCCGGTTTGACTGGAAGCCGACCCCAACGTAGTTGGGAAAAGGCTAGGTAGATGATGAATCTTTATTACACAAGAAACTTGGTACAAATTGTGTGGTCCCTTACTTGTGCTAGGTTATAGACCTGTGTTACGGGAGCCAGCCCTCTCCCAGGAGGAGATAATACAAAAATAAAAGATTAGGGTGACAACAAAAAAAAGCGGTTTTAGGAGGCCTGTACTGAGTTTAAGAGTGATTACATGTGTGTTTGTGTGTGTGCGTGTGTTTTCAGCAATCACGAGTGATATGTGAAGTTGCCTGTCATACGTTAGCATAATCATAATTCAGTAGGATTGCTTCACTATATGCAGAGTCAGTTTATACATAGAAAGTTTTATGATTTTATCTCGTTCTATATTTGGAAGGTTTGGGCACGATAGTGTCGCCGTGCAAGTGCAGTACGACATAAACGTAAAATAGGTCGATCTTTCTGAAAATAAATAAGTCTTCGTGCATACCTAACTCGTGAACTCTGGTAGTTTATATTCAAACACGACTAGCGATCCTCCTTACCTATTTATATTTGGGAATATAAGGCCATTACCATTAAAATAAACATAACCACATAAATATTTACAAGCAATGAGAACGTTTTATGACATCTGATGTAATACGAACTGTCAATCTCGAGATATTGGCTGATATTGAAACCCACATACACGTTCTTATATTCACCATTTAAATAAACATGCGAAAACATACCGTAAATTCCTTGAAATATGTTTCAAAATTGGGTAGCAATGGGTTAAGTGCGAAAATTAAATATGCATGTATTTCAGGCGTTTCTATGTTCTATATAAAACATAATGCGCATAAATATGTTTACCTCTTTAAATATTTACAACCTATCGTAATACTTAGCAAATAAGTGCTAATTTTGGTTGAAGAATAAATTGATAAAGTGCCTAACGGTTTAGCACTTAAAACGCTGTGGCGTTTAAAAAATATGGCGGAACGCTGTGGCGTTCCGCCATATTTTTTCCCGTAGGTACTTAATGGAAACTGCTTCAGTATAGGCAACACTAATAATAAATTCATACGAAGATTATGTCATAGGTTGGATCGACGGACCTCCTGATAGAAATTAGTTAAATCCTCCTTTACTGTATTTTTATTATTTTTGTAGGGTCCGAGTGCCCATAGCCTGTTCAAAGAACCCAAGGGCTGGCTTTTACCTTGGTCAGAGGCTAAGTGTTGCCATGCAACGTGGCAACGCCGCCAGTCTCTTGGGCACATTACTAGCTGACAGCGTTGAGGAGGAGTTTTTCGATGCCGTGTAGTTTGTTGTTAGTTTATTTATTTTAGTTTTTTATTAACTATACCGTTGTAAAAAACACATATAAAGATTTTTATTGGTATTTTTCTTCGATCAACAATTAGCAACTTGTTGATC
The DNA here is from genome assembly GCA_963853795.1 of Xestia rhomboidea. NCBI lineage: Eukaryota > Metazoa > Arthropoda > Insecta > Lepidoptera > Noctuidae > Xestia > Xestia rhomboidea. Next base: position 14,495,152 of record OY970767.1, on the reverse strand, counting down.
GAAGGTATATTTTACCTTTGTTTTGTTGCATCACAGATACCTTTTTTTTTTTTTTTTTTTTTTCGGATGGGAAATCATCAAATGACTTCTCCCGCTCTGGGCTGAGCAGGAGGGAGTGTCAGACTTTTACTGACTAAAACCCATCCATGTTCCTTCATCGCCCTTTGTGTTCCGGGGCCACGGTATCTCTTTCGAATAGTCCCGCAGCCCCGGCAGGCTTCGGCCCTTGCGGACCCCTTCCTTATTGCTGACTCTCTTTGAGGCGCGCGTGGAACACGAACGCGCCGTCGACACGGCCTGTCGTCATGAGACGGACGGACGGCGAGCTAGCCCATAGCTCCCCGTCCACAGGCCCGCGCCTACGGTGGCCGGTAGCCACCACGTGGCCCCCGACGCCCGGGGCGTCTCCCGCGGCGGCCGGGACGTGAGGATATCTCCCTCTCACGTTCCGCCACCTCCTTCGCTAGCATGACTGCTTCGCAGAAGGAGGTGACGGCGTCCCATTCCGTCTCGCTCCGGACCATGGCACGAACCAGGGCCGGAAGCGAGAGGTCGCCGCCGCCGATCGCCACCTCGAGGACACGGCGGTGCTCCACCCAAGCAGGGCACACCTCCACAGTGTGCTCCACCGTGTCCTCCGGCTGATCCTCACAATGGAAACACCCGGGCGTCTCCTCCCGCCCGATTCGGTGCAGGAACTTATCGAAACATCCGTGTCCGGTAAGAACCTGCGTCAGGCGGAAGGTGAGGACGCCGTGGCGTCTCTCCAGCCACTCCTCAAAGAGGGGACTTACCGCCACTATCGTGGCGTGCCCTGCACGGGGTTGCGACAGTCGCTCTCGCATCACAGATACCTGAGGTTTATGTCAGAAGTAATAAGCAAGGTGAAGGGGACATCGATGCTAAAATGGTTACTACCTAATCAGTACAGCACATAGAAATATTTTATCGGTTTTTTTTTTAAATCAGGTTTTCCATATGTTTTGACCATGTAAGTATTGAAGTTAGTGTGTGTGTAGGAGCTGTTTCGTTTTTAATTTAACCGACGAAAAATTTATATCTGAAGGGTTCCGAATGTTGTACTAAATAATTGGTAACGCTTACACCCTGTATATATAAAAGAACTGTAGAAATCTGTTACACCAAGGGTTTTAAAATAGGAAGGGGTCCGCAAGGGCCGAAGCCTGCCGGGGCTGCGGGACTATTCGAAAGAGATACCGTGGCCCCGGAACACAAAGGGCGATGAAGGAACATGGATGGGTTTTAGTCAGTAAAAGTCTGACACTCCCTCGTGCTCCGCCCAGAGCGGGAGGAGTCATTTGATGATTTCCCATCCGAAAAAAAAAATGGGTTTTGAAATGCATTGCCAACTTAAAGTTTCTAATTTAGAACTTTTAACTCAGTCCTTCATTTATCTTACGTTTATGCGGCTTTTTGCAGAAACCAAATGTTTGTTTCGAAGCTAAAATATCCAAAAAAACCTTAACACAATCGGTTGAAACTCACACCCCCACTCAAAAACAGGACTCTACAATATAAATTTCGTACATTACGACACTAAAATTCGCAAGCGACACATTACACGTCACGTGGTTTCTGCAAATAATTTATACGAAAATTAAATTATGTTTCGCTCATTCCGCTCTCACGAACACCACTAAATAACCCAAAATCAACGCAGTATTTCTTAGAAATTTAATAAATTTAACGTCTGACGCTATCTGAATTTCAGTTTAGAAGGTGAAGAGTTTCCTAATTTATGTAGATTGTTAGCACTTCCCACGGTATAAGGTGAGTTGAAATAGAAAATAATGTTCTTTAATAGCCTTAAAGGAAATGGAGCGAATATTTCTTAGAAAACATACCAATCAGTGGCTTAATTTCATTCTGTGTATTTTGGAGGCTTTCTTGGAACTCGTTATATTTAGAATATTTGGTGTCTACATAGTGTTTGTCCCAAGGTGTTGGAGACCCTAGCTCGTTCTCGAATGATTGAACACGGTCGTGGTCTTTAATGACCCAGCTACAAGAACGATATCCAAAAATGGTAAGGGGGTGATGATAAATTCAAAGGAAAAGAGCTGAATGTAGCTTGCTGCTGGAAAGAGCTTAAATCTCTGGAAATGGTCTACAAATAGCATAATATTTAAGTTAATCCTGCAAGTGCATTATTATTATTAAGTTCACGTCTTGTCTGAAGAACGTTTGGCTGATAAAACCATAAATACCAATCCACATTTTAATTCTTTTATTTATTTACTATGGAACACTTACAGCTAAAATAAACAGAATCAAAAAAAAATATGTGAGACGTACAGCCAATTAAAAGTCCTCACTTCTAAAAACAGATTGGAAAGATGAACAACACAATACAGCCACCAAAAACAAACAGGATAAAACTCAAGCTTAAACTAAAACTTAAACTAAATTCACATTCATATTCATATTTTATAGGAAGACAAGCAAAATATACGAGTATTTAGGAAGTAAACTTCTGCAAATCAACAAGCAAAGCATTATGTATAGCCAAGCTAGGGATGAAAAAGACGCAGGGCTAAAATAGGCCCTACATTTCCACTCAACATAAAAGCAAGCGAAGCCGTGGTAGCCGCCTTGCTAGAGCAGATGGATATATAGGTACTATGTATATGTGTAGCCCTCCTTTCAATCGTGAAAAAATTGATGAGGCTGGTGTGGATTCAACGGAATGGAAGTGATTGACAAAATAAAATTCTGGTGCCTCATATAGAACTGTGTGATTTGTACTTGTGTTAATAAATTATGTTCACTTGGTTAAATATTTGTGCGTCTCCAGTTATTGTTATTTCTAAAAAAAAATAGGGCGTAAACAAAGGCAATCGCCTTCACAGCGTTTTTTTACTTCTACAGCCACTTTCAACATCATAAGCTTTTCGGTAGCATAAGTAAATCTACTGCGTCGTTGGTTTTGTGATTGCAAGCGCGACTGCTGAGCGTGGTTCAGCTCCCAGGTCGGGCAAAGTGTTAACGGGTTATTCCATCAGGAATTTCTCGGTAGCAGGCATGAAGTCTGGATTTGTGCCCGGTTGATGGCAATAGGACTGAAGGCGACAGGAGCTAAATTAGCAACTCTAATTGTGGTGGTTCAAACTTCGTTTGAAATACTGTTAGAATAAAGTTCTAATCAGTTTGCACTACAAAGTGGTTGTTACTTCAGACACTGCGGGCCCAATAGTGCGAAATAAGTGTTATTTGCGATTTTCAAAAAATCTATTGATTGGACTTAAAAAATAAGACACTATCATGCTAATATGTTGCTTGTAGTATGAGTATGGTTTTTACTCGATATAAGAAATTTTAGAGATAAGTTAGTGATTTTTTTATCGAGTAAAATTAGATGTATTATGTTTTCAAAACACCATCATACTAGCATATATCATGAAGAATATCATATATTTTTCTGGTTTGTTTTTATTGCATTGAAACATATGCTTTTTTGCATTATAAAACTCGCGTTTAGCTCCTGTAGTCCCCTTAAACATAACTGGCGAAATGTGGGTGTACTATTAGGTACATCTCTGCCTAACCCTACGGGAATAACAGGTGTGATGTTATTTGATGTTTAATCTAGTGGTGGTACTTTCATAGAAGCTAAGAAGCTTGGCTTGCCTTTAAAAGCTACTACTTTCCGTAATTTAACGTTTATGACAGTCTGCTTGCCCTATGGTCTCGTGCCGTTTGTGTTGTTCACCCCTATGCACGACACGCCACTGATGTTAATCCAATACATATTTTGATTTTTCTATCTCAAACCTCTGAAGTTGTTAGTAACCTAGTAACAACTTCAAAGGTTTGAGTCGTTTTAAAAAATAGTTTTTAGGAGCCGAACACCTATACAATGCCTATATTTTACTCAACTTAGTAATTAATAACAAATGCAATATGCTTTTTAACCGACTTCAAAAAGGAGGAGGTCTCAATTCGTCGGAACCTTTTTTTTTTTTTTTTTACTCGAAGATGGCTGTACCGATTTGGATTTTTTTTGTTTTGTTTGAAATGGTATACTTCCAAGGTGGTCCCATGATCATCAAGTCAGGATCTGATGATGGAATCCTGGAGAAATCGAGAGAACTCTTCAAATTTTATAGGCACACTTGAAGCGATTTGGGTAGTTTTTGAAAGAGTACTTTCTCGGAGTGGTCCCATTTCAATTTGGTGAAGATCTGATGAAGGACTTCGGAGATAGGCAACGGAACTCCTCAATAAATGATAAAGGACTGGGTTTGCTTAAATCTCATGTCTGTGTATTGTTTATACCAGTTCATAACATAACATCACGCCGGTACGCTGTAAAGGGATAAGCACATGTGAACCACTAAAGAGTGATTGATTTCGTTTCTTTGTCACCGACTTCTGAAGCTAAAGTTATTTTTTACTTTTTTGTGTTTTTTGAAGTCAGTTTTATTTTTTGCAAAAAAGTTTTTATTTTTCTTTCTTTCTTTTCTTTCAATAAAAGTGCGTCGAATAAAAACTTGCCTGCTTGTGTCGCTTGCATCACGTTGTAACTAAATCAAAATCCTTAAAAATAAGTTTGTTACGTATTAAATAACGTTTAAGTACACAAGAAATATTATATTACGACAAAATTAACTCCTTCAAGTAGAAGTAAAGTACCAACGTCTGAATGCTCTAATTTTAGTTCAAAATGAGATACAGCCTTCTAAGTGTCTAAAGTTAGGATATTTACAGCCTCCTCCGCGATATCTCTAGAACTCTAGGACATTATTTATGTAACAATTCACAAATGATTTGCTCCAAAACTGCGTAGAATTAGAATATCTAAAGGTTCATTAGGTACAAGTAAAATATTACTGTGTTCGTCAGTTTGGCATAAAACATTATTTAGAATTTTCAATATTAAGTTGTCAATTTTAGCCAGAAGACACCCTACCCCCACTCTATGACAATGACTCTCTGTATCTATTAAAATCTAGGTTATAAATGCTTTCTGATGTTTTTTTAACAACTTAAAATGGTCTTAATGACTAAAAATCTTCTTCTGGTAATGCAACTGGACTAATCCGAACATTCTCAACCGCTGTATGTCTTTTGTATGCACTATATAAATGGTGTATCTATCTATCTATCTGTAAAAGTGTTCCTGTACGTACACCAACAGATAGCAGACTTCTTCGTCGATTATTTAAAAAAAAACTGTTTCCGATAAATCTGCAATACCTACACGGTCAAATATATGGATCAGCTGTTTTTCTTTTAATAACGGTTCTTTATTACCGACGAAAAACTTCTATGTGGCCGGTCCAGAATGATGTAATGATGATGCCATCTAGCCGATTTCGGCAACAACGACTGCATTTGATAGCTTTCTAGGGTGGTTGTCGAGAGATATGGGTTGCTGCTCTTTTATGTGTTATAAAGTGGCTAGCATGTTTAAATTTGGCGGAAAAACTCCGACCACAAAGCGGACATGTCAGAACACTATTGACAAAATTGTAGGCTATAGATGTAGATGGCCTAGCTTTAAGGTTGTCTAGTTGCGACCTTCTTCTCTGTTCACAGGCGTTGACCAGCCGATGCACAAGACGTCTCCACTCGGGCCGATTTTGTGCCTGCTTTTCCCACATTAAGGGGTCAATTTCGCATCTTTTAAAGTAATTTTGAATGAAATACTCAATACGTGGTCACCGTTTTAGCATGGGTGTCCCTTCCACTCCGTATAGTATATCCAACACACCAAAAAATAAAAAACCTCCAGACAAGGCCATTCCAAAATAACTATAAATCAAATGATCACTTAAAATCTATTAAAAGAGTGAATGGTAGAATGAACGCATCAATCTCGAGACAATCTCGACACACTTTTCAAGATAAGCGATAAAAAGTCGTAGCTCATCTCCGATCAATTTGTTTTTTTGTTGGACAGACTCCGACAGAAGGCTGATTCTGGGGAACGATAATTCGACGTGTTTTGTAAAGTTGCGTGAAATTGAACATGCTGAAGAGTAGGTATCAACTAAAAGTTTGATGGAATGGATGAAAAAAATGGTATTGGATTCATTTTAAGAATCGGTCTGGAGAAGACAGCACAAAAAGTACTACAACAACATAGTGCAAAAACCGGCCAAGTGCGTGTCGGACCACGCGCAGTGTAGGGATCCGTAGTAGCCCGTTATCACAATATAGAACGAACCCGTTGGTTCAGCGCCATCTAGCGACAGCTTTGTGAAACTTATGATAATATTATGTTTTATTTTATTTTATACTAGCTGTTGCCCGCGGCTTCGCCCGCGTGAAGTTCGGTAACTGTCCCACGGCATCATACTTATGGGATAAATAGTATCCTACATGTTAATCCAGGTTATAAACTATCTATTTGCCAAATTTCATAATGATCACAATTATTATCATCACTATGACGATCACCACCATTATCACAATCACTGTCACAATCACTGAACCCTGTATAGAATTCAAATCCACCATCTTCTGGATCTCAAAATAAATGCCATATTCGTAATCAGCACCCTTGATAATCTTGGTATCGACACCCATATTGATTTTTAGACATTTCAACCCCATCGCACCCCAATAGGGGATGGTGGTATTTCAGGTCCGCCATTTCCAATCTTAAAATCGTTGTTTTTGTAATACACCATACAAACTATATCAATGTTGATTTTCAGAATTTGTCACCCCATTTCCCCCTCTTAGGGGTTGAATTCTGAAAAAACCTGAAACCATTTTATTTATCAATAGGAGCACTCTTCGGAAGTTTTGAATTAAATAGTCTAACTAATCTTGTTTCCCCATACAAACTTTGGAACCCCGTTTATCCCCCTTAGGGGATGAATTTTGAAAAATCTTTTCTTAGTGCACCCCTAGACCACATAAGGAACCTACTTGACAAATTTGGAATCTGTAAATCCAGCGGTTTAGGCTGTGCATTGACTTTTATACTTTGTCACCCCATTTTCCCCTCTTAGGGGTTGAATTCTGAAAAAACCTGAAACCCGTTTCTACTCATTTATCAATGAGTAGAAACGAAGTGTTCCTGTGAAGTTTCGAATGGTTTTCCCATACAAACTTTGGAGCCCCGTTTAACCCCCTTAGGGGTTGAATTTTGAAAAATCCTTTCTTAGTGCACCCCTATACCACATAAGGAACCTACTTGCCAAATTTGGAATCTGTAGAATCCCAGCGGTTTGGGCTGTGCGTTGATAGGTGAGTCAGTCAGTCAGTCAGTCAGTTTCTTCATTTATATATTTAGATTTTGTTTTTCAATGCAAGTCTTTACCCATTATAAACAAGCAACTACTTCATCTTAGTCACTTTATAGGATTTATTCTAAGGATATATAAAGGTATATATCCTTATATAGGATATGTTTGGTACAAAATTACCCAACACGCAAGTTCAACGACTATTACTGCTAAACCAATAAAGTTATCTTAACCGCTATAGTTTTTCTTTAGAGTTCATGAAATGCACTAGCATCATGAATTTTTTCACATTTTTCAAGCTAGCAGTTTAGCTTTTAGAGGGGGGGGGGCGCCCTACTGGAACAAAAATTTTCAATTTAAAGTTTAATATTTCGTAAATATATTATTATATTAGATTACGTAATATTAGCAACCCTTAAGTAATTTTAAAAGACCTATTCAACGATACCCTACACGATGGGGAAGACGACGAATAAAAAAATTCATCCCCACTTCGCATTCGGGAGCTACCATAAAAAAAATATTACCGCTTTGTCGGCGTTATTGATATACACATCTCTACAGAATTACAGCTTTCTAGTACTTACGGTCTCTTAGCAAAACCTCGGATAGACAGACAGACAGACAGACGGACATGACGAAACTATAAGGGTTCCTTGTCAGGACTACGGAACCCTAAAAACTGCCTGGTTTTTAATTTGGGCTTTGGCCTACTTCTAAATATTATGTGTTCATAATTTCATATTCAACACATTAGTAAGAATATGACAGGAACAGTTTTTTTTCTACGATTAGTTCTCTCGCTTTTTCTCCAAAAACGTTCTAACATCCTTATCGTTTCGCTATCGCATCCATCTCGTTGCCCGAATACGTCTCCTGCAATTCATCAAGTGTGAGACCATCTATCAGTGTCGTGGCGGTCTGCAATGGCCTTGTGAGCCTGATAAGGAACAAACCGAATCGGTTCCGAGATTAATCGATCGAAAGTGTATGTTATGTCACATGAGTTCTTTATGAAGGAAATCTTTAACTTTTGTATTTTTTTAACCTATTAATACTTTTGTTAGCCTTGGGTCTACTTTGGACTTAAGTTATTGGTTTGCTTCGTCGTATTTTCAGTGACTATCAAAATATTGCTTTGAAAGCAAAATTTGTTGCCCCCTGGAAACAACTGTCCTTCTCTATTTTTATTCTAGTGGTTTTCTGCAAATTCGAGTCTGCAAATAAAAAAACCGGCCAAGTGCGTGTCGGGCCACGTGCAGTTTAGGGTTCCGTAGTAGCCCGTTATCACAATATAGAACGAACCCGTTGGTACAACATTTTAGATTTTGTTTTTCAATGCAAGTCTCTACCCGTTATAAACAAGCAACTACTTCATCTTGGTCACTTTATAAGATTTATTCTAAGGATTTTGTATTTGGTAGAAAATTATCCAACACCCAAGTTCAACGACTATTACTGCTAAACTAATAAAGTTATCTTAACCGCTATAGTTTTCCTTTAAAGTACTTAGAATGCACTATCATCTTGATTTTTTCCAGATTTTTCAAGCCCGCAATTTAGCTTTTAGAGGAGGGAGACTACTGAAGCAAAAATTTGCAATTTAAAGTTTAATATTTCGTAATTGGAGCATTACATCGAAAAATAGTTTTCTCAACTCCGAAGTCATTTTAAAATACCTATTCAGCGATACCCCACACGATGGGGTAGACGACGAAAAAATAATTCATCCCCACCCCAAATGTAGGGGAGCTACACTAAAAAAATATATTTTCCAAAATTTTATTTCACCATTTTGTCGGCGTTATTGATATACACACCTTTACAAAATTACTGCTTTCTAGTACTAACGGTCTCTTAGCAAAACCTCGGACAGACAGACAGACGGACATGACGTAACTATAAGAGTTCCTTGTCAGGACTAAAACCTAAAAAAACTCCTTGATGCTATTTATGGTGAAAACGAGTCCCTCATGTTACAACACTATGAGAACAAAGCCTTTCACAATTTTAACTTTCTCTCTCATCTACTGTTTTCCCCCTAATAAACTTTGTATGTCTATCATAGAAGACACGGTTCTGCGGTGTTCACAAAGGACATTTCACTTACAAGTACAAACTCTAAGAAACAACGGAATAATTTCCAAAGATTTCCCAAACTATAAACACTTGGTCTTCTCCACAAACTTAAGATTTAATCCACTTAAATTCACGAACATGGTCGGGAACTCCTGTTGAAACCACAAGTTAATACAATGAACTCTGTGTTGTAGGTATGGAACGCAGAACAAGACTGATTTATAATTTCTATTGCGAAGAGAAACAAGGGACTCGAGAACTCGAATCACGGTTAAGTTTGCTGCTTAAATTCGGGAAATAGGTATACCAACCTTAATACAAATTTATTGTTGTTTGGATTTTGCGAAAGAACATAATTACAGGTTTGAATTTGTTGTTAAACTTCTGGTGATTTCATTAATTATTTGATAGGTACTTGGTAGCTAGGCTTTTGTAGATAAATACGAACGCCGGAGGGTATTTTATAGGTAGATGTACCTTAGTCGGCAAGTCACCGACCGCTAAGGGCCTCGCAGGTATATTTATAAATAGAGCGCTTCCCTTCAGTTTCTAGGTGGATTCCCGGCGAAACAATAATAAAATAAATAATTCTGTAAGTTTATAAAAACGCTACGGTAACTCCTCTCAATTTAGAACAAAGCAAAGGAACGACCCGTAATCAAACATGTGTTAGCAAAACTGTATCCAAAATGTTGCCTTTTATCTTTTAGTTACGACTTGTTACAAAAGATAAGAAACAGATTTCGTCGTAAACGAAGCACAAAGAAAATGAGAATATTAACGACTCAGCAACGCGTTCAAAGAATACTAAGTAATATAGAAATTGACCTTTAACTTGGAAGTCAGGAGAAAATTTGAACAACGAAAAATAAGGAAAATCGCGTATTTCCTCGATAACTTTTTCTACGAAAACGAGGATATTTTCAGAGATTCTTAATCCACTTATTCCCGACAATTACATACACTTCCCACGCAATATTATTCCTAACATGATCGTTAACGAATAAAATAAATGTATCACTATTTTCCGATCCTCCCTTTTTGTTATCACATTCATTAGCCGTGCGTGATTTTCCTTTTTCGTTTACGATACGGCAAATTAATGTTTCTTCTGTGAATTGGATTTCAACCTTGTTTCTTATTCATCTCATTTTAGCAGATATACCTACGAAACGTTTTTCAGAGCTCGATTGATCGAGTGATTTCTTACGTGCGTTTCGAATTACCAGATTTTCTGGACATGTACACATCTATACATAGTGTATAACAAAGTAGCTTTTAGCGTCTATAAGTAAGACCGCCTTGTTTATCGAAACTACGTGATGGTTTTTGATGCGGTTTTTTACCATCACACCTAGAACATTTATACTGGAAAGTCTGTTATCTTTTAGCTGCACGGATTTGGATAATCATAAATAAAATTCTACACAGACTAGGTCACATGACCTGGGTGGAACAATCGCAAGGGGTCATTTCCGATCTCCACACGGGTGAAAACTCGAGCAAAAGGCAATGTTTTATACAGCGTGTACCAGCAAGGTGTGGTCATATTTCAGAATGTGATACAGACCATCAAACTGAACATCTTGCTCCATTAGAACACCATTGAAATCGCGGAAAAAAATCAGGTCTCCAGTACAAAACTTCAATACCTACTCGACCCAAATGTATGGAAAAGCAGCGACTTAGATGGCTGTCCCTTGTTGAAAATTGTTCAGATTAATAGTCTGAACCACACCCTGAAATATGACCACATCTTTCTGGTACACGCTGTATATACGCCTATTATCCGTCAACTCGCATTTGATCGGTACGTTCATCGCTTCGTTTCCTGCCTTATAGGCCTCGTCCTAATTGTGAGATTTTCTCAGGCCTTTGACCTTTGCCCTTTGCAGAGAATTTCCTAACTTCGATCAGCCGTGTGGCCTGATGCGTGAACGTGGGATAAATTGGTCATGATAACACTGTGTGCCAATATCAGGGTCAGGGGGACCCGCGTAATCCTTTGGTATAATTTATTGGGAGATGCTGAATACTATTGATTTAGGGTTAAGGTATATAGTGAACAGGGGTTCAGCCAATATACGTCTCGGCACGTATATAATATTTAAACATTTATAATATTACATTTATAATATTTAAATAAAAGTATTTTCGGCGTTAGTGGAGTTTAATTTTCGAAATTAAAGTTATTGTTTTTTTTATAATAAGGTGAAAGAGGGTTTAAAGGCATCATTATTTTAGTCAATTGCCTGGAACTATCTATTCAGCAACATAGTTGGGAAAAGGCTAGGCAGATGATGATGGCCTGGCCTGGAACTATCTTCTTTGTTACATTTCCTTCATTATCCTAAACTGAAAACTGCCCACAATTAACCATATATTATTCAGGTATAAATTTTGACCGCAATTTTCTGAAAATAGGTTCTGTGTGAAACTAAATTGTTCCTAATTTCCTAAACCACATTGATATGTGGTTGGTACCAACTTAGTGCCAATAAATTACGGTTCAATTCAAGCTAAAACCGACCACAGGTAGAACCATCAACCGTTTCGAATAATTATTAATTCCCAGAACAGTTTGCAACTATCCAATGACTATACTTATACTACACAAATGTAATAAATACAAATGTATACTTTCGCAATATAAAATACACATATTTATTTCCATTCCAATAACTTGATAGCTGATCAGATTTGGAAGAATATATGGATATACCAAAACCTGGTTTAGTACTTTTTAATCGACTTCCAAAAGAATGAGGTTGTCAATTCGACAGTATTGTTTTTTTGTGTGTATGTTCAGCGATATCTTCGCCAATTGTGAACCGATTTTGATGGTTCTTTTTTTGTTTGGAAGAATATTATTTCCCGGTGGCGTTTAAGTTTGGTGATGATATGATGAACTCTTCAATAATAGACGGCGCTTTGCTGTCTATTATATTGAAGAGTTCCCTAAAAACGGAAAAAAATAAAAATCTTTTTTGCGAAAATCAAAACCGACTTTTATTTTTTGTTTATTATAGTTCCTTACCCGAAGGGTAACTAACGGGATCCTATTACTAAGCCTCCGCTGTCCGTCAGCTGTTGAAATTTTAAAATAATAAAAATAAATTAAAAATTAAGGAGGCCTACTTACGCAGGATGGTAAGGAACCCTTCATGCGCGAGTCTGACTTGTACTTGGCCGGTTTTTAACACTACGGTTTCGCTTGCGTGGACGCAAGCGAAACTGTAGACAAAAAATGACATAGAATAATCCAGACATTATTATTTTCCAACGTGATAATGATTTTCAAATACCTTTTTTTTTCGGATGGTAAATCATCAAATGACTCCTCCCGCTCTGGTCGGAGCAGGAGGGAGTGTCAGACTTTTACTGACTAAAACCCATTCATGTTCCTTCATCGCCCTTTGTGTTCCGGAGCCACGGTATCTCTTTCGAACAGTCCCGCAGCCCTACAATTATTAATCTCAACCTAACCTAACCTTAACTATTATTATCCCTTGGTCGTATTCGTTAATTATACAGATTAAATCAACGAAAGTTCGATAACAAGACACCGCGAATGATCTGACAGAAGTTTATCCAACCAAAGTTAGATGTACAGAACTTATCTCCGTATAGTTGACCTCGGCAACGTCTTCAATTTGGTCGGTTTAATTATCAAGATTCAAATCTTCGGAGTTTGTAGGTACGGCGATATCTCCGTGTTGTAATCGGCCTCCTTGATTATTAATTACTTTTTCCTGTGCGTTTCCGATGGCAGGAGTTCGTTTCATTAATTTTTGGAAGTAATTTTTGGGTGCCGGAACGACTTTCTAAATCTTGGGATTAATAAGCTCCTTCTGAAAACGTTTCAAAATTGTTTAGGGTAAGAATAAGGCTGAATTTGGCTCAATTACTTCTAGCGCTAGATTTCTTTCAAGAATAATTTGGCTATTCAGGGATTATGTAAATGAAGTAATTATTTTAAACAAACTGAAATATTAAAAGCTGTAATGGTTTGTTTTTTCTCAGAGACTGAATGTAAAAAAAATAATAGGCTAGTTCTTACTTTCTTTTTTACGTTATTTTAAATATCTTCAGTTTTATTATTGCGGACTATTATGCTTATGAAACTATCTATTATGAATGCCTCGTTGGTAAAGTGATCACTAGCGCGACTACCAAGCATGAGGTCCTGCAGGATTCCCTTTCCAGGTCGGACAAAGCCGCGGGCCTGTGGACGGGGAGCTATGGGCTAGCTCGCCGTCCGTCCGTCTTATGACGACAGGCCGTGTCGACGGCGCAGGAGTGTTCCACGCGCGCCTCAAAGAGAGTCAGCAATAGGGAAGGACCCCTTCCCTATTGCTGACTGCAAGGGCCGAAGCCTGCCGGGGCTTCGGGACTATTCAAAAGATATATTAGTATATACATATATTAGTATAAATTTTCTTTAACAATAATACAAAAAAATAAAAAAAAGGGCTAATTGTACCAGTACCCGGTAGATTTGTACTAGTAAACGTTAAATTGTCCCTAAATCCGGTAATTTTCACCGCGAATTTGAACTCTATTGCTTTACTTTAAAGTTCACAGATATGCTATTTTTGCATTTCTGTGTAAAATAAATAAAAAAGGGCTTATCCAAAGAAAAGACATTTTATGAGTGAAAAATTGTAAAATGTATTTTTTACAAATTATAGGTAATAGTTAACATCAGTAATTTGTTTAAACTTAAGTTTTTAAATCGCATATCGATATATCATAAAACGACTCCCCTGTCATCCAACCATCATCATCATCTGCCTAGCCTTTTCCCAACTATCTTGGGGTCGGCTTCCAGTCTAACTGGATGCAGCTGAATACCAGTTAGTACTGGGTAATACGATACCTCTTGGTAAGACTCCTTGTCAGACTTTTTGGGCCATCGACTACCTGTATCGACTGTCAAAAATCTACAAATGACAGCCGGGACCAACAGCTTAACGTGCTTTCCGAGGCACGGAGGAAACTCGGTATATCGGTGGTCACCTATCCTCAGATCAACCTAGGCAAGCACGGCTTAACCTAAAGATCAACCCTAGCGGCTGTTATTATTTAGCCACGAGCTCCTGTCATCCAACCCTTTGGCGCGAATCCATATCTCCAGTCCTTCGGTGCAGTTTTTTCTTCTTCTTTCGTCAAAACTGTAGCCGGTTCCCTGGAGCATTCGACAGAATAGCGGCCGCGTAATTTGTCTTCCCAACGTCGACTGTGGGATACCGAACTGCCTGGCAGCAGCTGAAATTAAGGGTCCTTTTTTGACTGCCTCCATGATGGCCTTTAATATGGCCTTCAGTCTGCCTATCAGTCATGGCTATCTGAAAAAACGCGGTTTTTGCAAATTTCTCAATTCGTATCAATAGGAAAATAAAAATTCATTTTAAAATATCTTAACGACCGAACAGTAATACATGGTGGTAATTCAATTACTGAAGTGGCAGTGGGCAGCACATTGCTCGCAGAACGAATAGCCGATGGGGCCGAAAAGTTCTGGAGTGGCGACCGCGAACCGGAAGACGATGCGTTGGAAGACCTCCCACTTGGTGGACTGATGACCTGGTGAAGGTTGCGGGAATCCGTTGGATGCCAGTCGCACGGGACCGGTCAATGTGGCGACACTTGGGGAAGGCCTATGTCCAGCAGATGACGTCTTTCGGCTGAAATGATGATGATGATGAATTCAATTACTTAAAAACTAACCAAAACCCAAAGTTTAAAAATTGTGAAAAAGAAACGTGGCGTATGGGTATGGATTTCTGTCTCCTAGGGCCATATAATTAAAAATCTTGCCTCATTTCTCGTAAACACGGCGATAATTACTAACTCGAGAAGAGCTTACATGATAGAAAAACGGACAGGCCAGGCGTGATGAATTAGGAAATAAAAAAAAAAAACTAAAGAGGCAATCGAATCCAGGTGATTATTTATCTTACAACACAAACAAGGAACATAGAAACTACATTCTATTGATTCGAAGGAAAAGAGGACTTAACACAAGGCATGGACGATGTCGGGTTTAAATGCAACTCCTAATATCCGGCAGAAATGTATTCTACAGTTTTAAAGGAAAATGAGACCTATTTCAAGGCAATAAGTACACAATAACGGGTTTCGGTACAACGTGTATTACCGGGTTGATCGTGTACCAATATCCGGTAAAAAAAATACGATTTTAACGGGTACTAGGTCAAGTAGGGGTTTGTTAGTACCAATAGATGTGAACGGCAAAAATATTTATTTCTCAATTAGATTCACATCAATAAATAGGTTATATCGCAAAATAATATACTCAAATATTTCAGAAAATTAACACTCTTACCTTAACGTTATTCGTCGCAGTATGGCTAGCTGATCAAACAATGATGAATTACAAGCAGTCATTGTTGTTCAAACAATGTAGGTATGTTCCTAACGTCAAAGAGTAGTAAATAAAAAAAACTGACGTAAGGCTGAGTCTCAACAGATAGCAGCACGACGCTGCTCTAAAAATGACACATGACGTGGTGGTTTCGTAGTTCACTGACAGAACTTTGAACTTACATAATATTTTCTAAGAGCAAACTTTTGTAATCGCATGGTTTTAACGCCATTAAACTTTTTGGACAATGTAGTCATTACAATTGTACAAAATATTACCGAGAAGGTATTGCCATTCGCAAACATTAATTTATTATGAGTAGAAAATGCAATAATAAAATAACTGACTTATAAACGGGTACTGGTACACTAACGGGAATAGGTACTTTTACCTTATAAGGTTCACCTCTGCCTAACCTTTGGGGATAACAGACGTGATATTAATAAAGGATGATAAAATTTAGTCCTATTAAACTTCCGTGTGTGTCCATATATATTATAAATAAACTAGCTGACCCGGCAGACTTCGTACTGCCAATTATAGCCTGTCAAAATGATTTGTAATGTGTCATTTTTAGAGCAGCGTCGTGCTGCGATCTGTTGAGACTCAGCCCTACGCCAGTTTTTTTATTTACTACTCTTTGACGTTAGGAACATACCTACATTGTTTGAACAACAATGACTGCTTGTAATTCAATATGAACTTTAAACTATAGCAATAAAGCTCGTTTTCGTTAGAAAACGTTTGTATGGGAAAAAGAAAAGGGCTGTTTTTAGGGTTTTTCCGGCAATTACTCGAATTTTTCTCGCCGTAAAAACCATATTTGAACTTCAACGAACATTTTAAAAAAAGAATTGGCCAAATTGGTCCAGGCGTTGTTGAGTTATGCGCTTACCAACACATTTAGCGATTCATTTTTATATTATAGACTAGTTTGCTTGGGTGCGCGAGCTGCGCGCAGCTCGCGGGTTTCGTGTTTTTGAGAAGTATTCCCTATCCTTATAAAATTTTGAGAATCCATAGGAATCCTTAAATGAATTGGAAAATCCGTTAGAATTACCCCTAAATCAGTATGAGAACCCTTAAGAACCCCTAAAACATTTGAGAAGTATAAAAAAACATTACCCTAAGGTTTGCTTGTCGTCGTCCCTGAGTTACGCTTCACCCACTCAACCTTCGTTACGCTACTTAGGTCGGCGGCTCGCTTCGCTCGCCACTTACCCCTTCGCTCCTCTCGGTCTCGCAGGTTCGCTCCGCTCAGGACCTACCTACCACCGAACAGGTTTCGACGCCTACTATAATATTTGTTCAAACATCTGATGGCTATCTCTAACCGTTATGAAGTTACAGCCCTTTCAATTTTAGGGGAGGTTGGGGAGGGGAGCTTCACCCACTCAACCTTCGTTACGCTACGGAGGTCGCCGGCTCGCTTCGCTCGCCACCTCCCCCCTTCGCTCTACTCGGTCTCGCAGGTTCGCTCCACTCAGGACCTACCTACCACCGGAAAGCGGAAGGGAGCAAAGGGAAGGTTGGGGAGGGGAGGGTATACAAATTTCAACGCCCCTCAATAATAAAGTATAGCAAAAATCTAAATGCCGCTACGTGTCCTAGTTTCAGAGATACGATGGGGGAGAGGTGAAGGGGGGGAGAGTGGGGAGTTTTGAAACATGATTTTGTTTCGACACCTACTATAATATTTGTTCAAACACCTGATGGCTATCTCTAACCGTTATGAAGTTACAGCCTTTTCAATTATAGGGGAGGTTGGGGAGGGGAGCTTCACCCACTCAACCTTCGTTACGCTACGGAGGTCACCGCCTCGCTACGCTCGCCACCTCCCCCCTTCGCTCCACTCGGTCTCGCAGGTTCGCTCCACTCAGGACCTACCTACCACCGGAAAGGGGAGGTTGGGGAGGGGAGGGTATACAAATTTCAACGCCCCTCAATAATAATTTATAGTGAAATCAAAATGCCGCTACGTGTCCTAGTTTCCGAGATACAATGGGGGGAGGGGTGAAGGGGGGGAGAGTGGGGAGTTTTGAAAAATGATTTCGACTAATGCATTGCCCCTTTATACGAATCTCAAAAAAAAAATGTTCCAAGTCTCTTAACTTCCGAGATCTGCCTAAAGGGGGGGAGAAGGGGGGAAAGGGGGACAACTTTGAAAACTGGTTTTTACTTTTCCGAGCCTCCTCTATACGAATCCGTAAAAAACACAAAATACGGGTCTCTTAGTTTCCGAGATACGATAGGGAGGGGGAGGAAGGGGAGCAAAAAGGGGAGGTTTGGGACTTTTCCCATACTCGCGGGAGTTACTTGTTTACGAATCTGTCAAAAAGTACCTACCTCCCCATCCACCATCTGGGAGAACAATTATGTCAATGAGTCAGTGAGTGAGTCAGTGGTAATTCAGCTTTATATAGTATCGAGCTGCGCGCAGCTCGCGTGTTTGGTGTTTTTGAGAAGTATAACGTACCCTTATAAAATTTTGAGAATCTATAGGCACCCCTAAATGAATTGGGAAATCCGTTAGAATTACCCCTATAACAGTATGAAAACCCCTACGGACCCCTAATAAAACTCAGACCTTTTCCCATAAAAAACATTACCCTAAAGTTTGCTAAGTTACGCTTCACGCACTCAATCATCGTTACGCTACGGAGGTCGCCGGCTCGCTTCGCTCGCCACCTCCCCCCTTCGCTTCACTCAGGCCCTACCTACCACCGGACAGGTTTCGACACCTACTATAATATTTGTTCAAACACCTGGTACCTGGCACAGGGGGGCGAAAAGGGGAGGTTTGGGATTTTTCCCATAGGTTTTAGAGTTAGTTGTTTACGAATCTGTCAAAATCCGTCCGTTAGAATTACCCCTAAATCAGTATGAGAACCCTTAAGAACCCCTAAAACATTTGAGAAGTATAAAAAAAACATTACCCTAAGGTTTGCTTGTCGTCGTCCCTGAGTTACGCTTCACCCACTCAACCTTCGCTCCACTCGGTCTCGCAGGTTCGCTCCGCTCAGGACCTACCTACCACCGGACAGGTTTCGACGCCTACTATAATATTTGTTCAAACACCTGATGGCTAGCTCTAACCGTTATGAAGTTACAGCCCTTTCAATTTTAGGGGAGGTTGGGGAGGGGAGCTTCACCCACTCAACCTTCGTTACGCTACGGAGGTCGCCGGCTCGCTTCGCTCGCCACCTCCCCCCTTCGCTCCACTCGGTCTCGCAGGTTCGCTCCACTCAGGACCTATCTACCACCGGAAAGGGGAGGTTGGGGAAGGGAGGGTATAAAAATTGTAACACTCCTCAATAATAAAGTACAGTCAAAATCAAAATGCCGCTACGTGTCCTAGTTTCCGAGATACGATGGGGGGAGGGGTGAAGGCGGGGAGAGGGGGGAGTTTTGAAAAATGATTTTGACCAACTCTTTGCCCCTTCTTACGAATCTGAAAAAAAAAATGTTCCAAGTCTCTTAACTTCCGAGATCTGCCTAAAGGGGAGGAGAAGGGGGGAAAGGGGAGCAACTTTTAAAACCGGTTTTTACTTTTCCTAGCCTCCTCTATACGAATCCGTAAAAAACACAAAATACGGGTCTCTTAGTTTCCGAGATACGATGGGGGGAGGGGTGAATGGGGGGAGAGTGGGGAGTTTTGAAAAATGATTTCGACTAATGCATTGCCCCTTTAGACGAATCTGAAAAAAAAAATGTTCCAAGTCTCTTAACTTCCGAGATCCGCCTAAAGGGGGGGAGAAGGGGGACAAGGGGGACAACTCTGAAAAGTGGTTTTTACTTTTCCCAGCTTCCTCTATACGAATCTGAAAAAAAAAATGTTCCAAGTTTTTTGGTTTCCGAGATACGATAGGGAGGGGTGAGAAGGGGGGCGAAAAGGGGAGGTTTGGGATTTTTCCCATAGGTTTCAGAGTTAGTTGTTTACGAATCTGTCAAAAACTACCCACCTCCCCATCCACCATCTGGGAGAACAATTCTGTCAGTGAGTCAGTGGTAATTCAGCTTTATATAGTATAACTAGTTTGCTTGGGTGCGCGAGCTGCGCGCAGCTCGCGTGTTTGGTGTTTTTGAGAAGTATTACTTACCCTTAGAAAATTTTGAGAATATATAGGCATCCTTAAATGAATTAGAAAATCCGTTAGAATTACCCCTACAACAGTATTAAAAACCCCTACGAACCCCTAATAAAATCTAAAACCTTATTTATTTTGAGAAGTATTACTTACCCTTATAACATTTTGAGAATCTATAGGCACCCCTAAATGAATTGGAAAATCCGTTAGAATTACCTCTAAAACAGTATGAAAACCCCTACGGACCCCTAAAACATTTGAGAAGTATAAAAAAAACATTAAGGTTTGCTTGTCGTCGTCCCTGAGTTACGCTTCACCCACTCAACCTTCGTTACGCTACGGAGGTCGGCGGCTCGCTGCGCTCGCCACCTCCCCCCTTCGCTCCACTCGGTCTCGCAGGTTCGCTCCGCTCAGGACCTACCTACCACCGGACAGGTTTCGACGCCTACTATAATATTTGTTCAAACACCTGATGGCTACCGCTAACCGTTATGAAGTTACAGCCCTTTCAATTTTAGGGGAGGTTGGGGAGGGGAGCTTCACCCACTCAACCTTCGTTACGCTACGGAGGTCGCCGGCTCGCTTCGCTCGCCACCTCCCCCTTCGCTCCACTCGGTCTCGCAGGTTCGCTCCACTCAGGACCTACCTACCACCGGAAAGGGGAGGTTGGGGAGGGGAGGGTATAAAAATTCAACGCTCTTCAATAATAAAGTATAGTCAAAATCAAAATGCCGCTACGTGTCCTACTTTCCGAGATACGATGGGGGGAGGGGTGAAGGGGGGGGGAGAGTTGGGAGTTTTGAAAAATGATTTCGACTAATTCGGGTCCCCTTGATACAAATCTGAAAAAAAAAATGTTCCAAGTCTCTTAACTTCCGAGATCCGCCTAAACGGGGGGAGAAGGGGGGAAAGGGGGACAACTTAGAAAACTGGTTTTAACTATTCCGAGCCTCCTCTATACGAATCTGAAAAAAAAAATGTTCCAAGTCTCTTAACTTCCGAGATCCGCCTAAAGGGGGGGAGAAGGGGGGAAAGGGGGACAACTTTGAAAACTGGTTTTTACTTTTCCGAGCCTCCTCTATACGAATCTGAAAAAAAAAATGTTCCAAGTCTCTTAACTTCCGAGATCCGCCTAAACGGGGGGAGAAGGGGGGAAAGGGGGACAACTTAGAAAACTGGTTTTAACTATTCCGAGCCTCCTCTATACGAATCTGAAAAAAAAAATGTTCCAAGTCTCTTAACTTCCGAGATCCGCCTAAAGGGGGGGAGAAGGGGGGAAAGAGGGACAACTTTGAAAACTGGTTTTTACTTTTCCGAGCCTCCTCTATACGAATCTGAAAAAAAAATGTTCCAAGTCTTTTGGTTTCCGAGATACGCTAAGGAGGGGGGAGAAGGGGGGTGAAAAGGGGAGGTTTGGCACTTTTCCCATAGGTTTCAGAGCTAGTTGTTTACGAATCTGTAAAAATATACCTACCTCCCCATCCACCATCAGGGAGAACAATTCTGTCAGTGAGTGAGTGGTAATTTAGCTTTATATAGTATAATAGCAATCTTAACAATACATATCATATTACCGAATTAATTAGTTTTGAGTGTGAGTACAGTATATTACCAAACCATTAATTACTTATCCGTGTGTTTAGTTTATAAATAAACGTTAATTAACAAGTACCTTTGTCAAACGCGGTAGACCTTACAAACGCTGGAGCAACGACATAGCGAAAATTACAGGAAGAATTTGGACCAAGTTAACCAGAGACCAATTTGAGTGGCACACCAAGAAGGAGGCTTTTACCTCCCTAGGCGATCCTGTACATTTTAACTATGTAATTCAAATTCAAATATGTTTATTCGTGACCACACATACATAATAACACAGACAGTACATGTGTTAAGCTACCCGAAACTGACAAATTTTCCCAATCACCTTGAATCGGTCCATGTAAAATATTGGTATTCAGCTGCATTCGGTTAGACTGGAAGCCGACCCCAACGTAGTTGGGAAAAGGCTTGGCAGATGATGATGCTATTTAGTTAAAGTTAAAACCAACGCTAGGCTAAATCACTATCAATTACTACATGTCACTATCACTACATTTTATAAAACAAACCGCCGAATACTGAAACGTCACTTAAAATTTAAGTAGTACTTATATTTAACAGATACTCAAAAGAGACGTTTGGCCATACGAAATTGAAAGTTTAAGAGCTGCTCAAATGTTAAGCAGCCCTTAATTTTTGAGTGACGTTTCAGTATTCCGGGGAAAGTCGCCTATTCTGTCTGTCCCTATGTATGCTTAGATCTTTAAAACTACGCAACGGATTTTGATGCGGGTTTTTTTTTTAATAGATAGAGTGATTCAAGAGGAAGGTTTAAGTATTTAATTTGCGGGCGGGCAAAGCCGCGGGCATCAGCTAGTACTCAATAAAGCGCACTCAGAAATCACTAAGATAATAGCATCGTGATTGATTACCTACTTACATTTTCACAAATGTCAACCTACACCAATATTGAACAGATAGCTATCAACCTCATCCTGAAGACATATTCTTGTGGGCGGAACTTAATCGAAGAAAGGTCAAGATATCAATTCGAGGGAACACGATTACATCGTCGGTGATCGTCAAAGATAATAATTATTCGAAAACACTAACAAACCCGAAAATAGTTTCCATTTATATAATGGTTGCGCGAACATCGTTTCCTTTGGGATATTATTAATAGAGTATGTGGTAAATGGTAGATTTACTTCAGATTATAAGTAGGGTAAATATCGTGGTAGCCCTGTGGTTGAGGCTTCGCACCTCATGCATGTTATTGTGGGTTCAAATCCGGGCAAGTAGCAGAGTGACTTGATTTTTTATATGTAAGTACTTTCTAAGGTTTTCTAAGCCATCACTGAGGAAACTTGGAAACCTATAATAGATATATGATTAAAAAGTAATAATTAAAGTCCATTATTAAAAAGTAATCATCATCATCATCATTTCAGCCGAAAGACGTCCACTGCTGGACATAGGCCTCCCCCAAGTGTCGCCACATTGACCGGTCCCGTGCGACTCGCATCCAGCGGACTCCCGCAACCTTCACCAGGTCATCGGTCCACTTAGTGGAAGGCCTTCCAACGCAACGTCTTCCGGTTCGCGGTCGCCACTCAAGAACTTTTCGGCCCCATCGGCCATCCGTGGCCATCCGAAACGTGGTCGCTCACAATGGGCCTCATCAGAAGGCTTAAAGTCACCCAAAGGGCAATGGAGAGGGCTATGCTCGGAGTTTCCTTGCGCGATCGAATCAGAAATGAAGACATCCGCAAGAGAACCAAGGTTACCGACGTAGCCCGAAGAATTGCCAAACTTAAGTGGCAGTGGGCAGGTCACATTGCTCGCAGAACGGTAAAAAGTAATAATTAAAGAAATTTGCGATGTAATTATTTTTTTTTTCTACCTATCTAGTGGCACTCATTAGCATATTCTCTTGTTAATATGCGGATTGTTAATGTTTTGTATTATCTTTATTCTGTTCCAACACATATTGAAGCTGTTTATTGTCCCTTAATAAAATAAAATACATACATACATCATCATCTGCCGAGCCTTTTCCCAACTATGTTGGGGTCGGCTTCCAGTCTAACCGGGTGCAGTTGAATACCAGTATTTTACATGGAGCGACTGCCTATCTGACCTCCACCACATATGTACATAGGTACATATATGTATTACAGATTTCGAATCACCAATCAGCTTCGAGCTTTCCCCAGCAGTGTGGTGATTTGGTACATAATTATATGCCACAAGTGCACATAATATAAAAGAAAAATAATAAATAAATATTATAGGGTGGTATTATTATTTTTTAAGTATCTACTGAACAGCAAAAGCTTAGCAGTATTTCTCTTGAAGTCCCTTAAAAGGATTTTACCTTTTATCTGAAACAATAAATCACTACACAGACTAATATAACTTTAAAAAAAAACTGGTAAATAGGTACCTAAAGAAACATTAAGAACAGATTTATTACCAAACATTTATTACCTAAACTTACGAAAAACATTGAAATATCATGTTTTGTTCGGCACTTGATGGATTTATGTCCAAATCAAAAATAGATTAATCTGTTATTTCATAGGTTCAGCCTTGACAGTGAATTTAATGGTCAATATCCAGTGTTTTATCAAATATTTTACGGTTATAATAATATGGATACATACAGGCACGTGTAGTGTGCCATGGAGTATCTACATACGCATTAGTAGTTACGCACAAGGCGTATTGTATGATCATTATACTATATTTTTAATCTAGAACCTATATAGGGTGTAAACAACCTCATCACGAAGCCGTCAACCAAGCATTCTGTACATCAAACTAACACTCAACTCTGCACTCAAAACATTGTGCTGATGGATGGATTGAATAGTACGGGGGTCGTTTAGGTGTTTAAAGATCTTACATTAAAAACTTGTATTTAAAAAAGAAACTTGTCAAAAAGTTGGAACTTTGACCCCCAAATGCACTGTTTTAGACTTTCACGGTTTTTCACTACACTTAAAGTACTTACTTAAATAAAAAATTGAACGCTTTTACGGACCCTCGGCCTCGCCGCCCTGACCCCGCTCCCCTCACTATTGTACTATCGCTTTCTTTTGCTTTGCATAGATTTCTTAACATTTAGAGCGTTCAATTTAAATATTTTTATTTTTGTACGAAAATTTGATGAACTAAAATATGATGAATTTTTAAAAGTCATAGAACAAAAGTTGTTGATTATGATGTTAGTAACACAGTCCTGAGAGGTTGTCGGTGTTTTACAAATAACCCTGTATAGCAATTTAGGTTACCGACTGTGAAGTTTTTATGTACAAAATTGAACTCTTTTTCGAGTCCTTTTTGTTTCGAAAGTAGGTACATCTTGTGTACTTAAAAAGTTATTGCAATTTTAAAAGTATGATACTTAGTTTTGCAGGCCAGTGTATATATGTACTTATTTAGGTACCGGTATCACGAAGAAATCAATACAGCTCGTTTAGACCCAGGAAATGTATAATTCATGAACCTCACCTTTATATTTTTTCGGATTCTATATGCTTATTTGATTCAGGATAAAATCAAATGAAAGAGGGAAAAAATAAATCGTATTTTTGTTACCAAAGCCGGTTCGTATTTCATTTTTGAATAAGTAGAAATGAAATTTGACTTCAAAAAGGTATTGATAAGCAAAATCTTAATGATTTCGGGTCTTAACATAATAAGCAACCGAAGCCGGTAAACTGAACAAATAAGAACAAGGCTTACTTTTGCCCGCGATTTCGTCTGCATGGAGGTCAGAAATTATCCCAGGGGACTATACAGGGTTATTTGTAAAACACCGACAACCTCTCAGGACTGTGTTACTAACATCATAATCAACAACTTTTGTTCTATGACTTTTAAAAATTCATCATATTTTAGTTCATCAAATTTTCATAAAAAAAAAAAAATCAATTTAACGCTTTTACGGGCCCTCGCCGCCCTGACCCCGCTTCCCTCACTATTGTACTATCGCTTTCTTTTGCTTCGCATAGATTTCTTAACATTTAGAGTGTTCAATTTAAATATTTTTATTTTTGTACGAAAATTTGATGAACTAAAATATGATGAAATTTTAAAAGTCATAGAACAAAAGTTGTTGATTATGATGTTAGTAACACAGTCCTGAGAGGTTGTCGGTGTTTTCAAATAACCCTGTATATAAAAAGTACCTTATAATATAAGTCTATCACTGTGTTATCTGTACTGTCTTTAAACGGGAAGAGGTGACAGACGACCTGAATGGCGCAGCGGTAGTGAGGCTGCCTTACGTTCTTAGGGTCCTGGGTTCGAATCCCGGTAGGAGCAAATGTTTGTGTGATGAGCATGGGCATTTGTTTCCGAGTCATGGATGTTTATATGTTTAATAAGTATGTATTTACAAAAAAAAAGTATATATGTAGTATATTAACTATCTGGTGTCCACGACACAAGCCTCTTTGCTTAGTGTGGCACTAGATGGCGCTGTGAGTAATGTCCAGCGTTATTTATTTATAGACAGACTTACTTTTGCATTTGCACATATTTAATAACATTCAGTAAGAATAGATTAAGTATATTAAGCTTAATTTCCCTTATTCCTGGAACCAAAATCACTGTTAAATGAACAGAAATAAAACTTGTTTTACAACAACGATGTTTTAGCCACAGTATGATTTTTAATATCCAACTTTTCACGCTGAACATACCCAAAATATTTAATTCTCGTCTCGCGTAAATATACCTACCTAACTTTTCGTAAAACATACGAATAACCTGGTTTTGCTACGTAATATTTCATCAACTTTCCCCTTGGCTAGACTACAATTATTTACAAGGATTTAAATCGTAAGATGTCACCTTACTCAAGTTGCAAGAACTGAGAAAAATGAGCTCACACATTTCTCATGGAACGATAGATGCGATTTTTAACCGACCTCTGAGAAAGGAGGAGGTCATAATTTTCTACCAGCATCTTCTGCTATCCGGGCCGTTTTACGTGATTATTTTTACTTGGCAGAGGAAGGCCGCGCCCACTAGTTCCATATAACTTCTATAAACTTTGCTTGAGTAGTTTATGAGTCGAGCTCCTATTATTTATTTTTTCTTTTTGGCCTATGTTGACGACATTATGGTTCCTTAATAACTTCTAATTAAATCAAATAAATAAATATCGCTGGACATTAATACACAGCGCCATCTAGTGCCACACTAAGCAACGAGGCTTGTGTCGTGGACACCAGATAGGCAATTATACTACCTAGATACTTTTTGTTTGTAAATACATACTTATTAAACATATAAACATCCATGACTCGGAAACAAATGTCCATGCTCATCACACAAACATTTCCAAACGGGATTCGAACCCGGGACCCTAAGAACGTAAGGCAGCCTCACTACCGCTGCGCCATTCGGGTCGACAATATAAAATAGTCTCAAGAATTTGTGTGGTGTGCTACACATCTAGCAAGGGTAAACTAAAAAAACTCTTTTGCAAAAAAAAACTAACTTCCAAAAAAAAGTCTAAAATTATTTTAATTACAGAAGCCGGTGGCAAAACAATCACCGACTTTTTAGTATGAGTGGCTGGGTGACAATGACAATACTACACAAATGTCATTTTCAACGAAACGAAAACATTTACGCGCTCGGGCGAATCTAAGATTTAAATCTTTCACCGTTTATGCTACCTTAGTCTAGAACAAAAGGGATGCCTTGAATACCTGATGTCTATGCTATACATAAGCCTACCTAGCCAATTTAGGTCTGCAGACTTAGGTAGTGTTAACCTAGACTAATACAATACGATAAAACAGGTGGGGTTTCTCAATTATTGGTTGTTAGTACAGCTGTGTGTTATTTCGTATTTTCTGATTAAATAGGTGTCGCGTACGTCCTGTATACGATGGTTGTGTAGGTATTTGTTAGAAGGTTATTGTGGAGAACAAATAATCTCTCTTTATCTAGGTATTTGTTTAGTGTGTAGTTGGATATTTTCCTGAATTCGCAGGTAAGACTACAAAAACGTAACAATCAAGCTGCTCTTAATGTGCTCTGTAATACACGAAAAGGCGCAAACTATATACAGGCGAGGTTCTTCGGAAAGATCAGGTGCGTAGTACTCGCGACCGGCGTTCGTGTATGACCAGACGTTCGAACGTGAACGAGGCAAAAGGAGTATGTGGAGAGATAGGAGGTGGTGTTCTGTGGTTTCTACCTTCCACCATGAGAAAAAGGCGTGAGTTTATGTATATTTGTATGTATAAAGATACAATATTTGCCACCATTACCAAATAGAAACTCGTTTCACCTAAGATTGATCAAGTCTTGGAAGATACACACATGTTCGTGTCAACATCTCATCATCGGTCTCATTGCGATTGGGCATTATTTGTTGAAGAATAAAGCCAACTCAAAGGAATTACTAGGCATATTCGGCTTTCATTGGCTCAGTACAATTTGAGCAGAACCGTGTTGTGAGAGCAGCGGTAGCCAGAGAGCAGCGGTGGCCTAGTGATGGCGGCCCCGAATTACGAGCAGTAAATCGTGGGTTCGAACCCAGGCTGGCCCATTATTTTGTGTTATTTATTTCATCACCACTGCTCTCAGAAACGGTAAAGGAAAACATCGTGAGGAAACCGGCATGTCCTAGAACCAAAAGTTCAGTTCTAGTAGTGTCTATGTGACATCTACCAACCGTGGTGAATTTTAGCCCAGTCCCTCTCATAGAGAGGAGGCCTGTGTCCCAGCAGTGGGAACGATATAATAATAATAATAAATTTATTAGAAAAATACAAGTTTGACACATATTAAAGTACAAAACAGTCACTAAAGTACAGAAAAATTTGCAAACAGAAGTAGTGCGCGAGAGATGAATAGATCAATACAAAATTTGAGCCCTGACTCCTAAACTAGGAAGATCCTGTATCTTAGGAGGCAGTGTCTTCGCATAAATAGTGGACTAGCAAAGTATGAGCGTACTAGCATAATCTCGTAGTCACAAACAATTTAAAGACTAAAAGGTAAAAGATAATTATATAAAAAATATACTTAGTATTTTAATTAGGTAAGCAATAATATGTGTGAAATAGTAAGTGTGACGTGTATTTGTGTGGGGAGTCGTGTCATGTGCAAGTGTTGTATGTGTATGTATGTGTAAGGAAATGGGGTGTGTGGAGTGGTGAGGGGTGGTGTAGTGAGGTGAGATGTGATGTGGTTTAGTGTGGTGGGGTGTGGTGGGGTGTGGTGTGGTGTGGTGTGAGGGTGTGTGAGGTGAATTGAGTGAGTGGAATTAGTAGGGGCTTGATATAGGCTGATTATGCTGTGAGCTGTGTTTTCCGGTACGTATATCACATGTGTATTTGATTATACTGCCCAGCTGTGCCAACCCAAATATCTGGTGCCGTCACTCACAAAACACTTAAAAACAAACATTATTGACGCCTCAATTCTATTTTACAACCCCTAAGGACACTGCCGGACAAAGATTGATTTTACCACCCCACCAGTAAACAAGACATCCCAAACTATGTCGCAGTACAAGTAAAACTTCAGGAAACTAGACGAATATCTTAAGCCCTAAACACACAAACTAGATTTGGAAATCATTGGTCCGAAAACAAACTTGGAACAAAGTCGAGCACCACTGTTTCAACAAGAACCAATTATTTTCAGGGAATTCTCGTCCGTATTTCAGGATCGTAAGTCCTATAATTGGTTTAACTTGCTTGGAGTTAATGTCTTTTTAGGATTTTGTAGTCGTTTCTTGTAACGCTCATTAGGAATATTAATTAAACTAACTCGCACACGTTTGGTCCACTTTCTGTTTCTAAACGGCTTTGAAGATTTTAGTTAAACAATAGCTATGTTCACAGTTAATTTGTATGTATTGTGCTCTGTGTTTAACGTCCATTATGGAAGACTTATGTACTGTCCTATATCCTAGCTAGGTAGGTAAGTATGTATGAATAGATAGAATACGTTGTATTGCTTTAATGTGATGTGACTTTTGTTTTCCTTTGATTGGCTTTCGTTAATAATATTGGATGAATAATGTAGGGTTGTTGGAAAGCGCGTTAAACCGTTGGTTCCAGCTGTCATTTATAGATCTTTGACAGTCGTCACAAGTAGTCTAACAACCATCTTACCAAGGGGTTATATTTCCCAGTACTAACTGGGTTGTGGAGGTCAGATAGGCAGTCGGTCCATGTTAACCTACACTAACTAGATATTTCAGCAACGGAATTAGTCCTCTTACTGCAACGCAAGGTAAGTAAGGTTTTCAGATAATATTTTTCATTGCATTTTAGATGGCAGAATACAGCTTATGTCTTTCTGCGAAAAATTCACTTTGCACGTCCATTTCGTAACCAAGTTTCAGTTTATTTATATAAATCTTTGAAGAGCTAAAAGATTATTTCACTAGTCTGGATTAAAGTTTTTGATGCGAACTAATCTGTTATCAGACAGGGATAAACTTAACAACGTTTCTTAGAAACTTCAAAAACTAAGTCGAATTTAGTGTATCTTTGATCAAAAATGCTCCAATTTCTATAGATAGTGATAGTATAATAGAGTTTGTACCTATAGATAGTATTTTTTCAATTCAGCATACATGAGAATATAATCCCCGGATTTCCGCCTGCAATAACAGCTAGAATTCCAAACACGATTACGCCTAAACCAAACGCGAATCTGACGTCACACAAATAATTTATTACCAAATCATTTGCAAATATGAGCATACCTACAAAATTTACACTAGCAAACTAAATTACGGCACCTTAGCTATGTCATCTGCGTAATTCTCATTCATATTCATGAGTTAATTAAAACAAATGACTCGAGGTATTAATTTCTAAACTCATTTCAACTGAGAAATAATGTTCCTTTGAGAGAGACAGATGTAAAATATTCATTGTAAAGCTGGCAACGTCGCTTTTTTGCTTTTCGGGACCAATTGGGCCCTGTTTAGTTAAGTTTTATTGTATTAGACATTATTTTATAGTCCAAATTGTGTCCCGCGGATGACCCTCGTTAGTGTTCGACGCAAAGTAGCCAAGTTTAAAGCCCAACGTATTAGTCCCTTGGTTTGGAAGTTTTTGTTTATAACTGTGGCTTTTTGCTCTTTAAGAGCTGTGCCAGGCGTCTGAGGTATCGTTTTAGTATCTATATCAAGAGTTGACGGTCTCTAAGGTAAACAAATGAGCGAAATATGTACCTATATTAAAGTAATGTATCACCTATGTACCCTTGTTTTTTTTTTTTGGTATGGGAAATCATCAAATGACTTCTCCCGCTCTGGGCGGAGCAGGAGGGAGTGTCAGACTTTTACTGACTAAAACCCATCCATGTTCCTTCCTCGCCCTTTGTGTTCCGGGGCCACGGTATCTCTTTCGAATAGTCCCGCAGCCCCGGAATAGTCCCGCAGCCCCGGATCACCTATGTACCCTTAAGTAAACCACAAGTCAGTTTACAGGCAAAAACTATGTGTTGTTAATTACTTATACCTATCACAATATTTTGTTATATCCATAACTGTTGAAACGGGACGGACGCACTAGAAGGACATACGATATATGACCTTATTGGTGGGGTTCTTCAAAAAGATCAGCAGGCCTAGCCAAGTTACAAACGTTTCATATCGATTCTCTTTCTACAATCGTAAACGCCTCAGCGTAAGCGATTGTAGAAAGCGCTAAATTGGTAGCCAAGTTGACACGACTGAGTCGATCGCTCGTTCTCTAATGTATGTAAAAAAAAACTACACTTTAGTCTATGGTGAGCGTTCCTACCAAAGAGTATAGCGATCAACATTGTAGAAACGATAACATTCTATTTTATCATTTTGAACGATGTAAACTTGTCTACGAATTTTCTATTCGTTTGTGTTGATCACGTGATTTAACGTTGATGATGATGTCATTCTACTAGCGTTAACGATTGTAGATTGTCAACTTGGCTAAGCCTGCTGGTGCGTAGTACTCACAACCAGCGTGTATGACCACATGTATGAACGTGGACGAGGAGAAGGGGGGATTGTAAGAATCGTAGCAGGAGGCGTTCTGTGGTCTTTGCCCACCCCCACGAGAAAAAGGCGTGATTTTATGTATGTAAAACTGTTGAAAATAACCTTATCGTTCGTTATCAACAAACGAGAAGATAGAGTATGGAACAACACGCTTCACGTCTATCGAAAATAGAGATTTTCACAGGTATGTTCATTAGCCAACCGACCCCCATAACAAACCTAGTAACAAGTACGGTACAGTTACATAAAAGGCAGCGATAATACTGTTGCACAAGAATTACCTACTACTTGATAAGAAATAGCCGAACTAGTACACAGTAAACAGAGCCATGTAATGAACCACAAACTATGGCAAAATTTTAAACATTCACACCCTCGGTATAGTGCTGTGATGAAAATATTTATAGTTTCAAATTTTGTTTGATTAACAACGCTTTAAACTTGAGTTCGGAGAAGAACTGTGTTACACGTGTAGTCTGTAGGCTTTTACTTGGGTAAAATCGATGGAAATGAGTAGGTGACTCTATCTAAATTTCACACGCTAGCTCACACATATTTCGGCTTAGCTAAGATAGCCAAAAAAAACAGAAAAAGTATTTATTAGTCCGCAGTCCGCACAGGACAAAACAAAAAAAGTACCTATTTTCAATAAAAACAAATTTTATATAAAAAAATTAACATGAGATAAAAAATTGACCAAACGAAATTGGTCTGGTTCGAGGCCAAAAGGTCAACATTGGCCTGTAATATAAAAAAAACAACGCCACTGCGCTGGTATTCTGATAGGGCCCAAAGTGATGCCGGTCAGACACGAATAAAAATAAAAAACTAAGCCAAGCCGCCTGTTAGACTTCCCTGCAGGTTGCAGGCCCAAGGATAAAGTAAACTGGGCTTGGCCAAGTGCTCTCTCGGACCACGCACAGACGCACACTCGCGCAGATAACGGTTCCGTAGTCTGAATAAACTTGGTAATTATTATTTTTTTAAAAGCTGAATGTAATTATACAATATTTCATAAATATAACATAACATGACATCATACTTGTAATAGGCGAGACGACAAAAAAAATCTAATTAGTCCGTCAGTGAGATTATCAAAAAATATTTGACCCGTGTTTTTTCTTTTGTTACGTAAACCAAAATTGACGAAGATATTATGACGCTTTTTTAATTCTCAATACGTCACGCCATGGTATAATTTTTAGCTAGTTCTGACGTCATGAGCCCCCACTCCCGAGTTTTGATGCGTTTTATCTTTTGTCAATATTCATTGATTTACAAAAACAAAAAATACGTGTCCATTAATTTCCAATACTCTAACTGACGGACTAAATAGATTTGCAATTTTTTGATACTGTCGTCATGTCCCGAAGGGTTAGGCAGAGGTGTTCCTAATAGTACACCCACAGTTCGATAGTGATTTTTTGAGTCCCAAGTAATATGGTGGCGAGCCTATAGCCATTAACCGGGCACAATTCTAGGCTGGATTCGTGCCGTGGCTGCTACTGAGTAATGCTGCTAAAAACAAAAGACACACTTTTCAGTCGTTAAAACTGCGTAATATTACACAATACAAAACGAAAACAATCAAAATAAACTGTATACAGAACATAATGCTTTTATTACGCAATTAAAAGGCAAAAAAGTCAGTATTATAGGCACGTGTCTAGGCTTAAGTGACCTTTTTTGTCTGGGCCGGGTAATTGAGTATTTTCATTAAAACATTTCTGTTTTAATTTGTATGTGACTTCTTTTTTCTGGAATTAGAAATAAAAGTTTAATCACAGTACTATTAAGTCAAGAGATAATGCCATCACGTCATGTAATGTTTACCAACCACTATCAACTCAGCCAATGGGGGATATCGTTTTAGAGCTCACCAGATGGCGCCACTGTCGAGTAAGGTCCTGTCAATAATTTTATGTTATACTTTAAAGTACCAATAACTTCATAAAAAGTTTATTTTATTACGTAGGTATAACAATATAGTGTAAACTTCAGATTCATATTTACAATATTCTCCCTAAAATTAGCAAGCATGAAACATTTAAAAATCATTCTACCTTCAAATACTAACAAATAAGATCTTAAGTTGCTACTTAAAATCTTCAAGTCATCCACAATCCAGTCATAATCGTAAGTATTAGTTTTTATACGTGATAAAAAAGTACGCAACGCGCGAACACTGTATGACATCTGACATTTCGGAAGGAAGGTTCTAATCTACACGAACGCCTCTAGCGGCGAATTCATGCGCGATAGCCCCCATTGCAGTGCACTGCTAGGCACAGGCCTCTTCCTAATGCCGTCACAACACCTTGGCCTCCACCTTCTGCATCCAGTCGTAGCCAGCCAGTCTTACCTTTTAAGGTCGTCGGTACATTTAGCTGGGACACTCGTACCTTGGTACGAGTGTCCAAACTGCTCAGCAAAAAATGGTCTGAAAGAACTGAAGAGTTGAAGGTCTGAAATGATAGCGGGTTTCGGTAGACTGCTCCGATTTATACAATAAAAATAAAAGTCATTTCCCAGTTATCATTTTTGCTCAATGTCACATGGTTCGATGTACAAAATACTCAGAAGACGCTTACTATTACACCTTGCATGTTTGATTATAATAATAGGCGAGACGACTCAAAAAATCTAATTAGTCCGTCAGTTATATTATCAAAAAATATTTGACCCGTGTTTTTTCTTTTGATACGTAAACCATAATTGACGAAGATATGACGCTTTTAAAATTCTCAATACGTCACGCCTAGGTATAATTTTTAGCCAGTTCTGACGTCACCAGCCCCCACTCCCGAGTTTTGATGCGTTCTAACTTTGTCAATATTCATTGACTTACAAAACAAAAAATACGTGTCGATTAATTTCCATTACTCTAACTGACGGACTAAATAGATTTGCAATTTTTTGATACTGTCGTCATGCCTATTATATTAAAATAATAATCAGCTAGGTAGAAGTAATTGGGAGTTAAACTCTAGGCTGAAAACCTCGTCCATATAAAACCACTTTATTTAAGCAGACAGCAAATGGTAATTTTGACTCCAAAAAACTTTAGTATACATATAATCAACCACTGAATCACTCCTACCTATTTAACATGACCACAAAAAGGGCCGGGGCCGTTAAATCTGTTTAACAGATTTGGTTTAATTTAGAGCAATATGACTCGTTGTAATTACAGCGATAGAAAAGCTTGAACCTTTTATCACTGACGTTAAACTGAATTTTAATTTTGATATCTTTTTAAATTGTAAATTTTGGTAGGTTTTTAGATAAATTTGTTAAATGAGTTTTTCTTTCTTTTATTTATTCAGTATCAGTGTAGACAAAAACATAATTTCTGCTTTTAATTCATACTTACCCGTAAAACTCACACAGATAGGCAAACATCATTTGTTTCATAACCGAAGTTATCTAAATGTCCAAACAAATTCCCTTAATAGTTTTTGATGTAGTTCGGAAGTGTCCACTTTTTTTTAATACGAGTTCATTAACTTCACCTGTAATTAACTAACTAACCAATTAACTATGTAAAAAAATCGTAAAAGTTAAAGACCCACTTCCTTTTGCATACATATTTAGTTTGGATGACCGTGCATAGTTAGCTAAGTGACACCTTTCTAAATCTATTATGGCGGACTTCCAAAGATGGCGGACTAGTTTTTTTTTATGTCTTCCCTTAAAATGGGAATCAAAGGGTATTAAATGACCTGCCGGGGCTGTGGGACTGTTTGAAAGAGATACCGCGGCTCCGGAACACAAAGGGCAAAGAAGGAACATGGATGGGTTTAGTCAGTAAAAGACTGACACTCCCTTCCGCCCAGAGCGAAAGGGGTTCATTTGATGATTTCCCATCCGAAAAAAAAGGGTATTAAATGAAAGGGCTTGCTGAGAAGAATACGGGAAATAAAATGACGTCACTCTAAAACTACTTTTTTAACTAGAATAATATATATTCACACTATTAATCGTATCGAGAAAAACAAAAGGAAGTTCCTCTGGTTTTCTGACTCTAAAATACATTTACCGCTAGATAAAACAAAGCGTAAATAAAGTAAGAACAAACTACACAAAGGTAAAAGCCATCCTCTTCCAAGAGTCCCTTGATTACTTATCGGTACCTCATTCTACGAAATACACCTAATTACACATCGATCACCATTATCCTACTTTCACCACTTACACATTCGCTCAGTACTTACTACGGAACGAAACTCCTTATAAAATAAGGAGTTTCGACTTAATTAAAGCGAGATAGGGGGCTTTAGCGTAATTCAGCAGAATTATTAATTACTAGGATAATTGCGTGGCCTTGTCTTCAGCTCCTATGTTTGATAGCATTAATAATATATGACCGAAAGCCTTTGCGTTCTCTGATCATTTTGTTCCTTTGTTATTTACTTGCTGCTAGGTAATCGGAATAATAGCATTAATTTTTTAGATGCCCCGGACTTACATTAATACGGAAAATGAAAAGAGAAAAACAAATGACTACTTACGTAGTCTGATAAATTACTGTCGTAAAGTATGATGGCTCTGCGTAAGTGTGGGTATAAAAACATCAATTTCAAGGACGATATCTGTATAAAAAATAATCTATCTATCTATCAACAAGGCCGTTTTACCCTACACCCTTCAAAAAGTACCCTCAAAGTTTGATTAAACATCAACACGCCAAGAATGTCCTATAAAAGTTTATATCTTTTACAAAGCGCGATCTTATCGGCCATACTTCAAGGGTAATTACCCTGATACCTACATAATTGCATTAATTGACAGTAATGGGAGAAGCTTTACGTAATGAGATTTTAATTAGATCCACTAAACAAAATAATTAAAATGGAAGGGAAAGGTCGAGGGAAACGAGATTTATTTGTATAGAACGTGGTTGAATAAACTAATGGCGCTTCTAGGGAAGGAGTCATGTTCACCAGCTATTCGTTGAAATTATACTACGAGTACTTACAGCAGTCGTTCAAAAGGAGTTCCTTTAGTAGTATCGTTAGACTACATTTCCGCAAATAATTTAATTATATTAGGTTTGTAACTGACTGAGATATTTATGCCTTGGATGATTCAAGATACAATTTCGAAGGCGCAGTAATCGAGTCGCAATGGCAGGACGCAGTGACGCGGCTAGTAACTCTACGAATACATCAATTGCTATGTTGGGTGGCTTTGCAGCAGCTGTTTTCTGTTGCGCTCGCATTCGAAATTGTCACTCTGTTCAGCTTTGTTGAGTGTTTCAATTCTCAGAACCAATTCGATCAAACAAAATCCTAACAAAGTTCTTGCCGCATGTTATTTGGGCTCGGCGTAACACACTTATTCTTCCATTCTTCCTTGTCAATGGTCACGCAATCATTTACTCCTTTTTAGGGTTCCGACCTCAAAAGGAAAAAACGGAACCCTTATAAGATCATTTTCTTGTCCGTCTGACTATCTGTCCGTCTGTCACCACCGATTTTCTCAGGAACGGGTGGACCTAGCAAGTGAGTGAAATTTATACCATATACTGAAGTCTATAGTCCCTATTAGGTGTATAAAAATCAAGGTCCTGAGTCAACACGATAAAAAGATATGGGCAAATTTAGATTTTCGCGATAACTTAAGTAAGTACCAAAATGTACCTTCATTTTCAACTTTTTTTTTACTTTTCTGACTTTTCCCTTTACTTGAGCTGTAAGACCTTGCTTTTAACCAAAATTGACAATTCTAGGTCAACCGGAAGTAACCTGTAGGTTTTGGGTCGAAAATCTATATGGTAGTTCCCGTTGACCTGTTGAATCACGAAATTTGGCAACAGCACATGTAAAGGGAAAAGTCTGAAAACCGTAAATATGTACTTAGTTTTAATAACAAAAAAAAAGTGATTATACTATTACAAAGTTATAATTTGCGGTTGGAGCAATAGCCGTTTCTAGGGATCGAACAGCAAAGTTAAGTTTGTCCTTTAAGAAGTTTGTACGGAACCCTCGGTGCGCGAGTCCGACTCGCCCTTGGTCGGTTTTTCCTTCATATCATTCCTCACACAATAGATTCATCAACTTAAATTTGTATTCATCACACAATGTGTTCCATCCCTCCTCATCACAATTTGTACATAACATGTCAGACGACTGCCTTTCATCTTTTCTGTAACAGGCGCCACTATCAAACTTCCTCTTGTATGCTTATTTTTTACTTTATTCATTTTAGTTACTTCACAATACATCTCAACTTTCTCATCTCTGCTGCATGCAATCTTTTTATCCGTCTTCTTCACTGCCCAGCAGGCCTAGCCAAGTTACAAACAATTCGTATCGATTCTACGACGACCCGAATGGCGCAGCGTTACATTCTTAGGGTCCCGGGTTAGAATCCCGGTAGGAGCAAATGTTTGTGTGATGAGCATGTACATTTGTTTCCTAGTCATGGATCTTTATATGTATGATAAGTATGTATTTACAAACAAAAAGTATCTATGTAGTATATCAACTATCTGGTGTTCACGACACAAGCCTCGTTGCTTAGTGTGGCACTAGATGGCGCTGTGTGTAATGTCCAGCGATATTTATTTATTTATTATTATTTATTTATATTATTCTCTTTCTACAATCGTAAACGTTAAGTCACGTGGAAAAAACAAACGAATAGAAACATCGTTGACAAGTTTTCATCGATCAAGATGATAGAATGAAGTGTATTCGTTTCTACAATCGTGATCGCTACATCCCATATAAATCTTGGCTAACTTACAATTTTGACTGAACTTTAAAGTTTCCATTCGTTTGTTTTGACCACGTGACTTAACGTTGAAATGATGTCATTCCATAATTTTGGTTAGTTTTCTATGCGTTAACGATTGTAGATTGTCAACTTGGCTAAGCCTACGGCATTTCGATCCATAAAGGTCGAATCACGGACTTGTATATTTTAGATCAAAAAAAATACTATCATAAAATAAGTTACCCACACCTAGGAGGAATATAATTATGTAAATTCCCTCAACATCATTACTATTCTTATGATTATCATTACTATTGATATGATGAAATATTTTCATCATGTTATCAATTCTTAAGACTGTTTCCTCATATCCTTATCGGGATCTGGCGGTATCAATACCTGAGATTATTTTATCAGAAGCAAGAATAGCAGCGATAAAAATAACTGAGGTTGCTACATTATCTGAACTATGTGCGACGTAAAATTATGTTAGTTTTATTACCTAGGTAACTGTAGGTACATTTTGTTTGCAATATTTTTATTTTTAACAACATTATTGATCATGTGATTAAAACAGAGTCACTCAATAACATGTATGTCTTAGAACAAACAAATTGCGAAGACATTGTGATGTCCATCATCCTTGTCCCACTCTCGGCCCGCATAGTGGACTTGGGTACAGTCCCATTGCATTCCTTCCGACGGAGAGGGTGTATCCCAGCAATGTGCACGTTATTACGACACGCAGTTCATAGTACGGCCTGTATGCTGCGTGTCGTAAA
The DNA here is from genome assembly GCA_963853795.1 of Xestia rhomboidea. Lineage (NCBI taxonomy): Eukaryota > Metazoa > Arthropoda > Insecta > Lepidoptera > Noctuidae > Xestia > Xestia rhomboidea. Next base: position 14,456,297 of record OY970767.1, on the reverse strand, counting down.
AGAAGAAATAAATTGTTACGATAAATTCAAGAAAAGGCACAGATTTTTTTACAGCTCTTATTCTATAGGTACTTACATAATGCTGATTGCTGATCACCGCTCTTGTAGAATTTTCACAAGCCGTATATTCATCTTAATCACTTTATTTGTTTTAAAAAAGAGTGTGTTCTACCATTCATTTAAAAAAGGCACAAGCAATCTAACAAATCTCTAGGTCGATAAACAAACGGAAATCCAACAGTTTCAATGTTACACTAAAACAAAAAAATCTTTTTTCCACAACAAAGGGCTCAAAAATGGGACAGCAACAAAAAGATGGCCGCCTTTATCCAATTTTATTCGGGAAACGATTGCCTCCAACACTATTATTCGCGCCATTGACTTCGAGGCCCTTAGTTTTTTAACAACACCTTTTTCACACGGAATCTGTATTGGGAAGTAGGAAATGCATCTCTGTCCTTGCAACGCATTGATTTTGTCACGCCCAAGTGCTTCAATCATTAAAAACAGGTAAGTAAACCTACTTACCTACGACAATTGGTTTTACTGTGAGTACTGCGCAACATTAAAACGCAGGCCACACCGCCAGCTAGCGAGCGAGCTAGCGAGGCGGGCGAGCATCGTTTCACCTCTTTTCATACTTTGGTTCACACTGCGAACTAAAGAGCTAAGCTACGTCAGCGCTACAAACGATGCGAGCGAATATTTCGTGTATGAATGACTTATATACAGTTTCTACATAGTTTCCCTCGCCTCGCTTCGCCCGCCAGTTCGATCGCTTCCCTCGCTAGCTGGCGGTGTGGCCTGCGCTTGATTTCTTTATTTTACGCAATATAAATTGAGTTAGCCCAAAAGGCAACAAGTAAGGCTTCTTCTCCCCGAACGATGTATCTACTTAGCGTTTACGACAGGCATCCTTTCACCAAGAGGAACGTTCCTCTTTCGTAAGGCTTATTCCACCTCCAACGATAAAGTGAAAATAAAAAAAAAAAATATCAAAACCTTCACTAAAGTAGCAGCCTTGGCAAGGTATACACAGCATTGATTACGAACAGCTTAAAAAAATCTAAAAACTGTCGTAATCATTGCCTTTTTCTGCCATAACACTGAACTTCTTATGTAATTTCAAACGATTGTTTCAGGTAACAGTTTACGCAAGAAAACCATGTTTATCAGCGGTAATTAAACGAGAGAACCGTTATTTCCTTTACCTTAATTATCACCGTGGTAAGCATAGATCAAATGAGCCCCTATGGTTGATTATGTGTCAATATATTGATTAAATAACGTATTTATCGATGTTGGGATGCTTCATACAAAATTTTCAGAGAAATACAGCCATAATTAGGAAAAAGGTCGGCAGGTTCTCCCTGTCAGTATAGATAAGGAATGAATCAAAGAATATATTTATCAAGAAGCTTTCTGTGTTCATCAGTAAAATATGAGGATTTGGCCCAGTACCTAACCTAACCTTACTAAATATTTGTTTCTGCAAAATGCACCATTGGAAGTTTCTGGGAAAAAATATGAAAAACCCTGAAACAATACCTTTGTGCACAACATTTCACCTATTCGACTTTTCGTCGTTTTGTTGCCTGTCTTTATTAATTCATTAGAAGAACTGAACTCGCACTGTTCACGCTCTCTCAAAGAACGACACAAAGGTAAAACAAAAATCTGGACCAAAGCACACGAAGGAATTAATCAGTACAGGTACAAAAAGCGTAGGATTCGAAAATCAAAACAAAGGAATGGAACATGGAGGGTAGTTCGAATTCAATCTCAATATGAATCCTTTGTGTTATTACCAGGAAAAACTGATTTATCATTTTTACAAAACAACGCAAACCGAGTAACAAAAATATTGCACGGATGTTGTGAATAAAGTAGTCAAAGGTACGAACCCAGGTATGAGTTGATTTTTTTGATTAGGTATTAGGTACATTCTTTTTTACGGATTCAGTTAGTGCACCCAAAGATGAAAGAAAATATGCAAAGTACGTAAATGTACGATGTGGATGACGGAAAATCCAAACTGAATTTCGTGATTTCTACACTAACTGATTGATGTATGTGAAATTCACGTAGGCAAGTGCGTGTTATAGTGAATTTTATTTTCCAATAGTTCACGCGGAATTCGAACACATAACACCTCCTTAGCTTTCAAACCAAAACATCATTTAAATCATCATTTACCTTATATTCAACGCAAAATCGCCAAAATTGAAACTCGGATTCAATTTTGTTACATCACACACACAGATCAACTATAAAAATTGTTTTCCGAGAAAATGTTAGAGAAAACAAAAGGCAGTGTGTATTGAATAATATATGAAGGGGTGAAGGGCGAGGGGGGTGGGGAGGATACAGGTTTAATCTCGAGTATCAAAGGTACTAAAAGGTCACAAAGCCCTCGTATTGGAAGTTTTTAATATAGCACGTGTCAGAGTAAAAGGTTATTGGATATTAATAACCCTTTTCAATGAAGGTAATAAATATTTTGCTGTTACTTTTCTTCTGGAAATTACTCTCTTTTGTGAGTTATTCTTTACATCAATACATACGTTTTTTTATGAGGTCTGAATATCGTGAAAAGTTCCAAATCAAGACAGTACTGTTTTTTACTGTGTCGTACTTCTACGGTAGACTGCAGAGGGATTGATGGAGAGTGGGCGGACGATGTCTGTAGACTACATTACATGATGGGCCAGAGTCCTCATGCACTGGGTGCCAGAAGTTAGGCGTCATCCCCGAGGGAGGCGTAGAAAACGCTGACATGACGACTAAAATTGTCGCATATGATTATTGGCACCTTTATAGATTGAGGCATTGTCACAATAAATCAAGGAAGGAGTGCCTCGCCGGGAGCAGAATCTATTAAGGGTGGCAGGAAACATTCGGTTGTTAAATCGGGGTATATTAATAAACAAGAGGCATTCGTAGAAAATTGGCCGGAAAAAAACCGCACATAGGTAAGAATGGAAGGCTATGGGGAGACCTTTGCCTAACAGCGACAAAAAACAGATCGATTAAGAAAATATATGATACATTTGCTCAGTAAGAGAAAAAAACCTTTCCCCATAAGTTATAGTAAAACGATTTCATACATAATTATGAGGCAAAATGGCCTTAATATCTACCTACCTACATTAACTTGCAACAAAATCGAGTACACCTTTAGAATCCCATGAATCAGCGTTTAGCACAAAAGACGCGTAAACAATGTTTGCAGGCCATTGTAAAATGTGCTACCGATACAGAAACAGGGCGTTGCATATTATAATAAAGGGTTTGCATATTATAATGAAGGGTTAATATAGAGGGTGTAACATTGCGCTACAGGTTATTATAACAGGTATGCCTAAAACTATTACGTACTGTAACGTGCTAATCAACATAAAACATTTAAACTTATTATTATTTTTTTAGTTTATTGAACGTCAATTAAAAAAATACTCAACCACTTGCTTTTGCCCGCAGCTTTGCAAGCGTTATGGTCAGAAAAAATATCATTGGTACTTTAAAATAGTGCCTTTGACACTCGGCGATAAAGTAGCTTCCTATTAGTACACGAATTTTCGGGATAAGATTAGGAGTTCTGAAGATTAACCCCTAATTTCAAACATACAAACTTTATACCTTTTCAATACAACTAGTATTGATAGAACCGATTAAACACTTTCATTAAAGACAATCACAATAACATAATTGATAACGTTTCCACAGCTGGAACTCAAGCACGCTTTGGTTTTGTGAATTTAGCTGCATACCTGCTCATTTGTTTCAGCAGCAGTAGTAGTAGTTTCAATTCTGCATAGTTATTCACAAATGCTTCGATTCGATTTCGTTTTGGAAAGTCGTATGACTATCTCCCTCGCTTTCGTAATGCCAAGAAAAGATACACATACGACTGGTCGAATCGAAATCGAATCGAAATCGAATCGAAGTGTTTGTGAATAGCTATGCTTGTTCTAAATCTTGGAATTTTTACAAGTTAAACTTTATTGCAAAAGGGTTGTCACTCAGTATTATTTCGCATTTATCTACATTTTTCTCAGCAGCTTCGAAGCAGAAAATTCTAATGTATTTTTCAAATAACACGTGAAAATACCCGTCACTTATCATGTAAAACCCTTTACTAAAAACTTGTAAGTATACAACACCCTATACATAACACTGTAAGTACACAATATACTATAATTAGTCACGTCCGTTAGCAACAGCGCCCGACACTGATTTGCATGGTCATGCCGCTCCAATTTATCAACTCCTGAAGGCCTGAAACCCTGATACCGTTACCCGGTGCCCTAACAATGGAAAATCAATATCTTGCACCCCACAACACGGTCGGCGGTATTTTTAGATGACATTGGATAAGCCTAATATTTAGAAAAAACATTTTTTGTTGTTGTGGTTTTTTCTAGTAGCGACACGCAACGTGGTTGCAAGGTTTGTTTTGATTAGTAAGTTGTTTTTGTGGCACTGAAAAACTAAGTGCATTCAATTAAATATAAGGAATTCCTTGAAGAAAACATTCTGGTCTTTGGGTTTGAAGTCATCATCATCATTCTTCTGCCCTTATCCCAATTTATTTGAAATCATTATCATCATCAGCCTATTAATGTTCCCACAGCTGGGACACAGGCCTCCCCTCTATGAGAGGGAATGGGCTATAATCCACCACGTGGGCCCAGTGCGGAATGGTAGATGTTACATGTCTTCGATTTTTTTGGTTCTAGGACATGCCGGTTTCCTCACGATGTTTTCCTTCACCGTTTTGAGAGCAGCGGTGATGAAATAAATTACACAAAGTAATGCGCCTGCCTGGGTTCGAATCCACCGCTGCTCGCGTATTTGAAATCACCTTGTATTAAACTTTAACTTATTTTATTAGATTCAATGTCTAGACTAGGAAGGAGCGATTACCACATGACCAAAAAACGATTTTTTTATTTGTGCAATGACAGCCTGTTTCAATTAACGTTTGATCTATACTTGTTTAATGGTCGAGCTGAGCAATATGAATAGGAATTCGCCACTTTTGAGTAGTTGCGTTTCCATGAAGCACCATTAATAATACAAATAACAATAGTGACAAAAGAGTATATATACATGCTTAGATACTTGCGTCATGTTGAGAGCATAACAAAAGGTAGAGAAGGACTTCAGAAAGAACAGATGTCTTCAGTTTCTACCAGAAAAAGGTGTGAATTTAAATTGGCGTTTACGATTTTGTATAAACCCAAATTCGTAAACGCCAATTTTAAGTTGCTGTGAACTCTTATGCAAACTATAGCTGTCACTTTCAGGTCTGAAAATACTACGACAACGTCTTTCTATTAATTCTGTTGTCCATTAGACCAATTACTATACGCTCACAAGGACCAACAAAACCAAATACAAACAACAGTTAATTAAATGGAAATCAATTCACCCAATTAACGCCAGTAAAACTTATACAGGATATTACCAAGCAACTACTGCATAGTTTTCCATTCATTCCTAAAGGTAATTATAGCTAATAGAAGCAGTTTTCGACCCCTAAGGAAGGGGAGTGATGGCTATAAAAATAGCCGTGTCAATTATGGTAAAAAGCCTCCAAACGAACTTTGATGTCGTTTCCTTCCATCATAAAATATAGGGGAAGTTTTTATATGGAAACAACCCTGAGTTTAGTTATGAAATAGATTACAAAGGACCCACCCACGACAACCCTTTGAGTTTCGTAATAAAGTGATTGCAAAATATTGTATAATCATATCGCAACTAAATGAGAAAGCAGTTTTTCGCCATTAAATGATATAGATTTTTTTTTTTACAATAATAAATGATGGTTGGTTTTCCTGTTGTAAATTATAAAACCTTTAAAATTAATAGATATTAAAAACACTACTCTCTAATACACACCTTGTTAATTTAAACCAAATAAATCTACATCATCCGATAAAAAAATCCTCTCAAACAAATTACCGAGCAAAAAAACCCAATAAAAAGAAAACAAAATACGGAGCTTCACAAATATTTACCAAAACGAAACTGCCAAAAAAATCTTATTTGCCAAACTTAAGCGGCTGAGGCTTCGGCTTACCCTGTATACATTTGCCATGGTGTTTGGCAATTTTACCCTAAAATATCCCCGGGGAATCTTTGTGGGTGAATTAATTCGCGTCTTGGTTTAATTTTAACGGCTAACACTCCACTGGTGGGTTAAGGAATTGGGGTAATGGTTGTTTACCTACGTTAGAATATTTCAGGGTTATTTTTGTGTGTGACTGTTTTTATAAGTGTTGTTAAGAAAGGAATTTTATGGCTGCTTCGTGTATTTTTGGCAAGTTGGTTTTTATTATAGCTGTGTAATTTAATTTTGGGAAAAGTTGTGGGAGCAGGCTAGATGACGTAGGTGGAAGACTATGTAGGTATCTGTTGTGGTATATTTTGGAGGTTTTGTGTGAAAGTATTATAGCTAGGACAAAACATCGCTCATCATTCTGAGGTCGGAAAAGTGTTATTGAGTTTTTCCATCAAGAATTCCTCAGTAGCAGCCAAGGAGTCTGAATTTGAGACCGGTTGATGGCAATAGACTCGCTCCATATTACATGGGACTTATACGTAACTAGCGAAATATGGGTGTAATAGTAGGTACGCCACTGTCTGACCCTTTGGGTAATTACAGGCGCAATGTTATGTAAAAAGAGGGACCGTGCCATAAAATCCGGTTTAAGTTTTAAATTACTGGTACGTACCAAGGTAACTTCTTAGCATACTTAACATAAATCTTTATGGTTTTCATCATCTGGCAAGCCTTTTCCCAACTGTTCTGGGTGGCTTTCCGATGAACAGCTAACCAGATGCAGCTGAATTGCAGTATTTTTCATGACGCTACTACCTATCTTACCTTAAAAACCCAGTTACTGGGTTAAACGATACCGCTTGGTAAGAGTTGTTGTCAGACTTTCGAGATTCTGAGTAGGATCCAGTAACGAACCTATAAACCTATGTACAAATGCCAGCACATTAATCTACCTGAAACTTTCAAATCCCAAGCAACCTTGAGCCTAATGTTTAAGCGATAAAGTAGAAAATTAACTGATTGTAATAGCTTGATGTGCCGTTTATCCATACCTAAGATATCACCTAATCCTGCTGTAGGAATATCATTACACCACGAATGACGGAATATAATTAATTCAGCTCCGCAAACGAATGTTCAAACAGCCATCCGTCCACACTTCTCTCCATAATTACTAAACCAGTCTGTTGGCGGTTTCGATTATTCGAAAGTTTATTTCTCGCTGAAAGTTAAAGCAGGGTAACTTCACTTCTATGTCTCCAGAGCGAGGAATAGTGAATGCAAATTTGAATGAGTTGGGAGCTTAGTTTGAAACGCTCCAAAGAAATAATGGATCTGACGGAACTGCTGTTTTACATTCAGGTTCTTTGGAGGTCTGTGGAACGAAACAGGTGGCCCCACCATATTATAATAGGTGATTCTATAATTTGAAATTATAAAAGCAAGCGTAGCGTGGTTGTTGCTCAAAATTTTAATGTAATTACTTGACCACAAGCTGTGTGGCAACGAGCGACATGCGTTTTGCAATAGTGACTGTGGCGAAAGCAGATAAAAGAAATTGCTAGAAGCATGCTAAGAGTCACTGGGACTTGCGAAGCGACGACTATCGCACAAAGGAAAAAAGTTAATTACGCACGCAATTGTCGCGTCGCCTGGAGTCGTGGTCGGGGCGTAAGAAAATAATATGCCACTATCCTTGTAATATAGATCCTTGTTTCTCTTGTTTCATAATTATACCAATCAGCAGGATGCAGTCGATTTTCTTTATTGTAGTTATAAGACGTAATATTTTGGCCACTAAACTCCTGAAAACAGGACGATGTTTTTTTTCTATGTTTTCAGCCGTTAAACGTGTATAAGACTGTGGATTTCAGGGATATTATAAAAATAATAAAAAACGAACATTCCCGTCTTTATAGGAAACAATTCATCTTCATAACTTAAAACAATTTTCCTTAAAAATGTCCTCTTGAATTTCTCCAAAAAAACAAGATTGATTCGGGACCAGCCATTTACAAAGATAATCCCTCAGGTTTTCTTTATTTACATTTATATGAAAACATTAATAGGTTTCACGTGTTTTAATCTTAGATCCTTAGCACAATGAGGGTATTTATGGAAAACGTTGTACTTATTTGAATAGAATACTAATCTGCTCGAGAAATAATCCCGCTTATTGTATGAGAATGGCTCGACTTAAACTTAAAAGCACCTGTCTTTGAGAAGATTTGAAATGATAAGATGCAATGCATGAAAACGGCTTTTGAAGTTCTGTTATAAAGCTGAAGAATTTAATGCGATATGTTGCAGAACTTGCAGAAAGGCAAATTAAATTATCCCATGATCTGTCCACGAAGTAGACACAATAGTTAAACAATGGCGTCTCGACCAAATTGGTCATTTGATAGATCATGATTTATGGTACTTTTATCTATGAATAACCACTAGTTTTAGTCTATACTAGAAAAATATCATACAATTAATTTAGCTGAAAGAACTTACTCAAAAGTTATGTAGTACAGAAGATGTTCTAAGATTTTCTCCAATTTAGATCTGGTAGCCACTCAACCGCCCCTGGCTGCTTTAGCAGCCAGTAGCCGTTTTGCGAAATGTCCCTGGCTGCTAAAGCAGCCAGTAGCGCCTTCGTCCAACAAATGCAATAAAAATTTATTAAACTGCTATTTCTAAAGCTTATTCCTCTTGTAGCAAACTCTATACTATATTCCTCAACGTTCGGACCAACAATAGCAACACTATTCCATCGACAAATGTCAAAATAAAAGTAAAAACTTTAGTGTAAACAAACTCCGCCATTTCTGACGTGTGGCGTCGTATTTCAATTGTTCTGTTATGTATATTGTTGTTTTCGGATAGTGTTATATATCAAATTAATCGTGAAAATCTGTGCTACTATATCATCATAAAGGAAATCTAGTTTTCGAATCTCAAAGTTGAGTATTTCGCCTCCGAAAAAGTGGTAGGTTTAAATACCTATAGTGATTGTGTTTATACAAGAAATAAGTGTTTTTGTGATTAAAACGTGTGTGTTAACGGAAAAACAGTGCATAATTAGTATTGTGAGCATATTACTAAATTGTATATACAAAAACAAGTGACTTCGTAAAGTTATAGGTACGTAAATAAACGTGTGTCGGCCGCGTCAAAATAAACAGTGAGTATCCAAATTCTAATTTAATTCTAACTAGACTATCGTAAATAAACTAATAAGATTATGGTCTTATTGGAAAGGAAATATAATCTAGTTTATTTTAATTGAAATTTAATATTTAGAAAAATTCAAATTAATATTTTAATAGCGAAATATCCGTTTTCATCACTGTTTTTCAAGTTCTACATTTTTTTTGAGTTTCAAATTAATATCAGTTTTTTTTTATATATATATAGATTTCATAACTATTCAGCTATTCACTGTAAATTTTATTTAGCTATAACTCTTGTAGTTTGCGATTGTTTATCTAAAGTGTCAAATTACATGCGAATATTTCGCAATTTTTTGCACCCTGGGCGGTTTGGTGCAAAAAAGTCGCGCGCGGGGCGAGTGAGTGTGTAGTAACGTATCGATGAAGAGTAAAAAAAATGGTAGGGATCATTTACACTACTGAATCGTCAACTGAAGAATACTAAGATCATCAACTGCCTAGCCTTTTCCCAACTGTGTTGGGGTCACCTTCCAGTCTAACCGTATGCAGCTGAATACCTGTATTTTACATGGAGCGACTGCCTATCTGACACAACCCAGCAAGTATTGGGTAATACGGTACCCCTCATGGTAAGACTGGTTGTCAGACTTTTGGGTCACTGACTACCTAACGACTGTCAAAGGTTTAAAATTTACAGCTCCAACGCCTTATAATGTTCTTTCCGAGGCACAGAAGACATTCGCTATGTAATGGGTAGTCACCCATCCACGTACCAACCTAGACATGCACGGCTTAACTTGAAGATAATAAATATAAATAAATAAATATCGCTGGACATTACACACAGCGCCATCTAGTGCCACACTAAGCAACGAGGCTTGTGTCGTGGACACCAGATAGTTGATATACTACATAGATACTTTTTGTTTGTAAATACATACTTATTATACATATAAACATCCATGACTCGGAAACAAATGTCTATGCTCATCACACAAACATTTGCTCCTACCGGGATTCGAACCCGGGACCCTAAGAACGTAAGGCAGCCTCACTACCGCTGCGCTATTTGGGTCGTCATAGATCGACCCCGAGTGGCTGTTATTATTTATCCACGAGCTCTGAAGAATCCTAAAATTAGACAGCAATAAAATTTTTGGTTCTTGGCCTATAACCATGTCCCTAGCAATCTAGCATGAACTACTCTTAAGAAATCGTAGGATAATTTTATTAAACTTGACATTTTGTAAATACGAGAATAACAATTAAATAACAACTAGAGACAAGAACGTACTTTATTCTTAAATAAATCCAATTACTACAAGGCTCTGAGATTTCCTTAATGATCAAGAAAGTTCCAGAAAAGAAAAAACCCAAGAAGACACGCGTGGAACTCCGTCGCAGACAATTCTGAAGCAAGATACTTATTTCCTGTCATACATGAAATCACTCGAATGAGAAAACTGTTCTTTTAATAACATGGCGCAACTTCTTGTTTGTCATTACAGTGTGTTTCCTTGTTTCGAGGGTGTATACTATATTATGTTCATTTCTATTGATTAGCAAATAGGCCTATAACAGTGAAGGAAGAACTAAACATCACGCCTGTAATCCCTGAAAGGTTAGGCAGAGGTGTACCTAATAAAACACCCACATTTCGCAAGATATGTTTAAGACGCATGTAATCAACACACACACACACAATGTCCAAAACACTTTGTTCGCTCTTTTAGTTTTGAACCATGTCTTCAAATCTTAATTTTACAATGTTGCATAATTGTAGGACTAAAGCCTGAATTCCTGTTACGTTGATGTCGGTCGCGTACGGTCGGTCGCGTAAATCAGTGAGAAATACAGTAGCAATGTACGAGACCGACCGTATGCGCAGTATGGTGCTTTATGGAACACAATTTATAGTCGTACGCGCGACCGACGTCAGCGTAGGAGGAATTAAGGCCTTCGTCACAGCAATAGTGTGTGTAGTATCTACCGCCATCTCTATTTACTACAGATCATCAACGCAATATACAAAATAATGAGATACATAATAATTAATTGATTAACATAATTTAGTTGAACCCATCCATTCTGATTAACTATGATTACGACATTGACGCATGGGCTTATTAACAGATATCAAATGTTTACGCCAATACGAAAAGCCTTTAGAAATGCACTATGAAACAGTGATCTTTCATTTAGTATCGTATTTGTGTGTAACGTCCACCGGTGCTCAGGTGACCGATGCGATCGATGGATGGATACACAAACATGGTATGTGCTTTTAGGCTTTGGGCATTCGAACTATTCGAAGTCTCACATAGCTGCGGCTCTGATTCGCTTTGACATATCGCCTGTGATGCTGCTGCCTTTCATTAGGGCTATGCATTTCACGGTGGTGCTGTTTGGAAAAGGATTTGAATATACCGAATGGGGGAAATTCTGTACCTATATACTATCGAGGGCACTCCCGCCTGATCACCACGAAACTAATTTTTGCTTGCACTTACAACATGAAAACGCTCTCTAGCCCCGTCCCATTGACTTCTATACAAAGTCAATGGGGCGGGGCTAGAGAGCGTTTCATCGTCGTTGCGTCATGTCAAATAATGAATGAAAAGATACTGATCGGCCGAGCGCACTGACTACACACGCCAATCGAGAATTATTGTTATTTTGCGCGCCAAAGTTGACGCTTTCCTAATAGGCCTTAACTTTGAGGGGACGTGACTCGGCGCCTCCGCATGATTTAAGCGAAAAAAAATTAACTGATCAGGCGGAAAAGACCGCGACTGTACGTTCATCATTAATAATACCCTTTTACACGTCTGTATATTGCATTAGTCGTATATTTGAAATACATTATCTCACAGTGTAGGAGCTGTTTTTTAACCGACTTCAAAAAGGAGGAGGTTTTTCTTATGTATATTCCCCGATTACTCGAAGATGGCTGGACCAATTTGGTTTTTTTTTTGTTAGAACGGTTATACTTCCCAGGTGGTCCCATGATCATCAATTCAGGATCTAATGATTGGATCCTGGAGAAATAGAGAGAACTCTTCAATATTTATAGGCATACTTAAAGCGATTTGGGTAGTTTTTGGAAGAGTACTTTCTCGGAGTGGTCCCATTCCAATTTTGTGAAGATCTGATGAAGAACTTCGGAGATAGGCAACGCAACTTCTCAATAAATAATAGCAAATGGACTGGGTTTGCTGAAATCTCATATCTGTCTATTGTTTACACCAGTTCATAGCATAACATCACGCCGGTACGCTGTGAAGGGGTAAGCACATGTGAACCACTAAAAAGTGAAAAATAGAAACTTTTTTGCATAAAATAAAACAGACTTCAAAAAACACAAAAAAGTGAAAAATAACTTCAGCTTCAGAAGTCGGTGACCTTTGTTTGATTGATTTCGTTTTTTTGCCACCGACTTCTGAAGCTGAAGTAATTTTTTACTTTTTTGTGTTTTTAAAGTCGGTTTTATTTTTTGCAAAAAAGTTGTATGGTAAATTCTACTCGAAAGAGCACATTAAAAAAATATTTCAATCTCAAGTGCTTCCTTTAATAATAATAATAAGACTAATACAAATATTTATTTTCTCTGTCACAAGCAGAAAACTTTCTCACAACATTATGCAGATGCAGAAGATATTCATTGTAATACAAACAAGTGTTTTTGTCTAACTCTAATAAAGTTACAGAATGATTGATCAAGATGTAAGTGGTTCGTTCCAACCTCATAATATGTTGAAATACATAGGTAGGCATGTAGATCTACTCTCTCAGCTGACTTCCAATTTGCAGCGTAAGTTCTAAGTAGAGAGTCCATTTACTTAGCAAAACCAACTAATGCAATACTCTAAAACGTATGAATAATAATGTCTTTCTTATGGGCTCTACACACCAAACCTCCGAACCGCAGACACAGCACAGTGGCCTTATAAAGGGTGTAAAACACCTCTTAACGAAGCGGAAAGGCACTTGTTGTCCTCATCATTGCAATCATTTTTTTGTTCTACACCATACCTGGGAACCTTCTAGTTACGGAGATATTGGGGGTCAAAGTTCCAACATTATGACAACTTTTCTCTTTAATCCACGTTTTTAATGTAGGATTTTTACACCTCCATGACCCTCGTACTATTCAATCCATCCATCAGCACAATGTTTTGAGTGCGTTACATTGAGTTCTACCAAAAAACATGATTTTACACTTCAAAAAAAAAAGTCGTTTCCTAGCAATAATTTTTGCGTAAACTTACTTAGTTTGATGTACAGAATGCTTGGTTGACGGCTTCGTGGTTTACACCCTGTATAATAAGAATCATGTCGGTGACTTCGAACGTGCTCAGTTGCCTGGCGACACTCAAGCTTTTCGACTTGCACCGATTTGAAGCCGCTGACTAGCCCGCACATATTGGCGGGTCGTCGAGTTTAGCGTGTAGAGCCCTTAAGCCGTTTGATACACTATAACAAGAGGCAAAGTAAACGTCAACAGGCCACAATTCTCTATGCTCCAAATACTAAGAACAAGCATACTAAGTACATGTTAAACTAAGCATAGACAATTGTTATTGGATATTGTTTAGATGTTCAGAACTGTGACAGTAGAAACGGCAGTATGGTAAGAGTATTTCAAGGATCTTGGCCCAGAATTCTCGAGACGATTCTCAGACGAAATGTATTGAGAATCGATTTTAGACCGGACTGAAATAATGTATCGAATATTGGAATGGCAGTGAGTCGATATGCTGGTATCTTTTCAGGGTTTATATGAAGATAACTATAGTTGGTGCCAGTTAAGATCGCAATAGCGGTCATTGCCCTATCCTTAATATCTCTTCCTACGAAACAAAACAAATGAACCATGTATCGTTTTTCATTAGAAAAAATGTAGAAGATCACGATAGATGACGATACACTTGAACAGGCTTATTTTTGGATTTCAAAGTTAAGAACTTTAATAAATGTAGGTGGGTCAATGGCCGCTTTTGCGATCTTAACTAGCACGAACTATAGATGTCATTACGTGCTGCTGCATGGTTGTCGCTGAGACTTCAACACAGGTGTTTATAACACTTTTTATTGTGTAATAAGAAATTTCAGAACAAGAAGATTGCTAGCAGCATATTTAAACTGTCTTATAACACCGGTATTGAATGTACAAAGCTAGTAGTAGCTTAGGTTTTCTAGGCATCAATAAAAAACAACACAATTTGTAACACTTGTTTCTGTAAAAATCGAATCTTGGAAAGTGGTATAACGGCGCTCCCTGACCTCAGCATTCGCCATGTTACAATCCAAGACATGATTCGACTTTGTGAAAGAGCGCCTTTTTATCCGACTTCTAAAAAGGAGGTGGTTATGCATTCCACCAGCGTATATCATCAAATAACTTTACTTTTTGAAGTCGGTGGCAAAAAGTCAATGAAACAAACAAGTCACCGACATCCGAAAGTTAAGTTATTTAAGGCTTTTTTAGTGTATTATTGTTTTATATATACAGGGTGTAAACCACCTCATCACGAACCCGTCAACCAAGCATTCTGTACATCAAACTAAGTAACTTTACGCAAAAATTATTGCTGGGAAACGACTTTTTTTTTGGGGGTGAAAAATCATGTTTTGTGGTAGAACTCAATTTAACGCACTCAAAGCATTGTGCTGATGGATGAATTCAATAGTACGGGGGTCGTGGAGGTGTTTAAAGTAAAAAATCTTCCATTAAAAACTTGTATTAAAAAAAAAGTTGGAACTTTGACCCCCAATATCTCCGATAGAAGGTTCCCAGGTATGGTGTAGAACAAAAAAATGATCGCAATGACGGGGAGAACAAGTGCCTTTCGGCTTCGTTAAGAGGTGTTTTACACCCTTTATATATTATTATAAAAATCAAATAAATTCAATCATAATAATACAATAAAAAAAAAAAAAAAAAAAAAATTAAAATGTACAATACAATGCATGATGATTTTCAATTTCCACATTTAAGGACGCGTTTGCAAAATTGATAGGTACAGAATCGAACTACTACATTGACACGGGTCATACACACAAGTGTACGCACGACTAACTGCGAGAATAGTAGTCAAGTGAACTCATTTTGATGCTTTGAAAGATTCATTTTTTACAAATTTCTTAGAAATATTATTATAGTAGGTCCCTACAAAAAAAACATTTTTGCTGTTTGTTTTTACGAATAACCTCCGGACTTGATGGAGTGACCTGAAGGTATACTTCAGTGACTGCCACTGGAACTTCTCGTCGTTTTGTTAGTCATGATGATACCTTACCTCCGGACTTGATGGAGCGACCTGAAGGTGTACTTCGGTGACTGCTACTGGAACTCCTTGACGTGTTGTACTAGGTGAGCCGAGTTTGGGCTCGTTTTGTTAGTAATGATGAGACCTTACCTCCGGACCTGATGGAGTGACCTGAAGGTGTACTTCAGTGACTGCTACTGGAACTCCTTGATGACGTGTTGTACTAGGTGAGCTGAGTTTGGGCTCGTTTTGTTAGTTGTAATGAGACCTCACCTCCGGACCTGATGGAGTGACCTGAAGGTGTACTTCGGTGACTGCTACTGGAACTCCTTGACGTGTTGTACTAGGTGAGCCGAGTTTGGGCTCGTTTTGTTAGTTGTAATGAGACCTCACCTCCGGACCTGATGGAGTGACCTGAAGGTGTACTTCGGTGACTGCTACTGGACCTCCTTGACGTGTTGTACTAGGTGAGCCGAGTTTGGGCTCGTTTTGTTAGTTGTAATGAGACCTCACCTCCGGACCTGATGGAGTGACCTGAAGGTGTACTTCGGTGACTGCTACTGGAACTCCTTTACGTGTTGTACTAGGTGAGCCGAGTTTGGGCTCGTTTTTTTAGTAATGATGAGACCTTACCTCCGGACCTGATGGAGTGACCTGAAGGTGTACTTCGGTGACTGCTACTGGAACTCCTCGTTGTGTTGTACTAGGTGAGTCGAGTTTGGGCTCGTTTTGTTAGTCAGGTCGCGACTATGTAAATCATTTAGATAAAAAAAAATACTTGCATTAAGAATTGATTATGTTTGCCAAAATACAGTATTTTTAGAAATAGTCAAATATGTTAATAATAGCACAAAAAATGTACCTAAACTCAACCCTGTATCGTTAATTTTATGGAAAATGGCAACGACAGATCGATTTTACATTACAAAAAACTAAAATTTTCAATGATCAAGTACCTATTATTTGAAGATGAAGAACCAATCTATATGAGGTAGTTATTAGTTATATTGGATTTTGTTTGGTTATGCCATAAAATTGTACTGAAAAACAGCATAATTTTACCTGATATGCAAACGCGCCCTTAAGTATATTGATTAATTATAATATTTGTATACTATAACCACATTAAGAAACTGATCAATGTAAAATGTGTTTGTTAGTTATTAAGTGTCAAATGAGAGGCATTTTTATTATTTATTTTTATTTTATTTATTTATAATTATATCATTTTTATACCCGCTCGCAGAAGTGGCTCCCCCTGAAGTTCGAAGAGATGTTGCCTGCTCCTCCGAAAAATATAAACAAGAGACAGATTAACGCCATCCTCTTTACAATGTGGAGATGTCGCGAGGCAGGCTGAAGAGTCGGAACAGTTTCCTTAGGTCGAATATTCCACCAATCGACCATACTAGGGTTGGTGAAGCTCGCAAAAAGCTGTGGCTCCTTAAACTCCTCCCCCCGGCTCACTATGCTGAGCCTGCGGAAAAGCTCCCAGCGGGTCATCAACTACCATGGCCCACCTGGAAGACTCTAAACCGACTTAGAAGCCAGGTGGGCCGTCGATCTCAAACCATGACCCGCCTCCTGACCTGCTCTTTGTGCAACTCCACCTTCACTTTAAGGGACCTGTCTGAAGCCACCACCAACGCCGTTGATGGCTGGATTCTGGTCGAAACAAATTTAAATAAATAACAATGGGAATCATCGACACGAAGAAGAAGAGTTGTTTTATTTTTGGAAGTCGGTTTTTATCATAAGCGAATGTTGCGAACCGCCTTTAAATATACGACTCCGCCTACTCTCATAGCATTTCATGGAACTCCCTGATCCTGTAGATCCCCTCCCAACTGTCCGTCGGTGTTAATTTCAGTGTATTTCTTTTTGTGTTTCACAGCTTTAAAACAGAAGAAGGTTGACCTTTGGCACCAAACTCTTTTGTTCATAATTACTTTCGTATCTCTTCGAAAAATATCGGAGCTCAAAAATTTAGAAACACCTAATATCTTTTGGTCGCGGCTTCTTCCGTGAATATCGGAAGTTATCATGCGGGAATGTACAGTCATGCCAGCGCATCAATTACTACACACTGACAAATTTTCTCATTCGAAATTTAACTTAACCAACAACATTTTATGGTTAAAAATCATTTAAAGAAAGAAAGAAAAATATTTATTTGGGACAAGCACAGGAATTACAAAAATAATAATAAAAAAAACTATCGAAACTAACTACGAAACGAACTATCGATATAACCATTTGGAGAAATTTGACAGTTTGTGGTAACTTAAAGTGTAAAGTGGTACTTCACAAAAATCTGTATTTGTGGAGATAAATACAGCTGGTTTAATTTCTTATCTGTCTTTATCGGGAAAGTTGGATAAGTTACTGGTAGATAGATGTTATTGATGAATGAGGGTTTAGCTGTATAAATATTATTTTGTCGTGTTTTCGCAATTTTGGCAGTGACTGGCACGATTGAGTTATTGATTGAAACAGTGCCCTGTAAGTACAGAGCGCAAAGCAGATAAGTAACCAGGGTCGAAAATGTCGAAATATATATGTAGTTGAATTTGTCTTAGAAACCGATGGATGTTTTCGAATGAAATTAAATTAAATCGATAGAAATATTCGACGACCATGTTAATATGTATAATAAGTATGTATTTACAACGAAAAAGTATCTATGTAGTATATCAACTATCTGGTGTTTAGGACACAAGCCTCGTTGCTTAGTGTGGCACTAGATGGCACTGTGTGTAATGTCCAGCGATATTTATTTATTCAAATTTGTTAATATAATTAAATTTCATCTGAAGACGTGAAATTGTTTCTAAAAAAAACTTCAAATATATCTGACGACCATGGTAACTTATTTGCTTTGCCCTCTGTACATAAGTACTGCGTTAGCTCTCTGTGGGCTATCGGCGTCGGGATCAATATCTCCGGGATGTGTAGAACGTAACATGACATCACGCATGTTATTCCTGAAGGGTTAGGCAGAGTGTGCGTACTATCGAGGACACTTCCGCCTGATCACCACTAAGCTAATTTTAAGCACTTAAAACATAGAAACGCTCTCTATCCCCGCCCCGTTGACTTTATATACAAATAATTAATGAAAAAATACCGATCGGCGACACATGCTTGACAAGAGTTATCGTTATTTTGCGTGCCAAAGTTGACGCTTTGCTAATAGGTCTAAAGTTTAAGGTGGAGTGGCTCGGCGCCTCCGCATGATTTAAGCGAAAAAAAATTTAACTGATCAGGCGGAAAAGACCACGACTGTACCTGTAGTACATCCAAGATATTTTTAAGTTCCACATAATAGTTTTGTATTAAGAAGAAGAAGACATGCTGCGTCGACCCCAAATGAATTGGTATAAGGGCAAGAGAATGATGATGATGATGATGACCATAGTTTTTTTTTGTTTGCCTGCACTGTCCCACTCCTGAGCAAAGGCCTCATTCCTTCCACTTCTCACAATGGTGTGCTTCTTCTCGTCAATTCATGAGGAAGCCATCCAGGACGTCCCGCCATCTTCTCCTCGGTCTACCTCGACCCCGTCTAGCCGTCTCAGGGCTCCAGTCTTTGCCAGGCCAGGGTTTGCCAGTTTTGGAACAAACGACTTTTCATTTTTACATGATTTGGACTTAAAATTCATTCGTTCTAAGTAATATCAATCAACACCCACAGACGACTGGAATGGAGCAACGGTACCTACAGCACACAAAAACATAGCACCAAAAATACAGTAAAATTAATATTCTTTAGGTTTACATCTACCTACTAAACTTTAGTAAGTAGTAATGTCGCCCTCGGCTTCGGTAGTGTATCTTTAGTAACTAAAGATACACTGCCGAAGCGGCGACATTACGGTTGACAATTACTGCAAGCGACAATGTTGTTGCGGCATTTCTCTTCTTCCGTTCCACAAACGTCTTTTGTCAAACAAAAATACGTCTCGTTGCTTTCATGATATCCAGTGCAGTACTGGTGCGGGCTCTGCGGTCACCATTCAACCGCAACGTCAGACGGCAATGTCATTCTACGGAAGTATTTTCATAGAAAGGTTGTGTCGCTGCAGTCGTCTGCCATAGTGATTGGGATGGCTTTGCAGCAGCGCGGCAGAGGTTAATTGAATTGTACCTTTATAAATGATTTTAGACTGTGGTACAAAGATAATACAACCACAAAAAAAACCAGCCGTCTATTTGCCAGCAACAAAAATTACAGTTTTCCGGTCAATGAACCCGCATGTGGTTGTGGGTAGAAACGTATCAAAAACTTTTAAATTAAACTTTAACAGAAGACTTCATACGACCATGACGCAAGTTCATATAAACACTAATGCACCGAGAGAAAGTTTCGCACTGTGTGACAAATTTTCTAAATGAAAAATGTCTGAAAAGCTGATGTTTTCCAGAAAATTCATTAGCAAAGAGTTTTAAGAGGGTAGTAAGAGGATTGAGTGTAGTTCGGTGTGTTTAGTTTCTGGAAATGTTCTTAGTTATGTGGTAAGTTAATTTTAGTACTTATTTAAACATAAGGACTACCATGGTTCGGAGCGAGACGGAATGGGACGCCGTCACCTCCTTCTGCGAAGCAGTCATGCTAGCGAAGGAGGTGGCGGAACGTGAGAGGGAGAGATCCTCACGTCCCGGCCGCCGCGGGAGACGCCGCGAGCGTTGGGGGCCACGTGGTGGGCCCCGGCCACCGTAGGCGCTAGCTCGCCGTCCGTCCGTCTCATGACGACAGGCCGTGTCAACGCGTGTGTTCCACGCGCACCTCAAAGAGAGTCAGCAAAAAAGAAGAGGTCCGCAAGGGCCGATGCCTGCCGGGGCTGCGGGACTATTTGAAAGAGATACCATGGCCCCGGAACACAAAGGGCGATAAAGGAACATGGATGGGTTTTAGTCAGTAAAAGTCTGACACTCCCTCCTGCTCCGCCCAGAGCGGGAAAAGTCATTTGATGATTACCCATCCGAAAAAAAAGAAGGACTAACTAATCAATACAATTATCTGTTCTCTTATGTTACTGAGACCTAAAAATATCGAGCATTTTGCACCACCACTGAGCAACTGACTGCCTCGTTGGTCTAGTGGTTGCAAGCGCGACTGCTGAGCATGAGGTCCCGGGTTCGATTCCCAGCTCGGGCAAAGTGTTATTGGGTTTTTCCATCAAGATTTTCTTACGGAGCTTGAATTTGCATCCGGTTAATGGTAATAGGCTCGCCTCCTAACATGGGACTTAAACATAACAGGTCAAATGTGGATGTACCATTAAGTACACTTCTGCACAACCCTTAGTGAGATTACAGGCTTGATGTTATATTATGTTATATACTGAACAACTGAGTTCATTGACAAAACATTAAGTAAAGTCAACCACACTAGCACTACGAAAATCAACCTTATTGCTGCGATGTTAAAGTCACTATCAATTTTGGCTTTACCTATTTGAGTATACACTTATTTGAATTTATCATTAGCAATAACATTTTCAGTTTACGGAAACTTCAGAATTCTGTTTATTTGAATAACAAAGATAAGTACGTATCCTTGAAATAAGCTGACAAAATATTTACTTGTTAAATATCAGATTTAAAATCTGTATATTTTTCTAATAAATTATACCCGAGGTTTTATTTTTCCTGATTTCATTGAAGACAGTCGATTTCCGTTTCAAACGAGGCACTGAATATTGAAATGTCATTTGTAAAACGAAATGTAGATTTTTGGTGAGTTTCGGCATAATTCAAAGGGCAGAGAACAAAATCTATGGTTATTTCTTTATGGAAAACTGGGTTCCAATCTTTGCAGACCTGAGACACGAGCGCGCGGTGTAAACGTGACGTCAATAAATCGATTTTTAAATCGAAAATATTTATTACTTATTATTAGCATTTATGTATTATACAGGGTTATTTGTAAAACACCGACAACCTCTCAGGTCTGTGTTACTAACATCATAATCAACAACTTTTGTTCTATGACTTTTAAAAATTCATCATAATTTTAGTTCATCAAATTTTCATAAAATAATAAAAATATTTAAATTGAACGCTTTTACGGGCCCTACCGCCCTGACCCCGCTCCCCTCACTATTGTACTATCGCTTTCTTTTGCTTCGCATAGATTTCTTAACATTTAGAGCGTATGATGAATTTTTAAAAGTCATAGAACAAAAGTTGTTGATTATGATGTTAGTAACACAGTCCTGAGAGGTTGTCGGTGTTTTACAAATAACCCTGTATATATTTTAATCAGGGTGTAAACCACCTCATTACGAACCCGTCAACCAAGCATTCTGTACATCAAACTAAGTAACTTTACGCAAAAATCATTGCTGGGAAACGATTTTTTTTTTTGGAGTGTAAGATCATATTTTCTGTTAAAACTCAATGTAACGCACTCGAAACATTGTGCTGATGGATGGATTGAATAAAACAGGGGACGTGGAGGTGTTTAAAGTAAAAAATCTTACATTAAAAACTTGTATTAAAAAAAAAAAACTTGTCAAAAAGTTGGAACTTTGACCCCCCAATATCTCCGTAACTAGAAGGTTCCCAGGTATGCTGTAGAACAAAACAAATGATCACAACGACGAGGAGAACAAGTGCCTTTCGGCTTCGTTAAGAGGTGTTTTACACCCATATATTAGCATCCATGGATAGGAATACATTCTTAAAATTATAAAAATATTAAATGCGAAGCGGGTATTTTTAATTTTAAAATCGACGTATTTACGTTATGTTTACGTGCTAGGGCCTTTTACCCCCGACGAAAAAAGAGGGGTGTTTTAACTTTGACCGCTATGTGTGTGTGTGTTTGTCTGTGGCACTGTAGCAGGATGTATTAAGACGCGTTTTATTTTGCTTATTGGTGTTGGTCTACTTGTCTCCTACTTGATATGGAAGAAAGTGAATAGGCATTATGTTGTTTTATAAGATGTATCGTTCTGATAATTTTCATGGTAGGTAGCACTCGTCGAACTTCATTCTCTGAGTACTTTTCTGGTGGTGTTGAATCTGTGTTTGGCAGTGCGGCAGAATCCTCTCCAAAAAAAGCACATCTAAAAATTATTTTTAAAGAAGAACTCATTATTTTAAGCTTTCACGTTTTAAAACTAAACTTATACTGGCACTTACGGTAGGTATAAGTTTATTCTTTTACCTATACTTATCGAGATAACACAAACGACGTACCAACCACAAACAAGATGTTATTTCTTTTCTATCTCCAAACCGGGCCAAGAGCTTGAACTTTAAACAAACACGCATAAGGTTGACATAATTCACATAAATATGGCATAATTCCACATAACTTTTGACACGTCACAGGTTACGACACAGATATCTGTAAAATTATTCTAACGATTTATGTCAACAGATATATTTAACACAATAAATATAAAACTGTGTATCTGCAAGGTAAAACAAATTATCATTGTTTAGATAGTTTGTGGTGGAAATTTCGCAATGATTCGGCAAATATACAATAGATACTTAATAAAAACTAGATGCAGTTTTTCAGAGATTTAATTCAAGGTAATAAGACCTGTTGGTATGTACGAGTACGTACCTACCAACAGTTTTCGTCTTCAAATGCCTCAATGATAAATTCAAATCCAGCGTTCCTCAAAGGTACAATCATGACGAGCACTGATATATAGACATGAAGCAACTTTTAAAAGCGGTTTTCTTCTACTGTATTTGTTGGCGACTGGCTGGGATGCCACCTTTTCTTTAAAAACTATATTTTTATAACGACTTTTGGAA
The DNA here is from genome assembly GCA_963853795.1 of Xestia rhomboidea. Lineage (NCBI taxonomy): Eukaryota > Metazoa > Arthropoda > Insecta > Lepidoptera > Noctuidae > Xestia > Xestia rhomboidea. The sequence goes on along the minus strand of OY970767.1, from coordinate 14,433,018 downwards.
CAGAAAAAATGTTTTGTTGAGTTAGTTGTCAAGTGTCATTGCCTTGTACATAGTTTTGTCCCGCTTTTCTGTTAATAAATGGCAATTACTCATATTTACAGTGTTTCCATCATCCTCCAATTCATTCCGAATAACTACAGTCCACATGCTCACCAACAGTATTGATAAACGTTTTACGTTTTCACGAACATAGTATTTTGGAAGCCATTACGAAAAACGTCTTATCTCAAAGTATAAATCGTTATTTTACGAGAAAAACGCTTTTGTATTTTGCTAACTTGATATCAACACGCCTGTAATCACCGAAGAGCAAGGCCGACGTGGTCTACCTAATAGTACACCAACTTTTAGCCAGTGATGTGTTAAGTCCCCTGTAAGGGCCGAGCCTATTGTCATCACCCGGGAACGAATCCAGACTCCGTGGCTGCTACGGAGAAATTCCTATGGAAAACCCCAATTACACTTTGCCTGACCTAGGAATCGAACCCAGGACCTTATGCTCAGCAGTCGCGCTTGCGACCACTAGACCAACAACGCAGTCCTATTTTTCTAATTGTAATACATATTAGTGCTGGTTACTGTACTAATAACAACATATGTACAGTCGTGGTCTTTTCCGCCTGATCAGTTAAACATTTTTTCGCTTAAATCACGCGGAGGCGCCGAGCCACGCCTCCTTAAAGTTTAGGCCTATTAGGAAAGCGTTAACTTTGGCGCGCAAAATAACAATAACTCTCGTTTCGCGTGTCAGTGGCGTCGTCAGTGCGCTCGGCCGATCGGTATCTTTTCATTCATTGTTTCTATACAAAATCAACGGAGCGAGAGAGCGTTTTTATGTTGTAAGTGCAAGCAAAAATTGGCGGTGATCAGGCGGGAGTGACCTCGATAGTACAAACTCGAGTATATCGCAGTACACCTTCCTACGAAGATTATAGGTACTGCAACCACCAATGCGCCTGCCAAGTGGAGTTGTAATGGCACAGTATTACGTTAGAAGAAGCAGTGATAGCCTGGTGGTGAGACCGTCGGTCTGCCAAGTCATAGGTCTCAAGTTCGAACCCAAGACACACACCCCTGATTTTTCGGAGTCATGTGCGTATTGTATAATTATCACTTGCTTCGGTGAAGGAAAACATCGTGAGGAAACCAGCATGCCTGAAAGATATTTCTCGACGGCATGTAAAGCCAAGTCAAAGATAAGTGGCATAAACACTGACATCAGGTTAGGCACTAACCACAAGAAAAATAAATTCAGGACATTAAGGCCTTAATAATTCATAGACGATGGTATTCATTGACAAACTTTTATTTTGTTCTTTAACTATGCATAATAATGATCTCTGCTATTGTTTTCTAACCATAAAGATAAGTTTATCCACGAACAATGTTTAAAAATGATTTTAAAAGTACGGTAAAGGTAACGGTACGGTAGTTAATAACATTAAACTTTTCTAGGCCCGGTGATGTTCGTAATTGACCTAACTTTTCCTGGTTAGCGTTAGTTTGAGCTAGATTTTACTGAAAACGTTGGGATTTGAAATTATTTTAACTAAAGTCTACATTTTCTGTGATATATTATTTTGAGGTTCGTCGTTTATGGACACAGAGGGAATAACATAATAATTGACTCAAAACTGAATAATTAATTAGTTTCTCACGTTTATTATCCACTCACCACTAAATAACATTAAAACCGAATGAACAAAAGAGCTCATTAACCAATCCATTTCAATATTTATTGGAGCTCACACTTATTAAAGGCATTAAGTATTGCTCTAAAGTTGGATGTACCTACTGTGCAATGTACTAACCTACTATATTTGACAGCGGTTGGCGCAGTGGGTGAGCGATTGACTGCTGCGCTGCGTGTCACGGGTTCGAATCCTTCAAGGTCTGGCTGTTTGCATATGCAACTTAAAATATTTGTAAACGCCCTCACGATACAGGAGAAATTCCTAGATGGCAACGTTTAGAAAAAAAACTTGTTTAAATTGAACAATTTCCACTTTATTCATTTCCAAAATCATAATTCCACGCAAATTTTGCGTTACACTGCAAAACGGCACACCAACTTACGAAAACAGGAATACAAATTCATCATTAGGCGAAAACAGCGTCATAAATCAAAACGTTTTCACAAACGAACCGCACTCGCTATGGAACAGTAAGAATATGTAAATGTCCCTATTCTATAGCGGAGCAATCTCGATCGTGACTCCCTTGGCCATTAGTTGTTATTCAGTTAACGAACAATCACGATGGAATGGACGCAGATCGGCGGACACCCACACTATATGATTAACGCTTCGGCGCCACTTTAAGGAAGTTCGTGCTACTTGTGTAAATCAATTACGTACCTCTCTAAGTAGCTAGAATATACACTACAGAGTAAATGCCTTAGAAACTCGATCTTACTCATTTCGCAGGCTCTTTTAAGTGTTTTCCTGATACCGATTAAGAAAAAGTTCTCGGAAAATTTACCAGAACACGTGTAAAACTTAACGCAATGATTCGATGATGACGATTCAAAGTTAACAAGAAAAAAATCTGACCAAAAACTTTTCCAATTTTCATCACTCAATGAGGAAATGTGTTGCGCTCCTATCCAAGGAAGAGTACAACAGTTTTGCTTTAAGAAGCTCGTATCCGGCATTCAAGTGCCCGGACGCGCCTACGACAACTGCAATGTGCTACGAAAAACCGTAGTAAACGTAGCAGGCATTAAAAGAAACACAGTTCCGGTATTACATACGTAAGTATGCATCGGGCACCTAATCACGACTAGTTATGTCCTTAAACTTGTCAAGTGTATCAGCACGGTAGAGTGGGCAAGTGCAGGCCCAGTCCCCGTGACCTACATCCAACGACCCTCGCTCGGGAAGCTGCTAATTTCCACCATCGCGGGCTGTAGCCTACGTCACGGCGGGGGCAGGGAGGCACCTCGACGGCTCGCTGGCTGCCTGCTCCGATCAGTCCAACGCCCCACTTCGAGCTGTAAGCACGCGCCGGCCGCGACCCGACGCCGCGGATGATCGCGAACAAACACAACCTCATAGACACCGCCTGATTAAAATATTTTAAGTGCTGCATCCGTATTTTTGTAAAGTGCGAAAACTGTGAAAGTATTTTTTTTTATATAAAACTGTGATAGCGAGTCAGGCGGGCGGAGGCTCGGGTGGGGCGCGTTCCGCTGACACAGTGGCTCAGTCCGCCGCCGGTCGCCGAGTGGCAAGCACCATCGATTTTCTCCATACGACAGTTCGCGAGGTACGTAAGCATCACGTGCCCGTATTTTCACCGCGGCTATTTCCACGCGCCGAGTATTTTCAGGCGATCTGCTTAGCGTTCAAGGCCGCGTTTGTTTGCGTCCGCGTATACGTTCGAGGTACAGTTTACGTTGATGTTTTGATCGATTGTTTAGATCGTATGCAATGTTATCTGTTATCACGCTGTGAGTTCGGGAGCAAAACGAATCGTTTTCACGGCTATACGGTGGTGGGCGCGTGCTTAGAATAAGTAATGCGATAACGTTGTTAATACCAAGGTTGTGGTGCGGGTGACGAGCATTACGTTTAACTTATTGTTGTACGACAACAGACGTGGTGGAGTAAGTAGAACGCTTATTAGAGTTGTGTAGTGCACTTAGATGTGTTAAAAGTGAATTATTTCCTCTGTAAAGTGTTGTTAATTCGGTGTTCGGGCTATAAGTAAGGCCAGGTGTGAGAGATACGGTCTTGAGAGTGATCATGACCTACACAGTGGACACTAATTCTGACCACTTGATATGCGATCTGGCAGATGTTCAGGCAGCGATTCATTCAAGCGATGTACGAATGTTTGTGTTCATTACATCATTACACTTCATGACTATTAAAAGAGCAAATTCGACGATGTTATGATAGTTAAAAACTTTCTGGGAAATAAGACAATGTCATGTGCTTTCTATCTTGTATGTTTTCTTTGCAAACGCTACCTTCGTAGAGTCAAACAAATGATAAAATACTGAAAAGTCAGAAAAACTATTTTTATTCTTTCAGAAATTCAAAAAAATACTTTTTAAAACTAGAATACTCGTATCTTTGTCATGATTGTAGTTTACATAAAAACTAAGTTCTCTTTCTCTTTTTAATCTTTTTAAGACATATAAATATCGAGTTCGTAAACCAATGTAAATATTCTATGTAATCAAACTAGCTAGGTATAAAACTAAACTAGAACATAATGAAATTCAAACTGCACTTGTGCATAAAAATACACTAAACAAACTAGAAAAAAATACTACCTTCTCTGACGTAATCAAACCCAAGTAAACGTGTATACGTACTATCTACTTCATTATAGGTTTGCAAATTTTATGGACTGTGTAGTTTGCGTTAAACAAATTGCTTTTACCCAATCTCATAACGTTTGCTATTGAATTCTTATCGCTTTCCGTCAACGCTAGTGCAAAAATAATACCGAAATTATCTACATATTCATTTTATGTAAATATTTCGCCCCGTCCTAGAGAATTTTGTATGAAAATGATGGTTCATGATAAAGGTTGAGGCACTCATGAATTGTAAAAGGCTATTTTGAAGTCTATTTTCTGTTTAAGTAAAGTAAATTATCAGTACCCAATTTACGTTTGCACTTTCAGTTTTAGTTACAGAAAATTGTAACTGTAAGTAATGTAAAAGTTACCGTCTAAAGTTCTTTGAGTACCAACCTCCTAAAAGGCACTTCTTTTGTATCAAATCTATGATAGTTTTTATATTTTTGTTCTAAACAACCAAAAAAAAAACATAAAACACACGAAAACGTAGGTATTATACGCATTACATTTCTCCATTCGAAGAGATATGGCCAATTATATTTTCCATTACAAAAATCGAAAAAAGAAAACAAAACCGACTCAAAAGAAAAGAAAAGTAAACTCATTTCTAAATAGTAAATAAAGATGTTGTAATGTAACAATACCGAATACGTCATTACGTAATGAAACAAAGCGACCAATCAAACAGCTCTGTTTGATAACATTTTGAAAACGCAGGCACGTGATTGGTGGAAAACTGTCAACAGTTGGTAACAGAAAACATAGCAACAGCATCATTAGCTATTTTTTTGACGTAATAATTTTGGCAAGTTTCTTTGAGAATGAAATGTTAATTGTTTGGCGATTGAACGCAAACTAAATAATTCGTTTTAATATTTTTATCGCGTGACCAATTAACGGATTGTTAGATTTTTACTGAAGAATATTACTTTTTAGTTTTTCTATTTGAATTATAAAATCTTATTTTGTAATCGTGATATCATTTATACTTCTTTCGTTCTTTCAAAGATTATGTTAATCTGGTTGCATTTTAAGTTATAAATTGTTTCTAACCTGTGGATAATCCTACTTAAAACCATTTAAATAAGACAACCCAACCGGAAACATTTGATTCCTTAATAGATTATTATATTAGCAACGAAGCATAGTTCCGAAACACCTCAATATTCATAATTTGAATGTTAAACATGACCTTGATTTAAATAAATACTAAACTTTAATGTTAACTTTTGCGTGATACTTTAACATAAACAGCTGTTTATTTATCTGATTTCCTGGAATTACAACACGAAATCAAAACTTAGCTTAGCTAAGCTTAGACTGAAGAAGAAAATAATCATGATTTTAGTGACCCTGAAAAAAATGTTTGTGAATAAAATAGACATTAATTAGATCGAATAATTCCTCGTAAATCATGTCGTTTCTAAATGATTTATCTGACCTAGGACTTATGAGTTATGACTTTATTTTCGCCTAGCTGTCAGCATTTAAGAAAAACACCATTATAACTTTAGCCGAAACCTAAAACTTAATGTCATCGCTTTATTTTTTCATTCGAATTATTCCGTCACTATCCCACTGCTGGGCAAACGACTCCCTTATATTTTTCGTTCATAAAATACATATAATTTTTAACACTATAGGTGTCTTGCCCAAATCCTTCATTCAGGGTGTCTCTGGCTGGTCATAGATTTCAAACAATTGATTAGACACATAAAAAAAAGTTCCTATTACAAGTTGTGTAATTATTATTTATTTATAGAATCTGAGTTTAAACTCTGTTCAATTACATATCATAATATAATAACCACTTCAATAAACTACCAACGAATAATGTCAAGGTATCGTCACGAATCATCTGGCATCATCAGACCGATGGCAACGCCAAAATGCCAGTAAAAACGCCAGATAGCATCTATATAGGGGCTGCCAGATCGATCGGCGACTTAGGAGCAGCCAAATTTGGGAATGTGATTTATTTTATCGCTCGTTTAGAGATCTGATGCATAGTTGCTGATGAGTTATGGGTTGAATTAGGCTGTGGCTAAGGTAAAAGTTAGTGTAGCTGAAAATTGAGTAAAATTATAATGTCATTGAAAGTAAAAGAATACCAGCGCTGTGACTTTTTTTTAAATGTCACAGCACCTTGCTGAGACAGGAGCCTTTTGGCCTTGCACAGGACCAATTTCAATTTTATTTATTATTTTTCTTATGTTTACTTTTTTTAAATAAATCATGATCTGTCAAAGGACCAATTTGTTCGAGACACCATTGTTTAACTATTGTGCCTACTTCGTCGACAGATCAAGGGTTTTGTCATAATATCTATTCTATCTTTTTGTTTCTATTATGTCCTGTGTGAGTAGTTTAATAAATATTTCTTTTTTCTTTATTTAAATTAGCCTCAGTTAGTGGATGATTATAATAAAAATGAATTCTGATATTAAACTCCTATCGGAAACTTTATATAAATATGCCTATAATTATAACGATAATTAAAGCAACAAGCTTTGTGGATTGGCTGACTTTTTCCTCCGGAAAGTGATGTCACATTTTCTTCCATAAAAAAAAATCTTGTTTACTTAATTCACTATCGAAGTCTAGTAGCTATCTGTAGGTACTTCTTTATAATACTAGCAGTTAATTACCAAAACACGTGTAAGTAAATTAATTCGCTATAAGATTTTACTTGAACCGCATGTAACCGATTTACCGTGAAAGGCACATTCGTTTCGGACATTGCGTCATATAATTTGTTTTTTTTTCCTTAATCTTGAAGGAACTGTTCTTTTATTTACATGTTATAGGTAAGTTTATTGTTGCCAAAATTAGGTTTAATCAGGCCACTGACTGAGTCAATTAAGCCCATGTTTTTAAATTGGCTCCGCTTTGTTCGATGACAAATTATCACTTGTCACACACAAAACTACGTGGTTACGTACCTACGCTATAAACATAAAGTATTAATTTTAGCATTTATGCCCTAAAATAGAGAATAATAACTCGTTAATAGAACCCTATTCAGCTGAACTAGAAATAGATCTATCCTTATCTATGAAAATTTATCTGCTAGAGTTGTCACCAACAGGATTCGAGGAATAAAGATCGGCTTCAGGTCCCAGACGGGTTTCATTTTCAAATTCAATGAAAAACCGACCTTTGCATTTGATAGGCATGATAACGGTAGATATATAGTCCAAAATCTACATAATGATGTCGTTATAGAGAAAACGATGCGGGAGAAAAAATATATCTAAAAATATTTGGGACATGGCCGAAATTCGGCCCCATTTTACCACTACAATGGCGAGCCGGATCCATGAAGTACAATTCAGTAGACGTACCTAATTTCAATTTCTGATGTAACCCCAACTTAATAGGGTTATACAGCAACGCAGAACTTGTACAATCGAGTTATTCTAATAAATGTTTGTTGAAAATGATCGAAAAAGTTTTATCACTCCCCCGAAGGTATTAATTAGTTTTGTTGAACCAAACCAAACCAAACCAAAACCAAACTTTTTTTGTGTGCTTAGAATTGAGATTTCAGTTTTTCCTTCTATAAATTAACCTTGGAGAGACTAGGTTAAGTTAACCCTCGCGATGACATGTTGTTTCTATGACAGTTCAGTGCGCGCTGGCCTAATTTATACCACCTTCGATTTACCTCCGTAGGTCACGCAAACCGTTATTGGAGGCCTTTTCCTTACACAGGTTTTTGTTTTCCTCCCCCGGTCCTTTTGGCTCACAATTTATTTACCTCTATGCCGTTGCAAAAATAATACGTTACGAAACTGTTCTGTAATTGAACACAGTATGTTTCAGCCAGTCTGTTTCAAAAGTAACCTTTTAGGTAGATTATAGAGGCACTCGTACCTACCTGTATTTTCCTGTGACGGCCATAAGAAATTGTTTCTAAATCGTTATGAAACATTACGTGACCAAAATATCGTTGGTGGAAGTGCCTCTAATATACACGTTCTAGATGGAGAGATTAACACGCAATACGACTATTTACTCAATGAAATTACGATTAGGTATTTTATTTTTTTTATCGTTATCGAGAGTTCTTTGATACGTCGATGAATCTCTATAAACGTTAGGTAGGTACCTGTTATTCCGAAATTATACAATTTTCCGCAGTCACATAAATATTCATTGACTAAGGTAGGTACTTCAAATTAGGCATAAATATCACGAAACCGAGCCGTTACTCGGGACCCTTTTAAAATGAAAAAGGTAATTAATACGAAACGACAGCATTATCTACTGAACTTCAAACATAAATTACGCTTTATGAAATTAATTTCGTTTCGAATAGTTAAAAGCACTTAGAACTAAATAATTAATACTTGGAGAGTGAGAATGAGCCAAGTCTGACATAATACAAGAGATATGAGATTGCCAAAATCGAGACACGAAACATCACGAGACCAACTTTCAATTACGTAAGAGTTTAAAAGTTCTGCGTTTGAGTATTTTCTTTTTGATTTACGACAACATTATTTTAAGTTTAGAAGATAGTGATGTGCGTAATTTAGCATAATATTTGCAACTAAGTTTATTTAGATTTATGCTCCTCCATATATTTCGAAAGAGTTTTTATCCTAGAGAATATTTGCCCAACTTAATTCGTTTTAAATTTCGAACAGCGGAGACGAGGCTTAAATAATATCTTGCGCCGAAAAATGGTCGATATTTGGCTGAAATAGAGAAACTATTTGGAACCTCGACTTCTATTTATACTATCAAATGATTTCGTCGTAATTTAGGATTGAATTGTAAATATTACAGTGTTAAATATCCAATTTAGTTGCGTCAAATATTTGCTATATGTCTCGCAATGGTGTTGTGGCCATATGATAACATACTGTATACCAACCGAACAACATTTGTGATTCCCGGGAATATTAATTTACATTTTCTACGAAAATCGAAACAATATTTTTTATAAAAGCCTAAAGAAAATGTCATCGTAAATAAACATGACTCGTCACTACTCAGCTAAATTATTTTTTGAAAAATATCCATAGTTTCAAATATCAGTCATAATGACTTGAAATTAACAAGCTGACAATTTGAGCTGTCATCTTAGGAGAACTAATTGCCTCGTTGTTTGCTGTCAGGAGAACAAATGGCGACTAACGAAAGATTGATGAGAAGATAAGCATGGAATGAGCCGATTTACATAACAATCTGAGTTAAAGTGCCGAACCAATACACGGTATAAGCCTAATGTAACCATCGCAGAATGGCGGCAGACGTTACTTATGAATGACATTTTTGTTGAGTCAAAAAAACAATTAGGTAGCAAACTTGACATTGTTACGTCAAAATTGTGTTTGCATGTTGACAATGACACATTTAAATAAATATACCATTATTACAAGAATAAATAACCCATTTCACATAATTATTATCACTCGTAAATAATATATTAGCATAATTTGACATTTGTGCACATTTTTGTAGGCGGTATTCTAGGTTAGGTCCTGGAACCAACAACTCGAAGACATGTGACATCTAACCCTCACTGGGCCCGTTTTAAGTTACAACCCACTGCCATATCACTTTTATTTTTGATTAAATTAAAAAGTATAAAAATAATTTATGTTCCAATTTTAACGAAATCACTTTCACGAACACATACGGCTATAATTCAACTCCGCCTGTGCGCACGATCATTAATCCATATTATGTAGGCACTGGGCGTGATATTAAGTCGCAGCCGCTAATAAAAGTTGTTTAACTAAGCCATTTACTTAACTATATTACTTTCCCCCACTCTATTTCACCTCTATAGTGTGTATTGAAAAAGGTTCTTAACCCTTAAGGTGGATGCTCCAGGGTAGCCCACGAAATTCAAATTTTCTTATGTTTTTTGCAATTCGCAGGTCAGTGTCCGGTTGTATGTTGATTAAATAAATATAAATAAGAATTTGACCTTGAAAAAGTCATTCCTGCACCTTTATGGGCTTGGAGGGTTGTATTGATGATTATAATTCTGTAACTACATACGTGTTACTGCCGCGAATCATATTTTAATCAACATACAACCTGACACTGACTTGAAAATTGCAAAAAACGTAAGAAAATTTGAATTTCGCGGGCCACCCTGGAGCATCCACCTTAAATGGTTTAGAGCTTAGGAAACATTTGAAAATCCTTTTTACATTTCTTAAAGGATATATTAGTTAAATATTGGTAGAACTTCGCATAAATTAGCATTTTTTTATGAATATATCAAAATTAAAACAGCTAAAATGGACACTGATTTTCGAATAAATAGAATGGAAATCAAAACTTGCAGTTCTCTTGTAGCATCAAGTTACAACACGAGCGTAAAATCTGAAAAAAAAAACACTTTACCCATAGGTAGTATTTTTCTTAATAATCAGTTAAAGTCTCAATGAAAAGACAAGTTAGCGAGAAAAAAACACCATGACAATCGGTTTTACGTTGACAGAGCAATTAGTCCTTAAAATCTATTAATAGGTAGGTCTATTTTCCATTCAAACATGTATCTGCAAATATTTTATCATCTCACGGTTAAAGAGGCGTATTAATAGAATAATGTTTGCTTTGGTATAATTAATGATATTCAGGTTATTACGACGCGCGACGCCACCAGGAGGAGTACATTAGGGACACACATGTGAGGGACAGAGCCTAGATGATATACGCGTATATCTAAGTTTAGGTCCTCAAAAGATCCTTTTGATTTGTATCGTTTAATCCTATAACTCTCTAATACTATTGTATTATAAGTACTAACAAAGGTTCTCTTTGTTCTGAATTATTTCCTGCCCAAGTTTTGTGGTTTAAACAAAAAGCGCAAAAGAAAAATTTTGTATATCGTAATCTTGGCAACGCGTTAAGGTCTTAAATATTAGGTCAACAAAATACAACAAATTGAAACATTTCAAAGAATAAAAATATTTTATACTTATAGGTATTATACTTAGCTGGAAAGTGTTCACCTATTTCTATTTAGGTCACAACTAAATTTTTATGCCAAAACTATAAGACATTCGCTTGTATTCCCATCGGATACTGGCAGGCATTCAAAATTCCATACAAACGTTCAATATTTCGTCATAGTAAGCACTTCCGAATAATATTTTAGCTTCTATCTCTACTTCCTCGTATAAAACTTTTATTGACCAACAAAATAAACATAAATTACTCTAACGATGTATAATTTTTATGGGCTCTATATTTTAGTATAATTTTAGGTCAAATTAAAGCCACATGAACACGGAAGGGTTAAGTTTATTTTGGACTAGAATCAATGTAATTTTGGAGTCATTAAAAGCACATTAGTATTTATATTTTAGTTTTCTGTTTTTCAGAGTTATTGTAGCATACTATAATAGATAAATAACCACATTATAATTACTCTGTCTGAAAAAAATATAATGTAAAACATAATTTTCAGGTTATTTTTACCTATTTTCATGAAGTCGGGCATATAAATAAAGTATTCGGTAACTAACTAATCATAACACCAAAGCAACATTTAACCTAGTTCCAAAATGAATTAATAAACAGTCTAGACAGGTTAAAATCGAATTAAAAAACAAACTAGTTTATTTTTCATCAACCGAACATAATAGGGCTTTTATAAATACACCGGCCAGGTGTTGTTGACGCGTACAAACAATTGTGACGTCAGTATCCAATCCAGAAGTCTGTTTTCCAGCTTATTTGCTGAGTTTTGGGCATCTGTTCGAACGCAAATTCAGATGGACCATATCGTTTCAGTTGTGTTTGACTCTGGGCAAGATGAACACAATAGCGTGATGTGGTTTTAAAAACAGAATTTGCTGAGCTAGTTGTGATTTTTCTTTTCAAAGTAAATTCTTATTTCTCAAAAGAACTTGGGTACTAAAAGTTTTTATTTTGCTTTTAACTAAAATCATCGGTCAATGTTTTGTTCGTAATACAATCTAGCTCGTTATTTATTAGATTAATTTCAGTAAAGAAATAAAAAAGAGTCTGTGGTTGAAAACAACAATTATTCATTGTATTTCGAAAATAATGTTTTCGCTAATAGCCAAATAATTAAGTGGAACATAAGAACAAAGTATTTTTCTCCCACATTGTAGTTAATATTATTAAATCGGAAAATACATATTGTCGAAAACAAATAAAAAAGTTTTTAATATCCTTAGAAAGAGTGTAAAACACCTCTTAACGAAGCCGAAAGGTACTTGTTCTCATATTTTTTTGTTCTAGACCATACCTGGGAAACTTCTAGTTACGGAGATATTGGGGGTCAGGGTACCGACTTTTTGACAACTTTTTTTTAAATTGCAAATTTTACTGACAAATTTTAATGCAAGATCTTTACTTTAAACACCTCCACGACCCCCTGTACTATTCAATCCATCCATCAGCACATGTTTTGAGTGCGTTACATTGAGTTCTACCACAAAAAACGTGATTTTTCACCCCAAAAAAAAAGTCGTTTCCCAGCAATATTTTTTGCGTAAAGTTACATAGTTTTATGTACAGAATGCTTGGTTCACGGCTTCGTGATGAGGTTGTTTACACCCTATATAGATGAAAGCCCAATATTACTATCACACTTGACAATTTTAATATCACCAATCACCATGATATTCCACATTAATCTACCGCTTTTACCTAACTATTATCCCCACAATATTGCGCCTCACATAACCATCATGCGAGTAATTTTAGAACAACAACATTCATTGTCAAGGTCTTTGACTATACTTCTATTTTGTAAACACAGTTTTTACGCACATGTGTGTTCAACATTCGCCATTATAAACTACACTTATATTTTCACTTACGGGTAAATTCAGTGTTATACCGCTTTTATAAAAACATTAAATAAATGAAAAACATAAAAAATTTCATTCACTGCAACTCAAGTTCGAGGTGCGGTCCACTATAATTTTTATTCAGCATTTTTTGAGAAAATCGCAGACATATATAGGTACCTCCGGCAAAACCAAAACTTTTTAACTGAATAAATAAAGTTACAGACGATATATCACAAAAGCGACAACATAAGTGTAGTATTCTTCAAATGACGTCTATTACGGCACAGAGCAAAGAACTCGTAAAACGTACTTACCGTCCAAACAATATCAGCTGTAGTCAGATGTAGCCGGCTAACAAGAGTAACAAGGATATTGAATGATGAGCCACTGCCGCTCTCCAGCCGCTAAACTGGTCCTCTGTCAACACATTGGATGACTAGATTCATGTAATTAGTTAAATATGTGTATGGAAGCATGTACGAGATTTAATTCGGTAGTAAAGTCTTTTTAAAAACAATTGAATTTGCTGTTATTTTTTTTATTTTCTCTCCAATTGTTTTTTTTTTTTTTGAGAAGTAGTTTTTATAAGACACATTTATGGGAATTTTAGGTAATATATTAAATTAATTATTTAATAATATTGATTCTACTTAGAATTGCAACAAGTCATGATTATTAATGTTCTGACTTATTTGTCAACTTCGAGAATAATTGATTAAGTATTTATTACTTCGAAAAACATATTTATTGCCTACGTCTTGCAAAATTCAATTTTCATAAATTAGTCTGAACTTTGTTTTAACTTTGAAAAGTCATACAAAGTTAGCGATGCGTAATATTCGCCACACTATGGATATGTGTGTGACCGCCTACATGATTTACGCAATCCTAGCCTGGCAAAATTCTAAATTAAATCGTCTTACAATTCGATATATTCGTATTATTACTTTATCTGAATTCCAATCTGAATGTAAAATCTTAAGCCTTAGTCTCAAAGCGAATCCATTTTAAACGTCTAAAACAGATGCTCATGAAAACAATATTAATTCCATTTTAAAACACGATGTATAAATCATAAATAATCGTTACTTTATTACAAACACAAATTCAATCCATTTAAAAACAAGTATTTTTTTTAATAAGAAGACACTCGACCAAAAAAAACATTTTTTACGAACTAACAAACAAACTGAATTCTACAGATTCGGCCATGATTACATGGGCAGTAAATGTCTAAAGTTTTTCTCGGCGGTGTACACCTTGGCTTTCCGGTGCACTAATCTTGGTCCGCGGTCACTCGTGGGAAAAAATAAATAGATATAAAATCGTGCCACGCACCGCTGACGATGAGTGCGTGCCAAATGCAGGGCTGCTGTTAGTCGCATAATTTAAATACAAATTGTTGAAAGATGTCTTTACTTTTTGTTGGAGAAGTACCTACTAAAAGGTGTTGAGTAATTTTAGAGTGAAACACCTTATGAAATTAGTTTTAAGAGCTAAATAAGAACTTTATTACGGACTACATTAAAGCCAGCGGGGTAAAGCGTCACACTCATTTCTCATTTTGACAATTCAACAAAATTCATTGCGTAAATTTCGCTCGAATTTTTGAAGCGTAGGTATCAAGCAGTGTATTGCAAATTTCCTTCAAAATCATTCGTATTGACATAGAAAGTGTGCTGGGTACTTTATCAACTTATAATCCAATATCATATAAACTACTGACATTTTGCACTTGCTTGTCGCATTCATTTGGCACACATCCCAACAAGCTAATATAATCTATCACTTCATTTACTACTCCACTTTCTGCATACTAAACGAAGCACCATTTACTTACAACGCGTCAAATATCAATATCACATTACTGAGATTGACATTTGTAAATTTTGTTTGGTTGGCAACCCTGCCGTGGCGATGAATGGACACCGTGACATTGTGCGGTTCACGTGCGTGTGACGTCATCAATGATTTTCTTTAACAGTTGTACGAGTCGATCGACAATAGCAAATAGTAGCATGTTTTGCAAAAGTGGAGGCGTGAGTTCGATTCAAAGTTATTATGTTTTTTATCATGCTTGAATAACACTATGTTTAGTTGTGAAATCTAAAACTATTTGCACAATTTAAAGGCTCATGCAAATCTCGTTCAAAATGTGTTCATAACATACGAACTAAAGCTGTTATTTAGGCACAAAATCCTACAAACAATGCAGCAACTTGCCGCTATAAATAAAGACAGACCTCTGTTCTATAGGAAACAATTCCCAGCCAAGTAGTTAAATGGTCCCCTCAAGGTTGAGAGGGCCTACTCCTCCACAGCCTGACTTCCCTCTCAACTAGCTCCAAGACCTCCCCCCTGACAAGAAACACTTTTTCATAACGAACTTTGCATATTTAAAGCCTGAGTACTAATCAGTGCCGACCTTACTCTGACCTCTAAGTCATGAAGGTCTTTTGTTTCATACATTACATGTTTTATTGTTGATCACATACGGTCCATAATTAATTGCGGCTATTGTATAATTTCCATGACCTTGTGATGTAATGACATTGTGTCGCAGGTGTAGGGTTAGAATTTTCATAGGTATCATCTGCCTAGCCTTTCCTTAACTATATTGAGGTCGGCTTCCAAACTAACTGGATGCAGCTGGATGCCAGTAGGTTAGGTATTTAATATGGTGCCTATCTGACCTCCAAAACCCAGTAACTGTGTTATATGTACATACACCTTGGTAAGACTGGTCAACAACTATCAAAGATCTATAATGACGGCCGGGACAAACGGCTCAACGCGCTTTCCGAGGCACGGAGAGAGAACTCGCAATGTAATAATGGTAACCCATCCACGGAAGCGACCTCGGCGAGTACTGTTTAACCTTGGAGATCGCCCCGTGCGCTTGTTATGAGCTCCTCTTGATTTTTTATACTACCTGCGGCTGAATTGTCTTGTTCGATATAGAATGCTGCTTTGACCTCGGCAATGTCATGGCCACTACGTATTGTGTGGTCAGGCTAAGTGGAGCTTGGCGGTATTGTTGTATTGTCATTGATGCTCTCTTGTTTATAGTGCGCTCATCAGTAATCATGGATATAACGTTTATGTAATGTCATGTAATTATGTTTTGGAGGTTGAATTGTACATAATAACTGATATTATAAAATGCGAAAGTAACCTTTCGGCCCAATGAATGGCAATGAAATTGGGCACACCGATAGATCTAGGTTAAGTTCGGAAATAAGATACTGTATATCCACGTTCCCGTGGGATTACTTTTGATCTCTTAGCAGGGATAGCGCGAGCAAAATCTTGTTCAGTAAATAAATATTTCTTTTTTCAGTTACATTATCATAACATCACGCCTGTAATTCCCGAAGGGTTAGGCAGAGGTATACCTAATAGTGCACCCACATTTCGCCAGTTGTGTTTAAGTACCATGGTAATAGGGGGGGGCCTATTCATCCATCAGTCACATTAATAAATAATGGAAATAGAAACACTCTATTTAAACAGGACTTAAGGTGAAAGCGTCAGGCTAGCCCGCGAAATTCAAATTTTCTTACGTTTTTTGCAATTTGTAGACCAGTGCTAGGTTGTAACTACATACGTCTTACAGTCGCGAACAATATTTAAATCAACATACAACCTAGCACTGGTCTACAAATTGCAAAAAACGTAAGAAAATTTGAATTTCGCGGGCTACCCTAGAGCATCCACTTCCACACATTACTTATGTATAACTATCAGTTAATATGCCACCTCTTGCAGCTATCGGTGTTTCTATAAACAAAGTTGGCTTGAAATATCCTATCCGCGTCACCTACCCGTCACTTGATTCATAGAAAAATCAAAGAAAGATTTTCTGTGACGTTTTGTTTGTAACCGTCCGTAAGCTAAATGTCAAACCGACAGAGATAGCAACCTACCGAAACCGAACAGTAAGTTATTGAAAATGGCCGTTAGTGTGTTGATCATTAAAATAAAATTCTAAACCTCAGTTTTCAGGCTGCAACGCATTTCACCGTTTGAATGAGACGGTCTGAAAAACAAGTGAATCTATTCATCATCGTTAAGCGTGTTATCTCTCTAATCTAGTTAATCACGGAGCTATTTTCGCCAACTCATTAGAAGGGACAATACTTTTGTGAGGCTTCTAATGACCGTTTTCATCAACAATTCAACACTAAATAAATACCTAAGTTACGCTTCTGCATTTTCAACCCTCGCTTCTAAGATGAGGGTTGAAATTTCAACAGCGGCGTTTATTTAGGTGTTACTTATTCCTAGTGAAAATACTTATGAAGTAACTAGGTCGTTGTTAGTCTGCGTTCACTTAATTGCTTTTAGCGAAGTTTTTTGGCTTAGGTAGGTATGTACTTTGCGATCGGAATAGCGTAATCTATTTTTGTTGCAACCTTGAAGAACTTATGAGTTTGTTTTAGTAAGATTTTAATGGCTGTAGGTAATTAGGTAGTAAATGCGGAAATTAGTTTTAGGGAAAATTATGATGCATGCAGTTTGTAAGCAATGTGCAATTAAATTATGGTTAATGAGTAATAAAAACAATCTGGATCTAATCAGTTTCTTTAAAACTGGGTCGGTAGAGTTTCTTGTTTTAATATAAAATCATATCCTAATGGTTCTCAGCAATAGCGTGGCTTTCAAATAATTTATAGGGTGTAAAAAACCTCTTAACGAAGCCGAAAGGCACTTGTTCTCCCCGTCATTACGATATTTTTTTTGTTCTACACCATACCTGCGAACCTTCTGGTTACGGAGATATTGAGGGTCAAAGTTCCAACTTTTTGACCTTTTTTTTTTAAATACAAGTTTTTAATGTATGATTTTTACTTTAAACACCTCCACGACCCCCGTATTATTCAATCCATCCATCAGCACAATTTTTTGAGCGCGTTACCTTGAGTTCTACCACAAAACATGATTTTTCACCCCAAAAACAAATCGTTTCCCAGAAATAATTTTTGCGTAAAGTTACATAGTTTGATGTACGTAATGCTTGGTTGACGGCTTCGTGATGAGGTTGTTTACACCCTGTATACTTCTATACTAATATTAAAAAGAGACTGTTTGTAGTTCGTATTTAGGGGGTAATCTCCAGAACTAATGATCTAATTCTAAAACAAATTTCACTGGTAGAAAACTACATTATTCGTGAGTACTATTGGCTATAAATAATATTTATATCATGCATATTAGCCGCGCTGTTTTGCGGACGAAGTCGGGCGATGTGCTAGTGAAAGATATTTTGAAATCAGATGACTAGTTTCGGAGATTAGTAAAAAAAATAAAAAAGCCTTTTATTTCTTGCAGAATTAAGGTTTACAAAGTATTTTGTTAGTAACATAAAGTGTAGTTTGTTTTTAGTGTTAGTTTACTGTTGGCTCTTAATGAGTTAATAACTAAGTGTTTTTTTTTATTTTTTACTATAGCATAATTATTCCGCATGAAGTTTCGGAGATTACCGTATAAATATTTCATAACATTTGTAAAGAAAAAGAACTCTCTGTATACCTATCTCCAGTCGGTTGGTAACATAATTGATCACCAATGCATATGGATATGTACGTAATGACAAGATACAAATCGCGATTGACATGGTTAAGCTACACCTAATCCGGCTACCAGTTAGATGGGTGGCAGTTGATGCTAATCCTCATCATGCTCCAGCAAGCATATTAAGCCATAAGCGTCATTTCCGGCTTATTGCAGTAGATTGAACCATGTATCCTTCCTCTACACTTTTGGGGTAAGCAGGGGTTTAGCCGTATCTGTTTTAATTAATCAGGTATCCCCACAATTCGGGTTTTAGAGGGATGAAAGGTTTTAATCGGATTTAATTATCTGTAAGCCTTTGTGGCGATACAATAATAGAGACCATCATATTTTGGAAGTAATTTTGAGATAAGTACTAAAAATAAATCACCATCATCAATATTTTGGTCCTCGATTAGTCGTTGCAAATGGATTTAATTTACCCTTGAAACACAATTATAATAATTATTTACCCTACAAAAATTAAAATTACGACCTTAAACAGCGTTCGTTGTCTTAGAACCATACTCTAGAATGAGCAACCATATCATACGATCAATCCATAGATTTTCAAGCCATCAGTAACTTGTCGTTACACGAAAAGACTTTAAAGTTGTTGATAACTGAAGGATGTTTCGTAACAACAGATCTTTTGTTGTCAACAACAACACGACTGATATGAGCAACATTATTGTGAAGATCAAGACCACATTGTGCTCTTAACGCATCCCAATGACGTCAAGCTAACACACGTCTGTCTTTACATACGTAAAGACAGACGTATGTTAAAAAAATAACAGTTTACATAAGGCTGAATAAATTGCTTCGACTATATTGCTTTAAAAAAGCTTCTTTGCTGAAATAAATGAGACTGTATCGGCGAAATATTTCTAGATCCCGAAATCTATGAATAGTATGAAACAAAGTCACCTTACCTAACGTGGCTGCTTGTCTGACCACGTTGTTATTCTTAACTACGCAACGGATTTTGACATGGTTTTCAACATTTAGGGAAATTATTCAGGAAAGTACGTCATCATCTCCCTAGCCTTTTCCCAGCTATGTTGGTGTCGGCTTCCAGTCTAACCGGATGCAGCTGAATACCAGTATTTTACATGGAGCGACTGCCTATCTGACCTCCACAACCCAGTTAGTACTAGGTAATACGATACCCCTTGGTGAGACTGGATGTTAGACTTTTTGGGCCACTGACTACTTGCAACGTCTGTCAAAGATCTACAAATGACTGCCGGGACCAACTGCTTAACGTGCTTTCTGAAGCACGGAGGAAACTCTGTATGTATCCATAGTACAACCTAGGCAAGCACGGCTTAACCTAAAGATCACCCGAGCGGCTGTTATTATTTAGATACGAGCTCCATACCTATATCCATCAGACGACCCGAATGGCGCAGCGGTAGTGAGGCTGCCTTACGTTCTTAGGGTCCCGGGTTCGAATCCCGGTCGGAGCAAATGTTTGTGTGGTGAACATGGACATTTGTTTCCGAGTCATGGGTTTTTATTATGTATAATAAGTATTTATTTACAAACAAAAACTATCTATGTAGTATATCAACTATCTGGTGTCCACGACACAAGCCTCGTTGCTTAGTGTGGCACTAGATGGCGCTGTGTGTTAATGTCCAGCGATATTTATTTATTATTTTATTTTTTATATATGTATACAAATTAAAAGGAGAGAGGGTGTGGTCACGTATTGTGAAAGCTCTGTCATCAGCGTAGCACTCCTCCCGCAACACGTGTAGTTACTTGACTCTTCATACATATTTACATACAACAAGCAAACAAACTTTTTAATGCTCCAAATAAAGCAATCATACCACGTAACTCACATTCAACATTAACATATTCGCTAAAGTAGAACCGCGTAACTCAAATAAATAATATGACTGTGTTCCTACTTCGTGTTTATAATTTAAATGTTCTCGACGTTCCGGGGCTTTTCAGCTTGTGGTCACGGGAGGGTTGACCTACAAGTATGTGGGCACAAACTGGAAACGGCCGACATACCTACCTATCGGATAATTTTAAATACTTAACCCTAAACTTTGTGTAAATACGTCGGTAGCTGTATTTATCTTTGTCGTCCTCTTTCGTGAGGTTCGTGTATTTGTTTAGTAGGTATGTTTACGGAACCATAGGATGTGTGTTTGGGTGAAGATAAATATCATCTGCCTAGCCTTTTCCCAACTATATTGGCGTCGGCTTCGAGTCCAACCGAATGCAGCTGAATATCAGTATTTTACATGTAGCGACTGCTTATCTGATCTCCTCTGTAGCTATAGATTACATTATACAATGTCCGAAAAAACTATCGTTTCATAGTTGTTAGCACTGTAGGCTTTCACGCCAAAAGTAGTTATAAATAAATAAATATCGCTGGACACTACACACAGCGCCATCTTGTGCCACACTAAGCAACGAGGCTTGTGTCGTGGACATCAGATAGTTGATATACTACATAGATACTTTTTTGTTTGTAAATACTTACTTATTATACATATAAACATCCATGACTCGGAAACAAATGTCAATGCTCATCACACAAACATTTGCTCCTACCGGGATTCGAACCCGGGACCCTAAGAACGTAAGGCAGCCTCTCTACCGCAACGCCATTTGGGTCGTCAGTTAACCAACCTATAGAAGTATTTATAAGATTTCTATAAAAACACTTCCCCCTTCCCTTACTAGGTCATATCTCAAATCGCTACATCATTCTATCGATCGCGTAAATCGCGTCGCCCTCCCCTCAACAAATAAATAAGCCCAATAACCTACATACTGCAATACCCACATTTGGAACGAGGAAATAGTTGGAAAATATTACCCACTAACCCTCGGTTCTTCATCAATCAAGTTTTTCTCTCCATCCCCGGGGTCTGAGGGATGGATGGGTAGCATTAATCATTATAGATGGACGATCCACGGACTTACGATGCTTTTATCCCAAAAGATATCTTACACCATATGTATCCGTGTTTTACGACAATATGTCAAAACCGGAATATTCCATTTTCGCGGATTTCGGTTGCCTAATGAATATAACATTAGATGCGGGATTTTGGGGTGCGATTTAGTGGAGATATTTTTTTCGATATCTCTACGGATTTCGGAGGATTATTTAGATTATTCTGAACGGATATTAACTCCTATTGTTGTTTATTTTTATATATCACTGTGTAGGCCCGAAATCAAATACATAACAATTCGAATTACTCGAGAGATAAAAATACATCATTTCCTATAAAAATTGGTAGTTATGGAAACAGTACATTTACTATCATTAAGGGGAATAAAGGAGCTAAACGAGTTTTATAATGGAAAAAAGCATATGATTCACTGCAATAAACAAAACCAGAAAAATATATGATATTCTTCAGGATATATGCTAGTATGGTAGTGTTTTGAAAACATAATACAACTAATTTTGCTCGATAAAAAAAATCACGAACTTATCTCTAAAAATTTCTTTTAACGAGTAAAACCATACTCAAATATATGCGATCATTCTGATTTTTTGGCAAATAATTCTACAAGCAACATATTAGCATGATAGTGTTTAATTTTTTTAGTCCAATCAATAGATTTTTTGTAAATCGCAAAAACCACTCATTTCGCACTATTCGTCCCGCAGTGACTGACGTAACAACCACTTTGTAGTGCAAGCTGATTAGAACTTTATTCTAACAGTATTTCAAACGAAGTTTGAACCACCACAATTAGAGTTGCTAATTTCGCTCCTGTAGTCGCCTTAAAACTACGGGATATTTACCATGTGTACTATTTGTTTTGAGATCCCGATGTTTCGGCGCTGCCGCGCTGACCCAAGCACCATGATCACGGATAGATATGGTAAATATCCAGTTTTCAGTGATAATGATAGTGTTTGTGACCATGCCAATTAAAAACTTATAGTACATTTACTGTAAAGATATTAGAAAAAATCTGGTTAAACTATCGTAAATGCAGGATGCTTAAAATTCAACCTACATCCGACATACGCCTCTTGCATATTAAAGGCTCATAAAATATCGAACACCCTGGCACAAGTAGATAGGTACCTATAATAACGGCGAGATGATCTCAGTATATAACCTTGCAGAAAGCCGTATCTTGGTAACCTTACCTAGTTTCTTGTATGGAAATATTTTGGTTTGTGTAAGCAGTTTTTGATATTATTTTTTCGCTGTGAATTTGTGATAAGGAAAATTGTTTTAGCTTTGAAGTACCTACCAATATGCAATATCTAACTAAATTATGATTTTCCTGAAAGGAACTTGAAATCCACATAATTTTAGTAACAAATCATAACATAGCTATAAATATTAAATTATTCCTAGACAGATAAACTAAAGTTCAAATGTCAGAAACTAACATAAATCACTGAAAACAAAGTTATTAATCCGTGCGAATCACTCTGGCAGTTAATTAAACTATTTCAAATTAATATCAAAGTCAATAACTGTTTAAATGTCATCGATGGCTTAATTTATTGAAGCCAAGTCCAAATTGACAGAAAAGGACAACGTTAATTAATAGTTAGCCCAGTTGGTTAATTTACTAAAGTTATATTTTAGTCTGCGGTGACTTCTAGACAGGTATAACTAATTGCTTAATTTACAGTTCGATATTTGAATATATAATACGGGCGAATTACACCAATGGAAATGAACATGATCAAGACATCTGAACGGCCTTTAAGATCTGTTAGTATTAACAAATTCCAAAACAAGACTAAAAAAAATATGATTCTGTTTAGTCCGTCAGTTAGATTATCGAAAAATATTGGATACGTATTTTGTATTTTATCAAATTAATAAAAATTGACGAAGACAAAACGTGTGAGTTGGGGCTTGTAACGTCACATTTGAGTAAAAAATGTACTTAAATGTGACGTCACACGAGTTTTCGAAGCACTGTTTTGTCTTAATTTTTTATTTACGTGAAAAAGAAAAAATATGTGTCCAATATTTTTGGGAAATGCATCTGACGGACTAATTAGTTTTTTTTTGTCATCTACCCTATTCGGTCATTGAATGCTCCTGAATGCGGCTTGAGTACGTTTCATTGGTGGAATTCTCCCAGTATCATACAAACATACATAAACTCGGCGTGAGTTTATGTATGTTTTTCCTATGGGGGTAATAGGCAGAAACCACAGAACGCCACCTGCTACTATCCTTACACACTCCATTTGCCTCGTCCACGTTCATACATCTGGTTATACACGTACGCCGCTGGTTCTGAAAAACCTCAAAATCATCTAGTTTGAAATAGTCATCAAAATACGTATGTACTGTCAAAAATCAAATCAGTACTAACGCTAAGTTTGACCGTAAATAAATGATGTCATGCCCTTATTTCGAACAAAAAATCTAGCCTACTGAATTAAAAATCGCGTGTTGCTAATAAAGATAGATTACTCACCGAGCTATTTCAGTCCGAGTGAAAACTACAGCAAAACGGAACGGTTAGCATCGATCCCTTAAGGTTCAGTGTTCTCCAGGGTAGCCCGCGAAATTCAAATTTTCTTACGTTTTTTGCAATTTGCAGGTCAGTGTCAAGGTTGTATGTTGATTAAAATATAATTCGCGGCTGTAACACGTATGTAGCCTCAAACCCTCCAAGCCTAGTAGTTTTAGCGCATAAAGGTGCAGGAATGACGTTGACCTTGAAAAAGTAATTCCTGCACCTTTATGAGCTTGGAGGGTAGTATTGATGATTTTGATGATTATAATTGTAAAACTACATACGTCTTACAGTCGCGAACAATATCTTATTCAATATAAAACCTAGCACTGGCCTGCAAATTGCAAAAAACGTATGAAATTTTGAATTTCGCGGGCTACCCTGGAGCATCCACCTTAATACCCTATCTCGCTTAACTGGTGAATCAATAACCTAAGTACCTCAACCATTAACGGTAATCACCATAATCCGGCCACCCACACAAACTGGGTGGCTGACAAAATTTCCCCAAACATATTCTGGAGTTTTGGAATAAATTACCCAACGTAACCCAGGGGATATGACGCAGGAATTTGCTCATTTAAAAATGTCGTGTAGGTACTTTCTGTAATATTACTCCGAGAGCTTGGAGTTTTGAAGAATATTAATTTTGTTTTTGTTGGTAGTACCTACTTGTTTGATCTTTCCAAATGGGCCTAAATGTAAAGGAACTTTGAGATAAAATAGTAATGTAGGGCTACAATCTTGATTATCTTAGGAAAGTTCAACGAACCAGACAGATTCCCGTTTGTTTTGCTATACCGTCTGTAAGAACCCATATGGTTCTTACAGACGAGCGGCACGTTGCCAACTGCAGATAAACTGCAGCCGTCGCCACCTGTCGACGGCTGCCGTCGACACACATGTACGCGGCATGCCACAACTGCAAGCGTCGCCACCCGTCGACGGCAGTCGTCGACGCTTCGGCGGCTGCCGCCCGGCGCGTCGACGGCAGCCGTCGACAGGTGGCGACGGCTGCAGTTTATCTGCCGTTGGCAACGTGCCGCTCGTCTGTAAGAACCCTAAGTGCTATCAAAAAAGTCGTAAAGACTTGGTTATATTGTACTTAGGAGTATTTTCACCGACGTTAATAAGTAAGATTGCCTTGCTGTTCTAGTGATCGCAAGCGCGACTGCTAAGCATGAGGCCCTGGGTTCGATTCCCGGGTCGGGCAAAGTGTTATTGGGTTTTTCAATCTGGAATGTCTCAGTAGCAGCCACAGAGTTTGGATTTACGCCCGGTTGATGACAACAGGCTCGCCCCCTATTAACGTAACTGGCCGAATCTGGGTGTACCTACTCTCAGGTACACCTCTGCCCAACCCTTTGGGGATTACAGGCGTGATGTTATGTGTTTATGTACATAGGTACCAAAGAAATGCAGTCCAACTTAAACGCGAAGCATGTTTACTGAACAATTTGAATCACATCTGATACAATGCATGCGGTGTAGACAGGGTCAATTTCAATACGTTTGACGTCATTCCCGTGGTGTTTTCATGGGAAATTGATCCTTTCGTCTTGCAGGTTAAGTGTCGTTTCCGCATCACCATCGTCGGGGGTGACCGAGACCTACTGAAGTTCGTAATGCGAAAAGTTTGACGTCAGTGCTCCACATTACTACGTCGACTAAACCGTGCTTCGGTTTACCAAATCTGTATAGGAGTGTAGTTAGTTTTTAGTAGTTTTTGTTCAAAAATGAGACACAAACACGCACAGTTATTGGTTGTTTGCCAATTAGCTTTCCGGAGTAGATGTAAAAAAGAAAAGTTAAGTTACTCTACGTATAAAATTCTCAATCAAGAACAAATTGAGTCTTCGAGTAAAGATTGTTATAGGTACTGTCGCCAGCGCTTCTTAAGTTACTTCAAACTGTCAATTTTTCTTATTCGATTTTGACACAACACACGTCAACGTTTTATGGTTCAAAATCATTTGGAGAAATTTGACAGTTTGTGGTAACATGATGTGCTGGCAACATGTTCATTGTATATCAAATAGGCGAGACGACAAAAAAAAAACTAATTAGTCCGTCAGTTAGATTATCAAAAAATATATGACCCGTGTTTTTTCTTTTGTTACGTAAACCAAAATTGACAAAGATATGACGCTTTTAAAATTCTCAATACGTCACGCCTAGGTATAATTTTTAGCTAGTTCTGACGTCTCGAGCCCCCACTCCCGAGTTTTGATGCGTTTTATCTTTTGTCAATGTTCATTGATTAACAAAAACAAAAAATACGTGTCCATTAATTTCCAATACTCTAACTGACGGACTAAATAGATTTGCAATTTTTTGATACTTTCGTCATGCCTATTGCGCATCGACTTATATCTCTAACGTAAATAACATAAATACCTACATCAGTTAAGATAGCGCCTATCCTTAAAAACTCTAGATTTCATAACAAAAACTCAAGTGTGCTAACAGTCACAAAATGATGAGTTCACGATGAGTAAAACATAAGGTTACCGTCACACCATGAAATAGATACTTTATATAATAAATAACCCTGAATAAGTGAAGTTTCATGAAATAGGCCTGAAATCCGAGCTAAGACCGGAGGTTACGACTACTACGCACATGACCTTTTAGATAACTTGGCAAATAAGGGCAGTTTATGTTCTTTCATGGCGCGAAAATGCTGAGAGGGGTACCAGCGTTTCCCCTCACATCTGCCATGACTGAATACCGTTTGCTTGACGGATTTTATTGATCCTCTCAACATGACCAAACGATTGAAGCAAACTCTTCTTGATGTGAAACATCTATAGGCGTGGGTAAACCAAAAAAACAAATGAAAAATTCGTGGCGAGCTTAGTGAACTTGGCGATCGAACCCGGCCCGAACAATCCCGACCTGTTGAAGCAGCATAAGATCTACATATTCGCCACTAATTGTAACAAGCCAGCTGGTCTCAGGGCACAGAGCGCTGGGTTACAATCTCGTGACTTCGAGTTTGATTTCCGCATAAGGATTTTCCTTTTGTGAATCAAGTAATTTTGTTTTTATTTCATTTAATGTGTTTATTTTTATATTGACTTTTTTTAAGCATATTACTTGTACAAAATAATTTCGAAGTTTCATATCTGCCAGGCGTCCCGCGACGGCTCACTTGTTTTTCATGTAATAATTTTGTTAAAAATGTTATGAATTACCTTGAACACTATATTCTTTCTTTGACAATCTGACCACACCCTTAAAATTATATAGCAACACTAGCTACTATCAGGATCTGTAGGACAGTTAACAAAAGCGTGATCATGCAAATTATCATAACAAGATAGTCGTGAAATACGCAATATTATACTTATAGTATATTCACGTGATCAGTAACAGATGTTGCCGGTAACTGAAAACATAACGCGTGCAGTGCTGTCGTGTTTTCATTACGTAATTATGCTGATATCTTGTATTAGTTTCCAATGACAGAACTGTTACGGTTCCATAAAATAATAAGATTATACAGCATGTATTATCATAAAGGTGTGGTTGTTCGACCCGAATGGCGCAGTGGTAGTGAGGCTGCCTTACGTTCGTTGGGTCCCAAGTTCGAATCCCGGTAG
Organism: Xestia rhomboidea; assembly: GCA_963853795.1. Lineage (NCBI taxonomy): Eukaryota > Metazoa > Arthropoda > Insecta > Lepidoptera > Noctuidae > Xestia > Xestia rhomboidea. The sequence continues at coordinate 14,405,257 of OY970767.1, read as the reverse complement.
GAGTAAATGTTTGTGTGATGAGCATGGACATTTGTTTCCGAGTCATGGATGTTTATAGGTATAATAAGTATGTATTTACAAACAAAAAGTATCTATGTAGTATATCAACTATCTGGTGTCCACGACACAAGCCTCGTTGCTTAGTGTGGCGCTAGATGGCGCTGTGTGTAATGTCCAGCGATATTTATTTTATTTATTTATCTAAGGTTGTGTCATGGCCATCATACTGAACATCTTTCTTTTCATTAAATCAACATTGTAATCGTTTTAAAATTTCAATACCAACTCGACCCGAATGTATGAGACAACTGGGTCGAGTTGGTATTAAAATTTTGTATTCCACGACGGTTGTCAATTTTTTCTCGATTACGATGATGGTCCCATGGAGATAGTGGTTTAGTTTGGCGGTCTATACCACTACCACATCCTAATAAGGACACACGATTTTCGTACTAAAAAAAAACGCGTTGAATAAATTGATAACGTATTTTTTTAAGCTTCTGAAACTCTAAATAGTTTGATGCTTTTCTTTATCAGTTTTATCGACACAAAAATATCACTTTCCCAATAAACCACACCATGACTTCTTCATTAAAGATGAGACGAGTGACAATAGTTTTGATTTAAACTATTGAACTCGAATTTGAATTTATTCACATTTGTCATGTTTTATCTGGCGCCATCAGTAACCATCATGGAGTGGTTTTTCACACCCAAAAATGTGCGTCAGAGATAAATTGATCGATGTTGACAGCCTTATCTAAAACTTGTTTATATTAGTGACTCAGATTATTCAAAAAATCGTGAAATTTCATCAAGATAGCCTAGCTTGATGCTATTATTTAGTTTCAGAGTTGTCTGACGATGAAATCTTGTAATCGAATTTTAACTTACCATCGATTATTTGATTAAGCGCAAACTTTAAAAACATATTTGGTTTAGTCAGACAATATTTTATTTGGTATATATTATAGTTTTCTTGATAAGCCAAGTTGTGTCAGTACCTACGGGAATTCTTGTTGATTTCGTAAACACGTTTAGAGGGCTATTACAGTTTTTCTTGTTTTTGAGTATTATAAGGAAAAAAAAAAACATTTTTTTAAAGCGCTCCTGAAAGAAATAATTAAACTTTTTCGGTCATATATTTTTTTAAATTATATCATGCCATATCTAAGCCATAGTCACACATCAAAATTTAAATAAAAATCTTTTTTTTTCTTGTATTTGAGTGTTAGACTCTTAAAACACTCAAATACAAGAAAAAATGTGATAGCCCTCTTAAAGCTTAAAAGCAAAATGAAAAAGCTTAAAGGCTAAACATTTTTTTCTTTTCCAACACAATGTTTGCATTTACTTGCAGGGTTTTATTAAGAAAAAAGTGTTTTTTTAAATTATTTTCATTTTGAATTAGGAAACGCACTGGCACACTAGAAAGTAGCTACAAAATACTCATAACAATATTTCTAATGACACATTTAAGTATAACACCCACTTTTATTTAGGTCAATTTATCAGCCATTCACGTCTACTCCGTGTCAAAACTTTAATAGGGAAACGCCTTGACATGGTTGCTTCGGTCTATAGTTTCTGCTGCCATTGTCACATTGAACCAGCAATGTATTGTGTAGACATAATTTACGTCGGCATGTCCGCTGTCAGTGGGAGAATAGATTAGTGTCAGTTTGTATGTAAAACTAGGGGAATTATAAGTGTGTGGCATGATTATATAAATGTTTTTTATGAGGCACTTACAATAGGGTAGATGACAAAAAAAATCTAATAAGTCTGTCAGATAGATTTCCAAAAAATATTGGACACATATTTTTTCTTTTTTCACGTAAACAAAAAATAAAGACGATACAGTGCGTCAAAAACTCGTGTGACGTCACATTTGAGTACATTTTTTACTCAAATGTGACTTCACAAGCCCCCACCAAGATCAAGAGCAAGATCTTTTTATCTTCGTCTATTTTTATTAATTTGATAAAACAAAAAACACGTAACAAATATTTTTTCATAATCTAACTGACGGACTAAACAGGATCATATTTTTTTAGTCAGTCATCATCCCTAATGATGTCCTGGCTGTAGGCCTTACACTCAAGGCACCCACAGGATACAGATGACAACCTCCTAGGTGGGTCTTCGAAACGCTATCAACAAAAGAAAACACTTAAAGTAGCAATGCAAGTTAGGCTACCTTTTACTACTGCTACCGTAAAGTTGGAAATCAAACTAACACAGTTATGCTAAAAACAAAAGTTACATCAAAATTATATGCGAGAAATTAGATGCGATTGGTTGGATCAGTTTGACAATTTTTTACGTAATTTTTGTGTTGATTTTTGATTTTTACTTTAAAATAACGTCGCTTTCATAAATCACTCTTTCATAAAAATAAACATATTAGTAAACATCCCTGCCGCAATAAAATATGCACCCTTTATTTGCTCTGTTTGATGGCGGCTTCACATATTAATACACTTACAAATGGAGCCCTAGAATTAAATATTTAAATGTAACTGAATTATTTATCACTAACCGATGAAGCAATTTGTTCACTTATTCAGCCAGTATTTTAATAGAATTGACGTAAAAGCATAAACTTTTTAATATTTTTAAACTCGTTTAAATTGATTAAAAGTTCCACTCTTCGATTTTTTTTCTTTTATCCAATAAAATGGTATTTTCTTTTTCAAATAAAATTTTCTTTTGTTCTTTAAAGAGTGGGTGTTACAGCTATTTTCTAGATAGGGTAACTATTTGCTCCGTTAAGTATCTTTACAAAGTTAAATAACTACCTTCTAATCCTATAATCGTTATTGTTAACTGTCAGCTAAAAAAATCCACGAATAGTGCGAATAATCAGTTTAAATTTTCCATTTTCTTAACAGTCATTTTATTACCCAATTATGTCACACTAGCGGCCTGCCCCAGCAAGAGTGTAATATAGCTTATGTTACTCAGGGATAATGTAGCATTCTAATGATGAAAGATTTGTTGAAGTCGTTCCAGTAGTTTTTGAGTTTGTTCGTAACAAACATACAACAAAATAACGGAAATATTTGTAAATATTTCCTCTTTATAATATTAGTCTAGATAACTCATTTAAAATACCTGCGTAAAATATTTGAATTTACTAGCAAGCATTCCAATCAAGCCTTTCATGTGAATCGAAACATTCGGAACCCACGATAAATCGTTCAGATAGGTAAAATACTGCGCCCTACATCCTATCATTGATTTCACATCAATCAATCAAAGTCGTTGGTTGTAAATATTACAGTTCTGTGTCTGTTTCAAATACATATGTTACCTACCTACTATATACTTGCGTATATACCTACATACATATGTACTTAATCTTTGTCTAAAACTTTCTGATAAGGTGAAATCAATCATCCATGTGGTAAGCAAAATGTTGCACTGTAATGTGGCTAAATATAATTTCACACGTGTTTTGTTATGAAATTGAATTATCATTTTGAAATAGACAGGCTTTATAATACGCGTGAATGTCCCAAAATAACTTTACGACGTTAAACATCCAACTTTTTAATCCAATTTATTAGTCAATAACCTCGCTCCCTCGTTGGTCTAGCAGTCGCAAACGCGATTGCTGAACTTGAGGTCCTAGGTTCGGTCGGGCAAAGTGTTATTGGGTTTTTCCATCAGGAACTTCTCAGTAGCATCCACGGAGCCTTTTTTTTTTCGGATAGGAAATCATCAAATGACTCCTCCCGCTCTGGGCGGAGCAGGAGGGAGTGTCGGACTTTTACTGACTAAAACCCATCCATGTTCCTTCATCGCCCTTTGTGTTCCGGGGCCACGGTATCTCTTTCGAATAGTCCCGCAGCCCCGGCAGGCATCGGCCCTATCCACGGAGCCTGGATTTGTGTTCGGTTGCAAGCTTGTCCCCTGTTACATGGGACTTAAACATAACTTATCAGAAACACCTCTGCCTAACCCTTCAGGGGTTACAGGCGTGATGGCATGTAACTCATTGGGTACCAACCAGACTACCAGAAAACGTACACGGTTAACAAAACACAGTAACTGCCCGCCCTTTATACGCACGATACGCCCGTGACCGACTCATTCCCACTTAAAATGGACCTTGACAATAATCCCGGTTCATTCCAGAAGGTCCCAGTCACCAGGAAGCGAAACCCCACTACCATGTTATTTTTTATACTACTGGAAATCTCGACAGAACGTTCCAGAAGCTTCTAAAGAGTAGGAAACGTCACAAATACTACATGTTACCTGCATTTATGAGACAATGCGTATATTGTAGTGACCTTGAATGGAATCTTCTTTATTGCCAGTACTACTATTCCCATCCATTCTTGTCGATGGCCTGGAATGTACCTTGATCGAAAATTCTAAAAGGTTTCAGTGACCAGGAAACGTCACGTTAAATAACATAACTGCATTGAAATCTGCATGTGTGAGACATTGTGTATATTATAGTGACCTTGAATGGAATCGTCTCCATTGCTAGTACTACGGGTCTCACGTGAGCGTTAACAATTTGTTTCCGTTCACAGACGACAAATGTGCGTTTTGTTTAGTTTTATACGTTGACTCGTAAATCGACTACATTCTTTTTGTTACATATATATATATGTTACGGCTAATAGCCGAATTGCGGCTACACCTAGATTTAGTCGGCTACAACAAGGTGCAGCCGACCCCACGCGGTTAAACTTAGATCTATCCTTTTTTCTTCGGTTAGAACTAGGTTTAGCCTTCATCATAGCTAGGAACTAGGAACTACTTGCAGCCGCACACCGGTGGTTAAACTTAGGTGTACCCTATTTACCGTCGGCTAGAACTAGGTTTTCAGTTCAGTTAAGCATTTTGGTTTAGTTTTGAGATTTTTATCTTGCGTTTCCCAATTGATTACCATCAACCGGACAAAAATCATAATAGTTAATAAGTTAACCATATTTTTCAGTCTGGAGATTGCTCCAGACCGCAAAATATGGTTAAACTTAAACCTAAATACTAGATGTAGTATATCTACTCTACCAAGGTCACTTAGGCACATCGTTCTATCTTATTATAGTATTATAATTTACTGATAAATATTTAACAGGATTACTAAGACTATTATCTCAGTCTCTTTGAACGCAAAGCACTACATTGTAAATAAACGGTACCTAGGACAACATAAACTAAGGATCTAACCAGTTACTTCTTGGAATCACTTTATTATCGTTGAAATAATAAGTAAGTATAATAAGTATGTATTTACAAACAAAAAGTATCTATGTAGTGTATCAACTATCTGGTGTTCACGACACAAGTCTTGTTGCTTAGTGTGGCACTAGATGGCGCTGTGTGTAATGTCCAGCGATATTTATTATTATTATTATTAAATATAGGCTGGTTGGGACACCATTCAGTACACTACATCATACTGAACCCCAACAGATTTTTTTTGCCCTGGCTAGAGGTCTAACACCCAAGGCACCCACAGGATAGTCTGGTTAAGCAGACGACAACCTCTCTACGTTAAACTGCGAGACGCCATTCAAAAAAAAAAAAAGTTTTTTAGGGTAAAACGGAACCCTATTACTAAGACTCCGCTGGCCGTCCGTCTGTCTGTCACCAGGCTTTATCTCATGAACCGTGAGTAGGTCTAGTGGAAGGACGTGCAAGTGCTGAGCTTGGGATACTGGGTTCAGTTCCCCAATGCATTATTGTACGTTTTTTTTTTCAGAAAAAAAATTCAGTAGAAGCTAGGTAGTCCGGATTTCTGCCCAGAAAACTGCAATAGGTACTTACATTAGTGACATGTCCTTCTCATAGAGAGGAGGCCTGTGTCCCAGCAGAGGGAACATTAATAGGCTGATGATTATGATGATGAGTGACTTTTTATGTGATGTCATAAAGGGTGTAAAAAACCTTTTAACGAAGCCGAAAGTCACTTGTTCTTCCCGTCATTGCAATCATTTTTTTGTTCTACACCATACCTGGGAACCTTCTAGTTACGGAGATATTGGGGGTCAAAGTTCCAACTTTTTGATAAGTTTTCTTTTAAATACAAGTTTTTAATGTAAGCACCTCCACGACCCCCGTATTATTCAATCCATCCATCAGCACAATGTTTTGAGTGCACTACATTAAGTTTTACAACAAAACATTGATTTTTCACCCAAAAAATAAAGTCTTTCCCAGCAATAATTTTTTCGTAAAGTTACTTAGCTTGATGTACAAAATGCTTGGTTGACTGCTTCGTGATGAGGTTGTTTACACCCTGTACGTTTTTACGTCTCTGCACATCCTCTACAAAAATAAAGATGTCATGATATTATTATATTTATGCGTAAATAAAAGTTTCAAGTGACCAAAACCACAACTCTTTTGCTATTTTTTTTAATATACCTAAAGATGGCCATGAAAAGTAATGGTACATAATATTGGCATAGATGAATACGTCAATAAAACAGCTGTTACGTTATAGAGACAGCTCTCACGCGATCCATCTGCCGTAATGACATATGCCATTATCGTATTTACGTGAATATAATAACGCCTATAATGGCATACGTGATGTTGATGAATTATGCTCTATTAGGCAAGGAATATTAAAGAATATTAAAAAATAAGTTTGTAATTATTTTCAATTTTGTTCTTTATCGGTTTTGAAGATATATTATTAAGAGAATAGACTGTATGAAATAGTTGATTTAACTGTACAGAAAAAAGTTTTCGTTTCAACTTTTCATTTCTAATCTGCCTAGTCTTTTCCATTTTTCCATTTTTTATTTTGGGGTCGGTTTCCAGTCTAACCGGATACAGCTGTATATTACATGGAGCAACTATCTATCTGACCTCCACAATAGTGTTGCCAGGCGTCTCGATTTGCGCGGGACGTCCCGATTTTCAGGGGTTTCAGGACGCGAGCCGATTTGCACCTGATCGGGACGCTAAATGTCCCGATAAATCAATAACTTTGATAAAAACCATAATTATTACCTAAAAATAATATGTAATTATGTATTTCAGCATCAGTCGCATTTGAATTACCATGTCGAGAGCGACAATGCATCAAAATCGTGCGCATCACTAGCTTATTCTCTCTCTCTCGCTCAGAACCGAAACAGAACCGACATCGACACTCGAACATGTCAAACGGCAATTCAAATTAAAACTATCTTTAGCTGTTAGCATGACGTGCAGTGAATTTTATAACTACGTCATAAAAAAGAAGGCAATCCTAAAGGCAGCAAAATGTAACGAAAAATATAATTCTAATAAAAAATAAGTTATTTAAACAAAACTATAAAACATTGTAATATTTTGTCTATTCTTCAGTCTATTCGTCCAGCAAGTTATTGTACAATTAAAATAAGATTTACTACATCAATTGTCATATTAGTAGTAGAAAAGCTACAAATTATGACAGTTATTTGAAAAAAAAAGGTATTTTTTTGTTTGTCCCGATTTAAAACAATAAATCCCGATTTTTTTTACCATCTGCCCCGATTTTAATCCAATCGGATCTGGCAACACTATCCATAACCCATTACTACTGGGTAATACGATACCCTACTTTTTCATCTCTGTTCTGGGGATACAATTTTGATCTGTTATTTTGTTAACCCGATGTGATAATCTTGTTACCCGCTTTTGAATATTGTAAGCAATCAGAATTGCTACGAATAACCTAACAGACGCACCAAATTGTTACATCTACATTTACGGATTATTTACTATTAAACTTTCAGTCAAAATATTCAGTCTATTTTAATCACAAAACTCAATTAAAATAACAAATTCAGAACACAAACATCTCAATATATATTTAAATCTAGCATAATATTGAATGAAGTTAGTACAGAATAAAATAATATACCTAGTAGACATTTATGGCTTGATATGAAAATTCCTACATGACGTCAACTTTTGGCGTCACAATGTTTGGGTAACTATGTACGTGTTTTATATACCTCTATGTACAATGCTTTGTACATTTGACGTCATGAGAATCCCGCCTTCTGAATTTGTGACAATTTTATGCTAGGCGAGAATTGCGTCATATGCGATAACATTTTGTGTTGTAGAATTATGTAAGAGTGATTTATTTTTAAAAAGAAAATATTTCTAGAATAATATATCCATATGGGTAAAGTAGACGGTAGTAGTAGTAGTGGTTTAAGTAGACTCTTAACGAAACCGAAAGGCAATTGTTCTCCCCGTCATTGGGATATTGGGGGTCAACGTTCCAACTTTTTCACTAGTTTTCTTTGAAATACTAGTTTTTAAATACGTACTATACAATCCAGCATCCATTAGCACAATGTTTTGAGTGCATTACATTGAGTTTGACAGCAAAACGTGATTTTTGACCCCAAGAAAAAAGTCGTTTCCCAGCAATATTTTATGCGTAGAGTTACTTAGTTTGATGTACAGAATGCTTGTTGACGGCTTCGTAAAGGGTCTGTTTACACCCTGTATATGGTATGGGATAGTTCAAGAATATAGACACAGGACTTTTGTCATCTAATAAGGAAACCAAATTGTGAAACATTTTGTAGGAATATTGGCAGATTCATGGCATTATTACTTAAGTTAGACATAAGCTTAGAAATTCTTGCTTCAGACCAAGACATTACAAGGTTCAAGGATTCAAGCAAAAGTAGATATACATATATATCCTTGTAGTTCCCGTATTTGTATCAACTTGTTTGAGGTCAAAGATTGGGTTTTGTTGCTCCCTGAGGGAAGGATGTCTCAGAATGAACAAGTACTCTCGTGATGTAGGTTAACTCAAGAGCCCGGTTTTTCTTTAAGACTGCCAAATATAAATCCCTGCTCTTTTTTTTACAAAGTGGTGGGTATCATTTTCATTATCTTAGTTTATATTTTCAGTTTGAAACTTTGAAATTTCGCTTTTTTCTTTATAGGTATTGTTGCGCAGATTACTTGTAATTGAAGTTTGATATTGGAATCTCAATGATTTCAGGCTCATTTGTTTATTTACTTATACATATATATGAGTGGGTATTATATTATATACATATATATATAATATAATACCCACTTTTGATATTTGAGTGTTCTTGTAATTTTATAACGCCAATTTTTAAATAGACCGTGCTTTTAAATATGCAGTTTTTGCTTCTACTATTGTATTCTTAACATTTTTCTTATATTAAATTACTTATATAAAAGGAAACTCACATTCAATTCTATAACATAATTGAAACATCTGAAATAACATACTTACGAAAGTTTAAATGGAAATATTGTACCTACCTATCTAAACTTTAATTACATAATCAAACCTTATAATAAATTATAATTTAAACACACGTGTTTGGGCACGTATGTGAGAATACATAAATAAATAAACATAAACTCCCAAGGTCTCCACGTGGTAAACTATAATTATATTGATTAAATTTCTCAGGTAATTACTGTAAAGCAGTGGTTCCCAACCTTTCTTGGACCAGGGACCACTTTGGTGTCTTTATTGTTAGCAGGGGCCATGAGGTCCTAGATAAACAGACACCGACAGGATTATATCTAGAGGGGTGAATCTTTAACTCACACAATGCAAAAATTGGAAAATAGTATGAATACCTTTAGAATTATGATAGTGAAGGATGCAAAAGCGATCAAATTGAGCTCGAAAAATTTTGCAATCATTCATATGGAAAAAGGAATAAGTCAGTAGATTCTCGAAAAATTTTAGCACCTCGCCTCTGATAGGTTCAATAAGGTTGGGTTGAGCTTGCATCTTCTGTAGAAGTTAAAACTACGAATAACATTTTGAACCTTTTGCGGACCATATTCGCGGCTCCTGCGGACCACCGGTGGTCCGGGGCCCATAGGTTGGGAAGCACTGCTGTAAAGCAATTTCTAAGAAAACCTTTTTTGAACAAAGCTTCATTAGGTACTTTCTGCTATGACTAATTAAGTTTAATGAACTCTAGGATTTAACTTCCGAGATTAAAAGAAATTCCCGGGATACTTTCGGGAAATTGTAAAAATCCCGGGAATTAAAAAGGTCCGTGAATAGATAAACCCTAATGAACATATACCGACCGCTAATTTCCATTAGAAATTAGTTTTGAAGGAAATTTATTTTTGATAAAAGCTTCATTGTATTTTCAGGTCGAGATTTTTTTAAATAAAAGATTTTATATTTTAATCTCAACAAGAGATAAAATGTTCGTTTCATCTGAATATATTTAATTAATCAACTGATGTTTTTGACGTCGTTACGGTCTTTTTAATTGCATGTCATTGTTTTGTTATACATATACTACACTCTAACGGATTTTATACGATTTTTTCAGATACGCACAACAATAACTTCTAGATTTTTCACAATATTAAGGAGAAGCTTCAATCCACCAGTAAATATATGAATCCCAGTGCCTAAGTTAATACGATACCACGAACCACGAAGGGTATGAATATCGGGCACCTAAGGAATCCAATTTGTGAAGCTGATAATATTTTCTCTAACACGCAAAACCCGACCTTACCCAGAACTACATTAAATTAAAAATCTTATAAAACCCTTAGTAAAAAGCCAAGCCTTCACATACCCAAAAATGTTCACTTCAGCCTTTACGTAAAAGTATATACCTTCTCCTACAAAATTAACAAACACGACACCATGTCACCCTGACTCGTTAAACAGGTGATACGGGCTGCATATCAGCACCAAACGTGTTGTAAGCAAGATAACCTACTTAGCTATCAGCATTTATCCCGAAATGTGTGAAAGTCTGCGACTAACCTAATTTGCATACATACTCAGGCATCTGAGGTACTGCCGGGACTGTGATGAAGGAACATGGATGGGTTTTAGTCAGTAAAAGTCTGACACTCCCTCCTGCTCCGCCCAGAGCGGGAGGAGTCATTTGATGATTTGCCAACCGAAAAAAAAAAAGCGATTCACGAGAAGCGAGTACCTAAAGCTAGCAACTATGTATAAACGACTACTACTTCGCCGGCGACTTCGTCCGCAAAAATTGTAATAGCTCGGCTAATATGCATGATATAAATATAATTTATAGCCGGTAGTACCCACGAATAATATATCTTTCTGCCAGTGAAAGAATTTTTAGAATTGGATCATTAGTTCCGGAGATTACTCCCTACCAAAACAAATTTTACCTCTTTATAATATTAGTATAGATTTTTTTGTCTGATCGAATAGCCGCTTACGAGGCGAGGCGTAATTGGAGTAAAGAACGATTTGGCTCAAATAGCTGAAAAAGTAAAAACAGAAGAGACTCAAAGGCGGCTATTTCCCTGCAGTGAGACACAACTGGCTTATAATAATATAAAAAGTTTTCGTCCACGGTGTGTGTTTATTCAGCTACTAACAATTTAGTATACGTATTTCAAAGTAATGTATATAAATGTATAAGGGACCACCCAGCGAGCTGTCTCTACTAAATGAAATCATGAATCACATAAATCGGCCCAGTATTAGTATAGGTACATGGTGTTCACAGGTCTCCTGACGAAATTTAAAGCAATCAAGCAGTACATAAGTACCCAAATGTTATATGTTATTTTCCTGTGTTCTCCAACTGTGTGTACATAAATAGTAAAATAAATTAAAATACGCGCCGAATACTTGTATATAACCTCCTTTGTTAAGTCGGTTATAGACGATAGCTTGTCCGTCGGTAGTGGGCCAAATGCCTTACTAGTTACTGATAGTAAGGTAGTGTCATGTCACCGATAACGTATCGTTTCCTGTACCCACGCTGCGGATTATGACGATATTCGGTAATTGCAAACGTTGTAAAGATTATACTGTAAGTATATGTGATGAACTGGTGGTTTTTTTATGGGCTGATAACGGAAATAGGGGGAGTAGTATTGAGCTATTACTACTACGTATAGAAAAGACATCGCAAACAAAATCTGTGCTCCGTTCAACTGCTGCCGGCCGGCTGCAGTTCACTCAGTCGCTTGCTCGCCACAGCATTATATACACGGGGTTAGCCACCCTCCGCGCGCCCCGCACTGCGCACAGATTTTGTTCGCGTGGTCTTCTCTAAACGTAGTAGTAATAGCTCAATGGGGAGTAGTCTAGATTAGGTGACGTAAGCACATGTTTTTAGTGTCATTAGTTAAACGCTAAAACTAATAGATAGTTAATATGTTTAGAAAATGTTTACTGTTACTCTTAGCCTACGTCATCATAGGCAAAGAGCTTCTATCCATGACTTAGAAAACTTTTTCGTCATGTTATTGGATCTGCCTTATTTAAAAGTATAGACAAACAAGACTAGACAAACAGTCTATGCATTTAAAACACTTGCCAATTTAAAATACATTTAAAACTGTAGCCCAGAAAATTTACATTTGTAATACTTTATTATTAATCGAACTCCTACTCTATAAATAGATAATGTATTAGTATTCACCGCCGCACTGCAGTCAATGGACTCAAACAGGTATCTTTATATACCTATAAATATTTATACATATAAAGGTAAAACTAGACGAACGCCGGAAGGTAATCATGAAGGATCGAAATATGAACCCCGTTCGGAGCGAGGAAAGATCAGAAATGTTCCATCCTTTGTTTGAAACTGCAGAGAAACGGATAAGAATGAGTAATTTGCGGAAAATTATAACAGAAAATGTTAGGATAAACCTAACATTTTATAGTTTCGTTTTATGTTCGAAAAATGATGCATTTATGAGAGGAATGAACTTTCTTACAAAAATAATTGAAATCATAAATCGTATCAAGATTTTTGTTAAATCATTTTAATCATAAATCTTAACGTCACATCTAAGTCCAAGCAAACAAATAAACAAAACAATATTTTAACAAAGCTTATTCAAAATACGTAAATTTGAAAATAGAATTAAAAACAATCAATTTAACAGCTGTAACCATTTATCACACAAACGAATTGAAGTGTCAACCTCCTTGAATAAAAGTTGAACAAAACTTTTTCTCCCGAAGCTATTTTCTGAAGGCCGAAAAAAAAACAAATGTCAGTCACACTACAAAGCCTTGAAGGACCAAAAGACCAAATAAAACCAGCAAATCTAGATTGGGGATAGGATTTTATGAATCACTATTACACAGCTGAGCCTTTTCGGCGATAAAATCAAAAGCGGGTCTGACAGATAGACAGAAGGAAATATGGGTCGTACTTAAGCATTTTTATGTTCTGAAAACTCTTGTAATAGCCAATATGAAGATGGTTTTAGGTTGACTTTGCGAAAAAATTGGTAAGGATGCTTGAAGAGGTCAAAAAGATCGTAAGTGTCCTTTTCGGAGTAAAAATCTTTTCTTTTTTTGTAGGAGATAAGTTTGACACGAAAAAAAGGACTTAAAAACCAGTTTCAGAGTCTAGTTAGATTAGGTAAGTTCTGCTTTTTCAGAAAGTTCGTTTATCTTTCAAATTCATACAATATTTATCTCTCCAGAAAGTCCTATTTTAGCTGCTAAGCTGATTCAATCATAAAGTCAAAACAAACTCGCAACGCTCCCTCATAAATAATACATAGATGTTCCCACAATCAACTGTGACTACAAATCAACGATGATTGTCACAGATAAACATCGGCCATGATTGCGACAAACTATTACTAACCTTGATTTAATTGCGGTAAAGTCTATTATTGTAATTCAGGATGCGTTGTTGAGATAACATCTTTCGTAATTGAGTTACATCTTACCTACGTACGCTTTTGACGTGTTTATCTTGTAAATTTTCTATAGAGCCTTCGTTCGTAACTTTTTATTTGTTTAGGGATGAAAGAATAAAAGGATTTATTTTGCTAATTCTCATGGCGTCATTTTCTGCCTAGCTTTTCCCCAACTTTGGGTGACAGTTTCGGCAACCGTCAATACCGGGTGCAGCTGCCTTTTACTTAACGACTGCCACATCTGACTCCCACAACAGTGTTACTGAGTAATACGATTCCCATTGGTGAAACTGGTGGTCAGACTTTCAGCTGGTCGTGCTTTTCGACTACCCGTTTACAGACATGAAGGCCTAACATTTATTAAAACATTCAGAAATTTAGTTTTGTCCTTGAGATTTAGTGGTGGGCGTTGCGACGACGAACCGTTTTCAAAGACCGTTTTGTGTTCTGCGACGATGAAACCGTTTTACGTCTTAGGTTCAAACAGCTTTCATTGCACAACTAGTCTTCGACTTACTTGGTGCGATTTTTTATTTTACGCCTATGAAAATAAAGTGGAAAACGCAATGATTCAACGTTCTGGGTTCAAAGTTTTCAAACAGTCTTTGTTACACAAACTAGTCTTCGAACATTTCTCCTATAACTTAATTATTTATTTCTGCTCTCCTTTAATTATTTGTTCTTAACGTTTCACTCGACGAAAACGGAATTCTATTCCATGTTGCGAAAACGGTTGCGTTTCGTCCGTCATAAATTCGGCAACGACCCACCACTATTGAGATTAAACAATGGTGCTATAGGATACGTGTTCACGAATCGAAGGTTAAATCCTTTCGTAAAGTGTTTATCATCTGAAACTCATGTCAACCTCGTTTTCAACCAGAATAGTAATCAGTGTGGCTTGAATATTCATGAACTAGGCTTCGAGGATTTATTCAGCACTTAGATATAACATGTAGATTTTATGTGCGGTACGTAGCTATTATATTTTGATATTATGTAGCGAATATTAGGGTTAAAGCTTAGGTATGAGGAGGGCTGATTTATTTATTAGATGATTAAATTATCAATGAGTTGTCGGAAATAGTGAGGGCCGCCCTTAAGTTGCACAGCATCCAAAGTATTAATGAGTGCATCAAAAAATCTACTAAACGATCTTGTTTTTATGTTAGTTATTCTAATTCTTAGACCTTAAGTTTTAGGACATTAAAATATTTTCTTGGCTTTTGCAAAACAAGAAAGTTACTCGTTACTTTAAGCAAGATTTTCCTAAGTAACGTATAACTAAAAAAAAACCTATTTAATAAGTTATCGTATATTTGATAAGTAATAAATTAATTAATGTTTTATTTATTACCTACGTTTCTACCACGCGAACAATGAAGTGTGAAATAAAAGGAGTTATTCAATTAATACTTGATAAACTATCAGGCCATAATTGAAATTACTTTCATGCAGTTTTTCAATTTTATTGTGCGTCTCTAAGGGCCAAATGTTTTATCATATAAAAGACTTATATCGCGTTAATTTTATTACTAAACCATGACCATCGGAATAACATACTGTATTTCAAATCCCCTATGAACTAAATTGTAAAGCAATCTATTCGATTACTATAGGATTAATTCCATATGACTTTATTTTGACATAACCTTCAATTGAAACCTTTTCAACGGTGGAATATTAATAGTCTGTGGCAGGCCACGATACAAAGTAACAATTTAATCCTATAATCCAATACAAGAGTCGTTTTAGCAAATGTTTCTAGAGCAAAGGTATTGGAATACTTATCTATAATAGCCCCAAATTAAGAACAGTGGTGACGGCTACGACTTAGGAGTTGTTAGGTCGGGGGTTCGAGCCCAAACAGGCGCGTTACCTTGAGTAATTTATTACATCACTACTGATCTCAAAAAACCGGCTTGCCCTTACAGTTTTTTTTTTTTTTTTTGAGTGGGAATATCCTCAAGGGCCCTCCGCCTGAGGCAAATGGAGCGTTATGTCGGACTCTAACCGACTAAAAACCCTCTGTTCTTACTGCTACCATGTATCGGGAGCCCGGGAGATACAAGTACATTCGCGCGCACCCCCGACTGTTATCCGCCTGCCATTCCCGGCGGCCCCCATAACCAAGTGCAGCCTGTCAATCGAAGGTCTATGTAAAATTAGTTCCCATGATGTTCCTATGTACAGCCCCAAGTTTTAAGATTTCTACTAGAAAACTTAAAATCTATTAGCTGACGGTCACCCATCGAAATTGTTAAGTTTACCCTACTTATATAACTTCAGACATTAAGTTCCATTGTACATACAACACTCCTAGACAATACATATGTAAATACTATGCCGACTAAGGGACTATCTACACAATAAACAGCGAGAACACTCCACATGAATTAGGTCCTTTTATATGTAAAACGTAACACGAATTCGTGTCAAGGGACCCTTATAAACATGATTTCCATTTAAAAGTTTTATGCTTGAATGTTTGCTGAAGATCGATTATGTCTGAAGTGTTTACGTTGAATTTATACCTCGACAGGTTTATATTAGATTGATATGCAAAAAAAACTAAACTACGCAACATTTACAATATATTTTTCGAGCGATTACTCGAGCAACGAGGCACTATATTTTTATCGAAAGGTAGGCTCATAGTGTCGCGGGCCTGTGGACGGGGAGCTATGGGCTAGCTCGCCGTCCGTCCGTCTCATGACGACAGGCCGTGTCGACGGCGCGTTCGTGTTCCACGCGCGCCTCAAAGAGAGCAAGCAATAGGGAAGGGGTCCGCAAGGGCCGAAGCCTGCCGGGGCTGCGGGACTATTCGAAAGAGATACCGTGGCCCCGGAACATAAAGGGCGATGAAGGAACATGGATGGGTTTTAGTCAGTAAAAGTCTGACACTCCCTCCTGCTCCGCCCAGAGCGGGAGGAGTCATTTGATGATTTCCCATCCTAAAAAAAAAAAAAAAAAATAGGCTCATAGTGTGTCTCTAAAATATTATAAGCAAAGCCTACTCATATTTCTAATATTTTAATTCTAATCCCGCCTATTCACAGATAAATCGTACCCAGTTTATTCAGGACCATAAAAAACGCTTTTCTAGATAAATTTATTAACAATAAAGTATTTATATTACTCTATAAAAGTCTAAACTGTTTTTTCTTCCCTCACGTTTCACATTGAGATATCATTACGGAGATAATAATCGGGGGATACAGTGCCCGTATTGCGAAATAAATTCTATTGACGACAGTCTAAATGTGAAGACATTTTGGGCTATTTTCCTCTGCAAATGATGGAAATTGATGGCCGTAGCCTCTTTTATGGGAGGCGCTAAATCTTAGTAACAAAAGATAGTGCCAGAGTTCAATAACTTCTTCATCTCTTTACAAGTTCCTATAATACATTTGAGGGTAAAAAATGGGCCAAGTGCAAGTCGGACTCGCGCATGAAGGGTTCCGTACCATCGTAGTAGGAGAGTCTCCTTTAATTTTCAATTTATTTTTATTAGTTGTTGTTATAGCGGCAACAGAAATACACATTCAGTGCAGACAAACGAACGGACGGCCGGACAGTGGAGGCTTTTGACGGCAGGAGTAAAAGGGTCCCATTGGTTACCCTTAGAGTACGGAACCCTAAAAATACAAGTATAAATGCCAATTTATAAGTTGTGTCGCTATTTTCGGGCTCCATATTGTGAACCGACATGCGTCACTCTCTAATCATTTTCGGTCAAAAATATAGGTCATCGGACTATCGAGTGTCTACATGCGTCAGCTCAACAACAATTTATCCGCCTACCAAGGTCAGAATTTTCACAAAACTCCCTCATACTAATGGTTCGTTCAGGGTCAAAATGTCTAACTCCCAAAATGTCCAATCTTTGAGAATGTGGTAAATGACATGGCCTTGTTAGTCGCCTTTCACACATTATGTGTGGACTTACATATAGGATACAATTTCTCCAACAGTTTTTTGCATGTCATTCTAAAAAGCACCATATTCTCAATCACCTAAGCTCTAAAGAATCGCTTCATCCCATCCATAAAACACTAACATTCTAAGAAAGACACTCCTTCACGGTTGATCAAACAGGTCATAACTTAGCTCCATTTATCCACAATAAGACCCAACATTTTTACAATCAATTTACTCTCAGCTTTAAAAGCTTTTCTGAGAAAAATCACCGATCGGACGGCCATTAAACTTACTTTGTCTTGTATCGGAGTTATTAAAGAATACTGGCCAATGTTGGGCAATGCTGGACAATGTTGAGCAATCCCGATAGATGTTCAGGAAGGTGGTAAAAGATTATTAAGCTGTTACAATACATCAGGCTATTACGAGTGAGAGCAGTGTAACGTAGATGAATGCAAGACATTTGTTTTGGAGTGGTACAAATGATAAGCGCTAGCGTGTAAAAGTGAAGAGTAATGGCTTCGATACTTTTTGGTTAGTTTCAAGGTTAAGGTCGTATGCTTTAGTAGAACCTTTTTCTTGTAAAGTAATCGGGCACTAGGTTTATATCATTTGGAACCATGATGGTACTCGTGACAAGGGGTAACAAGTTCTATTTATGTCAATAGACGAGGTTTTAGTAGCAACAAATCCATAGAAGCCAAACAGACTTCTAAACAGATTAGGGATTACAAATAAATTAATTGCTAGTACAGCAGTGTAGTGTTACTATACAACTATTATAATATAACCAACTATAATAATAATAATATAATAAACACCTTTATGGCTGCATCAATGAGCGGAGTTCAAGAAGCTGAATTTTGAGCCAAAAATGTGCAAAAATGTAGAAGATTTGTTCATAAAAGCTATTATTACTTTTATCTTTTGAAACGCAGATTACCAACAGTATCTTGAGTTTATTCGCAGATAGATGGGAGTCTCTAATGCTGAGGCATTGGATGAAACTCCACAATTATTAAAACTTGTATGTCTACAAACACTAGTATTTAAGACCATTGTTACTAACACTATGGGCGTAGCCCGAAATAAATACTATACAATAATAATTAGACACCTCTCAGAAAATCGCTCCCGCTACCGCTTCCACTTAGCCCACACCATTATTCAGTACGTTCTGTAAATGATCGCAACACTTTCTGCAGATAACAATAATAGGTGCTCCGGCGCAGCGTCTCGTGTAAATAGTGTATTTTGTATCTAGCTGAGGATAACTGAACTTTATGGGCGAGACTGGTAGTAACTGCAGTATTGTCTGTCTTTATTTAATGGTAATCAAGGACTAAGAATTATTTTCTGGTCTTTGTTTATTTGAAGAAATTGAGTATTTGAAGTTATTTGTATTTTTCAGTAAAAGTCGATAGACCATTCAGGTTATTCAGGGTCATTATTGTTATGAACAATAGAGCTGCAATTAACTTTTATACTTCAATGGTGCTACTGTAATGTTCGAAATCAATAAGTTTAAGTTTTAGCTAAGATATTTCATAAGACGTAAAATTGAGCAAAAAGAATATAATCATTTTATACTGCGACGTAATCGTCCAAAAACAGACCTCAACTATTTTATTATAATTGAGAATTAATGCCGAACCTACCACAAAACCTTTGTAATATCTAATAAGGTGCATCAGACCGTGAGAAATTACCGATAACCCAACTATAACTAACCCTCCGACTTCGTTCAATGTTACATCTTTTTGTCCTATGCTTAATGACCCGAACTGCCGAACACGGGCTAATAAAGCAGAAAATAATCTCTTTAAGTGCGAATTTGTAGAGCTTCGTATCCATACTTAGGCTAACCTAAATCTCTTTCCGATAAAGAGAAGAAACGGTTGAATGAATCAAAGAATTCGGAATAGGGCCGGGTCTCAACGAACATTTTTTTGCGAGATAATTCCTCAATTTTCAATAGAATGGAAATTATGAAACGCCCACGTAATGGCTTCCAGTTCGACGGAGTTTGGTTTAATATTATTTATATTAGGCTTTTTTATTATAAAATATACGGAGTTTGTGCTGAATATTGATGATGTTTTATTAGAATTTTCTCAAGAGCACACCTTAGGGAAAGAATACATTTTCTCTGTACAGAACCACATCTCAATCCGATCCAAGTTTAAACAATACACTACGCCGACATGGCAACACGATTAAGTATTACAAAACCAACTTGTAACCATAGTAAATCGCATGTAGTGAACCTCGACAAAATAAAAGCTACTTTCAACCGTGACGTATTCTATTTACGTCACCACATATAATTCTCGCGTCCACAATTTCCCGAGCGAAAACAAGAAAAACAAAACCTAACCACACCAAGAATAATACTCGAATCAACAGAAGCTCGCCTCAGCTATTTAAAACCCATGTAAGTAAGGTTACATAGGAATTTGGGCTTTGTAACTTGGAGGTTTGGTGATAAAGTCGAGTGTGTGAGAATAGAGGGTTGTCGGCTACTAGGGCGGCAGATCGATACCGGGTTACAGATATAAATAGGACGGGCGAACTTAAGGCCGTATGTCCTCAAACGCTCGGTTTCGTTGGTAGGAATCGATTGTAGTGCCTAATAGTATCGAGAGCAGACTCAGAACTGGCCTACTTAAATATACCCCGCATATTGGATTGTAAAGGAGATGTGAAGTGGAAATTTTGATTCCATTATCGCGGGGATTATGCAAAACTGCTAAGTTTGGAAGCGGGGAGGGATGGGCTCGTAACAAACTTTTAGGGCGATAATATTATAATCTTATTGCGGTATTACTTCCTTTACATGTAGATAGGGGCGTACAAGTTGAATATTCATTTTCACATCTTGATGAACTAACTAACTGATTATACCTATGTATGTGAAGTGCCTATTTTGCTGTTTTGTCAAATAGGTTGTCGCTCCATGTAATATTCAGCTGTATCCGGGTAGACTGGTTGCCAACCCCAACAATGTTGGAAAAAGGCAGGGAGATGATAATTTGGCTGTAACATAGAAAAGTAAAGCTGTCTTTCATTAGAATAATCGGTAGTTTCGTCAGGTGATATTTAAATTGACTTTTCATTACTCATGCTCTGAAAGTAGGTCTGAAGTTGCCTGTGGAGCGAGTTGAAAGTAATACTTTTCAGCCCTAGGGAGAATCGTTTTCAACTGACAACTGTCAAATTTAAAAAAAAAAGAAATTGTTCATTTTTCTATTGAACCATGTTCCAACTTTCTATACAGCCACGATGTAAAATTGAAATAACAAAGTTAAGTATTAATTAAAGAATAGATTTTTTTTAAATAACTTCATTATAATTAAGTTTCAACAATTTCTTTAAAATAACATAGTTTTGGGCATTATATAATATTTACCATTTATTCGATGATGAAAATGAAAAATAGGTGATGGCTGAATAGCTGGCCGGCCATAGAAAAAAAAACAAAATAGGCGGGAAAGCGGCAATCCGATCTTCATTTTTTTTTCGAGTTGATTCATGTTTTTATTTTTACTTTCCTTGTATTCGTAATGAAAAGCACAGTGTTTACCTCGGGTTAAAGAATTATTTAGCCCCTCGAACTATTAGCGCCCTCGCTTCGCTCGGGCACCAAACCCCGTCTCGGGACTAAATAAGTTACTTTCACCCCTAGGGTAACAATGTACTATTATCGACTTCTTATACGGTTGAAAACACCCAAATTTCACCGTAACACCACACAGAACTAGTCACACGTCATAAATTAGCTGAAACAGTTGAACATCGTGTGTGTTATTGTGTTCAAACTATCTAATGCGAGATAGCGTGTCACTACACTATCACGTCAAATACATTACCTTTTTAACGGCACTACGTATATGAAACGGTCCGTTTTGCATCCTGATTTTAACCGTCTATTTACGTAACGGTTTAATTTAACTGCTACACACGAGTTATATTTAACTTTGTGCGCTTCTGAATAGAGATGCCATCTATATTTGAGTTTTTGGAGCGGGTAGTTGGAAGTTTAACCTATTTCTGAATTTGGTCTTCTTTTGTATTATTCGTGAATGTCTGGAGCTATAAATGTTCGAGTCTAGTGTGTTGTGGTTTGGAATAGTAAATAGATATCTGTTGTTGGCATATTAGATAGGAGCTTCTGTAACATTACCTACTTAAACTTGAGGATTTTGAGGAGGAAAATACAGGAGAAAGACTGCCTCGTTGGTTATGAGCATGAAGTCCTTGTTTAAATTTTCAGGTCAAGTAAAATATTATTTGGATTTTCCTCAAGGAATTTCTCTGTAGCCGCCCGGAATCTGGATTAGTTCCCGATTGATGAAATAAAATGATGTCAAATCAAAACAAATTATTTGATTTGATTTGACATCATTTCATTTAAGCATGAAGATGATGATGCTTTGATTTGATTGATGGCAATAGGGTCGCTCCCTGTTGGGTACAAATCCATAGGAGCAACTCCGTCCGGGGTGTCCAGATTTGATATGAAAAAATATTAAAAACTAGATATTGCCCGCGAATTCGTTCGCGTGGAAATTCTGAAGTGCATGTGTGAGCAAAAAAAAAGCCATATATTCGCCATATAATACCCCAAGATATAATCTATCTCCTTGCCAAGTTTCATTACGATCCGATTAGTCGTGAAAAGGTAACCAGCCAACAAACAGAGTTACTTACTCATTATTTTCTAATAGTATCGATACGTCTTTGTCAGCCATCGAGGTCTAATGTCTAATATTTTATCCTTAGGTATCAAAACTTGAATTAGTGTTAATCCCTTCATGCCATTTACTTATTAAACATCCATAGAAGTCGGTTGGCAGAGCCACCCAGACAGAAACTACACAGAACAGACGCCAACCAATCATGCTACCCGAAACTGTCAAATTTTCCCAAACAACCTTGAACCTAATGCTGTAGCAATAAAGTTGAAAATCTATTAAAGAAATTTGACAGATTGTAGTATCTTGAATTGCTGGCGTCTGTACAATTGAACCTCTGCCAGCCAACAAGTCGGTCATTCGAAACAGTATGTTAATTCCAGTAAGAAACTTGCAGCTTTATAATCTAGTTCCGGAATCTTGACCGACTTGTAACAATTTGATTTTAAGTACTCCATCTTGATGTGACAGGTTTATTATGGTGTTAAATATTGTATTTTAAGGCACGAAAGCTTCCTCATAGGTTATTATGGTTATAAGTATGGTGGTTTAAGTTCTAGCTCTGCTTATGTAAGGTATGAAATATTTTCAGCAAAGCCATCATGAAAATCACCCAAGATATTTCCCGGGTTTAAATTTATTTCCTTGTCCAGTTGTATCAATATTGTTCAGTATTTTCGTCTTACTGATATTTACTTTTTTTAGCGGCTTCACCCGCACCTCGATGATAGGCGAGACGACCAAAATAAATCTAATTACCCGTCAGTTAGATTATCAAAAAATATTTGACCCGTGTTTTTTCTTTTGTTACGTAAACCAAAATTGACGAAGATATGACGCTTTTAAAATTCTCAATACGTCACGCCTAGGTATAATGTTTAGCTAGTTCTGACGTCACGAGGCCCCACTTCCGAGTTTTGATGCGTTTTATCTTTTGTCAATATTCATAGATATACAAAAACAAAAAATTACGTGTCCATTAATTTCCAATACTCTAACTGACGGACTAAATAGATTTGCAATTTTTTGATACTGTCGGCATGCCTATTGCCCCACGTTATCATACTACCGGTATAAAACTATCCTATCTGTTAATCCAGGTCATATACTATTTGTGTGCTAAATTTCATCAAAATTCGTTCCATTGGTTTTGCGTGAAAGAGTAGCAAACACACGCAAACAAACCAAAAAAACGACGAACGTTTATTTTATCAAAGTTTTTCGTTAGAACAAGTCACTAAGGAATTCTTTAGTTTTCACTGATAACTGATAAGGCATATATACTAATAGACCATATAATGGGTGAGCAACAAGAAAAGGTTAAGAACTTTTAACCTTGTACCGATACGGGTTAACAAGTTTTGGTTTACGGCTTATGTAGGTAAGTAGGTGAACCGTGGTTGCGCTACCACGGAAGTGGGCACTGAGGGGTAATTTATTTGTTTGAGATTTATTTGTTAAAGGGAAATACTTAGATGAAAGTTTCAGCGATATAATTACTTAAATCTCTTGTATTTAAATAGTGCATACTTTATGTATGGTTGCCAGCACATTAAATTACCACGAACTAACAATTTTCTCCAAATGTTTTTAAACCATAAAATGTTGAAAGTTAATGCACTGTTTTAGACTTTCATGGTTTTTCACTACACTTAAAGTACTTACGGGATGATATCCGTGATTTTCCTACGGGATGATAACCGTGATTTTCCTTAGTTACTATGAGCTACCGATATTTCGACGCTGATGCAAGCACATGATCGCGGGAATACTGAAGAGGTATGCGGGTGGGACGAAAATTATTGTGTTAATTATTGTCGTGAGTTACAATCGAGTTCCAGTAGTGCGCGTAATAAAAGACTAAGAAAGAGGGTAGACAGATTTGTCTGCTCATAATAAATAATTTTTGTCCCACCCGCATACCTCTTCAGTATTCCCGCGATCATGATGCTTGCAACAGCGTCGAAATATCGGGAGCTCATGGTAACTAAGGAAAATCACGGATATCATCCCTTATGTACTTTAAGTGTCTTGAAAGTTAAGTTCAAAATCGAATGAGAAAATTTGACAGTTTGTAGTAACTTGATGCGCTGGCGATTGTATTTATAACATCATGCCTGTATTTTAAGATGGACTGTACCTACAGCTAAAAAGTTAAAAAAAAAACTAAAAGCTAGAAGATATTCTACTGTATATTAATCTCTAGTCTCATTTATTAAACACCTCTCTAAAAACAAAATACCCTTACATTTTTTCCGTAAAACACATCAAAAACTCCATGATACAACTTCCCCATAGCCTAATAATATCAGCAACACAGCTCAACTCCACAAAGGTTGATCCCCAACCCCATCAATACGGCCCTTTGATCAAAGGCACTGACGCTTCCTAAAGCCTTTAAGGCGACCTTAATCGCAAATCAACAGCACCTATGTGATTAATCTTAGGTAAATTAATTACCCCGACCTTCATACTTCATGGCTCACATGTTTAGGCAAACTGCCGTAGCTTGGGAACCCGCTGTATCAACGCTCTGAGGTATGAGCGGAAGCGTTTTGATTTTATTTAAAAAAAAAATGTTTATTTCAATTACATAAGGCTTAACAAGTTTGGAGATCACCTCTTAAGCAAGCAGATGCTTTTGTTAGGCGACTTCGCTGTTTCAGTTAACAATAAAGTGTGCATACACTTTATTGATAACTGAAACATTGAAAGCTAAATAAAAAAAGAAAAGAAAATATAAAAGTTATTTATTTACTCCGTTTCTTTTACGTCAACAATGTACCATCCATTATAATAATATTTGAAGAAATGTACATACTCGAATGGCATGGGACTATTCTGTTTCTTTAATTGGTGGTTGAACTTTTTAAAAGTTGTGAATTAGTAAATAAATAAGTACGTACTTACAAATTATTATTTTACAATTTATTACGTGTAATTAAACTATTTATTACATTAATACTTCTATAGAAGATTCACATCTAGGTACGTGCCTATCGCTAGATACGTTTCGACATAGTAACTGACTCATTTTTCCTAATACTACAGAAACTAACACAGCCTACCAACACAAACTAACCGAAAAATTCACATATTGAAATCCCATTCAAACAAAATAAAATTATTTCCCAAACCGCTACTCACTCACACTTGTACCACAGCCGTAGGCCGCCATTTCTCATCATGACCTTCCTCGTGACAAGGGTAGCTTTGTTTGAGATATAATGGTGGGAACCATTTAGCTGGAAAATGTGCCTGGAAGCCTCATTCCTCTGTATTATGTTGGTAGTACGTAACCTAGATATTTGCGCTGAATTATTGTCCGTGTCGCATCCGTGATGTTGGTGGTTTTGTAGTTATGTTGCGTCAGTTGGAATGTAATTAAAGTTTTTGCAATTTGGTAGCTCTGGTTTATATGTGACATTAACTGGGTCGTGGTTTGAGGAAATTATTTTTGTTACAAAGATTTAACAGGAAGATAAATCTAACTTAGCTTTATGTAGGTGCTGTAATAAATTATTAGTTTATCTTAGCATTTGTACAGGCTTACAGAGTTCTAAAATAAAGACTTCTTCTTAATCACGGGTCATGGCACATTGATATTAACAATTTTAATCCTTTTTTACTTGGCATTCCGTCATGTTGATTGTAATAGGTAAATGATTATATCGGAATTTTCATTGTCGCTCCTAAGGATAGATTCCTACAAAGCTGGTCATATGAAAGAATTTATTCGCACGTAGTTGTCATTGCCAGTCCAAGTAATCTTAAAAAAAAAGGTTTTGCCTGTAGGAAGTTCAAATTGTATCTAATGTTTTGTAAAAATATGTTTGAAAAAGCCCGTCGGGTAAAAACAGCTCGATTCACAAGATAATATTGATTGGCATTCAAAACAGAATTCGGTCTCGGCGAGTTTACGTGTCGAAGACATTTTACGATCTTTTTATACCTTTTCAAAAGTCGCTTGGAGGCATTATGTATATTGAATAGACGTTAGACCCGAAGCCTAAGCAAATACAGAACATCTCGAACTCCTTTCAGAAGTTAATGTTAAATCGTTTCTTTCCGTAGAAAGTTTACTCGACAAATGTCATTCGTTTCAAGCAAACTTATCTCGGTTCTCGAAATTTCTGAAGAATCCTTCAAAGGGTTTCGGGTCCATTTCGTTTATTCCGCAGAGGCCATCTGTTTGCGCCTTATCTAAAGTTCTCCAGCTACTGATTAGGTCGCGAGAGCACTTCAAGACGATGTGACTTCCACCTAATGTACAGGGAACTTGAGGAAAACCCGGGAAATATAGTAAAACTATCAAGCATTTGATGAAATCCCCTCGCAAAAACAACTCGTAAAATGTTGCTAAACCACTTGATTAACCAAACAGAACTGTGTAGCTGCCTTCACGATCGGGTCACGACCCACGACATTACAGTTCAGTTAAAAATAAACTAACATCGCAAAAGAGTATTGATTTTGAACTCGTGGGCAAAGTTTGCGTGATTGGAAAATAGTAAAACATTATAGATGACGAAGCCCGAAGCAATGAAGTAACTTATTACATCGTCTTCAAGAAACTTCGTCGGTTAGATAAATATTTGTGTTTTTCCTCTGAAGCGTATCGCCGATTGATCTCAAAGGGAAAAATATTTTCTTAGCAGCGACCATGTTTTCCCAATCTCTCTCCACGATATTTTTATTATGTCCTCCAGTTATGTATCTATATAGAACAAAACGTATGGCAGTGAATATGCGTGTCTTTACATAAAGAAAGAAAACAATGGAATGAAAGATCGGTAGAGACTAAAGGTACCTAGTTATTTCCTATTGATTTTGTAAGTAACTGCCATCAACGCAATTGGGTTTCAAGTTTTCAACGTAAAGATGAATAATATGAATTAATGTTATAACTGGGACTCGTTTCAAATTCGAGTTATTTTTGATATCTACATACAACGAATTGCTTTTCGTGGCAACATTTTCAGCCGCGTAGCGCATTGGTTACGTATACAGAAATTGTCTACCCACTATGAAATAATATGACACCTTATCCAATATTTCCCTACTCTATAAACTGCAACAAAATTCACAGCTAAACAATAAATATACGGACTGCATCGTACAATGATCATTCACACCATCTCATGTACCACAATCACGTACAGATGAAATATCTAGCGACATTTTCTAGTCTGAAATATATACTAGAACCGTCTAGAACTTTCTAGCTGTCGGCTAAACTACGAAATAGTACCTATCCACTAGATAAACGTAGGATGTAATAAACATGGAGGAGATGGTTGCAATAGCATTGTATAATGTATATTTCGAAGCTGGCTTTCTGTTATAAATTCGGTACTGAGTTTACAAGACGGGCAAAGAATTTTGTTTGTGGAAAAATGTATCGGGTGTTTGGAAAAGTTAGTTCGGCTTTTATTTTTCGTATAGCCGCTAAAGGTGGAGTAGTTTCCAAAGACAAAATAGATGTACGAGTACAATAGGAATTTCAAGTACCTAACCGTGTACTTAACCGATTAGGCATATTAATGTGGCATTAAATAAGAGAAGATCTCAAGAAAATTACCAAAAGTCATGATAACGCAATCGTTTTTATCATGATAATGGCAATCCTACCCTGATGTATAAAATACTAAGCTGACGCTTAAGAGGCCTATTTTCATCAGTCGAGACCATGAGCTGACATAGCCCTTAACCCATTAAAATAGGGTGACCCAAAGACCACACCTCATCTATTAATAAGTATAGTGTCTAGGCTGTGATGGCATCATACAT
Source organism: Xestia rhomboidea (assembly GCA_963853795.1). NCBI lineage: Eukaryota > Metazoa > Arthropoda > Insecta > Lepidoptera > Noctuidae > Xestia > Xestia rhomboidea. The sequence continues at coordinate 14,377,196 of OY970767.1, read as the reverse complement.
GTCTGCCTTGTGCCATAAAACAGTAACTAGTATATACAGACCTGTCAAAGTTATCTATCAATCTGAAATTGATGTCTCAAGGTTAACTATCGGTTAGGTACTAGACTAGATATCCATTTATTGGCGTGTCAGTTAAAAATTGCGTAGTTCGTCATGATGGATCTGCTGATAAGTGTCTCTATGACGTCAACGTTTTCTTTTTGGGAAAAAACCTTTATTAGGTAGGTACTGCGAATTGAAGTGGCAAATAAAGGTTTTTTTAGTAGGTAATAAATCTGTAACCAAGCTTAAATTTTCGGTAGGTACCTAGGTATTATCAAACAACAATACTTTTTAGAATCAGTTTTCTTTCATTCCTTATCGCGAATTCACGAACGCACCGTTAGTTACTAAACAAAACAGCCCATTTCACCTGTATTGTACGGAAATAAATCACAACGAAAAGCATAAGCAACAAAAATAGAAAGACATATTTCTGGTGTTCTCTAAAATATAGTCGGTTGTAGGAAAAATCCAAGGCGACAGTCACGGTCGTCCCAGAACGTGACCTGGTACGCAATAATGAGCACGGGATGTCCCTTACTACGAGAACTATACTTCTTTGTTGTTTTCTTTTTTTTTATTGCAATCTGTCATTCCAGAAATTCAGCAATATGTTTGATATTGTTAACCCATGATCTGTCCACGAAGTAGACACAATAGTTAAACAATGGCGTCTCGACCAAATTGGTCATTCGACAGATCAGGGTTTGTACGGAAGCTGTCCAGCGACTGCTCCGTTTCTTCTTGTAACCTCCTAGATTAGGTCATGAGGAATCTTTCTCTTTAGTCTTCTAGCGACTGTTTGGGTGTTCATCAGATTTACTGCTAGCTGGTTTGGATGATTTGAGAATCGTTCTTTGTATGCTTTAGTCTTTTCTGAAATTTCTTCCCTTACAGTTGTGATGCAGAGGTCGTGATGGAGTCTGTTGTTTGACACATACCAAGTTTCCAATTTCAATTTTCTTTTATACGCTTTTTTTATTATAGGTATCATGTAAAGGAATGGATTATATACAATATGTTACGGTCAAAACCACTTTTGACTGGTTTTCTGCATTACAAATATGTTGTTTTAGAACGCCTCAGTTGTAAATTACCTATAAGTCCTAGAATTACTTAAAAGTTGTTTTTCATAGGGTCACAAAAAACAAACCTAACTACCTAAATAAGTTTCTAAGTAAATGGTAGTTAGAGTTAAAATAGTTTTCACAAAACCAGTCAAAAGTAGTTTTGACTAGTTTTCACCGGTTAAAAGTAGTTTTGACTGATTAACATTTTTGACAGTGACATATGCACAGGTATAATTTTCCAACACACACTTTTAGGGACTTTGATTTCCCAGAATACTATCAACACCCAAAGTTTTCAAATAGGTAGGTACTTAGGTACAGTTTACAATCTCCATCATAACCCTTGATCTGTCCACGAAGTAGACACAATAGTTAATCAATTGTGTCTCGGACCAATCGGTCCGTTGACAGATCATGATTTATATTTTATGAGTTACATTATTTTAACTTTTTTATATCTCACGTATTGACAGATAAATCTTGTGGATGAGATAAACTTGATTTATCATAAATATTAACAGCTCAATCTCGTACAAGTCTGTCTCAAAAACATTTTAGTAGAAGAGACGCGTTAACGAATACTATCAACAAACGCGATGTGATACAAAAGGACTTGGATATTCTAGTCATGACAGGAAGAACTACGTTTAAAATTTTAATCTTTGTCATTAATTAATGCTTATCTTATATTCGTTCCGATCGTCCTTACTTTCGGGATAATCAGACCAAAAATCTACACGTACTTAGGTATCTTAAAAGGAAATCGTCGTAGATTAGTAAAATGTCGTGTGTGTAGTTACAACACTATTCGCTTACAACTCGCAACACGTTGGAAGGCCGAAGTTAATTCAGTGCGGAAACGTTAGCCAACATCCAGACCGGGGATCGACGACCGGATATCACAACAAACCACCGTAACTATACTCGTTTCTCGAGGACAAATACGTATTTTTGTCTTATCTCGACTTTAATAAATCAACAAACCTATTTTCGAAATCTAGGCCACATTTGCGTACCCTACTTTACCCTACTGCAAGCAAAACGTTCACAATTAACTCGTTAACTTACTTCTATCAATAACAATCGATTGTTACGCAGAATCGTCTTCAACCTAATCGCCATTTAAATATTAGATCTGCAAATCACCGAGCAGCGAGTATTCCGAGTAGCAAATCGATTCAATTTCATTGATTTGTTTCGCATAACAAAATCGATTTGTGAGTTTAGTTGCAATAAAGCTGAGTAAGGAAATGTATTTTTAAGTAGGTATTTCTTTGCGTTGCTACGGACCGCTTGTTCTCATTGTCACGCTCATAAGTAGAGGTCGTCTTGAACGTCCGATGTTAAATGTTATAGCTCTATTTAACCTCGAGCAAATGAAACCGAAAAACAGCATCACGAGTCACGATCAATGATTTTAAAACGGGTATTTTGATTTTACTACTTGGAGTGATCATTTAAATCTAATAGTTCTTTTTTCTTTTGTCCACAGAGAACAAACATGCATATTGAAGTGCAAGTTGCCCTAAATTTCGTCATATCCTACCTGTACAACAAGCTACCAAGACGGCGCGTCAACATCTTTGGCGAGGAGTTGGAGAAGGCGTTGAAAGACAAGTTCAGGGGGCACTGGTACCCCGACCGGCCGTGCAGAGGGTCGGCCTTCCGGTGCCTGAAGACGGGGGGGCCATTAGACCCCGTCTTGGAGAGAGCGGCGAGAGAATCCGGAGTGCCAGTCCGGGATGTCCTCGAACATCTACCGCGGGATCTCGCCGTCTGGGTGGATCCAGGTGAGGCTTAACTCTTTTATTCTGGTCAACCAACTAGGCAAATCACAGTAAGTTAGGATAGGCATTCCTACAATCGTAGCAGTTTATTCGATTCAAAAGTCTAAGAAACTTCGTTTCTGCTACAATGAAAATCAAAAACAACCCGACCCAAATAGAATTCCGCTGTGAAAAGTTAGAACTGTCCCCCAGTAAATGTTCCTAGTTTTGCTGTGGGAAAATTTTGACAAACGTCACTACCACTAAAGTTCTGACGCTATCCCGGCGTCGCTTGGCTTGGCTCCGTCGTTTGCCAAATATGTGACGTCACACACAATCTATGTAGACCAAATATCATCACTACTAACTTTGTCTGCGGTCGAGATAAAATTACCTACCTTCATTTCCCAATAAACCTAGTTTTAATTAGGTACCTATGTCGCTGTGGCAATAACTGATCTGTTTACGTAGCTACGTCACTAAAGTTGATAATAGCTCAGAACAAACGGTGTAGTAATAGCAGTAATGGCCAATAATTATCAACAGTTGACCCGGAATTTTAATAGGCTTTCATGTGTTTAATGATAATGTAAAAGCGTGGATTCCTCATAAACAAACAATGTAATTATAAAAGCGATGCAGCGATTTGCAGTCCTTGTAGCAGCAGTGCATATACCTACCTATAGCAATGTTCATAACCGAAGGTGCATTGTATAGTGTGCAAAACGGCAAAATAAACGAGGTCGACAGACAGACAAATGCTTCAAGAACGAGTAATGATTGTAGTACGGCACTAGAACGTAATCTTCTCAATGATACAAGCCGCCCAGACTATAGTATTCTTACCATAGCATTGTTCTAGAAACAAATCAAAAAGTCAGAACAAGTCCCGGGTGTAACTGGATAACTTTTCCACTCGAAAACGCTTTGGCATAGCTCTGTAAAAACATGTAAGTGCTCGTGTGCTCAACGCGAAACCGATATCTCGAAATGAATCTTGAAAAAAGATCGAGACCAAAAGTAATGTAATTCCTGACACAATTTCACGAGGTTGAGTGCCGAGATTGGATGGCGAACGAAATAAAGACGAGATTTTCTCTCGTGTTTCAGGCGAAGTATCATACCGCATCGGGGAAAAGGGCGCAGTAAAGGTGCTCTTCAGTAGCGACGAGCGAGCTGCCGATGAGAGGACCGACAGAGAGGTAAGCACCACATTCAAAGCCGATAATTGGCTAGACCACTAAGTTAACACAGATGTCGTATTCCTATATAGCGATATTTTTAAGACTGATTTAAATGGGGCAATTAATCCGCATGTTGAATACAAGTAAAGTACTGTCTTGCTTCAATTTTATTGTTTGCCACAAGCAATAAATTCACATCGTGTAAATGGGGCTTTACATACTTCCTTTGCTTCTCCACGTTCATGCATCTGACCTTATTGATTACGAGTACGCGTCCTACCATGCGTCCTACAAAAAGGTCAGGTGCGTGTGTGAAATGCCTATTAGCAACTGGTGTGTCTGTAAGACCAGAGTGGAAATAACAATTAATTATATTTAGTGCTTCTTAAGACAATGTTCGAATAAATTAGTGCTGTCTGGCTATGTGTTTTGGCAATAAAGAACATCAGGTGGCGCATGGCGCAACCCAGTTATCAATGATAAATAACTCATTACGCGTCTATCGAAACGACAGCATGCGTATTTTGGCCTTACTACATAATGTGTTGATTGAAACTAAAGTGAAAATAGTCTTCTCTCTAGTACAAGCTTCACATTGGATAACTCGTGACACTAGCCAGAGCTGATGACAGGTTGCACGTCAGGTCTGTACGCACTGACAGCTTGACCAATGCGCAGTCTGTCGGTATTAACCCCTTTGCCCAGTTTGAGAGCCACTCATAGAACTGGCTGGCTGAATGTTGGCGAGCAGCCGATTATGCTAATGATGTTGATTGTAATGTTTGACGGTATTGTTCCAGGTGACCCGCGCATTCAACCCTGAGGCGCAGTGCTTCCGGCCTGTGGAACCTGCTGCAGCACCTTCGCCCCCCGCGCCTGCCGCTTTCTCTCCAGCGCCACCATTCCGCGCCCAGCCTCTAACCTTCACCACTGCGACTTTCGCGCAGACCAAGTTCGGAAGCACGAAGCTGAAGACGAGCAGCAAACGTGCGAACCGCATGTCGCCCACCGAGTTCAGCAACTACATCAAGCAGCGCGCGATGCAGCAGCAGCTGGCGGCGCGCGCGCTGTCGCCCGCCTCGGACCCCGCGGCGTACTTCGTGGCGCGGCGTGAACCCGCCCCGTCCTCCGCGCCCCCCTACCCGCCGGCGCCGGCGCACCTGCTGCTCGCCAACTGAGCCGCGCATGCGCGCTAGCCGCACCGCGCGACCCGCTCATAGAGTCTTTACTTTTTTACGAGAGAGACGCGCGCCGCGATTTATTTTTTTATTTTCCGCGGGGGCGTCCCGCGCCGCCCGCCGCTTGTGATATCCGTACGATTTTCCATAACTTTTTGTATTCTCGTTCGTTACGTCGATGTGTAAATTTATCGATAGGAGCAATAATCTGCCGCGCGACTCGCCGGCGATTTATTTTCGTAATATTTAATGCTGAGTCAAGTTTTTGATGTCTTCGTTCGATATCGATATATTCGTAGGGTGTAAGGGAGCGATAGGCCGAACGGCCGCGTGCGCTTACGACGACGTACCTTCTAGAGCGAGCCTGTATACATACGTCCTCCGATCTAAGAGAAATACTGATATTTAAATATGTATACATAATATATATTCGTACGCGATAAACGTCTAATTTTTCACGTGGAAACGAGGCCAATAGAGAAATTACGTATTTTTAATATTGAAATTGATAATTCATACTTACTATTATAGTGTACTAGTACCTATGTATTGTACTCGTATGTTGTAATAAATGTTTGCATATCCGGTGGGACGTGGTCGGACGGCGGCGGGCCGCCCGAAGGCGTCGGAGATCTCACATAGTGTAATCATCACTCGTACGATTGTACCCTTATAATAATAATTATTATAATACTATACATAATATATTATAGGTTTAGCTACGTTTCAATCTAACAGTATTTTTTTAAGAAGATATTAGTCCTTGTGTACATTTGCCGGTCGACCGCGTCGCGGCGCCCGGCCTTAGCGTGTATGGTATACTTATATTGTTATAAAAGACATGAATATGAATAAATGATAGAAAAAATATTTCTCAATTTCATTAAGATAACGGGTGCATGCAAATTCATAAAAATAAAAAAATAAACTATGTGTTATTTATCTTTTTTATATTTCACTTGGCGCTCGGTTCAGTTTTTCAATGGGGGTCAATAGTGGTGTAGGTGCAGCGGTAGGCTTGGTAGTGTTGTGACGCTGCTCGCCCGGGTTCCAAGCACAACACTCGCAATCTTGTACCTTAACTGATATGTACAACTATTTTTTACTATTTTTATATTTTGATTTAGAATTAAGCCTAGTTGTATGGTTTCAACCTTAAAATGTACTTTATAACCATCTGATTAAATTATTACGTATGTAATAATATCGGTATGATTGTCGATTGAGAAACTGACCGAAATGCTACAGTATTTTGTAGATAAAATCTATAATGTAAGTTTAATAAGTAATAATACAACTTAGCGTAATGAGATTTTTTATTATAAAGATACTTTTTATTTTTCTTTCTTTTGTAAGATATATTCGATGGAAGTGTTAAAGATAATATAATATTTGCATAATATAGTAAATGCGGCTCTCCATGTCCGCTAATATAATTAGTCAATAATAATTTTTCATATTGTTGTACGACTTTTTAAGTTTATATTAAAATGTTTTGTGCAATCTATAATGTGTGTTATTTTGAGCGCAACCCCATACCACAGATAATATAATACTACCCCATATTATCTCTTAAACCCTGGATCAAGAAACCAGTTTATAGCAGAGACCGCTTAATCAGGTTAAATGGTCAACCGGTTAGACCTATATCCAAAATGTTTGATTAACCATTATTTATACAGGTTAACCGGTATAATGGTTATGGATTAACTATTTAAATATTGCTGATTAACCTTACCGAACAGGAAAAGGCTAGGCAGATTATGTAACCAGAATAAACGACACCAAGCACGAAACGCGGGCGAACTCCGTTACTTTCTTGAATATTGTTATGTACAAAAATCAACTCTATGCGTGACCCGTTATAACAGGCTGATTGAAACCTATTATACGGGATAACCTTCTAGGGTTTTTCTACTCAACCTAAATTATGACACGGTTAATAGTAAAACCCCTTCCATCATCAGCTACCTTGAATTTTCCCCGTTTGTTGGGGTCGGCTTCCAATCTAACCGGATGCAGCTGAATACCAGTATTTTACATGGAGCGACTGCCTATCTGACCTCCACAACCCAGTTAGTACTAGGTGATACGATACCCCTCGGTAAGACTGGTTGTCAGACTTTCGAGCCACTGGCTCCCTGTAACGACTGCCAAAGATCTACAAATGATCAACGGCTTAACGTGCTTTTCCGAGGCATGGAAGAAACTCGGTATGTAATGGGTGGTCACCCCTCCTAAGACCAACCTAGGCAAGTAGGGCTTAACCTGAAGATTTGATTGGTCCTTCGTTTATAGTTAACAGAAATCAGGGATATTAAAAAATGAAATTCAAAAATAATAATCATTAAGTCACTTTATTATCAAACCACAAAGATGACAAAAGTGAACCTCATCTATGGACAATTTTAACACATTTAGACGCCGTCAAGTACAAAAATATTTATGCAGTACTATGTAAAAATAAGTTTCTGGTATCCATTAAAATAATTATCCTAACTAGAGCACAATAATGAAATAAATTGAATAAAACAATAATAAAAACTTGTCAATTTGATATCAAATACAAAGATATAATAGCATTGCTGTGTGCGTATGTATTTTGACATGATAAAAAAAAAATTGGACATAAAATAATTATATTAAAAAAATGATTTGCTAACAAAATTGTAATGTAGACAGTTATCAGTGTAAGTTAGATGTTTGGTCTTAGACTCGAACTACCAAATTGGTTAATTAGATCAACCAATGCACACACAGTTAACCACTAGTCAACATACATAGTTAAAAGATTAATTGATTTAAATTCTCATGTTTCAAAATATTCTGCTACATTAGAATCCCAATAAATGGCCCGATTTACAAAAAACGTTTGTATTTTTTTCATTCACGTTGTCTGGCCATTTCAAAATAACTCTTTTACCATCAGAAAAAAGTTATTTTTTTAATAGCAAAATTACGTAAATCTTGATCAAATTCTACTGCAGTAGTATCTTTATATCTCACGGCGTCTCAACCAGTGATCGACAATTGACTATTTTTAATCAACAAATTTTAACTTTCATATAAAATCGCACACAATCCAGGAAGGACATCTTTACAGTTCATATCACTTAATTTGTACATTACTCAAGAAATGTGAGGAAGCGTGTTTTTATTTATCAAAATACCTTTTTATTTAGAAAAGATCTTTTGCCCGCCAACAATATTTCAATTTCAAGTCATCAATATTTACAATAAAAGTATTATTTTATTTATTTATTAAAACTTTATGCACAAGTAAAAACTGTACAAAGGCGGACTTAATGCCTTAGTTTTTATTTGCAAGTATCTGGAGTTTTCAACCGAAAGATTTCGATTATACATTAACATCATAATTTATAGCGAGCAGTAAATGAAACTATTTCGACATTATGGTCAGCTTGTAGAACAATATGAAATATATTTAATTCCACAGTATTATTATCATGAAGTATTTACAGTGTACAATCTCAAGAATATACACTTTTAATTTACAGGAACATTTTATATTTATCTAGTATTATTCTTGATATATTCAGTTATGTGTTCCAGAGAACGGAAGATACTTATTTGGCACTGATTGACAGCGAAAACAGAACAATTTGTTGTAAAAGTATAAAGATATTATTAACAGTATCCAAAATCTTAGATAAATCTTAACAGTATATTTTACATCAGTTTTTTTAATATTATTTCCAGAGTTTTAGGCCTTTATCACCAACTAGTTTTACAAAATTATATCTGTTACCATAGATGAGGAGATATGCCCTTAGTGGTTCACATAGAATATATATTAAAAATTACTAAAAATAATCAGTACATTTTAGTGAAACACAAATGACCTTACCATTTTTATACCAAATCAATAACTCATTGAATCCCAAAATTACAATTAAAATAACTACTTAATATTTACAAGATAAGAAACTAAACGTTATTTAAAGAAAAAACGCCTAAGACCATATTATATTTGTCGATTTAAAAAATAACCATACATTAAGAAACAAATTCTTACATACAAGTAAAAACTGGTTGACTGATTTTGACTATGTTTCACAATTTTGGCCCGTTATTCCAATATTCAAAAATAGAATAGTTTGCTATCATTATCTATTTACTTAATTACCATAATTTATTTAGTAAATCATGATAAGTACTTACAAATCTATAGACATTGTGTCCAAGTGAGTCCACATGAACCATTACATCAAATTGAATCTGTAACAGTCTTCATATCACTATGGACAGAATAGTAATAATAAATAACACAATTCGTGAGCAAAGGCTTTACGAGAACAATGAAAAATAAAAACTTGATTCTCATTTAAATCAAAAGTCAAGGAATGACGTCATCATATTGATAAGAAAACAATATCATTTCAGTACAGCCGAGCTGTAGCATTCGTGAGTTTGTGTAGAACAAATGTATGTACAATGTAAAGCCGACGGCGTCAAGTCATTTTGACGCCCCAAAAGAATTAGTAAGTAATTAAAACTACGAGTAGTAGAAACGCGTATCGCTTTCCCTTACTTTGAATTATCATACTAGTCACGAGGCACTGCTCGGTCAGCTGAAGATCAGTGAGCCATCTCAATGTGCCGCTGTAAACTCTTCTTGTTCATGTAAAACCTGTCGCACATGGCACACGGGAAGAATACCTTTTCGTTGTCAGCGTGTCGCGCCCGAGTGTGCGACGAGAGGTCGAGCGCCCGAGCGAAGTACACTTTGCATATGTTACAGAAGAATTTGGTGGGAGTAGCGTGCATTGTGCGATGGGCGATGAGGTCCCTGGGAGTAGCGACGCCATCACCACATTGCGCACATGTGAATTCACCGGGAGGAGCAATAGGAACATTTCCGTCGTCACTCTCTTCAGCCGACTCTTCATCTTCGCCGTGGTGCCGCGCTCGGTGCGCCCTCAATGACTGTTCATTGTCATACTGAGCTCCACACAAGTCACAGGAGTAATCATCGTCTCCCTGACCTGTAGCAGAGGAACTGCCCTCACCGCTCTCGTAATGTTTCTTCATGTGAATGAGCAATGTGGATTTCCTTGTAAAACTCTTATCACAGACCGGGCAAAACACAGAGTTCGGTTGATGTACCTCGTCCATGTGGCGCTGGTACGCCGCTCGCTTTGTAAATTCCTTATCGCAAATCGTACAGTACCTATCCTCGATGGCACCAGAACTTTGCATATCTAAGTCGACCGAGTCGTCTGAACGCAGTTTCTTGTTAGGATTTACGACTGTCACTTCGACCTCTGGTGGTAGTCTTCTTTTCGCTGCGGTTGCAGATACAGGTGGGGGAGTTGGGGTGTGTGTGACCTTAGCCAGTTGAGACGCGTCCACGACCTCATGTTTACTTATCTTGCTAGTAACTTTGTGCTGAGGCATCCACAGGCCAGAATTGTTGGCGGCTGCTTTTCCATCGGGCGAACGTAAATGCCACCCACGATGGCTTTTTAGCGCAGATATTGAAGTGTAACTCTTGTGACAAATCTCGCAGTCAAACGTCTGTGGCTGTGATGCTATCTGATTGATGCACTGGTGGTTTTGCAAAGCTAGCAAACCAACAAATTGTTTGCCACAAGTATCGCACGGATACCGCGCTTGGTAATCAACGCTCGGGTCGATAGACTCCTGATCATTTTCATAATCGGGTTCCATCTCTTGTGACATATCTTGTGATTTACTGGAGCCCTGGTTAGCGTTATATCCCAGTAATTCCCTTGCATGAGCGGCTTTCAAGTGCTCGTATAATTCCAAAGTTGAACTTAGCGGTTTGCCACATATTTTGCACATTTGAACGGTAGATTTGTGGACATTCTTTCGATGGCGATAGTAAGATTTCTTATCTGAAAATGTGATTCTGCATATAGTGCAGCTAGATCGACTACTGCTTTCCCCGCTAGCGGACGGCGTGGATGTTTCGTTGTTACCACTAGTGCTAGGATTTACAATTCCGTGTTTAGCGCGCTTGTGCTTCCACAAACTGGTCCTAAGCGGGAACCGTTTGCTACATAAGTCACACGAATATGGCATTGTTTCTGGTGTTGATTGTTGAGCATTGTTCGGGAAGTTCGTAAAGTTAAAACTATTAAATTGTGGCGTTGAGAGAACGGCACCATTCTCATCGGGGTTGAATTCCTCCTCTTCCGTGGAAGCTTGCATAGTGTTCTCTTCACTATCATGTCTATCAACTAAAATATCAGCATGCAACACTTTCTTGTGTTTCCATATATTTTTCTTATGCATGAATCCTTTACCACAAATGTCACAAGAATATGGAGCGTTAGGGATGTTGTAATTAGGTTTAAATGATACAAAACCCGGTTGAACCATAGGGTACTGCTTAATGGGTTTCCCAATAATTTGAGGCGCGAATCCCTCTTTGATTGGAGTCGGTTTCTTATTAGTAGTAGGTACTTTAGCGTGAATACGCATATGATTTGAGTAAGCTTGACGACTCTTGAATGCTCTGATACAGATGTCGCAGAAGAATTCCGACTCGGCTGCCGCGACCGCGCCAATTCCTGGATGCGACTGTTGCACATGCTCAGACAGTTTCTGTGGAGTGCTGTAAGAGTTGGGACATACACTGCAAGGATAAAATTTAACCCTCAAGTGAGTGTTCTTGTGCTCTGCCAGCTCTGAAGGACGAAGGAATTTCTTCTCACATTGGTCACAGTGGTGGGCCACCTGGTTATGTTCAGCAACTTGGTGATCAGTCCAGGCATCAACAGTTTCGAATATAGCATTACATTCCGTACAGGAGTAGTGGTACTCCTCTGCTTCCTCCTTCACTATGGACATATCCGGTTCAGCAGGCGGCATGCCTAGTGTTCTGTCAGAATGCTCCATGTAAATGTGTTTGTTCAGTTCAGTAGCTTGTTCGTATTTCGCGTCGCAATGCTGGCAGTAGTGAGGTTTTTCCTCAGCATGTATAATCTTCAAATGTTTCACTAAATTCGGATAGCTGCTGTTTTTCTTTCCACACAAAGGACAGTCTGTTGGTCGACCGTCAACACATTTGCTCTGATTATCCGACTGATCGAAACTGCCCGCGTGGATGGCTAGCGCATGGTCATTGAAGTCCTGCATGTTCCCGAACTTTTCTGAGCACAAATCGCAAGCAACATAAACTGTACAATCACCTTTACGAATATGTTTCTTTAGTAAACTCTTATCTTTGAATCTTGAACGGCAGTGGACACAACAGAGTGGTACCCTTGACTGTCCATCCTCATGGGTATCCAAAACATGCTTCATTATAAACTGTTTCAGTTGGAATTTAGCTGGGCAGAGTTTGCAAGCGTACGACCTGGCATTGAAAATATCTTTGTAAGCTACCTTGACCTCTTTCGGCTCATCTTCGAGAACCAAGTCGTCAGTAATACCATTTTCATTGTAAATAATCTTCCACAAATTGGTGCAAGAATTCGACCTCATATGGCTGAGTAGTGCGCCAATATGTCCGAACGTGATGACACAATTGTAGCATGTGTGTTTTGGTACCTTGTGTCCGTTTTTCTGCAAGTGTTGTATAACAGCTTTTCTGCGCGGATGTTCTCGGTCACAACATAAACAACGCTTCGTGTTGATTTGCTGAATGACATCGCGGTATTTTTGGATAAAGTCTCTTTGGGTTTTCGTAACATATGTTTTGTCCGGGTCAAGTTCCTTAACCTGCTCTTCCTCTTCGATGGTGTCATTGGGATCGACAGTTTCGTCGACCTCCTCCTCTTCCTCAATGACTTCGCTGTTGAACGAGTCACCTTGCAATCCCTCACTTATTTCCACGACGGGCGCTAGAGAAATGGGCAGGTCATCATCGTCTTCTTCCTCGTTTTCGTTATGATTCATTTCTACTTCTTCGTGTTCTCCATCCTCTTGGCCATCATCGTCCTTCATTTGCTCTTCAGGTTTAATATCAACACTATCTTCTTCTTCCATGTTCTCTTGGCTATCAGCTGTATCGTCATTGGCATCTTTCTCGTTGTCGCTCGGACCGCCTTCCATGTTATTGTCGTCATCATGGTCCATATTCTCTTCCCCATCAGCATTTTCCTCGCCATCGTGTTCACTGCTTTGCTGACGAGCTATCTCTATTTCGTTCTCAGAGTCCATATCAACAGTGTCATAGTTTTGATTTTGATTGTTTTGCATTTCTTCATCAATTTCTTCATCGCCTTGCTGCGGATCATCGTATGCATCGGCATCGGGTTCCGTAAGAATAGCTTCAACTTGGAAAGATGCAATTTCAGGCTCAGATATCAATGTTTCTGGACTCTCAGGCCCAGAATTAAGAATTTCTGGTTCTGAGACCAGAACTTCAGGTTTAGAGGTTAACAAAGTCTTCAGAATCTGAGGCTCCTTCTTCTTAATTTGTAAATCTTTGAGTGCTTTTATACGTAGAGGATAAGGCAAATTATTTTGTGTCTTTGACGACGTTTTTATTGGAATGGGTTTCTGTGGCGTGATAACTTTGTTTATGGGCATTATTTTTGTTGGCATGTTCTTGTTCATGAACTGCATCTTATGACTAATAGGATTCGGCATCATCCGTGCTTTGGGGTTGAATGGGTTCGGTCTCAGTTTGGGTTGTAGATGATTTAGGGTTTTTTTAGGAGTAATTTTGTTTGTATATCTGTCGAAGCTGTGCGCGGTAAGTTCATGTCTGCGTGCGTTGTGAGAGTACCTGTAGGAGCGGCCGCAGACGAGGCACAGTTTGGAAGCGAGTTGGTGAATACCTTGGCGAGCGTGCAGGGTCTCGCCAGTAGGCCTCATGACTGTGATGGACACCTCGGGCATATGGGGCATTTTTGGGTAATTTTGTGCAGGCTCGTTCATTTCTTCCTCGTCTTCTTCATTGTTTTCACTCTCCGCACCCTGTAAATGATGAAAAAATTCGAAATAGTATCGAGTATAACAACAACGATTTCTTATAAAATCAATAATATGATCAAAATGTGCTTGTGTGTATTATATGATATTGTGTGTATTATATCAATATGATACATAAATGAAAACTAGATAAAACCATTTATTTTAAAACTATTATTAAAGGAATAATTTGTAACATTTAATGTGACACTTCAATCCCAACCCAACACCTTTGTATTATTCTAAATATTTAATAAAACTCTCAAGTTTTTAACATTAATATTAAAGTTTTCAATGTAGAATAGTTGTTAAACAATTTCAATAATTCAAAAAAAAAGATTAACAAGATAACATAAAATCTTCATCTTCTGATATTTTAAAAGTTATGATATCACTAAACTATGGTTTACATAGATTTAATGCAAAAAATTAGTAACAACAATTGAATATGAATATTTACTTATCTCTATTTTGAGTTTCAAACAACAGTAAAAATATAATCTAATGTGCACACAAAGTACAGATACTGACAGCATGCTCTTTACAAATAAATGTCCCGCACTTTACACAGAACTGTCTGGTTCTCCTATCTCGTTTCGTTGTTTTCACACATATCTTGCACCTTCTCCTATTCTTATAATATGGTTGAGCATTACTGCGTACAAGAGAAAATTTGTTTTTCCTCTCTTCTAAATCATGTATCGGAGAAATTAACATTCTTTCTTCATCCTGTTCTAGTAAGCTTAAAGCCAAATCTTTGATGAATAAGCGACGCTGCGTAACACTCGAGTTTTGGGAGCACCACAATACTTGAGCGTTAACGGACGCAATGTTTAACAAAGTGAAGAACAAGGACAACGTCCAATCATTTGTGTGTTGCATTGTTGTGTAGTAATTCATGAGAACATCCACAACTTCTACCGCTGACTGATTCTTCTTATACACAGAAACAACTGTAGTGTGATTTATATGACCTTTCCTGTAATATCTAGGTTCATTAGTCAATACATTTATGGATTTCCCCTCAGTATTGACATACGATGTCAATGATACTTCATGATCAATAAATCCAGACATGAATGTTCGACATTTCCTGTACTGAGATAGAAATACTGGAGGAATCATATCACTGTTTGGGTGCAAGGCTGCGATAGAATACAACTGGTACTCATTTTTAAGGATATCCATCAGTGAGGAAGAAGTGAACCAACTGTCCATAACAATAGATCTGCCAGTTCCAGCCAAATGCTGAACCAACTTTTTCGTTATCTCCTCGGGGCCGAAGTAAGGGTCAGTGATGACATCTAAGTTGCTCATATAGAATGTGGATGAATCAACTAGCAATATCATCTTTAAGCCTCGCTTCAGCGGCTTCTTATCAATATCGTATCGAAATGGGCAAGGTCCGTAAACTGGCACGATGATCTCATCAATAACTGCGATATTCTCGATCTCATGAGATGTTCTGCAATTCATAGCGAAGATCTCGAATACTTTACGCATACGCTTCATTATGTCGAACTGTATAATGCTGTTGTCGTCCTCTTTATCGAAGCTCACGTTTTGAAGCAGGAATTTGAACCTTTCGTATTTCATGATATTTCTGATGCAAGGAACACCACATTCACTGTTCCAAAGGTCACTACAATTCTGATGTGTTGGCCGCATTACGCCGTGCAGATACAGAATACCGATAAGCGTTTTAATTTCGCTGACGCTCGTTGACTCCGTGAAACTTTTCCCATTTGTCACAATATTGTCATTAGTAGAGGCAACAATCAACTCTAGTAGGTCATCAGTGAATAACAACTGCCACGCATTTTTAGGTCGTGGACAATGTTTACGGACTTCGGGTTTACGTTTCCTGAGTTTGAAAGCTTCTTTCACTCTGGCATTATTTACAGAAGTTGATAGTTTTGGAACTTTTGACATAACTTGTTTATTTTTGCATATATACCCGCTTTTGCTATTAACATAACTGTCATCAATTTCTGTTTGGAGTTCGGCTTCGGTATCAGAGTCATGGTCAGAATGCTGCAAAACATCACACTCTTCCCTTGTCTGCAGAGAGTCAATCACCTCATTGTCTTGAACCATGTCCAAAATTGCATGGACCCGGTGCCAATCCGTTCGCGGATCCACACATTTCTGTGGATGAAATTAATTCAATTGAACTATTCTCGCACGGGTATTCTTCACATATTAAATTGGCCACAACATTGGGTATCAAATCACTAAGATTTTAAACAAAAAACAACAAAGTATTTAAATCTATGTATAACATAAAACTAAAATTTAGAATGAAGTGTCATATTAAATGGGAGTATGTGATACAAAACAAGCGCTTGTTTCATTCAATGATAAACTATATTGGGCATGTAATCTCTACCTTATCACTTCTTGGTGTGAGCCCCAATGAAGCCAAGATTGGGGGACCTTCAGGTTGCACTTTGTTTGAGTAGCCGGCATTCTGAAACATTATGATAAATTAAAAGACATTTTTAAAACAAATAAAAAACAATTACAATTATTTGTATTGATTGGATCATTGAATTTTCAGTATGTTAAGCAAAAACAAAAGAATGAGACTAAATTAAGTACATAGTTTTCGATTACATCAACTATAGCAAGTGAATGTAAGAGAAGTCAGGTACTTGTGTGCAAGGCATAGAGGACTCTTAGCACACCGCAATGTAATACAATGTTTAACATTACATAAACCAGAATGCCATAATGATGAGTGAAGGTTATTTGAATTTGAGTGAGGAATAAGAGGAAACAGTAGAAAAACCTCACTGAGCTAATGCAACATGTAATCATTCCCATAAACTGGGCCATACAAGGAAAACAAAACAGTAACGGTTAAATTTCATTCTGGACTTATCATAAACACACAGCATTCATGGCTGGCTCATTATCACTTCACACAAGTTCCCTGTGTGTAATTTACTTGACAACTGTTCACATGTCCTTGACACCAATGAGTAGCAATGTCTTAGTAGGTACATGTTGGCCAGACCAGAGTGTCCATAAACTTGTACTGCATAGCTCTACTAGATAACAGCATACTATTCCAAAGTACTTTGCTGACTCATACATACCTCAGTGACAGGATATGACCCATCAATGACCACTCCATCATCATAAGCCTCATCAGACAGTGGTTCACTTTTTATTTTCACCTGAAAATACATATTTCCATCATAATAACAATCACAAAATGATAACTGACAGTTCCAAGCTCAAATATCTAGAAAGATAAACCCACCTCTTCTAGTTGGTTACCATCTTTTAGAGACAGTAGTTTGTTTTGTGTCCTTTCACATACATTTTTAAAAACATGCCAGTTATTGACATTGTCCATGCATTTCCTGCAGACATTGGTGGGCAGGTCGTCATTTTCGTTTATCTGAAAAGCAATCATACGTAATCATTGTACGGTGGGCAAACAGGCGCCCTCCACGACGCGCGAGCTCGTTTCATCAGAACGAACGAGGCGAAACCGCGCCTCGTGTATAGATAGCTACGGCGAGGAGAAACTAAGTAGGTAGGCGTAGGTATAACCGAGCGCCGGCGAGCGGCTACTCCTCGACCGAATAAGTAGAAGCGAGTCGAGTGGCAGCCAGCGAGCCCCTCGAGGGTTAGCGCTCGATATACGCACACAAGTATAGCGCACTCACGCCGACAGCGACGCTCGACCCGTCCGAGGGACGAGCTGCAGGCTGGTCTCGTCCGATAAATCAATACGCCCGACGGCCAAGCCAACGCGACCCATACCTAGCGATACGCAGCCCCCTCCCGATATGACCCCCGGGAATAATGCCAACCCGACCCTCATGATATGCGCCATTCCTCGCCGGCTGCACGGAATGCGACGCGACGCGGCCACGAACCGAGCGATAGCCGTGGTACATTACAAAATGGTGGACGATCTTACGACATCTCCACCTAAACGCGCTGCCTGTCATTGCTCGAACCGAGGCGGATGACGAGTTCTCACGTATGCCGAGGGTCTACTTTCACTCAAAACTTCACTGTATCACTTATTTTACACATTACGTACCTGTACGGACACACAATCCTTGATTTTCAAAGCGAGGACGGGAGGTTCCGAGTCATCCGAACTGGTGGTAGGAAAAATCGGCAGTAATTCGCCTCGAGATGACAAGCACAGTCTACAAACACGATCATAGTTCACATTCATTGTAAATAAACGATATTTTGAAGGTATTATCACCTTCCACAATCTTTAAAAAAGGGACGCCATGTCACCACGAGCACTTCAACACAAAGCACTGCACATCGTTCTTGCTAGAGCACGAAAGCGGCTGATGATGAGGATGAGAAGTCGATAGGTTCACTCGGGACGGCTGGTTCGAGTCGGCGACCACCTGTCGTTCTGCGCATGTGCGCGTAAAATTGCGTCAGGGTGGCCAACATGACAAACACAAAATGTAGTTTATCTCAGACTTCACAAACCTTTTAGTTGAATTCATATTTACATATATAAGCTATATCTCAATTTATAAGATATTCGAATGATTTTCATGTAAGTAAAATAAAAAATAAGTGTAGTTTTTTAGGCTTGCGTCAACATTCAATGTCGTTTTAGTGACCATGTAATCGGAACATCTGTTTTATAGTTTTCAAAGAACACAAATTAAAACACAGGGATCAGATTATTCATTAAAAGAAAACATAATTGACACATTAATACTTTTGTCTGCTGTCAAAACACTTAAAACATTTTTTTTAATGGTGTAGTACATATTCACTAAATGTTTTGATATATTTCTACTTGTGACGTTCATAATTTGCAATAAAAGTTTAAAATTGTAACGTATTTGCGATTGATTGATTGCGAGTGATGATTAGTGAGATATTATCTCACTAATCATTAATCGCATATGAATACGTAATAATTTTAATGTAAAAATGTTCAAACAGCAGATGTTAAAATACTCGTGCAAAATTGTTTGCGATCCCTGCGTCGTGTAACAAAAGTAGCTCTATCTCTTTCTAAACCAGTACAGTCAAGGCGGTAGATTCAAACTTCGGATAACTTCGCTCTATATTTGTAATGGCGGGAGAGTCCAAAACTCTGACTTTTGTTTATTTTCTTTATTAACATAATATTATTATATATATTTTTGTTAGTACGAATGTGGAGGTACGCATTTTATTAGGCATTTAAAAACAAGAATTATTAGATGAAATGACGCTGTCGATGAAAACAACTAAAAATGCCCAAGTTGTCGTAAAACAAGGTAGTGCCAACTTTATGAGTGTCTATTAAACAAACAGAATAGAAAGAAATTAGTTTGGTTCATTCATGGAAAGGTGGGGAGGACAAAATTATGAATGAAAACGTAAATGTTTGTTTACTATGCGTCAAATATTGAAGGAAAAAGTACAAAATTGGGTCATTGACCCTACAAGTCGAGCACTTTGCAAAAAAGTGAGCGAAATTCTTAGGTAATTGACAATTTTAGTAGTATTTTTCTAGATTCTGGCACACATAAACAGAAACCTATTTCCTATTCTTTCTTCTGAACGTATGTATAAGTACGTACCTTTGTTTAGGCATTATTTCTGCATGACGTGGGCAGGTATAGGTAGGCACATACATATAACTACATACATGTCATAAGTAACGTACGTAATTACGTATCTATACCTACTTACCTACTGCGTCGGTACCACGAACCTACCTTCATAATAGAGTATACCTACAGGTAATACCTACCTAGTCAGAGTAAAAGATTTTATGGATGCGTGCGGTACGGAACTGAAGAAGCTCGTGGCTTAATAATAATAGGGATTACGATTAGTCAGCTAAACAAAATATGTTTCTGTTTAGTCCGCCAGTCAGTTAGATAAGTATCGAAAAATATTGGAAACGACGTGTTTTTTGTTTTATCAAATTAATAAAAATTGACGAAAATAAAACGTGTCAAAGATCATGAGTGGGGGGCTTGTGACGTCACACTTGAGTAAAAAATGTACTCAAATGTGACGTCACATGAGTTTTCGAACCACTACTATCGTCTTCATTTTTTGTTTACGTGAAAAACGAAAAAATATGTGTCCAATATTTTTTGGAAATCTATCTGACGGACTAATTAGATTTTTTTGTCATCTACCACATATTAACAGCCCCACGGATCGCACGATTGCCAAGCACGGTGCGTGGATGGATGAACGTCCATTACATAGGTAGGTACTGAGTTAGTTCCCTCCGTGCCTCGGAAAGCAAGATAAGCCTTTGGTGAGGCTGTATTTTGTAGATCTTTGTAGTAGTGGGTCGTTGTCGAATTTTTGACGGACGAAACGCAATCGTTTCCCCGACGACGAAAACGGTTCGTCGTCGCAACGTCCACCACAAGATCTTTGACAGTCGTTCCTACAGGTAGTCAGTGGCTCAAAAGTCGCCAACCAGCCTTACCACAGGGTAATCGTATTACCCAGTACTAACTGCACTGAACTGGTATAGTCGACCCCAACATAGTTGGGGAAAGGCAGATGATGATGATGATCGCTTGTTCCCATTGGTCTAGTGGTAGTAAGCTCTCTGCTGAGCACGAGGTCCTTCCTAGCTGGGTTCGATTCCCAGTACGGGAAAAGTACGTGTTATTGGGCTATTCCTTCTTGAATTTTCGAGTAGCTGCTACGGAGTCTGGATTTGTGCCCGGTCGATGGTAATAAGCGCGCCCCTATTACATGATGGGACATACATGACTTAACTGATGAAATGTTTGTGTTTTTAGAGGCAGATAAGTTTAAATTGAAATAAAACACAGAAACATGGACGGGATGATATCCGTGATTTTCCGTCCCACCCGCATACCTCTTCAGTATTCCCGCGATCATGATGCTTGCAACAGCGTCGAAATATCGGGAGCTCATACAATCTAAGGAAAATCACGGATATCATCCCGTAAGTAGGACTTTGAAGTGTCATGGTTTTAATATCCTTAGAATTGTCTTAATTTCACTAATAATGTTATGCCATTATGTTTGAATATGATTACGGGCATTTGGCCCAAGTAACGTAACCTAACCCTTCGAAGATTACAGTCGGCAGCAGAGGTGTTAAGTAATAACAAAAAAAACTGCATTACGTGCATACAAAAGTGCAGTAGGTAATAAATGAAACGGCTCATGATGCTGAGTTTTATTAAAAAAAACAATAGGCTTGACGACAGTATCAAAAAATTGCAAAACTATTTAGTCCGTCAGTTAGTGTATTGGAAATTAATTGGACACGTATTTTTTGTTTTTGTAAATCAATGAATATTGACAAAGATAAAACGCATCAAAGCTCGGGAGTGGCGGCTCGTGACGTCAGAACTAGCTAAAAATTATACCATGGCGTGACGTATTGAGAATTTTAAAAGCGTCGTATCTCCGTCAATTTTGGTTTACGTAACAAAAGAAAAAACATGGGTCAAATATTTTTTGATAATCTAAGTAACGGACTAATTAGATTTTTTTTTTGTCGTCTCGCCTATTCTATAATATCGTAGATATTGATGTACTTATGTGAATTTTCAATTGATCTGATCTGTTTGGTCTATAGAATCCATGGTGTATATTTCGTGTTCCGCATTAATGATGACCCTTTTACTTACCTACGCCGTGTAATGTAGCATATATTATAAGTAACGACGTCGGATGGACGCGCGCTCCATCCAACCAAGTTACAAGTAGTTGCGTCTAAATTACTGGTCTGGTTATAATATAGGTAGGGTACTAGCACAGTAAAAATATAACTAGGGTGCCGTGCCGTTCCCATTCACTGGGGTTCTGAAGGCGCGCGTCTTGGGGTTCATTATTGTTCCCCTTTCAACGGCCTTTGTAGTGAAACTAGTGTAATAATGATAGGTATTTTATTATTAATATTGTACGCATGGCTTTCGTTTGTGAGTTTGTTAGCGACGCGCGTAAGGTAGGTGGTGGCTTTATCAAAATAAAGCTATTTACTTCTCATGCTCTAAACGTACACCAATATAATATAGCCCTACGAAGCGGGACTAAAGTGACCACTTTAGTCTAGGGCGGGAAAAGTTAGTTAGTTTTTTTATTTCCTTCATGTGACATAGACAAACTCAAACAGCCAGTAAATATACTATTATCTGTGGAGTGTGGACCATCTTCATTGCGAAATGTTGAGAGTTTTAGTTCCATGGTTTTTTCGCAAAGAAGGTGGCGCCATGTGTTTTAAATTGTTAATCTGTGACTGGTTTAGAAGAAAAAGGCAATTTACAACAGTGTAAACACTTGTTTGCAAAACTCGTTGACCTTTGTGGACGGACGCGCGTTGATAACCGCGTGTGGACGCCGCCGTTGTAAACACGTATTCCATAGTGTAAACGCTTGTTGTAAACCACGCAAGGGCAGTTGCGCAGCGGCAACCGTTGCATGCGCACGCCATCATCATCTACCTAGCCTTTTACCTATATTGGGGTATGGGGTCTGCTTCCATTCTAACCGGATGCAGTTCCGAGGCACGGAGGAAACTCGGTAAGTATATAATGGGTGATCACCCATCCACGGACTAACCTAGGCAAGCGCGGCTTAACCTGAAGATTGACCCAAGCGGCTGTTATTATTTAGCCACGTTGCGTGCGCACGTATGCACGAATATGGCGTTTACGCGGGAAAAAGAAGTATCAGCGAACTCCATATTGCAATGCGTGTTGTGTGCTTCCAAACAAAGACTCGACAATACACTGATGTGGGAGCCTTGTTGTAAACCAGTGTGGACGCAAACACCAACCGTGGGCTCCACAAGCCTCCCACCAAGGTGACCCCTGTGGGAAGCTGGTTTACAACTGTCTGGCACGGGCTTAAACGCCAACTAATTATACCCTCGGTTTCATTGACTCCCTCGCACACCTCTGGAATATTATGGCTTCGTTTAGTCCCTCGATATAAAATATACTATTATTTGTCAACGTGTTACGTACTTTTACATTATGTAAATTTTAAAACAATAAAATAATACCGGACCTTTTTGTGAATCGGACATGCGAGTCGGTCTTTTTTTTAGGGTTCCGTTTCCGTACCAGCACTATTGTTCGCAGCGCTGTCTTGGTTTTTTATTTGGTCTGAGTGAGCAATAATTTTTGCGTACCTACTTACAGTTACTTAGTTTGATGTACAGAATAGGCAAGACGACAAAAAAAATCTAATTAGTCCGTCACTTATATTATCAAAAAATATTTGACCCGTGTTTTTTCTTTTGTTACGTAAACCAAAATTGACGAAGATACGACGCTTTTAAAATTCTCAATACGTCACGCCATGGTATAATTTTTAGCTAGTTCTGACGTCACGAGCCCCCACTCCGGAGTTTTGATGCGTTTTATCTTTGTCAATATTCATTAATTTACAAAAACAAAAAAATAGTCCATTAATTTCCAATACTCTAAGTCTCTAACTGACGGACTAAATGAGATTTGCAATTTTTTTATACTGTCGTCATGCCTATGCTTGGTTGACGGCTTCATGAAGGGTTTGTTTACATGTGTTTACACCTTGTATGGGTAATATTTTGCATGGGTATTGGGTAATGACGAGCAAGCATAGCTCGACCGACACCCTTTCTTTTTATACAGTTACTCAGGCTGTACCAATAGGTACTTACAGCTTTCCTTTGCCTCGCCTGCGCCGCCTCGCTGCCTCGCTAATGATTGTGGTTGTTCCTTTCACCAACTTCCGTCTCATTATAGTCTATCCTACTGTTCTTTAACAGTTGGTTAACTTCTGATTGGGCATCACTGAGAAAAGTTTAATGTTCATATTCGTATGATACCTAAGGTTGATCACAGTCGCTTGAAAGAATATCCGCATTGAATTCAGCCACATAAGGTTTGTTTTCGGATGAAGACTAAGACAAGTCTAATTACGCTCTATACAGCGTGTACCAGAAAGTTGTGGTTACATTTTAGGATGTGATTCAGACCATCAAATTGAACATAAATTTCTCCAGAAGACAACTAACAAAATCGTAGGTAAATGATAAATAAGTAAGTAGGAGTACCTAGTGTTAAGTTGCTATTTTGCTCAGGTAGAAATGTTGAATTAACATCAATAGAAATGGGGATTTGAATAGATTTATACTTTGAAGTTAGATTTAGATATAGAAGTTTTTCCCTGTAACCATTGATTGTAGTTATGGTGGAGAACGTCTAGGAAAAAGAACTAAAAAACGCCTTACTGACATAAGTTTAGGACATAGGTAGGTACCTGGGAAATGAGTAAAGCGCTTTCAAAGGTAGTTTTAATAAGGAACCCTAATAAATGAAGCACGAATTAATTAATTGGATGTATTTATTATTTCAGTACAAGCAACATTCAACGCCACACAACATTTAAACAAAATTGCAACGACAATTGAATATTATACAATTATGTACTTTACAAGTAGGTACTTAAATATTATATTAGTTTTATCATCACTGTGTCCATCATCATCATAATTTTATACATTATTACTAGATTGATGATGATTATTATTTAAAATGAGATGCAGTGAGAAGAAGTACAAATAATGTAGCAGAAAAGATTATTTATATAGTTTGTTGTAAGTAACAAACAGGTTAGTAAAAGTTTTCTGAGTTTATACAGTATCATATAATTTGTTAGGGAAACTCTGCAGACGTGATGCGTGATAAGTACCTACTTTTACCTCGATGACTAAATTAACAGATAAAACGAATAAAATCATCACACCATTTTCTTTTTCGTTTTATCATATTTATCTATACATATAATAAAATCGTTGAGACCAAAAAATCTGTTCATTGAAGATTAAAAAAAAAAACCAGCCAGGGTGACTTGAAATAAGTAACTGAACATATTAAAACCATTTAAAATTTTTTTGTTTGTTTGTTTGTTTGTTTGTTTGAACGCGTATCACGTAAAAACTGCTGAACCGATTTTGTTGAAATGTTCACAAATCTGTTTAAATACATTCAGAATAACATATAGGCTATAGAAATTTTGGATTTTTTTGGAAAAAGGGGGTGAAAAGGGGGGGTAAAGTTTGTATGAAAAAAAAAATTAGATTGTTCTAGAATCATGAAACTCAGAATAAATACTTATTAATAAAAATAAAGAAATACCTGTCTTAGCATTTTTTTTAAATCTCATCCAGAGGCGCAAAAAAGAGGGTTTTGTGTTTAAAATTAATAAACTTCAAACACCTATACAATCAAAACCAATGAAGTGTAACCTTTTAAAGTTGCTACATATACTCCATATCTAATACAGGTAAATATAATTTCTCAGTTTTCTTGAAATTTGATTTTTGAGGTGAATACGCACAAAATAGCGGAACTCAAGAAAATCAGCTTTCCTCAGTTTAAGTAGTTGGTACGAAATGTTTGTGCGCGCATCACGTCAAAATTACTGCATAGGCTTCTTCAATATTTAAACTATATATTATCACGCTACTTCCTTAAGGGGGTAGGCAATTTTGCATTATTTCCGTATACTTCAATTGTTTGACGTTTCAGTCATGACGTAAGTACATGAGAACGGCTATTTGTGGCTTATGTCAACGAAGTAAATAGCCTTGCAGTTTCATGACCGCTCTGTAAACTACGGGGTTGCAGGTTCAAACCCTCCAACATTATTTTCACTTTTTGTGATTTGTTTAATTTTTTTTTTTGATGCTGTGAGATTTCCTATATTTCATTTTGTATAAGTTGTGTGCATTTCTTATTTTTTTCGTGAAATATTTTTCCAAAAAGTAATAGAGTAGTACATAAGGAAGAAGAATACAATCATGCTACCCCCAAATAAATTGGGATAAGGGCAGGAGTATGATGATGAGGATGATTTCTCCAAAAAGAAGTAAAGCGAACACCAGAAGCCTGATAAATCCACGTGTTCTTGCCGTGCAAGAACTGTGCTATGCTATTCGCAATAATCAATAATCCATACGCAGTTTACGTAGATTATATTTACAGCTAAATTGTTATTGGCCTCATATCGTGTTTTCGGGCGGGAGGAGACGCCCGGGTTCTTCCATTGTGAGGATCGACCGGAGGCCACGGTGGAGCACACTGTGGAGGTGTGCCCCACTTGGGCGGAGCACCGCCGTGTCCTCGAAGCGGCGATCGGCGGCGGCGACCTCTCTCTCCCAGCCCTGGTTCAATACATGGTCCGGAGCGAGACGGAATGGGATGCCATCACCTCCTTCTGCGAAGCAGTCATGCTAGCGAAGGAGGTGGCGGAAGGTGAGAGGGAGAGATCCTCACGTCCCGGCCACAGCGGGAGACACTCCGGGCGTCGGGAGCCACGTATTGGCCCCCGGCCACTGTAGGCGCGGGCCTGTGGACGAGGAGCTATGGGCTAGCTCGCCGTCCGTCCGTCTCATGACGACAGGCCGTGTCGACGGAGCGTTCGTGTTCTACGCGCGCCTCAAAGAGAGTCAGGAAAAAAGAAGGGGTCCGCAAGGGCCGATGCCTGCCGGGGCTGCGGGACTATTCGAAAGAGATACCGTGGCCCCGGAACACAAAGGGCGATGAAGGAACATGGATGGGTTTTAGTCAGTAAAAGTCTGACACTTCCTCCTGCTCCGGGAGGAGTCATTTGATGATTTCCCATCCGAAAAAAAAAGCTATATCGTGTTTGGGCTCATTCATGCACCTTGATGAGAACTTTCGACCTAGCTGGAGTACCTATGACTGTCATCGAGTGTCTAAGGATGAAAACCTAAGGCTGTCGAGGGAAGCCCCAAATTGGAAAAACATAGTAAAATATTTTAACGATGATTGCATATAATTCCGAGAAATTAAATTGTTACCTACTTGAATCTATACTTATTATTATAAAGGAGAAAAGTTTGTTTGTTTGGTTGGTTGAACGCGCTAATTTTAGGAACTACTGATTCCAGTTAAAAACATCTTTTAGTGTTGGATAGCCCATTTATCGAGGAAGGCTATACGTTATATAACATCACGCTACAATCAATAGGAGCGGAGCATCAATGAAAATTGTTGCAAATACAGCGAAAAATTTTTGAGAGCTTCCTTTCCGTGCGCTGCGTAAACGGTTAAAGTTACTCAACAATCATACATGTATGACGGGATTGTTCCTCTTAAAAAGTCCGCTAAAGCATATTATCTGCATTTTTTTTAGGTTGACTCACACTCTCTCTAAGCCACTCTCTCTCTTACGTAACGCAGACGAAGTTGCGCGGGTCAGCTAGTAACAAATAAATCTTAACCCATCACGCCTGCGAAGTTTCGCTACCTAAGTAATAGCCATGGAGAACATAAAAGTACAATTACTAAAATAATAGAAATCAGCTTTTCTTATTTCAGCCATGAAAACCTACATGGTACTTACCTATGAAATGGAAAAACCAACTGTAACTTAGGCTTAAGTTAGAACAAAGACTTTTTTATCTAATAGAAGGTCCTTTTAACCTTTTCAGGAGAAAGCCTTCTGTTAAGACAAAAAAGTAAGCTTTTATTTCAGGATAGCTTACAAGTCAGGTTTTCCGCTTAATCGCCCCACGTTCAAAACCGTATTCTCCTTATGAAGATTATCCTCTTACGACATAATAACAAGAAAAAGATTACTATATTGTCCTTTTAATGTAATATCTGTAAGCAATCTTTAATGTTTAATATGTCGAAGATACATGTTACATATTACTTATCTGATTTTCGGACATATTGTATATAAGTATTAGCACAAAGAAGCATTTTGATACGAGAATGATTCTCTTTGAGTCATTTTCTTAGATATGTTATATTGTAATGTCATACATGTATAATAATATATTGTATACACTGATTAGTAAGTATATGTATTTTAATAATAAAGATATTAGTTATCACAGGGATAAGGGTTTATCACTTAGTTTCTACTTTTCATTAATGTATATAATTATGGGGTGTGTAGTTTTAGAACTCGGGGAACTTCCTGGAACTACGTGATATTTGGTAAGAGGATGTTTATGTTTGAGATCAAAACCAATCGAATTAAAACACCACAATGTATGTGCAATTTACACCTCTCTTAATTTGACATGTAGGCTACCCACAGGCACAGAATAGATAATAGTACTACCATAGGCTCCAAGTAGGTAGCGGCAGCAAGGACGCGGCGATAGCTCTGTTTCTCGCTCCAACAAATGATGGGTCTGAGCGACAGAAAAGGATATGTTTATGAAAGAGTGGGATTCCGTGTTGCCAGATGATTCAACCCTAACAAGTAACCCAGAACGGCGATTTTATGAGCAAACAAGGAGCATAGTCTACGTTCTACGTAGACTATGCTGTGGTCTCGCTGATTAAATTGGCCACTATTGCTATTTTGCTGTAGGTGTTAGTAACATAATTATTTCTTCAATGATTAATCCTGGTGGCCTTTACCTCCTGCTCCACACATTTATTTATTTTTATTCATTAACACATACATTTGTTTTAACAGGTAAGACCCAAGCTAACAAAAGTAGGTGGCCATTCATTTGTTTCCTACAAAAATAAAATTAATAACTTTTTATGAACACACGGTGACTTATTATAAAACCGTGTGATAGATTTTCCGTGAGAAAATATGCAGTTGCCACACTACTTGGCTTGTTTTTGTTTTCTCGGAAACCACTGCTTTAAGTACAAACAATACGATATCTTATTAATCGATTAGGTACAACTCTACCAGTGTAAATATTTTCCAATAAATATGTTTTATCAAAGTACATTTTACAAAGCCTTTTGATTTACCTAACTAAACTTTTTTTTTTAGGACTAAGAAAACATAGCAAAGAAAAATGTCTTATTGAAAGGTTTTATGCTAACCATCAAGGGTAGTTCTTCGGAAAAAACAGGAAAGCTAGGAAAGGAAGTACCTATACAGTTGGGTGTTTAAGTACACCTACAGTACACCTTTTCATTATACATACGTAGGTAATTATTATACATTTATCTATAAACAATAAGTACCTTATCAAAAATTACAATAGAAGTCGGTACTCTAAACTATTTTAAAACCAATATTTATATTTGTCACATCATAGAACTGTCCAACGCATGCGATATTTTCAACACCTTAAAAACTGAGAAATCATAAATTCACGAATTTTTGGTCCACATTCTGAATTTGAATTTGCCGCGAAATTACGAACATGGCGGGCACGAAGACCGTTGTTCCTGTGTTGGCTGCGCGCGCACCGTCAGCCTCGAGGGGTCGACGGGGTTCGCTTTCGCTACTAGAGAGCGTGCCACATGGGCAAAGGCAGCTTCGACATTCAGTCCGGTTTTGGCTGATGTCTCCATAAACGATACTTGGTATTCTCTCGCTAAGCGTTGTCCCTCCTCCCGCCTCACCGCCCTCTCTAGGCCGCTGTCGGATTTGTTACCTGCAAGCACAATGTTACTCAACCTCCGCTCATGTGAACTTATTCAGAATTGAGGGGACAACCGTATTATTCGTGACGGTTATGTCAGTTTCTTTGTATTAGCATAGGAATACCAGTTACGTTTTTTTTTTGGACGTTGTAGGTACCACTACCATTCATTTGCCGGGATTATTTAAATCAGATCTTCGATCATTCAAATTAATGTTAGAATTGAAGTTGTCTAAATAAAAAGTTGTCCTGGTACCTACACAGTCAGGGTGGAATACTTAGTGGAAACCGTTTAGCTATAAAGAGTGGCAAGGATAAAATCTGATTCTAGAGCTTTTTCAAGAATATAAGATAATTAGAAAATCACCTAATAACATGATGACGACGTCGTCCTGCGCATACTCCCGAATCTCCCCGAGCCAGGCCCGAATATTGTCGAAGCTGATCTTGTTCGTCACGTCGTACAGCAACAGTAGGGCTGGTGGACAAGAGCATTGTGATTAATTAAAACAAAATTCACAAAGCAGGGCATTGGTGTTCCTCAGGGACGAAACAGCGAAATCAAAGCAGAATTCCGCTTCCTTTTACAAAAATATGTATTACTAGCGGACGTTGCGCGGTTTCACTCCCGTGGGAGTACGGGGATAAAATATAGTCTATGTTACTCTCTGTTAATGTAGCTACTAGCTATCCATTGCTGAAAGAATTGTTCAAATCGGTCCAGTAGTTTTTAAGTTTATTAGTTACATACAAAAATACAAATCTTTCCTCTTTTTATTAGTAAGTATAGTAGAAGTAAGTATAATGGTTACGGCCAATAGCCGAAGTACAGTCGTGGTCTTTTCCGCCTGATCAGTTAAATTGTTTTTCGCTTACTTAAATCATGCGGAGGTGCCGAGCCACGCTCCCAGTTTAGGCCTATTAGGAAAGCGTCAATTTGGCGCGCAAAATATCAATACCTCTCGAGTGGCGTGCGTCGTCGGTGCGCTCGGCCGATCGGTATTGTCTTTCATTCATTATTTCTATACAAAGTCAACGGGGCGGGGCTAGAGAGCGTTTCTATGTTGCGAGTGCAAGCAAAAATTAGCTTAGTGGTGATCAGGCAGGAGTGTCCTTGATAGTACGGCTACATCTAGTTTTAGCCGGCTACAACTAGGTGCAGCCGACCCCACGCGGTTAAACTTAGATCTATCCTTTTTTCTTCGGTTAGAACTAGGTTAAGCCTTCATCATATAGCGGCTAGAACTATTTGCAGCCGCACATCGGTGGTTAAACTTAGGTGTATCCTATTTATCATCGGCTAGAATTAGGCTCCCAGTTCAGTTAAGCATTTTGGTTTTGTTTTGAGATTCTTATCTTGCGATTCTTTCCAGCTGATGGTAAATGGGATCCACCTAAGTTTAACCACCGGTGTGCGGCTGCATCTAGTTCTAGCCACTATGATGAAGGGTAAACCGAAGAAAAAAGGATACATCTAAGTTTAACCGCATGGGGCCATGCACCTAGTTGTAGCCGGCTAAAACTAGGTGTAGCCGCACTTCGGCTATTAGCCGTAACATAGATATAGACAAAATGTGTAAGTTTGTTTGTATGTTTGAACGTCTTAGCGGCTGATCGGATTTGGGTGAAATTTTACACATGATGGGCCTGGGTTAGACATAGCCGGCGAAGGCGAGTCCTGAAAAGGGTGGTCTAAAATTAATAAAACCGAATGTGCGATGGCGAGCAGGTGTTCCAACTCTGTATCGTGTTTTTTGGTTGGTACACCTAGAGATCTCCCAGACCTATATGGAAGGGATCAATGTATTTTATTCTTATTTTAAAACTTAGTGGCACCAACATCTGCGTTTAATACCTACTTCTAAAAAAAACACTTATGAGCTGTATTTTTATTTTATATCCTATTTTATTCAGTACACATCTGTTAGATAATGTCGTTAAAAACCCATATGATCTCGATTAGGTACATTGGATTTATATCTTTGACTATGAGACTTACCTATAGTACCTACCTACTTAGGCACTTTAGTTAAGTTGACGAAACAAGTAGGTAGGACCCTCTCTTAGCTCTTATGTGCTTATTCCTTGGTAGGAATCTAGAGCAATAGGAGCTACCCAGGTACTAGGCTACCAGAACGCACCAGCTTAGCTACTTGTGGGTCGTGTTACGCAGAATGTTTGTTATCGCAAGGTTTATACGCTATCGCACAGCACGATAGCGAAATTTACTACCCTACCTTTCATAAATATAATTTTATCAGGCTGGCGATGGCGTTCTTGTTGGCCGGTTCTCTTCAATAACTAACTTCTATGCCTATTTTATTACTCAAAAAAGAAGTACCTAGGTAGGTACCTAAATCCAATAGACTCGCGACACAAGAATAGAGGCCTAAAATGAATCAATTAAGAACAAGCCCGATAAGGATACCAGACTAAGTTAATGACATGATGTGGCTATGACTGGTTGAGTGTGGCCCAATCTAGTTACACACGTGTGCGAATGCGTGATCCGGTTTGCCGCCTCAGAAACGGGTCGAGACTCGAGGCCAAGCCTTGGCAGTTTCTATGCTCCTGTCATACATGTAATTTGGTGCATAAGTAGCTCCGGCTCCAGATAGCAAGAAAATGAACTACCGAACGGGCCTAAATGTCAACTACTTTACTGGGAATCGTTATACAGCATACAGCATAATGTAGGAATGAAACCCTCGTGACATTTCACATCGCGCATAGAATTCTCAGAAGGTGGCGCAAACGTGAAACGTGCCACCATGTGGAAGTTATCAGCGGTCATGAGATGAATGGAATTTGGTTTGCAAAGTTTTGCCGATAGATGGCGCTACGTGTTATGAATCGGGATGATTGAAATATTAAAAATATCTAGAATTCACAAAATAAACTTAATACTTTACGTTATTCTTTCAATCTTTACACAATAATCATTAAGATAAAATATATTACCATGTGCGTCCCTGTAGTATGCATGCGTCACGCTACGAAAGCGCTCTTGCCCAGCGGTATCCCAAATCTGAAGTTTCACCTTGATGCCGTCCACAGTGACTACCTTGTTCTGCGGACAGATGGCGTTAGTTGTACTGAATTGTAAGTGAATTTTATGAATAAACATTTCGTTGATAAGAAAGTAAAACATTATTAAATAAAGAAAATATGCCACAAACTCAACACGACCATGTTATACAAACAGGTATAATAGTACCTGGTTAACAACATAACAAATAAACGTCGATAAGTTTTTCTTAAGTATACCTAACTGTACTGTGTGCTTAGCTGTTTCACAACCTATTGTGTAGGTTATTACATAAGTAGGTAGTTACCTACCTAACTGTTATAAAAAATAACAATAGTAGACAGTTCTTAATCAAAGTAGGTAATTAAATAAAATGCTAATGAGTCACTTTTTTCTCGTCTCATAAAAACTTGGACATAAACTTGTTATTGGCTACTCAGCCACTTTTTCTAGCCCACAAAGATAGCTGCAATAAATCAAACTGCAAAAACCGAACAAGCAGAAAAAAAAACCTTTGCAACAATAAATCACTCAGGCGAGCAGTCGATTCAATCACAGCTGTCATGGGCAAGGGGCGGGAACGGAAAAAGCGCGCCAAACTTCGAACACCAATAGCGTCGCGGCGAACCGGTCGCGTGCAGCCACTCACTGGCCCATTTGAACTTGGAACCCTTGACGGTCATTAATTACTTTTTTTTTGCGAGAATTAAAAATAATATGGCATTATTAACTTTTTGCCTATTGATATTCGATTTTTTGCGCTTCGTTTCGATGAATAAAACTTGATTGATAAACTTTTTGCTGAACATTGCAGTTGACTTTTTCTGCTTTTTTTTGTTCGTACCGTTATTGAGTAGGTGGATTAACATTCGTAATTGTTATTAAAAGTTTGTTATCACATTGAATTAACTTTTTTTGTGAACAAAAACCTGACAATTGGTTTCTAGCATTTAATAAACGCCGACTGATATGTTTTTTCTTTAATGATGTCTTTTAAATGCCAAAGGCGAGGAATGAGTTATTCAGATTACAGTCTGCACGTGCAACGTGAGTCATTGTACCCGGAAGTCGATCCCGACGGTGGATATGTAGTTTCCTGCGAGGAATGTGCCGTCCCGGAAGCGGACTAGCATGCAAGTCTTGCCGACGCCGCTGTCGCCGAGTAGCATTACCTGCGAAGATTACAATGTTTATTTAAATGTCGAAGATCGAAATCAAAACAAAAAACAATAGAATAACCAATATGCAATTTCTTCAGGTTCTATCAATGTTTTAGGACAAGATGCTCTAGGGTGCCTACGAAGAAAAAACTGCCTATTTTAGTTATTAACCTAGTTAAAATCTAGCTTTGACTAGTAGTGGAAATACATAGTAAATACCCCGTCAGTAGGTACTTACGTCCAATGCGCATAAAGTTGATGCTGATGGTAATTGGACTAAAAGCGGAACTGATATCTTAGACGCTTATTAGACATATATACGATTGGTAGGTAACATAAATGATAACATACAGAAGTCTAACTAATTAATAGATACTTATATAAGTACTTACACATCTAACATAGTTGATAGATACTTAAATGAGTGAAATGTCAGAACCAAAGTTAGGAAGGTTGCGGCCTCTTAATTAGTTCAGTCAGTTTCGGGGCTTCTAAAGCTTACTGTCAGATAGCACACACGTTTAATTAGTACTTCAAACGTATCACGTAGGTAATACTAAGGTAGATAATAATATGGTACCTACTAACTACTAAGTATACAGTAACATAAGACTAGACTAGAGGATAGAAATCTAGATTAACTTTCAAAGATACTAAAGTATCTGTGTACTTAATATTCTAGTTTCTTTGATCTAAGTACTCAGCAAGTAATTTAGACATAATAAACACTAATCTCTAAAGCCTAAGGCCATTGGCCATTGGCCATTGGGCCATTTTACTTATTCTTAAAGGAGAAATGAAAGAATTTAGGCGTTCTCTTTAGTGAAATGGATTTATTTTTTCTATTAATTTCTACCAAGACTAAGTGGTACCCTGGTAAATTGGATCTACATTAGTCGCTTCAAGGGACGTCTAGTTCAAACAATCCATTAGCCTATGTTCCGAATGTATTATTTTCCATTATTTATCATAGATGCTCAGAGAACCTCTTTTCATCCTTTTCTATACCTGACCCTTTTAGTAAGTTTATTGAATTAACAATGATAAAAAAAACGATAGTTTTACTCACTTTTCCAAAAACATCGTATTTATCTTCTTGTTTGGATTGTTGTTCCCAGGTCTCTGTAGGAGAAGGTGGTTCACTATGAGGCATTACACCAGCTTCTGCCTCACTTTTCTCGTCATCTTCTCTTGCTTCTGGAAGGTTCCTGGCCCATGTTGGCCTGACCCTGCCCACTACCACTCGTTTCTCCATCTGCCTATTGTCTGTGGCGTTTGGATTCCACATGTTTAGGCTAAGGGTCTTAGGTCATCACTTAGAAATCTTCTTTTGTTTAGTATTTTGCTGGTTGGTTTTCTAGTATTTCGGTGGGTTTATGTATCGTCCATTTTTGTTATGATTTTATCCGCACTGTTACGTTTATTTTACAGTCTCAAGAACACAGAACAAAGAGATTCCAGAACAATGATATTTCTATTTTCGAAAATTGGAGTTTCTTCTTCAGTTTCAGAGCACTCTAGATTAAGTACAGCTGTTTGTTATTAAACAGAATTCTAAAGATAAAATCAATAAATGCTTAAATAAACGAACAAAAGAAAAGATTTCATGAATTTATTTACATAATGTCGATTGAGCTTTCAATAAAATTAAAACTGTCTTTATAGTATGAATCAAATTAATTGAATTTCAACAACAAAACTAATAGATACCTACAGATAGATCAACAATGTAAAGTTTTGCTTAACATTATTAGTAACAATCAGAGTTTTAAAGCAGTAGATTTAATTTTATTAGTGGAACGAGGGATTGTAGTTAGAACTTAGAAAGACAATAGTGTCGCGGGACTTGTTACGGAGAATAAACTTAATACTGTAAGTGTCGGAAGTTCTCACTTGGTTAGCTACTCAGAAAATATTGCGAAGTTTTCATCTTGTGATATTGTTATTGTGACTTTTTTCCTATAGTAATCCTAGACACTAGACGCGTTTCATAAATCTTTCCTAACTATGTTTATAGGTTCAAAGTTAAAATTAAGATTTCTTTCTTTATTTCGAGATTGGACTCGTAAGTCAATATTAGCTTTTATAATTTCCCTTCTTTATAAGAAATCTTCTAGAAATTTAAGTACCTTCGAAAACGACCTTTCAAAAGGTGGTAGGTACTTAAACTTCATCCATGCCTATTTACTGAAGTACTAAACCTACAAGTGATATTTCTTTGTGATTCATTGCGCTAATAATACTACGCTTATCATGTTAACCTATTAACTAACCGTACTAATAACTCTGTTTCTTTCCCCTAGACAGTAATCCTGTTCTGTTTATTGTTTAATCTGATGTATCTCTCCCGGGGATTCGTCAAATGTTTGCTTAACTCCTATTTGTTTAGTAGCAACTTCAACGGGATTTGTAATATCTGTGTTAGTCGTATTTGTGTTTCAAACTTTGAGCTCATAAGATTTGTAATGTTAATCGTGTAGCTCTAGAGTCAATATTATTGGTTCGGTCTTTAGAGTGTTTAAAATTACAAATTAGAGAACAAATTCTGGGGTAACTTAACAATGTTTTGGTTGTATTTTGGACATTTCATCTTAGGATTCCTTTTGAAATGTTTTAGTAATGTGTGCGAATGAAAATGAAAAATACTCCGCTTTTTTATTATGACGGTTAAATCAAGATCTTAAAATACCTCTCTAGTATCCACGAATTCATCTCTTACCTCAATTGCTTTCATTTCTTCTACTTTCCAAGAGGCACCAATTATAGAGGCATTCATAAATATTTCTTTGTTGTTACCCTGTCATCTAAAAGGGTAAACCCATGAATTTATAAAGCGTCGTGATTTCCCCGCTAACCCCTAAACAACTACCCTAAGCTGTTTATATTCAAGCAAAGCCTTTTTACTTGACGTCTTAAGGCAGACCCGGTCCCCGATGAGCTATTAAAATTTCGCTTTATGGGAAACCAGGATTTAACAAGGAAATGACGTCGTGAGCGTTCCTTTTAGTGGTGTTGGATTTTATGTGCTGGGTTTGAGATCAACCTGTAATATCCTATATTATCTTCTCTTTCTTACCTTTATTATGAAGGCGGCAAAGATTTTAGAAACAAAACGGTCAATAAAAGACTTAATTGGGTCTGATATGTAAGGAATGCCGCAGGGTACCGTTCTTATGCCCTTTGTGAATTCCTAATTTGAATTTACTTTGAAATTACACTAAATAATTAAGTGCCTATTTCTCTTTCGCATAATAACAACGACTTTGTCTTTATACTGTTTTTAGATACCATTATCTTGTAAAAAAGAATTGAATATGACAACGTGGGGCAACTTTTCAGTGTCTAATAGAAAAAAGACGTATTTATGTTGATTGTTAGATGGATCTACAAGAGTACCTATTGCTCATAGTTTAGCCGCAATATTAACCAAATTGCACGTGAATATTACATTGTATTGACATAACCAAGCAAACAACAAACACAAACCACAAAGGAATCAATATCACGCTTATTAGTGATTAAATTACCATGGAATTAATTGGCTGTCTAGTTGCATATTCATATTACAATCACTGCTGTTAATCGATTCAGTGTCGACGGTAAATTGATCAGTGATGTGTACGATTAGACTCATAATCATCGACTGGACCAAGTTAGTCGTAAAGAAATTATTTCGATGGCAATTAAAAACATTTTTAAGCAATCAAGATGGAATGAATATGGATGGTTTGTAAGGATTGTAGCTTGGTGGCGTTCTATGTTCCTGCCTACCCGATTTGTGAGGTACCATTATGTAACTCCCCTGCTTAACTCTGCTGTTCCATCAATTTTTACAGTGTAGTTCACGTATTGCACTTTTGTAGGAAACAGTCGATTTTTTTTAAACAACCGATGAAAAATTTGGGGGCTTCAAAATAATGATAATGAATACGTGGAAACCATTTGAAGCACCTTACTTATAGCGAAAACCTTTACCTAAGTGAATTAAAGGTAGGTTAAAGTAGGTTAGTCGAGAATAATCGAGATTTTGTCAGTGTTGTGTCGCATCACTACGCTTAGTATCATAATGCAATGTTAGCTAATCGGCTTACCGTAATATAATTCCATAATACTCCTTATTATCAACTTTAAGTCACCAAATGATGTTGTTATCCAAATCTATTCTAATATTACCATTTCCATTATTTATTTTTATTTTATCTACATTTGTATCTGTAAGTTTTATGGTGTACATAATAAAGTGTATTTCTATTATTAAATAATGCGAAATAATGTCTGTCCGTCTGCGTCATTTTCTTCTCCAAACTACTGAACTGATCGCTATATAGTTTGACAAACACACATAAATAAGGGCATTGACTAGTTTTCATCCTGGATATAGGTTTAAAGAAACTTTATTCTCAATAAAGACAAATTTCACTCACTTGAGAACAATACTAACATACGTACATATAAATTACATAAAGTTCGTCGTCATCAGTTACAAACTAGTCTACACCCATTCAATGCCTTAATTTATCTAGAAGTGCTGGATCCGCCATAATATACTGACTAAGTTGAGTTTTAAAGTATCTAATAAGTAACTACATCATACAGGTTTTAATCATATTAGAAATTCAAATAATTATGAATTTCTACATTATAAAGAGTGTAAAAAGACTCTTAACCGAGCCGAAAGGCACTTGTTCGCCCCATAATTGCGATCATTTTTTAGTTCTAGACCATACCTGGAAATCTTATAGTTACGGAGATATTGGGAATTTGGGGTTCAAAGTTTAAAATTTTGTAGTTAATGTAAAACTTTTACCTTAAAACACCTTCACGACTCCCGTACTATTTAATCCATCCATCAGCACAATGTTTTAAGTGCGTTACATTGAGTCCTACCGAAAAGTCTGATTTTTCACCCCAAAAAAAAAGTTCCCAGCAAACATTTTTGCGTAGGGTTACTTAGTTTTGTACTTAGTTTGGAGTCGTGAAGAGTCTGTTTATTTACACCCTGTATAATAGGTTAAGGGTTAGGGTTTAAGTCACTTATGCCATTCTCAAATAAATCAAATAAATCAGTATTATGATGATGCAAAAAAAAACAACGACAAACGGTCAAGTTAGGTAGGTCTAACTTCGAGAAAGAGGTCAATCGTCGAATCCGACTCGGCTGGGCAGCGTTCGGGAAGTTGCGCGGTATCTTCTCGTCCAACTTACCGCAGTGTCTCAATGACCAGTGTGTGTTGCCAGTGATTACATACGGGACCGAAACGGGCAATGGGCCTTATTAGAAGCCTTAAAGTCACCCAAAGGGCAATGGAGAGGGCTTTGCTGGGAGTTTCCTCGCGTGATCGAATGAAGAAGAAATGAAGACAAAAAATGAAGACACCCGCAAGAGAACCAAGGTCACCGACGTAGCCCGAAGAATTGCCAAACTTAAGTGGCTGAGGGGCAGGGCACATTGCTCGCAGAACGGATGGCCGATGGGGCCGAAAAGTTCTGGAGTGGCGACCGCGAACCGGAAGACGATGCATTGGAAGACCTCCCACTAGGTGGCCCGATGACCTGGTGAAGGTTGCGGGAATCAGTGGATGCGAGTCGCACGGGACCCGTCAATGTGGTGACACTTGGGGGAGGCCAATGTCCAGCAGTGGACGTCTTTCGGCTAAAATGATGATGATGATGAGGATGAGGCACAAGCCTTTTGAAATAAGAAGAGGTAAACTCACCGATTCTCGTAAAACGATAAATGATCGTCTGATTTATTAAAATACAATGGGTTAACTATACTTTCTGAATAATAACGGACAATACAAAACATGGCTTGAAGTTGTAGTGGTTCATGGGTAGGTATTAGAATATTTAAGGTTATAATATTTATTTTATAAGGTCGACATCTGTGTGTTAAGATAATTATATGTTTACCAGTGCCGCGACCACAAATGGTTGAGAATGAATACCTACCTATCCTATCTGTATCTGTATAGACAGATGTGCCACCCGCAATGCTGCCTTTGACGTAAGTTAATTAAGGCCCGCTTCCACCACAACTCACCTAATGCACGTAACTCTAAACACATTTAGTACATCATTCAAAGCGCAAAACGTATTTAGTGGTATAAGCAACCGCACCTGAGTGTAGATTTGGGATTGCAGGCTAAACTAGTTTGTCCTAAACCTAATATCGGTCAAACTATTTTGTCCTGGGCTGTGGCCAACCACGCGCCAGCCGAGCAAGCGAAGCGAGCGGTGCCGCGGAAGCGACCGGCGAGCGCTACACACCTCCCTACATTTAAGTCGGTCGCAGTACTTATCAACCTGAAAGATCAGTTATACATTCACAGCTATACAATACAGAAGCCTGCGTCACAATTTTATTAGAAGGCAATTCCTCTACGGCTCCACTGCCCGCCACAATTACTCCCGATTAATACCTGTTTCGATAGTTCGCAATTTCTTTACACTCCGATAAGCCTGGGACCGCGGCAGATTTCCAAGTAAATCTCATCTATTGATTGTAGCCAACTATGCGAGATGGGACGCTGTCGCTGTAGTGAACAGATTAGTTTGTCGGTGTATAATGTCTTTGTATCCACGAGATGATTATTATCTATCTACTAACAAAGACGGGATATTTACGCATTGACAATATCATGAAGTGTAATATCATAGAACTTAGCTTGAAATTCATAAAACCATTTTTTTTTTATCCTAAAATAGATTTGAATGACTAAAACTTGGTGAAAAGTGATCCTGGACTTGAAGGGACGCTGGAATGAACGGCTAAGTACTCACTGAGATTGGGAACGTTATTCACATATTTATGGATTTTGAATTTTATAAATTGTGAACGTTATTCATATATTTTCAAGGTAAGGAGCTAAAATCCAATAGGATTTCCAGTATTCAGCATTGGTATAACATAAATGAATTAGTCTCCAGGTACCATTTATCCACTGAATCTAGATATCCAATTAAGTATCCTAACTTTATTTATACTAAGTATTAGAAATCTGATTACTGTTATCATGAATAGTGAAATCTCTTACAAAATAAATATGGACACAGCCATTTGTATATCTAATATCTAAGGATAACAGAATGAAGATATTTCAGCAAAATGTAGAAATCGTAGCTATTTTATTTGTCAGACAAAGATGGCCGAGGGCTAGAGATATTACAAAGATGATAGAATTTCAGTTGTCTGCTTAACTCTTGCGAATATATTTACATTTTCGTAGTTTAGTTTGAGAATTTGTACTTTATATACAGCTGTTAGAATATTTAAGAGAATAATGTTAACCTTCTAATATTCTGGTACTAAGACTGGTGAGATGACGAGATAAGTAGTAGAAGTACGGAATAAGTGGACGTGCTACGTCGACCCCAAATTAATTGGGATAAGTCCCAATTAATTTGGGTCGACGTAGCACGTCTAAACGAATCATGTCGCACGTTGGTCATAATCATTATCCTGCTCTTAAGCAGGATAATGATTATGACCAAGATTCAGGTGTCCACACATGTATGTAGGTAACTATGAATAGCCTACTTCAATGTTTTTACAATGTGGGTAATCATTTTCCGACACAAGCACCAAATTTGACGAAATGCCATCAATCGATGTCGTAGTCTATTGCAAGACCTATCATCGTCCAAGAAACCATTCCAAAAAATAACGCTTCAAACAACACTACGATTTCAATGGTAGTCCGTAGTTACACACAGCGCAACCAACTACTTTCCTGTTCCAATTCATTATCAACACATACATACATATTTACATAAACTTTCCCAGGGGAGGGGGGAGACTATAGAACGTAATCTGCTTCGACCCTTACATACTCCTTTCACCTCGTCCGCGTTCATACATCCGGCCATACATACACGAGTACTAAGAACTTGACCTTTCTGGGGAACATCATCGAAAATGTCAGTGTATCCTTCAAGGCTTCCCTTCCAGCGTTGCCACAAATCCTCCTGGTAAATATCTTCTGTTAGGGTACTTACAGACGCGCTGCCAACGGCAGATAAACTGCAGCCATCGCCACCTGTCGACGGCTGCCGTTGACGCGCCGGGCGGCAGCCGCCGAAGCGTCGACGACTGCCGTCGACGGGTCGCGACGCTTGCAGTTGTGGCATGCCGCGTAAATGTGTGTCGACGGCTGCAGTTTATCTGCCGTTGGCAAGGTGCAGCTCGGCTGTAAGAACCCTTAGTCGCCTTTCTCTCTCCCTCTCACACAACATGACCATGAGGAACTGCTGGACGCTACCGAAAGCGCCAAACTATAGAAGCTCAGTTTTGGGCCGACACAATTTAGATTGCTATCGACACGCTAAGAAAAAGAACATGACCATACCGTTTAAGCATATTCTTTTAATTATTGCCATTACATTTTCAACTCATCTTCATCGTCTAATTTCCAATGAATATTTCTACACAAAAACTACACAATATTAAAGACAAAGGCCTTCACTATGTAGTAAGGCTTCAGCCAATATGTCCGGATATGATATAGGTTCATGCAGCTACTCGTAAGCACTGGATTGCAGACTCGTTCCTCTTTAAAATATATTCCTTAGAAGTCTTTGAATCAGAAAGAGGAATAAAGCTTTGTATAGGAACTCGTGTAAGCTTGGACCAAATAATTGCGAGCTTTTTATTCCTGTTTCCGTGAAACTGAATAGTTAATGAGACCTTCTATTAGTAATTGAGCTTCTTGTTGGTAGGAGGGTCTTATACCGTACCGATTTCTGTTGCCCAGCAACAAAATTTTAGTAGCGGACGATAACCCTTGATCACGAAGTAGACTCAATAGTTAAACAATGGTGTCTCGAACAAATCCGTCCTTTGACAGATCATGATTTATAGGTAACTAGCTGATGTCCGCGGCTTCGCCCGCTTGACAAATTATGTACCTTCCTCTTGAATCACTCTATCTATTAAAAAAACTCGCATCAAAATCCGTTGCGAAGTTTTAAAGATCTAAGCATACATAGGAACAGACAGACGCGGCAGAGGACTTTGTTTTATAATATGTAGTGATCACATCTGCTTAGGCATTTTCCCAAGTATATTAAGATCGGTTTCCTGAGTACCACACCCAGTTACTGGGCAAAGCATACCCGTATTAAAATTGTTGTCAGACTTTCAGGTCTACTACCCGCTATTAAAGCGACCATCACAGATCCAAAAATGACAGCCGGTACCAACGGTTTGTCGAGCTATCCATGGCACGGAATTATGAACATTATAAAATGAAGACCTACGTGAAGCAACGATTATTTATAGGTCACTAAACGAAATGGAGGTGTAGGTACTTACAGAGGTTTTGTTAATATATTTCCAAAGAGAACCCCTTGTTGTTAACTCAATGCGTGTCACTTGTCAAAGCGCCCTCGCTTTTGTCACCCCTGCTTGTGAAACTCTAAACAAACACAAAGTCGGACAAAGTTTGGACTGGGCTCGTCAAGGTGCTCATATTAATTAATTTAAGTTTAGAATCAGATACTTTAAACTGATGAAGGTTAACAGCTTTGCCCTTTTCAGAGGTTATAATACTGGCCGCTATACCTATTGGAAATGGATTACAGCACCCTGAAGTCTTTTGCCTCGCTAGAGAAAGTTAGAATTCCTTCCATGTATTTACTCCTTTTCTTCTCTCTACTGGGTGGCAAAAATGTTTAGTGGTCTCACGGAAACAAATTCGTTTCTATATAATATATAATTCTAATTTATATATAATTATCTATATAATGTATTATAATTGGTTGCTCTTTCCATATATAGGTATGTCTAATAGACTCCAACATTATTTTTTCTTTGACCAATTATTTCCAACCAGATTCGGTCGCACGCAATTGAACGAGGGTCTAATCTGACAAATCCCTTTACTAGAATCCAACTCAAATTTTCCCAAAAGGTGTTTAATTTAGCCAATAACGATTGGTGAATGTCACCTTTTAAACACATTTTGTAGTCCAATAAAGGACAAAAGTACGCAATCTGCGAAATCACAGACTACATTATTGAATTCTCGAGTGAATCTGCATATTTAATTTCACGCTTGTTATCCCGATTGAGGATCAGCTGATTACAATGTAGGTCCTGTCTCCCCTCACCCTACGGCCTGGTTAAGCTAAAATATATTAAGTATACGTGCTGTTCATTTTTGCGCACATTTTCAGTATCGCGTAAAAGCTTTCGGAAATAAACTGCGAGTGTGTGTGAGCCTTAATTTAATGACGCTCAGTTTATCGAATATCGTGTTCACTGGCTTTATCGTACATTTGTTGGTATTTTGTACAATGAATTTCGTCTCGTGTATCGTTTACATTTTCGGGCGGTTCAAAAATAGGTTTTTATTCAATTTCGCGTGTTCCCGAAAAGTCAAAAGGAAATGTGTTAATTAATTTATAATGTTCAGTCCATGCTTCCTTTTTGTTTTAACTATGTTTTTCAGGAATTTGAACATCTGCTGAATATGAGCTATTTTGTAGAACAGCTTCAATGTGATTTTAATCCACAAAAAAAACTTCAGTAATTAAAAATTACCCCGAACATTATTGCTCCAAAATAAAGTTTACATTTTGATATTTATTAATTAAACCTTTATAGACTGGAGTGTCAAAACCAAAGGTCGTGTGAAACAATTCGAGTTAGTTTGAAAACATTCGCAAATTAAATTCTCGTACAGAATTAAATAGCTTAATGTTATTAATTGGTCTCAGTTGTGGTGTGTGGCGTTGTGAAGCGTATTTTGGTTGAGATGAAATCAACACGCTTTAAAATAATGTGAAAGCTGTCAGTAGATACAAACACAACATTAATAATTTTACTGTACTAGCATATTATGTAGTGTTATTTGGGTTTTCTATTAATAATACCAGCCTATTACAGTCCCACTGCTGGACAAAGGCCTCTTCTCATACAGAGAAGGCACGAGAATTGATCACCACGCTTGCTCAAGAAGGGTTGGCGATTTCAAACTTATATTCATTATAAGTCCAGGTTTCCTCACGATGTTTTCCTTCACCGATGTCTGTGATGTCCAAGATAAACTTAGAAAAAGGGGTTAGGGGTTGTCTATTATGAAGTGAAAAGTGTAGCAGCACAGAAAATGGAAAATTCAGGTCAAGGTCCTGAGTTCGATCCCTATTCGATCTATTACATGGGAGATGGGACTTAAACATAACTGGCGAAATGTGGGTGTACTATTAGGTACACCTCTGACTAA
Source organism: Xestia rhomboidea (assembly GCA_963853795.1). Taxonomy (NCBI): domain Eukaryota; kingdom Metazoa; phylum Arthropoda; class Insecta; order Lepidoptera; family Noctuidae; genus Xestia; species Xestia rhomboidea. The sequence goes on along the minus strand of OY970767.1, from coordinate 14,332,266 downwards.
CCCATCGGGGTTTACAGGCGTGATGTTATGAATGACTGATAACTTAGATTATGTTGATATAATCTGGATATTCTAGATAGATAGTCTAGTATATATTTTCCGAAATAGCGCTCTATTTATCAAAGAATCGTTTGAATTAAGTTCTTAGGTAAAGTTATCTCTAGAGATATTAATGGAAGTTTCTAAGATTAACTGTTGAGATGCTTGAGAACTTAAAAATTTTGTTAGATCATTTTATAAATCCTACCCTATAAATACAAGGTTATTATTTTTAAAATGTATCTTACTTAATTGCATTTTTGAATTCATTGAGCACCGAGACTCATTAAATGTTCCACGACTCAACTTTTGTTCCACGAATTTAGCAAATAAGAAAAAAAAACATCTTCCATCCGATTGGTATAACTTTTTCGAGGGAGTTGTAACTTGTTCTAGTATGAAAGTCGTGTACCAAAGTTATTTATGTTATAATGAGGAGGATCACATCATCTTAAACATCATTAAAAAGCGCGTTTTCACGTTTTGTCTATTCTTAAAAAAGTCTAAAGTTTTGAAAACTAGAATACAAAGACAAACCCGCCACACTATTCCCAAACGACTGTAACTCCTGAAAGCCAGAATCAACAGTGGCGAACACCAGAAAAGCGCCGAGACCAGGGGCGGCTGTACTTTAAGTGCACTCGTGCGCTGAACCACCAATTCAAAAGATTTAAAAATTACAAAATATTACATCATCTTTATTTTTGAATTACCATATTACTATTTATTTTGTAAATATATTAAAACATCTAAAATTTCCAATTACGACGAAACAATTTAATATTTTATTATCCCTGTAAAGAAATACGCGGACAGCTAATATAACTTGTATGAGGTACGAGCTAACATGCCTGACGCGTGAGACAAAAGATATTTCATAGAAATGTACCGAGCAATTAGTCCGTTTTCGTGCGCCACACGTGCGTTGCGAACCGAAGATTACCGAGAGTATCTACCCGATGTTTGACGAAATTCGCCGACCGGGGGCGTTAATTATTGTTTGTATTATTATGTAAAGTATTTTTTTTAACATATTATTTTATTTAAACTGTTGTTTTATTGTAATTTCTAATCTAATACTTAGTGAGCAAGTAAAGTGCAGCGCCAGTTCGATGACCCACCAGCCGCCACTGGCCGAGACAATGAAGCTCGACGAAGTCCCAGAGAGAATTTAACTGGTATACAAAGGACGGGCGCGGGCAAGTGTGACGAGTTTTCTAAGGAAATGACAGCAGGCACCAGCTCCGTGCACCCGTGCGAGGTTTAGCGGACGCCCTTATCTGTTATGATGTGCAAAGGACATACAACCTTATCAATGACGAGAACCACACCACACTAATACCTGAATTAAATTTCTACTCCTAATAATAACATTGGACATAGAGCAGTTTAAAAAAAAAACTACTAATCCATTATTTTTGAAAGTCATTCTCAGTTGATAATGATGTCCATAGAGAATTTGATTTCCATTCGGATGACACACACACACACACACATCACACACATTGCACACACATTGCTCACATTGCACATTGTTCACATTGGGTCACTACTCAAGTATAAAATCAATTTCTACGCGAGGAAAGCCGCGGGGAACAACAACTATGTATGTATATTTGTAATGCTTACTAAACTGTGTCGGCGGCAGCTGTAGGTATCATACTTGTAGAGTTGGGCGATTTAATCAAATTACTCAAGTTATGTCTGTTTTAATTAACAGCAGAGATTTAGAGATTTATCTGCTTGAGTGATTTCATCATTTGAGGTGACTCTATTGCTGTCAACCAGGCACCGATCTAGACTCCGTGGCTACTGAGAGAAATTCCTGATGGAAAAACCCAGTAATACACTGGCCTGCAAAACTAGGTACAACACTTTTAAAATTTCCATTTTTTTCTGAACTATAGAAGTTAGAGATTTAAAATAAAAAAAAAGTTTTATAGCTATTTTTATCAGCTTTCTTTGTTTTTATGTACAAAATTAAACTCTTTTTCGAGTCCTTTTTGTTTCGAAAGTATATCTTGTGTACTTAAAAAGTTATTGCAATTTTAAAAGTGTGATACTTAGTTTTGCAGGCCAGTGTACTTTGCCCGACCCGGGAATCGAACTCAGGAGTCGCGCTTGAGACCACACGACCAACGAGGCAGTCAAGGATATAACAGATATAAAATTGTACGGAACCATTCAGAAAATTGAACTTATTTTCATACCTGAACGAGCTACAGATTTCCTTTGACGGGGAAATGTAATACGAATAAGAGTGAATAATTTTCCTTCACATTGTCGTGAACATGCGCTGTGTATGACGTCACGTGAGGAATACGTTTTGCTCCTATATTCATCAATTCATTAGCACTTTTTTATAAAAGTTACGGATTCACGGAAAAGGTTACAATTTAATACATATTTGCTATCGCCCGCGGCGTAAATTCAACTTATTACACAATATCTTTATAAATTATGGCCTATATGTTAATCTGATGTATAAGCTAAATTACTGTACAGTTTTAAGAAAATCAGTTCTGTCGTTGTTGCTTGAAAGAATAACAAACATCTTTGCATACATTTTCGTAATTCACACTCAATCAGTTATCATGATTGTTTAATTTTGTCATGAACTTTCTTAATATATTAAAAAAGGCGCCGTTCGATTCTTAGGGCGGCGCGTGGCGCCAGGAATACTCAGGCCCAGCGCTGCTCGCAAATTTAGGCTTTTCAATTTCGCGGGCCTGTGGATGGGGAGCTATGGGCTAGCTCGCCGTCCCGTCCGTACGTCTCATGACGACAGGCCGTGTCGACGCGACGGCGCGTTCGTGTTCCACGCGCGCCTCAAAGAGAGTCAGCAATAGGGAAGGGGTCCGCAAGGGCCGAAGCCTGCCGGGGCTGCGGGACTATTCGAATGAGATACCGTGGCCCCGGAACACAAAGGGCGATGAAGGAACATGGATGGGTTTTAGTCAGTAAAAGTCTGACACTCCTTCCTGCTCCGCCGAGGAGTCATTTGATGATTTCCCATCCGAAAAAAAAAAAAAACAAATGCTTTTCAATTCACTGAGGTAAGTAGATAGATTGTAATATTCCTTCTTCTCAGAGAGGAGTCCTGTGTCCCAGCAGTGGGAATGGGCTATATAAGCTGCTTGATGCTCTGGTCAGTATACTGACACTTACACACAACACGTCAAACAGCTGAAACGCCCGATGTCTGAAACTATAATATAGAAATAGAACTTTTAGAGAAAATTGTACTTAAATAATTCGGCTTCTTGTGCTTTCCAGTTTTTTTTCTTAAAGTCGATTTTTAAAGAAAACTCTTGTAATTCTTATTTTCCATAAAAGAAAATCTGTGTAAAAGTAAAATAAACTCGTATAAAAGAGACACTGAAAAAAGTTTCTTACAAAGAACTAAGAAAATTAACAATAGCCTTATCTTGAAGTTTTTGTATTCTCTCTTATATACATTATACTTAGAGTATCTAAAATCCAACTTTATTTTCTATTCTTCATAAAATAAGTCGTATCTACACTATATAAATCCTTTATTATGCAGTTGATGAACTAATCTTCAGTCAGAAAGCCATTAATAGTTCATCAACATTATGAAAACCAATCGCAAGTTGTCTAGAAACTAATAAACGTTTTTAACTAAACAAGTTTCCCAGACAGGTAAATAACAATTTATTAAACTGTTAACTCAGAGAAATAAGGTTATGGTTTACCCTTTAACTTTTGAATTGAAATAAAGTAACTCTCGGTTTTACTAATATTAAGCGATACCTAAATGATAAAAATTAATTTCTAAATCATTACTTGCTCTTTTAAAGCTTTTGGTTGTAAATTTAAACGCCTTTAGTTATTTATTTAGGTGTTATTGTTAGTGAAAACTAGCTTTATAATAAATACACTAGCGGGCCGTCCCGGCTTCGCACTGTTGGACATTTATTTTCCCCTAATTCTCCCCCCCATTTTTTTCAGTAATAAATATAGCCCATGTTACTCAGAAAGGATGGGTAAAGATTTTTTGGAATCTGTCCAGTAGTTTTTGAGTTAATTTGTTACAAATATACAAATCTTTCCTTTTTATTATATTAGTGTACAAGTGTAGATTTTACTTATACTTACTTTATTTTAATGCGATCATTTTGATGATAAAAAAATCGTGTACTTACATTTGACTGTTGCCTGCGGCAACGCGTGGCCACAATTTGCGTGCTAAATACTTAATTTTCCGGAATAAAACCAACGAAACCTCAACACCCGGAAAGGATAAGGGTGTTCCTTTGCTCTTTGAAGATTTCAACTTTTCCAGAAGAAAGAAACAGCCAAAGTCGCTTTTAAGTTCTATTTGAAGTAGGTATGGATTAATTGTTTGGCATTTTCGACTGTTTAGTGAGCCAGAGCGGAAGCGGTTTAGAACAAAAGACGGTTTAACAATGATTTCGACGTTTAGGCGCAGAATGTCCAATTCGCTAAATGTCAAGCGGTCGAAAAATGTCCAATTCGCAAAATGTCCATTTCGCAAAATGACTAAAGAGAAAGTATGACAAAGCTATTTACCAACTGGTAGGTAGGTACTTATGGAGCCTAAAATCTATACATATAATAAAATCGTTGAGAACAAAATATCTGTACATTGAAGATTTAAAAAAAAAACCGACCAGGGTGACTTAAAATAAGTAACTGAACATATTAAAATCATTTTTAAAATTTTTGTTTATTTGTTTGTCTGTTTGTTTGTTTGTTTGTTTGACCGCGCATCACATGAAAACTACTGAACCGATGTTGTTGAAATGTTCACAAATCTATTTAAATACATTCAGAATAACATTTAGGCTATAGAAATTTTGTTTTTTTTTTAAAAAAAAGGGTGTGAAAATGGGGTGAAAAGGGGGGGCAAAGTTTGTATGAAAAAAAAATTTAGTTTGTTCTAGAATCATGAAACTCAGAATAAATACTTATTAAATTAATTAAAATAAATAAATACCTGTTTTAGCATTTTTTTTTTATCTCATCCAGAGACGCAAAAATTGTGTTTAAAATTAATAAACTTCAAACACCTATACAATCAAAACCAATAAAGTGTAACCTTTTAAAGTTGTTACATATACTTCATATCTAATACAGGTAAATATAATTTCTCAGTTTTCTTGAAATTTGATTTTTGACGTGAATACTCACAAAATAGCGGAACTCAAAAAAAACAGCTTTTCTCGGTATAAGTAGTTGGTACGAAATGGTTTGTGCGCGCATCACGTCAAAACTACTGCATAGATTTCTTTAAAGGCTTCTTCAATATTTAGGCTATATATTATCACGCTACTTCTTTAAGGGGGTAGGCAATTTTGCATTATGTCCGTATACTTCAATTGTTTGACGTTTCAGTCATGACGTAAGTACATCAGAACCGCTATTTGTAGCTTATGTAAACGAAGTAAATAGCCTAGCCGTTTCATCACCGCTTTATGAACTACGAGGTTGCAGTGGGTTACCCCCTCAACATTATTTTCACTTTTTGAGATTTGTTTTTATTTTTTTCATGTTGTGAGATTTCATTTCTTTTTGTATTTAAATTGTTTGCATTTCTATAAGTATTTCTTATTTTTTTTCGTGGCGAAATATGTTTCTCCATAAAGTAATAGAGAAGTATAGAAGAAGAATAGAATCATGCTGTGCCGACCCCAAATAAATTGGGATTATGGCAGGAGTATGATGATTTCTCCAAAAAGTAGTTCAGCGAACATCAGAAGCCTGATAAATTCACGTGGTCTTGCCGTGCAAGAACTGTGCTGTGCTATTTGCAATAATCAATAATCCATACGCAGCTTACGTAGATTATATTTACAGCTATATTGTTATTGGCCTCATTTCATGCACCTTGGTGAGAATTTAAGACCTGCCTGGACTGTCATCGAAGGTCTAACGATGGAGACGGAAGGCAGTTGCAAGAGGTCATCAAGAGTTTACAGCATCTATATCGTGTTTGGGCTCATTTTATGCACCTTGATGAGAACTTTCGACCTAGCTGGAGTATGACTGTCATCAAGTGTCTAAAGATGATAACGTAAGGCTGAGGAGGCTGGCGAGGGAAGCCCTTATTTAGAAAAACAGAATATTTTAGCGATTAAATTAAATTGTTACCTTCTAGATTCTATACTATACTTAATATTATAAAGCTGAAGTGTTTGTTTGGTTGGTTGAACACGCTAATTTCAGGAACTACTGGTTCGAGTTGAAAGTATCTATTAGTATTGGATAGCCCATTTATCGGAGAAGGCAACAACGAACAACAACGTTACCACGTTTATATAACATCACGCTTCAATCAATAGGAGCAGAGCATCAATGAAAAATGTTGCAAAAAAAGGAAAAAAATATTCCTTTTGAGATCTTTCGTTGCGTGCGCTGCGTAAACGGTTAAAGTTACGCAACAATTGTGTATGATGGAATTTTTCCTCTTAAAAAGTTATATAAAAAGTCCGCGATCGCGATGATGGAGAGATGATGATGGTGAGATGGTTAGAGAGAGTGTGACACACCGTTAAAAGATTTTAAGGGTGTCTCACACTCTCTCTAACCATCTCTCTGTCTCTTTTATATATCGCAGGCGAAGTTGCGCGGGTCAGCTAGTAATCCCTAAATACATAAAACTTACCATTAAAATCACACCAACACGGCTACACGAACATAAAGATAACAAATCCCATTGATTAATGGATCTTACAGCTTGTTGCTTTCCGATTCCTTTCCCTCATCACTTTAGGGCAAATAAGGGCAAAAAGGGCAATAATGGGCTGTGATCGAACGGAACGGAACGAAAACGTCATGGCTCCGTAATGAAGTCAAATAGACGTCGACGTCAGCCTCCACGTCAAGATAACGGCTAATCTTGTTAGTAGGTACAATTGTTACACTTAATTCCGCTGTTGTAAACTCGGCTTTATTGGCTTTCTGATTGGTTTCGTTGTTCAGTGAGTTTTTTTTCTGACGTGGTTCTTCTTCATTTATAGATTACAGTCCTTTAGCATTAGCAGTTATTTTTCCCCTCTAATATGAACCTTATGACAAAGGAAACAAAAGTTACAGTTCTTCAAAATCAGAGCTAAAATAACAATGAAAGAACATACCTATTTGTATTGTATGGTACGTGTATACGTACGTATAGTACGTAAATACTGGCATTGGGAGATGAATATGTAGGTACTTATAAAAAAAAATGTCAGAATGATTGTGTTCTGTGAAAAGTTAATGAAAACAGAATGAATTATTAAGAGGAGCTTTATTGTTTTGTTTCATTTTTTCATTTACAAAACAACACATTCGAAATTCGAATAACAAAAAAAAAAAGAAAAACAATGGCTGCCAATAAAATTTAATGTGTAAAAGTGGTTCAATTTATTTGTTCATTTTCTCGGCGTTATTAGCAAGCTCCTGAGTACAGAGCAAGGCTATTTCTGTAACTACCTTTACTGTATTATTATGTAGATAGCTTTAGCCCTAGGTAATAATAATTGGTGGCCCAGTAGCAGTTTAAGTAACCGTTTACGGGGCAATTGTAGCAGTTACTTGGTGGTTACCTAATTGCATCGAGCACATACCCCAATGTGCTCGAATTGCCTAATTGTAACACGTTGAATTAAGCTCTATTTTAAGGTATTTTTTAATCATGCTCCTTTTCAATGTGACAAAGGATTTAGCTACAAGGTTGCTTAATTAAACAGAAGCATTCCTTTTTGATGTATGACAAATTCCATCGTTATTACAGTAAAAGCCCGAACTACGGTAAATCCTAAGATTTATCAGTAAAACTTATGATTTATGAATTCTTAATTAATGTTAGAAGTCCGAACTGATTGGTTGACATCGGTTCCTTTCGAACTTTTATCACCAATCACCATGCACTCGGTAAATCTTACGTTTTACCGCAGAGACAGGGTTAATGTTAAAAAAAACCGGTCAAGTGCGAGTTGAACTCGCGCACCGAGGGTTCCTTATAATCTTGTAGGGGTTTTGTTATTAAACTACATTTTTACGGTTTTCAGATTATGCTGTAAGACATTGCTTCTCGCCAAACTTCATGATTCTTATAGGTCAACGGGAACTACCACAATATATGTTTTCGACCCAAAACCTATAGGGTGCTTCCGGTTGACCTAGAATTGTCTATTTTGGTTAAAAGCAAGGTCTTATAGCACAAGTAAAGGAAAAATTCCGTAAAATAAAAAATAAAATATAATTAAGGAAAATTTTGGTACTTAAAAGTTTTAGCGAAAATCTTAATTTGCCCATTTCTTTTTATCGTGTTGACTCATGACCTTGATTTTTATACACCCAATAGGGGAATATAGGCCGCAGTATCTGGTATAAATTTCAACTTGCTAGGTCCACCCGTTCCTGAGAAAATCTGTGGTGACACACGGACAGACAGACGGACAGACGGACAAAAGAGTGATCTCATGAGGGTTCCTTTTTTAGGGTTTCTTTATTACCCTTCGAGGTACGGAACCCTAAAAAATTTAAACATGTCTAGACATATTTGACGCATCTTCTCATACTCCTGGGCAGTCTGCAGGACGGAGGGACACTATCTGTATCAACCTACCTCCAACACCAAAATTGTAACGCCGCTGGAAAAAATCGTTTCACTACATATTAAAAAACAGTCGCCCGCTGCGTCTGTCCCTATGTATGCTTAGATCTTTAAAACTACGCAACGGATTCTGATGTGGGTGTTTTTAATAGATAGACCCCCGAATACTGAAACGTCACTCAAAATTTAAAGGCTGCTTAACATTTGAGCAGCTGCTCATACGAAATTTAAAGTTTAGGAGCTCCTAAACTTTAAATTTCGAATGGCCAAACGTCACTTTTGAGTATCTGTTAAATATAAGTGCTAAATATAATGCTCAAATGTTAAGCAGCCCTTAAATTTTGAGTGACGTTACAGTATTCGGGGGTTACCTACCAACTTATGTTCGTAGGCTGTAAGATTTAAAAAAAACTTAAGATTTACCATGTATACGGGCTTGTAAAGTAACAGTTACATTTTTATCGTTTAGTACGTAGATATTACGAACCTATAACTACAGTAGAGGCACTTCGAAATATATTTTTCAATTCGTTTTTCCGTAATCGAAGTGGAGGTAGGTACTTTTTTCAATCGTAGACCGTACAATCTTGCCAACTAGTAGATAACATTTCAATTCTTCCTATAAATTATTTGAAAATGATAACGATTGCAATCAAATAAAACTTTAGGACAAAACAGACGTATTATCTCGTTGCGGACTGAGAAAATACCTACCTATCTTCTACAGCCTCGTTACAATGATCATTGTATCTTATTGAAAATCCGCTGAAAATGTTTTACGAAGTACATAATTAATGCATTTTCGTTTAGTTTCGTGCGACAAATTCCATTACACTCGAAAATTATACCAGGTAGAGTATAATTTTCGAGTGAAAATCGAACGGGTTTTTAAGCTTTTTGTCAGTTTTGAACAACACAATCTGTAACACAACTGTCGAAAAAACTTGCCATAACAAGCAACACTTTTGTAATATATTTCTCCATGATATTTAAAAAAGCAAAAAAAAAAACAATAACGTTGGTAGTCAAACGTTCTGTACGATTGCAAGCAGAATGGTTATTGCATTTCACGTACCCAATAACAACTTTTGTCGCAAGTTCTAAAGGCATATTCCATTGCTCGCTCCAGCCAACCGGCAAAGGTAAACAATCTACAAAACACGCAATGGAGAAAATGTTGGATACAGCTTCGAGGAACTTTTAATAAAGTCGAAATATCAATTTATAACGATGCTTTATTAAAAACTCGGTGTCTCCTTTCATGTTTATGATGCTTTGAAGAAGGCGGGATGAGACTGTTTTATTGCGGGATTTTCCTGGTATTGGGAATTGGGATTGCTTGATATAAGGATATTATTTTGGAGTTATTTGTTTCCACAGCCTACGGCTTTGCATGCGAAGATCAGATCAATATTGACAATATTCCCATAGCAAATTCTTAGAGGAAAATAAATAGAGGTTTTGTTAAATAAACATTAATATTTTTATAACCTGATTGTATAAATATGCAATGATCAATAGAATGTATTAGTAAGTATTTTTATGAAATAAAACGTCACCAATAAAAGGCCCGCCTTTGTTTAAAAGTATATTCTGTATATTGATTACAGGAATAAATAAAACCCAGTTTTATTTGCAGATGTGAGCGAAAAATATAAATGCCATAGAAACGGACTAAAAATAGACAAAACTGATAAAAAATCTTTGTACGCTAAACGGCAGACCGAACGTTGGATGACACGATTTATTTTAACAATATACAGGAATATTTTTAACATGCGACTCTGATAAAATAAAGAGTGCTACGAGAATGTCACGACAATGTTGGCGTGGTGTTCTCTGTTTTCAGTTTCAGGTAGATCCGCAGTATTTACCACGGCTACTTATGTATTCTGTGTTAATTATACTTAAATACCCACTTATAAAACGATCGGCCTGTGTCTGTTTGTAATGCGAAACAACAGGACTGTAACCACTAATTTACATTTTCGCAATAAACTTTACTTCGGTAATAAAAAATTCGGAATGTCGAATTTATTTAATCTTTTACCCTTCAATTTCAGAACTGAAAAATGGAATATACTGAAGATCAACGGATATATTTTAAACTAGCTGACCCGCGCAACTTCGTCTGCGTCACATAAGAAAGAGAGAGGGTTAGAGCGGGAGCTCTCAGAAGGAATAAATTTTCCCCGTTTTTGCAACATTTTTCATTGATGCTGCGTTCCTATTGGTCGTAGCGTGTTGTATCCTATAGCCTTCCTCGATAAAAAGGCTATCCAACACCAAAAGAATTTATCAATTCCAACCAGTAGTTCCTGAAATTAGCGCGTTCAACCAAACAAACTCTTCAGTTTTATTATAATACTAGCTGACCCGCGCAACTTCGTCTGCGTTACGTAAGAGAGAGAGAGGCTTAGAGAGAGTGTGAGTCAACCTAAAAAAAATGCAGATAATATGCTTTAGCGGACTTTTTAAGAGGAACAATCCCGTCATACATGTATGATTGTTGAGTAACCTTCATGAAATAATAATGAAACCTTAATGAATATGATAATGAAGCCTTCTTTAAATATGTATTTGTACGCCAAATGGCGAAACATAGAGAAACTTTAATATGTATTGTACCATCCTGCACACTGTTGTAACCTGTGTTTACAAATAAAGACTTGATTGATTGTAACTTTAACCGTTTACGCAGCGCACGGAAAGGAAGCTCTCAAAAGCAATAATTTTTCGCTGTATTTGCAACAATTTTCATTGATGCTCCGCTCCTATTGATTGTAGCGTGATGTTATATAACGTATAGCCTTCCTCGATAAATGGGCTATCCAACACTAAAAGATGTTTTTAACTGGAATCAGTAGTTCCTAAAGTTAGCGCGTTCAACCAACCAAACAAACAAACTTTTCTCCTTTATAATAATAAGTATAGATTCAAGTAGGTAACAATTTAATTTCTCGGAATTATATGCAATCATCGTTAAAATATTTTACTATGTTTTTCCAATTTGGGGCTTCCCTCGACAGCCTTAGGTTTTCATCCTTAGACACTCGATGACAGTCATACTCCAGCTAGGTCGAAAGTTCTCATCAAGGTGCATGAATGAGCCCAAACACGATATAGCTTTTTTTTTTCGGATGGGAAATCATCAAATTACTCCTCCCGGAGCAGGAGGAAGTGTCAGACTTTTACTGACTAAAACCCATCCATGTTCCTTCATCGCCCTTTGTGTTCCGGGGCCACGGTATCTCTTTCGAACAGTCCCGCAGCCCCGGCAGGCATCGGCCCTTGCGGACCCCTTCTTTTTTGCTGACTCTCTTTGAGGCGCGCGTAGAACACGAACGCTCCGTCGACACGGCCTGTCGTCATGAGACGGACGGACGGCGAGCTAGTCCATAGCTCCTCGTCTACAGGCCCGCGCCTACGGTGGCCGGGGGCCAATACGTGGCTCCCGACGCCCGGGGTGTCTCCCGCTGTGGCCGGGACGTGAGGATCTCTCCCTCGCTAGCATGACTGCTTCGCAGAAGGAGGTGATGACATCCCATTCCGTCTCGCTCTGGACCATGTATTGAACCAGGGCTGGGAGAGAGAGGTCGCCGCCGCCGATCGCCGCTTCGAGGACACGGCGTTGCTCCGCCCAAGTGGGGCACACCTCCACAGTGTGCTCCACCGTGGCCTCCGGTCGATCCTCACAATGGAAGAACCCGGGCGTCTCCTCCCGCCCGAAAACACGATATGAGGCCAATAACAATTTAGCTGTAAATATATTCTACGTAAACTGCGTATGGATTATTGATTATTGCGAATAGCATAGCACAGTTCTTGCACGGCAAGAACACGTGGGTTTATCAGGCTTCTGGTGTTCGCTATACTTCTTTTTGGAGAAATCATCCTCATCATCATACTCCTGCCCTTATCCCAATTTATTTGGGGGTAGCATGATTGTATTCTTCTTCCTTATGTACTACTCTTTACTTTTTGGAAAAATATTTCACGAAAAAAATAAGAAATGCACACAACTTATACAAAATGAAATATAGGAAATCTCACAGCATCAAAAAAAAAAATTAAACAAATCACAAAAAGTGAAAATAATGTTGGAGGGTTTGAACCTGCAACCCCGTAGTTTACAGAGCGGTCATGAAACTGCAAGGCTATTTACTTCATTGACATAAGCCACAAATAGCCGTTCTCATGTACTTACGTCATGACTGAAACGTCAAACAATTGAAGTATACGGAAATAATGCAAAATTGCCTACCCCTTAAGGAAGTAGCGTGATAATAATTAATAGGCTTAATATTGAAGAAGCCTTTAAATAAATCTATGCAGTAGTTTTGACGTGATGCGCGCACAAACATTTCGTACCAACTACTTAAACCGAGGAAAGCTGATTTTCTTGAGTTCCGCTATTTTGTGCGTATTCACCTCAAAAATCAAATTTCAAGAAAACTGAGAAATTATATTTACCTGTATTAGATATGGAGTATATGTAGCAACTTTAAAAGGTTACACTTCATTGGTTTTGATTGTATAGGTGTTTGAAGTTTATTAATTTTAAACACAAAACCCTCTTTTTTGCGCCTCTGGATGAGATTTAAAAAAAATGCTAAGACAGGTATTTCTTTATTTTTATTAATAAGTATTTATTCTGAGTTTCATGATTCTAGAACAATCTAATTTTTTTTTTCATACAAACTTTACCCCCCCTTTTCACCCCCTTTTTCCAAAAAAATCCAAAATTTCTATAGCCTATATGTTATTCTGAATGTATTTAAACAGATTTGTGAACATTTCAACAAAATCGGTTCAGCAGTTTTTACGTGATGCGCGTTCAAACAAACAAACAAACAAATTTTTTTTAAATGGTTTTAATATGTTCAGTTACTTATTTCAAGTCACCCTGGCTGGTTTTTTTTTTTTAATCTTCAATGAACAGATTTTTTGGTCTCAACGATTTTATTATATGTATAGATAAAATAATTTAAATTAATTTAATATTATTTAATACACTGACATTTTGCGAGCCGTGTTTTGAAGCTTTCAGCATTTTTTAAATTAATTGTCACCAAAATTTATTCAACATTTAATTTATCGAAAACATCCGTGATCTGTAATGACAGCGTTATTAACCACTGAGCTCTTACCCCAGCGGTATAAGAAGATTAAAGAAAATTCAGTTTGTCTAATAAAGTATTAGATTTCTCATTCAAGAGTCCACTAAACTTAGTTTGCAGCTGGACGCCTGGTTCAAGTTGAACGATTTCATTTTGTCCGACAAAGTAATCTTGAAATGTAAGCCGAGAATTTTATTCTGCCAAGATTTACGTTTCTAAAATAATTTCTCTTGTGATTTTCCTCGATTACTTAGTTCACTGATATATATTTATATTACAATTATTGATGGTTAAATTATGTCGAGTTTATCTTATAAAGGTTACGGGGAAGAAGAAATTATTACGTCTTTTCTCGTAAAAGTTCCATTACTTAGGTTAGTACTTACCTAGGTGTAATTAGGTACATACACGCGTCTGGATTGAACACACCCAGTTAATCTCATAGGTAACGTAAGGCCAAGACAACTAATATACAAGTAGGAAAACGGACTTGCAAACAACGGGCTGCAAACAAAGCAAGGTTATTCACTCGTACCTCGAAAACTCGTCCCCTATACTCACCCGTGCCTGGTTGAAAAGCATTATCAAATGGACCGTAATCGACAAATTAACAATATAACATTTAATGAAAATTATGTAGGTACGGAATCCACAAAAAACACCACCCTCAACCACTTATCAATTATCGCGAACCAAAAACACGGCTCTCACCACAATACGAGAAAGTCGAGCCGATGTCACAAAATGCAATAATTTAACAAAAAACTATAAACAGACTACAACGGTTCGATCCCGGCTGTTGTTTGTGCGATAATTAATCCAATTTGGGGATAAAAGCCGTCCACAGGGGTCTGTACCCTGCGGGCCTACGCTTTCAAAGTAGTGACACTATATATATACTATACAGTGTGTTTCAAAAATGCATGATCAGACCATCAAACTGAACAACTTTCTGTATGGGACCAACTTCGTAATCGCGAAAAAAATATCAGCTGGCCCATACATTTTGGTCGCGTATAATGTTAGGTTGGTCTTGAATTATAAGCTTTGTATCTTTGTAGCTTTGTATGGGTTGTATGGGAACAGCTGATTATTTTTCCATAACTAAGTTTGTCTCTTAAAGAAAGATGTTCAGTTTTATGTTATGTCTCTACCACACAGCAGTTTGAGTACTACAAGCGACCTACCCAAATGTCCCATTCTTTGATATTACTCATTTATTTATGCGCACACAAAATACTTAACAGGTCGTTGTTCGTCATGTCGTTGAGATAACTGACAAATGCCTGCACTGACTGGGCAGGTCCATTCAAATCTGTGTAGTTCTATTTTCAAAAGACCATCTCAGACACTTAGCTGCAAAGTCCTCATGTGAGTTGACCAAGATTATGTCTGGACCTTAAAAGAGATTATGAGCTTTGAGTTTGTTTCGTCTGTTTCTTTTCAAAGTAGTCAGGTACGAAACACCGGCCCAGTCAAGTTTAAAAAAAAAATACTTGTAGAAGTGTTTGTAAAAACCTATTTGCAAAATAAACATCATATAACACCCTTAAATGAAGCCACATATTTTCTGATACATACACTTTGAAAGTTCTGTAGCTATAAAGACAGAAGAGAGATGAGTTGGGTAAGATACTATTTTGGGGCATTATTGGTTATGGCAGGATTTATTTTTGGAACCTCTGTTTCAGCAGAAGCTTGTGTCACGTTGTCGAAAACGATTTTATCGCTTGAACGTGACTTACAGGTTTTTGGAGCGAAATTATTTTGTCGACACTAGAAAGTTTTTGTCATCAAAAGGTCAGTTGTTGTTGTCTTGTTGTTAATCAGGTATTCCTGTGTTGAAAATAATAATAGGCGAGACGACAAAAAAATCTAATTGGGCCATCAGTTAGATTATCAAAAAATAATTGACCCGTGTTTTTTCTTTTGTTACATAAACCAAAATTGACGAAGATATGACGCTTTTAAAATTATCTACACGTCACGCCTAGGTATAATTTTTAGCTAGTTCTGACGTCACGAGCCCCCACTCCCGAGTTTTCATGCGTTTTATCTTTTGTCAATATTCATTGATTTACAAAAACAAAAATTACGTGTCCATTAATTTCCAATACTCTAACTGACGGACTAAATAGATTTGCATTTTTTTTTATACTGTCGTCATGCCTATTATTTGTAGTAGTAATTTTAAACTCGGTTGCTCAAGGCAGGGCTTCTCAACACTATTGCAATTCCAGTTGTAAACACTCTGTCAATTCAGTTTGACAGTGTGGCTTGAAACGTCAAGAGGTTTGATTGGCAATTGCCTTTTCAGAAGACCATTTTTTTTTCTTTTGGTTTCAGCCAACCAATGATAGCAGTTGATATGAGTTTGTCTATGTTAGTCTTGATGCTGACCTATGTAATCCGTGTTCTTTTAAGTTCACCGTTTTTGTTTATTATTAAATTAAAGGCCATCGTTAGCGATGATTTGTCTTATCTAGTTTGAATCCGAATTGCCTTCTTGCGTTGGATCTCCTGGGAAATCAAGATGTGCTACAATTTAGTCCCTGTTTTTTTTATATTCTACTGGCTTTGTGTCTATTCATTGTAAGATTAAACTTACATTATAGTACGAAGACATTATTTTAATTGCCTATCACGAAAACCACCTAATAACATTAAACATCTCACATGTAAAATCAAAGGACTGTATTCTCTTTTTTACTGTCATCTTAGTTCTCTTGTCATTCATTGAAACAGCGCGGCAAACAGAAAGCCACTGAATAACATACATAATCCGGTTTCATTCAATGATTATCACCGACACATACTGGCGACAACATACCTAAATGTAGACCAACATTTATAGCCCCTATGCGTAAGTGGGCTAAAAGGCTAAAAATAAAACATTTCCATAACAGCGAGCCGTGATGAAAGCCTCCGTGAGCAACAAGAATTAACTCCACATGAATTGGCTCAATGAATACACGCGGGCTATATATAGCCCAAGAGGGCTAAGTGCGGTCGCCATCGTTTACGAACAAAGTGAGACAATTACTGAATTTTGACATCGGACCTGTTTATTTAGGGTTGTGTTTGTGTCCACAGATTGGACAGATTTTTCCGATGTTTGGGTATTAGTGTCATGTCAATAGCTGGTTTATGTAATATTGTGGGAGTCGTTGGTGAGGATGCTCGCTCATTTTTGAAAAAGCGAAAAAAAGAGTTAGTACTTATAACTTAGTTAAGACTGTACCTATTCGTTTTCGCTAGTTTAATAAAAACTGTGATGGATAATGTCATCAAGCTTAAAACCAAAATAGCACAAGGTTTTATAAATGGTATTGATATTAACCCAATAGACAATAGACAAACAATGTCGTATCATTGCTGCAGCTTCGAATTAAGTATAGCTATCTTAGCTATCTTAGTACCCACGTACTTACTTTTAAAATTCTTTATTTAAAAATACCAACGTTATTAAATCATCAAGTCAAAAAACACACCATTAAAATTCAAGCGTTATCGAAGGCAAAAATCACACAGCCAATAAACGTCGCTGTCATCTTTGATGTGTTGAACTTTTGACGTTCACAGTTTAATCAGTTTATAAGGGATCGGACGAAATTGTTAAACATTGCGCGTTTCTGATAGTCAAAGTTGTTTTACGACAAACAGCGAGATCGATTTATACTGAACCGGTTTGAACGAAGACTAAAGTAAACAACAGATAGGTATTTTTTCCATTTTATTACCAGTTCTGGTTTAATTTTTTGTGTAGATATTTGTGTTGTGTTGTGTTTTCGACTAAAGCAGAATCGTTTTGCCGAAACCTGATTAAAGTAGTTTAGGTAAGGTAATTTATATTGAACTAGAGCTCATGAATTTTGATTGTGCATATTATTATAACACTATATACTACCCACATCTTAATATTTCTTTTATTAACATTTCATGGCAATCATTGTTAGGTATTCGTTAATCATTTTTAGTTAAATTAAGCAAAAATAACCACCATTTCGATACATTGTTTCCTATCGTGTCTCACAACGCATATAATTATTGTCACCCTTCAGAGGGAAAGATCCCTTACCGTTTTAGTTCGGTGCTATCCCCACTTGTGCGAGAAAGGAATTAATAACAAACACCAATAGCTTTTTGTTCATAAGCTTTTATTCTATTAACTTCACCATTATTTATAAATAAAGTGTGTAATCACCTCTTAACGAAGCCGAAAGGCTCCTCATCACTGCCAACATTTTTTTGTTCCACGCCATACCTGGGTACCTTCTAGTTAAGGAGATAATGGGGGTCAAAGTTCCGACATTTGACCACTTTTTTTTTAAATACAAGTTTTTAATTTAAGATTTTTATTTTAAACACCTCCACGACCCCCGTACTATTCAATCCATCCACAAGCACAATGTTATGAGTGCGTTACATTGAGTTCTACCACCAAACATGATTTATCACCCCAAAAAAAAAGTTGTTGCCCAGCAATAATTTTTTGCGTTACTTAGTTTGATGTACAGAATGCCTGGTTGACGGCTTCGTGATGAGGTGGTTTACACCCTGTATTATAACTTGTAATTTAAGTGCCTTGGTTGCCAGCACTACTGCTGAGTATAAAGTCCTGGGTTCGCTCCCCTGGTCGGGCAAAGTGTTATTGTGTTTCAGGAATTTCTCCGTAACTGCCCGGAGCCTGGATCAGTGCCCGGTTGAGGTTATAGGCTCGGGATATTAGAGGACCAACATTCATAACTGTTGAAATTTGGCTGAACTGTAGCTAGGTACACTTCTGCCTAAGTCTTTGGAGATTACAGGCGCGATGTTATGTTACGAATAGCTTTTATTTCATAAGTTATTTTATTATATTACCTTCACGATTATTTATAGGTAACCCGTAATGAATATCATGTTTATTAATTGAATACCTACGCTGATATGGATCGAGATAAAATGTTTGGACGTCTATAAATTAAATCTTTGTTCATTTATGGACTATCAATGTTGCCAATTAATTTGCTTTTAATGTCATTAATGATTTAGTAGAGCGAAATAATAAAGTATTCCTTCGTAACTATCAGGTTGTTGACTAGCTATTTAGAAAGAACAGTAAATGAAATGAAATAGATTTATTTTCATAAAGTTTCCGATTCTTATTTTTAACCGACTTCTAAAAAAGGAGGTCAAGTATTCCACATTAACTAATCAGCATAATTTTTTTCATGTATGTATACCATGGCCGATTTACGTGAATACCCATACCAATTGAATATTTATATGGTACCAACGTCCCATATAAATTTTATTAACTTTGCTGTAGTAGGTTAAAGCTCTCTATAATACATATTTTTTCTCCTTGGCTTATGTTGATGACATGATGGTCCCTTAATAAATTCCAGTTACAATGTACTTACCTAAAACTAATTCACGAACATTATGTTTTTTTGCATAAGCAATACACAAGTTACACAACACATAATGGTCCTGAAATGCCAAACCTAAATATAGTCATTTCATTTTAGCATTTATTAAACGGCATCGGGTTTCGAGACATTTCTTAAATCCTTTTATTTTATTTGTATGGCTGTAATTACATCACACGCCCTGAAATGCCATTTCTAAATATAGCAGATTCTATTACTTTGCTAACACTTATGGTGAAGGTCAACATGCAATCAAATTGAGTCAGAAGCGTCTTTATGATAAGGAATCATATGCCTTGACAAAGGTCAACATATACTCTTTAATTTGGTGACACGAGTTCACTTTCGTCTGAGAGAGTCTGAATTTTCAAGGATTTGTTTTTTTATTTTTTTTTCTTTTATTTTTTTTTATAAGGCGTTGCGTAACGCCCGGTCACGCGGCGTTCATCTATGTGTTCATCATCATCATCAGCCTATTAAAGTTCCCACTGCTGGGACACAGGCCTCTTCTCAATGAGAGGGAATGGGCTATAATCCACCACGGGGGCCCAGTGCGGATTGGTAGATGTCACATGTCTTCGAATTTTTTGGTTCTAGAACATGTCGGTTTCCTCACGATGTTTTCCTTCACCGTTTTGAGAGCAGCGGTGATGAAATAAATTACAAAAAGTAATGCGCCTGCCTGGGTTCGAACCCACGACTTACTGTGCGTAAGTCGGGGCCGCCACCACTGGGCCACCGCTGCTCCCTCCCTCCTCTCATCTGTGTTATTTACACCTAATTTGTTGAAATTGATGTTATTGCAGTTTTTTAAGAAAAACTATTTGTTCTAGCACGTCCAAAAAAAATATTTAATATTCATCATTATTTCAAATTCAAAGACCTTGGACGGACTCGATACATAATTGCACGAAATCGGCATGATAGAAAATAATTGCAAAGATTGGTCTTAAAATCATCATTCCCGGTTCTGTCTTTATTTTTTTGATGTATGAGACTGCAATTAAAAACATGAAGTCAACATATTCATACCTAAACCGCTAACGAGTATATCACAATTAATCCACACACACACTACATTGAGTTCTACCACAAAACATGATTTGATTTTTCACCCCAAAAAAAAAAGTCGACGATTTTTTCATAATATAATCCACGGTATCAAAAAAGATTTCGATTTTTAAAAGTGATTGCTAACTTTTTGTGATGTGTGTTGTTCTCCTCGTCTCCGCTATATGATTTCATAATTTAGTTCGCGCGGAGTAATAAATTATGAAAACATTCTATGAACACAAGCCACCGATACATATTAAAAACAAGCCACCGATTCCTCGGAGCTCGCGCGCGGACTATATTATGTGGTCGCGATCCTCAGCAGAGGCAACGACAAAGAAGAAATCGTGTCGTATTACTCAGTATCTGGACTATGAATGTGTAGGAGCGCTGACACATCAGTTTGTATTCGTAGTACGTGCAGCGCCCGGCGACAATAGTTGGCCCGTAACCAGTCCACCATAAGCTATAGACGCGCTCCCAAGCTAATTAACTACATACTCCTTTGTAATATTCGTAACAAGTTTAATAAGTAAAGTAATATTAGAGTTCCGCAGTATTTCATTCTGTCCGTACACATACACCTAAATGACAATATATACACGCACACAAAAAATGTAAATATGCAACCTTTTTAATAAAATACTGGTAGATATCCAGTTGCATCCACTTAGACTACTAACCGACCCCAACAGTTGGGAAAAGCTGAGCAGATTTCTATGTTTTGAATTCCACTAGTCAACACATCAATCCATATCTCAACATATAGCCCCCAAAACCCATGTCACCAATTATTCAACGAAAAAAATATTCAATAACGGTATCCCCAAATACTTCTGTAGTATTACGAGAGTGTCATGACAGTGGAACGACGTGATAATTCACTCTGATCATATCAGGCGCCCCGCTGAGTCTCATTTGTACGACGATACGCGGCGCTGGCATTTGTATTTAGATTTCTTTATTATACAGCTTTATTCAATTCATGTGGAAATGTCAGGACAGATGAATTTGGTTGCTTCGATAATACGTATAAGTATTTTTTCTTATGCGGATTGTGGATCGTAAATGTCAGTATGGACTTTCGTATTAGTACATTTGGCGACACGAGATCATATATTATCATCATTCTTTTCCTCTATGATTCTTGTTGAACATTGTAGGCAAGATTATCCAGAAATACACGTGCTTGTAACTTGGATAAAAGGTAAAGTCGGTAAAAAAAACCTCGTAATATTTTTTAAATTAATACTAAGTATATTAAAGGAAGCCCATTTCAAATAATTATGATGAGACGTCATAAACGCTAATAGCGACGAAATTGACATAAAGGAGAAACCCTTGAAAAACTCAGGACCGTAAAATACGGAAAAACCTGGAGTAGGCTTATGCTAGTTCCTATAACTGCAAAGCAATTTGAAGATTTATGATGTTTTATGAAGCATGAAAGGTGACGCGCGTGTTAGCGCGTAAGCGAATCGAGCTTGTACGCGCAGAAAAATACGCCTGTTTGAAACCGCTCTAACGATCATTTACTTTAATAAACATCTCTCTCAGAATCGAAAAAAGTCTTCTAAAAGCTCAAAACCTAAATTACGTATCTCTTCATATTTCAACACAGAATTAAAAGTTTTATCATTTTGCAAAGGCAGCTTGAAACTCTCTGTGATAGCCCGGAGCGGTCCACAAACAAACTTGTTGAAAATCTCCAAGTTGCTCGTACATCGCCAATTTATTCAGAATATTTTTCATAATTATTATATACCTTACTTTATTACTTGTTTATAGGGTGTAAAAAACCTCTTAACGAAGCCGAAAAGCACTTGTTCTCCCCGTCATTGCGATCATTTTTTTGTTCTACACTATGCCTGGGAACCTTCTAGCTACGGAGATATTGGGGATCAAAGTTCATACTTTTTGACAAGTTTTTTTTTTAAGTACAAGTTTTTAATGTAAGATTTTTACTCCTCCTACACCTCCATGACTCCCGTACTTTTGAATCCATCCATCAGCACAATGTTTTGAGTGCGTTACATTGAGTTCTACCACAAAACATGATGTTTCACCCCAAAAAAAGTCGTTTCCCAGAAATCATTTTTCGTGATGAGGTTTTTTACAGCCTGTATAGCAAGCAAGTTAATAACAATATAATTTGTAAATGGAAGTCTTTGATTTGAAACGGCTTGCCTAATTGAATCGTTAGGTGCTGATTTAATATAGAGGTATATAATTATGTAGTTCTTGTAGGCTTTATTAAACGTAAGGATGTAATGCTTGGGTGGAGCACCGCCGTGTCCTCGAGGTGGCGATCGGCGACAGCGACCTCTCGCTTCCGGCCCTGGTTCGTGCCATGGTCCGGAGCGAGACGGAATGGGACGCCGTCACCTCGGTGGCTCGTGGCCTCGTGGTGGCTTCCGGCCACCGTAGGCGCGGGCCTGTGGACGGGGAGCTATGGGCTAGCTCGCCGTCCGTACGTCTCATGACGACAGGCCGTGTCGACGGCGCGTTCGTGTTCCACGCGCGCCTCAAAGAGAGTCAGCAACATTGAACGGGTCCGCAAGGGCCGAAGCCTGCCGGGGCTGCGGGACTATTCGAAAGAGATACCGTGGCCCCGGAACACAAAGGGCGAGGAAGGAACATGGATGGGTTTTAGTCAGTAAAAGTCTGACACTCCCTCCTGCTCCGCCCAGAGCGGGAGAAGTCATTTGATGATTTCCCATCCTAAAAAAAAAAAAAGGGTGTAATCAATGGGGCTGCGAGACTGTTCGAAAGAGATACCGTGGCCCCCCCGGAACACAAAGGGCTAAGAAGGAACATGGATGGGTTTTAGTCAGTAAAAGTCTGACACTCCCTCCCGCTCCGCCCAGAGCGGGAGGAGTCATTTGATGATTTCCCATCCGAAAAAAAACGGTATAATCAATAAGCCATTGAGTGTTCAATAATTCTGTCATCACAATTAGATTAATCGACTATCGGTACAGATGTCTTCAAAATTCTGCACTGAACAGGGCTAGGCTTCAACGTCAATGGCGAGTAAATCACTCACCTTCGGTTTGCCGACGATATAGTGGTCATGGCTAAGACCATGGAGGACCTCAGTACAATGCTCGATGTCTCGGGTATATTTGACAGTCATTACAGGTAGTCTGGTTGTCAGTGAGAAAGTCTGACAACCAGTCTTATTAAGGGATCGTGTTACCCAGTACTAACTGGGTTGTGGAGGTCAGATGGGCAGTCGCTCCATGTAAAATACTGGTATTCAGCTGCATCCGGTTAGACTAGAAGCCAACCCCGACGTCCGCCGCCCCGCCGAATAACTGGACCCGAGGCGGTGGCGCGTAGTGTTCCGCGCGCGCCCCTATTGGCGTTGCGGGGGGAGTACACCTCGCTCCCCCCGCAGACATGAGGTGGCCCGCAGTCGCGGGCCGGCACTAGCCGGGGATCGTGGAAGGCGCACTAGTTCCCATGATCCCCGGTGCAAGTGTGGGAATGGAACACCGGGGTGGTTTTTAGTCGGTTAGAGTCCGACAGACCCCTCCGCCCGCCCCAGGGCGGAGGACATCCGTGTGGATTTTCCACCCCGGCAACAAAAAAAAAAAAAAAAAGAAGCCAACCCCAACATAGTTGAGAAAAGGCTAGACGATGATGATAGTTAATAAATGAACTTACTTTTTTTTATGCATGTTTCGATCATTTTATTCCCCGAAGAACCACAACATCGTACTAACGAGCGCCGTGCTGTCGGTGTATCGCGTTAATTCACCCGGTATGGAACTGTTATTAATTATTCTGATCTCCAACCACGGCTCTACCTTTGAGAATTTCCAACGTTCGGAACATTGAATGATATCGAATATCAGTTTTAATTAACGAAGGATAGCAAGTCCTTCGAATTAGGGACTAGCGTGCTTACCTATTTGAAGCGTATACAGAAAGTGAGTATACTATGTAGACCTAAGTTTAATTAGTAAATACATGCATGTAATTGATAAATCATGTAATACTGGAATTAATTTTGATGTTAAATTGAGAAAATTATCCCATGTAAAAACAATAAGCAACTTTTAAAATGTATTTGTTTATAGAACAAATCTTCATTTAATTCATCATTCATTTCCTTCATTTTTTTTTTTCATTCATCATTTTCTTCATTTATTTCGTTTTAATTTTTTTAATTGACTTTTTTATTCTAGGTTAAGCTCTCCGTTGTACATAAACTTTACAGGGTGTAAACAGACCCTTCACGGAGCCGTCAACCAAGCAAACTCTAACTTTACGCAAAAAATATTGCTGGGAAACGGCTTTTTTTTGGGGTGAAAAAAAAACCCACGTTTCTCGGTAGGACTCAATGTAACGCACTCAAACATTGTGCTGATGGATAGATTGAATAGGACGGGTGTCGTGGAGGTGTTAACAGTAAAAATCTTGCATTAAAAACACGTATGATTTTTAAACAGCTTCACGGCCCCCGTACTATTCAATTCATCCATCAGCACAATGTTTTGAGTGCGTTACATTGAGTTCTACCACTAAACATGATCTTTCACCCTAAAAAAAAAGTCGTTTCCGAAATTAATTAATTAAAGAAATTTTTGTGTAAAGTTACTTAGTTTGATGTATAGAATGCTTGGTTGACGGCTTCGTGATGATGTCATTTACACCCTGTATAATACCTACGACATTTTTCACTCTCCATCTGGCCATATCTATCCATCTCTCAATGTTTTTTTCATTTTCTTTTTTCTTTGTTGTGTAGAAAAATATGGAAACGCAGCTTGACGTCTCTCGTTTTACCTGGTTTTACCCTTCACAAAGCAACGCCGTTCAAAATTGATTACAAGTTGATTTTATCGTGAAAAACCTCGGTGCTGTCATATTCGTGGAATCGTGTATGAACAAAGCAAAATTCGGTGTGGGACTCCTTTGGCCCACACCGAATACAGCAGAAAAGCCATTGTGTACGCTGCAACATCAGAATGTTTTAATCAAGTAACCTGTCAAGTGCGAGTCGAACTCGTGCACTGTCGTTTCGTATCATTACATGGAGCAGCACCTCCAGTGCAGCACTTTTCATCACAATCAACTACTGCAGCATAAACGAATTCGTCTGATCGAAAACAATGAATATGTATGAATTGTCCAAATGAAAGGCATTGTAAATGTGATTGAGTTACGTTTACGTACACACTGCGTCACAATCAAGCTATACATTTTCAGTGTAACGTAGCCTCGCTTTGTATAGATTGCCCGTACAATGATGAGATGAGAAACAGATCCGCTTATATGGTTTTGTATAGCTGGATTGGTCATCGCATGGCAACACATCGTCGTGCGTACTACTGAAACATTTTTTCGAAGTTTCTTCAACCTATTCAATTTTTGGGCCAAGTCTTTGCCATGACAATCATGATAAACATGGTTACAGTGGGTAGGTGCTTACGTCCCTCCTCTGTTTCTATCCTAATACGAACAATATTCATCTGAATACCTATACCAATAGAAGTAATGCGTGGGATAAGTAGATACCTCCCAAGGGTGACGTTTTCACTCTTTAGGTACGGAACCGTGTTTGTATCGACATACATGTTAGTACGTTACGTTGAAGTTTGATGAAGCTTCAATGTCAGCGTAGGTGAAATGTAATGTCATGTCAGACACTAGTTTGAAGTGAGGCGATATTGAAAGTCAGTACTCCCTTTTATATTATTAACTGGGCTTTAGGTTTATAGCTACGAGTAGATGTCCGCTAGTATTGAGTTAAGCTGATAACTGATGTGGGTGTTTCCCCTTGGCTAAGCGGTGTGGCGACCACAAATTGGGTAACGTTGCGTGGGATAGCGCTACTGGTGCCGACTGTGGGGACACGATTATGGGCTACTTCATGCATAATCCTGTCACGTGGAGATATCATGTATACTTGTCATTGTAACCTATGTTTTTTAATCATCTAAATTGTTTTTAATCTTTAGATATTCTCATAGAAATTGGCTTCGTTTTGAAACTAATTATAATTAGTTGGTCAATACCAAACAATGCCGCTGAAAAAATGCTGTAGAGAAAAATGTTACGCCATAAAACGAGATTTAAGAATTCGTTTCAATATTTTTTTAACAATATTCGGCAAAACGAAAGTTTTGAAACGACTGTTTTTCGCTAACACGGAAACGGAAATACAAACGGCTAAGATCAAACGAAAAGAGATTGAAAAGCACTTCCAAAGTAAAGCCTTATAAACGCATTTTCGGATACGGGTAACCGTATCTGAAACTGCGTTTCTAAGGCTTTTAAGTTTAAGTTAAAGAAGAAGAAATACATCACGGAGTGTGGTTACCCATAAGTCATCGTATGATCATACTAAAGTAAGGAAGAAATACTTTTGTAAGGACAGTAAAAAGGTAACATTCAACATTTTCTTGAGGCTTTTTGCTGATCAGTATCTGCTTGTCTGGTGATGCGAGTAAACCAAGAGACACATGCGAGAACCTACCACACATCTGAACTTTTGAAGAACGCAATCAGTCTTATTATCTTAAAAAACAGTTGTCCATAACTTCAATAGGTAGGTACCTACTCGACCCAAATGTTTGGAACAGCAGATTTTTTTGCGACTTGGACTTGGCGATGGTGTTCCCATGGAGAAAGTTGTTCAGTTAGATGGGCTGAAGCATACCCTGAAATATGACCCCATCTTTCTGGTACACACTGTAAGTAGTTTTTTTTTCATGAAACAAAACTTTGACCAAAATTAAAATAGCGCAAACCTAACATCTAAATTAATCTTCAGCTCTTAATTTACAATAACATTTTGATTAATTTTATACCAGAGTTATTAATTAGGAACTTACTTATACTTAGCTAAAACCGCGTCTCATAACTTATTAATTAAATTATGATTTCACTAGTAGTCTGGTGTAAACATCCTATAGCAAATCTCGAAAATAAATTAAATTGAATCTGAGCTTATTTTAAAAAAGGTTGAATTTTAATGAGTTATTAGTCCGAGTCCTAAAATTACTTAAGGTTTTGGGAGTATTCTAATGAGTAACAAAGCCAGGTCGTTAAATTAACTTTAGACGGCTCTGTTTTTTGTATGATATAGCGAAGCGCAGCCCGATGTCTCATAAAAACCGACCAAGAGCGAGTCGAACTCGCGCACCGAGGGTTCCGTACAAACTTTTTAAAGGACAAACTTAACTTTACTGTTCGATCCCTAGAAACGGCTATTGCTACAACCGCAAATAATAAGTTTGTAATAGTAAAATCGCTTTTTATTTGTTATTAAACTACATATATTATTTACGATTTGCAGACTTCTCCCTTTACATGTGCTGTAAGACCTTGCTTTTCGCCAAACGTAATTCTAGGTCAACAGGAACTTCCATATAGGTTTTCGACACAAAACCTATAAGGTAGGTACTTCCGGTTGACCTAGAATTGACAATTTTGGTTAAAAGCAAGGTCTTACGGCACAAGTAAAAGGAAAAGTTAGAAAAATAAAAAAGTTGAAAATTAAGGGAATTTTTGGTACTTACAAATTTTCCCATATCTTTTTATCGGCTCAGGACCTTGATTTTTATACACCTAATAAGGACTATAGACCTCAGTATATGGTATTATTATATAATTTCAACTAGCTAGGTCCAACCGTTCCTGAAAAAATCGGTGGTGACAGACAGACGGACAGACGGACAAGAGAGTGATCTTATTAGGTTTTTTTTTCCTTTTGAGGTACGGAACCCTAAAAAAGATTGAAAGATTGTGTCATCGCCATTTCTTTGTATAGTGTAGAGGTCTTTCGCACAGGGCAATTCTTCGTATTTTTAAGAACGGCCCGTTCATAAAATACGAGAATTCCGTGACCGAGATTAGCATGCTCTTATCGGAATTTTGACGTTTGAAAATCTAGACGTCCACCTGTCCGCATCGTACGCATGGCATCAAACATATCGTAGTATTCTTTGTATAGAAAGTCACTAATCCGCACCGTACGGATCGCTCGAATCTGTTCAATAATACTACGATCCGTTTGATGCGATGCGTCCGAAGCGTACGATGCGGACTTGTGGACGTTGGTGGTCCGTATCTAATTTGGTTTATTGCAGATACATAACAAAGCATGTGCCTATGGTCCCCACTTCACTTGCTGCTTGTCAATGGCAACATTTGGACAGCTGGCTCAGCGTAGTACGGAGATAGAGAGGTTTCCATAGAATAGGAGTCCAGCTTATAGCATACACGTGTTCAGATGTATCGGCTCGTGTATTAAGCCTGTTCCCACTTGACTTGAAAGCGAGATTTGACAGATAATGCCTTTCTGCTGAAGACAGGTAGTTGTATGGTAAATAAAGTGGACCAGTGGAGTAGCTAGAATCGATTCCTAACACACGTTGCGTACAATATTTAAATGTCTTTTGCCGGAAGATTGACTTGACTATTTTGTATTGTTTGGGGTTGTATTATATTGTGATTTGAAACTGGCAAATAAATAATGTAAGAACGAGGAAAAAATAGAACAGAAATCGATCACCGATTTACAAAGAATCGGCTTATCCCATGATCTGTCCACGAAGTAGACACAATAGTTAAACAATGGTGTCTCGAACAAATTGGTCATTTGACACATCATGATTTATATGGTCATAGTGAAATAATATAATTAAAGACTTTATTTGTTTACACTCTGATTTGTTTGTTCTCACTTCTTCAATATTTCAATTTGTCGTTCCTACTAATTAATTAAGCACATTAATTATAATAGCAAAGCTTTTAACACTCAAAACAAAGGGTGATGCATTAAAAACAAACAAGTTAAGCATACCCCGTTAAGGTATTGGAAATCGATGGTCGTCGGTTTTGTGTAATTTAATATGAGGGGAGATTGGGAGGATAAGGGCCGTCGTCCATGACGCCGCTCAAAACTGATAGAATGGGTTAATAACATAATTAAAGTTATTAATGATAACGCTGCTGATTCGTAAATGGTGCAATCATCTGTTTTAAAAGACGAATAGTAAGATTATCAATTAATTAAAAAAAAAGTATCTATGTAATGTCAACTATGTGTATGTACTAGTGTGTGTAATGTCCGGGGATATTTATATATTATCATATTTTTCGGGTCCTACCTTACCTACTAAGTAATAGGCGCGAAAACAAGTGCACACGACTAGCTCGTTGAGTCCCGCGTGATTAGTTACTAACGCGTCATAAACTAATTTATGACTGGTTGCGTCGCGTTGTGTACCCGCTAGTGTGTACTTAATGGTGATTTGAGTGAGGAAAAAATCGTAAGGCATACTTTGAGTGTGAATATGAATGGATGTATGGGCAGGGTGAAAGATGATACGGCTAGAAAAGAGGTGACTGTACTGAGATGACAACTAATAGCAAAATAGGCATGAATGACATGCTGATAATTAATTAGGATAAGGGCAGAAGAATGATGTAGACGATTCATACACCTTTCAGAACCTATTCGAAATAATCAAATAAGGTAGTGTGCAAATAGCACGTCACGGTTGCCCGCGATAAGTTACTAACGCGTTACTAAGTAGTTTGTGATCAATTATATTAAACCGCCATTGAGATACTAGTGCTGTGACAATCTGACTACTCATTGGCGATTTGAGTTTACTTTTGATTTGATTTGAGTTTCATTTGATTTCATTTGAGTTAGGTTTGTAACTGGTCACTGTAGTGGCTTCCTGTACGACGCGCCTTACTCTCAGCTACTAATTGATCGGGAGTAGATTACAGGAATGTTAAATGTTAACGGAATGGTTCATTTGGATAACATTGTTATGTGTTAAGTTTGATAATTGAGAGTCGAGATTTAACTTAGAGGTTGCCGAGTCTTGTATTGATTTCTGCTAATTAGTGAAATATCGTCAGTTAAGATTCATATACATACATAGGTATGTGTTTAATTTAGTTTGACCTAGTCAGTTTATAGTTTAAAGAACTTCCAATAGTCCGCTTCAAAAGGGCTTTAAACAGATGTTTAATTGAGAATCCCTTCTATAGGTAATATAAAGGAACTCCTCCAGTTTAAATGTAAATGATCTAATTGTACCAAAAATTTGCATGTCATTATTTTATGAATGAATATGCTAAGCTACTATTATACTATATCATTGTAACCATATTTATCGGCAAATAAATCTTTGACTTTGACATAACATGTAACATTTAGTACGTCTTTGACAGTCGATACAGGTAGTCAGTGGCCCAAAAGTCTGACAAGCAGTCTTACCAAGGAGTATCGTATTACCCAGTACTAACTGGATTGTGGAGGTCAGATAGGCAGTCGCTCCATGTAAAATTCAGGTATTCAGCTGCATCTGGTTAGACTGGAAGCCGACCCCAACATAGTTGGGAAAAGGCTAGGCAGATGATGATGATGACAATGTACGTATAAGCCAAATTTTACATGTCTGTCTGATCAACGCGTGTAGGTATGTGGCACTTCTTCTTAGCGTGTCGATGGCAATTTTTTATGTTTGTTTATATATGTTTCCTCCCCGAGTGACGTACTTTACTAACCCCTGATACGTCCGGCGCACCCTGGGCAATCGACTTCGGTCGATTGGCTAATCCTTTCACTACGACGGCAAATATAATAATAATAATATAATCCATTTATTTCAGGTAACAAAGACCCATACATAAATACCTTAACCTAATAATACATACTAATAACAATTTTTGTTAGTATATGCAACTTAAAACTATGTTAGTAGTGGAATTTGTCCGCGGAAGCGACGGAACACCACATCCTGCGGCCAAAAACTTTCTTCCAACACCAAATGGAGCATACACGTTGGGATGCGCACCACAAACGCCTTGAAATTGACGTTGCGGCGTGACTCCAGTAGCTGTACTCTTGGCGTGTACTTCAATCTTTGGCGCACGTACTCCTCGATGTCCTCAGCCTCAGTGGTGTAATGTAGGCGAGAGATGTACACCGGGGTGTTCGGCTTCGCGGCGCGAAGTTTAACGTTGGGCTCCGCAGGAGCCTTGCCGGAGCGGTTCTTACAGCTTCGCTGACGGCGTTTCCTCCTTTGCACCGTCACGAAACCGTCATCATCAGCCCGGTCCGTTGCCTTTGCAGTCACGGGCTTTGCGGTATATAAGTTGTATTCGGCCCTTCTCAGGGCCAAACAGTCCACTCGTGGGCTGCAGCTGAAAATCAGCGTCAGGTGGTACACCTTGTATTGCCATCTGGTATTAATTATTCTGAGCTGAGGCCCTTTTGGCATTATTAGTTTTATTTGTTTATTTATTTTGTAAAATTTAGTAGGTGTTTCTAATGCCAAATAAAACTGTTATCGTTCTTTTCTTTCTTTCTATTATCAGCCTAGCCACTTCCTATGTTATGTCTGTTTGTTACCTAACCAGTTGCATCTGAATACCAGTATTTTGCATAAAGCGCCTGCCTTTCTTACGAGTACCATGACTACAGAATAACACAGTACCTAAGTACTGGTTGTTGGAATTTCAGGCTTCTAACTACCCATATTGACTGTCAAAAATCTACGAATAGCAGCCAGGATTAACCGCAATGTGTCTCCAAAGAGACAGAAGGAAGAACAAGGAGAGGTCTGGGTATGTAATAAATGGTCACCCATCGCGCGAACAATCTAGTTTATCGACGCTTAACCTTGAAGATCAAACTGCGGTTGTATTTTTCAATTAAGGCGACTACAGGAGCTACTCTGATTGTGGTGGTTCAAACTACGTTTGAAATACTGTTAGAATAAAGTTCTGATCAGCTTGTACTACAAAGTGGTTGTTACGTCAGTCACTGCGGGCCGAATAGTGCGAAATGAGTGTTTTTTTTGCGATTTACAAAAAATCTATTGATTGGACTAAAAGAATAAAACACTTCATGCTAATATGCTGCTAAAACAGAATGATCGCATGTATTTGAGTATGGTTTTTACTCGTTAAAAGAAATTTTTCGAAATAATTTCGTGATTTTTTTTTTATCGAGAAAATTAGTTGTATTATGTTTTCAAAACACTATCATACTAGCATATATCCTGAAGAATATCTATATATATATATATATATTTTTCTGGTTTTGTTTATTAGTTTAGTACAGTGAATCATATGCTTTTTTGCTTTATAAAACTCGCGTTTAGCTCCTGTAGTCCCTTAAGTAAATTTATTTACACGTATAAGTCTACAAATAACTTACGCTGTTTTGTAGGTATGGATTGCTAAACATTTTCCAACCAACTCGCTTTTAAATTACTTACCAGCCAAAGCTCAAAGCTTTTACTAACCTACCTGTGTCACTTTCAAAAACATCAAAGTAAGTAACATCAAATGATTTTTCTTATTGACTTATAAACCACGTAGGCACATTTAAATTCGCTTAAATTAGGTAAAGTCAGCATCCTTCCAAGAATATTTCATGTATTATTTGCAGATATTTATTACCGTGGCTAAATAATAAAAGCACCAAGGGCCGATCGAAAATTAATTTATGCTTGCAAAGGCTCCACATTACTTTACTCTGTGGGCTTCACCTTGCCTCTGCTCGGCTGTCATTTGTGCATCTTTGTCAGTCGTCACAGTTATTCAGAAGCTCAAAAGTCTGATAACTGGTCTTAAAATAACAAAAATAAATAAATAAATATCGCTGGACATTACAACAAGCGCCATCTAGTGCCACACTAAGCAACGATGCTTGTGTCGTGGACACCAGATAGATGATATACTAGATAGATACTTTTGTTTGTAAATACATTTAAACATCCATGACTCGGAAACAAATGTCCATGCTCACACAAACATTTGCTCCTGCCGGGATTCGAACCTGGGACCCTAAGAACATAAGGCAGGCACACTACCGCTGCGCCATTCGGATCGTCAAAAGGTTTTATATTGGCCCCAAACTAGGTAAAGCCTGTATTTTGGACACCAATACAGATCGAGGGTTTACCATTCTTCGGTGTTACGGGTTCGGTAAGGAGTATTGTGTTTTCCTATAACTAAGTTGTTAGTGGGGTTTGAGTGGGCAGTTGCTCTATATAAAATACTACCAGTATTCAGCTGCAAACATTGACATTGAAAGCTGACCCAAACGCAAGGAAAAGCCTACCTGGAAATAATATTGAAACAGCAAACTTATCGATATTCTCCTGATATTCTCATCTTATGATTCTTAGTCATCATATATTCTCATCGATATTCCTTAAAGAAAGCTCGGTTTTGGAATTAACGAAAGCAAGATACGATATAGAATCGATAAGGATTATCTACAGATGGATGGATCTGAGCAGCGGTGGCCCAGTGGTAGCGGCCCCGACTTACGAACAGTAAGTCGTGGGTTCGAACCCAGACAGGCGCATTAACTTTGTGTAATTTATTTCATCACCACTGCTCTCAAAACGGTGAAGGAAACCATCATGAGGAAACCGGCATGTCCTAGAATAATAAAATCGAAGACATGTGACATCTACCAATCCGCACTGGGCCCGCGTGGTGGATTATATAGCCCATTCCCTCTCATTGAGAGGAGGCCGTGTCCCAGCAGTGGGAACGTTATAGGCTGATATGATGTTGATGGATGGACATCAGAAAATATACATATAGGTACAGTTTCAAAGCTTCGTAGATGGCTATATGGTTAGGTATCAGCTGCTCAAACCTGAAGGTTTACGAGATACTTAGGTACTATGTAATCAACACATACACTTATGTAAATGTAGCAGATGTTCCATATAGGTACTCCGTAGTAATAGAAACTAAATTCGGTTCTAAAACTTAATGGAGTATACGAGAATTATTGTGAGAAAATGTGGATAAGGAAACTAAGTAAGGTTTTACAGAACAACAGTATGGTTATTGCGTGAAATCGTAGAATTCAAACTATGGAGCTCAAGCAGCACTTATGATAATACTGTGGTGTAATGGTACATCGCCGCCCAAACTATTACCATTAGTCCATGGAAACCGTACCATATAAGGGGATTTTTTATAATTATGTTGTGATGAAATAGTTATATCAAATCCAATTTTTCGATGTCTGAAACCCTCCGGATCATTGTTAAATTTTTGAAAAAACCATTAATTACACGACAGCCCAAAAAAAGGATTGTTAATTTCGTACTTTTTTTAGTTTTTGTTTGTTTTTTTCACCAAGGGCCTTTGCTACAGTACAAGTCACTATAAAAGTTTTCAGGAAGATTAAATTTGCAACAAAATGAAAGCAATTTGGTTATGTTAGACCAGCTTCTAAGATACAGCGGTTCAAAGTTTGCTAAAAAAAAACAGAACCACCTTATTTGATGCAAGGGAAAATGTACCAATTCCATGGACTACATGAAACCAGTAGACCTCATAGCATCGAAATTTTTCATCGGCAAAAAAAGCGGTTTTCATTCAACTTTTCAATCTCTCATTTGAATAAACGTATTATTGTATCCGTAACACTTGCCTTTGAAATTCCTAGATGATTAGATTACTGACCTAACAGTATGCATTGTGAGCATGATCAAAGATCAAGGAGTCCTTATGAGTGAAACATCCAGCGCATCATGTTGTACCTGTGCGCCGTAAGCCCTCTAAGCTCGTAGTTAGGCTAATCTTCTTATCTAAACATAGTGTCCGACCGAAGTTTAGTTTATGGCCCAAGCCGATTATCCGGCGCGCCGAAGGTTTAATAACCCTAAGAAATTCAGTTCAAAATTGGCAAAAAGTGAATTAAGTAAAGTTTTATTTTTTTACTTTTATCTAAAAGTTTTATTGACTTTATTTAAAAAACTTAACGAGATGATTATAATTACAATGCAAGGAGCATGGTAATTACACAACATTTTTCAAAAACAACATGGTGTTCTCGCGTATTTCGGTGTTCGCCAGAATTTTCAGAAAATTTGGCCAAAGATGGTGTTTTTCGCCGAAGCTGCCAAAGCGTCGGTCGGACACTGCCACAACATAAAATACTGACGCATAGAACGTGCTTAGAAAAAATATTTCAGCAATCAACCGGCTTCTAAAATGTTTTGCACTAAGGAACTGTTTATGCATCTTTTACATTACTTTAGTAATGCGAAAGTTTGGATGGATAGATGGACGTTTGTTACTCAAGCACGGCAGAAAAGTTGAACGGATCTAGATGAAATTTGGCACGGAGAGAGGTTATAGGGTTCTAGGGTATATACAGGATGTAAACCACCTCATCACGAAGCCGTCAACCAAGCATTCTGTACATCAAACTAATTAACTTTACGCAAAAATTATTGCTGGGAAACGACTTTGTTTTTTGAGGTGAAATATCATGTTTTGTGGTAGAACTCAATGTAACGCACTCAAAACATTGTGCTGCGGATGGATTGAATAGTACGGGGGTCGTAAAAATCTTGCATTAAAAACTTGTATTTAAAAAAAAAGTTGTCAAAAAGTTTGAAATTTGACCCCCAATATCAATATAACTAGAAGGTTCCAGGAATGGTGAAGAACAAAAAAATGATCGCAATGACGAGGAGAACAAGTGCCTTTCGGCTTCGTTAAGAGGTGTTTTACACCCTTATAGTATAAGGCAGCCTATATGCTACCTTATACCTTCTTTTCTTTACACATTACACATCAAAGTTTCCACGTGAACGAAGTCACGGCCAACAGCTCATTCACAAACGTAGCTAGGGCATAGAGCAAGTGAAAACACCTTAACTATTTCTCAACTGTATGTATATCAAACGTGCCAACAACAAGATATTAATTTCGCTAACAACTATTTGCAGATGAATCAATACCCAGCTTTAAACAATATACCTACTACCATACATAAGCCCTTCATCCATATAGGTACCTAGATTGTGTGTAAACCGGATATAGTTGTTGCTTTGATCGCAACTCAGGTGTAGGTAGGTAGATGTATCCGAACAGGGAATTAATTACGAGTACAATGTGCTCCGTTAAACTTGGTAAACAAGTACCGGTATATGCTTACGAGTATTTTTGTAATAATGGCGATGCTACACATGTTCAGGCAGCTGAAATACTACATAAGTACATAGGTATGAGGAACAGGGTGTGAAGTTTCTCATTCTCCTTTGAGAAGGGAGAATCCTCCGACCAGACACGTGTTATGACTGGGGTTCTATTGACCGACTTCTGTTGTTGGGTTTCTATACAGGGTGATTTTTTAAACGTTGGCATTATTTTAAGAGCGCCCCACAACTTTTACTATGGAACCGACCATGAACTCGAGATTTTTTATCTGCTGCTCCATACATTATTGGTCGCTTATCTCGGAAAAAGTTAGGCTATTTTTATAACGATTTCATGGTCGGTCCCATAGTAAAAGTTGTTCAATTTCATGAGTAGGTACTATAATACCTCCTAAAAGTATTGCCAAGGTTTAAAAATTCACCACATGTATAATAATCGTTAATCGCGTGGTTAGTGTAGACTGTCGCAACTGGTTGCGAATCGCATTTGCGAAAACGGCCGGAGGGGCTGATGATGTTGATAACGCCATAGCTTGATGCTTGACTGATGGACAATATAGAGGAAAATTTGCATCATCATGCTTTGCCGAAGATTCACTATTCCTGATCAAGGATTGTTGTTATAAGCGGGGATGAGATTTAATCCTTTTCCTCTCACATATTGTATAGCTTCCACGTGTAGGATTACGGATGGCAGATTCTTAAGTGCCTCAACCTACATACTAATTTAATATCCTCCTAGAACATTGGAAACTTTATGTATAAAGCCATGTGATCGAGTAGATTGTTCTCTGGGTTTCGAAGCCGTTTTCATGTTTTTGGATGGCAAAGAGACAAGCGACAAGACTACGTTGTAAGTCGTTGCCAAGAAGTAAGAGCTTAAAGAAACTGTTAACATGAATTCAGAATTCATTGAAAATTACACATAAGTACCTATGTATGTGTAATTTTCAATGGCGACCCGAATGGCGGTAGTGAGGCTGCCTTACGTTCTTAGGGTCCCGGGTTCGAATCCCGGTAGGAGCAATTGTTTGTATGATGAGCATGGACATTTGTTTCCGAGTCATGGATGTTTATACTAAGTATGTAGGTATTTAAAAACAAAAAGTATCTATGTATAGTATAACAACTATCTGGTGTCCACGACACAAGCCTCGTTGCTTAGTGTGGCACTAGATAGCGCTGTGTGTAATGAATGTCCAGCGATATTTATTTATTTATAATTTCTAGGGAATTTCTCTTCATCGTCTGAAGTTCTGATGATTCAATTCGAAACCATTTGTCAAAATACACGCAGAGGCTTTACTTAGAAGTTGTCTAACTAAATAAAGGTCCGCTTGACTATTCTAATATTCGAGGAATCTTGTCGCATTTACACAACTTTACCAGTTTGAGAGACTGTTAACATATTTGTAGTGTCCATAATTGCGATCACTTTTTTGTCCGCACATGCTTGCGAATATTCGCGAAATATGCGCATGTAATTTTACACTTTAGATAAAACACTTGACAATCGCAAACTAGAATAATTACAGCTAAATAAATTAAAAAAAATACAGTGTAAATTTACAGTGAATAGCTGAATAGTTATGAAATCTATACC
This sequence comes from Xestia rhomboidea, assembly GCA_963853795.1. Taxonomy (NCBI): domain Eukaryota; kingdom Metazoa; phylum Arthropoda; class Insecta; order Lepidoptera; family Noctuidae; genus Xestia; species Xestia rhomboidea. The sequence continues at coordinate 14,294,491 of OY970767.1, read as the reverse complement.
AAAAATCAAGAGATATAATTTAAATTTGATACTCGAAAAAATATGTAGAACTTGAAAAACAGTGGTGAAAACGGATATTTCGCTATTAAAATATTAATTTGATCGTTAAAAAAATATTAATTTAAATTAAAATAATTTTTAAAATAAACTAGATTATATTTCGTTTCCGTTCCAACTTTTTTAAATGTTTTTTTAAAGTAGGTAGGTGTAATGCCGCTACCGCCATCTTCACTCGACCCGTAATGATACAGTTTTTCGCCTGTTGTATAAATTATAAATATTATAATTCCACCACTTTTACGGTAACATAAAATTTCGTGCATTTCCGTAGCTCTGTATTGATTTCCAATGTATTTTCGGAGCTTACTTATTGGTAGATTAATTAGTGGCGCTCATCCCGAAATTGTATTGTTCGCGTTGATGGACGTGGTAAGGTACATAACAGATAGATAGGTGTGTATTGCTTTATATTCGCTTTTACATGTTAACAGATTATCGTTGGACTTATCAAGCGATTAGCGAGCATCAAGTTTACCTCTGTACGTAGTGTTTGCAGTGTTTTATAATATACGGGGTTATTTGTAAAACACCGACAACCTCTCAGGACTGTGTTACTAACATCATAATCAACAACTTTAGTTCTATGACTTTTAAAAATTCATCATATTTTAGTTCATCAAATTTTCATTAAAAAAAAAAAAAATATTAAATTGAACGCTTTTACGGGCCCTTGCCGCCCTGACCCCGCTCCCCTCACTATTGTACTATCGCTTTTTTTTGCTTCGCATATATTTAGCGTTCAATTTAAATATATATTTTTTTATTTTATGAAAATTTGATGAACTAAAATATGATGAATTTTTAAAAGTCATAGAACAAAAGTTGTTGATTATGATGTTAGTAACACAGTCCTGAGAGGTTGTCGGTGTTTTACAAATAACCCAGTATAATTATTTGACGAAAAACATGGGAATCATGTTCTTGAAAAAAATTAAAAATATATCTTTCGTTAATTGTGTCAAAATACTTGAAATCCATCAAAATCCATCATGATAAGAGACTAATGCCCGTTTTCTATAACTTACTTACGTTTAACTGTCAGTTAATATGCCTAACGTCTCGCAGCTATCGGTGTTTCTATAAACAAAGTTAGCTTGAAATATCCATCCGCGTCACCTACCCGTCACTTGATTCATAGAAAAATCAAAGAAAGATTTTCTGTGACGTTTTGTTTCTAACACGTCCGTAAGCTAAATGTCAAACAGTCAGAGATGGCAACCTACCGAAACCGAACAGTAAGTTATTGAAAATGGCCGTTAGTGATCTATTAAAACAGGAACAACAACACATGCTTGTATACGAGAAGGCGTCATCAACTTCAAACATAAAACTCGCTCCAATAAGAAACTCGACAGATTTTTCATTAATTACAGCAAGTAGGTAACGCAAAGCTAGTTCAAAGTTCAAAGCTAACCGTGGAACAAGAACAATACTTCTCGTTCACTCAAAACTTCAGTTACTCATTCGTTCACTCAAAACTTTAGCTATTCACTCGTTCACTCGTTCCGCTGCTCTAAACAGGAATAGAGATGAGAAACTCACAGGGAATTGTTTGTGCTCCCTAAACTTTACTTAGAAATAAATACCTTCCTCACAAAGTGAGGTTTCATTATAATGTTTTTGGGTTAATTAATTATGGGGTTCTAAGAGTTTATAATTCGTTCTAAATACCTAAGTGTAATAATAGGTCACCGACCTAATTCGCATCGGCCCTGGGCCCACGAGGTGAACTACGGCCCATTTACGCCGTAGTGCACCTCGTGGGCCCAGGGCCGATGCTAATTAGGCCCTTTCATATACAGGGTATACTAGAATGGTGTGGTCATTTTTGAAGGTCGGATTCAGAGTCAGAGCATCAAACTAAACAACTGGGACCACAAGAAAAATCGCGAAAAAAAAAAACTGCTGTCCAGCGGGCCTAAAATGGCCGCTTTAGCAGAATCCTAATATGAATCACGTCCATTTTAAGTTTTTTTTTTATGTGATTCACATTATGATTCTGCTAAAGCGGCAATTTTAGACCCCCATTTAATACAAAACTTAAATACGAGATACCTACACGACTCAAACGTATGGGACAGCAGTGTTTTTTAGTAGGAGATACAGGCCTGTATCCCAGTCTCTTCTTTTGAGTTAGCGTACCACTGGTCAGTTTCCTTACTCGTCAATTTCACTAATTCACCAGTTTACTCATTAGACAGTTTCTGAATTCGCCAATTTCCTTATTTGCCAGTTTCACTAAGTCTTCCTAGCTCTAACCCAATTTAGTTGGGGGGTGGTTTCTGGGTTCTCGCAATTCTTCTTCCAATAGCTTCGTCATGCTAGGGCTGTATCCCAGTAGTGAGAACAATATAGGTTGAGATGCTATGTAACAAGTTAACTGAAATTATTGTATATTTTACTATATTTTAATTATTTATTATATTTTAATTATTTATTATATTTTAATTATTTATTATATTTTAATTATTTATTATAATTTAATTATTTATTATATTTAATTATTTATTATATCTTAATTATTTATTATATCTTAATTATTTATTATATCTTAATTATTTATTATATTTTAATTGTTTATTATATTTTAATTATTTATTATATTTTATTTTATTAGCTGGACTTAAAGCGTGATGACCTTAAAGCTAGACCACCTACAGTTATACCCTACAATTTTGTCAATGGTGTTCTGACATGTCCGCTTTGTGCTCGGAGTTTTTCCGCCAAACTTACATATGCTAGCAATTTGAGAGCTCATGAAAGAGCGGCACACCAAAGCTCTCTACAACCACACTATAAAGCCATCGAGTGCAGTCGCTGTGGCCGAAATCGGCTAGATGGCATCATCACCATCATCGACAAGTTAACTAACAGATTAGAAGACAAAATATAACGTTTAAACCTACTTTAGAAACTGGTCGTTTTATACGCTCCAAAGCTGTAGAGTAGCAAGTATAAAATACTTTAAATAAAGAAAACGAGGTCCGAATTTGGCCCATTTGCTCTTTCTTTCAAAATAATTCCATCTTCAGGACGTTAATATTAACAATACCATCGAAACTAAAACCCTTTGTGGACGATGACAGTAAAGCAACCTAATTAAAATCTTGTTGACACAGGATATTAGAAGACTTGTCAGACCATCCCGTAACTTCTAAATAACAAGCGAGACCCAAAGTCGATGAGGGTTATGTACTTTGATCGACATCTTGTAAATGTAAACAGTTGGGATAAGGAGGTCAGAGTATACAAGGTGTTTCTATTCAAACACGAAATATTTTCAGGGAATCATCTAACGGCTATAACGAAGCCATTTCAAAAAGGGAAGGGAAAAAAATATATCTGAGTTTATTAAAAAAATGCATGACCCACAAAATAAATACTGGCTCCTCATTTTTCAATATCTATTGCTAGTTTACTACGTCGCCGCGTCGTATACGTCATGGTTCTACGTCGTACTAAAGGTTTTATGCAAAATAGGTATCTCAAGAAATTTTGCAATTATAATAATTTCGTAAAAACAAAAAAAGTAGAAACCAAATTTTTTTTTTTCGTTGCTATGGCTTCGTTATAACCGTTAGATAATTCCCTGACAATATTTCGTGTTTGAGTAGGTAGACCTTTTATAGGACAAAGTCAGTAGGATGAAAGCTTGGGGATTCAATCTAGGACCCAAAGCCAGACTTCTATCCTATAGACATAATTTGAGAAAAAACATCCTTTGGGATTGTCGATTGTCAATGCTTACATTTTTCATAGGTACGCACGACGACCTTTCAATCTACGTTATCCAGTGTAAACGGACCTCTCATTGTACTGGAAATCTATACGAAGCGATTCCATGTTATACTAGAACTGTATATATTGATATGTCGTCGTGTGTACATAATGTTGTGAGCCCCAGTATACTCACATCTGTCAAACTTAAACGCGGCAAACTATATTAAACCTAAACTACGAAAAATGTATGCTGGAATTGATGTTCCTCCTGGTGCTACATTCCTTCGCTTATACCATAAGGTAAAACCGATACAAAAAAAAAAAACAATCCAATGTTAAATCAGAGCAGAACAACCTTCGGGTAACCCTATCAAAAACTCTCAGTTGTTTTGTTTGCAGGTAACCCCAGGTTAATTAATGGCTACTTCCCTACCGACACATGTCGGTTGACGCCGAAAACCAATTAATTGGTTTAGCAAAAAAAGAAAACATTCAGTTGTTTGTCCGCTAAAACTTGTCCAAACTGACTGCTGCAACACCGACTCCATTTTATGTGTAATGGAGTTTTACAGGTAAGTTTTAATGGAGAGACTTTATATTTCATTTTTCTTTTGTGTTATTGTTTTCTGGCAACAAAATGCAAGTATCCATCCAGTGGATTAATCGGGTCACTTATCGGAGAATTGATAACATTCCATAATTGGCCTTTAAACATTCTCACTGATGAAACTGACGGACAAAAGAGGAATGACATAGATATTGAATATCTCCTCTGTTTTTTGCAATTCCCAAGTCTTGCCTGCTATGGTATGGTAAGGAAAAAAACACGCCACTACACACAACTCTTCATCTCTCAACTCTTCTTGACTATGGTTGCAGTACTTGTAACCATAGTCAAGGAGAAAAACAACGCTAGAAAAATTAATATTTTACAACGTACTCTCCTCCTTCGTATTTTCCTCTTAACATCAACATTCAAATTTACATAAATTTTACCATGTTACGTAGTCAAAAAGGGGATGGATATTTCGTCATAACAAATTCAAATATATTTAAAATCTAAATTGAGTTTTCACCCTGCCCGTTGCGTTTGTGTTTTTCCGTGCTTACGGTCATACCTAGGGGTTGGCCATCTCTGTTTGTTTATTTGTTTTAACTTAGTGTGTTATCTTGTTTAAGTAAATATTTGATAAGAGTCCAAGGTTTGTGTTTTAAGTAAATAAGCAGGTGTGCAATATTGTAAAACAGTTGCGTTTCAATTGTGGTGTACTCTCTCGCTTTCTGTCCTTGTTCCATGTTACTCGCGGTCGGCAACACGTTTTTTTCTTCCATTCTCCTCTGTCAACCGACACGCTATTATTTACTCCTTAGTCATTCATGTCATTCCTCACACAACCCATCCATCGTTTCTTAATAAAGTATATATTCTATTCTATGCTATGCGGTTTTCATAACACTCTAATGCGAATGCGATTAAAAGCAGCTGTGTCCTCAATGAGAAGAAAATCTCTGCGTTAGGCAAACTGTATTTTCTCAGGGTGAAGTTGAAATGAAATCGTGTTTGTTAGTAGAATGTAATCATAGATCTGAGAGTCCACTCAGCCCTATTGCAAGTTTTTTATTTTCGCATTTTATTTTGTCACGAACATGTAAAAGCATAGCTGAACTTGTTTGTTTTTGAAATTATGAAGGGCATAATTATGACCTTTTTGCCTTTTGCTGATATTTAATCAGCAAAAGGATAATATTGTTGAAATAACTACTAAATAAATATTATCTCACAACTTGTGTTTTCAAATATTTTTTTTTAGTTTGTGAGCGGATATTTCAGTCTCTGATAACAATTTTTGATGGATAACGCGACCCGTTTGACGGATGACCTAAAAAGATAAAAAAATCGAATTGTGTATTCAGTTTCAAACTCTAAAACTTTTTTGATGGAGCCGTAGTTATAAGGCTTTTTGTACCTAGATGGAACCTACCTAGAAATAAATCATACCTAGACTGAAAGATTTTATTTTACTTTCCTAACAAAAAGAAAATTGCTACTTATTTTACTTGGTAAATCGTTTTCTGGGGGAGGTTTCCAGACAAAATGTGAAAAGATTTCGTTTGCCTTTAGTATCAAAGTGTAGTTTACGGGAAAAAGCGCCCATCACCAGAAGGCATAATGAAACTCCCTGTTAAACACGGTGCTCGTGACATGTCTGAAGGTACGATAGGAAGGTAGCAACATGAAAGAATTTCTAATCATAAATTTCCAAATCAATGATAATAATGAGCGTATAATTGGATAATAATGAGCGTATATGATTGTTAATAACATAGGTATTAACAATAACATAGTTATTAACAATCATAGTTATATTAGAAACAAGGTAGATACAAGCCTTAATTATCATTACACAAAAATGGCTGGTCGGCCATTTTAGATAGCCACGTGTATCTTTTATACTAACTATATCTTTAGGATGAGTTTCAGTTCAAACTGAGAGCAGAGTTCATTATACCTGTTGGGTCTCCATCAACAAGGACGCTCGTATTCAAGTTTGTATAGAAATAAACAAAGTTTTGTCTAGTACCTACTTTGGTTTCGGATGGTTTCTATACATTTTTTCCTAAAACAGGTCTTCTTTTAGTTTCAACAATTAAATTAAAAATAAAGTACTTACAGAGTATCTTTGATCCATCGACCGAACATTTGTTATGGGATTAAAAAAACGACATACAAATTGCTCAAATCAGCGAACCATTTCTTACAAGTCAACAGAATACCAAATATGTGAAAGAAGCAACGAAGAAAATAATGTCGTTTAGAAAAGCTTATGAAACGTAATTACGAACACACAGCGAGCAAAACGAGCTTAGCCACGCATGTATACGTATTAAATAAAGCTTTCGCTCATATCATGACGTAAGCAGTGTTGTAGTTATGAAAATATTAAAGCTTGTTTTCTGAGACCGCTTCAGGCTTTAAATGTTGGAAAATGATTTTGATTTTCTAAGAATATTTATCGTGCTAAAGTAAGTTTCATGCCCTGTATATATTTTTTGCTACCTATCTGTTTTTCTCACTATTACATACACATACTATTAAAAACCTTAAATACATAAGTAGCCTATCCTATAGTTTTAAATTGATGGCAGTAATTTAAGTCTAAACTGACAGTAAATCTAATTTCCAGGTAAAAGCCATCAGCCAAAGGTTGATCATTTGATAAAGGCTATTGGAAAAGTCTCAAATATCTTTAGATAAGAGTATTTTGTTTACCTACATAGAATATCGGATTTATTAGACTGGAAAACCTTATACCAATAGAGACCTCTTGACTAACCTTGTCCTTTGAATTTATCAGAAATCACAGACCTCGAAATCGAAGCCACTAGAGGGGGACTACGTCTTCACGAACAATACTATACTCATGTAGGTACGAGTTTGGCGCAAGCTGCTGTCACAGGCATTCCTATAGTCAAGTTAAACTAGGCAAAACAACTGCATGCAAGCTTGTACCAATAACTCGCAGTTGTAAACGATAGCTGCCACTACCCATAATAACCCATGATCTGTCCACGAAGTAGACACAATGGCGCCTCGACCAAATTGGTCATTTGACAGATCATGATTTATCCGTTGCTTTATTTCATATCGCACGCGTTTCATAATACACAGGTCCTGTATTATGATACGCGTGAGATATGAAAGTTAGTACCTACGTGTAACGTACACAATCGCGAGTTTTTGGTAGGTACAAGACAAAACATTAAATTGTTCTGACTGCACTAATAGTATTGTCACGGGCTGTCAGTTTCTATGAATGAACGCTATGACCTACATTGACACGCTTGGTGTGTGATGAAAGTGTTGACAGTACCATCTGTAGCAGCGGCAGTGTCAGAAATATTAAAACTAGTCGTATGAAATTAGTGATTAACCAAAACCTGGACGAATTAGAACAGGTATTCGAATTTGAGAAGCAGGCTAAAATGAGTAGGAAAACCTGTAAGACGAATAAAAGAAATAAAAGTTCTTTGAAAGCATTACAAGCTAAGAAACAAGATCCCTCTAATCTTTACAAATCCCAGTCTGACGAGGATGAAAAACATTGTTTGGAAACCTGGGAATTAGGCTGCGTGTTAATTTATATATTAGACCAGCGAGGTAGTTTTGTGGAGCAGTAAGTAAAGTAAGAGTGGACATATCTACTGAAGAAATGAAGACATGCATTTATGTAGCATAGAATATGATACAAGGCCATTTTTTTTTCTGCAATGATAAAAACAATCCCAAAAAGCAAAAAAGTCTGCTTCACGGCTGCGCCGAATAGGTCTAGTTTAACAAGCCTATGCTGAAGCTATTTTCAAGTGGATAAGCGGGAATGGCGTGAGTTTTGTGGAATTCCTTTGATGAATGTTTTCCAAGCTCTGCGCTTTTCCAGTCTGCTTCGTCCGAATGGACAGGTAGCTTGAGCATGATTCGAGGCATTAGTAGGAGCGCCCGGTGTAAACGTAACGTTAGTACGTCGATTTTTGAATCGAAAATACCATTCTCTAGCATGTTGGTTCAATTTTTTGCGACAACCACAATTATTTTCACCCATAGTTATGGATAAATTCTTAAAATCAAAAATGTGAAATGAGTTATTTAAATTTTAAAATCCTCCGTATTTACGTTGTTTACACCGCGAATCCGCGCGGTCGTGGTAGGGCCTCTGAAAGCGCCAGCCAACCCACACTTAACCTAAGCACACGTGATGGTCCATGATCGCTCCTTATTTATATAGGCCTAGTATATAGTAAAAGGAACTTAATTATGGAGATAAAATAAACTTGGATTAACGTTTAAGTAAATCTATATTAGTAAGTCACTTGGAAACAAAGATAATTCGATCGAGTAAGAAAACGCATGTGTCTCCGATGAGGTCCGAGCGTGACTAATGAGACAGAGATCGTAGGTCGCAGGGCACGCGCCGCGCTTGCCGGAATCACCCGAACATTGACGATGGTAGCCGACGCACTTCCTCTCGTTATTCCTTACTTCCTTACAATAGCCTGGGCGATAGTATCTAGGTAACATAATCTACGTTTGTAGTCCGTATAACTGAATCTAATCATCGTTCTACCAATTAAAAACCTGCATAAAATCAATTGGCCTTCCAAATGATAATCGACTTTGATAAAATCTCTCAATAAGCTCTTTATGAGCCACTAATTAGCGGGATTACGGTTCATCGGGCGTAAAATAGCAAACTGATTAGAATGTTGGGAAAAGGCACACATTGTGCGATGCTAAAAGTTTATATACGTCGATTTTAATGAGGTTCGTGTCAAAAGATTTTAAATTGTAGGTAGGTTTATATAACGGAGAAAATTAAAGGATGTAATAAACTAGAATTTCTTGTAATTGTTTTTAGGGTTCCGTACCTCAAAACGAAAAAACGGAACCCTTATAGGATCACTTTGTTGTCCATCCGTCTGTCTGTCAAGACCGTTTATTTCGGGAACGCGTGGAGGTAGGAGTACCGACCATAAAACCATATACTCAAGTCGACAGTGATCCCTTGAAGCTGTGAAAAAATCAAATTTCTAAGTTAACGTATAAAAAAGATAAGCCCGTTTATCCCGCAAAAAACGTATACCTATTTAGGTACTCTCAAGGGAATCAAAATTCATAGGGTACTCCCGTTGACCAAGAACTATGAAATTTGGCGAGAAGCAATGTCTTACAGCACATGTAAAGGGAAAAATCTGAACTTATATTGTCACTTACGGGATTTCTTCTGTGTATTTTTTTTTTATCCCGTAAGTGACAATATAAGTTTAGTTTTAAACCGTGAAAGCTAAAAGTAGATATTATGTAGTTTAATAACAAAATACCTACAAGATTAAATCATGATCTGTCAAATGACCAATTTGTTCGAGACACCATTGTTTTAACTATTGTGTCTGGACGTCCGTCGTCGTGGACAGATCAAGGGTTATACGGAACCCTCGGTGCGCGAGTCCAACTCGCACTTGGCCGTTTTTTTTTACTACTACAACAAAGGTGAAGTGAGACCATGAGATGTGGGCCAAAATAGCCGCTATGTGGAGCCCAGACACGGCCAAAAGGTGGGACGAGCTGAACAAAACTAATGACGTCATGGGGAGGAGTTTTTGCCCAGCCGTGGGATGACGCAGACTTTATCAGTAACCGGTATTACTATTTTTAACCATCGTAGGTTCTATTTGTTATATCGAGGTACATAAAGGACGGTGGGTGGGTATAAGATGTCCTCCTCCGAACCTTAATCGTTTTAACGGAAATACACTTAACGATATTGCAGCGTCTTTTAGGACGAAAGCAACAAAGGGAAGCAATAAAATTGATACTGAACACAGTAAACAGCCTTCTTCATTTCTCCTGATCATAAACGAGCACTAAGAGTCAGTGGATGAATTATTCCATTTCCATGATTTTCCGTAGGCACTATAAAAATGTACTTCGAAGGAAACAAAAGGACTCCTTCCACTCCATACATATTTTCTTCGCCATGTGCGAAATTATTATGATTGATCAGTTTATGGCATATATCGTTTCCTCAGACCAAATAAAAAATCAAGACACAGCGCTGCGAACAATAAAGTGAGGCCAGCGCAAAACTACGCCTCGCTCTGTGCATACACGCTCACACGCGGACATTTACCTCAAACTACGCCTCAATAAATGCACACACTGACATGTTAACGAATCCGGCCTCACTTCTCTGTTCGCAGAGTTTCGTCTTAACTTTTTTATTTGGTCTGAGGTCGTTTCGTATCATTACTATATTTAAGCGCGCAAGAGCCCTAATACGTCGAGTTTATATAATCTAATGCACCTACTACCACTAGGTAGGTGCATCTAGATGCATATACTGTTACCTAATAGCCCGATACAGTAACCTACATCCAAGGGCATCAAGGGTGACTGGCTCCATTGCCTGACTATCGCCATTTTGTGTCCCATATATCCAACGAGCCACGCGAATGTTCGGCGCGGATAAGCGAACTAACAAAACGAATAACAACACGCGACATTGCTCGATTTTATCGCACTAGTGCGTTTAAAGAATGAGCCCATATGCATTCGCGCATAATGCTCCGTTTAAACTTGTATATTATTATGAATAAAATATTGCAGGACAAGGTTAAAGGTTTTATTCCAAATAGGCGAGAGTATGTTGCCCTAAATATGTATGTAGAAACGATCGCGCTAAGCGCCTAAGCAACTCGTACGCTGTATTCGGAAAGCAAATACGCCTCACGGATTCGTTACTATCTGTTATTAGCTTAATTTAATTACTAGGCATAAACATATAATGTGCTGGCTAGCTTATCATTTTGCTGTTACATGACCTACGAAACCAACTTAAGCCTACTTAGATCGTGGCGACACAATAAACGAAATAGCTATTACAAAATTACAGACGATTGTTAGTCAGCCTTAAAACAAAGATGGCAAGAATCAGCTGAGCCTCCAACATAAGCTGAAATGCCTTGTTATGTGATGAGGGCCGTTGAAGAGGATTTTTAGAGACTCCCAGTTCATAATCTGTTTGCTGACAAGGGTGAAGAGATTGCTGCGGATTTTCATTCATCACATATTTCCGTCACTCTACTACCTTTAGTAGGATAAGATTTAACGTGAAGCAGAACTTTTTAATCTCTTATTACGTCTTGTCTTAATTCGTTATTTTGTCGCCAAAGTCATGGTCTAACTAGTCATTGTCACTCCTTTGGTTGCTCTTGTTTTTGAGGTCCTTGGGTAAACTCTCAATAGCTTTTGATTTGAAAAAGTTAGATTTTATAACTTTTTTTTCGGAGTGATAATCAAAATATGCCTCAGAAAGCGGGCGTACTACTAGATCAATATTTTAAACTTAAGTCATAACATAGCCAACACTTCACTGAAATACAGGAATACAAAACCAATCAACCAAATAAGCAATACAAATTAGTTAAAAAGTAGTTACTTCCCTCCTCAATTTCAGTTAGCAATGATTGAGGTTTGAGGTTCCGGGCAGCTTTCGATTGAAAATAGTTGCAATGCTGGTTTAATTGAACTGGTTGAAACTTTGGCAGTGTTGATTGAGGTCCACGGTCAATACAGCTTTGATCTAGTTCACGCTATAGAACCGGTGAACCAAAGCGAGCATTGAAATAAAAAAAGGGTTAGCGCTTTTATGACTGTACCGATATTGGTACGTTGTTAAAAAGTTTTGAAACAATTTTATTTTTATACCTATAGTATAAATGGAATATTCATATTCATTTAATGAAACCTTACCTTACCTTACCTTTTAATGAAATGAATAATGAAACGTTTGAGTGAATGTCTTGATTAGTGAATTAGGTCTTTAATTCTTGTCATAATGGCCCCGATGAAGGGATTTTAACTGAGAATTTTCTAAAACGAAAAAATACTGATTTAAGAGGTGATGGATTTTCCATTGACTTCAGAATACACAGTTTACAGAGACCGAATGTATTTTCACTGTGTAGGAGCTTATTCAAGAAGACTCAGTTGATAGTGAGTTAAAGACAAGACATAGAGAAATGAGGATATACTAACTATGCAATATTGTAACAAGATTATATTCCACAAGCCTTTTGAATATCCATAATACTTTTGTACCTTCATCAAAACTAATTCAGAAACATCTGATTCTCATTGCAAGTAAAGGCAAAGTATTTTAGAGACAGTAATGTGAATTCTTTGCAGACGGGTTCTGGTCTTAGTAAAAATTATATTTTATCACCAGTGTTAATTTCAAAGTCAAAAAATGTGTTGAACAATTATGTTCAACACATTTTTAGCGTATTAACGCTGCCATGTTAATCCCGTTGAAATTCGTTGTAGAAATACGATGCTCTTTATGTGAGGGTCTAGCGCTTGTCTTGCTCTCCTCTTTGGTTTCATTAGTTCTCCAAAAAGTATTTGACACATAAAGAGTTTATAATTAAAACACAAAACAATCCTGAACGAGACAAGAAGTTCATACGAAGATAAATAAAGCTTTCAACGAATAAGTCCTGAAGTCCCCGACCTGTAGTTTATTTTAGCATGAATTAATGCGGTGATGATATTAAGGATTTTAATTGAGTTAAAAGCACGCCTCCCTGTTTCCACTAATCAAACTGAAGAACTTGGTCTTAAATTTTAATTGATATTGTTAGAAGCTGCCAGTAACTGAGACTGTTTTCCTTTCAGGAAATGATGTCCTTGCATTTCTCTTAAAACATAAAATTAAATGTTTTTAAGTTTTTTTTTTTAATTTGATTCATACCTGTCACACGTTTTTATTTAAAAAAAAAAACGGTCATTATAATTAAAACAAAAATAAATCACACTTTCAAACAACCACAAATCCTGGCACCAATAAAAGAAGCACTCGTATAATTCGAAATTCGAACTGTAACCGCCAGTTTAGAAGCGAAAACTTGTAGCGATTTTCCCGCTCGAAAATGGCGGGAGCGCTCGCGGCCGATGTCTCGTCTCGACTAGTCGAAATCCAACGAAAGGGATGCTGGGACCCGGGCACGTCCCCTCCCGCTGCCTGATGCCACAATGTAGATACAGGCAGAAGGCCAGTTTCATTCTACAATTTTACATGGTCGATAATGATAATTGCTAAATTTATTGTTTAAATGTCCATTTCTTTTAATTGAAATTGTTAAGCTTGTTCTAGAATAAGGGTGATGAAAAACAAACGTGACAAGTTAATTGATTTTCTTGGGATACAGTTAAATGGGAGAAACATTTTGCCATGCCATTACCATATACCGTATGTTTTGCAATTACCATAAACCGTTCTTCTCCTACATAAAGAAGTGACTCCAGCGGAAAAGAAAACCACTCTTTCTTAACCAACCGACGAAAGTTTTCCGGAAACTCATCAATAAGTTATTGTCCGTACGTAGTTATAATGTTGCCCTTCTCAGTTTCCCATGTCACTTCCTGTCACCCTGGGTACGGCATTGAGCCACTAGCCTTTGTGCCACACGCAAATTGGAAGCGGTTATACTCGGTTAGTACCGTGTGACAGTGTTATGGTATGAAAATACAAAGCCAAGCAAGCAAGCAAGTAAGCAAGTATTGAAAACCTAATTGTAATTAAAGACATATGACATTTACCAACCCACACCGAGCCCGCGCGTTGGAGTATAGCCAGCCCTCTTCGTTCCATAGAGAGGAGGCCTGCGTCCCAGCAGTGGACTATTAAACAAGGTGTTAACGGGCCCTTCGAAGCCGTCAACCAAGCTTCTGCGTACATCAAACTAAGTAACTCTACGCAAAAATTATTGCTGGCAAATGACATTTTTTTAAATGAAAATTCACGTTTTACGGTAAAACTCAATGTGACGCATACAAAACATAGTGCTGATGGGTGCATTGAACAGTACAGAGGAAGGTTTTTAAGTAAAGTTATGGCATTAAATACTTATTTAAAATTTTTTTTGAAACTGTGACCTCCAACATCCCCGTAACAGAACAAGTGCCTTTCGGCTTCGACTATAGGCTGTTTATGAACTTTTGACTACGTCATGATGGCTGGTACCAATAGGAGAGCAGAAAAAGAAAAGCGTAAGTGGAAGATAGTGGATAACGGCCCACTCCTTACCACAGAAAGCGTGTACCAGCAGTGGGAACAATAAAGGTTTGTATTGCAGAAAATTAAACCTACTTTTGGTTGAAACAGAATATTTAATGAGCACACTATACCGGCACCGCAACGGCACCGCTCCAACCCAGCAATTAACTTGTCATTCAATTTAGAGCATTAAATCGTGTGTTGTATAATATAATTTCATAATGTCAATATGAGAAAGCCCTCGGCGTGCAGACAGCGCGCTTGCCGCTATCATACAACCAAAGAGTATAGTAATATACAACTCTACCGAGCTTGCACCTCGTGGACGCCGCGTAGTTAGCGCTCTGGCGGCTAGGAAAAATTAAAATGATTTAAATTTAAATTGCGCTTATCAGGGCAACATGTTCAGCGATTAATCTCTTTAAATTATTTTTCAATACACTTCCTCGAAAACTGGTTCTTATTGCACTACGATTAGGTTCAACATGCAATGTATTTCACACGCGTGCGATTTTTTTCATTTTCCAACACGTGTGCGGGAATGAAAATTGCCACAGATACTACTACTATACTTATACTTAGTCCAAATTGGTTCAATGCATAAAGTCGAAGGTGAATGTTTTTTTTTTTAATTTCGGCAAAGCAATAATGCGTGTTTACGGCGTAAATATTTTTTGAATATTCAAATTGTGTTTATAAATAGAATATCATAGATAAACATGATTATTAAAACTAATATTTACTTTTATAAACAAATTAACATTTATTTGTGTTCTAAATTCAAAAATAATAAAAAAAAACTTTTTTTTTTATATTAGGCTGTATAACGGCTTCATACCTTTGCTTCTCCTTCAACCTGGTGAAAGCAACGCGCGGAAAAAAATAAAATTAAAATCATAGTATAAATATATCGTACTATTGTGTGTGGTTTATCAGGAGATACAATATAGTAAAAGCAGTTATGTGTTTTCGTGCGTATCTTTGGAACAAATAAACTCCTGTTTCCGAAGAAAAAAATCATAGGTAATTCTACCAATGCAGGAATATAAGTAGAAAACTAGGTTAGTTATCCTATTTCAGTTCAGTTCATTGAATTGGGAGTTGTGTGGGAAATCTTTAGCGGTAATCTTTTTGTAGGTACAGAAAAGCACTGTGCTCCGAGTCCCTTCTTTTTTATTAATATTTTAAATACTTTTACTTCTCATTCAACATCACGTTCACCAAAAACTCATTAAGTATATTCTACGTAGATAGAGTTTTCGTTGACAGACAACCCTTTGAGCGAGCTCTTTAAAGCACTTTTGTGTTCCACCCTGAACATTATTAGGAAATGTACATTATTAATATGGTAAAGAATCTCGACCCTTTGCAAAAATGTGGCTACATGCTTGTGGCGTTTTCAAAAAGTAAAAGAAAGATTTTCCAATGTTAGTTAGGTATTTATTGTTCATAGAATTGGCAGGAAATCATGGTTTGAGCAAGTATTAAGTAGTAGGTAGTAGTCTGAGAGATTGAGTTAGAAAAATAAATGTTATACCTACTAGGTAAGAGTTTCACACATTCATAGTTAACTAGAGGCCGAAATAGACAGTTTTTATCTACCTACAGATTTAATTAAGTAGTAGATTTTTAAGGTGAAGCGTAATAAATGTTTCTTAGAAATAATATTTTACACGTGTAGAACATTATTTCCATATTTAAAAATAGTACATTTTGATACAAGTGGAGAAAGTTTGTCATTGCACCCGAGGCGGAATTAACTCCCGAGCCGTAGGCGAGGGTGTTTTTGAGCCGAGAACTGCAATAACAAATGTCCACGTGTATCAAACGACGTTTTTCAGTACACTTTTGAAGAAATTAAATAAAAGAACGCAAAATATTTTTGTCATGAATTATTAGGAAACTATGATTTTCATTTCTTTTTTTCCGCGCTTTGCTTTCGCCAGGTTGAAGGAGAAGCAAAGGTATGAAGCCGTTATACAGCCTAATATTTTTTTTTTGTATTTTTGAATTTAAAACACAAATAAATGTTAATTTGTTTAAAAAAGTCAATATTAGTTTTAGATAATCATGTTTATCTATGATATTCTATTTATAAACACAATTTGAATTTTCAAAAAACATTTACGCCGTACAGACGCATTCTTACTTTGCCGAAAAAAAAAAAAAAAACATTCAATTCCGACTATAGGCATTGAACCAATTTGGACTAAGTATAGGTATAGTTATCAGTGGCAATTTTCATTCCCGCACACGTGTTGGAAAATGAAAAAAATCGCACGCGTGTGAAATACATAGCATGTTGAACCTAATCATAGTGCGTTAAAAACCAGTTTTCGAGGAAATGTATTGAAAAATAAATAATTATAATATCCTGTTTTTCAATATAATATAATAATTTTCCTGTTTTTCAATGATAAGGCTTTTTCTCTGTCAACCTCGACTCTACTAAACTACTTACAAAAAAAAAACACCCAAATAGAATCTTTACCTACCTATTTACATTATATTTTCGTCCATAAAACACCAAAGAAGAAAATCCTATCAAAAATCACAAACTTTATAATAACTTCCAGGTAATATTAATATGACTTCCAAATATCTCAATTTCGCCAAGTCTTTGGTAAACTCTTCGGCAAATCGAATATTTTCGTAGATAATTTACTTCGGCTCCGGGTAGGATAAATGTCCTGTTTTCTCTTTATAAGTAAACAAATTGAAAGCAATTTGGATGATGTTTAAATAAATTTGTTAGTAAGGAAAAGAGATACCTACTGGTATCTGACTAAATTGAAGATAGAATTAATTACTGATTTCAAAGTTTCGATTTTGTATGACTGAATTTAACGTTATCGAAATGTTGGTGTCTGTGCCAATATTTCTTAATTTATATAGTGGATGGGTGACCACCCATTACATACCGGGTTTCCTCCGTGCCTCGGAAAGCACGTTAAGTCCCGGCTGTCATTTGCAGATATTTGACAGTCGTTACAGGTCCCAAAAAGTCTGACAACCAGTCTTACCAAGGGATATCGTATTTACCCAGTAGTAACTGGGTTGTGGAGCTCAGATAATCATAATCATAATCATAAATCTTTATTTATCTCGACATCAGAAATTACAGGCGCTGGTATATGCACAATCTTAAATAGAGAAAGGTGTCCGAAATAGGAAAATTCTGAGGTACAGATAACTTCTCCGGCTTAAATAATATAACATTTTAATTTTAGCAAAAAAAAAATAAGTCAAGAATTTAAAGTTAAAATTGGAAGTGGGTACTTAAAATTAATTATTTGAAATTTGACATTAAAACATAGGTGAAATAAAATATGCAATTGACATATTAAAAAATTAACTTGTAGAACATTTTGGTTCAAAAGTAGTACTAGGTACAGACCAAACATAAAACAAACAAAAAATAAAATTTATATAAAATTAAAATTTATATAAAATTAAAATTTATATAAAAATTATATAGGCTGTCGCTCCATGTCCATGTCAGCTGCATCCGGTTAGACTGGAAGCCGACCCCAACATAGTTGGGAAAAGGCTGGGCAGATGATGATGCATTTATTTTGCTCGGCTATCCGGGTATCCGGGAAATACTGATAGCACGGGCCTAATCCAAGTAATTATCAGCTGGGTTAAAAGTTTAAGAGGTAGTGGTAGACCCACTATACGGTTTCGCCTTGTAGCTTTAAAGCGAGATGAGGTTATGTTTAAGTGGACATTATTACCTTTTAAGTACTTATAGTGAGTATTACGTTTTTTTTTTTTTTAATAAACTTGTTTTTAATAACTATATTCTAGTATTGTTCAGGAAAACCGGAGACAATTAGAAGAACGGACAATCAATGACCGATAAACTCAAACTCAAACTCAAACTCAAATCATTTATTTCAATTAGACCATTACGGCACTTTTGAATGTCGAAAATACAAAAAAAGCAAAGCTACAGTCACAGTCACAAGGCATAATAACTTGAGAAAGTACTGTAGTTGCCCATTCCCTAACGTAGATCTCTATGGAGAAGAACGGGCAAGAAACTCCATGGACACTCTTTTCATTGATATTCTGCCATGCTAAGTTCAAAATTGGTCTCTCCAAAACAGTTGCTTAAATACGCATTCAATGAACTATGCCGAACAACATGCAAAATAACCTTCTGTAAATCCTTTTGTAAATCCATATAATAAGCAAAAAACCAAACATTAAAGTAGAAAGAAAACTGTTTACAAAACTAAAATTTTATTTATTTATTTGCCAGAAACATGGTATGTTTACAGAGGTTTTCATAATTTTGCATAGTGCTACATATGTCTCACCGTTGTAACGGTAAGCAAGATCAATTAAATAATTTAATTGAAATTACAATTACTTAACATTATTACATCACTGTTTTAGACTTTCACGGTTTTTCACTACACGTACTTACGGGACGATATCCGTGATTTTCCTTGGTTACTATGAGCTCCCGATATTGAGCATTCCCGCGATCACGATGCTTGCAACAGCGTCGAAATATCTCGGGAGCTCATAGTAACCAAGGAAAATCACGGATATCATCCCGTAAGTACTTTAAGTGTATTATTACATCACATTCGTTTTCTTTTCAATTAACATTAGTTACATTACTTTTCTCGAAATTAACTTTCCCTGAGACACCGCTTTGGCATTTAGCACGGCAGAAGGTATTTTATGGTAGGTATGTAAATAAAAATAAATACGAGTGTTGTAACCTACCTACTACCAACGTAGATATGCTGAGTTCTCGTTGTAAAAATACCAAACGATTGCCGCTTGTTCTCGAGTCTTCTTTTGTCTTCATTACAAATACAATTAGAAAAAGGCAAACATTTTTATATCCACAGGATTTTTAATAATCTCCTAAAGCACAGATTCAAGTAACTGAAACATTTATATAACTAATTAAGTTAACGAGTCAAGAAGCAGACTGTTTTCACGGATATAATATTTGTCTAAGACACATCCTTATTCATTTACGGATATGAACATTCCTTGTAATTTTATTAGAAAGGAATGAAGTTGTTTATAATTTCAAAATATCCCTTGTAAAATGCTATAATAAATGCTAAAGTACAAAAGTAATTATTATTTTTTAAGTGAAAACTTTTAGGCACGTTGAGCACTTTTGGTGCGCACTTTTTGGGTGAACAAAAATCATGAACTCGCGTCATCGTTCGTTTGTCTCGCTAAAACTCAAGAACGGCTGGGTCGATTTAGCTGATTTTGGTTTTGAAATGTTTGTCGTAGTCCACGAAGGTTTAAACGAGAAAATATGGAAAGATTGCGAGGAAGATAGTAGGTAAAAACAACAATATAATTTTCCCATATAAACTGTTCTTATACCTATAACTTATTTCCTGTCAAACATTTTTCCAACAGGAATTTATAAGTAGCAGCCACGGAGTCTAGAATTGTGTGTGATGATGGCAATAGGGTTAGGTTCATATAACTTAAACATTACTGGCGAAATGTGGGGTGTACTAATTTTTAGGGACACCTCAGTCTAACCCTTCATGGATTACAGGGTATGTAATAACTCTGTTCATCGCCATGCCTTAGAAACAAAAAATCTGAGATAGTAACTTTCTTTGTATTTTTGTTTTTTTTTCGTTTGGTATAGGTTTAATGTGATATCCAGCCCCCAATAATTGAGGTAGATTACTGCCCGTTCCTTATTACGGCGACGAGGCCTGAATCCCAGCTGATGTTCTAGTCTGATTATGTTTAAGATCAAAACATTTCCCCAATTTCACGAAGGATTGCTGACGGAGACAAATGAGAGATTAATGTGAAACTAAATCTAATAATAGTAACGTAGGTATATAGGAACGTTTTCCATTACTCTACCTGCATTTACCTTCTGTAAGTCGTATCGTCGTAGTTTATAGAGTACATTCGACGAAAGAATTCAATTATGAATCATATGAATCACGATAAAAAAATAAAATTCTTAAAATGGTCTTTATGGTCATAGACACAGACAATAGGTACTTATTATGAATTGTCAATTTGTCATATTATTTTTCTATTATGATTCTGCGAAATCAGTCATTTTAGGCCTCCTGGTGATATACATATTTATATGTACGGTCGACCAAGCTATTAGGTTTTCATTTTACAATGTAATTTGCATGTTAAAATGTAAACCAAATAGCTTGGTCGACAGTTCTAACAATTCAACATACAGTATTTCATCTAGGTACAAAATGGTTGGAAATTCGGAATCCGCTCACACACACTCATACACCTTTGACTTTTAATGACTGATGAGCTCATGTGGTTTAAACAGTAACTTAGGTCACTTTTATTTTAGGCTGATTGAAAATGAATTGGGCTTCCGTGCCGTAAATTACACCATTAAACCCATGAAATTGTTAACAAAATCCGATTCAATTACCTATGCAAGTAATATTTTTATAAAGATTTCACGCGGACGATATAAACAGTTTAGTGTTGGCAACCCTAACATTCTAGTAGCTTTTAGTAGGTACAAGGACTCAATCACGTTTATGACCAGACTCGTTTCGTACCAAGGAGATAACAGTAATTATACCCTGCATGCACCTCTATGCAAGATTTTTCTGTAGGTACTATCTATACAAATTTATTAAAACTGAAGAGTGTGTTGTTTGAAAGCGCTAATTTCTGGAACTAACAGTCAGATTTGAAAAATATTTTTACATTTGGACGTAGACCAAGACCCGCTTATTTATCTCCTTCATCAAGTGTACCCACCTCAGTAGCTGCGTAGGTTGTATTGTAGGGAACATGTCCCGTCGACGGGGGGTGTCTACGACACGCTTGGTCGCTTACACTGAATGCACAAGGGAGGTAGCTACCCCTACTTTATCCTTATACCTACTTAAACAGTTAATAGGTAAACGGCTACTTTGTTCGACGGCGATTTACCGTCGGTCTAGTAAACTTTGTTTGGCTGATTTTGTTGTTTTATTATTGTAACCAATTATTTGAACATTTGACATTTAAAAAGGGTTTATTGAATGTGATTTGTCTTTGTTGTCTGGTCATTTAAAGGACAAAAGAGTGGAATTAAATTGAATGTTTCAGTTTAATAAGTTGTAAATGATGAAAAGATCACTATTTTGGCAGTAATTTAAGCCCGCAACCTAGCCAAAGCTATCGGTCACGCGAATAAGTGATGGTCGCGTTCATACGTCACACATTCGGAAAAGAGGAAGACGACTCTGTCATCCCGATCTTGCTTTCGGGTTCCCCGAACAAAATGAACGCGATGATCGGTGTTCGCGTGACGATCATTTTGGTTAGGAAGCGACCTTAGCCTAGTGCCTAAGCTTTTGGCTCCTACGTTACTCAGGCAGGCACACTGTTTAATCATACCTGTTCCTTTTACTTATTTATCTTCTATAAAAAAACGTTAAAAGATACACTTACCTTTTTGAGAATAATCACGACGAATAGAATTTTTTATGTCACAAGATTGTTTTTCTGAGAAACCCGAAAACTAATAGATATTTTGTTACATAAAATGTAGACAACGGGTCTTAGAAAATATTATTATGTAAGTAAGGTAATATGTAGCAACATAAAATCTGTTAAACTTTTTATGATTTGTATACAGCGTTGCCTATATCATGGTCAATTAGTTTATTACACAAGGGTAATTAGGTAATACATAGGTGCATTCAAATTGATGGTGGTCATAATGTTATTCTTTGTGTGGCATATTTTCTTTGTTTTATTATAATTCAATCTTATATTATGTATGCGAGTAAGTGCGTTGGACACTAAAACAAAAAACCTGGAAAAGATTCTGACAGTAGGTTCCTTAAGTACCTAGTAGCCTAAAAGTGTTATAGTGCCTGTAAAATCACACGCAAAGCCAGATCTATTCCCGTTTGCTGACTTTACCATTCCACTGCGTAGTATTTTTTGGTAACCAAGACCAACCTGTGTCGAACACGCATACACTTCAACCAACTTAAATCTATGCAGGCGGGCAAAAAACAGAACAGAACAGAACTGTCACTGTTCTGCACAATCCTAGATAAAATAATAATGAAAGGATGGAATGTGCATATCAGTCAATAAAACTAATTATTATACCTAATAATCCATCAATAAATTGATAATTTAGCCACAAAACGTAAAAATGGAACGCGGGTCGCCCGCGTTCCATTTTCCAATTCAAATCCCGAATACTCAACCAATTTGAAATAGACGCGTTCGTATTATGGCGAATTTACCACGAAATTGATGCGCTCACTCACCGTAAATCCGATACCGACGGTTGCAGAGAAATTGCCAGCTTGAAATTTTCCCGTTTCGAACTGCACTAATAGAGAGGTTTTACCCACGCCGCTGTCACCGAGTAGTATCGTCTGTGAATATAGAATCAGGTGATAATTATTTGTGAGTCGAGCGCAGATAATTGGTTGATCGGGTAGGGAGGGGTAGCTGAAAGGCTTTTAATGGAAGTTGAAGGTTGGGTTTCGTGTCATCATCAAAATGGAACTGTATTTGAGATCAATTTTAACGCCATACAGAAGTTATGATTTTTCACTTGCAGTCATTGAAGAAATAAGTTTTTTAATGTTATTTGTGTGAGACTATAATTAAATGTAGTTTAATACCAGTATAGCTGTATAAAGAGCTTCTGGCGTGTGGCCACACTTCTCGTACCTACAAGGTAACAAGTAAATTTGATTTGACAAGTTTATTTTAGGCATGTGAGGTTATTTTTTGGTATTGATTCGGACTCTGTACAGAAATGGGAGAATATTCTGATGCTTGTGCTCGGTTGATAAAAAGTTTTTTAATTAACGGGTGTAGCAGCTGAGGGAGGTGTCTGTTAGTAACAATAGTACAACAGTCTACATGTAAAACGACAGCTATACATACACATTGATAGTAAATATTATTTTCGTTATTATTTAAACCGGACAGACCACTCCCCAACGTCATTGAAGCGCCAACATATCGTGTAAATGTCTAAATCATACTTACACGATCAGAACACATTATAAAACATATGGAAACGAGGAAGTATTTATGTCTTCCCGCGACCACGGCTGGTGCAATCCGATCGAAACGTCGCGTCGGGCTTATATTAAAGGTAGAATTCGCGATAAATACCCGTTTCCATATCACTATATTAGTATAAAACAAAGTCGCTTTCTCTGTCCCTATATCCCTATGTATGCTTAAATCTTTAAAACTACGCAACGGATTTTGATGCGGGTTTTTTTTAATAGATAGAGTAATTCAAGACGAAGGTTTTAGTATATAATTTGCGGGTGGGCGAAGCCGCGGGCATCAGTTGGTGTTTTATAAATCAAACTTATTAGGTGTGTACCTTTATTCAAAAAGTAATTGTTTTGTACTGTTCAATTTAGTTCTTTGTTTATTGCCCATTCCTTTTTCTATTTTGTTCGTTATGAAAAAAAACAATACCTGTTCTAACAATTATTCTTTGAACAAGAGTTTCAAAGAGTAAATCCTACTAATATTATAAATGCGAAAGTGTGTGAGTATATATATGGATGTGTGGATGTTAGTTACTTTTTCACGCAAAAACTACTAAACGGATTGGGATGAAATTTTGCACAAAGATAGTTTATAACCTAGATTAACACAAAGAATACTTTTTATCCCGGTCCCAAGATCCCATTGGACAATTATCAAATTTCACGCGGGCGAAGCCGCTGGCAAAAGCCGTAAAAAGCCGTAAATACCATATTTCATACAATAACAGGAAAATTTGTCGACAGAGCAATAAAGCTTTTAAAAGAAAAAAATACCATTCTATAAACGACATAACATTATTTTTCCACAGCTAAATACAACAGTAAGTAACATACCATTTTCCCAATCGACTTCCACATAACATCAAAAGCTTACCAGTCATGTTTTTCTTTCATTTCCATTTCACTATGGAAACAAACAGCTGTTATAAGGAAAAAGTTACTGGTTTTTTCCACTCAAATATTTTTTCTTCAAGAATTTGATAAAAGTGTTTGCCGTGTATGATATCGGTACTTAAACAAAGTAAAGGTAGACCGTATTATTATCAAAAGCCTTAACACGAACGCGCGATGTAAAGTTAACGTAAATTGAAAAGATTTTTCAATCGAAAATCATTAATTAGCACATTAATTTTTGAATAGTTGAAAAAAAAAATAGTTTAAGTCATAGTTCTTATGGAAAGTGTAATTTTTTCGAATCTCCCGAATGACTTTGACCTTATGCTCTGTTGTTAGTAATTTGTGAAATGTACTTTAAAACAAGATTCTGATTTTGCCCACGCACCAACAATTCCTATAAAATATATTGAAGTATATATTAAAAAGGTTTTGTTATAAATTATAGTGGTCCCAAAAAATAATGGCTGCTTTCGCAGATAAAAATAATAGCTGGCCATTTGTTATTTAAAAGTAAACGTATAAAAAAAGGCTTAAAAGGCATCCGATTGGTTTTCGATCTAAAGCAGCCAGTGACTTATATTTAATTCACATCAAACTGAAAAAGGATTTACGGTCATACCTAGAAATGTTTGTACTTGTTCTTAATTTTTTATCCGGAGTCATTCCTTCTTTTTTAGTCAACTAAATTTAATTTAAGGCGTCTCCCCGACCAAAATTAGCAACTCTTTTGTGGTGGTACAAACTTCGTTTGAAATACTGGTAGAATAATATTCTAATCAGCTTGCACTACAAAGTGGTTGTTACGTCGGTCACTGTGGGCCGAATAGTACGAAATGAGTGGTTTTTATTCTTTATAAAATCACATATTCGTTTTGTGGAAAAAAAAACGACCATTATGTTCATTATTAAATTGTCTATCCATTAGTATAAGTAGCAAATCAAAATAATAGTTACTTTACGAGGAGTAGCATGTTATAAATCATTATTTCTCATATCTGTGGTTTCGTTGTGAGGGGATTTATTAAATAGGCTACTTAAAAAAAACGTCAATTTTGGAGTCAAGAATATGTAGAAATTTAATGTATTTTTTATTAGTTCGTTTTTCTTTTGGATTAATACATACGACCTTAAGCGAGCAGATTTTTGAAGCCTACTCCTCGGCTTCAAAAAACTGCTCGCTCAAGGTCGTTTGCTCGGGGAGGCGCCTTAACAAGTTCAATATTTGTTTTCACTATATGGATATGGATG
Source organism: Xestia rhomboidea (assembly GCA_963853795.1). Classification (NCBI taxonomy): domain Eukaryota; kingdom Metazoa; phylum Arthropoda; class Insecta; order Lepidoptera; family Noctuidae; genus Xestia; species Xestia rhomboidea. The sequence goes on along the minus strand of OY970767.1, from coordinate 14,268,924 downwards.
TGTGGTTTAATTTTAAAATAGTTCGATTTTACGTTACATTTATTCCGCGCCTTTGCACTAGACCCACAGTTCCCAGAAAAGCTAATTTTCCTTCAAATCAATGGACGGCAAATAGCAGGTATTACATTTTTCTCAACTGCTTTGTTGTAAAATTGCTGGATTCTTACCGAAGGCATTTTTTGAAGTCTTCATTCGTTACTTTTTGTTTAGAAAAAGTTAATTAATCGCAACATTTTAATTAACCGAACCCTTGTTAAAACTCGAGTGTAAAAGAAAAAATGTTCTTGGCGCAAATAAAATTATTCAGATATTTAAAAGTATTTTCTTGTTTTCGCCAAATTAAAAAGAGAGGTACCTCTACCTACCTTCTGGCAAACGTAGCAAAGATATTAATACTACAATGGCTTTAATTATTTTGGCAATGTATTTCGTTACGACAGAACCCTATTGTAAGGTCCTCAATATCAAACCTCTCTGACATTGATAGGCAATTGGAAATGGCTCGAAATTCAGCGTGGTAATTGCGTAACACATCGACAATAGCAATGCCATTCATGTTGACAGTTCAACAGGCGTTCAACGACAGACTTTCAACAACATTCATTGCGTTATTTACAATGTTAAGCAGACAATTTTTAAAAACAGAAGGTGTAAACAGACCCTGCACGATGCCGTCAACCAAGCATTCTGTACTTACATACATCCAACTAAGAAACTACGCAAAATTATTGCTTGGAAACGACTTTTTTTTGGGGTGAGAAATCACGTTCATGGTTAGACTTGCGTTGTGCTAATGGGTGCAATGAATAGTAAGTAAATACGGGGGTCGTGGAGGTATTTAAAGTAAAGTTATAACATTAAAAACTTGTCTGAAACCTGGACTTATTTGATATAATCTGAAATCGTCAACGTCTTGAGCAAGCGTGGTGATCAATGCTCGTGCCTTCTCTGTATGAGAAGAGGCCTTTGCCCAGCAATGGGACATTATAGCAATAATTAGCGATTTCCTGCTCCTTTACGATTTAAAGTGGGTTACGGGTTTGGTCTTCACATTTGGTCTACCATCTCTATTTATGGTACCTACTGCACCAACTAATCTATTTTTATGAAGGTCTCCTTTAAGGTGAATGCGCCAGGGTGGCCCGCGAAATCCAAATTTTCTTACGTTTTTTGCAATTTGCAGGTGAGTGTCAGGTCGTATGTTGATTAAACTATGAATCGCGGCTGTAAGACGTATGTAGTTACAGAATTATAATCATTAAAATCATCAATACAACCCTCCAAGCTCATAAAGGTGTATGAATTTACTTTTTCAAGGTCAAAGTCATTCTTCAGACCTCAAAAAACAATAAATTATCACGGAAGATATCCCGTAAGTGACATTTTAAGTATAATCAACATACAACCTGACACTGACTTATAAAATTGCAAAAAACGTAAGATAATTTGAATTTCGCGGGCTACCCTGGAGCATCCACCTTAAATGATAAACCAGTTTATCAAAGCTTTTTGCAGGCCATCCGTCCGCTGTCGTAACTCAATAACAGAATATCGTGGACTGCGCTTCGTATTTGTAAAAGGCTGTGTAGCATAATAAGCGTAATACCAAATAGAACGTGGCTTTATTTAGCTAAAGAATTAAAGCCAGGCAGAGATTGATTGAGTATCCATGACACTGTGTATAACAGAGTTGTCGTTGACAGCACAAGCCACCATACAGCCAAGGAGGCCGTGTCAATAGGCATATCACCTTAGGTTGGTTGCGGGTTGGTACAAAGCATCAGCAATCCGTGAAAAGTTTATAGTTAATAATTATGCGCTTCTTTGTGTAGCTTATTTTAAATTTTATTACTTAAAAACTGCGTTGACGTTCACAATAAATAAAACAGGGCTCTCTCTATACTTTTATGAAATACTGAAAAGTATTCTCGTTATTGGTATAAGTTGTTTTTTTTTTTGTGTTTTGAAAATAAGGGAATTAATAAATGTTTGAAAGTAGAAGAAGAAAACATTGCTGTTGATTATTAAAAAGGTTTTGTTATAATATCGTCAAAAAGTACAGGCTGTTTTCGACGGAAAAAATGATAGCTGGCCATTTGTCAGTAAAGGCAAAAAAACATTAAAGAAAGCTTTAATGGCATCTGATAGTTTTTCGATCTAGAACTGCCAGTTAAATAGATTTCATATATTTAAAAAGGTTTTAATTTCTAGAAATCTAAAACTTGTTCCTTGAAACATTTATTTGAGTATTGTATCCGAAATCTTCTGGCCTTCTTTGTCAAAAACATTTAATCTTATTAATTCAATATTTGTTTTTAGTAGGTAACCACTTATGTTGGCAATAAAAGCTACTACTTGTGTAGGTATAATATAGTATCTATAATGTTGTTTTACACGCGCGTCCTCCAAAAGGGGCCGGAGCCGGAGCCATTAATTAAATAACTTATATTTATAGCTACCGATCATAGGCATCAGAATATTCTCACATTTCAGTAAGAAAACAGCAAACCCATAAAAATATTTAAGCACGTGAAATAAACTAATCAAAACAAAATTACTTAGTAACTTGTAGAAATGTAAATTATAAACATCTAACTTTCTTGTCAACAAATTGCTGCTCTGTAACCTCTAGTGACATTGCCAACCCACGCTTTAAAAGTTCAAAAATCTAATCTAAATATCTCTCGATGTTGAATAACAAGATATAAATCTTGATTGAACTACACGAATAACGGAAAGCTTTTCTAATTCACCTCGACACAACAACCCACGTTCTACCAAAGATCTTGGATTCTGCGGGGAAAACCTGTATGTATGACATTTGCACAGACCAGGGAAGCATAGCTCAGAAGGACCGACTTATGTCCTATAGTATCATATACGTACTCCGTAGTGGGTAGAACAAGGTGAATTAATGAATGTGTTGATGGTTTCACAAAACAGAAGACAGAATGATATCATTAAGATTTTCGCACGAAGGAAAAAGGGGTACGTATGTCATTACAAATGTTATGGATGTGTTTACGGATGAAGCTATGTTTAAGATGCATAAGCATCAATCATCACTCCCGTAAGAATTGGGCTTTGTTTTAAAGAAATCTTTACATTATACTGTATATCAACATACCTATATCTTTAATCTACCTGAGCCGTTAATGGATTTAGGGGAAGACAGTTATTATATTATGTAAATCATCACCGAGTATCGGCTTATTTACATTTGGTGCCCGGTATTTGGCATCAGAGTTGACGAAAGGTTTGGTGAAGCAAGTACGAACTAATTGTGAACATGGCTCCTGACAAAGGACTTCGACAGACACTATAGGTACGTACTGAAGTGAAATAAGTAAGGTGAGAATAAAATTGTCCAATTTATTAATGAAGTATCTGAAAGTGTCCAGTATCCGGAAACGGTCCGGTTTTTTTCCGCACCGGACAGATCCTAATAAAGGTATTGTCATCATCGACTGGCTAGCTGTATAATACATATCCTGACTTCTTTACATAATCTATTCAAATACACGCACGAACGTATTCTCATTGTTTAACAAAACAAACCCAAAACAATTAATAGAAAATGCTCCAAATAAAACAATAGACCTATAACTCCATTTAGAGCTGTATAGAGTACTTCAATTAATTTGTATGCTGAGCCAACAAGATTAGCTGACAATGAGCAGTGGTCTAACGAAGCTTGGGGAACAAAGGCTGTGGTATGAGCCGGAGGCACCACGTAAATTGTATTGGTTGTATGGTGAACGTGTAGTGGGAAAACAGGATAAGGAAAACTGTAAAGTCTAGTCAAGAAAGAAAATATGAGAAAAAAATTACAAAAGAAAATGTGTGTGAGAAAATAGATGTCGTAGGTAACATTTTTTTTATTAGCTCGAAGGCATTTGAAGAAATCGTAATTAATGTTCATTAAGTAGGATAGCAAGAGAAGAAGAAGAACTAAAATAAATTGTGGCTATAGACTAGACGACACTTGAAATCGAGAGGGACGAAAAATCGAGCTAGTAAAGGTGCATGACACCGTTTGGAAACTTTAGGAGTAGACTTTCTGAGATACATCTGAACGCAGACCAATATAACCAAATTATACGGGTAATAAAGGCAGGCAAGAAACAATAAAAGACATTGGTCAAAATGAAATAAAATTTTGGTCAGGTTAGGACACAAAATTCATCCATAAATTCAACTACCTATTGACATATCTACTTTATGCATTTTGTTACGTACATAATGTTTCTTCGGGTACCTACCGTGTGTGATACCAACAGGTAGACGACCTAAACAAACAGCATGATCTCATCCTAATGACGCTGACGACCGCAGCCGGGTCATTCAACTATGCATCTATTAGAATCATAGCTGTTGAGAGTGCTAATGATCTATTTGGAATATTGTATTGAATAGTGGAGAAAAAACGTACCTAGAGGTTTTTTTATAGGTTACAAGATTTACATTATTTATTGATTTTGGATTAGTATAGATTTCATTATAATTGGGCGTTCGGTACTTTAATTCAAATTGGAAAATCAATGAACCTACCTACTTACATAAAGTTGACACACAAAAAAAGCAAACATGTAAATGAACCTTGAAATCATGACACTCCTTTTTTTGGGCAGTAATTGGGAAAATAAAATGTTTGCCAGAGGCCTTTAAACTCATTTTACCTGACTACAGCGCAGTGCCAGGAAATTCTTATTCAGACTAACTCCTGGAAGCTGAATACAGGTATGTTTACCGAACTTTTAAACAAATTTATTAGTACCCAAAGGCACGTTAAGATGGTTGATGTCTCGTCATGGATTACACAAAGCTTTGTGGTTACAAAAGCCTTTGAAGATGATTAAGGCTTAAGGAGAAGGGCAATTTTTTCATAAAAACTCGAGTACAATTTTGTTAGATAAGACGGGATTTGTTTTTCATTTTTGAAAAGTATTGAGGCTGAGGTATACAACACGTCAACTTAACAGGCTCTGTATTAGAGCTGAAATTAATGGAGTGATTAATGATTAAGGCCAAATAAAGTTTGCCGGGGCTGCGGGGCTGTTCGAAAGAGATACCGTGGCCGATACTTAGCCCGTAAAAGTCTGACACTCCCGCTCTGGGCGGAGCGGGAGGGGTCATTTGATGATTTCCCATCCGAAAAAAAAGGCAAATCAACATTTCAAGTTGGTAACTACGGGGGCAACAACTGTAGGGACTGTAGTTACCACTTGACACATAAGATTCGGATGTGTTTTTTCTAATTAAGATTTTGATACCCAACACGTTTATGTAGTTTCGTTAATTTGATCCTGTATTGGAGCTCCCAGGTCACATGAGCCGCTTGCATAATGACCACTGGGCAAAGGCTTCAACGCGATGGTTGCCTGAGGATGGACGGCGTCGCAGGGGCCAGCTTAGAAAGAGGTGGCGAAATGACGCGCATCACGAAGGCTGGTTTGAGGTGGCTCTGCCGGGACTGCGGGACTTTCCGAGGCTGCGGGACTGCCGGGGCTGCGGGACTGCCGGGGCTGCGGGACTGTTCGCAAGAGATACCGTGGCCCCGGAACATAAAGGGCGATGAAACAACATGAACGGGTTTTAGTCAGTAAAAGTCCCTCCTGCTCCGCCCAGAGCGGCAGGAGTCATTTGATGACTTCCCATCCAAAAAAAAAAAAGGTGTCGTAGGAGAAGAATACCTGGACGGATTTGGGGAGGCCTTTGCCCAGCAGTGAGATATACAAGGTTGATAAAAACAAAAATTGGAGCTCCAATTTGATAAAATCGTATGATTACCGTTTTATGGTATTCTAACGTATTTTTATGGCGTGCAAACGCAAAGCAAACGCTCTATCCACTAAAAATGATCAATAGTTATTTGTTATACAAGAGTGCAAAGTTGCTTTTTAACCGCGAGGTGAAAAATCTTTGCACTCGAGTGCAACACGTAACTTTTCATCCCACCTCAGCGAGGAAAATACTAAATGCAAAAAAAAAAAACATTTACAATCACAAGATACTTTTATTTCAGTTTAGGTGTTAACTACTACATTATGGTAGGTAAGTATTACAGAATAATCTTTAAATTATAACAAATAATACTTTGGTACAATTAAGAAAAATTTAAAGTAACGTTGCTACAGTTAGTTAAGTTGAGTGTAATATTTATTTATTAAAACTTTATGCACAAGTAAAAACTGTACAAAGGCGGACTTAATGCCTTGGGCATTTTCTACCTATTTTTTTTATTTTTTTTAATATCGTACTGTTTCAAATCCTTCTCGCGTGATTGTTGAGGGAGAAAGCTCATTTGCGCATTATTAACAGTTTCAGTCAATTCTGTTGGCGTCAAATAAACTTCTTCGTCGCCAAAACCACTTATTTTACGTTTTTCACTTGTTTTTAACCTAAGGTTTTAACAATTGACCTGACAAGAAAATGGCGCGCGCAAAGCAAATTATAAAAGTACACCAAGAAGGTTCCGAGTCTGAGTTTTTAACAAATTAAAAAAGGTTGTACCTATGATAAATTCGGCACCATGGAGGTAGAAGTAAATAGGTTTAATGATGTTTTGAATTCACAAACTTAGTGCACACGATGTTCTAAATTCAATTTACTTTATCCTCTAGAGGATAAAAACGACTTTTGCACTCAGATATCGAAGAGCAAAAATACTCTTTCCGAGATGGGGGGATGAAAAATAAATGGTGTAGTGATCTCACCTTGTGTATAAGAACATCATCATCATCTGCCAGCCGGGTAGACGTGACGACCGGAGGGTAGTAGTCCCTGTAGCCGGTAGGGGAAGGGGTGCTTCGTTGTGCGGGGTGCGGTGGCGCACGCAGCGTGTCGTCTTCGAACACGTCGTCACTCATGCTGTCATCTGTCGCCATAGAATGCTGTAATAGAATAGAAGGAAATGTGGGTATTTTAATGAATATTATTCAACATGGGAGTACGGAACCTAAGACGCACGGAACTTTAATGGATTTCGGAAAATTCAGGAGGACCCACGTTATGCAATCTATATCTACATGTCTCTATAAATATAATAAACTAGTCGACCCGCAACAGCTTCGCCCGATGAGGGATTTTAATCCAAACTTTCAACTCCTCTTTCTCTCGCTTAGAGGTGGCATAGAAATCTCAATGTTCTGTCAAGTTGAAAAGGGCTTACAAAGTGTTGCACGGGTTTTGCCGGTCGCACCTAATTAACAAAACAAGGGCATTCATTTGATGTCCTTGGCCAGTCTGTTTTGCATAACACCGTGGTTTTTTCTTGATATTTTATTTATTACTGCGATTTTTCTTTTTTTACTCTTGTAACGTAGTTGATTAAGCTCGTTTTCGTAAAGCAGAACGTAACAACTTATTTATCTGCACTTTATTAAAATAAAGTCTTTGTCAAACGGTAACAAGTTTATATAACAGACAGCTCCCCTCATTAGTGAAAATAACAAGGCAAGAGAAAAAGTTTATTGTTTCGGTATGAAAAATTTTTATACCGCGTCATGTATTCTTGAATATTTTCTTTTAAACTTTGAGACTTTTTTCTTTGTAAAGGTTCTTTGAAGACGAATTAAAATGGACCATTACTGGGCTTGAAAAATATGTTTATTGTGAAAAATTAGTTCCTCTTTATATTGTTAAAGGAAACATGAAAAAAAAGACAAATTAGGTTCATTTTTACAAAATCCATCAAAACAAAGGAAAAAATCAAATACATTTAGTTTTTATGTACTTACTTCTTATTTTTAGTTGGATCTAAATCCTATATTTGATGTAGGTACATACCTACCAAACCAAACATAACTATAACGAGAATGCCATCTCAACCGTGCAGGACTTAAAGGAAAAACGAGTGTTTTTAGCAGTTCCTTGGAAAGCGACGAGTAAGATTTCTATTTCGAAATAAAGTTCTTGCAACTTGAACGAAGTTGACAAATTCTTCTCTAGTTTTTGCAAAAGACTCAAGTTATAATGACTGAAGACACAAAACGCTGCGTAGCACAGAAACACAATGAAAAAAAAACTTAATTGGTTTTCCATGAAAAATCGCGTTTTTGTTTGAAGTGCCCAGGAGCTTGGACCTCGAATCTGATAGAGGTACCGATATCAATATTTTTAAGTTGAAATTTGAGCAAAATGAAGACCAGTAATTATACTAAGTATGACGTTGATGAAGCTTTTAATCTAATCTAATTAAAATCAAGGAGTTAATTTAATCATTTCTGTCCAATTAATAAAGCATTTCAATCTTATCATAAAAATATTACAAGTTCATTGGAACTTGTAATATTTTTGAGGCAATTATACATACAAAGTATTAACTTTGTATGTATAATTGCCTCACGGTCATGACCTTCCATTTCTCGTATAATGTTGTTGTAGAGAATCGGATAGGCTTGAACGTTGCAACCATCAGTATTGCACGCTGGGCTATCTCGATAGAATTCAAAGTTGTTTTTGATTTCCTCCCCAAGAAGATAAACAATATCTAAGTAGCGATTGACAGAGAGCGTAGTATATCTGCTTTAGCAGTTTAAAATGAGCAATGTGCCTCAGGTTTTTAAAAATATTGAGCTTTCTGATGAATGAGTAACTCTTTAATCAGAGTTATTTCAAAACTTCCTATTGAATGTCAAAAGATCAAATGACAATAGAATAAAATATCACTTTCATGTAAACCTCTATAAATAAGACAGAACATCGTCTGTTGATTCTGAAATTGGGTGCCATTTTGGATATTTTCAAGGAAAAGTTGAAGGTGGTGAAGTACTACTCAGTGTACATCGAAAAGTATTTTGCAATACACTTCCTCGAATACTGGCTCTTATCGCACTAGTTCGGAATGTAGTGTTTTTCGCACTCGTGATATTTTTCCATTTATTTCTGCTTGTGTTTTTTTTCCATAGATAACTATTAAAGTAAGTCCAACGTGGTTCAATTCCTTTAGGCAGCGTTCATTGTATTTTTTTTTAACTCCGCAAATTTTATATGGCAAGTGCATGCCTGGCCTAAATATTTTATGATATTTAAATTGGTTTTGTAAATATAATATCTAAGGTTGGGCAGACAGACTGTAGTACTTATAGATCAACACCATGCATTATAAGCTAACATTATTGACAAATCCTCCGTATTAAACCTCTATTGTCTAGCCTCTTAATATCCACACTAATGTAATATACCTGTTGAAGATCCCCTTTATACCTCATATCGGCTCGCTCATAACTGTATCTGTGAGACTGAATAAGTATCACTGAGAACATCAAAGGCGTGTCTATGGTTCTTACAAGTATACATGCACGTGTAGACACGATTACTGTGAGAGATTATTGTAACAAGGTTCCTAGAAACAGTGACATTAACCTGAAGTAGAATGTTATGAGATTTAAGATTGCATTGGTGTAAAGTTTAAAATGATTATTTTAAACATGGCCATTTATTATAGGCTCGCCTGGAGCGAGGCCTAGGGGTGGCGACCCCGACTTACGAGCAGAAAGTCGTGGGTAGGCGGGCAGGCGCATTACCCACTTTGTGTAATTTATTTCATCATGCTCTCAAAACGGTGAAGGAAACATCGTGAGGAAACCAAGACGAGAAGCAAAAAATCGAAGACGTGTGACATCTACTACCCATTTCCTCTCATAGAGAGGAGTCCTGTGTCCCAGCAGTGGAAATATTATAGGCTGATTATGCACGAGCCTGGAGGGAGATTGGCCCAAACCGAACAGGCCTAATACCCAGCGGTGGGTGAAGTCGGGCTGCGCATGATGATGATGATGATGAATTTGCAACTCCAGTCATGATTTGAATGTTATGGCGGGATTATTACCTATATAAGAGTATTTTTTAATTGTTATCAATCTAGCAACTGTTAACTGACTATTTTTAATCGACTTCAAAAAGGAGGAGGTTCTCAATACGTCGGAACCTTTTTTTGAAAGGGTATACATTCCAGGTGGTCCCATGATCATCAAGTCAGGATCTGATGATGGGATTCTGGATAAATATAAAGAACTCTTCAAATTTTATAGGCACACTCGAAGCGATTTGGGTAGTTTTTGGAAGAGTACTTTTTCGGAGTCCATTTCAATTTGGTGAAGATCTGATGAAGAACTTCAGAGATAGGCAACGGAACTCCTCAATAAATGATAGCAAATGGACTGGGATTGCTGAAATCTCATGTCTGTCTATTGTTTACACCGGTTCATAACATAACATCACACCGGTACGCTGTGAAGGGGTAAGGACACGTGAACCACTAAAAAGTGAAAAATAAAAACTTTTTGCAAAAACTAAATCAATCAAACAAAGGTCACCGACTTCTTAAGCTAAAGTTATTTTTCACTTTTTTGTGTTTAATTAAGTCGGTTTTATTTTTTGCAAAAAAGTTTTTTTAACAAATAAATAATATGACATAAGGCTTCATAATTTCCATAACTACCGAGCAGAATTCTACAAATTACTAATTCTACGTGTCTAGTGTCCAAAATGCGTCTGATCCTCTTATCAGTGGCTGACGCAGAACAACATTCAGTAAAAATGTGTCGGATCCGGTCATGAGTACGGACAGGGGAATGGATCGCAAGCGCGCCAGTGGTGACATCACGCGACCTACTTACCAGTCTACCCCCCATGGCGTGCTTCTACAGAGTCCTGATGTTAACAGCTCGCAGCGAGGAAGACATTCTGGGTCTGATCGCAGCGGAGTTGAGACGTCTTGAAACTGTACCCGATTCATTGTGCCCCGTGTTATTGTGTTACAGTGTAATTTCAAGTAATTTGTTAGTTAGTGTATCGCATCCAGTATGTTTTCATGGCACGAAACCCATGTTCTGCCCACATAATGCTCAGCCTAACGAAATAAATCCTGACAATACGACATCTGTATTATCCATACAGAATAAAACCAAACTAGTGTCAGCAGAATCTACGACCTACCCAGCTAGCAACGCAGTCCAATATTGATCAATTATCGAAGCTGTTGTTTACCTTTATACATTCACGCAGCACCCGTTATTAATTCTACTTTAGCCGAACAATTGTTTACCAAAACTGTTTGTGTTATTGAAAAGTAAATAAACGAGGCATACATTGAGCATTTGCAAATATGCAATGCGATGCAAATTATGCGATACCTAGTGTTTTGTTCTTTTTCGTTTGATTTATAAAACTCAAACATGGGTCATACCCAGAGTACCCCGATCCCTGAGGACCCCGATTTCTTTTTACTTTTTTTTTGATAAACTCCATTATAAGTTGGTTTAGCTTAAAAGTAGGTACCTTCATCGCGTCAGCAGATGATATTTATGTTAAATATAATTTTATTAGATACCTACTTACTGAAATTATATTAGGTACTTCACTTTACGGATTAGGAAAAATTATAAAGTTGGTTGGTTAAGGTAACTATTACAATTAGAGAATGCAATATAGAGTCTCCTAGAGCAATAACAGGTTTTACCTCTTATTTTCCAATATAAATTATTATTTAATTATAATAACGGGACTGTCCTAGTTAACACGTAAACTACAACTAAACATCATCATTCGTTTGATGTCAGCCGGAAGACGTCTCCTGCTGGATGTAGGCCTCCCACAAGCTTAGCAATATCGCCCGGCCCTTTAGTGCCCGCATTGAACGGATACCCGGGGCCTTCGCCTGGTCATCGGTCTACCTGGTAAGACCTTCCATCGAAACAAACACCTCAACTGGTAAAATAAACGAATCTATCTAATTCAAATTATGCTAAGACCCTGAGCAGACGATAGACTATTGGTCCGCCAGATAGATATGACCGTTGTAGTGAATCCTGGCCATTGGATGTGGCGTTTTTTTTGTTTACTTTTTAAAAATATTTTAGAATTCGTGGACTCTTAGGTCTACAAGTACAAGTTATTTGTTTGTTTTTTTCATCCATTGGATGACACCCGTTAGTTGTTGCAAACTGCACGCGTTGTTTCAGCGCCAAAATATCCATCGTCTCCGCAGGGCCTAATAAACTTCTCCTTCAAATGTCCGCTACTGGAAATACTATCACTGTTATCAGATGTCCCACGACACCATTACAATAGGTACCACCACAAGACCCGGGACAATCTGATACGGACCTGTACACTATAATGGAACACGTGAGGGGTTGTAACGTTCCGAATCTAATTGTTTTACAGTCTGTAGGTGTAGGGTGACGCATGAGGTAGGTAATTATTGTGTTGTTGTTCTATAGTGGATAGATATAAACGGTGTAAAAAACCTCTTAGCGAAGCCGAAAGTCACTTGTTCTTCCCGTCATTGCGATCATTTATATGTTCTACACCATACCTGGGAACCTTCTAGTTACGGAGATATCGGGGGTCAAAGTTCCAACTTTTTGACAAGTTTTTTTTTTAAATACAAGTTTTTAATGTAAGACTTTTACTTTAAACACCTCCACGACCCCCGTACCTACTATTCAATCCATCCATCAGCCCAATGTTTTGAGTGCGTTACATTGAGTTCTACCACAAAACATGATGTTTCACCCAAAAAAAAATCGTTTCCCAGCAACAATTTTTGCGTAAAGTTACTTTGTTTGATGTACAGAATGCTTGGTTGACGGCTTCGTGATGAGGTTGTCTATACCCTGCATGTGGAACTTGACTTGTGAGGTGAAAAATTTCAGGACGTAGGTGTTCCAAGAGCCAGAGAGACCGACTATCGCATTAGAATAGCAGGAAAGGGTTGAACAGAAAACCTATATTTAACTCGAATTGTTAAAACATACTCTTCTAATCTTCTTCAACCCGTATCCCGTAGGATACGAGTTGTAAAAGTACAGGCCCAGCGCGTCAAGTTACCACAAACTGTCAAATAAATCTCATTTGATTTTTAATTGAACCATCAACATTTTTTTTTATTATTTGGTATGATCACTCGCAGTTGCAACTCTCTAAGGTTGCTTGACTGCTTATTCGGACTATCCTGTGGTGGCCAAAAATTACTTTAAGGCCCTCAGCCAGGGCTTACAAACTAAGGATATACATTAAATGAACCGTCACTAAGGGCACCCCCTGTGGGGTTCGGGGCCCGGGTTACTTGGGGAGTTTAACGTTACTTGCTCAGCGTCGCGGGCTGGCTCGTCGAGCAAGGGTCGGGCGGTGATGTAACAGGGGTAACCGCATTAACATAGTGTGGTTAAAAATCTTTTGAAGAAATTTGAGTGACTGTACATGCGAAGACAGTGCCCATACTTGGCCAGCTGTCATACGATAAGATAATCTTTTTAAAGGCATTCCGCCCCCTTTATACTCGTCAATACTGCCATTTAATATGGCATCACATCTGTATGCTCCGAAGAGTTACTTTTGATACAACTACACGCGGCAACACATCAAGCTAAACATTTCCAGTACAACATGGCTTCGCTTTTTATAGATTTCCCGTACAATGACGAATCCGCATAAATTATTTTTCTATAGCTTGATTGTTCGTCGTGCGTGCATGATGATGTCATCATTATCTTACCCTTATCCCAATTTATTTTCGCGGGTCTGTGGACGGGGAGCTATGGGCTAGCACGCCGTCCGTACGTCTCATGACGACAGGCCGTGTCGACGGCGCGTTCGTGTTCCACGCGCGCCTCAAAGAGAGTCAGCAATAAGGAAGGGGTCCGCAAGGGCCGAAGCCTGCCGGGGCTGCGGGACTATTCGAAAGAGATACCGTGGCCCCGGAACACAAAGGGCGATGAAGGAACATGGATGTGTTTGTGTGTGAACATGGGTTTTAGTCAGTAAAAGTCTGACACTCCCTCCTGCTCAGCCCAGAGCGGGAGAAGTCATTTGATGATTTCCCATCCTAAAAAAAAAAAAAAAAAAATCCCAATTTATTTTAGGCGGCGCAGCATGTCTTCTTCTTCCATACTTCTCTATTACTCGTCATCTCAGCAGTCACCTCCTTTCTTGCCATATCATCCTTTACACAGTCCATTGCATCCATCGTTTCTTTGGTCTTCCTTACCCACCCATACCAAGTCACATTCATACTCAAAACGTTCCTCACGACATTTTCCTCATTCCTCTTCGTAGCACACGTTGGTCGTCGTGCGTAAATTAGCTAATTATTTTATTTCCCATTAGCTGATGCCCGCGGCTTCGCCCGCCCGGAAATTATATACTAAAACCTTCCTCTTGAATCACACTATCTATTAAAAAAAACCCGCATCAAAATCCGTTGCGTAGTTTTAAAGATTTAAGCATACATAGAGATATAGGGACAGAGAAAGCGACTTTGTTTTATACTATGTAGTGATTGTGATAGGGCTCGTAATAAACCAAACAATTTCATTGAAGTCCCATAAAAGGTAACCCAGAGAAGTTATTGCTTTCTGGGCAGTTTTGTGAAATCCTAAGCACTGTCGAATAAAAACGACTCTCAAAAACCCATAAAAACAGGGTGTAAACAGGGTACAAACAAAAAAAAATATTGCTGGGAAACGACTTTTTATTTAAGTAAAAAATCACGTTTTACGGTAGAACTCAACATTAACGCACTAAAAACATTGTAAGTACTTATGGACGCATGTAACAGTAAACGGGTTATGGAGGTATTTAAAGTAAAGTTACGACCTAAAAGTTGGAACTTTGACCTCCAATATCTCCGTAACTAGTAAGTAGGTTCTCAGTTAAGGTGTAGAACAAAACAATGATCGGAATGATGGAGAGAACCGCGGCCTTTCGGCTTCGTTAAGAGTCTATATACACCCTTTATATTTAAAATATAACCATTACCAAAGATTTTGAAGGTTCTCTGTTACCTTGCAAATAAAATAAGCGTTATACGGTGAGCGTTTCATCGCAAGATTTATGTATTCTTTGGAAAACGACACTTTGATGGCGGCGCAAACAGCCAGAGGCGGGTCCTCTAATGGAGTAAAGTGTCTTGCCGTTTACATGGAAACGATCCTTTATTTTTGAGGATTATGGATTTTAACATTTCTTTTATGTTGAGACAAGTTTTTCTTTCTTGAGAGCTAAGGGCGTATACACGTAGAACGCTGGTTGTCAGCGCTGGCAGGTTGGCGCCGATAATAGTCAGAGAGCCCATGACTCTAAACCTAGTTCGTTATGACTCCCAGATGATTTATGTATATAGTCACGTTAATAATGGTTTTTAATAAGCGCCGACAATAGGCGAGACGACAAAAAAATCTAATTAGTCCGTCACTTAGATTATCAAAAAATATTAGACCCGTGTTTTTTCTTTTGTTACGTAAACCAAAATTGATGAAGATACGACGCTTTTAAAATTCTCAATACGTCACGCCATGGTATAATTTTTAGCTAGTTCTGACGTCACGAGCCCCCACGCCGGAGTTTTGATGCGTTTTATCTTTGTCAATATTCATTGATTTACAAAAACAAAAAATACGTGTCCATTAATTTCCAATACTCTAACTGACGGACTAAATAGATTTGCAATTTTTTGATACTGTCGTCATGCCTATTTCTGACAGCCAGCGTTCTACGTGTATACGCACCAAGGAATAGATTGGTAATAACAGTTTGGTCAGTTATAGATGTGTATACTGCCTCCTTGATCTAGAGGACGCAAGCGTGACTGCTGAGCAGGACATCCTGGGTATGATGCCCGGGTCATGCAAAGTGTTATCGGGTTTTTCCCTTCAGGAATTTCTCAGTAGCAGCCAGGAGTCGGGATTTAGCCCGGTTGATAGCAATTGACTCGCCCCCTATTAAATGGAACTTAAACATAACTGGCGAAACGTGGGTGTACTATTAGGTACAGCTCTGCCTAACCCTTCGAGAATAACAGGCGTGATGTTGTAATGTCACTCGGAAGTATCGTGACAGACAGAGTACGGGGGACCGTCGCAATTGAGGACAATCTAGGCCTCTAGGGGTTAAAATTGACCTTTTGATAAGCTTTGTATAATCAGTGATTGAAATAAATACCAGTCTGTGAAACCACCAATTCACTGAGTAGGTATTTAAAGACAATTGAAATCTGAAAATTATATTATGGTAATTGGAAACTTTGCCTAGGCTATCTCTGCTATTGATAGGTATTTAAATATATAAGTTAATATACCTTTCTTAATAAGACGTTATGTTTTATTTTGAATATAGTGAAGTTCAGTTAATAATTTAAACGAAGGTGGTGTGACGATCTGATCTTGTTTGTGGGGCGAACAATGGCCAGATATTGCACAGGATATAGAGGTTTAGATGGAGAAAGAGGAGGCCTTTGCCCAGCGATGGGACACAAAACTAAGCCAACAAAAAAAAAAATAACGCTGTCTTTAAATCTATTGCCGCTCCAAATCTGAAATCGCAGACCAGCTTTATAAGTTTTTCGAATTTTTAATTCTTTTCGTATACCTACTTCTTTCCTAAACATTATAAAACATTATAACGTAGCCTTTTCCTAAGTAGTCGTGCTAACCAGTGCCCAGTAAAACTCTGAAAGGAGCGACATCACCAGTTTCCAACAACACGATTCTATGACAACGCCATCTATCAAACCATCTCGAAGACTCGTCTCAAAGTTTCAGTGAAAATGTCTGTATTTCAGGCTGTCGCCCGTGTCGCCACGTTTCACAACTTTCGTTTCGTTTAGTTCCAGATATTTCTTCAAGATGTCAGGGTAACATTGAAAGTACCTTGCGCTTTCTAGAAGATTATGGAAAAGTCTTGACTTTCTTAACATTTTCACTCAATTAAAACACAAATTAAATGACTTATTAAATTATCAGCACAGAAACTACTACGGTTCTCCGTACTTTTTGAAGCTACATGTTTAGTTACTTTTGCAAAAGAATTTACTAATGCCCAAGTACCTACCTGATGAGCTTTAATTGTAAGTGTTAAGGCGACTACAGGAGCTAAATTAGCAACTCTATTTGCGGTGGTTCAAACTTCGTTTGAAATACTGTTAGGATAAAGTTCTAATCAGCTTGCACTACAAAGTGGTTGTTACGTCATTCACTGCGAGCCGAATAGTGCGAAATTAGTGCTTTTTTTGCGATTTACAAAAAATCTATTCATTGGACTAATAAAATAAAACATTTTCATGCTAAATGTTGCTAGTAAAATCAATTGCCAAAAAATCAGAATGATCGCATGTATTTTAGTATGGTTTATACTCGTTAAAATATTTTTTTAGAGATAGGTTTGTTAATTTTTTTATCGAGTAATATTAGTTGTATTATGTTTTCAAAACACTGTCATACTAGCATATATCCTGAAGAATATCATATATTTTCTGGTTTTGTTCATTGCAGTGAATCATAATATTATGCTTTTTTGCATTATAAAACTCGCGTCTAGCTTCTGTAGTCGCTTTAAATGAAGCTCGCCTGTGATTTAGCTAAGTTATACAAATTACACACACAAACAAATGCATGACACATAACTATAATATCATATTAATTGCAATATCGCAATCAGTTAATGTATTTTGATTTTCCATTTAATTAAAATTCCGCTCACTCAGGAATTTTAAGCTGCCACGAATTCGGATACTATTATCTCTGCGCATTCCAACAGGACGTGACTGCATTCATTTCGTGTAGTATTATCTAGGTTATTGAAAATATTTTCTATATTCGAAAATATCATTCCGCTGTGTTCAAAAATCATTTCATATTATCATTTATCTTCTTAATAACACACGGGCTTTGTTTACAGATCAATAGGAATATAATTATAGTGATTGTTACTATTAGCCCTTAAAAGGTGTCAATAATTTATGGTGTTGTTTTGTCCTCAGAAAAAACTGCTAAGCATTCTGTTATCTAGGTCTGTACGAAAAGAAAATATACAGTACTGGTATATTTTTTCAGAAATGACATGGTAATAGAATTCTAATTCAGAAAATTCGTATTCTCATTCCGTATTCAAATAGTTTACGCCCCATCACTAAACTCTGATAGGCTTGATTTCATTATCCACCCAATATGCATGTAAAGTAAAAAGGAAACGACATTTCCATAGAATTTCATTTTTACCACGGGTCGGGTGATCCCCTGTCTCCCCTCGAAGAATTGGGTCAATGTCGCATTCAACTGGTGAGGGTGGAGAGGGAACTGTTGGCAAAGTAATTGTGTAATTTAGATTGACTGTATTGATTCCTTTTCTGTTGGTTTTGTCAGTTTAAATGATTTCTGTTTTTTTTTGTTTATAGGGGAAACGAAATGAGGGTTTTTCTTGTACTCTGCAAAATTAAGATTTTGTGACTTCACAACAAAATCTGTACGTCTGTGCCTACGTGATTCACTAACGTTCATAAATTAATGGCCAAGATTTTTAGCCGACTTACCGCTGTGTCTCAAGACGAAAGTCTATGACCAGTGTGTGTTGCCAGTGATCACATACGGAACACTGGCAACACACACTGGTCAACGTGGTCGCTCACAATGGGCCTCATAAGAAGGCTTAAAGTCACCCAAAGGGCAATAAAGGTACCAGTTACACTATAGATACTTGTGAAATACTTATGAAATCGCGTGGTTTGCCTATATCGTTGCTCGTGGGGAATGCTAAGAGCCTACCCACATTAGCACATAATACTATCCTTATTCCATCGGCGCGCAACTATAAAATATGCATGAATGAAGATGAAGCAAAATAGTTATTCTCGTAGAACGTGGGTTTTCTGTAGTAGGTATTAAATAGCGCCGCCTCTGCTTCGCACGGTTGCGAAGACTTGATAAAATATTGAGAAATCATTGTTATTTATAAGTTGGGTCGTACCTGGGAACCATCTACTTACGAAGTATTTTAAGGCAAAATTCCGACAAATTCCCACTATTTTTTTTAAATTGGTAGGCACTAGTTTTAAATGTTATAACTTTACATTAAATAGCTCCTATGACCCCTACCCCCATCCATCAGCATAATTGTGTTTATGTGTGCGTTACATTGAGTCATACAGAAAACCATGATTTTCACTGAATAAAAAATTGTTTCCCAGCAATAATTTATGCGCAGTGTTATTTAGTTTGATGTACAGAATGCTTGGTTGACGGCCTCGTGATGGTCCGTTTACACCCTTTATACTTTAATAAATTAAGGTACTGAAACTGGTACCTAAACTAAGCCAGGGCTTATATTTTATTTTGGGAGTCAGTATCCAGACGTGGAGTTTAGGTACTTGAAAGATCGTGTCGAGGTGAGTGTCGTGACGTAAATTATTTATTGTTGGATGAAAGTTAGTACCTACGTAAGAGTGTGGGTGCAAGCTTTTATGCGTGTTTGTGGGTGTGTGTGTGTGTGGGTGAGGTGCAATAAGGTATGAGAGTGGGTGTGAAATGTCTATATTTAAGATGAAATACTGAACAACACCTTTCTATACTACAAAAGGGCTAAAGTTTGGATGAACCAAGTCAAGAAATCTTTCATTAGTGGAAACTACATTATTGGCGACTGTTAGGAAAAAGTGAACCCTAGGATACCAACATTTCGCTTGTAATAAGGGGAGAGCCTATTACCATCGACCGGGCACAAATCCAGACTCCGTGGATAGGAGTTTATCTTTCGGACGCGGACGAAGACGCGGACAGAGGCATGTATCTAATTGTGGGGGCTGAAACGCCTCCTGTTCTTTTATCTGGTCGAAGAATATCTGTATGGGATGGGATTAGTAAAACCACTTTTTTATTTATATCACCATCGAACGTGGCGTGGTGACATCTCTCATTCTTTTTTTATTTCAATTTCCACAGAAAAACATAGAGGGAGAGATTTCCACACTTATATACAAAAACCTTCCAGAATAATTTCTCTACTTAAACGAAACGTAACCTTTCATTACTTAAAATAGTTTTAGTTATATAAAGATTACCATGAAGGTGTCGTATAAGTTATCTTCTTTATATAAGTAGGAACATTTGTATGTGTAACGGACGCCCATTTCTTTGTCATTGCTAACCCAAACGTAAAAGTTTTGTTATGTTTTTCGCAGCACCATTTTATTTCACCCGGAATTCTGAGAGAATATGTCTTGTTTTATTTTAGGATTGCTTTCTTGCGTATTGATGTTGGGGTCGACTTTCAGTACTACCGGATTCAGCTAAATACACAAGTATTTTAAATGGAGCGACTGCCTATATGACCTCCACAACCCAGTTAGTACCTACTTGGTAAACCGATACCCCTTGGCAGGACTGGTTGTCAGACTTTCGGGCCACCGACTACCTGTAACGGCTGTCAAAGATCTTTATATGACAGCCGGGACCAACGGCTTAACGTGCTTTACAATGCATGGAGGAAACTCGGTATGTGATGGGTGGTCAGACATCCATGGACTACACTAGAATACATGCTGCGCCAACCCCAAATAAATTGGTTTAGGGGCAGGAGAACGATAATGATTTTAAATACTTACTTAGTTTTAAATATAGGGTTAAATTAAATTAGCTGGTGTTTTTCTAATGACGACAAAAAAAAAATAGACACAAAATACACACTCTTATCACATCTGTTAAGTTCCGCCAACTAATATTATTTGACCCTGTTTACTTACCTATGGTTTGTAATATTTAATCATTTTATTTCATTAATTAATTGTACGTTCTTATTTAATTCTCGGGCTAAAAAGTCTATCTCTGCGAATAACCTTGACGAGAATTTAAAGGAAATCCGGCCAAAAATTACCAAATTAGGAAGGTGGGTACTACGTGTGGAGAATTTAAATTACTTTTCACGCATTTTAAGAGGTCATTAGGGAGGTACCTTTTTTAATTCCGACAAAAATTATGTCTATTTAACGACCACATAATTTGGGTTTAACGAATGCTCCCGCAATTATTATAATATAATATAGAATGTGGAATCTAATCTCCAGATACATAATAAAAGTCCTACTATATCTATTTCGCTCTATATAATATTATACATACATTAGGTCTTTAAATCTATAAACTTAGTCGACTCTGAAACTCGTCAAGTCTAAAGATTTAATTCGGTTTTCGCGGTAAAACGATGCGATAGTACGAGAGTCCGCGACCAAAACCATGTTTTTAGTCGTGGACTCTTCACTATACAACATCACTACATAGTAAAAAACAAAGTCGCTTTCTCTGTCCCTATATCCCTATGTATGCTTTAATCTTTAAAACTATGCAACGGATGTTGATGCGGGTTTTTTTAATAGATAGAGTGATTCAAGAGGAAGGTTTTAGTATATAATTTGCGGGCGGGCGAAGCCGCGGGCATCAGCTAGTTTATTATACAATAAAGTCCTCCTCCGCATATGTCTGTCTGTCTGTTCGCGATAAATTTGAAAACTACTGCACCGATATTCATGCTGTTTTCACTAATGGATAGAGAAGTAGGTATTCGAGGAAGGTTTTATTATATAATTTGTTAAGTTTTTGTATACATTGGCTAAAATATAATGATATTTGTAAGAGGTGTCGGAAAAAAATAAGCCGTCTGGGAACCTTACTTTTGGTCGCGATAACCGATATCCACGCGGGCGAAGCCGTGGGCATCAGCTAGTATTCTATAAAGTGTATTTACTATGACGATGACAATGACGTAAAGGTAAGGTCTAAATTTCATTAAAAATACAAATGAATATGGAATATTTTTTCATTTTAACTAGAAAGAAATGATCCCACCTTATTCCTCGAAATCGTTTTGCAATTAGCACATTTATTGGAAAATGGTCAATCCCCATTGGGCAAAGGCTACGGTTGAGGCAGAACGGTTCCCAACCTTTTCTTGACCACGGACTATTTCATTACTTTTTGCTAGCAGGGTCTGTAGCATTGTAACAAAAAAAAATATTAACGTGCATCATCATGATTTTTGAGTTTAGCTTTTTAAGCTTCTTGGGGCTTCTGCCATGGACAAATAAAAACATATGAATAAAACTATGAAAAAACGTATATTATCACTTACGGTCTTATCCGATATCTTCCGTGATTGTTTAATATTTTGAGCTCCCGATATTTCAACGCTGTTGCAAGTGCCATGATCGCGGGTTAACTGGAGAATGCGGCTGGATGGAAAATAAATTGTTAGGAGCAGACAAATCCGTCTACCCTCTTTCTTTGTCTTAAATATCGAAATATCGGGAGCTCAAAATAATAAATAATCACGGAAGATATCCCGTAAGTGACAATATAAGTTTAGTTTTAAACCGTGAAAGCTTAAAACAGTGTTTAAAACTATGAAAGTTTAGACCTTTCCGAACCAGTGGTACCTATTGGCTTTTGACATTTCGGTCTATGTAGGTACGTAAAATTGGCTAGTCAGATGACACATTTGGGTCTATGTACGTAAATCTGACTACCCCTCATACTACCGCACCTATTTATTCGTCAGCAATTGATGTTTAATAGCACGGAATCGAATCCCACGCGTCGAAGAGCGTCATTTCACCCTCAATTTGTTGGAGAAATAGCTTCGACATTAATGTGAAACATTATTGGCAGAAATTACGTATAAGTACCTAGTATAGTAAGTACACAGCGTTTATTCAAAATGGATGGTCATATTTTTAAGGGTATGGTATAATAATCAGCAGTCCCATACATTATGGTTATGGTATCCCAGCTAGCAAAAAATAATCTTACAAATATCCCAAGACCATATTTTTTTCAGTCTTATATCATACTTACAGACACATATTATAAGTGTGGATTTGGGCGCACTTTATACGTATATTCACCCTTGCAATTGCCTTGTAATGGTCTCGCGAAGTGTATTTTCAAACTTACAAGACTCTTGCTGATGCTTTTATAATGACAAATAAACTTACAAGTGACTTACAATGGCGCGCTGTAAGGGTAAATAACCTTAAAGTCCTCTTACTAATAAAATAAAATACTATTTTAAGGGTAATATCGCTTATAGTCCTCTTTGTGATCTCCTAATAAGAGTGTTATCACAAACCGCGAAGTCCTTGGAACTTTTGGGAAAATAATAAAGTATTAAATTTATATTTCCTATAAACGGCCAGTGTGTATATTTTCTAATTTCTTACTCATGTATTTGTCACGCACTAAGTATATGCGATTATTAGGTTGCGAAGTAGTTTTTCTTGATTACTTTGAAATTTTAATAACAATATCTTCACGGGCCTTTTCAAAAATGTTTCTTTTACTTTATATATTTTTTAATTATTTGTAAAATAATATCAAAATGTCGCCATTACGACCAACCGCGACTTATAAGTGCTTTATTAGAGCAATATAAGTCCAGTACTCTTGTCTAAGGTTTATAACGCACTCGTAAAAGTCAAATTAAACGTAAAACCACTGTCTACGCGGCCATGTTGCTTATATTTTTAGGGTTCCGTAATATCTAAAAGCAAGCCAAACGACGAAGTCGAACGATCTAAAAGAAAATTAATGATAATGTGTACTAAATATTAAAATAGTCTATTACCTGATTTTATAACAATTTCTGGAGTCAACACAACAAATAAAATAAATAACCCTTAATAGGGAATTGTTGTAGACCTTTTAAAGTGCTATTATTCTTTATTATATCTTAGGTGAGATAAGTCACACTTTTAAAATACTAGTTTACAGAAGTCTAATAAAACACTTAGTGTAGTCACTTCTAAGGTTGACTGTACTTATAAAATGAATTTATAAGTAATAAATAAGAATCAAAGGTAATTAGACTTGTAAAAGGAGCTTATAATACCACTGCTCTTATTAATATTATATAACGTTTTCTTAAATACGTCTATAAGACCATGTTACAAGTGTGAATGCTCTTAAAACCTAAATAGACTTATAAAATGGCACTATAAGAGTTCTTGCCTTAATCAGAACACATATAAACCTTAAATAAAACCATAGCTCTTACAAGCTTTTGTTTGTAAGGGTATTAAGAGTTTCTGACTTAATCAGAACACGTATAAACCTTATATGAAACCATCGCTCTTAAAGCTTTTGTTTGTAAGGGTATTTTGCTAGCTGGGATTGGTATCGAAGTTTTTCCGCGATTAGATATGGTGCTCCCATGGGAAAAGATGTTCGGTTTAATTGTCTGTACCAAAAAATTTTTTTTTTGGATCAATTGACCATCATCATCATCAAATGACCCCTTTTTTTTTTTTTTTTTAAGATGGGAAATCATCAAATGACTTCTCCCGCTCTGGGCGGAGCAAGAGGGAGTGTCAGACTTTTACTGACTAAAACCCATCCATGTTCCTTCCTCGCCCTTTGTGTTCCGGGGCCACGGTATCTCTTTCGAATAGTCCCGCAGCCCCGGCAGGCTTCGGTCCTTGCGGACCCCTTCCCTATTGCTGAATCTCTTTGAGGCGCGCGTGGAACACGAACGCGCCGTCGACACGGCCTGTCGTCATGAGACGGACGGACGGCGAGCTAGCCCATAGCTCCCCGTCCACAGGCCCGCGCCTACGGTGGCCGGAAGCCACCACGTGGCCCCTGACGCCCGGGGCGTCTCCCGCGGCGGCCGGGACGTGAGGATCTCTCCCTGTCCTGTTCCGCCACCTCCTTCGCTAGCATGACTGCTTCGCAGAAGGAGGTGACGGCGTCCCATTCCGTCTCGCTCCGGACCATGGATTGAACCAAGGCCGGGAGCGAGAGGTCGCCGCCGCCGATCGCCACCTCGAGGACACGGCGGTGCTCCACCCAAGCGGGGCACACCTCCACAGTGTGCTCCACCGTGTCCTCCGGTCGATCCTCGCAGTGATAGCACCCGGGCGTTTCCTCCCGCCCGATTCGGTGCAGGAACTTACCGAAGCATCCGTGTCCGGTAAGAACCTGCGTCAGGCGGAAGGTGAGGACGCCGTGGCGTCTCTCCAGCCACTCCTCAAAGAGGGGACTTATCGCCACTATTGTGGCGTGCCCTGCACGGGGTTGCGATAGTCGCTCTCTCCATGTCGCCATGAGATCCCGCCGGAAGTCCGTCCGCTGAGCGACAATTTGCCGCGGTAGCGGAGTTTCCCCCCGGCGTAGCGCCTCCGCGCGCCACTCGTGTAGGCGCGCGAGGACTATTGCCTCCAGATCCCATGGCGGCAATCCGGCAAGGAGGTTCGCCGCCTCGCGGGAGATCGTGCGTTGGTAACCCCGGACTAGCCTTACGGCTACCACCTTCTGGGGCGCGTTCAAATGGTGGGCGGCACGCCGCCTCAATGAACGCGCCCACACCGGGGCCCCGTAAAGGGCCATGGACCGCACGACTCCCGCGTAGAGCCTCCGGCAGGAGGCGTTCGGCCCCCCCAGATTGGGCAGGAGCCGCCTGAAGGCAGCTCCTGTCCGCTCCAGTTTGGGGGCCAAACGTCGGAAATGCTCCACGAAGTTCCACCGGCTGTCGAGGACAAGTCCCAGGTACTTCAGCGTCGACTCGACGCCGATGGAAACCCCTCCTGCCATCACTGAGGATCCCGGAGGTGGCGCATTCCGAGGCCCATGAAAGCCTCGGACTTGTGCAATGCCACCTCGAGACCCAGTTGCCGGATCCTCTCAACGACTATCGCAACCCCGCGTGTCTTAACTTCGGCCGCCGCCTCGTGCGACCTCCCCTGTGCCAGCACCAGCGTGTCGTCAGCGTAGCAGACTACGCTGACACCGCTAGGGAGGTAGGCGCGCAGCACCCAGTCGTACCCGATGTTCCACAAGGACGGCCCTAGAACCGATCCCTGTGGAACACCGCACGACATCTCTCGCCGGTTCCAGTCTCCGCTGCGACCGGGGTAGATGACGGCCCTATCCGTCAGGTAGTCCCCGACCACACGACGAAGGTAAGTCGGCACCCGGTGATACCGGAGTGCCTCCCTTATGCAGCTCCAAGGCATGGAGTTGAAGGCGTTGGCGATGTCGAGAGACACCGCCAAGACCAACCCACCCCTGGACACCGCATCCCTCGTCGTGAGGGCCCTCACGCGCATGATGGCGTCCACCGTAGAGCGCCCCTTGCGGAAACCATATTGGTGTTCCGCAAGGTCCGGCCCCGTCCCCGCAAGGTGCTCGGCGAGGCGGTTTGCAATGACTCTTTCAAAGAGCTTGCCCACCTCGTCGAGCAGCACCACGGGCCGGTAGGCGGACGGAGAGTCCGCCGGGCGCCCCGGCTTCCGGATGAGGACCAGCTTCCCCGTCTTCCAGCGAAGCGGGAACTGGCCCCTCTCCAAGCATGCGCTTAAGAACCCCTCCAGTCGGGGACCGAGAGCCTCCGAGGCCAGGACCCAGGCTTTGCCAGGCAAGCCGTCGGGTCCCGGGGCGGTATTTTTGGCACTGAGCCTGCGTACCGCCACTCTCAGTTCTACCCCGGTCACTTCCGTAGTGTCGTCGTCGTCACTTTCGTGGTCCGCTTCCGGCACCGTAGCCGGCGGAGCCATAGGCGGGGGCGGGTGTTCCCCTCGCGAGGGGAACAGAGCGCTCACCACGAGCTGAGGCCGGAGACTCTGCGTCAGAGGGGGGGCCCAGGTGCGGAGTTTATCCCGCACCATCTTGTAAGGGCGCCCCCACGGATCTCTGTCGAGAGTCCCCAGCATCTCCTCGCGGGCCAGATCCCTGGCCCGCAGGACAGCCTCGCGGAAGGCGGTCTTCGCCGCTCTGTAGCCCTCATAAAGCTCCGCCTCAATGGCTTCCGCATTCGGTGGGCGAATGCGGAGCCTGCGGTGCCTGGCGTACAGGTGTCGCGCAGCCACACACGCCTCCCGTAAAGACGTCAGCTCACGCGACCACCAGTACACCTGACGCCGGGCGCTTCCTGGCCGAACTCGGGGCATTGCCACGTCACAGATGTCAGACATGGCCTCCTGGAACCACCCTGCCTCATTTAACGTCGGCAGGCCTGTCCGGTGATGTCACCCAGGCCTGCACGATCGAGGTTTCCAGGAGGAGCTCCCGGTCCAGCTACTTCAGCACCCAACGCGGACCACTCGGGGCCCGTTGGACCGGCGCGCTTGAGGTCTGGGTGGAGACGTCAAACCGGATGTACCGGTGGTCGGAATAGGTCTCCACCCCCTCCATGACACGCCAGTAAACGACACGCGGTGACAGAGCGGGGCTAGCGAACGAAATGTCCACCACCGACTTGCCCCGCATCCTCACACACGTGGCGACAGAACCCCGATTTAGGACGGCCAGGCCCTTCTCCAGGGCCCAGTCCTCCACCATCCTTCCCCGCACGTCTGTGCAACGGGAACCCCAAGCCAAGATCTTGGCATTGAAGTCCCCGAGGACAAGCACGGGGAGGGATCAAATGACCCCTCACGCTCTGGGCGGAGCGGAAGGGAGTGTCAGACTTTTTTTACTGAATAAAATCCAACCATGTTCCTTCCTAACCCTTTGTGTTCCAGGGCAGCGGTATCTCTCTCGAACAGTCCCGCAGCCCCGGCACATACACACTGCTGGAACCCCACAAACCGGGTTTCCTCCGTGCCTCGGAAAGCACGTTAAGCCGTTGGTCCCGGCTGTCATTTGCAGATCTTTGACAGTCGTTACTGGTAATCAGTGACCCAAAAAGTCTGACAACCAGTCTTACCACGGGGTATCGTATTACCCAGTACTAACTGGTATTCAGCTGCATCCGGTTAGACTGGAAGCCGACCCCAACATAGTTGTGGAAAGGCTTGGCAGATGATGACATTCCTGACAGGATTTCCAAATTTTTATGTGTACTAACGGATACCTAGGTAGGTATACTTACCATTGTTTTCTTTAACCAGATTAGGGAAACCCCAACCCAAAATACCTAACGAAAACAGTATTGTATTATCGTCGACGGTAATATCTAATTTCAATGATATATTGAGTTCATATTATATTGATAAGATATATTAATATTATTATGAACGATACCTGAAATTCAGGCAACTAGCGTCACGCAATATCGTTAGGTATTAGGTAATATCTATACATAATAGAGTTTACCAGAATAATGGGATAAAAATAAACCGAAACTAAAGTGTAAAACAACAGTTAAGTAACTTAGTTGAATTAGTTAGTGAGTTAGTTTTGTTAGTTTAAATTAACTGGCGAAATGTGGGTAGGTATAGTACCTCTGCCTTTCCCTTCGAGGATTGCAGGTGTGATGTTATTATGTGTTACGGTTAAAGTTTAAAAGTAGTTGGCGTTTAGTTGGTGTCAAAAAAAAACCTCTCATTCAAAAATTCTCATTCAACCAAGAGAAGAAAAATCACACAAACAAACAGGCTTTGAAAATATTCAGTAAATCGCAAAAGATAAGTGTCAAAAGGATCAACAATTTCTACACAACGAAGAAAAACAAAAATGCTCGACACTCGCGGCCCGCCAGTCCCGCCACACATATTTTTATGAATAAATAAAAAGTTACATGAATTACGCCGACCCCCATTCATAAGGTCATCGTACGACGCGCGTGTCATTCAGTAATTTTCTCCTACCCTCAAGGGTAAATGGTGTGAATTTATCTATACTTCCATACTTTGGTTACTAAAATTATTAAAGCGAAAGCTACTCGTTGCCGACTCGTAGTCACACCAGATTATCACACCAGTGTGACAAACAGCATTTTTTTTTCTCGTTTTTCACACCACTGATTTTTCGACACCATGTATACGATAATTGCTAGTGCAGTACCTTTATATTCTTATAAATTCGATATGCTGAACAGCGTTTGCCGACTTTCGTTCTTTCACTGTTCCTACTCGTCATCAAAAAACAATAGATTCGTCATCGATGCTAAAGTATCATCAAATGAACACAATTCATTTTTACCCGACTGTGAAGGAAGGGTTCTGTGTGTTTTAACGGTGAAAGTGGAGTTACTTTCGCTGTCTGTCAACACCTATCCATTAGACCCGTCGTAATAAAACATAAAATTAAAGCTAAGCCAAACCACCAAGGCATATTGGCTACGTCCCATCTCGTAACTTTCCCATTTTGACAACTAAACAAAATAGCATCACAAAATTCCCATTTTGTAACTATTTTGATCATCATAAATTGAATCCCATTTCGACAACTTTTGAGTATGCGTACACAGTGTGTTGTTTACATTATGGTGGTACACAAAGAATGTCGCTCAGTTCAGTACGCCTCCTGGCATAGGCCTCCTCTAACGTCTCCTACTCCTTCCTATCTCCAGCGATCCTGCGCCAGTTGGGACCGGCTGTGAGTTTTAGCTCATCCTCCTATCTCCTCTCTTGCCTTTGTCTTTTCCGTTTACCATCTCTAGGATACCAGTCAGTGAGCCCGTTTTACCCGTTTACAAAAAAAAAATTATACCAGTCTGTTACTGTTCCACTGCAGGGCGAAGAGCTCATACAGAGAAGGCACGAGAATTAATAATAACCACCACACTTGCTCAATGCGAATTGGTGATTTCAGTATTATAATAATTGAGTCCAGTTTTCCTCAGATGTTTTCATTCATATGTTTACAATAGAAACCCAATAGAAGTAGATATTACAGAAATAACATTCAACCTAAATCTATTATGTTCGCCGACAAAAGCTCTGAAGAAAACATGTCATGTTTGATTCATCTATCATTCCTTGTCCACTCTTGGGCTTACGTAACACATTTCTAAGGACCCTGCTGACCTCATGGATTGTTTTATTTAGAGTTCCGTACTACCTATTAATAAGGCTTGTCGGTCCGTCCGTCCGTCTGTTACTGTTTCTTTTGAACCGTTTTAGGATGACACCTAAAATTTTCACAGAATCTTATTCACTTTAACAACAATTCAAATTAAGTTAAAATAATTGGAATCCATACAAGAAACGTGTTATTTGTTATTTTCGGCGTTTTTTGTACGATTTTAATAATTACGTAAGTAGAGTTAAATATTGTACGGAACCCTTCGTGTGCGAGTCAGATTCGCACTTGCCCGGATTTTCCAAGACGCGACCCTTGTATTAGGGGCAGTAGCTTCTAAGAATATTTATTGAGGTATCTTGTGTTAGTTAGACCTTAGGAGTTAGGGTACTGTTACGTAAGAATGTGTGTTTAGGAGGGTTAACTTTTGTATTGTTATTCTTAGAGTTACGTCTCTGAATATGGAGAGAGGAACTGTGTGGGACATCAACATTAAATGTAATGGATGTTTCACGTCATCCATCAATGTGGACTAGGACTGTGTTTTGGAGACCTGTTCCCTATCAGTGAAAACAATTTGCTTTGCTAACGCTAATGTCTCTGTATCTACCAGGCGTATCATAATAAACGCAAGCAACCTTTCGTGTAGTGTCTCGGACTATAAAACTAAACAACATTAATTGCTCTACGAGTTCTTGAAAAAATTTGGACTATCTATACTATAGATAGTCCAATTTTTTTTTCTAGGCTAGCATAAGTTTAATCCTATAGATTCTATAGGATTAACCTTTTGACCGCCACGTCAAAAACGAAAAACCGTGCCCTCTGCGCCAAGCTATGAATTAATCCTATAATACCTACAAAATAGTAGTGAGTTCGAAATTATATCGATAAAGCACTAACTATTTGTTTTTTAACCTAGAGTCGCAATAGATTCCGAGATTCCTAGAATCGCTAGAGTCACAATTTCGGCGTTAAATCCACAATTCAAAACAACAATCGATAAAACCAAGTCAATACTATCACAGCACTACGTTCAATCATGACGTACTTTCTTGCCTTATGATGACAGTGGCGTAGCTGGCACGGCTTTTTTAATTTGCTCGCCTCTGCGCTAGAGGTGAAACCGATATTTATTAATAATATCGAAATAATAATAAGTATTTCGTTTTAATGGTCGGTCATGGTCTTATTATACTAAACGCAAAAATATTGATCTACGCACAGTTAAACTTTGCATTTTTGGCACATTTTTGGCGTATTCTAACAGGAAAATGCTCTAAGGCATCATTATGTAATTAAATAAAAAAGTACATTAAACGAGCTGTGGTATATTGGTCGTAAATATACGACCCTGACTAAATCGTCATGGACCCGAAAATATTTGTCGGATTAATCCGACGTAAGCGGTTAAATAAAAGGCTAATAATGGATGACCGCATCCATTATTAATAATATTTAATAACAGTAAAGGAACTACTCTACTTAAAAAAACCGCGTATGACGTCATGGGTATGTAGACGACTGTGGCGTCCCCAGCACAGACATTACAACAGTGTGATAGAGATGGGCATTACAGTCATTACAATTAATCGATAATCAACGAACACTCGACTTTTATAGAGCGCATAGCTCAGTATTATAAAATTTTCTTGATTTCTCAAACATAAAAGTTAAATAATAATAAATAAAAAACGTTTATTTAAATTACAATAGGCATTTTGATACATATTATTGGAGATCACCTTTTAAGCAAGGAATTGCTTGTATTAGGAGACTCCGCACTTCCACTTGTTATTTTTATGCAATTGAAATTTAGACAGTGTAAACATGAAAGACTAAACAAAAATTAAAATTAAATAAATTATATATGGGTAACTTAAAAATTATACTAACAGCTCTGCAGTTTGATGAGCGTTGTGTAGAAAAAGGCCAGATCGCGCGTGTACGTGTGGTATGTTTATCATGAGTGAGTGTGTGAGTGAGTGTTATGAGTGAGTGTGGGTGTGAGTTTGAAAGTGAGATTGTGTGGTGTGTGAGATAACGAGCAATGCTTAGTTCACTCTTCCTAATGAATGTCCTGTCTGTTTGTTCATTAGTCCTGCTTTCACACATAGATGAAGCGTAAGTCAATGTAGGTTGTTGTTTGTCGGTTAGCCCTGTGACAATGTCTTGGGATCGAAAGAAGCTACACAAGTCTTCATTCACTAACCCAGCGCACAACAACCCAAATGTAACTTGGTTATTGAGAAGTAGAAATAATAGACTCAACATCGTCGTCGTAATAGCAAATGGTCTATTTATTTACTATTGCAGAATTCAGAGTAAATTAAATAAAACGTAGGTTGCCGTCGAGGTCGATATTCTTGTTTTATTGACTGATACTTACATCACTACGTGTCCTGTTATGGTGACTGTGGCGTCGAGGGCACTATGTTTTTCGAACTTTATGACTGGTTTTCTTTTTTGTCATATTACGTTACTAAAAATGAAATCTAAGGAAAGCAATTCACTTCAAATAAATTAATAAGAGTCAAGGTACTTAATTAACAAGGGAAATAAACAAAAAAATGCTGTTTTATGACATTTATTTACGTTTAAAATTCTGTCACACAGTCGCGACCGTCGCGTGCTAGGCACATTTTGGTTTGTCGTCTATACACGACTATGGCGGTCAAAAGGTTAAACTTATGCTAGCCTTTTAACTTTTTGGTGGGTTATTAAAAATACGGTATCACCGGATGGGCGAAATTACTTTAGTATTTATAAGTACAACCAGCCGTATTTCGTTTTTAATGTGACTGTACTCTGTGACAGCTATGTCGAGGCGAAACAAAAGACGTGCAGAAGTGCATCAAAACCAAGAAAAATCACGAGTCGACGTGAATCGACATAGCGGGAATGATTCGAATTGACGCGATCAGTTGATCAACATTTATGGTAAAATTATAAAAAAGTTATGTATTTCCAATAGGCATGACGACAGTATCAAAAAATTGCAAACCTATTTAGTCCGTCAGTTAGAGTTATGGAAATTAATGGACACGATTTTTTTGTTTTTGTAAATCAATGAATATTGCTCGTGACGTCAGAACTAGCTAAAAATTATACCATGGCGTTTTGAATTTTAAAAGGCCATTGGCCATTGAGAATTTTAAAAGCATCGTATCTTCGTCAATTTTGGTTTAGGTAACAAAAGAAAAAACACGGGTCAAATATTTTTTGATAATGTAAGTGACGGACTAATTAGATTTTTTTGTCGTCTCGCCTATTGTCAAGATTTTTTTTGTGGTGACTCTGACCTTGAAAGTAAGCACTTACTTTCAAGGTCAGAGTCACCACAAAAAAAATCTTTTTCTTTTTCAAGTTCTATTAGAACCAAAAATTCGAAGACATGACGTGACATCTACCAACTTACACGGGGCGCGCGTGGTGATTGATGGTCCACACCTCTCCCAGAGAGGAGGCCTGTGTCCCAGCAATAAGAACATTGCACCAAATGCATTGAGATGCTTTCAAGAGTTTCAGCAGTTTCCCTAATATCTTTATCATCTGCCTAGCCTTTTCCCAACGATGTTAGGGTCTGCTTCCAGTCTTACTAAATGCACCTGAATATCAGTATTTTATTATAAATGGAGCGACTACCTGCCTGAACTCCACAACCCAGTTACTACTGGGTAATACGATACCCCTTGGTAAGACTGGTTGTCAGACTTTCGGGCCACTACCTGTAACAACGTTCTAAGATCTATTAATGACTGCCGGTAGCAACGGCTTAAGGTGCTTTCCGAGGCACGGACGAAACTCGGTATACACACCCGTCGATGGACCAACTTAGACAAGCGCGGCTGAAGATCGACCCTGAGCCGTTTTTTTTTGCCACGAGTTCCTCAGCCAGTTTCCCTCCCTATTTTCTTATGCCAGCAAATTTTTCCAAGATCAGTTGACTACATTAAAAAATTATACGATGTACATCGTATAATTTAAGTATTATAATTTAAATATTATAAGTACTTCAGTGATACCATTAGAACCCTGAGCTGGCCTAGAGTACGCAGTTTCTGAAAAAGAAGCTAGCATAATAATAATAAACAGGTTTACTCCCACTGAAATACATACAGCCTACCTTATTTTTCGCATATTACTGCAAATTCAAAATGAGTCCAGTAATAAAAGCTCTACCTACGCTGTAGATTTTTTACGACCTTGAGATGTTATTAAAATATTGTGACAAATTGTTCCCAAAAATCCTACTTATCTTCGGTGAATTTCAAAGAAGCTTTACTTTAAGTCTAATCCGCCTTCACAAAATGTATCTACTTATAATTTCTTGAGCCTTATTTCGATAGGACTGGAGGATTTCAAACTGGAAGCAGAGGAGGGAATGTTCTATTCAATTATTCCTTCCTTATAATTTCATTTGAATTGTAAATTCAGTTAAATCCGTTTATTTGCAGATGTTCGTGGCTTTATGGTTCTGTCGGAAAACCATTGGTAGTTTCATAAATTTATAATAATATGAGCATTTTGATATAAACGACTTCACGTTCCCATGTAATGTTCCCTGATAATGACAAAAGAATACGCGCTCACGTGAGCGAAGCCTAAGCACAGCTAGTTTTGATATAATTTTGATGAGGAAAGTTTTGAGTACGAATGTGGATGGGTATAAGACTAAAGGAAGACCAAAGAAACGATGGATGGACTGTGTAATGTAAAGGATGATAAGGCAAGAAAAGAGGTGTCTGATGAGATGACGAGTAGTTAATAGGGAAGTATGGAAGAATGCGACATGCTGCGCTGTTCAAATAAAGGGAGACCATTTTCTCTAGCCCTATACCAAACACCTAAATGAAAAATATTTCACTGTTGAAGTTGAAATTTCTCTTCGCTAAGTCCAGCGCTGAAAATCCATTCACCATTGCAAGCATTTCTCTCAAGCGGTGACCGTTTATAATAAAAGGATTAAGTTCATTGCGTGTCTAACTGGACGGTTCTAACTGCTTCACAGCAATAAACACGCTTTGCAATCTAACCTAACCTTTGTTATCGGATGTTTTACGATTCGCAGTTCGCAACGTCGTAACCGAGGTCGTGTTGGACGACGGGCCATAGGAACCTAAATAAGTAAATAGATAGCACTCCCGTGAAAGCAAGCGACGCTTTCAACCTCTCAGATGACACAATATGTGAATAATATCGGTTACATTCACGATATAGTAAAGTCGGTTTGCTCCATAGATGGATCAGACAAAATGATAAAGACAGTTGGAAGAGTCATAAAGGTTCTCGAATCTCGAGATGATATATTATTCTGAAGTTCATCAAACTAAATTCTCTCTCTGCTGTAAATGGATCTCTATATTAAACACTGTACAGATTTAATCCTACCATCACCAGCACGCTGGTTTGATAAGTGTGTGGTTACACAGGAGCGTTAGTAGACTCCTGTGTAAATGACCAATCTCTAAATCATCCTCATCAAACAAATAGGCTATAAGTACTAACTTATAGCCCATTTGTATAGGTAATGACAACTAATGTACTATTTATTGGATAATAAGGTTGTGTTTCAGAACGACAAATTCGAGGGAATGGCGCCAACTAAAAAATTAACCGACATGCCTGGTATAGGCATGTCGGTTAATTTTCGTACTCGTAAGATGCGAGTTGGCAGCGGGCGACAAGAAGCCCCCGCAGACGACGTGTCGCAGCGACACTATACTGGTTTCTATGGCAACACGTCGTCTGCGGCGGCTTCGTGTCGCCCGCTGCCAACTTCCACCTTTAGGCTTGCATGCCTAGGTGCAGAGCTTGGAGAGTTTGGTGTGAGTTTGACTCCATAAGACTTGTGACATCCACCATACCGAATTTAATCAGCGTGGTGAAGTTTATGGATCGTTACGTTTCACTAGGATGAGGTTTGTGTCCCAGAAGCTCCATCATAGGTTGAGACTATGTTAAGGTGGTCGGAAGTACTAATCAAGATAGCATGAAATGTCAAGTCGGAAATCCGAAGACCAGAAAGAACGACTGCACGCCGTTTTTTGATGAAGATGAGGAGGACCTACGTACACCATAGTAATGAAGACAACACGGTAGAAAAAGATAAGTTTTGCTAAAATTTGCAAATGTGACCGCCTATTTCGGACTTAAAATATTTTTCATCCCCCCATCTCGGAAAGAGTATTTTTGCTCTTCGATATCTGAGTGCAAAAGTCGTTTTTATCCTCTAGAGGATAAAGTAAATTGAATTTAGAACATCGTGTGCACTAAGTTTGTGAATTCAAAACATCATTAAACCTATTTACTTCTACCTCCATGGTGCCGAATTTATCATAGGTACAACCTTTTTTATTTTGTTAAAAACTCAGACTCGGAACCTTCTTGGTGTACTTTTATAATTTGCTTTGCGCGCGCCATTTTCTTGTCAGGTCAATTGTTAAAACCTTAGGTTAAAAACAAGTGAAAAACGTAAAATAAGTGGTTTTGGCGACCAAGAAGTTTATTTGACGCCAACAGAATTGACTGAAACTGTTAATAATGCGCAAATGAGCTTTCTCCCTCAACAATCACGCGAGAAGGATTTGAAACAGTACGATATTAAAAAAATTGAAAAAAAAATAGGTAGAAAATGCCCAAGGCATTAAGTCCGCCTTTGTACAGTTTTTACTTGTGCATAAAGTTTTAATAAATAAATAAATAAATATTACACTCAACTTAACTAACTGTAGCAACGTTACTTTAAATTTTTCTTAATTGTACCTAAGTATTATTTGTTATAATTTAAAGATTATTCTGTAATACTTACCTACCATAATGTAGTAGTTAACACCTAAACTGAAATAAAAGTAAATGTATCTTGTGATTGTAAATGTTTTTTTTTTGCATTTAGTCATTTCCTCGCTGAGGTGGGATGAAAAGTTACGTGTTGCACTCGAGGGCAAAGATTTTACACCTCGTGCTCTTTTGATTCCCTCGCTAACGCTCAGGATTCTAATTTTTGAATCACTCGCTGCGCTCGTGACTCAATTTTAGAATCCTTCGCTTGCTCGGTTATCAAAATTGAGCACGCGGTTAAAAAGCAACTTTGCACTCTTGTATAACAAATAACTATTAAATGCCATTTCTATTCTGTTGTACAGATTTCTGTGGAACGTGTTGACATCAATGTGGACGACGGATACTTACTTTTATATTGTTCATTATATACTGAAATAAGTAGGTATAAAATATTATTACGATATAACTGTAATTCGTGATATCATTACATTGGCAAACATCCGTCAAAATTATTGTTTTATTTTATTTATGATACTGAACATTAAACTTGCTGTACCTAATGTGTTATTTTAATGGTATATTTATTTGACAGCTTTCTATGTTTATTACTATTGTTTTAATATCTTCTGATGTGGTGGTTTAGTATCAGGTGCTAGGTTCTGTATAATGCGGGAATATCGGAATAAAATTTAGCTCCCTCTGGAAAGGTACCAACTTAGGTAAATTAGTACTTAAGAAAGGAAAAAAGTGCAAAAACAAATTTATCAAGGACTAGTTTTCATCAAACATCACAAGAAGAAAATTAAGGGTCAATTCGGTAATTACGAAACGTCTAGACTCTCTCACTGCTATCCAAATAAAATAACACTATAGTTTATCTCGTTTATTAGGTTTAGCATATGAAATAACTCAGAAAACTAGTAAAAACCCACGTAAAAATTTAAAAGTCTTGAGATAGGTAACTAAGTTTAAGCTAGGAAAATGTGCAGACTAAGTTAGAGAAAATAAAGAGCAATCGTTAGTCAGAGTTTTATTTTGATCACTCTTTATTTATGATGTTTTTAACGAGTAATTTGCTTTGTATACAAAGTTGCCGTAAACGTTATGCTATGGATGAAACAATAGTGTATTTTCAAGGTCCCGGTTCTATGTATTTATTCTCTATAAGATTCGCAGAAGCGCCTCGCATCATCAAAAGACGTTAATAGTACATTTTGATACAAGTGGAGAAAGTTTGTTATTGTATTCAAGGCGGAATTAACACCCGAGCCGTAGGCGAGGTTGTTTTTGAGCCGAGAACTGCAATAACAAACGTCCTACTCATGGACGTTTGTTATTGCAGTTTGTTTTTCAAACGACGTTTTTCAATACACTTTTGAAGAAATAAAATATTTTTGTCGAAACTATGATTTTAATTTTCTTTTTTTCCGCGCTTTGCTTTCGCCAGGTTGAAGGAGAAGCAAAGGTATGAAGCTGCTATACAGCCTAATATAAAAAATGGTTTGTTTTTTTTTATTTTTGAATTTAGAACACAAATGTTAATTTGTTAATAAAAGTAAATATTAGTTTTAAATAATCATGTTTATCTATGATATTCTATTTATAAACACAATTTGAATATCCAAAAAATATTTACGCCGTAAAGACGCTTAGTGCTTTGCCGAAATTAAAAAAAAAAAAACATTCACCTCCGACTAGGTATAGGCATTGAACCAATTCGGACTAAATATAGGTATAGTTATCTGTGGCTATTTTCATTCCCGCACGTGTGTTGGAAAATGAAAAAAATCGCACGTGTGTGAAATACATTGCATGTCGAACCTAATCGTAGTGCGATAAGAACCAGTTTTCGAAGAAGTGTATTGAAAAAAAAAAATATATTTACAAAATAATTTCACTCACCCTAGCACAACAATTCCCATATTATACCACCCCAAACAACCACCCACTGATAATATAAATCCAATAATTACTTCAAAAGCACTTTCGAAAACCAATATCTTAATACCTCTATTAAAACGTTTATCATCGAAACTGATTACCATGTCTGTGTATTTGTATTGAATCCATATGGTAACCATGGTCACCCATGCATTTAACTTTACGGATCGAATGATAACGTAACCTTGAACTATTAGATAATACGAGCCGGTTTTACATCACTATGAATAATACGAAACACGTAATAAATATTTAAAAGGGGAAATGTGGAAAGGGGAAGTGCGGGTGGAGGAAAACTCGACATATTTTGGGGAGGGAAACATAAATTCGTACCCTATTTTTTGCAGTCAAAAGTTGTTTTAATAATAGTGAAATTAGTAAACATAAATATTAAACCGGTTATGAAAAAACTGTAGCACTTAAGTACTGGTAAAACATTGATAAAAGTTTAGCACTAGCTATAAATAATGAAATATAGGTTAGTACTTACGCTCATTCTCTGCCACAAAGACCGCTGCCGATCATTTACTTATCCAAGTGCCGACACTACCGTAAGAGGAAGACAAATGACGGTCGCACTGCACAACACATCCTACAACTGTCTACTTCCAGACACAACCGAATATTGGGCGAAAATGTCCCAAATCTGAGCCACAATACGCACCCACGCCACAGAAATGACACACACACAATATAAACGAAAAAACTACGTCATCTTTTGAAGCACTAAAGACTCAAGTCCAGAGGAAACTGTGCATAGTCGATAACATGATCGGTCCAGGTCAAAAACTAAAATTTCGAGGTTATCTAAGGGATCGGTATATGTAGGATACATTGAGAGCAACCCCGTTGCTTTAAGGTCGAGAATTGCATGCGATTCTGTGGTTGTGTGCGAAGTTCAACGTCACCGAAGCACGCTTGTGTGAACTGTCGGCGCGGGCGGAAGGGTGTGTATAGGGTGTAGTGTGTATGTGTGAGTGACTGAATTCCGGTGCACACGGGGTGATACTTTGCACGATGTATCTCCTCTTGCTTCATCAGATCTTAACGTTTGTATAATATGTAACGTACCAAGTGATTACATGTTATAATTATTAATTATGTACAATCATAAGATCTGATGATCTGTTGACCGGGCATTTAGAATATGAGAGGGCAATATGATAATAACTGTTAAAAGAATTAAATTGAACAAAAGAGTAACTGCGTCCAATTTGAATGTAGCGCTCACCGGTTTCTGGCGAGGCACCGTTCGCTTCACTCGCTGGGCTCGCACGTGGTTTGTCACAGTTCTAACCGGGGCAGAGGCCCTAACTTAGTTAAGCAACCAAGTACGCGTACATCATCAGAAAGTCAACAAGTTTTAAGTTCAATTAAATTCACTACAAAACGTAATCCGCCCAACGAACTACATACTATCGGACAGTTTGATAAATAATAAAGTTTCAAGTACCGTAAAACGGGGCTATTTGGGTTTTGGGGGCTTTGTCCAATTCGACTTGTCTTTTTTGTGGGATCCTAGTGATCCAGAAGAAATGCCCTCTAAGCCCCAGAGGTAAGCAAGATAGATGGACGACCTTCGAAAGACAGCAGGGGCAACCTAAGTGCGAAACTGTGCGAAAAGCAGACTTGTATGACTTGTGTTTGGCGTAACCCGGTTGAGACCAGCAGTGGACTGTGATAGCTGATTTTATGTACTGTAACCATCAAAGACACTGACATTTTGGCGGTTTTTTTTTTTAAATGTGACCAACCTCGTGTTGGACATAAATAATATTATCGGCGGCTATGGTGCGTAGAGTCTATTACCTGTAAATGTAAAAATCACCGAGGTCTGTTATAGTTGTTGCAGTTATAGCTAAAAAATCTCATGCAAGGTTTGTCATTGTAGTTTTGTTTTTTGAGAATTGTTATATTTTCTGCCCTTGACCCATGCTACACAAAGTTGATGCCATGCCATATGTGGGGTGATTCAAAAGTCATTTTGAATCACCCCACATATGGCATGTGCAATCGACTTTATTTATTTATTTATTATTATTAAAATTTATTTCTAAATCTATATCAGATTCTATGCGTGTAATTAAAAACATTTTGTAACGTGTTCAGCTTTGCTGTATTTTATATGGAAATATTTCCCGTCTCGCTAATCCGAATCCGTGGAAATTTTATACCGTGTGTACCGTGCAACTGAAAAAGATCGATCAGGGCGCCTAAGGGTAAACCCTACTAAACAAACTCACCCGATTCTCCCTCCAATCATCCTTGTTTGTTCCTTGTCTAATTGGATACTATAGAAAGGGATACAAGACATTTCAAAGCGACCATTCTCATTAACACCGAAATTGTTTCCAATAGTAGGAACATTCCTCTTTTCATTTGTACGCGTGAATTAAACACCCACACATTGAAATTGGCGCAACAATGTTTTAGCAGTACGAAAAAGGTTCGCAAATAAAAAAGTGACTCTTTTGCTAACGCTT
Source organism: Xestia rhomboidea (assembly GCA_963853795.1). NCBI lineage: Eukaryota > Metazoa > Arthropoda > Insecta > Lepidoptera > Noctuidae > Xestia > Xestia rhomboidea. Next base: position 14,228,210 of record OY970767.1, on the reverse strand, counting down.
AGGACTGAAAATTCAGTGACAAGAGCCCTAAGTAATTGTTAATTGAGGATAAGTGAGAAATGAGGGAGAGAGATAGGAATGTAGAATGAGCGTTTGCTAGAAAGGGATGTGGATGGTCTGATTGTATTTTTTGTATGTGTTGTATGGCTGTAATGGGTGCGTGACTTATCTTTATTTGTACTACAATCCACCACGTCCGACGTTAAGTAACCATTAGTTTGTTGAGATGAATCTCATTGTACTTGTGAATGTGTTGGTCTGATTAGGGTTTGTCTGCCAAAATGTTTTCTTTTTAACGTGGTATCTGCTACGTACTTAATAGGTTGTTTCCAAAGACATTTGTCTTCATAGAAAAAATCTAGTTAGTTTTTTTTCTTGTCTTGTTTTATCATTTTTTGTTGTTGTTTTGAACTGTGGACTACGAAATCTCAAGTATTCTCCTTCTGAGATTTTGTAGTCTTCAAAACAAGAAATGCCTTGGCTAATCTAACAAGACATCATTTTTTAACACTATTTTTGCTGATTCCCACGTGTGTCAGTTATCAGCACGCACGTCTCATACCAATACTCCTATCTGCCAATATGAAACGTCCTAACCGCCAGTCGCGACTCAATTTATTTTTATCGAAATGCACTTGACATGCGCGGCTGACCTCCGAATCGATGCCTCTTTGTTATTGTTTTGTCTCTGTCTTGCTTTACTATCGCTCTATACCTCTTTCTCATCTGTCAAGGTGACGTTAACGTCACTTTAGACCAATGGAAAGCGACACGCGCTGGCTTGGTAGTTCGCATTTATTCTAACAGATGGCGCTACTTGTTGTTGTTTCGACGTGTTCGTGTCGGAATGCAAGCTTGGTAAGATCAATTGATTTCTGACCTTTTCATTGTATTGGCTTTTATAATGGAGCGATTTAATTACGAGTTGATACGCGATGTAGCATGCACTAGAATAGTAATTACCTAGTTCTGTATTATTGTATCTTTTACATTCCTTTCCATTTACATCAACTGCTTCTTACAATGAGTTGAAAATTCCTATGTACGATTGATAGATTTGATGATTATTATAAAGATGGGATAATATAGATCCCTAGTTATTTCTAACGATATCTCATCTCCTGTGCTGCTCATCTTTGTGTACTGCACTCAGTGACCTGTCAAAAGCCATTGATAACGCTGTCAATGTGGCAGAGTTCTAGACGAATTTATCACAATAGAATCATCGACAAGAAGAAGAAAAATAATCTCCAAGTGGATAATTTCTTCAAGTTTACTTTGCCAACCGTCTGATCTTCACGACGATTTAATTGAAGCTCTTTCTATAATAACTTGATAATGCTCCTCTGCGCAATTTTTAGCTTCAGCATGCAGCAAATAAATAAGCCCAACAGTAGGTAGGTACCTACCTAACTGCTGGGCTTATTTATTTGCAGTACCTAATGTTACTCTTTATAAATTACCTACGTAACAAACCTTTAATAAAACAACTTACTTATGTATTGTTGTCATCAAGCAGAAAATTCCTATCTCCCTTCTCCGTCGTCTGTATCTTCATCTTCTTATCTGATAAGTCACGTAATATTACGAAGAAGTGAAAAGATCATTTGTGTAACCTCAATTATCCCTTGAAACTGTCGAGAAAGTCTTATCTTAACATTTTTTAAGGAGTGGGTAACATCAGACACACCTCATCTTCCGACTTGATAAATAGATAAAGGTCGGTGACCCAGCAGTAGGAACATTTTAGGTTTGACTATGATGCTACATCGGGGACTGATTCAACATATTATTATTACATTTAAACCTCTTCTTGCATTCTTCCCATTTTGACCTATGGATCCCAGACTTGGTCTTTGACAAATAATCAAAAGTCCAAACTCAAGGTCTGCCAACGTGCAATGGAGCGCAGCATTCTAGGCGTCAAACTAACCGACCGTGTACGCAACACCACACTGCGCTCCAAAACACAAATTACTGACGTTGCTCAAAAAGCCGCTAAGCTGAAGTGGGACTGGACTGGCCACGTCTGTCGCATGCCCAATGAACTGTGGGCCAAAATAGACACTTTCTGGAGCCCTGACACAGCCAGAAGGCGCCGCGGCAGACCTCGTAGAAGATGGCGGGACGAGGTGGATAAAACGAACGACCAGTAGCCCGCATTAAATTTAGCCCTGGATAGAAAAAACTGGAAGTCATGTGGAGAAGCCTTTGCCCAGCAGTGGGATGTCGCTGGCCAACAGTATCAGTATCAGTATTTAAACCTCATCATTTCCGTCAATGATTTCAATCGAACGATTTTTCTAGACAATGCCGAGACGATACCATTGAAACGCGTCGATGAAGCAGAAGCATCATCATCATTTGGCGCGATAGTGTGAATCTAATAATTTCAATCTCCTATTCGGTACCGCATGGATATGATATCTTACTTCGCCTTTCTTATCTTATTAACGGAGAAAATTAACGTATAAAAATGTTGTTCTTTTGGTTCCTATATTCTGCATCTTCCAAATAGCTGTCACTGTTATCCATCCTAATCTTTCTGATGAACTTAGATTTATCATCATCATCATCGTCTGCCTAGCCTTTTCCCAACTATGTTCGGCTTCCAGTCTAACAGGATGCAGCTGAACTTAGATTGTGATTGGTAAATTGATTGCGTTTCCAGATAGGCCTATGATACTTTGTATCTTCTTCTCGTTTCCTTTGCAGAAATGGTGCTCGTCTTTTTTCCGAAGATCTTAGTAAACTTAATCACATAACCGACTTGACGACATAATCAAATAACCTTGAACCGTGGGACGGAAAATAAACAGGAATATATACAAGTTCTCGAACGTATTGAAATGGGACGGTAACCAATAAAACAGGAGATGGTATCGCGTATAGTGTACTTTTATAGCCACCGATAAAATATTATAGCAAGTATAAAACGAAATACCTCTTAAATAACTCTGTTGCTAGGATAACGGAAGCTGATGCTGAGACATAGACAACTCAGGCTACACATTATTTTACAACTCGTATTGTTTTTTATACAATACAGTAGGCTTAGCCAAGTTGACAATCTACAATCGTTAACGCTAGTAGAAAACTAACCAAATGTATGGGAATGACATCTATCAACGATAAGTCACGTGGTCAAAACAAACGAATGGAAACTTTAAAGATTAGTCAAAACTGTAAGTTGGCTACGATTTATATGGGATGTAGGAATCACGATTGTAGAAACGAATACATTTCATTCTATCATCTTGATCGATGTAAACTTGTCTACGAAAGTTTATATTCGTTTGTTTTGACCACGTAACTTAACGTTTACGATTGTAGAAAGAGAATCGATACGAATCGTTTGTAACTTGGCTAGGCCTGCAGTTTCTATTTTTTAGCAGTTGTAAAGACCTATGGGTACACAGGTTTTGAGAAGTGAGAAAATCGTTAACAGCTTCTTCTAATGGAGTAGGGGTTTTATTTACCTCTTTTTAACGATACTCTGGTTATGCGAGGGTACGTAAATAGGCTAAACTCCGAGTCTCCAAAATATGAACTTAAGAACAATGAAATTCGTAGAAGGCATTAGATGCTATAGTGACTTCATGTTAGTCGTTGGAAAAATTTAATAATTAAATAATCAAGTGCGACTGCTTGGAATGAGGTCCTTTTTTTTCGGATGGGATATCATCAAATGACTCCTTCCACTCTGGGCGGAGCAGGAGGGAGTGTCAGACTTTTACTGACTAAAACCCATCCATGTTCCTTCATCGTCCTTTGTGTTCCGGGGCCACGGTATCTCTTTCGAATAGTCCCGCAGCCCCGGCAGTCCCGCAGCCCCGGCAGTCCCGCAGCCCCGGCAGAGCATGAGGTCCTTGCTTCGATTTCTAGGTCGTTATTGGATTTTTCCATCAGGAATTCCTCAGTAGCAGCCACGGAGTCTAGATTTTTGCCCGATTGATGGTAATAGGCTCGCCCCCTATTACATGGGACTTAAACAAAACTGGCGAAATGTGGATGTATTCTAATTCTAGGTAAGTACACCTCTGGCTTCGGGGATTACGGGAGTGATCTTATGTTTATGTAAATGATGGTGATGATGATGAACTTGACTGACTCTCAAGTCGTAAGTATAAGTACAATTTTTCTAAGAGTTGGGCCGATTACGGCGCAGTGGGTTATATTAGATTAGATATTATATTATATTGCTATATCAGATTGTATATTGTTGTATATTGTACCAGGCACTATAGCGAGAGGACAGGCAGCATGTGGAAAGCGCATTAAAGGGTATTCTGGTGCTGCTTAGGAATGGCCTATACCTATATGCAGCATAGGACTGCGATAGTCGAAGTTCATTGGTGGATTGGATGCTTGAGTATTAAATCTTCACAGTGCAGATCGAGGTGTCAAAAGTTTGATTAGTCGGTAGGACGCACTGGTCATAGAGAGTTGCAGGATAAGAATATCAGAGAAACCTTTTCCGTTCGGCACAAGTAACAGTTTTTAGTCATAGAACATAGTTTGGCACTTTTATGAGATTCTCTGCGTGCTATCGTGTTATCTAACTAACAAGCAAAGACATTCAAATGCTAACAAGTATTGTTTTCTTTTTCTTTTCCGTCAGCACAAATTTTAACTAGTTTTCTTTCCCTTTTTTCTCCCCCATCTTCATGTACTATATTTTTTTCGAAACTTCCGTCGTTATTCTGCGTCAACGAAACATTCATCGGTTAACGGTACATCCGTTAATCAACTCACACCCGTGACGCTGTAACCCAAAAATCAAATACCGTACCAAGGACTTTTAATTGAAAAATCGCTCGAGCACAATAGCCGGAAACATGGACTAAATTCAGACATAGCCTCGGGCCACAAAAAGGCCCTTAAAAAAACATAAAAAATCAAGATGTATTGGAGCGACCGCCTACCGCAGCCAAAAATAGACTACGAATAAATACAAACCCCTTTACAAGTTACAGCAAATTATCCAGACACCCTTCAATAGACTTTTAACTTTATTCCCCAAACTATAAAGTTTCTTTCACAATATTTTTGGATGGGATTTAATTCGTTTTGGTTTGTGTAAGCCAGGCATCCGTGTTTACATGTCGGCAGAAGAAATTATTCCCAGGACGTGTTCAGCCATAGGTTTTAAATAACGCAACACACGCGAGCTTTTTTGGGCCACTGATAATAACACGGTGCCGGATTATTTGGATTTCACACCATGAATGAGTTGTAATATAGTCTTTGGATTTAATGTTTTGTTTTTCTTCTTTTCTACGTTACTACTAGTTAATTATTTTTTATAATTTTAATTTTTCATAATTTGCATGAAATGATAAAATGCACCGTCTGTGCAGAATGAAAAAGTAACTTAATAAAACCATAATCTATTTCTCGACTGTCGATGGCATAAATAATTACAACAATCACAAGAAAATTTGACATTAAAATGATTATTTTTATTGGTTTTCTTCAGAATATCGTGGCAATAAATAACGTAAGTAATTTATTAATTCCGTCCTTAACAAGTAACGGCTTAATTTATTAAAGTTATTAAAAGCCACAGTAATTAGGAGTCATAAATATTACATGACAATGTTAATAGGGATAGACTACCTACAATGTTGCTTCGATCAGAGCCTTGTAACCTACGGGAAAATTAATTTAATTTCAGGAATGATGTGTAACATACGCCATAAGTAAAAACTTGTTTTTCCGGTTTCTGCTTTTAATTTTATCATTGTAATTATAATATGTAGATTCTGAAAGGCTGTCGTTGATGTATTATCGAAAAACTCAAAAAAATCTGCTAGCTCAAACTCAATGAAGCACTGGAGTTAAGTAGACATGAAATGACACTTCTTGCTTTAAGAGCTCTATTTATTTTTTATTTATCTTTTGGAAATATTGGTAATGGCTTCAAACTAATTTCCTCGAACTGCACCTAGCTTATTCAACTTTAAACTATAAAAGTGTTGATACTTTATGCTTCATCATTGTTGATAATTAATTAATAACATGGGGGAAAATCAGAGCCATTAAACAAGTTAATTCATTCCTTTTCAATTGCATCCGTACCCAACTGACGGTTACAAGAGTCCCCCCAACGAGTTCTATTAATCATAATGTACCCGTTTCGATATCGAAACACGTATTTCACTTAGCGTTCATTAAAACTTATACACCATGTCACGAATTCATGATTACAACATTATCTACTATACAAGTCACAAGTCATACAACTTCCAAAACATAATAAAAATCTTAACAAATTACCCAATTGCGTAACACGTAATCATCAGGATTTTATTCTCGAGTATTAAGAATGTGCGGTCGTAAATTAAACTATAAATCTTCAGTAATTATACCTAGTGTTTGTATCGTGAACACCGCGACAAGGTCACCGTGTACGGCACGGAGGATTGACAACGTCGCGTGACGGGGAAAAAGAGATAAAGATACTTTAAACTGGTATGTTAGAAAGAGATGTCAATATTCCTATTGTGCATTCAGAAGAGAACGGATGTTGTGGATCGTGACCCGCGAGAAAGCGGCCGATACAAGCTGAATTTTTAAGAATAAATTAGAAAGGAATAAAGTGAGTTTTTTACTTCACTTCAAGCACTGCAATTTGAAATGAAGGCTATCGAGTTTGACGTGTTGTTTCGTGCGTAAATAATTTTAGGCCTAAATGATTTTGCGGATACAAGAATGATTTAATTTCGTAATGTTGTTTTTGTAATCATTCAAACATACATTTTGCTGTAAATTTGGGTCAATTGCTTTACGGTTTAGATTAAGCCAAAATAATTAAATAGTACCTATTTAATTATTTTAGGAGTAGGTAATTTTGATTTATAATCAGCATAACTACATTTCAGTAAGATCTACATGAAATAATCTTTAACCTTTGCAATAAATATTGTTTTTAATTATACAACATAATCTTAAAATTACTCAATGAAACAGATTTATTGCTATGAATCACGAAATAAACTATTGAGTTCCATTTTTACAGTAAAACAAAAGATTGCAGAGTTTCTTGACTGCGATTATTCATAATTTTATCGGGCAATAATAACCCTATTATTATTAGATTTATTACATCAAGCAACAGTATTAATAGTACTTTGTTTTAATACTATTACGGATAATAATGAAGCAATAATTATAACAATAAGTACCAGGCTCACAGCGGAGCGCAGAATTCATCAGTCCGTTCGTTTAGGCCTAAATATTCGAGTGTGCGTAGGGCGCGCGTTCTGAAGGGGAACGATTTTACTCTCTAATACCATTACAAAATTAAATTCTGTATGATTTTTAATACAACAGAAAGATTAAACATGGATTTAATGTAAATTGTTAATAATATTGGTGTGGTATTAAGTTCCGTAATACCGAGAGACTCGGAATGTTTTGAGAGCAAAGAATTTGTGAATTGAAATTTTCTGATAATGAAGCAGTGTAGTATTATGAACTGTCGTACTTCTATTGCCAGAATACACAAGAAGATAAAATAAGCGATGATTAAAATATGTGAAAACTAGTATGAGTAGAAAAGGGGTGATACGAGGATGACGATCAATACATGATGCGTGGCATAAAAGAGAACCTGTCATAGTCTCAAATACATTTGAACGAATGAGATAATGAAGGTTCATGATGAATTCAAGATTTGTGACAAATCAGATCAGTGATTAAACTCCTACAGACAATAATTTGTAGGAAGAAGCAGCGACGACTTACCTAATAAGAAAACTGACGGAAATTCTTACCAGTCAATTTCCGTGTAGATTTTAGTCGCTATTCAATGATTTCTCTCAAAACTTGTCTTGCAGTTTCCACTGATTGCAAAAGAGTTCAATACAATGTAGGCATATTGTAAGAAAACCTAATAAGTTACCTACCCATAGTTTAGGTCAGATTCGTTTTTTGCAATACGTAAGAAAAATCGTAAAAGAAGGGAAATGCCTGCGAATGCACGATACCTGTGGTTTGAAGATCCCTGATTTATGGCTCGATTTATTTTCGGTTTCGGGTTTCTCACTGTGCTTTTGTAATTAAGTAGAAGAGAGTATTCATTGAATGGATATAATTTTAATTCGAAGTAGGTAGGTGTCAGGGATACGCACGAGTCTCACGAAAAACTTGGATGTAACTTAACTTTAGAAATTAGCGGGAAGAGATATTTAGGCAGGTAGTCTTTTTCGTGAATTCGTCCTGGGCGAGTCTCGACAGAGATAACGACAAAATCGCTAACTTTCGATCGCTAATTACTAACGAATAAATTCAGTTGCACTAAAGATGCTTGCGAGAAACCCATCTTGGATGTAGAGACTTTCGTTTTACGCAAGCATCGTTATTGCAACCGAATTTATTCATTATTAATTAGCGATCGAAAGTTAGCGATTTTGTCGAGACTGCCGGCCCTGGCTGGAGGCCTTACCTACACTCAAGGCTGAGGCGAGCTTCTGCTTATCATGAGAGTTTAAGGGGACTACAGGAGCTAAGCGCGAGTTTTATAATGCAAAAAAGCATATATGATTCACTGCAATAAACAAAACCAGAAAATATATGATATTCTTCAGGATATATGCTAGTATGATAGTGTTTTGAAAAAATAATACAACTAATGATACCCGATAAAAAAAAGTCACGAACTTATCTCTAAAAAATTCTTTTAACGAGTAAAAACTATACTCAAATACATGCGATCATTCTGATTTTTTGGCAAATAATTCTACAAGCAACATATTATAGCATGATAGTGTTTTATTTTTTTAGGCCAATACTTAAATAGATTTTTTGGAAATCGCAAAAAAACACTCATTTCGCACTATTCGACCCGCAGTGACTGACGTTACAACCACTTTGTAGTGCAAGCTGATTAGAACTTTATTCAAACAGTATTTCAAACGAAGTTTGAACCACCACAATTAGAGTTGCTAATTTAGCGCCTGTAGTCGCCTTAAGGTGGATCCTCCAGGGTAGCCCGCGAAATTCATTTTTTTTTACGTTTTTTGCAATTTGCAGGTCAGTGTCAGGTTGTATGTTGATTAAAATATTATTCGCGGCTGTAATACGCAGGAATTACTTTTTCAAGGTCAAAATCATTCCTGCACCTTTATGCGCTTGGAGGGTTGTATTGATGATTTTGATGATTATAATTCTTTAACTACATACGTGTTACAGCCGCAAATCATATTTTAATCAACATACAACCTGACACTGACCTGCAAATTGCAAAAAATGTAAGAAAATTTGAATTTCGCGGGCTACCCTGGAGCATCCACCTTAAGCAGAAGCCAGACTCATAGGTTGACCTGCGAGATGCTATTATATCTATATACTTAAAATGTCACTTACGGGATATCTTCCGTGATAATTTATTGTTTTTTGAGTTCCCGATATTTCGACGCTGCTGTTGCAAGCGCCATGATCGCGGGTCAACTGGAGAATGTGGGTGGATGGAAAAAATTGTTAGGAGCAGACAAATCTGTCTACCCTCTTTCTTTGTGTTTTGCTACGCGCACCACTGGAACTCGATACTAAGTCACGGCAAAACACACTCACAGTATCACCAGGTTTTGTGAAGTTCTTATTATGTTGCTGGCTGCTACTTTTGAGCATACTCAATACTGGATTCCACGTACTTGACAATTTGAAGCCATCCTCTCGATTGAAATTTTTGTATTTCCTTATTTCAATTGCTTCTCTTGTCAACCTTGGAAAGTAATGTTTGTCTGTTGACAAAATACGTGGCTTGTGGGAACTCAAAAAACAATAAATTATCACGGAAGATATCCCGTAAGTGACATTTTAAGTATAGTTATGAACCGTGAAAGCTTAAAACAGTGTTTATATCTATATATATATAAATGAAACCCGTTTTCCTTGGTCACGGCATCACGCGTGAATGGCTGGACCGATTTCACTAATTCTTTTTTGTTGTGTTTGTTATTATTAGGAGAAGGTTCTTACGGAAAAAAATAAAAAAAATCCGAAACAGAAATATCGAAAAATATACATTTAATTTTGCATATATAAAAAAACGCGCGTAACGAATGTCAATGTCATTCACCGCCATAGACTATATTGAAAGAGCATTGTTCGGAAACGTGGTTACTTAATTAAATTCGAGCATCATTTGTTCGGAAACGTGGTTACTTAATTAAATTCCTGTCGTCTTGGTTGACTTTATATATCGCAGACGAAGTTGCGCGGGTCAGCTAGTTACGCAATAAAAAAAAAAAAAAAAACGCGAGTTCGTTCGTCTATTGTCAACTGTTCCAATTCCTACATAATCTCAAAATTAAAGATAATGCCTAACAAATTAGGCCTACTATGTATCAGGTAGACTGTAAGTATTCCGTAAGTTTTACTGTTTTCAGTGTTATTAAAACTAAAACCGAAACACAAGCCAACACCAAATTAAAATTGTTAAAGTAATTAATAATCCCAGTTTCCACAAATGTAAACAAAAGATCTCATTGCAAAATATTAATCACTAAACCGTGGCTTCCATAACCGGGCTTCCCTCTGACCTCCCGGAGGGTTACAGAGGGTGGAGGGATGAGGGACGAGGGATGATCGACACGTAGTTAAACTTTGTTGAGCACGGTGTTATCTCTTGTGCAACTATTAGGGGTTAGGGTCTCGTGTTGAAATGATAAAAGATGAGCATGGGGCTTTTTTTTTTAAAGAGGTGACTGTGATAGCGTGCGGACGGTGGTGGATGGGTATGAAACCATCTGAGATCGACACTATTATAATAAATCTTGATATTTGAAAAGTCAAATAAGTTGTGTTGGTATCTCTTTCTACTTTTTTTAATTTATCCGCCTCCGGATTCAGTTATTATTTGCTTTTATTATTATCTCAATATGTACATACTTTATGGTATTTTTTTTATCAGTAATTCAGTAGATAATACTCGCAAAACGGAGCATGACAAGACCGTGACTAAACGGGTATGTCCTAGAAGAACCTATTCAAAGGTATCATCATCATCATTTCAGCTGAAAGACGTCCACTGCTGGACATAGGTCTCCTCCAAGTATCGCCAATTCGCCACATTGACCGGTCCCGTGCGACTCGCATCCAGCGGATTCCCGCAACCTTCACCAGGTAGCCACACAATAACCCTAGCGTTGCGATACGTCCCGAATATTTCGGGCATGTCCGAAATTGTTGTACAGTGCTCCAGACACTGTGCTAAAAGTGGGCAAAATAAAACGTCCTGAATTTGGCAACAATAAGAAAAAACAGCTGATACTAAAATTAAAGTACTTTTAATAAATCTAAATCAATGAACCATTCAGTTACTTAAATTAAACTGCAGAAATTTAAAGAAAAAACAAAGGACTTTTCTTCAAATACCCAGTATTTTGTCCGGAAAAAGAATCATCGATCTGACCCTAATCAACCCGCACCCGGGCCCGCTGTGTGGATGTGGATGACGGCCCTGCACTCTCTATCTCATAGAGGGAAGGCCTGTGTCCCAGCAGTGGGAAATTCTGAGCTGGTTATGCTATTTTATTTCAATTTCTGCATTGACTATAAGTATTTATGCCTCGTCACACTTAAAAAAAATTCGTTGCCATTAAACGTACCTACATAAGTAAGTACTTAATTTAAATTCAATAAAATAATTTCAATATTGGATTACACAAAAATGTAATGAACATTTTCTATGGACCATAATTATTTAGTCCCTACGATTGTGTCACGATTTTAAATTAATAATTTATTTAAGTAATTAACTAGTTTCTAGTTTAAGTTAGTTATCTTAGTTTATTTTAATAGTTTTCATGTGAAGTTGATATTTACATATTAAATAAAAAGAAAACCGTTTCCTCTCGGCAAAAGTCTAAATAGTGTTCTTTTTTTCTATCAGGGAAAGATAATTATGTAATCGGATCAGTATTTCCAGGGATTTCAACTATTTTTCTCTTTCGGTTCAGTTTTGCATGGTTACAATATTAGTTCTACTTATTTCCTTTTTTCAGTTTCTTTCTTCAAATAAATTTCGTAATTTTTCCGAAGGTGAAATAATATAAATATTAATTTTGTTGTGAATTATTAAGGAGCCAAGATTTATGTATAGGTAAGTACTTGGGCATTCTTGTGTTTCACGTCTTTGGTACTTAATAAATTCATTTCCGCTGTTAAAAAAAAAGCAAAAAAAAAAATGACTAAGTAACGAGAAAAGGTATTGATTTTTTTGTTACATAACCATTAGTTATGGTGCATTGCACACAATGAAGTTGAAACAATTCTATCGCCATTATGCAAGTAAGTTCTTACCTACTTGTGAAGAGTACCCTATGACAAAAAAAGTAGGAAGTGTTTCCATGCGTGTATTTCCTCACCTAGAACCAAAATATTAAAAGATTAAATTTCTATGGTTGCACTGGTAGTGCGTGTCGAGCATTATATATGGCGCTATTTGTCTTTTCCATATTTGTAATCGCGCGTGTGAGAAGTAATAAGTGAAATAATTAAATATTAATAATATAAAATTATCGTAATTAGGTTTCCATAAATATCGACTAATTATGTCGTCGTTAACCACAAAGTCCATTTTAAAAATTTTAAATTTCTAACGTTATTCATATTAGGATTCTGCCAAAGCGGCCATTTTCTCTCTTCTCAACCACAGCCAATCCTCAAACCCGATACCGAATTCGGCCCTTTTCAAGTTATCATTCAAATTAAATAATACAAAATCAAATTGAATATTAACATGCTGTAATCTCAATTCAAAACGTAATTTAGATTTTTAGCGTTTCACTAACGACTAATCAAACATAAATTACATCTATCCAGTCCAAACATATTATTTAAATTAACTTATCATTTAATCTACCCGAAACTTTCATCACGGTACTGTAACGACTACGTTGCGTCGTCGGGTGACATACAATCATTTCAAAGTCGTGACATCTAAATTTTTTCTGACTCATCCGGCCGGGTCGAAGGTAAACCTTGCGGTCGATACTAAGTACAAAGGGTGGCCCTTCGTATTTCCTTCTATTTACATAACTGATTGGTTGGTAACCAACCGCACATGCTCAACCACGCATAAAGTAAACTTCATAAGGACCTAAATACATTCTGAAGTGGTAAGTATTTAGGTACTCACTGTCCCTGCTCATTATCATCTTCCTGCCCTTGTACCATGTTACTCTGGGTTGGCGAATCACGTTTCAATCATTACGCTATCATTTTTCTCACAATGTATCCATGTTACGGGATTTCTCGAAGCCGGTAGTAAATAAAACTGAAACTAAGTAACTGACTTAATCTGACTAAAAGACAGTGACATCACAAAAAGATTGTAGATATCTAGTCTACAGTATTTCATTGGCAGGCGATTTCATTTTAAATGTATACCAAAAAAATGTTGTTACTGGCTTCCAAACAGACGAGACATAATTATGATGAAATGAAATGAAATGATGATTATTTTTGCAAGTAGGTTTTTACAAACACTTTTACACGTCATTTTTTAAAAACTAGATGGGGCCGGTGTTTCGTACCTGACTACTCTGAGAAGAAACAGCCGAAACAAACTCAGAGGTCACAGTCTCTTTTGAAGTCCAGACATAATATTGCTCAATTCACATGAGGACTAATGCAGATTAGTGTCTGAGATGGTCTTTAGAAGAAAGAACCACACATTATCAATAATTCCATACTTAACTCAAAACGTCCAAAACTGCCAATAGATTAGAAAGTCGAGCCGATATTGCCACGACATGTCACGACACTGAAACGAACCACCATCAAAAAAATCATCCCAAATCGCATCGTCTAAAAGGCCCTGCCACCCTCCCGGTGGGAGGTAATCCGCTGGATCGATACGCCACCCTCGGCAGACGCCCTTCAACCAACATTACTTGGACCTACCTACGTGGCCGATTAGCTGCCCCCCTGTGGGTGTTTCTGTGAATTACAATCGTTAGACCCCGTAATGAAGCGAACTTTGACGAAAATAATAACATCTCGTTATTTTTTTAATTTGATTTGTTGGAATTTGTTTTTTTTTGCTTTTGGAGTAAATTGGGGTTGTTAGCTGCTCTCAATACGATGGAGCGGGGGAGGGGGGGTGCGGTCAACATGATAAGGAAACCGGATATTATCCTAGAACCATGCAAAAAGTCGTATTTATTTGATTATTGATACTTACTTACGTACCAACCGCGACTACCAATCCACACGGAGCCCTACTGGTCGATTACAACCTACTTCAACACTTATCTTTTTAACGGATCTTTGTTTATATCTTTTGTCCGAAAACGTATGCATACTCGTAGCATTAAGTACGCAGTCCCTTCCATTTAATCACGAAGCTGATGAACAGCCTTTGTGTGGCCAAAGCGCGGCCAGGGTTGAATTTCTCCCTTAAACATTATCAATGACAATCCTCACCACGGTAGAATCATACCGATTATCTGGAAACAATTAATTACGGAGAGCCAGGATGGGATAAGTGGTTCATTCCCACAGTCTACCTAAATTCGACGAGGCTTGAAGCTGGGGTGAAGTGCATTCTTTTAGTTATTTAATAGCCAACAAGCAGGTGGCATACCTGATCGTAAGCACAAAGCGATACCCACGGCTATTGACCTAAAAAATATCATCAGTGATTCATCGCAGATGAATTGCCATCCGATTCTTGAAAAAATAAGTTTTCTTAGCGTATCGATGGCATTAAGTTCAAAAATGTGTTTAGCCCAAAACTCAGCCTCGCGAACTCCGCTCACTGATGCAGTAAAATAGATCGTCAAGTGCGCAAGTGATAGGGATGCGGTGCAAGATGGATGGTGGACCATTGTCATAAAGAAATTGAAATAAATAAATGTCACTGGACATTACACACAGCGCCAGTTAGTGCCACACTAAGCAACGAGGCTTGTGTCGTGGACACCAGGTAGTTGATAATTATACTACATAGATACTTTTTTTTTGTTTGTAAATACAAACCTACTTGTTATATATAAACATCCATGACTCAGAAACAAATGTGGACATTTGTTACTGAGTCATGGATGTCATTTATGGATGTTATGCTCATCACACAAACATTTGCTCCTACCGGAATTCCAACCCGGGACCCTAAGACCGTAAGGCAGCCTCACTACCGCTGCGCCATTCGGGTCGTCAGAAATGCAGAAATAGCGTTTCGTCATCAGAAATGCAGAAACACTTTTCATTATGCATTGTTCTCTTTACTATGGTTTTTCCTTGCCCAGTTGTTTTAATGGTTACTTTTAAAACATGATTCACTTTTATCCCCAAGTTATCTCGATCAAATGTTTATTGATTCCATTGGCGTTTCAGCCAACTGAGTCCACAGCTTCCTTCTCTTCTCTTTTCAGCGTCCACTCCTGCCTACAAAGTTTTCTCGATCAAATGTTTATTGATTCCATTGGCGTTTCAGCCAACTGAGTCCACAGCTTCCTTCTCTTCTCTTTTCAGCGTCCACTCCTGCCTACAAAGTTTTCTCGATCAAATGTTTATTGATTCCATTGGCGTTTCAGCCAACTGAGTCCACAGCTTCCTTTTCTTCTCTTTTCAGCGTCCACTCCTGCCTACAAAGTTTTCTCGATCAAATGTTTATTGATTCCATTGGCGTTTCAGCCAACTGAGTCCACAGCTTCCTTCTCTTATCTTTTCAGCGTCCACTCCTGCCTGCAAAGTTTTCTCGATCAAATGTTTATTGATTCCATTGGAGTTTCAGCCAACTGAGTCCACAGCCCACACCTTGTGAGTCAGCTAACCTTTTAGTCCGGTTCCACAGATTAAAAAAAACAAAAATAATGTATGCAGTTTACAACAATGAGCTCATTTGGTTAGCAGCCAACCGTTCAAAGGTTGTTTTTTGTACTCGTCAGGTAAAGAAGCCACAAAAAAGGTGCAGGTTTAGGTTACAACTTCTACTTACTGGTGTACCAAACATCCGATCGAAACGGCTTAATATTCACTTTGATATAAGTAAAGGAAACTAATAATTAATACCTATTGAGAACAGTTGCAAAGAAAGGCAGCAATTTCTACAAATCTTTAGCGCCATGAATATTAGCTCGTGGCCAAATAATAACAGCCGCTCGGGTCGATCTTTAGGTTAAGCCGTGCTTGCCTAGGTTGGTCTGTGGATGGGTGACCACCCATTACATACCGAGTTTCCTCCGTGCTTCGGAAAGCACGTTAAGCCGTTGGTCCTGGCTGTCATTTGTAGATCTTTGACAGTCGTTACAGTGGGCCAAAAAGTCTGACAACCATCAGTCTTGCCAAGGGGTACCGTATTGCCCAGTAATAACTGGGTTGTGGAGGTCAGATAGGCAGTCGCTCCATCTAAAATACGGTTAGACTGAAGACCCCAACATAGTTGGGAAAAGGCTAGGCAGATGATGTTTAACGCCATGAATAGAGCCACTTGGCAAACAGATTGATTACGCAAATATTAAATGATAGATTAATCGTCAGTGACGAACTGGAATTCTGTATCAAAAGAAACTAAACGAAAAACTGATAATAAAAGCTATCTGATCTGTATATAACGGACACGGACCTTCTTATTGTTTTTCGAAGGCACATAAGTAAAGCTACGCGTATGATGTAAAACCTAGCCAGAATGAAGGTAAATATACCTAGTTAGCGGAGTTAGTTCGTTTCAAATTCAAAATATTTAATGTTACCTACATAAACCTATACTGGAGCACTGGCAACCTACTCCATGGTTCTATTTATTTTCGCTGATAATAATTCTCGCAGATGGAGATCGAGAGAATACCGCTGAAGTACTTGCCTTTCATAATAATAGGCATGACGACAGTAAGTATCAAAAGATTGCAAATCTATTTAGTCCGTCAGTTAGAATATTGGAAATTAATGGACACGTATTTTTTGTTTTTGTAAATCAATGAATATTGACAAAAGATAAAACGCATCAAAACTCGGGAGTGGGGGCTCGTGACGTCAGAACTAGCTAAAAATTATACCTAGGCGTGACGTATTGAGAATTTTAAAAGCGTCATATCTTCGTCAATTTTGGTTTACGTAACAAAAGAAAAAACACGGGTCCAATATATTTTAATAATCTAACTGACGGACTAATTAGTTTTTTTTGTCGTCTCGCCTATGTTATTCTATATTTGGAATAACTATACCAAAACGTTTAGGTTAAACCACATTGCAAGTACATAATACAACGGACCCGTAATAACCTGTTTTTTTCCTTATTGTTGGTTAACCGCTTGCCTACTCTTTTCCTCGATTTTATTAAAATAATGAATAAATAGGCACTAATTAAGGGGCCAGTTGGTACCTACCGAAGTAGTACCTACGTGTAGTTATTTTAACAAATTGCTCATTATTTCTTGTCCTTGCTCAATATCCCGAAGCGGCCAAGTAAATGGGAACGCAAACCTAATTAACTTAGTCAATTCATATACTAAGCGATGTTTCGTTACATGATTTTGCCTCCATACATTTTGGACAATGTAAAAACCCTCACGTTTATGGGGTTTTTACATTGTCCAAAATGTATCATAAATAAGGAGCATGGCGCAAGCGGATAAACGATAACGTGATTAAAATTCAAAGGCAGAAACTGTTGCAGTGGTCGACTAATGTATCCATGGAGTTTCCATGGAGTTTCTTGCCCATTCTTCTCCATAGAGATCTACGCTTTGGAATGGGCAACTACAGTACTTTCACAAGTTATGCCTGGGACTGTAGCTTATTGTTTTTGGTTTTTGACAGTTCAAAAGTGCCTGTACCTTTTTTTTTGTTTTTTTTTTTCGGATGGGAAATCATCAAATGACTCCTCCCGCTCTGGGCGGAGCAGGAGGGAGTGTCATACTTTTACTGACTAAATTACTCTGTTTTCTCTATTATATTTTAGCTACTAACACTAGAAATAAGTTATTTTATTACTTACTAACAAGATGGATCACTGTTGTCCGAAAAATAAAGATTATTATTATTATTATTATAAAACCCATCCATGTTCCTTCATCGCCCTTTATGTTCCGGGGCCACGGTATCTCTTTCGAATAGTCCCGCAGCCCCGGAAGTGCCTGTACCTAATAGTCTAATTGAAACTATGGGATTGGGTTTGAGAGAACACGCATTTCTCTGGTACCTATAGGTACTTACTTACAATTGGCCTGTTATGATAGTGGCGGCGGGACGGTAATATTGAAGTAATAAATCCGGCAATAATGGGAGTTGGACTCGCATACGAAGGGTCCCCCTTAGTTATTTTTTAGGGTTCCGTTGTAGGAAGGATTGCCAACAGGACCCATTACTAAGCCTCTGCTGTCCGTCCGTCCGTCTGCATGATCCGTAATAGGTAGAAATTTTAGAGTTGAAATTTTCACAGGATGTGTTGTATTTCTGTTGCCGTCTATTCTTCTACGATGGTACGGAATCAACCCTTAATGAGCGTATCCGACTTGCACATGGCCTGTTGCAATAATAGCAGCCATGGTAATACAAACACACTAAAGTTATTAGTTATTACATAAAAATTGGTATTTAAAAAAAAAGTTGTGAAAAAGTTGTAACTTCGACCTCCATTATATCCGTAACTAGAAGGTTCCCAGGAATCCCAAGTATGGTCCAAAAAAAAAAATGGTGTTTTTACTCTCATTGTAATATCCCCTGCATTATACTTGGCTTATCTATATTGCGATAAATGACATTTAAATTATTAAATCATGCCGTTGTAAACACAAAAGAGGACATAGTGATACCTATCCAACTAGCGGGGCTGACGGAGGATGTGCCCGACGTAGTAGGTAGGTACCATCTCAACGGACGAAATCTCACCACCAATACGGCTCTTTTTGTTTGCAGCATCCGGCCGCTATTGAAGCGCTAAACTTTCTCTTCCTTGATCCTTTGTTTTATTCCTATAAGTAAAAAAAAGTGGTCAAACAATAGAATAATTTTTTTGTAAAACAAAGGATAACGTAAAAAAGGGTCGCATAATTTTTTTTCGTTTTATTACTATTGGTCCGCACACTCTTTGTGCAGACCAATAGAAATTCTTCTTCTTCTTCGTGTCGATGATTCGTTAAAGGTGGTAAACAGATGTGGACATCGTGTGCACGGGATTTTATTTTAAATATGAGCAGATTTCGTTCGAGCCCATGGTACCTAAGTATCTTATCTGCTCCTTAGGTATGCGACTCCACCTGCACCTTGCCCTAACACTAATGAGATGGCAGAGTTCTGGTCAAAACTTATTTAAAACTAAAGGAATCATCGACTCGACAAAGAAGAAGTGTCTTATCTGAACCTACCCATCATCAAACGTGAAAAACGTTTTAAATATGCACTATGGACCAAACTTGCATTTGACCACCGTAAGGACTATTCCCGCTTGCAGTGCTCGGCCGCTATAGAAGTACTTATTTACGCTCATCAACCAATAGTATCGCAGCATTTGATTTTCGCTGAGCCTAGAGAGAGTATCTCCTTCTTTTTCTTATTTTTGTACCTCTCCAATTAAAGAAGATTTCTCATCAACGCCGAATATTTCGCCTTATCCTTTGCGAGACGGAACGGCTCTGCTCCACTGGTGATTACAACTCCTAAAAGAAAGCTAAAAATAGTAGATTGTACAGATTAAACAGATGTGGACATCGTGTGCACGGGATTTTATTTTAAATATGAGCAGATTTCGTTCGAGCCAATGAGTACCTACATCAAGTGCATGAAACGCACCATTTTACGCGTGACGTTTATCCATCCGAGCGAGTTTGCGAGCGCGGATAGATATAAAGTAGAGTGTAAAATGGGTTTTATTGACGAGTTGTACTCTACTTTTCACTTCGATTGCGAGGAAATGAAACAGCAACAGTAAGGTAATAAATGCACGAAATAAAAACATAAATTTATTTCATGAAGTTTTATTGTAGGTACTTTGGCTGTTGGTAACCTTACCTTGTTCTTAAAAATACTAACGAAACGAATTAAAATAAAGAGGTTATTCTATGAAGTTGAAGTTGTTCGTGTGGCTGTTGGACCGATTGCCTAGAGCATAAAAAGCGACTTTATGTCGCCTACGCACGACATAAAGACGAACTTTTAGAGCATGAGAAGTGAAAACAATATTTCAACTCAATGGAGCTTTGCGTGCATACTTCTGATGTTATTCCTCATTATAATTCAGCCAAAATACATCTACCTGCTGTTATAGACATAGGCCTTCCAAAGCCTTACTAAAACGATTTATAAACTATAACGAAATCCTGGATATGCCTAGAACTAAGTAGGTAAGTACCACCACATACTTAGATCCTCCATTTTACACAACTTTTATCAATACTTACTTAGGTACTGGTTTCTCCAAAATCCTAAATATCTACCTAGACTCACACCAGTGTCTAAACCCCCAAGATCAAGTTCCCAATCGCGCGTCAATCAAAAACTTCAGTTTATAAAATAAGCTCCCCGAGTTTGTATGAGAAAAAGCCAAAACGCCTTTCAAAAAAGGGTGTTCCAATATGACCCTTCCAACGTGCAATGCCCGTACCATAAGTGGGTGTATCAAATTCTAAAGCTTGGACTCAAACTCGCTACATCTCTAAAGCAAGCCCGTTTTGGAGCCGTTACACTGATAACCAAAACAACTCGTTTAATTTGACTATTTTCCTCATTTTCTTATCATATTAATAAAGTAATGTTTTCCTTGTGGGCCCATAACGTATGGTAGATCGCCGTGGCGCAGTGTAGCGGTGGGGTCTGTAAGCGAAGCGCGCACGCCCGCGCCGGCGCAGGGCCACTCCTGGGGGCGGTCCGCGCGGCTCGCCCCGCCCAGCGCCCCGCCCTCCGGCCCTTCGGCAAAGGTACTGCAGCTGAGTGAATGAGTTTCATAAGTTTGACGTGAATTTGAAGTTCTCGTATAAGTTGTGTTTTAGGTTTATTGTCGTGTGTTCTGAGAGAGATGTGGCAAATGGTACTTGATTGTAAATGTACCTTAGGAAGTAGAGTTATCGGTGGAATTAGAAAGATCAAAGGGTTTTTTGGAAACTTCTAGAAAGTTTTATGCCGGTGAATGTTCTTTTGACGCGTTGCACGCGTTGGTTTTAGAAATTTGGCAATTCAGTGCAAAGGGATTTTAGTTTTTTGGAAGGTATACCAAACTGAAAAGTTTCTCGTGCCTCTGATTTATCGGCAGCTTTTTTAGTTTTACTTGCATTTCTAGTACTTAGCTTGTACAGCTATTTTATCAGGAGTAGCGTAGCCTATGCCGTTTGCATCCATAAGTATCACGCGTAGGTACTGTTGTTGATGTCATTCTTAATTAATCAGTTGATGATGATTACTAGTTGGCTAATTCATTACCCGGATAAGTGAGTGTGAGATGCGTAGGTTAATTACAGCTTATCTCAATTCTATTGAAAACACTTCTAGAAATACGAAATGTGAAAGCGTTTCTTTATCTTGTCTGGCTTTCTGGTGACTCGAAGATCGGAGACCGGCTTGTGTTACCGTGATCTAACTAAACAGCAACATCTAACGTCATTTTTATAACTGTTGTGTTTTCTGCAGCCATTTTACGACGAAACGGAGGAGATCGATATGTATTGTAGTGTGTGTTTCAACATTATTCTTGCTTCTTCTACATTCTTGTCTTGTCAAGTAACTAAGGGTCAGCGCGTCTTTGCTTCCATAGTGGGACTATCGACCACCATACCATTTACTCTTTTTCCTTGAAAATGAAATCTTTATTTGTAGACATTAGGTTGTACAGGGGTGTTACAATAAATATAATAGGTATAGCAAGTCCGCATCTATGTCTTGAGTTGAAGCGTACAAATCAAATCCATGATTATAATAATCAATTATCAATTTCTATACCTTCTATATCATTCCTCACACAATCCATCATTCATCCTCTCCATCTCCAGCTATTAACATTTATATTCACCATCATTGCATAAAATGAAACCAAAAATTCTAAACATGTAGCCGATGCGCTATCGACAGGGGAGTTATTGGATGTCCCACTAACTGTCATAAAGAGAAAACCTGTCTCTCAGTTTTGGGACCGTTAAAGCTGACTATAACTATCACTATCACTATGACTATATAAAGTAGTCGCGTGCCATAGCTAGATAAAGGAACCGGTAAAAAAAAAAAACAAAAAATATTACAAGATCAACCTAATTTAGTACCATTTACTTAAAATAGCAATCGTTTAGAATTAAAATTATTTTATTTTTTGGATTAATTTTATGGGTTCCTTGATCGATACTGAACTCACCCCTAAGCCATGGCACGCGACTACTTTAACACCCTGTATAGTGGCTGTTCTTTCATAATTATAAGCCTAAAAGCTTGACTTGCCCCTATAACCTGCTATTCTTGATGGTGTAAGAGTTTCTGAAAAGTCTGCTCGCCTTATAGGCTTGCCGTATATTATCTATATGCACGCCACTGAATTACTATAAGTATTTCAAAACCACTTTACTGTGTAAACCAAGCATACCTAAATAGCAGCTAAATGCAGTAGATACCTATGTGGTTATTTCCTTGCGCTCATGGGAGGATGCATCTGCCCTTAGCTCACATTAGTCGCCTGACTACCTCCATGGGAATAGAAGGCGTGGCTTATTCTTTGAAGGAAGAAACGCGGATGACTTTTGTTACTAGTTTGTTACGGGTTGATGAGAACTGATTGTATTTTGTTGATGACGTTATTGTTTTTGTTAATATATATATATTTGTCTTTTCTTTTTCCAGTTCTTCGGTTCGTGAGAGTTTACTTTTATGCTTGTCACTTTCTCGACGGAGTTTTTGTGTCGTCATCAGACGGGTTGTTGGGTTTGTTGTTGTTTCTTGTTTTTCTTTGCTGTAGTTACTTATCATAGAGCACTTATCTTTTTTTTTCTTAGCTGTTTATGGCTTCGGTTCTATGTTCCAATTAGTGAGTAATTCATCAACTCGTCTCACATGCCCACGGCCCATTTGGGACGAGTTGATGAAAATACAAACAAGTAAGTAAAAAAAAAATAGAAACAAAATAAGTAATAAAATAAGTTAAAAAGAAAATAGAAACCAAATAAGTAATATTGTGGCATTAGCATGCAGTTGTTGCGTTTAATTAGTTTTTTATTGATTTTAAGCGTTTACTTATAAGATTTTTGCAAGATGAACCCTACCTAATTACAATTGGTGGCAAAGGTGGTGTCCTTATGGCGGAACTATTTTTTGTTTTTGCGTCGTATTTAAGAAGTAGACCAAGGCCATTTGGCGTGTTCAGACTTAGGTATGGCCGAATTGAAATTGTAGTACGGATATACCTATGATTTTATTTCAACAACGGGTTATGGAACGGAACGGAATTATAAATAGTAGAAAATTTAACGGCTGACAGGGACGACTGAACCTGCTGAAATGAGACAAGGTCAGTACAATGATAAATTTCATTTTCGTCAGCATCATCATTCGGCCAAAAAACGACTTGGCTCTTATCTTACCTAATCCTAATCATAACCCTGTCCCAAACATCGCCACATCTACCGGTCCAGTGGCTCTTGCATGCAGCAGATTCTACTGCCGTCACCAATCACCAGAGGGCAAAGTGACATTATATCTGTGGGAACCAACTAAATACTAATATTATTAAGAGGTAAAATTTGATTTAGGGGATAATCTTCGGAACGAGATACTGATCCGATTCCGAAAAGTATTTCACTAACGGGAAGCTACATACATACATTATCCCCCAGTGTCTTAGGGTATTACCGGGGTTATCTTCATAACATCGACAGTAACTACATCGACGGTTGCTGTATCGACAACGTTCCATCGACGGCTTAATGAATCGACAGAAAATCGACGGAATGCTACATCGACAGTACACCCGTGGGCTAATTTCCGTACGTAATGGAAGCGAAGCTGCGAGATAAAGCTATTCAATGATATACCTAGTGTGATGATAAAGTCATTGACATAAGCTACCGACAACCTTGTTTCAATCTTGTTGAATTTGTTGTAGGAATACACGTTGCGCAATTACGTTTTGAAACCGATTGCAACTTGTTTAGGCCCACAGATTGTCGGTTCTGGCAGTTGTGTTCCCCTCCCACAGCCACTTAAGTTTAGTTGTTTTTCGGACTCAGTCGCTTACCTTGGTTTTCCTGTGTCACCTTATCGAGCTCTCAGTCCTCTCGTTGCTCTTTGGATGATTTTGTACTTTCTCGCCAGGTCCATTGCCCGCGACTGAATACATTAATCATTACATTGCCGTTTGCGGCTATTTCCTACCTTATCTATTTGATTATGTTGTTTACCAATGTTCCACTAGAGTTCTGGCTAACTTTTAGTAAACTTTTCACGTTTTATTTTTTCGGGAATGCGTAGTTATGTACTTTTCAGTCTCTCAAACATAGGTGGCGCTGGTGGCGCATTCCGCATTTAGAATGTGCGTTTTATTGGGTTCGGATGATGTGAGGTTTTTTTAGTTTATTTTAATTATACCATTTCTTTTATTTTGGGGATTCTCTTTTTTGTTCTTTGTTGTTTTTACGCGCTGGATGTTTTATGTAGAAACCAATGTTATTTCCTTTAGGCGCACTTATTGATGCAATGTAGCTGCTCAGTACCGTAACTTCCTGTTTTCATGTTTTCTTCAAATACCTATTTCAATGTTTTTTATGCTTTCGAATACAGAGAATAAAAACCCCGAAATATTTGCCCACTGATTACCACTTTCGAGAAGTAGGCCTCTAGTAAGTATTATTACTAGATAAATCATGGTTTAAAATAGCAGCCCTGCATTTAAAAACATCTAGTAACATCTATCATAATCGTAACCACACAAAAGAAAAGATCTAACTTATATTAATAGAATGAAAGATATAACACAAAAGATACCACAAGATAACAAAAAAAAACATTAAAAATCTTCCGTTCCCTATTCAAAATTCAAACCTACACACACACACATAAACAGTATCCCCGGCCCTAATGCGAGAGCGAGACGGGGAGAAGGGGCGTGGGCGTGTCCATCCACTAGTGGTGAGACAGCAATACATCTCCTCGGGTTTATGCGTTCCTGGTACCTTGACGTCAGTTTTACCTGCGGGAGAAACGCGCCGGGGCCGACGGGTAGCGTTGTCGTTTTGAATTTGAGAATAGTTTTATGGATTTTTGAACTAATTAATAAATAAATTGGGTAAAGTTTGATAGAAAATGTTACAAGTGATCGATGGGACACGATACAAATAGATTTCTTTTCTGAATTTAATCAAATAACGTTGAAAAATCCGAGTATATCCAGAGACGAGTACGATAAGATGAATATTGTACGGAACGTGTCGTCTTTATGTAAAATTACACTCGAAAATATAAATTCATATAATTTCAGATAAAAATACCACTAGATATCGTAGAAACAAACACAGATACAGATGTTTGTTAGAACAAATCAGATGAAGAGAGTTACTAAAATTCATCAAAAGAGTTTGAAGTGGGCCACCGAACTTATAAAATCATTCATAATTATGTTTTCACACTTATACACTCAGTTTACTGATTTGGCGATGATAGACTTTCATACAGTCAGATTCAATCGTTTGATGATGGAGAAGATGATGCATTTGAAATTGCTGATGTAATTATTTCTATGAAATGAACCGGTGCATGCATTCCAAGGGAATTTTGAAGGTTCTTCCTAACACATTTTTAATAGCACCTTTGTTAAAGGCAAACTATCTTTATAAATATTGTTGAACGGGCTACAATAATAAAAATAACAGGCATGATAGAATCGCTGACAGCAAATTTAGCAAGTAATTTATACCCGCTCAAGAAAATATATAGAGCATAATAATATATTTTACTAAGACCAGCAGATACAAATACTTAAGTACTTTGTTAGTTGTAGTATTAACAAGTTAAAAGTGTCTGTTAATCAGAAAATAAAATTTTGTATCTACAGCAATTCAAACGCCGAGTAAGATTTGTTTGCTATGCAGCAGTAGGTTTTAATTTGCGTCAATATGAGTCAACATTATTATATTTTAAAAACACGCTGTTACTCAAATTTGAAATTCGATCGCTACTAAGCGGGGCCAATCTACTAAAGAAAATGACATAAACATAATAATTCAGTAAACTGATCCCGCGGGATCCAAATAAGCGGGATCAGTTAGAATAGGCCTCAGAAATGTTAAGGGGAAATCCGTTGATGATACGAGTTATTATATTTTATTAAATGAGATTTCCGAATTGCTTCAAAAGATTGGAAACTGAATGGGAACTGTTTGTGCTGCTTCAGAAGTTATTTAGTAGAATTATTATTTTTAAAATAGCAGCCATATAGTTATCAAAATCTACGATGATAACTTGAGTTGCCGTCAGTATATTTTTTGCCCGTCCATCATTCGTAGGCTATTCGTAGTGAACTTATTTTGGCATCCAGTGCTTCAGGTGCCTTTTTCTCAGACCTATTCCGGACTTATTTGTAATATGTTTGATGCATTTGTATAAAGACCTGCGGGCCTACCATGACGTCTTAAAGCAGGATCGTTTTAATTTCGTGCCAGTGTGGGAAAGAGATGGCGCTAGACGTCCTCTGTAGCTCCGTCTCTTACCCACACTGGAACGCGATTAAAACGATCCTGCTTTAAGACGTCATGGTAGGCCACCTGTAAGGTCTTGTAAATAGCCAGCACGCGTACAAACGCAAAGAAACGTCAAAATGACAGATGGTAGAAAAATATCTAAAAAACAAAGAATATAATTGTCAAGTAGAAAGAGATGTGGTCGCGCTAATCTGCTAGATGGGATGCTGTTGTCAGTATGGTGACGTTTGCGGGAGACTTATCTCCAGCAGTAGACATATTTTGGCTGATAAGATGATAATGGTGATCAGAGATGCCTTTTCTCCGTAGAGATAAAAGTTGTCATACGGGTGTTAAAGATCATTAAAGACTAGCTGTTCCCCTCGACATTCGTCCGCGTGAAATTATTATAAAAACATTACTTCCGTATTTGAATCGGATTTTGTTTAAAAAATCTTACTTACTGTTGGTCTGTGTCGTACCACTCCGCACCTCTCCGCATGACTTCCAGTTGTTTCTATCCAGGGCTAATGTGGGCCACTGGTCGTTGATTCCATCTTCTACGAGGTCTGCCGCGACCCCTTCTGGCTGTGTCAGGTCTCCAGAAAGAAGCTATTTTAGCCCCACAGCTCATAGCATGCGGCAGACGTGGTGAGTCCAGTCCCACTTCAGCTTAGCGGTTTTGAAGCGCAGTGTGGTGTTGCGTACACGGTCGGTTAGTTTGACGCCTAGAATGCTGCGCTCCATTGCACGTTGGCAGACCTTGAGTTTAGACTTTTAAATGATTGTCAAGTCTGGGATCCATTGGTCAAAATGGAATGAATGCATGTACACATGTGCATTCTTTAATTAATTTTTTTTTTCGTAAAAATCATGGACATCCATGATTTTTCGTTTTAGTGACCAAGAAAGGTTTCCCTTCACAAAAATTTCATGGGTTTTAAAAAGTAGTCTAAGTTTAAGTTACTCCTTATAACATCATCTATCTGCCAGTATATTCCCGTCAAAATTGATCTAGCCGCTTCGGAGATTAGCCGGAACAAACAGACAGACCGACAGATTTTTTTTTGTCACAAGTGCCGTATGAGTGCTTTCATATGCATTCTGTTAAAAGCTGTTATTTTGAAGTTAGTATCGGTTTTTTTTTGTATAGATATAGATAGAGTATAGATACAAAATAATATGCTTAGCCGTATTAGTAAGACGGGATATGACGTAAGAATACGTAGTCGCATAGGACAAGAAGAAATCTTCACAGTTGATGGCCAACCTGGAGAAGACAGGAGTGCAGTCAGCTAAGGCTGTAATGATGGAGATGGGCTTGGAAGACTTTCATTTAACATTTAATAACCTTCTGCTACTATCATAGTCGGTGAATAACGTGGATACGAGCTAGATAGTAATAATGGTGACCGGTTTCAAAAACTGGTCCTTACATCCGAAAATCAAGTTGGTTAACTTTTAGACTCTTGTTTGATCTGGATGATGGAGTTAGGACTATGCAAGCAAATATTGAACAGATTAAATTTTTTGTTGCTATTCTGATTTATATTTTGTTTTGTTTTGTTTCAGGTTCAATTCTGTTTTGCTGTATCCTATGGAATAAGTTTCACGGCTTTATGGATTCGGTTGCTTGGCTTGTTTTCTCTTCTGAATCAGAATAGCAAATATTATTTCTGCCCCTGGACATAACTTCTTCTCTATTCTCTTCTTCTTCTATTGCGGGATTTCTTTTTTAAGAGATAAATAGTTTCTAGACCAGCAAATAAATGCTATGACATTTTTCTGATAAATAAAAAAGTTTTGTTCTTTATACTGTAACAGGATAGCAGAATCTGTAAATATGAAATGAAAGACAAATTATTGTAAACAGAGAGTTTTCCTCAAACAAAATAAGGTAATTAAAAAAGAGCAGAAGAGGATAATTTGTTCCGCAAATTAATTCAAGGCGAAACTGAATAAAACATAACTAGCTATGGAGATGAAAATTATAGACTCTACGTAGGTGTGCTTATCGCAATGCGAATATCACACCAAGAGAACAAATACGGTGCCTCTAAATCTAAGGTTGGCACACACGAACCAGTCGCCAATGCCGCCAACGCCACCCGACCAAAACAAACGTCACGTCAGTCATAAACTGCGTTTCTTACTCACAAAACGTGCTCGTGTTATCGTGTACATGAATTTATTAAGCAGTCAAGGTGACGATCGATGAGGTCGCGCCTGCGCTGAACGCGCCAGACCACGTGGCTGTCAACAGATGGCGGTAGCTACCACTGCGCATGCCTCATAATATTGAACGCACGAACACATAGATGCGACCCGTCTATACACACTGGAACACTCTGACATAAATCATATGTTGTTCGCTCCTAACCATACGGCTTCAAATTACCTCTGCGGCGCGTAATGACGCAAGTGAAATGTACTCCTCAATTCCCAAACTTATTTAAATAGCCGTAAAGTCTAGTTTTGATTGAGGTGTGTTGGTTGGTGGAACAGAAGTGGACGAGTGAGCTAAATGTCTCACAGCAAGTAACCGTGGACGTCAATTACCGTCTTTATCTGGTGGCCGTTTACGGGACGGCACGGCATACCGCTTGTGGATTCAACGGAGTATTTCCACATTCCTGCTTTCAAGATTTTAGTGGCTTAACATGAAGTTAAATGGAATTGGTTGGAACGAGGAGTTTTTATGTCCTAACTCGTGTTGCTTTGATGTTAAATATTTGATAACCAGCGCTTCAGTAATAAATAACTTTGTATCTATCTAAGTCGGTCCGTAAAAAGTTAATCTATTTCTATTAATACAATGTGTTTTATTGAATTCTGAGATTA
Organism: Xestia rhomboidea; assembly: GCA_963853795.1. NCBI lineage: Eukaryota > Metazoa > Arthropoda > Insecta > Lepidoptera > Noctuidae > Xestia > Xestia rhomboidea. Next base: position 14,198,775 of record OY970767.1, on the reverse strand, counting down.
GGGATTGGTAGACCGTGGATTATAATTTTATACGAACCAATTTAACATTGCTTGAAATAGGTCTCTATAATGAAGATAAACAGATTGTTACAACAAATACAATATGACAATTTATGTCCCATGTAGACATGTCTAGCGTGCCTACTAAGTAAGGATAAGTGTAGACAACAGATACCTTATATGACTATTGAGCATGCCTATTGATTATGTTGTGTAACACTGGGAACTAGAGACAAAGATCTAAAATACGATTCACCGGAATATATTCTATAAATAAGATAAATAATAAATAATCAAGAACACAAGTAAAATACCCATAACAGTTAAATAAAAACATACAAAAGTTGAATCAATAAGAACCTGACTGTATGTATCTTAAGTACATTTGCAGTTACAAGACCCTCCTCACCAAAAAAAGCTATAGAAGAAAACTAAAAACAAAAACACAAGCAGGCATGAAAAACAAATCATAAAAACTTCGCATTCACAAACGTATGAAGGGATACTGAAATAAAAATAAGTACACAGTCAGCAATGAATGTGAACCAGGAACGGTGAAATGGCAGTCGCCAACAAAACTCCATACTTAATGGCAGCTATGGGAAGTCTGCGAAGTTCTACGAGGGAACAATTTATGTGTTGGCTATGCCAAGTTTGTCCGTGACAAAGTTGAAGCAGTTAATATAGAGGCTTGAAAGTATTTTGCATTTTCATTGCACGAATGAAATTTTCATTAGGGTTGTGTTTTAATTTTAAATTGTGGTTATAGTTGAGTATGAACTTGCGTAGGACGACTCTCATCAGGAACAACATTTAGAAAAGTATGAGATTACTTAAATATTCTAAATAGACCTCCATAATAAGCAGAACCAACAAAAAAGATCAGCTATAAAAACCCAACAACAAAAATAACGACCAAAACGTAGGTGTGTCCCTATTTGTAAGTCAATAAGCCTTCGGAAGCCAAACTCTTCGAAGAAAAATGTCTCAAACAAGAAAGATAGAAGATTTCCAAAAAAAGCTGGCGTCTCCGATCTTTGTGACAAAACCAATAATAATACAGTTCAAAAGAAAAATTAAACTCACAAGAAATTAAATGATAATGACGGCGATAAAACAAACTTTAATTAAAATTGTTCAAACTTTCTTATTTACAAAAGAAGTTAATGAGACCGGCGCGTTAAATGCTCAATCGGAACTGGTGACAAGTACCAGAGCGACATAACGCACAAGGAAGTTCGACGCGAAGCCGACGGAAGCCGGGAAATGTCTCTCCGATATATTGCTGCCAAGCGCACACACGATAAAACTGTAGATAGTCGAGTTCGTTCCACAAAGTTATCTGTAACTGTTGTCGCCACAAAATAAATGAGTGTCGAACAAAATGGAGTTTTATTTTTCGAGTTAATTTTTTGCTGGATGCTTCTTTTCAGTACTTATTCAATTTTTTGCACTTTTTGTTGGAAACCTTTATTCTATATTGAGTTTTCAATTATCTCTGTGGATTCACGCAAAATGATATTGATTTTGAATTCGCTTTTTGTTTCTGGTTGAATGTTTTTATAGCTGTAGATATTAAACTGCCATTGTTTACAGTATGAACAATGAAGCCTGATGGTTTAGGCACATTGCCCACGCAATTTATATTTTTACCTACCGACTGATTACTCATATATTTTGAAGTTCTTGGAATCCCGTGAAATTGCAGAGAGGGGATCAACAACGTGTGGGCGGTTAACATTATTGTGAAAGGGAGGCGTTAATTTATTTTTGTGGCATTTAGCTTTATTTATAAACGAATCATTTTGATTGGGTACTGATTCGCACTGTTATAACTAAAATATACAAAGTGTAACAGTTGCTAGTTGCTACGTATTCCATATTGCAATTATGTCATGCTAATTCTGTTTGCATTCAACTGCTGGACTAAGGTATCTTCCCTCGATTTTTAAGTACTTTGTAGCACAGGTTTATGTCAAGACAATCTTTTAACAAGTTAGATTTTGTAATTCTTTTGCTATCACAATCAGCTCAGATTTAACAGAAAAGTTTCTGCTAAAACGAACAAGTTGTCAATGAGAGATTAGAATTCACGCAACATACCGATATAACAGAAGTTGCGGGAGACCTTTTCTGTACATCTTATTATTCTTTCAACATTCTCCGTAAAAACTTTATTAAGCCTTCAAAACTCTTCTAATCCCAACATTATCAAAAGTTTCTGTCGCCGAAGCAAACAAACTTTCAACATCTGCCGTTTTCTCAGGAGCGTGCCAAGTCCCCCTGATCGCCTTTGAAGGTACAAAGGAACCATGCGGTGCGGAGAAAAGGACCAACATATAGAAATTAGAGGGAGAGTGAAAGAGAGAAGTAGAGGACCGGAACATTACACAAGCGCGTCTCGGTTGACGGGTCCCGAACAAAATGAATGGCTGTGGCAGCGGATTAAAATGCGCCGTAACATTGGAATGAATGAAAATAATAAAAAAGCTGTAATTGCGTAACATGAGGCTAGTGGGAAGTTGAATGATGATACGGTCAACAGGGATGCAGCTTGTGTTTGGAGACCTTGCGAAATGTCGGTCATTGTTGTATCAAGTGCTGTTAAGCCCCTAATTGAATCGTTGTTTACATCATTAGCACCGTTTTTCTTACCTGGAAACCTAAAAAAGCCGTCAATCATTTCTAATTGTAAACGAGTCTTCTAAAAGAGTTTTTATTTCCTCCAGGTTTATTGCAAAATAAAATGGAATTACGGAGAAAGCTATTAATTTTTATCGCCCCAAATGAATAACCGATTGGTCGAGCAATAAAATCAAGATTCAATGTGACAAGCAAGGGACTGGAAAATATTACCTAAGCATACAGAGAAGTCACATAGTTCGTTAATCCAAATGATGGCATGTAGTAAAGATAGTTTATAGATGTAGTTAGGAACTTCGCGGAAGTCCATAACAGAAAAATATTATACAATTCTTTAGTTTGAATTCGCCAGAATCGAAATCAAGGTGGATGCAACACCGCCCGGGGAGTCCGTAAACATTCACATGCAAAAGATAATACAAACCCAAACCTATTCTCGACAAATGTTTCACCCCTCCACGGGGCATCCGAGGGGGAGGTGCTGCATTCTGTTTTTAGCGAAATTAAAACCAAGATTTTTTTAATCATGACTAGGTTATCTATGCAGCTATAGCCCATGTTCTGCTGAGTTCCAATAATGTATTCATGAAGATCAGTCTGTCTTCAATTGTCTTGAAACATTCCAATTCCTTCAGAATACGAAATGCCAGGATTACAAAGCGTAGTTAACGTGAACCTACAATTAGTGACACGACAAAACCGATATTCGATACATTCCTATTACAAAGCTTCCTGCTCGATATTAGCGGATATATTGGCGCAAGCGGAAGCGCAAGTGTCGATTTCCGTTGTTGGATGGCAGAAGCCGTCTTCAGAAATCTGGAATCGACCATTTTACTTACGAGAGGACGCCATGGGTAAGGTGAAAATCATCGGAGGTCATCATCGTCATCACAGCGCATCCTAGATTTTTGTCATTGTCATTATGAATTATATGCGGACTTACTTTCTCTTTTGCATTCTGCTCCTCCTTGCGTCGTGTTCCTCATTACTGAGAGTGAAGGTGAAGTTATCTTCTGCTATACGATATTTCACCATCTATGCCTATCCTTGGCATTGTGACGTTGAGCGGCATTTGTCTCTTCTGTGTCACGCTGACTCACGCTCTGTGAAATCAATTTTTTTCTTCGTCGACCCTCAATACCTTGAATACCTACATATTTTTTAAGAGAATTACGAACGTTGTCTTCCGACTTCCATTCAGGTAGATTCGTGGGCAGGGCAGCCATGAATAATGGATGATGTATTGGTTCTTGTTAAGTAGGAAGCTACAGAGGTGTGAAGGGATAGACGGAATGATTCGCACTCTAAATTTACGCGTTGTCCTTACTATGCGGATCAGCCGCAACTATAACTATAGCTACATACTTATCACTTTTCCCCCTTCTGAAAGAAGGAAAACAGAAACTAAAATTATACAAATGTGTGGTAACTAAAAATACTTTTTATAATTTACTATGGGCCTATTCCTACGAACACGAACTGCTACGGGCGTGTGGGAGATATCATCATCGGCTGGTGCCGGCTGTGGGGGTGCTGAATTCTGGACTACCTTCCACTGCCGGGTTGCTGGGCGGCGTGTGCGTACAAGGCGTCTCTGGCATCGTAGGCATACCTGGCGATGTTAATGTTTTCTTTGTGTTGTCAGTACTCACAACGTCAAGGTTAACGGTGTCAATGGTTCGTGTGTCAGTGGACACAGTTATTGAATTATCCGACGGTGTTGACACGTTGCTTGTTGAATTTTCATTATTACCAAAGTTCTCCTCTTTTTTGTGGTAAAGTAACATCCCACAAGTCAGTTGTGCCGTCGCTGATAACAGCTTTGTCATTATCCTCACTGATGCTGTTGGCGATGAACCATTGCTGAAGTCGCCCTTTGTAAAGTCTTAGGTATGATGATCGAAATTGGATATAGATCCCAAAATTGAATTTACACCAAACATATTTCACTAATGTGGGTACTCGTCGCCAATGTTAAGTAGGAAGCTACAGAGGTGTGAAGTGATAGACGGAATGATTCGCACTCTGTATTTACGCGTTGTTCCTACTATGCGGCGCAACCGCAACTATAACTATAGCTACATACATAACAGTTCTGAAATATGGAAACATCAATAAAGGCGTTTTTGTTGTGTTGAAGTACTTCGGTAATTTTACAGAATCATCACTTTCATACTTTCGTTACTTAGGATCGGCGCAATACGTATTTTTCTTCCCTTGTCAGCCATCACGCTCCTCGCTCGCACTTATTCCTTTTTATTTCATACTAGCGGACGTCACGCGGTTTCACCCGCGTAGTTCCCGTTCCCGTAGGAGTACGGTAAAATATAGCCTATGTTACTCAGTAAAGACGTGGATTTCTAATGGTGAAAGAATTTTTGAAATCGGCGCAGTAGTTTTTGAGTTTATTCATTACAAACATACACACACACACACACACACACACACACACACACACACACACACACAAAAATACAAATCTTTCCTCTTTATAATATTTAGTGTAGATTAAATATATATAGTGTAGATTCCTCACACAATCCATCTATCTTTTCTTTTGACTGCTTTTCTTTCTCCATCCATGAACATTTTACAGTTTTCATGTTCGTGGAACCAAAATATATTAGACAATGCACTGAGAGTACCTACCTACGTATTACTGTTGACGGCTAGACAGAGAGGCTCTATAGAAATAAAATGCCGGAAGCAGATAAGTATCAACTTCCTGCTACATAGTCATGTACTCCTACGCAATATCATGACAAGCTGTGTTAGGCGAGGATATAATTGAATCTAAAAAATGTCTCAAATTTTTCATATTTATTGTAATGTAAACAGCATAGGAGATTTTATGAATTACTGTTAGTTTTTATGAATTACTGTTAATTGAATTGTATGCGTTTGTAGAGACCTATGTCCAGCAGTGGACTATTGTGGGCTGATGATGAAGATTTGATTAGAAAATCCACGTCAATATTCTGTAACGATACTGGATACTGGTATATTTTAAAACGTTCCTGTTTATTATTTTCCAAGCCAGAGGTTTTCACATCATGAAAGGTCATTAATTTCTACCACCGAAATTGCTATTTATATCCACGATATAAATATAAGTCATATTTTGTGGGTACTTTGAGTGCACATATAAAATCGCGCTCGCCATAAAAAGACCTCACATTTCTTAGGTCAGTATCAGACTATCAGTACCTTGAATATCAATTGGCAATATTGAGGTGGCAGAGTTCTAGTCGAAGCTTATTTAGCACTTAAGGACCACACGAAAAAGACAAATAAGGTGACATTGGATGTCGAGAAAATGCAATTGAAAGATTGATAGGAAATATCTTCATCTTCACGTAGCAAACTAATCAAATCACATGAAATAATGTCACACGTATGAATAAGTTATCTTATTGGTACGATAGATCAAAGGATAATGAATTAATTAATAATTACTTCCTATGACTTAATAAGATATAATAATATTATATATTCGATCTTCCGATTTCTGATTTTACTACTAGACTACGAAGCATTACAGCAAAGGATATGTTTTTAGTGATGGTGATTATTTAGACAGTTTAATAGAGCGGAAAAGAAGCAAAATTATTTGGGTTTATTGATTATTGTCAAATGAAGAGAAAATGTTCGATGGGAGAGCTTAAGGTCCTGTATTTCTGTTTAATTCTTTATGCTATTGTCCTACTATGCGTATTGGGGACCATCCAATAACCATTAATCGGACTGTTGGGCACAATTCCAAACCGAGACAAACAGCGGGGAATATATAATATAGCAGCACACCCAATATCGCCGAAACTAGAAACAATAGAGCAATACGAAGCAACACACTTGACAAATATAATCCAATTGAAAATAGCCGAGACTATTAAGACATATATACGATAATAGATTTCGTTTAATAGATCCTTTCAGTCTTTTATCACGTGTAATAAATAATATCCAAAACATGTGTGTACACACCACACTCACATGTGCTACCGAGTTCCCGACATTCATTATATTGATATAACGCTGAAGTATTGAAACGTAAGCGCTTTATAATACCACCATCTTAGATGTAATATTAAAGCTTTTATACTCAATATTTTGAGTGGTCCTTAAAGACGGGAACGGGAATTTAATATCGTTCGTATGAATGAGGAGACTATCAAAACAGCTACTGTTCTTTGGCTTCATATCTATCAGCACTTTGTCGGAGTTCACCAAACATGGTTTGCGTCACATTTTAAGTGTCTGCTAAATATTTGTGACGTCAGCGACAGCCGGGCGCAATTAGCATGTCTATCTGTCATCGCAGGTCCTCCCAGGAACAGCTTGTCTCCACTGCCTCGCCACTCATGCGCTCCTGGTGTTTAACTCGAGTGCCTGTTGAATTAATGACGGATTCAGAACATAATTCACGGCGCATTCTTTGTAAATTAAATTGAATGAGCGCTCATTTAGTTCTCAGAATGTTGTAGTTAAGGAGAATAATAAGTTTCCTTGCTTTATGATTTCCTGATCGTGCAACGCTAATTTAGTTTCTGCTAGTGAAATTGTTCGCATAAACAATTCTGTTTCTAGCTGTACTTCTAATATTAACTTTTGCTAAGTGGTTCTTCCAAGTAGCAATTTAATTCTGTGAATTATATTGGAGCTGTAATTTTATCAGTGCGAGTGATTTCTGAAAGACTTAACTTTGTTAAGAGGATTCATAACAAGATAGAAGCGCAGGACACTAAAGCGACTAAAACTGCATCATGTCCAATGAAACGATTCCAATAATAAAATCCAATCTCTGTATGATTGTATGTACTTTTACCGTGCTGGCTAATGGTGCCGTGTCGGGTCGACGGCCGTGCGATAAGGACCAACATATCAAATTCAATGCGTTAGAACGAGAGAGTAACACGAGAAGTGCTGGCAAATACGGTCGTAAAGTAAAACACGGTTTGTGCTTTTTGTTCGATTTAACTTAGAAGTTGCTTGGAGCACGAGTGTAGGCCGAAAATTAGTGGGAACAATTTCCGTACAAATAAATGTTAGTAGCTTTATCGATTAACGGAAGTAGGCGAACGAAACGTTGGAGAAAAGATAAAACAACGTCTTTATTGTCTGTGTCTCAGCTCAGCGTCCTCCCGGGTAGACATCGATAAATTGCGTGTTGTTTACAATGGTGTAAGAATTTCATACTTAATAAAATTATTTAACCCCGTAGAAGCTGATTAAGGCCGCATTCTGAATTACAAAATAATCGCTCACATCTATAGTTTGCGTTCCGATTTTGATATCACGATTGTGACAGCTAAAGCTGTCATCGATTCGGAACGCTCGTGAACGCGTTCACAGTGAACATAACCCCAAACCAAAACCTTTCATAAGACCTATTTTTGAAAATGGATGTTATTTTGGTTGACTCTATCGACTCTGATAACTCAGATTTTGAGATAGAGAACGACGATTCGTCCAGTGATGAAAAGGATAATGTCGAAGTGTTTGTATTAGCGTATTTTGCTCCCGGCAAAGATTTATCCCGTAAAAAGATACCAAGAATTACAAATTACATAAATTCACTTGAATACTCATGGTTGCACTGAGTACAATTTCTTAAAATGCCACGATAGAATAGTTAGATGCGACACCTAAGTTCATAACAAAACAACACAACCTTTGAACACAACTGTCATTTTTGACAGCGCTCACGGTGATATTTATTTGGGGCATGGTCGGTGTAATCGCAAGATGGCGCATGTCATGACGTCATCTATGACGATTCAAATGACATCGATATCACAGCTCACGGCAATTCGGAACGGGTTTATGACCGCTCAAATCGATTACAACGTAATTCGGAATGCGGCCTAAGAATCTAAATTCAAAGACAATAAATTGTAGTTCATCTGTTGAACAAAATTGATAGAAGATTCAGTTTACAAGATACAAAGAATCAAACTCTATCCTAAGATTGGTATTACTCGAATCAAAACATACATTAAATGGCACTGTAAATAATAATACCAGCCTATTATTATCCCACTGCTGGGCAAAGACCACTTCTCATACAGAGAAGGCACGAGCATTGATCACCACGCTTGCTCAAGACGGGTTGATGATTTCAGATTTACATTAATAATTATGAGTCCAGGTTTCCTCACGATGTTTTCCTTCACCGATGTCTGTGATGTCCAAGATAAACATAGAAAGTACATATGAATTGAAAAAGACACATTGGTACTTGCCCGGATTTGAATATAGGCCTCGCCTCTCATGCATGAGGTTGTGGACCTCATGCATGAGAGGCGAGGCCTTAACCTCTGGGCCATCACGACTATGACACTGTATTCATACTTATTTTGTAAACTTACATCATAGTTCTTCAATAGTGTCCGATAACTAAAGAAAGATCCCCTTCATCTGAACAGCGCAGCCTATCCTTTGAGCGGAAATAGATTCTTTGGTCCTTGATCCGGCTCGAAGGACCATTAATTACGCTCATTCGGAATTTCTCCTAAACGTCTTTTATAGATTTCCAGTTTAATTAGGTCTTTGGCAATGCTTATAATTGTTAACAATAATATCTAAAGTCCTCAATGAACATAACAGTTTGTTCCGGGATATAAAAAAAACAAAAACAGCAAAATTGCGTGTTTCTTGAGCTAATGAGAGAATCTATCGGATGGCGTGTGAAGATATCTCGTTGCAGAAACAAGAAATATGTTAAGTCATAAGTCATTTATTCGTTCGTTAACTAGATCGTTATTGAACTCAGGCATTATAATTGTTTGAATGCATTATATTTCTGTAACTGATCCGTAGGTTTAATTACCTAGATAATGTAAAAAAAAAGCAGCAGCTTAGAAAAAAAGTACTGATTAACAGAGAATGAATTTTCCTTACGTACGTTAAAGAGATTTTAAGAACTGACAAACGCCGTCAAACGTTATTTCGTCGACCTATCCACCTGAAGACCTAAACCACCTTTGACATTAGTTAATTAGCGTCCATGGCTGAATATGCGGATACCAAGCATCGGGAACTTGCCTCGTTTGTGATGAACGGTCAAATGGGAGAAACATGTATCATCAGTCTAACTGGCAAAAGTGGCTTTTTTGTTGTTTATCGTCGCTTTTGCCAGTCAGATTCACCAACCCTCAATTGCCCAGCTTGGTGGGTTACGGCACACTTTTACCGAGGCCTTTGCCCCAGCGGTGGAAATAGAACTATCATAGACTGATTACTATTACTAAGACAGCTGCCACCCATCTTCTCGACGATCGTACCCTTATTCTTTGCTGGAAAAACAACAGAAAACACCAGGCAATAATATAATGACCAAGAAGTAATGAATTGCTTCTAAGTGAAATCCTGAACCTCTCGAAGACGCGACTTGTCCACACGTGCCCAATTTTCCTCAAAACCTTTTCTAAGTAATACCACCCTAACCATAAAAGGGCAATTAAATGTTCTGCCCGACCTACCCTAATGGCTTTAATAAGTAAACAATGGGTAGGGCGGAACGATCCCCACCGTATACATACCGCGGACAAGAGCTACGCTGTTGAAGAGGCATTATTGAAGGATTTTCCTGTTGCCAAGCAAAGGTGAGTGAGGTGAGGTGGGTTCATTTCAATGAATATTGTATTAGAATTAAGGAAGATGGACGGTTTTAAAGAAAAAATGTATTTGCAATAAAAACTTACTTAGAAATTATTGTTTATTTATTTGCTTTCATGTAAAACATGCATTTAAATTTCATTACACAGTATTAGGACATGCACCCTGTAAGGTCACTGCAAATATTTTATATATCTAATAATTAAATTACCTAATATACTATTGATTCTAATTATTACAATATATTACATAAAAAAATATTTATAACACATTTGCTCGTAAAGGGTCTCTTATTTCACCAATTTCAATATCGTAATGTATCTCATTACGTACTTGTGCTGTAAAGTCAAATGCACGGTTTATACTTTTTTAAATCTTAGCAAAGAGTTTTATTTGTTTATTTATTTATTTAGTACATGGAGGACTTATAGCTAATAAAAACAGAAAAAAAGGAAACCATAGTCACCAGAAAGCCAATTACAAGTCCTCACGTATAGTCTTATAATAGTAATCTATGGTGTAAGCACACAAAACACACAGCTTTAAATAAGTAAGAAGCTATATAAAAACTAGTTTGCAATTTATAAAGCTGAAATAGTATAGAAAATAATTCTAAAACTAAAACCAAGCAATATTAACCTGCTGCTACTTGAAATGAATATGAATAAAATTAACTTTGGGAGATGAAATATAATAAATAAACATTTAATTCTTTAATTTAATTAATTTTGACAATAAATTACAACCATTTATCTGTAAAAAAACGCAAAAAATATTAATTTACTTTATTAGTAATACTGGCTGTTTTTTGTGTCTTTGCCTTAAAAAAAAGCGCTGATGCGCGCGCCTCACTAATTTGTGAACAAGTAAAAATTATTCCGCGCGCTTTTTCTTTTCGCTGTATTGTTTTTATTTGTTTTATTTATTTCCTCGCAAATATGTTATAAAACGTCGTATGACATACGTGCGCTTTGATAATTACAGCCTCTGCTTTTTTATCACCCTCGCCTATGGCTCGGGCCGGCCAAGAAATTAACTTCTTGACATAACAAAAACAAACTACAAAGTGCTCCAAGTTACTAACCTACAATCGTTAGTGAAGAAAAAACCTAAAGACGTTAGTTTCACAAAGCAACCAAAGGTTGAATGCTGCCATGCCAATAGGCTTGTATCCTGAAGAAATCTAATTATTCCGTCAGTTAGATTATCAAAAACTATTTGACATGTATTTTTTCTTTTAATAATTAAACTAAAATTGACGAAGATACGACGCTTTTAAAATTCTCAATACGTCACGCAGTGCTATAATTTTTAGTGCGTTGTGACGTCACGAGTGACTCTCGAGTTTTGATGCGTTTTATCTTTGTCAATATTCATTGATTTACAAAAACAAAAAAATAAGTGTCCATTATTTTCCAATACTCTAACTGAGGGACTAAATAGATTTGCAATTTATTGATGGTGGGAACTAGCTTATTGTCATCATTCTCCACACAGCATGTCTCCTTCTTCCACGCTTCTCTTTTCATAATCTTCTCTTTCATCTCAACAGTCACTCCCTTTCTATCCATATCATCCTTTACACAGTCCACAAAAACGATTTTTTTACTCTTCTTCTACTCAAATTGCCATTCACATCCAATCTTGAAAAATTCCTCGCCTTACGAACAAGAGTTCTGAGAATTTAATAAAATAAAAGTCCGACTCCATTCCAAACGAAAACAAACATTAATATTTACTTACATTTCTCTGAAAACACTTGAGTGCTGAAGCTGCTCTCAGACGGAATTTACTTATTCAGGGAATTTTCTCCTCCAGTAAGCCTAGTATTATTTTCTCTTAAATTAATTTTTAATTAAACAACTCTATACCTGCGACTATTTACAGCGATCTAATAACGGTCATTTTCAATAACTTACTAGCAGGTTTCGGTAGGTTGCTCGTGGCTAAATAATAACAGCCACTAGGGTCGATGTTTAGGTTAAGCCGTGCTTGCTTAGGTTGTTCTGTGGATGGATGACCACCCTTACATACCGAGTTTCCTCCGTGCCTCGGAAAGTACGTTAAGCTCAACAGCTTAACGAAAAAGAAAGATTAAATTGAATTAAATGTAGCTGCTGTGCAGAAGTCTGACAACCAGACTTACCAAGGGGTATCGTATTACCCGATACTAACTGGGTTGTGGAGGATAGGCAGTCGCTCCATGTAAAATACTGGTATTCAGCTGCATCCGGTTAGACTGGAAGCCGACCCCAACATCCTTGGGAAAAGGCTAGGCAGATGATGAAGTTTCGGAAGGTTGCTTATCTCTATCTGTTTGACATTTTGCTTACGGACGGTTAGAAACAAAACGTCACAGAGATTATCTGTGACGTTTTGTTTTTCTATTTCTATGAATTTTGTTTGATTTTTCTATGAATCAAGTGACAGGTAGGTGACGCGGATAGAATATTTCAAGCTAACATTGTTTAAAGAAAAACCGATAGCTACGAGCGTAGGCATATTAACTAACAGTTATACGTAAGTAAGTTATAGAAAACGGCCGCTACAGCCGCGATTCGTCTTCTATTCCGCTTGTCGGCAAATATTTAGAAGTAAGATTTTCTTGATGCGCTATATTTTTCTCTTCTTATTTCTTTAAATTCTGTTTCAAGAGATTATGTCATGACATGCCTGCATTCCTATGAACTATTGCGCTACACCTCTTTTGACACATTATTTTTCATTCGGTTTTCTTTATTTCTTTCTTTTTGTGGAATTTGTGCGTTTGAAAATTTTCTTTACCGGAACATTCTCCCGGAGTTTCTTATATTTATTTTTGTGTCTTAATTAATTTCCTCAGAGTTTCTGTCGGTCCTGAGAATTTAAACCTACAAAATAAGAAATATCTATTACACCTTCAACCTACGCTAGGTAAATAAATCATAAACTTAGCGTACGCTATTATTAACACACGCACATCAAATAAAACAAGGCAATTAGGGGTCACCAAGCGTAGGTACGAACCCTTCTCACCTGCTCGTGACATGTACGGAATGATTAATTTGGGAACTTTCCGATGTTTGACATTTGTTTGGAAGCCATTATAACTGCGAAATAGATTTAAATTACTAGTTTTATATATTATTAGAAACATTAGATACTAGTTGTTAGCTTCACCAGAGTTATCTTAAAGGCATTCTAGCTTTAATATAGTTTTATATCCCCTTGTCGTCTTCATAGATGTACCAGAGGACTTACAGAATACAGATCTTGGAATGCTCGATTGCCGATCTTGGAACCCCTCAGGCAGATAACGGTTCAATTCTCATTGCTCTGTCGACCGCAAGATTTGCGTAGAAGATTAATCTACCTATCGAGGTACTACTGCAGGAAGTGAGGTCATGTCTGAGTTCTTACATGTTTTGGAGCTAATAGATAATTTAAAATACATCGTAGACGAAAATATTACCATACTCATTAGTTAGACGCTTCTATGTCATCGAATAACACACAGTAATTGACATTCAACCCCACATTACCGAAATATAGGGGTAGAATCAATAGAAGGGCTACGAAGTTGACACCGATTGAACTTCGTACCAAAAAATTGTGATTGACGAACAATTGAAACTACCATTCGTTATTCGGAGTCAAAAGGCGGAAATAATTCGGGACGGCTCGTTCGAGCTATACTGTTATTATAAACGGTGATAGCTGTATTGCATGCAGCGGGAATGTTGTGTGATTTTTATCAAGGGCTTAATGTATTGGGTTAAATAATTATGAAGTGGCGATTATCACCTACAACATTGTCAGTAACTAGATACACATAATCTATATCTATACATATAATAAATTAGTACGTGGCGTTTCTGTACATTGAAAATATTTAGAAAAAAATAGTAGGCGTATTTAAATCACTAACAGAACCCATTTCTACCATTTTTAGAATTTTGTCTGGATGTCAGTGTGTCTGTAAGGGGTCTTTTGTTACAGCATCACGTGTAAATTATAAAACCAATGTGGTTAGATTTAATTCACAAATATTGGGCTTAACTTGTTGTGGTTTTAGTTTTAAATTCATTGAAATCGGTGCTTTCTTTAAACGATATATGAATTTAAAGTGTTCAAGAAGAACTTCAGACGAAGTTGCAGCTAGTGTTACCTAATTTTCCTTTGTCCAATACCAATACGCACTCCATTGTCATCGAAGGTTCCATTCGCCCGGCCTTGTACCTTCTGCGTCTCTCTTCTGTTGCCTTATCCAATTTGTCAGTGTTCCTAGCAGACAGGACAGAGGTTGGTCCTTCTCCTTTCTGGTCCTGGCCTGGTCTCCACTGCAACTTTACGTGTATCATTTTAATTGCCTTTCTTTTTAGCTGCTGCCTACTGTGCTTTGAATGGTTGAAACATTTTATGTATAATCTCAACGGACGAAATCTCACCACCAATACGGTTCTTTTTCTTTGCGTGCTATTGAAGCGCTAAACTTTCTCTGCCTTGGTCCTTTTTTGTTTTATTCCAATTAGTCAAAAAAAGGTGGTCAAACATTATGTGATCCTTAACAGAGCCTGAGAATTTTAGTAAAACAAAGGATAACGTACTCTCTTTGTGCGGGCCAATTTCTTCTTCCTCTTCGTGTCGATGATTCGATAAGGGTGGTAAACAGATGTGGACATGGTCTGCACGGGATTTTATTTTAAATATGAGCAGATTTCGTTCAAGCCATTCTTCATGTTCTTTCTAATAATTTTAGTAACCTTCTGTACTTACAATTATTACAATAAACATTTAGCCACTAACCCTTTAGGATAAAAGCACATATTTGTGTGCAATGGCTTGAAAGTTGAAAGGGTGTGGAAGCGGCGCGTGTTATTTCACAGGGTGTATCGTTCGTGCGATGCGATTTATTTCGAGTGTCGGACAGTCGCAGTGTCTGCAAAACTGTTTGTTAATTCACAGTTTCACATTATGGGGTTCATTTTGATTCTATGTGTAGTGAATTGAGGTGGTGTTAGATATCATGAGAACTTCCCTTTCCGCTAATAAGTAGTAGAGGAAGTCCAAAGAAACGATGAATGGACTGTGTGAAGGTTGATATGGCTAGACCGACCCCAAATGAATTGGGATAAGTGCAGGACTATGATAATATGTGGTGTTGAAGTAGTATTTTTCAAAAACACGTTACAAATTAAATGAACAAACAAACAAAAAAAAAACAAATAATAAACACTGAAGATATCCCGTAAGTGACAATATGAGTTCAAAAACACGTTTTTGTTTACATTTTTGACAACTAAATCGGGAACGCAGAATACCTATACAGGATGGAGTCCGTGTGATGCGATTTATTTCGAGTGTCTAAAGTGCAACAATGTTTGCAAAGCTGTTTTTATTTCACAGTTCACACAAAGGTGTTTGATTCGATGTTTTGACCGTGTGTCCTGTGTCAAGTATTCATGTTTTGAAATATGATTATGTATGAAAGGAAAACTATGTTGATTGTTGATATATTGTTTACAAAAATTGTGATTAGAGAAAAATACTAGCTAAAATAGAACTTGACCCCAAACTCGGTCATGAAGTTTATTGGTTGGGTAAAGACACCCCACATAAATAAGACATGTTGGAAGAGCGCGTGTATAAGGGCAATACTCACAGATCGTACTTTGATTTAACTTTGCTAAGTTAACGTTTTATACGAAAAGGAACCTTATTATAATGCTAGTAAACATAACT
This sequence comes from Xestia rhomboidea, assembly GCA_963853795.1. Taxonomy (NCBI): domain Eukaryota; kingdom Metazoa; phylum Arthropoda; class Insecta; order Lepidoptera; family Noctuidae; genus Xestia; species Xestia rhomboidea. The sequence goes on along the minus strand of OY970767.1, from coordinate 14,182,791 downwards.
GGTATAGTAATTTGTATATTCCTATAGAGAGGCGATATAGGAGATGAACGATATAGGAGAGGCCGTGAGTTTCGAACGCCCGCGCCCGCGCGGACGAGCAACGCTCACCGTCACTCAAAACCTCAAATTCATAACGAAATGATTTCAAAGCTACAAAAAAAAATCTTAATACATTATTTTTTTTACAGTAAAACATTTTTTGTATTTTTAGTACAGTAAAACGGGGCTATTTGGGTTTTTGGGAGTATTTGGTACCATATTATGTATACTTACCAACATGTTAGTGTGTTTTTCCAGCAGGAATTACTCAGTAATTCCTATGGATTTTACCTGTCTTTACCAATATTCGTATATTGGCTCTAGGCTTCATAGTCGGCTGATTGTGCCCGACTGGCTGCGGTTGGTCGGGCTTCCTCTCCCATCCCAGAGCATGTCTTTCCTTACAAAACAGTGCCTCCTGGTGTATCCGGCTTGCTCCTGGCTGGGCGTGGTGCTCAATCATCAATCATCAGTAGCCAATCAAAGTTGCTAGAGTTTGTAAAATAACTTCTACCATACACCAACCGACAGTTATTTTTGTTCGAAATTCTGGGTCGTCCCAAATAGCCCCCAAAACCCAAAATAGCCCGTTTTACGGTACCTATCGGCTTTTGAAAGTGAAATAATTATGATACCGCAAAGTTTGCTTTTACCATATCTTAGATTATAAAACGTACAGCTACAAAGAAGTACTCTATTCAAATGATAAGAGCCTCATATTTGACTACGGAACCCTAATGATCGCATGCGTGGTTATCCGTGTGTAAACGTGAGATAACCGTCCAGCGGCACTCAACCTGAGGCGCCCTTTAATGTGTGTGCGACCTTCAGACCTTTTTATGAGAGATCCGAAACATAAAAGAGAGGTATGATTTATCCGTATTTTATTAAAGGGTATTGAGGTGAATAAATCGTTTCACAATAATAATATCACTATAAACTTAGAATAATATCCCGATAGTTTTGATTGTGTTTATTTCAATTTAGTAGATGTTTTTGTTTTCAGTAGCAAGGAGGTACTAAAATAGGCATGACGACAGTATCAAAAAATTGAAAATCTATTTAGTCCGTCAGTTAGAGTACCTATTGGAAATTAATGGACACGTATTTTTTGTTCTTGTAAATCAATGAATATTGACCAAAGATTAAACGCATCAAAACTCGGGAGGGGGGCTCGTGACGTCAGAACTAGCTAAAAATTATATCTAGACGTGACGTATTGAGAATTTTAAAAGCGTCATATCTTCGTAAATTTTGGTTTACATAACAAAAGAAAAAACACGGGTCAAATATTTTTTGATAATCTAACTGACGGACTAATTAGATTTTTCTTGTCGTCTCGCCTATTGTCATTTTGTCGCCATTACCATTGTCATAGCCATAGCCATTGGTCACCACAGCTGCTTTAAGCTGGCTTCAATTCCCAGGTGGGCAAAGTGTTTGAGGGTTCTTTCACGAGGATTTTATCTGTAGCGTCCTTTTTATTAACCTTTTAAATATAGGAGCACCTACATAAATGCAAGATATTACCGTATTTTATGATTCAAAGAAGAAACATTTGCGGTGCCAAAAAGGTTGAGCACCACTGAAACTAAAAAGTTGACTGGTGTCATGGTGTGCACCGTTTGGTCGCATCCGTTTTTACTTTTTTATTTAATTAAATAGGTTCTATTTATTTAAAAGATACTGCGGCCTGATATGGACACGTCTGCCTATTTATATGAATGGAATCTAATCCGGTCAGCTAATAGCGATCACATTGACGCGGTAATTGCGATTTTGTGTAAGCAATTACTTTAAGTAAGCTTCAGTTAATTCAATTACTTACTTGATATAAAGAAGACAGAAAACAGACGTTAATTGTCTTGCAGGGTTTTTTAAGCGATAAACATTGAACCTTGTTTTTATCACTAGCGAAGTAGCGACCCACCCGGCTTCGCTCGGGTGAAAAAAAACTCTTTCGAGTCGAACTGTCTTCAAGTGATGCTCCGTCATACATGTGTCAATATTTTTGTTTTGTTCGTAACGTATTCTTGTAAGCAAAATTGGAAAGCCATGGGGGAGGCCTTTGTCCAGCAGTGAGATAGAGCAGGCTGACATAAAAAAAACCTATTCTTAACCTTTTTTGACATTTTAGTTTGGAATGACTTCATAATTATTTTACACCAAAATGTCGAACCGAATTTCTCTTTCTTTTAATATACTCTGTGAATGCCAACCATCTCTGAATCGCCACACCCCCGCACCGACTAAAATTGCCTGTTGCTCTTTTTCTCAAACAAACTGGACAAAGTTTTAACGACCGAGAATTTTAAAAATTTAATCTTATTTCAGAAACAAATTAATAGGATTCCTGACGATTTTTCATTGGTTTTTAGTAACTACTAATTAAGTATGAACTAAATTACATAGTTAAAATAACGAATGACTCGCTAGGTAGGTACAGGCGGTAAGATCAATAAAAATCATAAAGTTATAAATACTCGATTTCCAATCCGTATTTTTTGTACAAGTTCTTAATTAGAATAAATTATAAGTTTTAAGACCACGGCGTAGGTTATAAAATCTTCATTTTATGCAAACTTATATTCGTAATTATGATACCGATACCGACGGAAGACGACCCATGAATACATAAATATATTTTTTTACAGATTTTCCTTAAGTTTATTTCAGGATAGGTAAAAAATAAACAGCAGTAGAATTTGAATATTTTATAATTATTGATGAATTCAATGGTAATTAATATACAGAATAAACGGGTTATCAATTATTAGATATTAATTATGTGAACGATTGGAATTTAAAAGTTTCATATTAATTTATAATCTGGTAGACCAGTAACGTGGCAATATGTTTATACTGAGTTATTTAGATATATTTAGCCTGTACTACACAATTTATTTACTATTTTCCTAGAACTACATATATTTATTCCATGAGATAAGCTGCCTTAAAATTGTGGCCTACAGTGGCTTTTTCCTTAAATGCAAAAATACTGTATATTTTTAACTATGAATTATTAATACCGGCTACCAAAGTTAGTATATTATGTAACCATCGATAACTATTTTGTTAAGAATAACACAGTTTTCGAAATCTATTCACCTAAGACTTCTTCTTCATTAACTCTAATTTATTTAAACATCTATTAACAAGGACATCCATTTATTCATATGCACTAACCTAAGCCAATCACTCCAACAGTCCAAAAAAATACTAAAATAATGGCCTCAAACATTTTCCACAACATACCGAAGTAAAGCACTGTGCAGTTTCGCCTCATTCCATTTGTTCAGTCTAGTTAACCGAGAGTCAGCGAAGTGTTTAATTAGTTAGTTCACGAACTTTCTGATCCCAGTAACTTTGTTTTCAGCTGAAAACATTCAGTTAAATTGTGACTGTGAGTGTATTCCTATATTTATATCGACGGTACGTTAAACGTTAACGTTTTTTTTTTTTTATTATTGAACAAATCAAACAGGACTTTCGCTGCCACCTAAGACATTTTCCACCGTCGCTGTATTTCCTATCTTTATCTTCACACTTATTTTTTAGTAGCCATGAATGGCCCACTGCTGGGCAAAGACCTCCCATATCTTCCCAGGTACTCTTTTTGAGCACCACCTTACCGTTACATACTAATACAAATAAAATACGTACGCATGTTACATACAGCAGATTATCATAATATGACCAAGGATTTAAGAATACAGCAGACATAAAACATACAATAACACTAATTTAAAGCATAGAATATTTTCAATATTTTTTCTAAACACCTAAAATAAAATCATCACTGCATGCACCACTGTGCAAGCTCACATAAAGGAGAATGGCTAAAAAGTATGGAAAAAGAGTTTTTCATAGGGGTATCACAAGATTCCTTGTTTAATGTTGCCAATCCAACGGCTTCTTATATGGAATCGAGTGATATGCGTCGTTGTCATCCTCCGATCATGTTGACGTCTTCCTCCTCTCCGATTTCGAGGATAGCCTTCTGGATCATGCGCTTCAGCCGCTTTCGAGAATCGTAGGAGCGGAGCGTTCGGAGCTCTGAGGCTACGAAGTCGCCAAATATCTGGGGACGAAGGGAATGGTTATGATCTAGGACGGTTCTGTGAATACTCACAGAACCGTCCTAGACCGACCAAAGTTCGCCATGATAATAATACTATTATCATGGCGAACTTTGGCAAAAATAAGACGATATATTATTCTTCTGGGTATACAAATACAATCATACCGAGCGGAAAATTGTCAAAAAGTGAGGTTTTCTTTTAATTCAGAAAATGATGTTTTATGACAACAAGAGCTATGTCGTCTTTTCAGATGGAAGAATTTCCCATCTGAAAAAATTACAAACTTACTAGGTACTTATTCAAATCGTGTGCTTGTATCAAGCTTGTGTCTAGTCCAGTCTAGATTCTTTGACGCATTATATAATAAAATAACCATCATCATCTTATAATAATTAAAGTTACGTAGTTCAGAAACTACTCGCACTTCAATAGTGCGAATATTTTCTATATATCTTGCAAACATCGGTAGCGAACTATACGGAACGTACGGAATTTATTCGATGGAATGGGCTCCGATTAATCAAATATTTATTTGAAATACTTATTCAAGATTCAGAGCTCCACTCAATAATATAATTAACTCGATCAAATTGATAATTCAGTTTGGTTTTCAGCATTTAGCACTATTCACGAGAGGTACACTTTATGGTGGATGCTCCAGGGTAGCCCGCGAAATTCAAATTTTCTTAAGTTTTTTGCAATTTGCAGGTCAGTGTAAAATATGATAAAAAAGATATATGATTAAAATATGATTCGCGACTGTAACACGTATGTAGTTAATAGAATTAGAATCATCAAAATCATCAATACAACCCTCCAAGCGCATAAAGGTGCAGGAGTGACTTTGACCTTGAAAAGTAATTCCTGCACCTTTATGAGCTTAGTTGTTAGGTGAAGCAACAACCTTCGCAGGGTAACCCTTGGTAGCAGCTGGATGAGAGTTGCCGAGAATCCTGCAGCGGACTGTTGTAGGCTGATGGATGATGCATTTTGTGAGCCATTTTCTACCGTAAACTTCATCTTACCTGACATTCATCAGCATTCTCTCCAGGCCTAATCCTTGGCGTAGGTTCTTCGGGCCACATGAGTGGATTGGCACTGGGTGGCAAAGGCATGGGGGCTGATGCTGCAACCCTGAGGGGCTTGTGCAGCCGTCTGCCTGGGCTATTGCTGGTGTTGTTACCGTTGACGTTGTTCAGGGCTAGGGCGTGCGCCCGCGCAGCTGCCCCAAACTCCTCTTCTTCATCGGCTTGGAATTCCGCAAGCTGAGTGAGAAAAATACCTAGTAAGACTTAGTTTCTCCAATAAAAGTGAACTCGATTAGCAGAACTAAACCGCGTTTAAGTGCTGTAAATATTTCATAGCAATGACAGCTCCTGAACGCAGTTTACACTGGTGCGTGACCAGCGTGACGTACTCCTACTGATCACGTTCTTGCCATAGCGTATCTACCGTTCAATATTTGTAGGGAACCATAACAAGGGAAGTCATACGTGCCTCAAAAACGTACCTTAAGTCATTTAGTTACGGTCTTAATTCGTTTGACTTGGCACGTCTATTCCTCGCAGTATGTTTTAATTAAATAGCCATGTGATTACGTTAACAGGTAGGCAATGTAATTTAGATCTTACAGACATGAAATTAAAGTTCAGTTTTAACTAAACAGTGGCGCTTCATAAAATTTAATTCCGTAAATGAAAACAATAATAAGCGGGTGCTTATGTAACATTAATAAGAAAATTACCTATCTTGCGATATTTGTTTTCAAATATAGAACCACGTGTCATTGCATATTTGTAAACAAATAAAACACCTACTTAGGTATTTAGTTTACCAAGTATTTTTCTTTCAAGCCTGGTACCTATGTAGGAGTTGTAGGACTACTAGGACGGTGCGATTTCTAACCAGACCAAAGAAATAACAAAGTTGTCTTTGCTAATTTCTGCATAATCTGTCCTCGTACGTCATTACACTGTGACATAAACTTCAAAATAAACATGCTAGATGCAATTACATTAACGATAGTTGATTGGAATTTTATTTAAAAATATGGAACTAACGTTTACAATATTCGAACATTCGACACAAATATTAGCAAGCAACACTTGATAACAGTCAAGCGATATAATTCTAAAACGCTGATATCAAAAACACAATAACGCAAAATTGTTTACAATTTTTATCTTTGTTTACAAAGATAAAAAATTATCGAGCGCGCAATAGTTCACAGTCACACGGCGCGGCGCAGCAGAACTAGGTACCTACTTACCTCTAAATTAAGTGCGTCTGTCTCCGGAGGATCGGTAGAGGGCGCTCGCATCAGGAACGAGAGTGCGTCAAAGTACTCCCACCCACTACGCACAACTTGGCGCCGCTTTATTTTGCGCAACTCATTGTTGAACTGTGTCCGCAAATTGTGTATCTTCCTGCTCATCTCCTCAGAATTTGTCCCAAACATTTCCGCCAGAAAATCCAACCTCGCCTGACGCGCCTCCCGGACCTTGTTCAAGGGATTCTTTGTGTCCCACAACTCCTTACACTCCCTCTCCATAGTGTCAATCAACTTCATCGTATTCTCTGAGTTCCAGTGCACTTTAAACTTGTCATACTTCATATCTCGTCTCGAATACTCCCTCTCACTCTCCGAGTCCACTTCTATTTTTGGAGAATACAATATATCGAACGAATTTGAATTTGAATCCATCATAAATGTCGAAATTGACGTTGTAACATCGAAAGCGCTCTAGCGAGACTGAGGGGCACGGCGGGCGAGAGCGGCGAGACCGGTGTCTGGCGGAACGGCATCGTCGCTTACGTAATAATAGCCGCGCGACGTTGCGAGCCGGAACGATAGCGCGTGCATTTGCGTTGAATAGCACTGACTTCAAGGCGTTAAAGAAGCTAAAGAGCTGAACCATTTATAACCATATTAGTGGCTATTAGCGCCAGATGTATTAACAAAGGAAGTTTTGTCGGGGTTTAGCCCCCATTGTTGAAACCGGGCTAAGCAGATACAAACCGCGCTCAAAAGTGAAAGCGCAGAACGTTAGTACGAAACGGAGATTTGCCTTCGGAAATGTGATATGTATCGAGCAATCACGCATGAATACAAAAGTACATAACCACCGATACCTATAGATGTTTATAAGACAGTCTTAGTTGGTTGGTCAACAATCTAGAGGACTCGTAATGAATATCGGGCGGGAAATAAAGAATTAACGAGGAACACGTGCTGTATGAAAGTCATCAAAGCCGATCGTAAATGTGTCCTGTTTATAGTATAAGCGACGTCTCGTCTGTTGATGCTCATCGTCACATCGACATCGGGGATAGACATAAACGAACATAATGCTTTTATGAATCAAACAAAGTAGACAACCCGCACTGTACCCAGCGTGGTGGATTGGAGCCCACCCTTTTTCTGAAAAAGATGCGGCCTGTGCCCAGTATTACGATAAATATTGGCTAGGAAGTTAGTACTTAGGTAACTTCTAGTATAAAATCCACAGTAAGTAAGTAAGTATAAACTTATTAAAACATAGGTTAGTTTGCACAAAATTAGTATAAATATCACACACAGAGATTTACAAGCCATAAATGTTTAAACTACACTGGCCTGCAAAAATAAGTAGGTATCACACTTTTAAAATTGCAATAACTTTTTAAGTAAGTACACAAGTTATACTTTCGAAACAAAAAGGACTCGAAAAATAGTTTAAATGTGTAAAAGTTTTTGTCTATAGTTTCAAAGAAAGCTGATAAAAATTGCTTTTTAACGTTTTCTTATTTTAAATCTCTAACTTCTATAGTTTAGGAAAAATTGAAATTTTAAAAGTGTAGTACTTATTTTTGCAGGTCAGTGTATGATCAGAATCTAAATACAATCTTTACAAAAACGCTTCTTATGCGTTAAATATCAAACGGAACTGCAATCAGATCAAATTAAATTGTAAGGTCAACATAACAACTATCCACGATAAAAATAAACAACTCCCACTACAGCAAAACAAATAACAACGAGCAACCTGAAAACAGTGGAACGAGAAAATTCCATTTTAATAGAAATAGCACTCACTTCGACTGTAAAGGCAGGCATTTCCCTTTGAGCTCGTTCACTATCTTTTCATTTCACATTGATATCCGTGTAAAATTCCAATACAGGATGTAACCGAGAACAGTCCCGGATATTCCCGGGAAAGCGGCAGCTGAATGGGAAGTATTGTGCAATTTAATAACAAATATCGGGACGGGACGGGAACTCGAATGGGATACGACGCGGCTAGGGCTGACAATATTTCATTTTGCAAGTAATTTATTATGAACACAATACTAAGCAACCTTTTTTTTTTTTTTTTTTTTTTTCGGATGGGAAATCATCAAATGACTTCTCCCGCTCTGGGCTGAGCAGGAGGGAGTGTCAGACTTTTACTGACTAAAACCCATCCATGTTCCTTCATCGCCCTTTGTGTTCCGGGGCCACGGTATCTCTTTCGAATAGTCCCGCAGCCCCGGAATAGTCCCGCAGCCCCGGAATAGTCCCGCAGCCCCGGATACTAAGCAACCTTAGTATTGTGAATAATTTGGTGAACGCACGGATACCAATCAAGCCATACAAAACCAGTTTATGCGGATTTTTCATTGTACGGGCAATCTATACAAAGCGAGGCCATTTTTATACTGGAAATGTAGGTATAGTTAGATGTGTCGCCGACAGCTAAAACTTACTTCTACAGCACACGTAGCATGACCACCGTAGAAACGGTTTTGTTGACAAAAATATCGACAAAATGGAACAGATTGTAGAAAGATTTCTATCGTCGTAAGCATAGCGATATTAAAAATTTAGAAAAGAAATTGGCTTTTCTTCAGTCAACAAAAGTCTATAACGTCAAGCACGTCGTCAAACTTTTTCTCTACTTTTGACACTTGGGAGTAGAAACATTTCTTCCCAACAAAATGTCACACGAGACCTAGACAAGATTCGTTTTATTATTCTTTGTTCTCTTGTTCGCCATGCTGTGTACGGAAAAGGTTTTATCAGATGCCTAATTCCCATTTTTACTAGGAGTAAGTGATACGATATCGAGATTCGTAGAATAACTACATCGCTAGCTACTTCCTTGTTGCTATGGTAATGATTTCTATGTCTTTGTCTTCGTAGAAATTAGAGTCTACGGCGGGTAAAATTTAAATTTTTTAACGTGATTCATATTACGATTCTGATAAAGAGGCCATTTTAGACCCCCGGGTCGCCCCATGCTCGGGCAAAGCATACAAGGCTAGGAAGGAAAGCATGTCTAGGTGTTTATAAAGAGCTTTTTCTATTCTTGCTAGAATAGAGATGGAATTGGTCATGCTACTCGTGCACTCGTCCAGCTAGACATTGATTTTCTACGTAAATGTACCAACATTTATGAGCAGCTAAAGATTCACAATAAAACACAAACAAACAATAAAACAGCACAACCACAATTCCACAATGACTCCCCCCTCCCCTTCTCCCTTCTCTCTTTTCTATTACAATAAAATTACTAATTTTATAGGGAGAACCTACAGAACACTACTTGCCTTATTAATTTTAGTAAGTACCTACCCAAGAATTTGCGTTACTGTTTTTTTGCATGTCTTTAATAAGAATGTAGCAACGGCACATCCGCACATCTAAAATTCCGACACAACATGCAAACGGGAGCATTATCTCGGGACAAAGGACAAATTAAATGGGACGCGTCGCGTTACAAGTGACCAGTTAAATGACAAATAAATACAGGACAGGACAAAAGGGTTACACGAGGGTAACCCTGTCATTACTTGGGTACCGGCGCAATAAATGAAATTATAATTCCCGAGTGTCAACTCGGGGATTAAAATTTTATGATTTTTACACCTTTATTTAATGTTATTATTGCTTTAAATAAACTTACTTCTAAAAGTGATTCAGGGAAATGACGTTTTTGAAACAGTTTTTTTTTAATGAGTAAACTATGACACCCGCGTCTTCTGATAAGGTAAATTATGCCACGGGTACGTTTTAAAAGTAGCATATTATGACACTCGTGCCTAATTTAGCTTCCCGTTAGCTAAATAATTTTTTGAATCGGATCAGCACCTACTTAGTTCCGATGTTTACGCAGGCACACATAAACTAACTAACTCTAAAACTTTATCGATCCTAATTCTTTCTTTATAATAAATTATTATTTAAATTAGAAAGTAAGTTTGTTCGTTTGTTACCTTTTTACGCCTAAACCACACAATCGATCATCCTGAAATTTTACATAGACGTTGTCAGGTGTACAGAAACGCACATAGAGTACTTTTTATCCCAAAAAAGTACTTTTCCCGAGGAAAACAACAATAACGTTCTTATGATAATAGATGGCGCCAGGTGTCTTTCGAATCATGATTGAATTATATTATTACAAGCAGAGTACAACCCGAATCGATTGTCAAATTCTAAATTAACGCGAGCAATGCTGCAGGCAAAAGCTAGTTTATATTATAAGCATACTTAGACAAAAAAAAATCTATCTTCTCGAAACTGAAACTGGAAAATTACTTTCACTTACTTAGTATTTTCCCCCTGTTTTTATACCGAGATTTCAGTACCTACAATTTCAGTTCAGAATGTGTTGCAGGGATTTATTGGGTAAAACGTACAAATGAAATGGGTCGTGTTAGAATTGGCCAATTAAATGACAAATAAAAAACATGAGCGGGACAGACACAAGCGACCCACGCTCCGGGTTCTGTAGAGTGGCCACGTGTCACAGAATTTGCGGGATATTTCGGAATGCATTTGGTATTTCGAATCGAAGTTGTTCATGATGTTTAATTATTCACATAATTTTCTCCCGATCTTGTGTTTCGTGTTATACATCCGGCATTCAGTTATAAAATGTTATTTCTATTTTACACTGAGGTAAATCACAATATAAGGTAACCTTTACGGTAGATATTTATCAGTTTCGATGTAAATAAATTAATGATGAAATTCGTGTTTCGGGAAACCGTTACTGACAAAATTGGCAATTTCCAGGAATATGGCGTAGTAGTCTGTCACTTATTTTGATTTTTCCAGGAAAATATCAAATCCGTATCGAGCTGTGTGATGTTTCGATTTTGACACACAGGAAGACCATGACTTGGGTACGATGAAGGATCATTTTAATCCCGGTATCTCTTACGTTACCGTGGGATAAAGTCTTGCCATTACGCGGGCGAAGCTATTTCTAGAACATACGAAGGCACCTGGTACATTTAGGAGGAAGTAAAATTCTTCAGTGTATAGAAGAATTGTAGATGATAATGATGAACAAGAATGATAAACGTGAGTAAACCAACTACTGGTGGGATTGGGCGAGCCATGTCTGTAGAATACATCAGGACTGATGGCTCAAATTCATTTTGCAATGGGTGCTGGAAGACGGGCGTCGCCGCCGAGGGAAGCCCAGAAAACGCTGGCGTGACGACTTAGAAGCATTTCTGACAGATTGGCTGAAGAAACTCGCACAAAGAGAAGAATGTAAGGCTATGGGGGAGGTTCTTGCCCAGCAGTGAGTCAATAATAGTCAAAAAAAAAAACGTAGTCAATTCAATTTATTCAGTCAAACAAATAAAATATCCAAAGAGTAAAACACAAATTCGACAAAACAAGAATATTAGATAACATAAATTCAAAATCAAAATAAACAATTAAAATAACAAAATAAGAAATTTAATTTATACATACTAATTTACACAAATAGGTACAACTTTAAGAACTCAAAATGTCCGTAATATCAAATCGCAACATTCTTTGGCAGTCGTATGAAACTAAATTATCACTGATCTGTTTTTTAGCAGGTCGGTGTCAAGTTGTATGTGGATTGGAATATGATTCGCGACCGTAACCCTCTAAGTTCATTGAATCTCATTTAATTACTTTTTCATGAAAAAGTCATTGAATGGGGTTAAATGAATTAAAATTGCCGGAAAATGACCTGCAAACAAAAACCTAAGAAAAATTTAACTTCGCGGGTTACTCTTTGCCCTTTAACATTTAATTTTCAATACTGTTTAATTCGATCAAAAGGGTAGTACTTATAATATCATGAATGCGGCCTCAAATATTTCAATCATGTCAATGGTTTCGATATAGACACAACCACAGACATTCGACTGTTTAATCAATTATTCCATTAACTTTATATCCGCAATCAACCATCCAATGGCCACCGGTATGCTACTGCGGACACGTCAATAACACACGCATTATTGTTGAGCTCGAAATAGTCTGCTCTGAATTAATAAATTAGGTTTTCGTGACTAGGTATTGTGTTTGATGATTGTATTATTTTGGAACTAGCGTTTTTTGACGTTTTGCAGGCAGTATGCCCGATGGCATTTCCCATTTTGTCGTTGAAGTTCTAACACCACGTAAGTCAAAAATAGCAGCTTTACAGGAATGGAAAACCTGCATAATTATACCTAGGTAATGGTACAATACCATTGTATAATTTGTGTTTGCTTCAAATTAGATACAGACGTTGCTTGTTCCTGATTGGTTGGTGCGTTTTCCGATTTACAAAACCGCCAAAAATTGTCTTGGTGTTAGAATTTTAACCACGAAATGGGAAATGCCAGAAAATTGGCTAACCTGGAAAATTACGTACTTACATACAAACTTTTATCCTTTACTTAACCCGTTTTGGGGATGAGTTTTTAAACATCTGCTTCGTAAAGAAACAAACTTCAAGCTGCATGCATGCTGCATTAGACCCAGTGGTTAAGGTCGCGAAGCACCAGGGTAGGCCGCGCATTCGAAATTTTCTTACGTTGGTTTGCAATTTATGGATCAGTGTCAGGTTGTATGTTGATAAAAATATGATTTGCGACCGTAACAAATATGGCTGGCTTTACAGTATTGTAAATTGCAAAAAACGTAAGAAAATGTAAGTTTCGCGGTCTACCCTGGCGTTGCCCTGACAGTGGAAAGCGTGATTAAATTACTTATAATTTGTTACACTTTGTGAAAAATAAAATTGAATTGAGACCAGCGTATCTGAATTGCAGCCAGCACAGAAACTGTGTTAAAAATTCAGGAGTTCATTCAATTCAACAAGCCATCATTTTACACTGTTTTTTTTTCCTCTACCTTACCACATTCTGACGTTTTCGACATTCAATTTATTTTTCAATACACTTCCTCGAAAACGGGTTCTTATCGCACTACGATTAGGTTCAACATGCCATGTATTTCACACACGTGGATTGTTTTCATTTTCCATCACCGCGTGCTGTGCTGCGTGCAGAAAGGAGCCAATTTTGCACGCGGCACAGCACGCGGGTGTTGGAAAATTGCCTCAGATAAAACTATACCTATACTTAGTACAAATTGGTGCAAAGCCTATAGTCAGCGGTGATTGTTTTTTTTCATTATTTTATTTGATTTCTTCAAAAGTGTATTGAAAAACGTCTTTTGATACACGTGGACATTTGTTATTGCATTCGAGGCGGAATTAACTCCTGAGCCGTAGGCGAGGGTGTTTTTGAGCCAAGAATTGCAATAACAAATGTCCACGTGTCCTTTCTCCACTTGTATCAAAATGTACTATTTCAATACACTTCCTCGAAAACGGGTTCTTATCGCACTACGATTAGGTTCAACATGCCGCGTATTTCACACACGTGGATCTGGTTCATTTTCCATCACCGCGTGCTGTGCCGCGTGCTGTGCCGCGTGCGGAAAGGAGCCAATTTCCCGTAAAACTATATCTATACTTAGTACAAATTGGTGAAATGCCTTATAGTCGGCGGTGATTGCTTTTTTTCATTATTTTATTTTATTTCTTCAAAAGTGTATTGAAAAACGTCGTCTGATACACGTGGACATTTGTTATTGCAGTTCTTGGCTCAAAAACACCCTCGCCTACGGCTCGGGAGTTAATTCCGCCTCGGGTGCAATAACAAACTTTCTCCACTTGTATCAAAATGTACTATTCTAGTTAACGAAATTTTTCGTGGTCATTATTTTAGTCGTTAGATATCCTAGGCTTTTAATGAAGTAGGAACATAATTATCCCATAAATTGTGTTCCATATCCTGGCGAGTTGTGCAATGTCACACGTCCGACATTCCCGTGACACGTGCAATGATTATGACGCGTGTTCTGTACTTATTGTAATCTGCACCGAGAACGTTATTTATTATTAATGATACGCCTATTGACGTCGTTCTATTTATATAGGTACTTACGTTTAGTTTTATTTTTGTAATTATATAGAGCTAAGGTTTTAGTAAGTATGTATGTAATGTAAATATGGTTTATAAATAAATTTCACATGTTTATTAATGATTCCATTATAAATTAACATATGTTTATGAGCAGCGGTGGCCCAGTGGTGGCGGCCCCGACTTACGAACAGTAAGTCGTGGGTTCAAACCCATGCAAGCGCATTACTTTGTATAATTTATTTCATCACCGCTGCTCTCAAAACGGTGAAGGAAAACAACGTGACTTGAGGAAATCGGCATGTCCTAGAAACAAAAAATTCGAAGACATGTGACATAGCCTCCATACCCCCATACTACCCCCCATACTTATGGACTAATGCTGTAACAAAATAATATTGTAATCCCAAATGATTTGAAAAGAGTAGGTAACCATGGAGTTTCTTGCCGGTCCTTCTCCATGGAAACGACCAACGCGAACCGTGCACCTTTTTCGACGTTTTATAAGTGCCCATCTAGGCCTATGTGAAATAAAATATTTTGATTTTGATAGCCAATCCGCACTGGGCCCGCGTGGTGGATTATATCCCATTCCCTCTCATAGACGCCTGTGTCCCAGCAGTGGGCCCATGAATAAGATGATTAGCCTTTTTTTTTTCTCGGATGGGAAATCATCAAATGACTCCTCCCGCTCTGGGCGGAGCAGGAGGGAGTATCAGACTTTTACTAACTAAAACCCATCCATGTTCCTTCATCGTCCTTTGTGTTCCGGGGCCACGGTATCTCTTTCGAATAGTCCCGCAGCCCCGGCAGGCTTCGGCCCTTGCGGACCCCTTCCCTATTGCTGACTCTCTTTGAGGCGCGCGTGGAACACGAACGCGCCGTCGACATGGCCTGCCATGTCGTCATGAGACGGACGGACGGCGAGCTAGCCCATAGTTCCCCGTCCACAGGCCCGCGCCTACGGTGGCCGGACGCCCGGGGCGTCTCCCGCGGCGGCCGGGACGTGTGGATCTCTTCCTGTCCCGTTCCGCCACCTCCTTCGCTAGCATGACTGCTTCGCAGAAGGAGGTGACGGCGTCCCATTCCGTCTCGCTCCGGACCATGGATTGGACCAAGACCGGGAGCGAGAGGTTGCCGCCGCCAATCGCCGCCGAGGACACGGCGGTGCTCAGCCCAAGCGGGGCACACCTCCACCGTGTGCTCCACCGTGTCCTCCGGTCGATCCTCACAATGGAAACACCCGGGCGTCTCCTCCCGCCCGATTCGGTGCAGGAACTTACCGAAACATCCGTGTCCGGTAAGAACCTGCGTCAGGCGGAAGGTGAGTACGCCGTGGCGTCTCTCCAGCCACTTCTCAAAGAGGGGACTTATCGCCATTATTGTGGCGTGTCCTGCACGGGATTGCGACAGTCGCTCTCTCCATGTTGCCATGAGATCCCGCTGGAAGTCCGTCCGCTGAGCGACAATTTGCCGCGGCAGCGGAGTTTCCCCCCGGCGTCGCGCCTCCGCGCACCACTCGTGTAGGCGCGCGAGGACTATCGCCTCCAGATCCCATGGCGGCAATCCGGCAAGGATGCTCGCCGCCTCGCGGGAGATCGTGCGGTACTCCCGGATCAAAGATGATTAGCCTGCTGTAGTTACATTGATTGTGTTATTCCCTCCTACCTGGCATCATCACGTCTAGCCAAGTGTCATGCCCACCTCCGTTTCAGCATAATCAGCGTATAGCAACTGCTTTATTATTGCGGATATGCGAATTGTGGTTTCTACGACATGACAGTTTCCTCACGCCGAGTAAAGCAGAACTGGCCTAGTGGTTTGGTCCCGACTGGTCTCAACCATACAATCGTCGTGAGTTCGAATCCTACCAGGTAAGTATTTTACAGTGTCAGTTACTACATTACGACTACTTTCAAAACGATAAAGGAAAATATTTATCAACAATGTGTAAATAAGGAAGAGAGTGGCTAAATAATAACAACCGCTAGGGTCGATTTTCAGCTGAAGCCGCTCTTTCCTAGGTTAGTCCGTGGATGAGTGTCCATGACCACCCATTACATGGGTACCGAGTTTCCTCCGTGCCTCGGCAAGCACGTTAAGCCGTCAGTGGCCCAAACGTCTGGCAACCATCTTACTAAAGGGAAACGTATAACCCAGCTAACTGTGTTTTGGAGTACAGTTAGGCAGTCGCTCCATGTAAAATACTGGCATTCAGCTGCATCCGATGAGACTGGTATAGATGACCTCAACATAGTTGGGAATAGGCCAGGCTAGGCGATTCATTTTTCGTTCGTCCCGCAGATGATGAATGTGAAACTATAAACAAATATTTTCCTTCAAAGGATCATTTAAAACCTGGCTTATCGTTTTATCCGCCTGGTGCGTGTCTGTGTGGTGTGTGTCTACACCATTAGGCATGTCGGTGTTCTCTATCGGCTCCTGTCTCTAAATTAACCACTACTGTTTATGACGCCCTAATATCGTAATCGTTAATGACGTCCACTTAACTCATTAACTCTGGATGTAAAATACGGTATTTTCATATTCATATCAGTGGATAACACTTCACTTTGATTGTTATGTATATTTATTAATAGAGACTTGGTAAATTCGAATGTTTGTAAGTTCGTTACCGTCTTTTGAGTAGAAAGAGCCTATGTGAGTTGGTGTATTAATCAGGCCCAAATACCAACACGATTATCGCATATACACGCAACTGTCACGAACATTTTGTTCGGCGAACCCGACCGCATGGTCGCACCGATAGATGGCGCTTTGCGTTTTTCCGAACACGCTGCATATCCGCCGAATATCTGTGAATTGAACTCTTGAAGCGTATTCATTTGAATGACCGATCACTCGTGATCGTCTCCTTAAAAAAACTATCGGTCACATGTAATAAAATAAAACTCTCATTTCGCATGACCATGAGTTCGCTGAACGAAATGAACACGACGCGACGGTCGAGTGTTTGCTGGATGATCGCTTTAGTTAGGCTCGCGTCCTAACTAAAGCGATCATCCCAGAAACAACCTCTCTCTATAGGCGAAAGAAAGTTCGTCCCAAGCACTTGATTTGATAATAAGATGGATAGGACATCCACTTGTTGCATGTCGTGTCACCATAATTTTTCCCGTCAAACGGACTTAAATAAGAAATGGTTGACTCAATGGTGTTTAGGAGTGATAATGGTTATGAGACAAACTGTAATACAATATCATTTATTATGGGAAGCTTACGCTATTTAAAATGAACTGGATTCCTGGACCCCTTCGATTATGATTATAGACTGGTCCCAAGTAACTCCACATTATAGAGAAAAGTATGGTGACCTTTAATTAGCCTGCAGGCAGTGGTGAAACCCAGGGTAGTAATAATCCGAGTTCTTATCTAAAACTCGTCTATAAACAATACCTAACTTATGATGACAATAACAACAGCTCCCTCAATTCAAACATGAAACGTGAACCCTGTACCAAAGAAAAACTTATCCAGGAAAGCAAAAACTTTTACGAAAACTCAAATAAATGTAAAAAAACGTTTACTGTGGGACACTTCAAAGTCCCACAAGTGTCGTATATTAATTAAAACTAGACGACGCGTCGCCTACCCCCGCCTGTCCCCCCCGGCTTCAGGGATGCCCTGCACCCCCCCGCTACCCTCGTGTGCACGAAGGATAGCGAGGGCGAGTGCCGGATTAATATCTAAATAATGAGGATGATGCCACGCCCTCACTATGGTAGCGATAGCAAGAAAACTACATTTATAAACTTCGAGTAGTTTCATTAATTAAATTCTTGAAATCTCTGATCGACGACCCACAACTACTAATTGGTCTCAAAATATGTTATTAGGTACAAAAGTTCCTTATTCAATGTAGGTGAGCAGACAGGAAGGATTTTTGAAAAATCATCCGGGATAAGGGTAAGACGGAGTTTAGAATTAAAGATTTTTTTTTAAAGTACTGTTTGTCAACGGGAATTCTCATTGGACACAAGGATCGCTTTCGATTAATTTGACTCAAAAATCAAATCGACCCATCTTTTTTTCCCCCTTAAAATGTAGACTTCTGATTTAGCTGGTAGGTAATTAAACCAAAAATAAACAGGATACCTATATAGGTACCCATAGACGAATTAGAGATCGGCGCAAAAACCCGCTGACAGCTTTTAAAGATAATGAAAAATTACTGACAGGCAAGTCAATCAGTGTGTAGAAAGAGATGGACCTATCCGTCCTGTTAGTTCCATCTCTTTCAGATAATGACGTACTATTAAACGCACTGCCAGGTACTACAAAGGTGTTGTTAGTACGTGGTAGGCTTTGGAGCCTGGAGGCTGGTACTCTCTTAAACTAATGTTAAACTTACAAAATCAGAAGTAAAATTAATAATTTTAAAATAAAAACTGCTAACCATGCTTTCTTCACGTATTTTCACAACACAACTAATTCAGCATGTTTGTCATGTTAGGTACTAGGTACAAATAGACATCAAGCTACCCGAAATGTCAAATTTTCTCAATTAACTTTAAACCTAATAGTTTAGCGATAAAGTTGAAAATCTACCAAAGGAATTTGGCAGATTGTAGAAGCTTGATGTCCGTTTACTTTAAATAATGTTCAAGTTATTATTTAACAGAAGAAAGACTCTCAATTTAAAAACAAAAACTACGAAGCTTTTCCATAATGCATTTTCAACACAATTAATTCACTGGCTACAAATAAATTTTCTCTTGTTTTGCAGACCATCCTGCACCATATCTCTCGAGACAGCTCTCGACATCGGGGGCGAACTCGAAGCGAAGCGACGCCGACGGCGGAAAAAATGTCGTTCCCTGTGATTTACCACCTGTCACCCTACCTACCCTGCATCCACTATCGCAGGATAATGTTCACGCTTCGATTGATGAGCCCTGATATTGGATAAGGTTAGCTGGTAGCTCGTTCTTTATTGATGGTAGCGAATTGGTGTTGATAGAGGACGGGTTTGGCGGTAGATTTATGCGAGGTTCTATAGCTCTTGGTTGGGTTATGTTTTTGACGTTGGGTTATGTTTTTAGGATAGTTAATGATTGTGTCCTGAATAGATATTCAAACACTATCTTTTCTTGGGAAGTCATCTATAGATATATCTATATATCATTTAGGTTGGGGTTTTGGTTTCCGCACTTGGTCCTTCCAGAGCCATGGTGGCCGTAACTCCAACCTGCAGCCCGCCTCCCTCCAGAATCAGATCAATCTTCCCGGTCTTCCTAGGACTTCCGCAAGACATTTTAATGTTCCAAGAGTTGGCTTGACTTATATATAAAATGATAATGATCACTCCCGCCATCATCTTTCCGTCATTGTTATGAGTTTCTTAATTAAGTACTGCTGAATGAGTGGAGATTTGGAAGAGACATTGGGTGGCCAAAGATTAAAGAAGAAGAATGAGTGGCTAGCGTGTTCCTTGAAAGATCCATTTCCATTGGCATCAATCATGAGTTATCTGTTAAGGCCAAAATACTTTACAAGTTTTATTTTACGCAAAGTGTTTTATGAGCCCGTTACCCTCGTGGCATCAGGGAGATTTATAATTTATCGAACGCTTCTCAGCTCTATATTTTCAAATCCAACAAGTTATAAAGATGAAGAAAATAAACAGTATTAGGGTTATAAATCTGACCCCCACAACCCATTTAGTACTACGCAACACGATAACGGAGGATAGATTGTAGGTCTGTAATAGAACTTTAAATCATGGTGGAATATTCCAGTAAATTAACAATCAGTCCTATATTATCACTTCTCTGCTTGCTATATTTATTATTGCGTTGTTTAGGCCCTAGGCGTTAGCGCAGTTTAATCTCTAAACCTGATATGATAGGTTATCAATGGCACCACTTTATCCAGTAACTACGCAGATATGCAGCCTGGGAAAATCTTAATTAATGCTATGCGATGTGCAGTTGGTGGCAAATTCCTTAGTTTATAAATAGATAAATATTCTAATACACATGAGTTTAAGCCAAGTTTCTGAGTAGTAGTATAGTCCGCTTCAGTCTGTACCTACTTTGTTCTTTATAAACTTCAAATGTAGAGCGGGCGCATGTTCTTATGATTTTCGTGTGTGATCTCCATCTCGGGCCTCCGATTTGGAGTAATTGCTGAAACATTAAGAACCATTGGGTTTTAGTCGATTCAAGCCCAACATAACTCTTCGTTCACGAAGGGTATCCATGAGGATTTCGCCCAAAGAAAAAAGGAATTTTTCAATGGTGATCAAAGTTTTTCGGCAACTGTTCGGAAACACAATGTGTTATGATTTCAAGCTAAAGCACTACCAATTTGTATAATCTACACTAATATTATAAAGAGGAAAGATTTGTATTTTTGTGTGTTGTTTGTGTTTTTATGTTTGTAATGAATAAACTCAAAAACGACTGCGCCGATTTCAAAAATTCTTTCACCATTAGAAAGCCACGTCTTTACTGAGTAACATAGGTTATATTTTATCTCCGTACTCCCACGGGAACGAGAACTACGGGGGTGAAACCGCGTGACGTCCGCTAGTACTTAAATAAACTCTGGTTAATTAGGTACTACTACAAAAATAGGGAAAGGAAGCCACTCAATTTAATATTAATCTTGCGATGACTGGATTAAAAGAATCCATTCAGGTTTCATTTATCTCTTGCTCTTTTTTTGCTACTTTGAAATGAAGTCCAAACATTACAGCTGTATAATAGCATTAGCCGATTATGGTAGTCATGAAAATAAGCTTACGGCTGTTTTGAAATACGCCCGTTACGGTTGTCTTCAATTGGACAGCAATGCTTTCATTATCTGTTATATGAAAGAGCTTTGCAAAATCTTTAGTCTCAGTTTGCCCCAACTCCAATACTGCTCTTTACGCTGTAATTTCACCTGTAGGTAGGTACTTTAAACTTTACTTCTGGGCGAAGTTCTAAAGAAGAATGAAAACGTTTCTTTTAGATGCTCTTCTTCATGCTACACAATTATCCTATACATAATAAGTAAGTATATCCTATACATAAGTTTTCTGAAGTTAAAAATCCTACGTTCACTGTATCTACATAATATAGATATCTAATGGCGTTGTTGATCTGTTAGTTAACAGTTAAGTAACTTCTCTGACATAAAGTAATTCTCAAACTGCTCTCTCTCCATTCTAGATTATTTTGAAACTGGCCAGGCTAAAGAAGTATTGTGAATGAAACTTTGTTTTTTGGAATCCTTGTTACCTACTTAGACCTCCATTTTGTTGTAAATAAACAATTTATTCTATTCCATCCTATTCATTCATACCATAGTCTTGTGGAAGCTTCTTCTTCGTCGTGTCGATGATTTCTCTTTTTTAAAAATTAAATTAGTTTCGATCAGAACTCTGCCACGTCGACGGCGTCTCGGACTGGTCCCTGTTAAAGGAAGCTATATGGAAGACATCGATTTTATTGAACTTTTCTTTCTTTCATCAAATTACCTGTCTTCTTTTTTGTATTTTCCATAAATTCCTTACTTTTTTTGTTTATACCAAAAGGAAATAATTAGCATAGCCATCACTTCGTTCAATTGAATGTTCAAACGAAGTGAATTGGAAAACGTTTCGGTACAAACATAGATGGCGCTAGTTACACCATCGTGACGCTTAAGGAAAACTCCAAGGTGAGTCCTTGTTGTCGCTTATTCTTTATTTTTCTACTTCGCATTAAGTGTTATGTGTATTCTTAGAACATTAGTTTTAATTTATGTGAATAATTTATTCTGCAGTGTTGAGATTGTTGAGTGTTGTTCAATTTTTTCATGCTAGAATGTTCGAGACCCATTGCTATAAGATATCAGATCTGGGCTATCCCAAACTTTCAACAACCCATAATCTGATCATCCCATATCACAAATAATTTAATTATTTATGAGCACCATCAACGAAATTCTTTCCCTAAAATGCCAAGTCCGAACCGCATACCTGTCGATCCTTGCCCGAAGTCGCAAAAAACACGAGCAATCTCGAAACACATTTTAATAGCCGTTATTTAGCCGACCGGTGACGGCACAAAGGCGGTTATTTATCGCACGCCCTCTCTCATTGCTTCGCCGAAGCACGCTTCAAAAACAACCTACATGCTCACAAATTATTCGAAAACTAACCTTATTGCCACGTGTTACAGTTACATTTTAATTAGCATTCGAAACGAATACGACGTTCGAATTCAAACACGCGAGACTAGTAATCATTCGATGTCCGATTCCAGTTTGTCTTATCGGTTTTGTTTCTGCATTCAATTAGCAACCTTAACGAGTTGTGCACAGGGTTCAATGTGAGGTTGTGTTTTCTACAGGAATAATATTCATGTTTCGTCTGGAAGTCCGATAATGAATCGGCGTCGGCGACGAACAAGTTCGGTCGATTCGCACCGTTTTCATGTACAGGTGTATTTCAAGACTCCGGCGAGAATTATAATTCGTGCCGCAATTAGAGTTTGAGAAGTTTAATTTGTTTTCTGTCTTATTAGTATGATTGATCACTTATTTGTTTGGAAATAACGTGCCAAAGATGACGTTAGAAGATATCATGCTGTTTAATTTGAACGAAAGGTGTTATTATGGGTCATCTCAATTAATAACAACATGCTCTCTATTATACAAATTATCATGTGAACACAAAAACAACTGTTTATTACGTGGTGCATGTTGTATTTATTACGTGCAATTTGAAATTGGGCTTGTCATTTAGTGTTCTTTAATAGCCCACATTTCTATCTTTATTTCCCTTTATTCATTGTTAAAAAAGGATTGACATATTTAGCCATCTCGACTTTACAACGTTTTAGGCATAAATTCCTGCTACGCTGATGTCGGTCGCGTACGGTCGGTCGCGGACGTCAGCGAGAAAAACAGTCGCAAATACGCGCCGCTGACGTCACCGTCGCAGTATGGCGCTGTATCCTTAGATCGTACGCGCGATCAACGTACGCGACCGAAATCAGCGTAGTAGGAATTCAGACCTTACAGATAGGCCTATCCTGTCCAGATGACACTTCCCTTTGTAATCTTCTGTGTATCCTAATAGGCGAGGCGACAAAAAAATCTAATTAGTCCGTCACTTAGATTATCAAAAAATATATGACCCGTGTTTTTTCTTTTGTTACGTAAACCAAAATTGACGAAGATACGACGCTTTTAAAATTCTCAATACGTCACGTCACGGTATAATTTTTAGCTAGTTCTGACGTCACGAGCCCCCACTCCTGAGTTTTGATGCGTTTTATCTTTGTCAATATTCATTGATTTACAAAAACAAGAAATAGGTGTCCATTAATTTCCAATACTC
Source organism: Xestia rhomboidea (assembly GCA_963853795.1). Lineage (NCBI taxonomy): Eukaryota > Metazoa > Arthropoda > Insecta > Lepidoptera > Noctuidae > Xestia > Xestia rhomboidea. Next base: position 14,159,124 of record OY970767.1, on the reverse strand, counting down.
TAACTGACGGACTAAATAGATTTGCAATTTTTTGATACTGTCGTCATGCCTATTACATTAAATTTTCATCTCTATGTCCCCTGCTAAGCTGATGTGCTTCCTACAACCGTGCAGACCCATCCCTTCTCAAACCACCACGTAGAAGGACAAATTCATGACTTACTGGTGCGCCACCTACAACTGCACCAATATAAATTCTTGACCGATTGAATCGATATTTAGAAAAAAAAACTCCGATACAATACATAGCTTCGTATTTCATTTCATTCATGTCTGCAAAGGTAACGGTAACCAGATCAAAAACTACATCAAAGAAGAAGAGTAGATTCTCGGAAAAACAAATCCTTATAGAATAAGAAACTACAAAATCCGATAGCATTATCGGATTATCCGACCTTTTCTGCTTCACACGAGTCAAACAACCGTAACCCGTAAATAAACTAAACCGTAAACACATCACACGAATCTATCCCGTTGCATTTTTCACATCTCTAAACGAAATAAATCCCCTCAAAGGCAGAAACCGCAAAATAAAGCAAAACACACGAGGTGCTAACATTATTTATTCACTACAAAGAGAAATCAGGGGCGGAAACCGTGAAATTGAAAGAAAGCCGCGTGTAAAAAAAAAACAAATAAAGTACTGGTGCTGTAAAATGTTGGGGAAGACATGACATGAAATGAGAGGGAGTGAAGAGAATCTCGAAATAACAGCGAATGTTAAAGAAAACAAGTACTTAATTGAGTTACGTTTTAACTTGTGGGCTACTTGAATCCAAAGTGGGTATCAAAATTTTTCTTTCGCCTGTTTTTCTGGCTTGTTGCCAGGTAAGCTATTTTAAATGAACTCTTCGTGTCTTCATTGACTAGTGAAGCGGTTGCTTCGTTCATGAAAACCGAGAAGTTGTTAAAGAAGTGTTGTGTTGTTATTACTTATTTTGTTTAAAATGTCATTTCGCGCACTCGCAGCGGACAGACGTGCTCATTAGCAATATTTAATTAATACTTTAATAATATTGACCTCCTTTCGTGCAGGTATTACTATCGTAATGCATAAAGTAATCTTGCTTAGTTTATAGTTCTAGTGAATAATGGACACGAATTAGTGAAGTTGAATAAAACTAACAAAATGGAAAACAGCCCCTGTAATTCAAAGAGGCCAGTGCAACCCTCCAGCTCGCCGTCGCAGTCGGCCACGGCCGTTATCATTGCTTCAGCGCCCGAAATCCAAGGATGGATGTCCCAGATCCAGCAGTACCTGGATGAAGTTTGCTCTATTGCCATGGATGGGAAACTGAACACCGAGCAGAAGATGAAGATTTCAAACCTTTGCCGTAAAGTCGAATCTGGTACGTCACAAATGGCAGTGCTATACCAATCGCTAAAACAAAAAGCTATTCACGCGGATAACACGATTGATGTCCTTAAACAACAGCGCGACCTTACAGAACATATCTCGGAGCTCAAACAGACAATACGGGATTCTAGTTCGGCGGGAAATGCTTCTTTTGCCGATATGGTGAAAAAGGGATCAAACCATTTCGTTCGACCCAATAACGTAAGTTCTGTCGCCATCTATCCAAATGATAAGTTGAAAACCAGTGACGAAACCAAAGACCTGGTGCAAAAAATCATACGGCCCGAGCAAATGAAGCTGCAAGTACGTGGTGTCCGAAAAACGAAAAATGGTGGCGTAATAATAAGTACCGAGACGAAACACGACGCCGATAAGTTGAAGAACGCAGTCCAGCTCTCTACATCTGGACTTACCGCCGACGAACACAACAAGCGCAAACCTCGGATCGTGGTTGTAGGAGTGCCGACTTCCTTGGCTGAAAATGAGGTCTTCAAGTGCATTTTCGAGCAAAATATAGCCGACAAGTTACCAGCGATGTCCCTAGAAACCTTTTTGACCTTGGTAAAATTAAGCCACAAATCTGGAAAGAGAGAGGCTGCAACCTGTAACTTCGTTATTGAAGTTGCGGCCAACATACGAAAAATGTTAATACCTCAATCTAGGATTTTTATAAATTGGACATCATGTCCTGTCAGGGACTTCACGTTAGTTACGAGGTGCTATAAATGCCAGCAGTATGGCCATGCAGCCAAATCTTGCAGAGAACTAGTTTCTACATGTGGTCACTGCGGTGACGCAGGTCATATGATGTCCGAATGTGCGAAGAAAACTGACATTCCGAGATGCGCGACTTGCTCCCGCTTTAAAAAGCCCTGTGACCACAAAACGGGAGACGCTGAATGCCCTGCTAGAAAAATAGCGGAACACCGATATATTAACTCCGTCGATTATGAGGGCACCTAGTGCGTCATACTCCAAGCCAGACATCGGTTGATCTTTCGCTGTCTAAGCAAATTGTCGCCCGCAACAAAAATACCTTGACAGTGTCTTTTTGCAATGTTTACTTGTTTAATACTGCTGACAATCATATTAGTATTAGCAAATAAGTGCTACAAACTGTTTTCCTTAGATACACATGTGTGACCTTAATTATTATTTTTTGTTAGTATCTTTTAGTAGCGTTTAAGTACATTAGGTATATAATATATAAACTAATATTTTACTTACTTTCACTATTATGTTTTATATTGTTAAGAAATCCATTGTCCCAATAGTATTTAGTAGAAACATGCCGCCTGTGATACAGGTTTAACCTAGTACAGGCATCGAACTCTGTTATACCAACATTATTTTTAAGATTTAACTTGTAATTTTCGTACGAATTTTAAATTTGAATAAATATATTATTATTATTATTATTATTATTAAATTGAGAATGTACTTATAGTTGTAACATAGTTGATGTAACGAATATGCGTAGTAGGCACTGTCGATTACCACTATACTTGTTGTATAGTGGTCATCGTCAGTGCCAAGATATAGCATTCGGCTGAACTGAAGCCTATCTTGGCGGACTGCCCAGAAATATCGGAGCTTACTCGTTAAGTAGGCTCTTTTATTACATCCCATTCCTTTATCGTAAATGTATATTACTATAAAAGCCCGAATATTGATATATTCTTAGGATTTACTACAAGTATGAACAAACAAACGTCAGAATTTATGTAAAAAAGACGATTTTTGGGTTTGAGTTTTTCACATGAAATATTCTAATCCGATCGATACTCAATCGCACGACTCTTAACTCGATTCTCGGCAACTGTCATCCAGTTGCTACCAGCCACCCTGCGAAGATCGTCGCTCCACCGAGCCCGAGGGCGTCCCACCTTACGCTTGCCGATTCGCGGTCTCCACTCAAGAACACGTCCACCTCAACGGTCATCGTTTCTACTACTAATATTGCCAGGTTGCCTATTGCTACGTTTTACAATTGAAGTACTCGTCAATCCTCCATTATAATAGAAGATCCAGCAAAACCAAGAGATGGTTTTCTGGAGAATCGTAGGATGGTGCCGTCATTCGTTGTTTTACATAATCCGTGAAAACATATAACGGATGTAAAATCTAACTAAAACAGATCGAAAATCACTGCAAACAAAATTGTTTTCACAAAAATGTCAAGTAGTTTTGTCGAACAACACAATTCCACTGTTGTCTCCCGCAATCTCCACAGAAAGGTTTTCCCAAGAGAGTTATCTTTTTGTTCATCCCAGACACCGCGATCCCATATGCAAACATTTGGAAATTTTATTTATATTTGGAAATAAAACTGATTTCGGCGCTGAGTGGAATATAAAGTAGACGATATAGTGTTTATGGTCTATTTTATGTAAAATTATAAAGAAAGAAGGAAACACTTCAAGAGACCCAAATGCTCTTTTTTCCTCCCAAATTTCAGGAAAAAGATAACGAGCAAAAGACACTGGTGACTGAAAAATTGGGTGGATATTGGTTATCGTGGTGATGCAGAGGAATGAGGAAAACAATCGGACTAAGAAAAGTTTAGAATATGAATGTGGATATAAATGTAGAGGAAGATCAAAAAATCGATGAATAGACTGTGTGAAAGATAGAACAGGCTAGAAAGGAGGTGACTACTGAGATTTCTTCGATATTCGAGTTCATTATAGAAAGTATGAAAAAAGAAAAAATGCCTCGCCCACCACAAAGGATAAAAGGCAGAAGCAAACATTCAAATAAACTTCGTACTACATAAACCGATGTGAAAATTTAAAAGAATGCAGACGAGTTTCTAAACAAGACAGACGCCTGGAAAAATGTAAATAAATGCAAGATAAAGCGAGCTTTCAGACATGATCTAACAAGTTGCCATGACGTATCCTGAGAATTCGAGCAAATAGAGGTTTGGATCCGGTTACATTTGCATGAACAACACGATAAAAGCAATCCTATAGATTGATGTTAAAGGCTCGGGAGTGCATTTGTGGTATTTATTGAATCTATCGATATTGAAGGGGTCATAGATACATTTATAACTAAGTTATATTTGAGCATTGTATTTATAGCTAGCCAAATGTATGTTTAAATTCTCGAAAAGTGGAGAGATTTGGAAGAGACCTACACTCAGCATTGGGTGGCCACAGGTTGAAGAAGAGAGAAGAGAGAGAGAGACAGAGAAATGTTTTTTTGAAGTCCATTGTTTCTATATTTTTATTAACACGCTTATTTAGCTTCACGTGACTTACAATGTAATCAAATCTTGAAAGTCAATTTTGACTTTCAAGTTTCCTAATTCAAGACCTAATTCCAATAAACTTCTTCTATTGAAACTTTACATGTATAATTGTAGTTCGGATGACAATACTATATCTCTCTCTCTCTATCTTGGAGCTGATTTGATGATGCCTTAAGGAGGGTGGGTAGTGGAACTCTTCTGTAACTACTAGTTAACCGGTCTAGTTTGGGATTGTTTGTCTGGTATCAGTGCTAGCCCAGGTGAGACATGTGCGGCGAATATAATGATGAAAGCCGAGCGAATCCACTGCGAGGAACACGGGATCGCTGGAAATGACAACGCTTGACAACTGACAGCTGAGTAGGTTTTTCGGCTGATATGTTGTCAGTTGTGATGATGATAAAAACTCATAGCCCATGATCTGTCCACGAAGTAGACACAATAGTTAAACAATGGCGTCTCGACCAAATTGGTCATTTGACAGATCATGATTTATGTAAGTAGAAAGTTTGAATAAAGCTTTTTAGTTTCTTTTTTTACCCGACTGCGCCAGAAGCAGGGTTATGTTTTTCGAGAGTATGTATCTATAATAGTTAGGCAAGCTCTGTGGCCTGAACGGCTCGATGGATTTTAGCTTGAGAGATGTCGTTAGATTCGTATTTACTGTGGGAGTGACGCTGGGTATATAAAATTACAAAAAAAAACAAACTGGCGGATTTTTGTCGCCAAATCCTACTGTGAGAGTGACACTGGGTATATCAAAACAAAAAATAAAAAAACAAAATGGCGGATATGGCGTCAAATTCAAATGTTTGGCAACATACACAAAAGGGCTCATTATGAGGATTTTAAAATGGTACTTATCTCCAAGTAACTAAAAAGTGTAAAATAATAAAAAAAAATTAAAAAATCCGTCTGCGTAAAAAAAACTAAATACTTTAAATAAAAACTGAAAATAACAAAACAAGTTCACGAGGCAGGACATTATTGACTGCAACAGTCGGGACCCATTAAATAATCTAGACTAAAATCATTACATCCAATATACCCATATTGGATGTAATGATTTTAGTCCCGACTGTACCTTTCAGATATCTTATTAATTTTATAAACCAGAGCTAAGTTACGAAGCTCTGTCGAAACCCTCGCATTAGTGGGCTTAATTAATTCAACGATTGTGGTAAAGCAAAACGTACTTACCTACCTAACGGAAACCAATAAATTAGACTTCTCTATCTCCCCATAACCATTTAATACGACTTAAACTAAATTGCTCATTAATTTATTGGTTAAGCAGATAAGATAGGATACATTAAATCACCTTTACACAAATTGCCCGCGCGCTTATTCATTGAATTACTAATACCAGTACAAAATTACGTCTATTAATCTTAGGTAGGTAGTACATCAAATGCTTCATAAATCATTGAGGTCACCCATTCTCCAATAGGGTAAGCAGAAACTAAAACAAGCTACAATCCTTTCATCATTCATACAGCTCAAACTCGTATCGACGATGTTTAAAAATAGAACGTTGAGAGCTCATCAGTAGTCTGCGCGCGCGCCGGCGCGAACCTTCGGGGGAACAATAACTAGCTGTTCGGCCGCCGGTGTCGAAACACGAGGTCGCACGAAGGTGAGCCGAGTGCTAACACCACGATCACGACATACGCTCACATAGACAGATGCATATATTTATAACAACCAGAGTTCTGGACCCCTGAAACTGACCCACCCTCCTCTTATTCATCCCACTTTTTCTTCGCTAGCGGGGGACGCTATAGGTCAAGTGACACTGGCTGCCCAAGTCTATGTGTGTGGTATTTACGTGTAGCCCCGTCTGTGTATGTAATATTGTAACGTCACTCACACAAACAAAGCCTCGGCACGCAAAAGCAAAACATGCTGTCGAAAATTTAATGTATGGTCAGCAAACAGAGTTGTTCATTTGATTTTCTTTAAAATACGTTTCATTTACTTAATCGTTTTACCTCCGCTTAGACCAAATTGGTTCGATGAGAGAAATATTGTGAAAATGTTGTTGCAGTAGCTCTGAAGCATAGAACAAGTATCTTGAGAAAATCTGCAGCTGAAGCAAAATAAACCAATTTCTGGAAAAGGAATATTGTACACTTAGAGTACTTACGGGATGATAACAAAGCAACAAAGAAAAAATCACGGATATCATCCCGTAAGTACTTTAAGTGTAGTGAAAAACCGTGAAAGTCTAAAACAGAAATATTGTAGTCTTTAATCATTAAACATCAATTTTGCACTATCATAAAACCCAAATGAACCACTAGATTACACTGTCTGTAAAAAAATACCTCTAAAGAATTGTGGGAACTACTATACTGATAATTCTTCTTCGTCTGGACTATTATGAATCTTACATTTTGTTAGCCCATTACTTCCACATAGCTGGTGATGGTAAGGATCCGCCGAGAAGCGATGCACCTGAAAATATTGCGAATCACTAGTAAGTATCATCAGTACGCTAGTAGCTTCACTAAATCGCTCTGACTGTAGTCTAATAGAGGTAGATAGCAGGAGGGTGGGAGATAGTTTAAGATGCAGTTCTACATTCTTGAAAACACTTCTGAACCGTTTCATGGGGTGTTCTCACTTTACTAAATTGAGGAAACATAGTAGGTAAGTACTACATTAGCCCATTTTAATTTGAAGTCATTTCAGTGACTTCCAAATAGAATAAGAAGATTTGTTACTTATATGTAGAATATCAACTTTAATTCAGGATTTACATTATTTACAATTTACAAATCTATTAAAATAAACGAAACTAACTCACTTAAACTAAAAACTTAAAAAACGTTGTATGGCAACCCTAAGCCTTTGGCCAAGGTAAAAGCCAGCCCTAGGGTCACGGGAAGTGTCAACTAAGCGTTGAGAAATTTCCTTGAAAAGGCTGGGAGCCGCTCTGTCATAATTATATCAAAGACTTGTTTAAATGGCCTGCAGATTTTCACATATTACCTTAATAGTTATGAAAATAACTTCTCTTGTTTTAGTTTCATCTTCCACCATGTGCAGAGATCATACCATGTGCCATATCCGGAGAAAATAGCACCATGCTTAACTGCAAATTTATATGCTAGTGCGAAGGTTTCAGCTTCTATCAGCTATCGATCTCAATTTGCCGCATTTATCATCCCAGGCACCAAAAACCGTTACCCCATGCGAATGAAGCGAAAAAATCAACCAGACCCAATTACTGGTGTCCGACCGAAGGTCGATTTTTGGCCGAAACCTCAGATTTAGCCCAAGGTGGTATAGTTAGCCTTTAAACCGAAGTTTCGGTCGGAAACTATCAATTAGTATACAACAATTTGAATAGAAATTAAGAAATAATTCCCAAAGAATAATTACGAAACCTAACGTCATACACAATATAATATCCAAAACTTGTATGCTATCCGTCCTCCCCGAGCGAGCTCAATAGGGCGTCATTTGCATTGGTAATGTGACCGCTTGCGTATTGGTAAACAGAGTGATTTACCGCGCCTTGCCGCGACTAGCGACAGCCGCGCCGCCGAGCCGCGCGCTCTGTCATAACACTCTTGGCGATCAATCATGTTTGTGTGGTCTGGAGCTTTTCATATAATGTAAGTAGGTACTTTGGTAGGAAAAGGTTTGTATACCTTACTTTTTGTACAAGTACTCTTATCTAGACACTTATTAAATAACACATATAGCTGTCAACTGCCTCAACCAATGTATTTTGTGATTTTAACGAAGAATAAATAAAACAATGTTTTTCGAAATATTTTTACTCTTAAAATAATGAAAATAAAACAATTTAAATTGAGAAAATATTTTCTGTCTAGTCATTACTACACACTCATGTTAATTATTTAATACTGTTGTTGTACATTTGAATTGATAATAAGGCCTCATTCGTATTGGTAAACAGAGTGATTTACCGCGCCTTGCCGCGACTTCCAACAGCCACGCCGCCGCGCGCTCTAGGCTGTCATAATACTCTCATCGATCCATCGTCGTTGGGTGGTCTATGTCTGTCATATAATGTTTTTAGGTACTTTGGTAGATTTTAGTTGAGTTTTATTGAGCAGGACGAGGACTGTAGATCAAACACATACATCAATTACACATAAACCTATCATACAAATCACCAACTAACATCATCATCATCATCATCATCATCATCATCCTATTAATGTTCCCACTGCTGGGACACAGGCCTCCTCTCTATAAGAGGGAATGAGCTATAATCCACCATGCGGGCCTAGTGCGGATGGGTAGATCACATGTCTTCGAATTTTTGGTTCTAGGACATGTCGGGTTTCCTCACGATGTTTTCCTTCACCATTTTGAGAGCAGCGGTGATGAAATAAATTACACAAAGTAATGCGCCTGCCTGGGTTCGAATCCACGACTTACTGTTCGTAAGTCGGGGCCGCTACAACTGGGCCACCGCTGCTCTTTCAACTACAACTAATTATTATGTCTTAAGATAATTTTGTCTTCATAGTTCAGAAAAAAAGCATGAGTACTACTAGAACTGTTTGTTTTCTTCTAGCTCGTCTAGCTTGACCTTAACACTAAAAATTATGTTAACATCTATAATCGACTTTAACGAGAACCGCTGGACTATGACTTCTACTTTAACCTATTACAATCTGAGTTGTATACCATCATTTTATTTTTAACTATGTAAAATACTAATTTGAATTCACACAGAACTCTTCTGTCTAGACTAACTGCAGTCATTACACACTCATGTCAATTAATGAATTACTATCGTCATTTGCATTGGTAATAAGGCCCCTTTGCGTATTGGTAAATATAGTGTGATTTATAGTGTCTTGTCGCGACTCGCGATTACCGAGCCGCTCTGTCATAATTATATCAAATACTTGTTTAAATGGCCTGCAGATTTTCACATACTATTAGTTTATGTAATATAAAGAAAATGTAGGTATGTAATTTTCTCTATTTCGCTCTAGAGACACAACGCATTTAATTTGTCACTGATTGCAAATCTTTGTCACTTAATAATACAGACATGAAGATTAATAGTTCCCTTTGCCCCACTTTCATGAAAATCTTTTGACTTTTGCAAACGAAAATTACCCTTATTTTTTCTCGAGTCAAAAGATCTTTTGAGCCAAGCATTGAAACCTGTTAAACATCCAGACTAACAAATAATAAATCTATCAGCTTTAAAATCACAGTAAGTATATTTCTACATCACCTACCATGATTCTAAATAGACCTTTAATTAATAAATTACGTCGTGATTTGCATTTGTAAACACATTGATTTACCGCGCCTCGTTGCGACCTGCGGCTCGCGACATCGCGCGGCTTGTAGTGTAGTGTCAGACTTACTACACGGCCGATCAATCATGTCGCGGTTTGTGTGGTCTGTTTCACATTTGGAGCTTGGGAAAATATCAAATCTTCTCTCTCATAACATGGGTAATGGGTAGTATGTTTTTGTTACTATCGTAGTTTTATCGAATGTTCTATAGCAGTTTGGGAATGTTATCTAGAAGCAAATGGCAACGTGGCAAGCCCAGGCGAACTCGGCTCTTTTCACAAGGATTGGCAAAAACAGCACTTGATAGGGATAATTGGAAAGAGGGAAGGGAGGCCTTTGCCCTGCAGTGGGATAATAATATGGCTGATAATAATAAAATTATCGAAATAACTGTTTTTTCATCCCATCTATTCGAAAAGGACGACTTGGTTCGCTTTTAAGTGCGCCCAAAGGTGTTGTTTTCTATAAGAAACTTTTAGCGGGCAGTAATGAGTTTTTAATCCTCTTTTTAAGTGTGCCGCAATTATCTTTGCCGCGCACTTTTTGAATTTGGAACATTTTAGTGTTCAGCGCCAAAGAAGTCGAACGCAAATATTGTTTGAATAAAGACTGGCTGGTACAACGGCCTATAGTCGCGCCGCCGCCGCGCCGGCTGAATAAAAAAAAGGAAATCAAATTAAAAACGCGCGAACTACAGCCCGTGTTTTCGTCAATTTTCACGGATTGTTCATGGTTTTGTTTTGAAAAATGAGTTCTTCAAATGACAGTGAATAAAATATGAGGCGCCATTTATTTTCTCATAGTGGGTGATGAAAAGTGGAGTGTATCACTCGGGCGCAAAATATATTTTTGGCTCGGGCGACGTACTTTGAATCCCTCGCTACGTTCAGGATTCTATTAGGATACTATTCTATTATATTAGTGTTTATTAGATGATGTTTAGGATGGAAGTTTTTCCTTGACCCTCTTCTTAATTGATTCGGACGTTCATACAACTAACAGAATTAGTCACCTACTTCTACGTCTACTAATAACCCCAATTTAAACAAATACCCTTATGTAAATTCATAATCTTATACAAACTTCCATAATTCATCCATCAAATAAATTAACTCAACGAAAACAATAGCTCATAGTTCCTATTTTCCTCAACTAGTTTCGTAATTCCAATATTGATAGACCCATTACGTATAGCGATCATAGCTGGCGTTCATCCGCATTCTTCGTCTATTCCATTTATTTATAGCTTATGGCTAGAAACCAGACCTCACATTGTGTTATTCATACATAAAAAATACATAAACAAAAATATTATTGAAGAAACGTTAACTTTCAAATCATTTGGAAGTTGTATTTTTCGTTGTGTAAATAATCAGCCATAGAAATTGATAGTTACTTACTTTTTAATTGGCACGTCGAAAATAAATTATTTGGTGTGTTATTTACGTATCTTAGCAATTGTCGGCTGTTTCTAGTGTCACTCCGCATTGGCTAATTGTAAAAAAATTACTTCTGTCGATGATGATGAATCCTGCTGATGATGAAGCCTGTTGCATTCTGTGACATGTGTACTCTCTGCGAATATAGTTTACATTAGAAAAACATCGACAGTCAGACGGACAACCCGCAACAGTTCATGCTATCAAGGAAGATGAAGTCGGATATCCACATCACCATCTAACCATTACATCAGCCTTTTTCCAACTACGTTGGGTTTGGCTTTCATTCAAACCGTACGCAGCTGAATACTTGCATTTTACATGGAGCGACTGCCTATCTGACCTCCATCACTGGGTAAATACGTTACCCCTTGGTAAGACTGGTTGTCAGACTTTCGGACCACTAACTGACTACCTTTAGGTAACGATTGTCAATGAATTCTTCAGATTTAGTGAAAGGCCACAATATCTTGGGGAAGTTTTGCCGGTTTAAGTCGTTTTAGTTTAGACCCTGTACCATGAGATGAAAATCAACCTTTTTTGCAGGCTGAAACTGGCCCACTGCACGAAGAGTATAATTTTAGGGATCTCTCATCACGCCTTACCTACTCAGCTATCAAGTTGTCATGCTGAAGATGCTTGCTGGAAAACCCTCCGGGTACGCCTACCAATACAAGCGAGACAGTCAAGAAGTTGCACCAGCATAGCTATTCACAACGCTTTGATTCGATTTTCGATTCGGAGAGTCATAAGTCTATCTCGCTCGATTTCGTAATGTCAAAAAAAGATAGACATACGACTTTCCAAATCGAAAATCGAATCGAAGCGTTGTGAATAAGGGGCCTGGATTATGTTGGGAAGTGTATGCAAATCGAGCGCAGTACCTTAGGTCTTATAATATTAACGAATCGTGTGAACAAAGTTTGATACTAGGAACAGCTTAGACGTTCTTAAAAGGCTGCCCAACTTTAATGTGACAGACATGTACATGTCTGTCGCATGCCGGAATAACTATGAGTCAAAATAGCACAGAACTGGTGTGAAACAGAGACGCGGTCACAAGACTGGACGAACTAGATAGGTTCTGTCCAAACTAGAAGGAGGAGAAGCGGGAAAGAGGAAGATAGAAGAAGTGGAGGGAAGTCTTTTTTGTTTTTCAGCGAAGGTAAGAATAATACAATATACATGAAAATAATAATAATAATAAAATAATGAGGGACTGATGGGAAATGTTTCTTCGATCGAAGCCGCTAACGTAATGTAGCTCCTAGAATTGTCTATGAATTAGCCATCCTGTTGCTGAAAATCCCACGGTATTATTACGTTTTATCGATTTAATCATTGTCATTCGGTCAAGGCCTGTCTTTTCAATACCAAGTAATCAATAATGCACAATGTATCCTTCTAAAGTAGTAATAGTAATATTTCCTAGATGGCCGACGTGGGGATGCATCGAGATGTGGTCGCGGTGGACAAGGGCCTCACCCCGCTCTCCTTGGCTAAAGAGAACTGGCGCAAACCTGTAGTGTTTGACACTAACGACCGTAGGGTGATACCACCCTACGGTCGTCCGAGAAGTCCCTTACTCTGCCGCACGGCAGAGTAAGGGACTTCTCGCAAATAGCAAATTAGCATATAGAGTAATCATTTGCTAATTACTTTTACTATCTTATTTTTTAACCCTAGTTTGGGGGAAGTTCCGTGGTATTTTAATCACCAGTGTTTATGACTACGAACAAATAATAAAAAACTACTAACGTAATGCAAAAAAAAAGTTATGAATGCTAGAAGGTCAAATTTAAAACTGACATATCACCCAAACTATAAAACTTTTACTAGGGAAAGTAAAGTTCAATAATTAGTTAATGACCTCCTCTATAAGCGAATTTTCTATGGTGGGCCCAGATCCAGTCACCCTGTATAAAATACATACATGTAATAATATACATATAATAAATAAAAATAAAATAAAATTATTATTATTTATTTATTATAGTTATGTAGGGGTAATCTTCGGAACGAATGATCCAATTCTAAAATGTTTTTCACTAATAGAAAGATACATTATTCGTGGGTGCTATAGGCTATTATATCATGCATATTAGCCGGGCTATCATAATTTCTGCGGACGAAGACACGGGCGAAGTGCCAGTATTTAATAAAATATTTGCTCCTAACAGTTTTTTTTCTACCTAATAAGATGCATTTTCTGTCATTCAGGTCAAGTGAAAACTAGTTCACCCTTAATTATCTGAGGTGGAAGCCAAGATTGCTATGTGAAAAATGATACTTCTTCGCAGTACCGAACGGATGCATCTGAATACCAATGGTATTTTATATGGAGCGAATGGCTATCTGACCTAGACAACCCAATTAGTACTGACTAATATGATAACCCTTGGTATAAGACTGGTTGTCAGACTTCCGGGCCACTGACTACCTGTAACCACTATCAAAGATCACAAATGGCAGCCGGGACCAACGGCTAAAGGTTCTAGCCGAGGTAAAGAGGAAACTTGGTATGTAATGGGGGACACCTATACACGACCATCATCATCCAACCTAGGCTAGGGTGGCTTAACCTGAAGATCGGCCAAGCGGCTGTTATTATTTAGCTACGAGCTCCTCGTTATTTCCAGAGCCAGATACTATCCAAGGAATAGTATGCTAGATTCAAGTATTGGTACAGTAATCACCATGAACAATTTGCAAATTGATGCTATAAAGTCACAACAATCAACCTTCTTTTCAATTATTTCAGTGCAACGTGTAAAGTAATACCTTTTAACTTGCTATTGCCACACACACGTGACCCGTGGTGGCGTGCGCGCAGCGTCTGTCGTGACGTTGACGTCATGATTAATAGAAATGCGGCGCGCGAATCGTGCGCCCGCGCAGTAGAAAGCGGTGCGGTTTCACTTCGGGCGCCGCTACTATGGAACAGTTTGGTTTAGTACGATCAAATCTGTTTTTGATAATGTTGGATGTATTAGTGAGATGGGAAAGTGTATACCTACTAACAGTTTAGCACAAAGGCCTCCTTGAAGCTGGACATCGACATTCATCATTCTTCTGTCATTATTCAAATTTATGCAGCATGTCTTCTTGTTCCATACTTCTCCATCCGGCATCTCATAAGTCTCCGTCAACGACTAGAAAAGGTATACAATAGCCAGTTGCTCATCAATCTGCACTCTTTTGACCCATAATAGGTACTGCTTGATGCCTTTTGCAACCGTCCATGTAAGCTACCTTCTGCGATCCATCTGGCTGGGGAGGTTCCAATACTGGTAGGTTTCACATTTCGGATTTTTTTTTATGCTTCAATGTCTTTGGTCTTTTGGCCGTTATTCTAGAAGTGTACATTCTAAACTGTTTCATTAAAGACTAAAATGTCCTAAAAAGGCCCACGACATCACCACGCACGATTGGAAACGGTATTGGGATATTCCCTTAAATCATCACCGATAAAATGAGTGGGCATAATCTCCCTCCGCCATCCCGTTGAACAATAAAATTAAAAATAATGTCAATGACAGCGGAACATAATGAAAAGTCAATCAATTATGAAGCTACAGTTTCCAATTAACATTTCGACTCACCCCCGCGTTGATTGTGGGGGTGGGTCGGACTCTGACGTAATCAATAAGTTGACGTCGGGGCTTATAATGTATTCCGTAGGCGGATGTTATTGTAGACTCTGTTACGCAAGTCTATATAATATCAAGTTATGACGTCACTGTCTACGCTGCTGTCAAAAGCAGTGGGTTTAGTAGTAGGTATGATCTACCCACAATATCACCCACTCTCGTGACGTCTACCGCCAAGTAGAAATATTGGATATACTCGTACGTCATCGTCACCTGCCTAGCCTTTTCCCAACTATGTATGGGTCGGCTTCCAGTCTAATAGGATGCAGCTGAATATCTATATTTTTTGACGTGACGTGCTGGACAAAACAAACCACCAGTGAGATACTCCAAGCTGGCAGTAACCTGTAAGTCAGAGGAGTTATATTAGGCACCTCATGCATAACACCTTCCTATATACGCTACTAATTTTTGTTTTGGCCTCTCCCAAGTGTCATCACATCACACCAACAACAACACCAACTTCATAACATGTATATTATCTACACATGTTTTTGAAAAAAAAATGAATCTTATCTTATCGTCTGGCCCTATGCTTCTCGTATCTAGGGGATTCCTGCGGCCTTTACCAGGTGATGACCTGTAAAACCAATGAGTCTACATTGTGGGTTCCCGAAGCCTCATAACGCAGCCCCTGCTGGTATACGGTCGCCCCTCCAGTTTTTGCATATTTACGGAGTTTATCTAAATTCCATGACATATTGTGTACCGCTTGCCACTATTAAAAAGTATATTAAAACTACAATAGGCTTTTAAATAAACAGTCTGACTGAAGCAATGCCGCTGTGTACAAGACACTTTAAAACATATTTATCTTTAGTGTGCTGTTTGTTCGTGATGACGTCATCAGGCAACATTAACACTTGATAAAAAACCGGCATGTCATCACCATGTTGTTGTTTTAAGTTATTAAGAACTTTACTGTCTCACATGACCGTTTTATGAAGCGTTTACTTTATTGTTAATGTTGATACTGCAATTAATTATTGTGCATCACTGGAAGCTGGAACTGATGTCAAGCTAGTTCATTTAACAAAACGGCAATTGATTTTATTTGATTCGCGTGCATACATAGCCATTATTATCCCTCCGCTTCATAAGGTACAACATGGTAGATCTCCTTGATTTATACTTGATGTTCCTACTCACCGTTTACTGACGCGTCTTCTTCTATCATGAAGACACAATACCGGGTTACGCGATAAAAAGTGATATTCCAGTTATTAAAGATAGCAGCAGGGTTGACCGTCTAGGATGCGCGACATGCAATACCTTTACATAGACATGTGTGTATACGACCGACGAGACGACGACATCGCCAGAGTTAACCTACAAACAGAAGATCTGAAACATTAATTAACACATCTAGGAAAACGTGTTCATTTAACAACACTGGCTGGTATTTTACAACTCAAGGCCTATTTCACGATGTCCGATTAAATTCAAAAATGGAACAGAATTTGTATGAAATTATCTACCAAGTAACTTGACGGGAACTTAACCGCAGGTGAAACAGGCCCTAAAAGATTTAGAAGTGATAATAAATCGAGAACCTGTCGTACCGTTCGGAAGTTGAGAATGTTGAGATATCACGACTGACATTATATTTCAATTTCAAGACGGCCATTAAAATAATTAGCCCTTTTAGATGAAGATAAAATCAAGTGTATCGAGATACGGCATGATTTGAAGTGAAGTTGCTCTGAAATAAGGAAATAATCAGAAGAAAATAAATGTTAAGTCGTAATATGAACTGGGTGTTGTGGTTTATGGCGAAAGTTGGTCTCTTCAGCTTAGTTTCTCATGGTAATGAGGAAGAGGAAGAAGGCATAGGTACTTAGCCCAAATAAGTAGGGATAAAAGCAGTAGAATGATGATTATGTCAGAAGGCATACATAAAGGGTGTAAAAAGACACTTAACGAAGCCGAAAGGCACTTGTTCTCCCCGTCATTGCGATCATTTTTTGTTCTACACCATACCTGGGAGTTACGGAGATATTGGCAAGTTTTATTTTTTAAACATGTTTTTAATGTAAGATGTTTACTTTAAACACCTACACGACCCCCTTACTATTTAACCCATCCACCAACACAATGTTTTGTGCGTTACATTAGGTTCTACCATAAAACATGATTTTTCACCCCAAAAATAAAGTCGTTTCTCAGCAATAATTTTTGCGTTAAGTTATTTAGTTTGATGTACAGAATGCTTGGTGCGCGGCTTTGTGAAGGGTTCGTTTACACCCTGTATAGTGAAGTAACTGATAATTATAGAAAGATTTCAAGCTAGATTTAAAGGAGCTAAAAACAATTCTTTGTAATTATGCCATGGCAATTTTGATCACTTTTCTCTGATTCTTATAGTTTCACCTTTCGCTCCGAAGCGTATCTTATAAACTTACCTACTGCTGCTGTATATTCAGACCCACACGAATAATTTAATTAAAAGAGTCAGGCACCCTCTGAGTCCATTCGAATCCAAAGTGGGGATTTAAAATTACAAGACCTCAAAGGGATCTTCGTTTTGTTCTCTTACAACGAGCTCTGAACACGATTCTTTCAAAGGGTCGTGTAATTTGCCCTGAGGCTCTACTTATACCTTTTTAAATAAAAGAGAATACTTCTGAAGTTATGACGGTTTTTTTTCCTAGAGGTCACACTTCGGTTTTAATTCGGGAATTTTTATGAGAGTAATCAAATTAAGAGGGAATGAAACGTTGGCTGGAGGCACACTTCGAACTATGTTGGAACGACTCATCTTATCATCTAGTGTTATTGTCGTTTGTATTAATTTTTGGTTCCTTATTTTCCTACCTGTTAAAACAAATGTATGTGTTAATGAATACAATAAATAAAAAACTACTATTACATATATTTCTAGAATGAAAATAAATAGAATAATGAATTACAGAATGATATAAATTATTTACTTACGCCAAATTCAAATGATTTTGCTGGATAGGAAGAGGAAGATCAAGAAAAAGCTGGAGAGATTGTGTGAGGATAATAAGAAAGAAAAAGTAAATGAAACCGTGACGGTTAACAGGAGAGAAAGGATGAAAAAATCATGTTGCTCCTAACCCCAAATAATTTGGGACAAAGGCATAGGGGATAATGATGGCTTCCAATGTGGATTAGTCTCACAAGGTTTGCTGTCACAACAGATTCTTCAAGAAGCATCATGAATGATAAGCGGTAATGAAATCAATGGCATCAGAATTGTATCAGTAACTAGCGGCCAAAGAACCGCTCGGAGCTTTTTGCATCTATAGGCTTCTGCACTATCATCGACCACAGTATCGCTTACTAATAGGTCAGATTGTGGTCAAAAGCACCCCGATCACTTGCAAAAAATCGGTAACGCTGCCAACAACCCACCTGGTAGACAATTAACTCATCATTCAACTGAAGACCACATAGCAAGATAAAAATCATAATTGTCAATTATCGCGTGAAACGTGTAAAATGTACGTGTTTTGTCTATAAAAGAAAGTCGTAAATATAATAACCATGATGGGAATATTTTCGTCACGGAGTAAAGTAAAAATTAACTATAACACGTAAGTCAAGCGTGGTGAACGTGAGTGGCTCCCACATTGTTACTTTTTAATAGTTTTCTCCAATTTGTTAACTGTTCATCACATTGTTTTTGTTAAATTGCTGGCGTGTGTGCGTTTTTGTTAGTAGAAAGTATTTAATTAACTTTTGATCCGTTCTTTTGTGTCCATGTAAGGGGTTGTTGATTGATACTTGAACACTCTTTTTGTTGCCACCAAAGGAGCCGATCGCGTTTTTACCTCGGATCGATTTTGTGTCTGGAATCATTCGTATTGATGAGCAAACGGCTATTCATTACTCTTCCACCGGTATATTTTGTTGACCATTTGCATACTCTGCCTCATCAGGCGAAGATTTCATCTAATTTTACGAGAAGCTATCATTTGGGAAGAGTCCTTGTCAAACAATAATGCACCTATAGCTAAGGTAAAAATGAAATCAATGAATCTGTTATTAGGAATCTTGATTGTGGTCTATTTATTGGTTTAATGTTATTTTGATCGATCTGTCTGTTTTATGTTCCAACTTTCTATACAGCCACGACGTAAAATTGAAATAACAAAGTTAAGTATTAATTAAGGAATATAAATAACTTGTATTAATTAAGTTTCAACTATTTCTTTAAAATAACATAGATTTGGGCCAAATATTTACCATTTTTTCGATGATGAAAATGAAAAATAGAAGGTATTGGCTGAATAGCAGGCCGGCCATAGAAAAAAAAATCAAAATAGGCGGGAAAGCGGCAATTCGATCTTCATTTTTTTTTCGAGTTGATTCATGTTTTTATGTTTACTTTCCTTGTATTCGTAATGAAAAGCACAGTGTTTACCTCGGGTTAAAGACTTATTTAGTCCCTCGAACTATTAGCGCCCTCGCTGCGCTCGGGCACCAAACCCCGTCTCGGGACTAAATAAGTTACTTTCACCCCTAGGGTAACAATGTACTATTAATCCTCTTTATAAGTGTGCCGCAATAATCTTTGCCGCGCACTTTTTTAATTTGGAACATCTTATTTTTCAGCGCCAAAGAAATCGAACGCAAATATTGTTTGAATAAAGACTAGCTGGTACGACGGCCTTTAGTCGCGCCGCCGGCTGAGTAAAAAAAAAGAAATCAAATTAAAAACGCTCGAACTTACAGCCCACGTTTTCGTCAATTTTCACGGATTGTTAGAAATTCATGGTTCTGTTTTGAAAAATGAGTTCGAGATTCAAGTGACAGTGAATAAAATATGAGGCGCCATTTACTTTCTCATAGTGGGTGATGAAAAGTAGAGTGTTATCACTCAGGCGCAAATATATTTTTGGCTCGGGCGACGTACTTTGTATCCCTCGCAACGCTCGGGACGCTCGCTCGTTCTACTCTAGAATCCCTCACCACGCTCTGGATTCAAAAAAGCGCCCTCGCCGTAAAAATATAATTTTGCTCCCCTATGATACAATCTACTATTTTGCACATTTATATACATTCATAAAAGAGGAGTCACATGGAGAAAACCTCTCGTTAGCAGATACCCCAACCTTAAATAAACTATTAGGTACTTAATCTTTATCTACATCTCCAGCAAAATCGTTTTCTGTTTTATTACATTCATCAAAGTTTACGATTTGTCGTGAATAGTGTTGAACAGCATGAAATCAAGACGTCTTATCGCGAATCCATTTCATCACTGCGCACGATTGAACACAGTTAGGGTCTTTATTTATAACACGTGTCCGGTTATATATGATTTATCCAAGTCTTTTTCTTTATCAATTATTACTTGTTCTTCATATCTGCTTGAATGTACTGCTAATGTAGTTCTCTTTAGACGTATTGGTATAATCAGCACGCTATTGCAAAGGATGTTGTTGTTATCTACACAGGAAGACATTGTATCCTGTGATTAATTCAAAAGTAAAGGCTCATCTTTATCACCGCGGTATAGCTAAGCTGTGCCTTCGGGGGATATACTATTACTCATCTAGCTTAGTTCAATATCTAGCGTGGTGTGTTCTAATAGTGATGTGCTGTTATGTGTGATCATCATTATCTCTCTCAATGGCATTGTCCCATTGCTCGGAGTAGCTGCAACACATTTTTTGCTTGCATTCTCTCCTGTTAACCGCTATCATTGATGATGATGATGATATCTTTTGGTAATTCGCTTTCGCTATCAGGTAGTGACGATCTGATAGCGAAAGCGAGGTGGATTACCTACCAATTTTGTTACAGATTTCAGGACCGCCAGAATTTTATTTGGTTGATTGTTTTCCATTAATTAGGGTAAATGCGATATTAATTGATTTGCTTTCAACAGATGCACGCCCACGGATCTTATTTCTATATCGATACGTTTGAATGTCCATTGGCAAGGGATTTAATATTTTGCCAATGAACATTCAAACGTATTGATATAGAAATACGACGCGTGCGTGCGTCGCACGTGGCGCGTCTTTCAATGCAAATCCCTTTCGATGCCATTGCCACAGCATGCCACGGCATGGTTTTAAAGCATAGCAATTTATGTCGTATTTCTATTTCAATACGTTTGAATGTCCATTGGTAAAAAATTAAATCCCTTGCCATGCCATCCGGTCCGCGTAGGCCATTAATGTTACTTCCTTTTTAGGGTTCCGTAGTCCTGACAAGGAACCCTTAAAGTTTCGTCATGTCGTCATGTCCGTCTGTCTGTCTGTCTGTCTGTTCGAAGTTTTGCTAAGAGACCGTTAGTACTAGAAAGCTGTAATTTTGTAGGGGTGTATATTAATTACGCCGACAGGTGGTAAAATAAAATTTTGGAAAATATTTTTTTTAGGGTAGCTCACCTACATGTGAAGTGGGGATGATTTTTTTTTGTCGTCTAGCCCGTCGTGTGTGGTATCGTTGAATAGGTCTTTTGAGACTTGGGGTTGCTCAAACTATTTTTCGATAATGCTCTGTTTTTGTTCCAGTTGGGCGTCCCCCCCACTAAAAGCTAAACTGCTGGCTTGAAAAATCTAGAAAAATTCATGATGATAGTGCATTTCATGAACTTTAAAGAAAATTATGGCGATTAAGATAACTTTATTAGTTTAGCAGTAATAGTCGTTGAATTTGGGTGTTGGATTATTTTGTACCAAATACAAAATCCTTAGAATTTTCTCTTTTATGTGACTAAGATGAAGTAGTTGCTTGTTTATAACAGGTAAAGACTTGCATTGAAAAACAAAATCTAAAATATAACGGGCTACTACGGAACCCTACAATGCGCGTGGCCCGGACACGCATTTGGCCGGTTTTTATTATCTGCTTGACAGTAAGTTGTTTTACACAGAATCATTTATTGCAGGTTGTTAGCCTGCAGTTGTATTATTTATTAATACATGCATGAGATGAGGAAATATCCTTATCGAGTAAAATAATGCAATTAATTCGATACGAACAATGTATCCGGAAGAATATTAGTATGCGTTCCAACGCTGCGATTGTAGGAAACAACGCGAATCACCCGCGAGTCTATGTTATGGCTACAATAGCTTTGTTATCGTTGTTAAGAATACATTGTAATGCATTTTTATGGTACTGTATTTATTGATCACACAGGAATAAATGGACACTGGTGTCGAAATTTGCTTTTTAATTTTATTACCTATATTGTCCTACTGCTGGGCAAAGGCCTCTCCCATATCCTACCCCTCTTCTCTACGTGAAATAACAAATAATGCAAGGTATTTTTCTCAAACATGCATGGAAATATTGTCATTATTTTCGAAAAAAGAACACGCGAACTATCGAATTTACGGACAAAGAAAATCAAATCCATTGCAGGAGCGCTTTTTGAATTTGGAACATTACAACGCTCCAGCAATGTTGTATGAAACAGCATACTGGGGTTATTAAATACTCTTTTCAATACACTTCCTCGAAAACTGGTTCTTAACGCACTATGATTAGGTTCAACATGCTATGTATTTCACACACGTGCGATTTTTTTCATTTTACAACACGGGACTGTGCGGGAATGAAAATTGCCACAGATAACACAGATACCTATACTTAGTCCAAATTGGTTCAATGCCTATAGTCGGAATTGAATGTTTTTTTTTTATTTCGGCAAAGTAAGAATGCGTCTGTACGGCGTAAATGTTTTTTGAAAATTCAAATTGTGTTTATAAATAGAATATCATAGATAAACATGATAATTTAAAACTAATATTTACTTTTTTAAACAAATTAACATTTATTTGTGTTTTAAATTCAAAAATACAAAAAAAAACTATTTTTTATATTAGGCTGTATAACAGCTTCATACCTTTGCTTCTCCTTCAACCTGGCGATAGCAAAGCGCGGGAAAAAAGAAAAGAAAATCATAGTTTCCTAATAATTCATGACAAAAATATTTTTCGGTCTTTTATTTAATTTCTTCAAAAGTGTATTGAAAAACGTCGTTTGATACACGAGGACATTTGTTATTGCAGTTCTCGGCTCAAAAACACCCTCGCCTACGGCTCGGGAGTTAATTCCGCCTCGGGTGCAATAACAAACTTTCTCCACTTGTATCAAAATGTACTATTTCACTTCTCATGCTCTGAAAGTGCTTATTTGTGCAGGATATAAGGCTGTACAAAATCGAATTTTGTGCACAAGTGCATTAACGTATCTACTCATAAATGTATCTATATTAAGGCAAAGAAAATGAGCCATACAGCCAAATAATAAGAAAGTACATAGATAGAATTTGTTATTTTATAGTATTTTAATTTATTTGCCTTATTCTTATTCTTTATTGCACACAAACAAAAAACAAATATACATATAATTGCAATAATATAGCTTATGTACAAAGGCGAGCTTTAACCCAGAATTGGGTTTTCTTACAGCGAACCTAATTTTGATAGCGAGATTTGCAGAAAAGGGATTCACTTATGAATGTGCATTAACATTACAAGTGGTTACTTAATTTTATAAACTAAACTACAAACATACAATATAATATACGTAATACATACAGTATATACATACATATATATTTATCAAGTTGACAGGAAATGTTCCCTTATTCCTCTCTTGAACACCTCTAACGAATGGCTATTATCCCGCAAGGAGTGTGGAAGTGAGTTCCAAAGGCGCACAGCACGAACGGTGAAAGATCCATCATACCGACTTGAGGAGTGGGGAGGGAAACGAAGGAGAAGAGATGATGATGAGCGACAAGGTTTACCTCTAGGAACGAGATACTCAAAGCGTTCCCGAAGATACGAAGGAGCCTTAGAATTGTGAAGAATGGAAAAGAGAAACGAAAGAATGTGATAATCTCGACGCTGCCGAATAGGTAGCCACTTCAGCTGCTTCCGAAACTCCGACACATGGTCGTACTTACGAAGCCCGAAAATGAAGCGGATACACAAGTTCTGCAGACGTTCGAGCTTATTAAGAAGTTCCTCAGTCGCATCAAGAAAACATACATCAGCATAGTCAAGAAGAGGTAGAAGGAGAGACTGAGCAAGAGTAATTTTAGTTTAAAATGGCAGGAATTTCTGAAGTCGCTTAAGAGACCGATACGAACAAAACACCCTCCTGCTTACTTCAGCAATGTGAACGTGCCAAGATAGGTTGCAGTCCAAAAATACACCTAAGTCTTTAACTTTCTTGGAGTAGGCTATAGCGATACCATCGTACACAACAGGAGGAAGAGACTGGTGATTTAATAAATTGACGAAGTATCTGCCACCAATAATGAGAGCTTGTGATTTTGTTGGGTTGACTAATAATCCAAAACTTTTAGCCCACTGACTGATGTTCTAAAGATCATTATTGATGGCATCGATAGCTATATGAAGCTCTTCAAGTTTAAAATGACGATAAAGCTGCAGGTCGTTTGCATAGAGATGACAATGTGAAGTTAATACCTTGGTGACAGCGTTAATGAAAACGGAGAAAAGAAGAGGGGAAAGTACGCCAACCTGAGGAACACCCGCAGAAAGATCGCACCAACGGGAGCAAGCCTCATTCAAGTGTACTGACTGCGAGCGACCCCGAAGCCGCCCGAACCTTATGTGTGTTTTAAGACATAAATTATATTAAAATTTAAATTCAAGTACGGTAGGTTATTTAATTAATTTAAGAAAATTAATATTACAAAATTAATTTAATAGTAGGCTGTATAGGTCTGCAGCCCAAACCTAATATCAATGTCGTAAGATTTAAAAAAAAAGCAGCGAAATGCCGGGAAAAACAATTTCCTTCAGTATTCTGTAGGTACTAATTTTACTATGAATTTTAATTAAAGAAATGTTATGTTATACCTACTACTGTTTTATTTCCTCGCAATCGAAGTGAAAAGCAGAGTTTATAACTCGTCCCCAAAACCATTTTATCCTCGACATTACTATCAGCCCTCGCCTTCGGCTCGGGCTGCGAACTGCTGTTGGGCTGCGTTTTGTGCACTTGTTGTAAAATCTACTATTGATTGGATCTCTTTTATCATACTTGGCATACCAAAGTAAGTCTCTTTGCTTAGTACAAATTGCGTTCACGTGGCAGTATAGCCATAAATGCGTTTGCCTTTCAGCACAGATGATAAATAGAAAATTGGCGGCAAAGCTGAAAATTCGCCTTGATTTGTTATTTACTTAATTAAGAAATATAAATTTAATAATTAAAATGAGTTCGACTACTGTAACTTTTAATATTAATTAAATTAAATGTATAATATAAAAAGTATGTTTTATTTCCCTGCATTCTTTTGAGAAAAGCACTATAATTATATGCCTCGGCGGAAAAGGCAATTGCCTGTCTCGTATTAATGAATCGCCTACGGCACGGCCTTCAAACTCTTACTCGACCTGCAATTGCCTATTTCACGGCCTTTGCAATAATGTACTATTTTGCAGTCGTCACGTCGACTAAAATATATCGATGAACGAACCTAGCCAGTCTCTTTAACCGATGAAAAAAGGAGGAGTTCATTTTCCACAAGGTGTAAGTGGTGAAAGTAGCCTTAACCATAGCGAAGAAGACTATTAGGCTTCAAGGATCAAGAAAATATAGTACCACATTCACAGGAGCAGCAATGAATTTAAATATTGTGACTGGTGGCAATTTTGTGAAAAAGGCAGATGATCCTGTATCAAAAGCTGATCTTGATCCTTATCTACTCTTGCTGTCTTAACCTAGATACCTACATCAATACCGAGGGTAATAGGCTAGTTTCCACCATTAATAAATTGCAAATCTATTTAGTCCGTCAGAGTATTGGAAAATAATGGACACGTATTTTTTGTTTTTGTAAATCAATGAATATTGACAAAGATAAAACTCATCAAATCTCGGGAGTGGGCTCGTGACATCACAACGCACTAAAAATTATAGCACGGCGTGACGTATTGAGAATTTTAAGAACGTCGTATCTTCGTCAATGTTGGTCTACGTAACAAAAGAAAAAATAAGGGTTAAATATTTTTTTGAAAATTTACCTGACGGACAAATTAGATTTTTTCAGAACACAAGCCTATTGGGAAACGTATTTACAATTGGACTGAAGACGGTCTGAGTCTTGTTGAATCGAGTACACATCACACAAGAAAGAGTCTATCGTTATAATTAAGCAGGTATCTATACCCAAAGCCTGATTATCGGAAACCATAAGCCAGATTATCCATTTTTGTCAAGAAAAAAGTGGTCGATACAGGGTGGCGCTTTTATTGTTTTATGTTTAACTAGCTGATGCCCGCGGCTTCACCCGCCTGCAAATTATATACTAAAACCTTCTTCTTGAATCACTATATCTATTCGAAAAACCCGCATCAAAATCCGTGGCGTAGTTTTAAAGATCTAAGTATACATAGGGACAGAGTTATAATATGTATTGATAGTAATGCCTGTAAATGCGTAGCTACACAAAACTACATGGTCGGAACGGTATCATTGCTTACCAAGGATCTCTTAATGACAGCTGTAGTTTAATTTCATTTATTTCGTCTCTAATTACTGCAGTATTTACACGAATATGCAGGTGGCCGACGCGACGTGAGAAATGTGAACTTGGTACTTAAAGGTTACTTTGGTAAATGATAAATGATGTTTATTTTCCAAATAGGTTTTTACAAACACTTTTACACGTCATCACTTTTACAGTAGGTTGTTCTTTTAATTAAAATTAATGCAATTTGATTAAAGGAGGGATTATACGTGATGAAAGCAGGTTTTATAGTATATTTTATATCGAGGGACTAAACGAAGCCATAGCATATATATATATACCAGAGGTGGTTTGACTCCCGAGCGTGCGAGGGAGTCAATGAAACCGAGGGTATATTAAGTTGGCGTTTAGTCTCGAGGTGCAAACTGTACTTTTCACTTTGAGTGCGAGAAAAATAGTCAATTTAGTGCAAAAACATTTATTGTTCCTCCAGTCCATAGAACTTTCGTAAGTTTCTTGGTAAATCTTCCGCGATTTTGGCGGCCTAAGATTATCTATTAGGTATGTCTTTTGCTCTTTGCTTGACGTCAAACTCTTCACTGTCACTGGACATTCTTAATAAATTTATTTAAAACCAAACAAATTTACACTCGACAAAAATTCTGAAATTTTCGCGGTCACTTTTTTCTTCTAAACCAGTCACAGATTAACAATTTAAAACGCATGGCGCCACCTTCTTTGCGGAAAAACCATGGAACTAAAACTCTCAAAATTTTCGCAATGAAGATGGTCCACACTCCACAGATGATAGTAGTATATTTACTGGCTGTTTGAGTTTCTCTATGTCACATGAAGGAAATTAAAAAACTAATTACTTTTCACTCCCTAGGGACTAAAGTGGTCACTTTAGTCCCGCTTCGTAGGGCTATATTGGCGTACTTTTAGAGCATGAGAAGTAAAAAAATAATTAGGTACTATTAAATTGATGTCAACGATCAGATCCGCTGGATGCGAGACGCGAAACGCAAGGTCTGTAAGGCCTGTGATCACCACTCATGATGACAAACGAAATACAATTTGTAAATGGGTCGGGGTTTAATAATGCGTGTTATTTGAAAGTCTTCTTTTGTGTGTAAACGTGCCCTACTGCTATTGCCAGCTTCAATAATGAACCTTCCTAAAGAAATGGGAACATTTCCTGTCAACTTGATCAATTTATATGTATGTATGTTTATATATATATATATAGGATTTTATGGATATGTATGTATATACTGTATGTATTACGTATATTATATTGTATGTTTGTAGTCTAGTTTATAAAATTAAGTAACCACTTGTAATGTTAATGTACATTCATAAGTGAATCCCTTTTCTGCAAATCACGCTATCAAAATTAGGTTTGCTGTAAGAAAACCCAATTCTGGGTTAAGCTCGCCTTTGTACATAAGCTATATTATTGCAATTATATGTATATTTGTTTTTTGTTTGTGTGCAATAAAGAATAAGAAATGTTGATATTTGCTCGTCATCTTGTAAGACACAGTCGTATTAACAAAAACCACCATTATCATCATAATCATCACTCTCTCTTTCAATATCATATCTCACAACCATGAAAACAATTGACGTTGAAAATTAAAACTCAAAAGCCCAAATATTAAAAGTCATAATTACCGAGTCATTATGGGGAACACCGCACGCCTGTTCAAACTAATTCGAGTTAATGAGCGCGACAAAAAACCGACAAAGGTGTTATGAATAAATAACCACTTAACAATCGTAAAAAATGAAAAATAACTCACATAAAAAATGATAAAAAAGGGCTTTTATTGAGTGCCCCTAAGACGTCTCTGTCTTCCTGGCGTAACTCTTGATGCTATCTTGTTCTCGGAAGGTTTTCTTTTGTCTCTTTCTGGCTTGCTTATGGGGTGATAATGCCGTCCCTTTCTAACATCAATCGATACCCCTAGACACCCACGACAACCAGTTGTGAACGCCGCGTGGAGTTAATGGATCGGTGAAGCATTGTTGTTCAGGATATATTTATAAAGTAACCAGTTTTTTTTTGTATTAAAGAATCTGTGAAGAAGGAGTAAGAAGGAAGGAAGAAAAATAGAAGTTACATGGTCAACAAAAAGTTATTTCTTCATGAGCAATTCAATATCCTTTACCTCTCCATTCTTTCTGTTCCTGTAACCCCGATTAATTTGTTGAACATTTGTAAATTTTCGGTCATGTTGTTAGTCCTGTACTAATATTATAATGATCAATCTCATTATTTATAATGACATTTCATTTGCTCTAAGATCACGACGATATCTTAACTTTCTCGGAACTAATGGGATTAGTTGAAAAGGTATTCTAGTTCCATCGATACTGGGAGAAAAAAAAAACCCAGTAGTCCCATAATGGAACTAGAGAATAGAACTAGTGGGATACGGCGGTTCCTTCCACCTTTACTCTTCCAGAAACAACTACAAAACCAAAAAACAAATAATTCCCACGAGCCGCAACACTGCCCCGATCCGCTCAGCATTCCTATCGATGGGCTGAATGAAATACAAGCAGGCCGGCGCTTTGTGCTCCTCACAAGAGCGGCAATTTATTTAACTTTTAGAGATCCGCACGCGTGATATACAGCCGAAGGAAACTCATTAAAATTATGTTCATGTGCGCTACAAGTGCGGACTAGTGCGGATGATTTTTTAAATGGAATTTGTATTCGATGGTCTGAGAGTTTAGGATATGTATCGTGAGAAGCTATATTTATATTCATTTAAAAATAGTGACGTTTGGATTCAGAAAACTAAAAAGCGACCTTGGTCTCATAGAGTCTAAAATATTAGTATTTCGTACATATATCGCAGTTTATTGATCGTGGGCGCAGCATGTATCCTTCTTCCATCCTTCTCTAATTAAGAATACCTCTAAAGCCAAGTCGTCATCTGAGTAGTCAACCCGTTTTAGATGCAAATAACTAAAACAATACTTATAAAGATGCCTATTTCACTTCGTGTTTTGAACTTCTCGTAATCTTTGTGAACATGATTTAAAAAAATTGAATGTCGTTCCCCTTGATCGAAGAAGTAAAAACTTTAGTCCCATACTTAATTTTTGTCACATCTTACTCAGTCCCAGTCTAGTTGAAACGCCAAAATCCTAAATCAACGTCAGTAAAACTATACAGAACCATGACATACTTTAAATACTTTAACACCCACCGTATTAAACCAATTTCCCACAGGCGACCGACCACCGCGGCTCACTTCCCGTTTATTTCGTGGGTCTAATTAATTTTATTCCGCTTTTATGTGCCACACAATTAATATATGAAAGGACCGTTAAGTATCTATGGAATTAATCTGGTTTTTTATTTTATTTTATTTTACTTATTTCCTTATTTTTCAGGATGAAAGCAGAAGCATAGCCTACCTTTCATAGAAACATCTGGATATGCATTAGCCTATCCAACCAGCCCGCTATAATTATCCCTATTGACAGGGAAATACAGCTAAAGCAGGACTATATTCACTACAGCTTTTTCCAACCGAGAGATGAAAAAATGTCAAAGCAAACAATGGTTCCCTTGATACCTTGTCACCTCGAAACAGAAACACAGAGGTCAAAGACATCCTTTAGTCGGAAACCACACGAAAACAAGGATAATATAATTTCCAATCAATCCTATTGATCCCTAAAACACCTCATTTTATGACGATAAAGTACTATAAACTATACATTTGAGAATACCATTAAAAGTGCCGCTTAAAGTGTCAATTACAGCTCAAAGCAGCGAAGGCCGTATACCAATGAATTAAACGGCTATAAAACGATGGAACTCATGGAATATATACCAATTAGTTCGTATGAGGAGTCGTAAAGTTTTTTGTTCAATAATGTTATGTAAATTAGATGTTTTGTATTTTATTTGTGTGGCTTTTAATGTGTCTACGTCACGGTATTTGTACATAATAGGTGTTGGTGAGAGTGACTTCTATATTTGTTTAGTTTATGGCACTTCAACGTTTTTAGGTACAGTGGATTCGTCACTTATAGAACTGCACAGCACTCGCAGAATAATAAAGGGGCAAGTTAGATACCATTTCAGAATGTATGTTATAATACAATAAATTAAGCCGATGGGAAATACAGAATTATTTAACAAAACAATAACTGTGTATCAATTTTAACAAAAAAATATTAAACGCTAAAAAAGAAGAGAATGGAAGTGGATGCAGTATTGACTTAATGTCCTATGACCCCTAGATGGGGCAGAGGGCGTCTACAGATGTTCTCCATCGCAATCGGTCTTGAGCTTCACGCTTCACCTCGCTCCACGTCATTCCGATACTCGCCACTTCTACCAACACGGTGCGACGCCAGGTTTGAGGGGACGGCCACGCTTTCTTCTTCCTTAGGTCTTCCTGATGTTTATTTATGATGATGCAATATGACATCTATCATTTTCCAGCGTATCCTGCGTGTCCTGTTGTTTGTTCACTACAGGAACTGATGGACGCTACCGAAAACGCCAAACTAGTAGCTCAGTTCTGGGCCGACGAAGAATGCCGTCGAACGCTAAGAAAAAGAAGATCATTTTTGTTGTTTTATCTAACTGTAGACTGGTGGAGGTATGAGGAACATGTAGTGCTAGTGAGATAAGTGAATAATAAATGTGGATAGCTATAAGAGTAGGGAAGAAACTTTGGACGGATTGAACGAAAGACTGATGAATATCTAGTGAGCTGACGGTTGATGGTCGATGAAGCTGTGAAAGAAGAAAACATGCTGCGAACACCTCAAGTTAATAGGCAAGACCATGATGTATATGATGACGATCGGACTCGGAAACAGAAAAAATATCAAGAAGAAATATTGTTAAAATAAACACATTTATTTTTACCAATGCATTATTTTCGTCGGTGGTAAAACAAGTAAGTGGTGTACTTACTTTACTAGATGAGTTATATGAATTTAATTAATAAACACCGCATAAATCATGATCTATCAAAATATGACCGATTTGGCCGAGACGTCAATGTTTAACTATTGCGTCTACTTCGTGGACAGATCATGGGTTAAGGGCTATTATGATTGTTTAACGATTATGTCTGCATTGCCGACAGTCTGTTAATCTGCCCACGGAATGAGAAACTAAACTAAACTTTATATTTTGGCGGATCTATTGAACAAATCAAATAAAGGAAAATCCCCTTATTTGGCGTCAATGATGATTTAATGAATGTATCAGTCATCGGGATAATCTTTCAGGTAACTGAAAGGAGAGTGTTAATTAAAGAGTGAAATAAGTAGCTTGCAAACCTATTGTGGGCAACGGATCCTGTTGTGTTGCACAACTGTTGCTAACCCTCTACTAAGTGTCCCTGCGGATATTATAGGGATTTTAAACAGGTACTCGTACATTAATAATTTATACCCCTATTTGACGTCATATTATCTATCCCAAATATTTACCTACTTTCTTCGTCTTCTTGGAGTTCTTGATAATCTACGTAATCAACATTTTGAATTCGGCCACAGACAAACAACGCACAACGGCACAACCTAAACCACACAATAGTTTTTTATTTATTCTTATTAAGTATTGAAGGAGAGCACTATACCATAGAGTTACAGGCTAGTGAGGGGGGGCATGCATACTAGTGATGTTCGC
Source organism: Xestia rhomboidea (assembly GCA_963853795.1). Lineage (NCBI taxonomy): Eukaryota > Metazoa > Arthropoda > Insecta > Lepidoptera > Noctuidae > Xestia > Xestia rhomboidea. Next base: position 14,127,001 of record OY970767.1, on the reverse strand, counting down.
TCTTCGCTTTGAATATGTGGCGCAAAATGACTAAACGGACGGGACTAAGAGTGAAATAAACCGGGGATGAAAGTTCGTCCTTTTTACCAGCTGTACGGCTTCTCATGCAATAAATATAAAGCCAAATTAGTCACTTTCTGGAGCCCTGACAAAGCCAGTAGGCGTCGCGGCAGACCTCGTTATAGATGGCGGGATGAACTGGAGAAAACCAATGACCAGTGGTCCACATTAGCCCTGGATCGAAACAACTGGAAGGCATGCGGGTGAGGCCTTTACCCAGCTAGCTTGTGCAAATTGTTGGATTTTATTATGGATCTAAAAATAAAAGCCTCAACATTGAACGATATACATTGACAAAATCTTATTAATGGCAATGAATAAATGTTTTATGTCGTAAGGTCTCTTAAAAATCATCGAATACACAGTTTTTTTCAGAAACTAGCACGACTAATGTGTAAATCTAACACGAATATAAAATCCGTAATTAAAAAAACGCCTCCAGAGCCAGAACCACACACGCGCCGCGCTTAGCTTGTTACAAATTGACACCTATCCATCGAGTACCATTAGTAGAACCGGAATGACGTCAGAGCTATATTAACGACCACCCTGCAGGTTCATTAGATATGTCGATACTTTGACTAGTTATGTTAACTTGTTAGCGGTCATATAATTTAAATTTTATTAAGGAGATGTTTACTGATTTTTTTATAAACAGCCTGTGGCTATAATTCTGTTTTCAGCACCTATGAAGGGATACCATAAACTAGTGCCTATAAGTTCTTACGGCTGATTAGCAATTAACAACATATGCATAAACAGCCTTTAATGTTGCCACTCCTCTCTATATAAGAGGGAATGGGCCATAATTAACCACGCGGGCTCAATACAGGTTGTGTCTTTGCATTCACAATTTTGAGAGCAGTCTTCTTCTTTTCTTCAACCCGCATCCACCCAATGCTAAGTGTAGGCCTCCTTCATTGCACGTCACGGTCCTGAGTCTCCAGCATCCAAGTTAAATATCAGATAAAAAGTATAAAGTATCAACAATAAAAAAATCCTATTAAAACTTATCATACAAACTGTTGAGTTAGTCGTACAACAGTTTTATTTTATTTTGGCGCTTGGTTTTAGCATAGTGCTTTTCCATTACTGACCGGAAAACATACCTACACCCCTCGATTCCTTCTTGACCTTTAATTTAATTAAACCTTTCCATCGGAAAAAGAAACTTATAAAAGGCAGCAATAACAACAAAACATCAAACTCATTACTACTTACTACTCCTCTCCCTTTTCCCTAACTGGCTAAACTTTCTACCAATATCGGACTGTACTGCACTTTCCCCGAGTTCCAAACGAAGTTTACAAACAATGTTCAGAACAAAGTTTTGTCATAATAAAGTGCTAAAACTTGTCATGTTTAGATTTCGTATGTTTGGTGGGCTTTTGTTCAATGTTTCGGAATTTAGTAGTTTTCAGAAGTTGCAGGAATATGGGGAAAGTTTAACGGTGAAGGTAGCTTATGTTTAAATGATTGGTTGATCTTTCATACAGGCGACTTAGTTTAGTATGAAGTGAGGTCCTAAATATAAGCTACTATTTAGGACATATTTCAATTCTGTTGGAACTTTTAATCATCATCATCATCCTTTATAAATTAATAAAGAATCATGGGCAAAGTTCCAAGACCTTTATGTAGTGAATTAGCATTTTCGGACGACCCGAATGGCGCAGCGGTAGTGAGGCTGCCTTTCGTCCCGGGTTCGAATCCCGGTAGGAGCAAATGTTTGTGTGATGAGCATGGGCATTTGTTTCCGAGTCATGGCTGTTTATATCTATAATAAGTATGTATTTACCAAACAAAAAGTATCTGTGTAGTATATCAACTATCTGTTGTCCACGACACAAGCCTCGTTGCTTAGTGTGGCACTAGATGGCTCTGTGTGTAATGTCCAGTGATATGTATTTAATTTATTTTAATTTTATGACTTATTTTGTATACAAGATGTTATATATCCTGTATAAGACTACCACGGTTTTTCAATACACTTAAAGGACGAGACACAAATCACGGATATCATCCCGTAAGTACTTTAAGTGTTATGTTATATCCTATTCAAAACAAATGCAAATTATAAAAATACAGTTTTAAGGTTTCACGGTTTATAACTAAACTTCAGCGTCGATATTTCGGGAGATTACAATAATTTAAAATCACGAAAGATATCCCGTAAGTGCAGTGTAAGTTTATAAAAATATGATTAAATAAAACTTTGCCTTTAAAGTGCAAAACTTTTTTCATCAAAACATTTATATTTCTAACTAGAACCTCAACTTAAAACTAAGTAACTACAATCGTAAAGAAGGAGTCCTTCCTAACGTCTTTAAAAATGTTATTGGATTTTGCAAAGAAGAACTTCAATTTATAGGTAAACTGATATAAAACAATCTACGTTACATATCAAACCGCCACAGCACGGGAATTAGTCCTAACCTCTTTAAGCCATTAAAAAGTTTCCCCGGTTGGCGCTAACCTAATCCCCGGAGGGTAGTCACACATCTGACGCGGTTTCCAATAATAACCACTTCGGATTCTATGGCAGAAACGCTAGGGGCTATTCCGTTTATTTTGAAAAATGAAATGCAGTAACTACAGTGCGACCTAACCTAGCAGGGATTGCTGAAAATAAACAGAGACTCTATAGCTTTCAAAATATCTGGTTGCAGCGCCAATATTGGGGAATACTGGGTTTTTATAAAATGATAGGTTATTTCTATCTTTTTAGGTTATTTCTATTTTAGGTTATTTCATTTGTTGATTATTTCTATCTTTTTAGATAGAACCAAGGAAGAATCAAAGAATTTATTTTGTAGGCCTACTTTTCTGAGTACTAAAGTGTTTAGTACTCTAAAAATTATATTAGAGAAAATAAACACATCGTTAACAAAATATTGCTTGCATTTAGTACTGAACCTACAAAATAAAAATTGTTATACTTACCAGAGCATTGTAAAGGAAGGGGATGAAAAAGTTCCCCCGATTGGCGTCATCCTAATCCCCCGGGAGAGCCGCACATCAGGCACGGTGTCCAACAATTACCGCAACTCGACGGGAAAAGCAATTTATTTGCTGTAATCTTCGTTAAAAATATTATATTTTAATGGAGAATTTTCCTCATTGTAAAGTATTTTCTGCTTTCTATTCTGTATTTTGTGGCTTCTTTCTCATAGACCGACAAAGATTTGGAAGACTTTAATTTTGAGGGAGGACTTTTTTCAAGGAAATTTAATTTAAAAAAGGGACCTCCTACGGCTCCTACTTAACCACCAAACTTTAGAAGGATGTATATATGAGTAAACACGAAGTACCTAAATTGTTTGGTAAAATATAAATAGGCAAATATTCTTCTTTCTTTTCGGCACGAGGAGCATGGGAGAAGCTGATGCCATGGAATCGCAAATGTCAGTCAACAAGATGGTAGCCGGTCCTATATCCGATTCGTAAAATATCGCCAATCATAGAGTGTTCTATAATAACCCAAAAAAAAAAGTTCTACTCAAGGTCCTACTATAGGTGATTCTACCAACACACATAATTTTATTAGCAATATTCAAATCACTCGCCAGTCATGTTCCTCCACAAACAGAATACCAATTAGAACACCTACCGCATCGCCCCATACTTAAAACCTCGTAATTTTATTCACGACTACTCAAACACTTCAAACACGTAGAAATCCGATCACAATAGTGTCACGCGAAATCCCGGGAGGATAATCCCGATCACGCGATTGTTTTGGTCCGTAAATTTTAAACTGTGACAGCGACTCGGTGGCGTGAAGCCGGGATTCGCAGTAATTGGCAGTCCCGCTTCACACCAATTAGTGGGCATCCTAATTAAAACGACACTTTATTACTTACGAATTATTTTCAGGGCTATTAGCAGGTTTAATTTATTGGTGACAACGATTTTGACACTTTTTGTTTGGTGTAAAAGTTATTTGTTAAGTTGTAAGAGGTGGTTGATGGTCGATAAATTTAAGTATATAACGACAAAACCCCTTAAAATAACACCTACATTAGGTGTTATTTTAAGGGGTTTTTGTCGTTATTGACTTATACTTATCGTTTTGCTAATGAAGTTTTATAATGGGGTTACCCATTATAAAACTTCATTAGCATGCTTTGCGCTGCAATTGCTTACCTAACTCGTTGACTTTAAATATATTTATTAAAACAATAACTAACTTTAGATATAAGTATTTATTAAAAGCATATTTTACCCGACTGATTTGGAATGATGGGCAACTTTTTTCTTTCAGTTTTATCCATTTTTAAATAAAGGTAAAGCCAACTTTGGACTAGGGCAGGAAGATGGTGATGATTTAAATTCTACTTTTGTCTAGTAATTTTCACTTCCTTCAAAAATCCACATTATCGTGACTTTCAATCCTGGCTTTTTCAATATTTCTAAGTCCAAGTACCTGGTACCTACTGACATCCTGTTAATCTACTTTGTTGTTTGTTAAGGTGAAAGCGTCAGGGTAGCCCGCGAAATTCAAATTTTCTTACGTTTTTTGCAATTTGCTGGTCAGTATCAGGTTGTATGTTGATTAAATATGATTCGCGGCTGTTACACGTATGTAGTTATAGAATTATAATCATCAAAATCATCAATACAACCCTCCAAGCACATAAAGGTGCAGGCATGACTTTGACCTTGAAAAAGTAAATTCAATTAAACACGCTCACACGCACACATTTACATCAAACTACAATTAAACTAAGCTTTAAAAATGCACACATGTTTACGAAACCGGCTTCACTTTATTGTTTGCAGCGCTGTCTTGGTTTTTTATTTGGTCTGAGTTTGTTAATAACAGATAAATGTTTAATAATTTATTTTTAATTCAGTGAAATCAAGGCGAAATGTTTGAAGCTCCTTGAGAGGGCCGGACGGCAGAAAATTAGGTCTCTTTCAAGCCAACATTTTTTAGGCGTAGGAAAATATCCAAATCAAAACACATATTTATCATCCCTTTTTTAACCATCTAAAACAAATTAAAAAAACCAGCTATTAATATTTAAAAAAAACTCCACCAATTAATATCAAAGCGTGAGTGTGAATGAAACGTGGATATTCAACCTGTCCCCCGCCCGTCCCGCCATTTGTTTACATACGGGGTAACAGGTGGCGCTAGCGACCATCGTTCTCACGGCGATTTGATGTTTATTTTGTGAGGGATTTACGCCATAACTGTTCGACCGATTGATATGAAAACTGATTTATTGGACAGGGTGTTTCAATTCGTTTTGCTTAAACAGCAATGAGAACCAAGCCCGTGCAATGGTTGGTGGAGACAAATAAGTGTCTCGCAGTTTTAGGTGGTTACTTAAAATACAAATTAAAATATTTACGGTACTTCCAAGCACGTATCCAAGCTTTTGGTTCGGGGGGGGGGGGGGGGGGGGACAAACATTGAAACAACCATGTGAACTGTGTAAAAAATCGCTGTACTGTAATTTTCAATAACATAAAGTACCCACCGTAGTCTCCCGTTTATTTTTAGTCAGATTTCGGGGGGGGGGGGGGGATAAATCCCAAGTATCTTCCCCCCCCCCCCCTGGATACGTGTCTGGGTACTTCCATCCATTCCATCATTCTTTCGATATTAGATACTGCTCAAATTGGCACCAAAGTTGCGACTTTTTAACACACAGTTAGATTTTTTTCTTTTTTTGCCACAAATTCTGCCTTTTTGAGCAGCGGTGGGGCTCTTTTGATTGATTGATTGTCAGCTTTGAGCACTTATAGAGTTTTTACATAAACTACACAGCGCTGAAGACTACAACTAACTTTTAACTGCACTAAAACACCAGAAAAGTGTTTATTATCCCCAAAAAATCGTTAATCATAATCAATTTCTAACTCAAATCATCACGCTCACCAACTTTCCTATCGTTAGCAAGGGTGATACTTTCATAATTAGCTTCATTATATGCAGTAGGTAGCAAGGGGTGTTGGGGGAACAGGGGTTGAAAGGGGAACACGAGCGGGGTATTTGTGGTAGCACGTGCCGGCTGTAAGCGACGAGTGAGGGTTAGGTCTATTTTAATATGATTAATGATACAGATATTGTGTTAACCATGGGTTTCCAATGATACCATGTTTTATGCAATAAAATCATACAAGGTATGTTTATGTTGTCTACTTAAAGTAAGGTTAGTCGACTCGTCTCGGGCCTTTTTTTTTTTTTTTTTTTTTTTTTCGGATGGGAAATCATCAAATGACTTCTCCCGCTCTGGGCTGAGCAGGAGGGAGTGTCAGACTTTTACTGACTAAAACCCATCCATGTTCCTTCATCGCCCTTTGTGTTCCGGGGCCACGGTATCTCTTTCGAATAGTCCCGCAGCCCCGGCAGGCTTCGGCCCTTGCGGACCCCTTCACTGATGCTGACTCTCTTTGAGGCGCGCGTGGAACACGAACGCGCCGTCGACACGGCCTGTCGTCATGAGACGTACGGACGGCGAGCTAGCCCATAGCTCCCCGTCCACAGGCCCGCGTCTACGGTGGCCGGAAGCCACCACGTGGCCCCCGACGCCCGGGGCGTCTCCCGCGGCGGCCGGGACGTGAGGATCTCTCTCTGTCCTGTTCCGCCACCTCCTTCGCTAGCATGACTGCTTCGCAGAAGGAGGTGACGGCGTCCCATTCCGTCTCGCTCCGGACCATGGCACGAACCAGGGCCGGGAGCGAGAGGTCGCCGCCGCCGATCGCCACCTCGAGGACACGGCGGTGCTCCACCCAAGCGGGGCACACCTCCACAGTGTGCTCCACCGTGTCCTCCGGCCTATCCTCACAATGATAGCACCCGGGCGTTTCCTCCCGCCCGATTCGGTGCAGGAACTTACCGAAACATCCGTGTCCGGTAAGAACCTGCGTCAGGCGGAAGGTGAGGACGCCGTGGCGTCTCTCCAGCCACTCCTCAAAGAGGGGACTTATCGCCACTATTGTGGCGTGCCCTGCACGGGGTTGCGATAGTCGCTCTCTCCATGTCGCCATGAGATCCCGCCGGAAGTCCGTCCGCTGAGCGACAATTTGCCGCGGCACTCGTCTCGGGCCTCGGGTATGCTTTTGAAAGAATTGTGTAAAAAAACCATCATAGGTGTCAAGAAAAAAGTGTGTAAAGACTTCTTTGGGAGTGCCCAAAGAAGTCTGAATTTTCTTAACTTAACAAAGGGTGTGAGGCAAGCTTCTAGACAAATATTTGAATAATAATCGTGTGTTCCAAGCAAGTAATATAAAATACTGCCACGGACTTCCACTGACTTCCACGGTTGGACCTCTAGATCTCTGGATGGGCCTCTCACAAGCATCTGCACATCGACCGCTCCAGCGTTTCTCGCATCCAGCAGATTCCCACGATTTTCAAAAAGATCTATCAACGCTTTTTGGGAGATAACCAAAGCAACGCCTTCTGGAAAACCTGACAGACTACACAAAAACGTCCAATTAATACACGAACCATCATCAAAATCCCAAGCACTAGTTATCGGAATGCTATCCCAAACGCATAGCCAATCTCGAAATCACAGTGCAAATTCGTTTCGGCTTAGCGAGTCGGCACGAAAGTGTAACAAAATAGCTTACCCTATGGGGGTGGGCCGTAATCTGATTTAGAGCCACTTAGCGACAGGTAAAGTGCTCTGAACGCTGGTTTAACTTGTTTACGAGAATAACCCGCCTTTTATTGGGTTAGACTTTTGTTTAACTGGTGGTAAAAAGTCGTGGTTGAGGGGTTTTTGGGTGGATGCGGGGAAAATTGGGTGTTACTGGTGTGTTTTGATGGGAAACAGCGTCGTTTTGATAAATCATAGTCTTGGTTATTTAAAGGCAGACATCAGAAATCAGAAAAAAACATTGGAGCTGATGTAAACCAACATTGTTCTTTGGTTCATATCCAGTTTTATAATCATGCTATTTCTTCATTGCGATCACCCTAGATGGCATTTGGTACTCCTATATGAAATGACTGAATCAAGAAAAGCCAGTCGGGCTCTCCTTAATTCCTTCTTTCAGTCATCAGATTTAGTTACACATTTCCGCCACCGTTCATCATTATCCTTGGTGCCCCAGCCAAGTGCACCTCTATTTGAGTTCCCCACTTGTTTCCCAAAGTCAAAGATGATCGATTCTACTTCAATACATACCACTAGAATAGAATTATTGGTTATTATGTATTAGGTACCAGAAGCCATACAGCAGCACAGTCAGAATTAAGTAGCGGCACGATTTCGCCATTATCCCCAGGATAACATTCAAGTTCTATTAATACCCCTCAAATTACTGCACCTCATAATATACCATCGTAAAAATAAGCAAATTACCACAAATATCGTGGCGCAACTCATAGTCAGTCAGTATTCACAGTTCAATCTCGAAGCGTATCGAATTCTCAACTTCAGCTCAGCTATTTTCCAACATAAATTGGTACCCCAACCATTCAAAAATGAAGCTTATTTGACCGACTTAAGGTGTAAGAGCTTGGAGGAGTTGGGACTAAAAAGTGACTGCGCGTAACGCTAATGGTCCATGAAATTGGCCGTTTGCCGATAAATATAAGATTTTTAGACATTTCAAATGTACTGTTAGGTTAGGCGCGATATTTGAGTGAATTCAATGTTTTGTCGATTATATTTTTCATATTTGTGTTGTTTTATGACGCTTGGATGGAATTTCTTTCTACAGTGTGAGCTGCAGTCTATATTTATTTATTGGCTTTATGAGTTTAATAAAAGTTAAATCAGGTGAAGAATCCATCCAATGAATTTTCTGTTGGTAGACGGGGAAAAGCCGTTGTTCTACGGGTATGAGGAAGTGAGCGACGTTCATTTAGTTTTTGTCCATTGGATATTTTGAATAATAGAATGAATCGACGAGTTCGCGGCTGAATAATAATAGCCGCTCGGGTCGATCTTTAGGTTAAGCCGTTCTTGCCTAGGTTGGTTCGTGGATGGGTGACCACCCATTACATACTGAGTTTCCCTCCGTGACTCGGAAAACACGTTAAGCAGTTGGTCCCGGCTATCATTTGTAGATCTTTGACAGTCGTTATAGCTAGTCAGTGGCCCAAAAATTCTGTCAACCAGTCTTACTAAGGGGTATGGTATTACCCAGTACTAACTGGGTTGTGGATGTCAGATAGGCAGTCGCTCCATGTAAAATACTGGTATTCAGTTGCATCCGGTTAGACTGGAAGCCGACCCCAACATAGTTAGGAAAAGGCTAGCTAGGCAGATGATGGATGTTTTGAATCCTCCTTGTAGCGGTATCTACAATACCATAGGAACGGCGTATCACAACGTTTTCAGTAAGAAGACGTAGGTAATAGATTAGAATATTTGACGTCTTCCGGGATTTCGAAGTAGGTATCCCTAGGATTTCACGAAATTCCTGGTTACTTCATTTCCCTGCGACATTTGTGCAACAACCAACCTTTTTTTATTTTTTACCCAGACAAGGTTTACGGTTTACTTAGATGTTTTGCCTATCTGGATCCGCTTTGTAGGTAAATGCTGCATTGTCTGGGCGAACATTAAATAAAGGTCTGCTGTCGGCTGACTTTTGTCCTTTATGACAAGGTTGAAAGTCTTTCGGATTCCGATTTCAGGCAATTTTTGACTGTTCGGTTTTATCAAATATTTCTTTATGGGTGATGAAGTGTACAATACAACAATGATAAGGATATACCTACATAGTTCGTAAATGTTCATAAGTTGTTCTATAGTGACTTGTCAGCAACTACTGAATCATTGAATCTTTCATCCTTTGCCTTTATTTCACAGATTTTTCCTTTACCTCTATTCAATTGATTTCAATGTACAGTTTACGTTGTTTATGTATTAACTGCTTTAGCTGCAGCTGTATCTTTGTGTACATTTATAGAAACATTGACAGCTTCTTCAAAGGCATTAGTACAATGTAAGTACTTGTAGATATATTTATTCTGCTGTAACCGATGACGTAATATTGTCACACTCTTGCGCAATGTCACATGCCAACGCTTTCATTTCAGTATAGGGAAAATTATCCTGTACACTGCACAGTAGATACTTATGCCTTAAGCAAGCGTGGTGATAAATGCTCATTCCTTCTCTGTATGAGAACAGGTCTTTGCCATACAGTAGGACAATAACAGACTGATATCACTTTGGGCCCTATCAAAATACCAGCGCTTTCACGTTTTTTTAATGTTACAGCACCATGCTGAGATAGGGGCCTTTTTGCCTCGTACAGGACCAATTTCTGTTTCATTTTTTTTCCATGTTTAATTTTTATTAGTCTTACTGTTAATTTAACCATTTTATTTTGTGTGTTTTGTCCTGTGTGGGCTAATAAATGATTTTGTCTTTCTCTCTATATTATGTTACCATTATACCTACTTTAAACAAGGACATTGTCATCACACAGGCAGGCAGCATGCGAGATTACTCATTCGTGATTATCAACTATCTGTCTGTATGTATTTATAAACCAGTACCATTGTTTGTAGGTAGCATGAACGGTGTTATTAATTTGCGCAAGCGCGATACATTCCACGTTTCAAAACATGCAGGAAACGGCCGTGACTAAATGAAAATATTTCTTCCTCAGTTGTGCAAACATCGGCTAATAATATTATAGCGACCATTCTATTTAGACTCCTTTCGCACCTTGTATATGCACCTAGATGACACGTTTTTGTATGGAACAGTGAGGGGGGAGGGAGGTCAAGATAACTGGTGGTTGCCCGGTAGTGTTGAAGTAAACATAGTGATAAGAATACACCACATAGCTCTGATAAGATACGGCCAAACCAATTACAGCCACGAACCATTCGCATGACGCGGTTTAGGTAACCAGCTAGTAGTATTGTTAACTAGTTTGGTATTTTATTGATTTGAGGACATGATTAGGACTTTATTAACAAGCCTGTTTAAATCTAACTCCCAGACCAAGACCGTTAGATTTGCGCTGCTAGCTTTTTCGGCACAAGCATAATCATGTGGGATGTGGAACTGCTAGGACACAGGGATCCTATCTGCGAGAAGAAGCGGGCCGTATTCGTATTCCACCCGCGGGCCCACTGCGGGCCCACTGCAATGCGGGTTGGTAGATGTCACTTGTTGATATCTTTTCCCACACTGTTGAGTATTTTACACAGGGTAATGTATCTGTCTGGCTTGGAATCCGGTTGTTGAAAATACGTCTCTGTATGTAATATGTTGTTTATTGAAACAATTGCATATGTTTATGCTCTGTAAGGAGAAATTTATTTTAATGAAAACCTTTTGCAAAGTGTGTACCGTACTTACATACTTTTAAAAACACAACTTATTTCTACATTAAAGTACAAATCACTGTTATTAATTTACTAACCTGTAAGGAGAAACAACATTAAAAGCTATTGCTTCAATAGTCTCTATAATTTGAAAAATATCCTCTTAGAAACGTGTGAATTCACATATTTTTCTGTCAATCCAAAGAAAGTTTTTCAAACAAGGAACGAACAGACTCGCCGTCAACACAGATAACGTATGCAGTCCAAGTTAATGCGCGGAAAATTCAAATTAAATGAAGAATATGAGAGCTTCATTTACATGTATATAAAAAAAAAACATCCTATTCCTGTTCATTTACGTTGTCTAAGTGTGAGAAACATGTTGGAAATATGGGTTTATTTGACTGGTGCTTTGTAAATCAAGCCATTTTTCCGACAACATTGGTTGGTGTGTGTAGCCATCATGACGTCAGTGTGACGCCTAACCGGTAGGATGATGACGTGCAATAATGCTGATCAGCTCTTCTCAACACGATGTGACCTCGTCTTCAAGACTTTGCAACTAATCAGATAGCTCACAAAAGGGAAGATAATTAATTAGTCAGAGGCGCTGTCATAGAAAACGGCAAAGACCGTGTATATAATCAGTAGGTTTTTATTGAGAATTGTCTGCCCTTTGACTTTTACTCGGACAGTCGTTCTACATCATCCTGTAACTAGTACCGCGATTAAACGGCACCGAAGTTTTTATTGTCTACACCACGAGACTGATTCTCTAGTTCCCTCATTACAACTTGCAATGCATTTTACTCTAGCTCCAACTTTCAGTAGCTAGTTCCTCTTGGAGGTAGGGTATTTGGATATTTCCTGGTGTTTACTGAACACTTTATACGGTCCTCGTGTCCACAGAGCTTGAAAGCAAGACAGCTGTATCATTGGATGGTTATCTCGTTTTCTAAGATTCAAAGCCCGAGGGATGTGCATTCCATACCTGATAAGTCTTAATCATTAAAACAGTCGTTTTCTCATTCAACCTGATAGCAATACTTTCAGAGAATTTAGTGAAAATACGCTTAAAGAATATTTAAAAAGAGATCGAGATACAACTCACAATTTAAACGAAAGCGTTGTTTTACTTGGCACGCCGCCATCTCCTGTTGCTTCTCTTAAATGCATGATCAACAACCGTTCCGAAGTACAATGTGACTATTTTATAGCTGTTCCAACCAATAAAGCAGAAAGTCCTGGACGTAAGTGCGTTCAAAGACCTAGGCAGATGTAAGAATCTTTAGACGTAAATCTTTGAGACCACCGTCTCAACTCCGGTTTGTTAATAAGCATGACGACAGTACCAAAAAATTGCAAATCTATCTAATCCGTCAGTTAGAGTATTGGAAATTAATGGACACGTATTTTTTGATTTTGTAAATCAATCAATATTGACAAAGATAAAACGCATCAAAACTCGGGAGTGGGGGCTCGTGACGTCAGAACTAGCTAAAAATTATACCATGGCGTGACGTATTGAGAATTTTGAAAGCGTCGTATCTTTGTCAATTTTGGTTTAGGTAACAAAAGATAAAACATGGGTCAAATATTTTTTGATAATCTAAGTGACGGACTAATTAGATTTTTTTTTGTCGTCTCGCCTATTGTCTTTAAATAAAATTTGCTATAAACAAGGCTTTGTTTGTTGCATAAATTTTCGAAAAACAATCTGGAAAGATAAAATGGAGAAGTATAGAAGAAGACATGCTGCGCCCAAATAAATTGAGATAAAGGCGAGAGAATGATGTAGCCGATACGTAGGTACTTAGTGTCGCTCGGTGTCCAACTTGTATCGTTTTATAAATATTTTTGGGACATCATATTATAACATGGTGTAAAAATAATTAGAATCGATTCAGTAGCTTATTCTGAACAAACTATAATCAGGTTTCGCATATACTTAAACTAATGTTGTATTCAAATCATTTCATTTAGTATCAAGTAAATTTTATTTTATATTGTATTCGAATTTTATTAATAAGATTTGAAAAATTAAATGTTGTTGTCGTATGGTGAATGCTGCGTATACCTATAATAGGCATACATACCAGCACTTTATGTTATTTTCATTGTTTCACATTAATTCTTTGTATGTATTGCTGTTGGTGTACCAAAAAAATAAATACACTCGAGAGCAATGAATCCGGGTCACTTAAAGAATGTTAAAAATCAATTAATAAAATCTAATCTAAATCAAAATAAATTTTGATTCGTCGGAGAACATAACTTTTGACCAATCTTCAATACTCCAATTTACGTGGCTCTGGGCATATCTTAGTCTTGAAATACGATGCCCACGCTCCAGTTTAGGGCCGTTTGCAGGTCTAAGGGGTTTTAAGTTAGATTCAGCAAGCCGACGTCTTACTGTCCATGCACTTGGGTTACTTCCTCCGAGGCGTCGAAACTGATTTGTGAGTTCAGTACCTGTGAGAAAGCGATTTCGAAGCATGGTGTTCACCAAGTATCGGTCTTCTCGTGCTGTGGTACACCTGGTTCTGCCCGTTCCTCGTCTGCGTAGGTTAGAACCAGTTTCTTCGTAACGTCGGAGAACTCTTTGTACTGTTGACAGCGACACACCGACAGTCCTGGCTGTATCGCGCTGACTCCGGCCGGTTTCCAGCATTGTAAGTATTCTGGTGCATTCTTCAGGCGTAAGCGACATAATTTCAGCTTGAATAATGAATATAGAGCACTATCAACATGGTTTATGTACCCACATAAATGACAGATTACAAACAAAAGCAAAACCAAATGCTGTAATTTCGTAGTTCCATCTTCGAAAGTGGCCCTTTTTCAAATTTGATTTTTTTATGATATAACTATACAATAACGAAGAAGTTTTAATACCTTCATTTAAGGAGTATTACATTGTCTATTAAATATAATTTATTGCATTAACCTAGCATTTTTAGTTTCCGAGATTTTTTGGATTCTTTAAGTGACCCGGATTCATTGCTATCGAGTGTATATCGCTGGACATCGGACATTTGGCAGTCGGAGGTTCGAAATTGTGAGAACCTCTTTTACACAGGGTTATCGTGTTGTTAGTTCTTACACCCATTAGCCTTGTGAAGGAGCAGTCGGTTGAAAAAATGGTATTGAAGAGGCAGATGATGCAAAAGGTATTAAGCTGTACCTGGTAACAAAGCTAGGCAGTTTATGATGAAAAGCTAAAGTAGAAAGTATCAAAAGTAGAGCAAAATCGTCATTATCATGATGAATGTGAAGCAGAGAAAGCGCCAAACTTTATTATTTCTTATAAAAAATATGCAGAAAGTAAAGAAACATAATACAGAAGAAACAAAAAATCTTTTTGTTCACTAATACATAATTTATTTATCAAAAAGGGAATTCCAAACATGTGCACACAACTGCAGTAATGCGATAAGCTCAACTTTTGTTTGCGATAAAATTGTGTTTACGCAGGGGGTTGGTCTTAACAGTCCCAAAATAACAACAATTAGGGTATCATGAGGCGTTTAAAGAAGAAAAAAACATCTTTATTTCGACGATCCGAATGGCGTAGCGGTAGGAGGCTGCCTTACGTTCTTAGGGTCCCGAGTTCGTATCCCGGTAGGAGCAAACGTTTGTGTGATGAGCATGGATATTTGTTTCCGAGTCATGGATGATTATATGTATAATAAGTATTTATTTACAAACAAAAAGTTTCTATGAAGTATATCAACTATCTGGTGTCGACGAGGCAAGCCTCGTTGCTTAGTTTGGCACTAGATGGCGCTGTGTGTTTTGTTCAGATATATTTATTCATTTATTTCCCAAATATTAACAATCTATGATACATTTTAGAGCAGTAGAGGTAGTTTTGTTTTGTTAGATATGAATCGGTACTTATTATCGTGGTTAGCACGGAACTAATTCACTTTATTCCCCGTACTAGTATAAACTATGTTACGGTGAACCAGTATTCCTCGTTCTCTGTGATTGTAATGACTTTTGGTAAAGAGATATAATGATTTTAATAAGATAAAGAACGTCACTGATAAATGGAAATGGCTCAACCCTGAAGAGGTTTGTGGGAACAAAATCTAGGCTGATTCGGTTGCAATAATGATGCTTGCGAGTAACGCAAGTATCTACATCCAAGATGCGTTTCTCGCAAGCATCGCAACTGAATCTATTCGTTAGTTTTTTTGCCGTTATCTCTGTCGAGGCTCGCCCTGTAGGTATTGCGGTCAACATGTATGGAACAGCAGTTTTTTTCAGTTTTTGTTCAGCATTCTGAACCGGCTCCATATAGAAAACGGTTACCACGTATTCAGTAGGTACATCATTTGTAATGAATACGTGGTAACCGTTTTATCGTTGATGTCCCTTCCACTTTGTATTATCATCTCATCATCTTCCTGCCCTTGTCTTGTCCCATGTTACTTGCGGTCGGCGCAACGCGTTTTTTTCTTCCATTCTCCTCTGTCAACCGTCACGCTATCATTTACTCCTTTTTCTTTCATATCATTCCTCACACAATCCATCCATCGTTTCTTTGGTCTTCCTCTCCCTCTTCATCCATCAACATTTATATTCATCACTCTTTTAGTCACATGCGATTCATCCCTCCTCATCATAATGTCCATACCACGACAGTCGATTCCCTTTCGATTTTTCTGTAACTGGCGCAACTTTTAAGCTTCCTCTCATATACTTATTCCTTATTTGATCCATGCATTCTTGTCACACCACACATCCACCTCAACATTCTCATCTCCGCTACATGCAATATTTTTTCATCCATCTTCTTCACAGCCCAGCATTCCGATCCATACAGTACGACAGGTCTAATCACGGACTTGTATATTTTCCCCTTTAACTCGAGGGGCATCCGTGGGTAGGAATTAAGTCGCTTCCACCCTTCCACCTTATATTAATTTTATATAATATTCAACTACGTAAATCATTTAATGAGCCGTGTTAATTAATAACTTGACAAGCCCCAATGACATAATTAAATAAACCAAACTGTTGACAGAACAACATATTCTGATAAACCGTAAATTATCACAAGGTTTTAAAGCACTATATTTTCAATATCCGTTTTTCTCTGTGCGCCCAAAACCGAAGTACTTACACACCAAAAAAGAACCGCGTTGCGTACAACCGGTTGATTACATTACACACCGTACTAATGCATAGACTATGAATATAGGCCCAAATAGACAGAGCTGTCTCACCATGAGAATAAGAATTAAGGATAAGAAAGGCTTGAAGTAGGATCAGCGGATCCCCTGGCTAAAGGCCTTGCACTAAAGGCAGAGACAGTCCGTCAAGCAGGCAACAACCTCCTAGATTAATCCACGAGATGCCATTCACAAAAACAGAATCACTGGAATAATAATCACAACCACCACCAATGACATTATCGTCATTTTTGCGGGAAAACATTCACAACTAAACGACGGCTGTATATGCTATGAGAAGCCAGCCAATATTTGTTCCTAAAAAGAGGCAAGATGATTAATTATATCCTTGTTATTTTCGATGGACTACAAGACAACATCTAAACAGATTTTTACTATGACCGGAGCTCTTTACTTTCCGCAATTTCTTTCATCACCTATAGCAAACCTAGCCCAGTACAACTACACACAGCACTGCACGGGACGGCGGCGGTGCGGTGCGGCTACGGTGCGGCCGGCCGGTGTATTATACCGGAAACATTGTCCGATTGTTGCGGTCCCGCCGTAATGGGTTTAAATTCTGATGCGGCTTTCGGCTTTTGGTAGTGAGTATTTCCCGGTGATCCTGTTTTTTGAATGGTATCTCGTGGATTAATCTAGGACGTTGTTGCCTGCTTGACGGACTGTCTTAGCCTTTAGTGCAAGGCTTTAAGCCACGGGATCCGCTGATCCTACTTCAAGTCTTTCTTATCCTGAATTCTTATTCTTATGGTGAGACAGCTCTGTCTATTTGGGCCTATATTCATAGTCTATGCATTAGTACGGTGTGTAATGTAATCATGGTAAGAATGGATAGGTACTGATTTTATTCAGCGGTAACACCCGTAAAACCGTTGGAGCAACTGACAGTGTATTTGCTAATTTGAGCCATTTGCACATGGCTCGTTACTTTTAAAACCAGCACGGAGCGGACCGCGAAGAATACTTGGAAGAATTAAGATAAATAGTATAGTCTTATTCCTAAACACGCTGGTACTCCAAAAACTTTCACAAACCTGTAGGTTCAATTTAGGTCTCATTTGAATACGAAATAAACCTCAATTCCATTTACTAGAAATCATAAAGCCACCAGTTTAAACAACCTCACGTTATTAGCAATATGTTTCATATTTACTGCTAACAAACTCATGAATGTTGTAAATGTCTAATACAAAGCATTAATAGTTTTTGTCATCATAAATTATAAGAGCACTTCCCTCCATTCATACCCTAAGGTCCGTCTGCAATGGCATTTAACTGTATCAATAAAATAATTATCCAATCATGAAGCAATTTACTCGGTTTGTCCCCGTTTTGTGCATCTCTCTCTTTCTTATTAATTGCTGTGATAGCGCCCTCTCGCTCGTTACGAAGCGGCAACATTTGAGGACGGTGACACGGTTCGCTCTTGGCGTCTGGGATCCATTTTTGCCAACTTTTTTCTTCAGCTTCTTTCGCCTTTGGCTCTTCTGCAGTAAAGTCTATAACTCCTTGTGTTTGTGGACTTGTAAGTTTGTATCAAGTGTACACTTTAGTCAACCAGTTTGCTGTGGCCTCTCGTGCATTTTCTCTAGTTTCAAGGTCTGGTCTGAACGCAAGTAGTTCTCTGTATAATTTTCCAAATAAAGACTTGTAAATTAGTTTGTTTGCGTCAAGCACCTTATATGATGGAATGGAGAGGCCGAGAATGTTGTCTGCCTACACACAAAATTGATGATTGGTTCTCAGGCCGCAATTTCACGGAGGAACCGATAACATACTTAGAGAATTAATAAAACGTCTGCAAAAGTATGTTTGATAGTACTTTATGCAGATCCTTATGCGGACCTAGGAAGCATGACACAGTCAGTGGGTGGAAAAAGGCTGCTAATAATGATAATGACGATGATAATTATGCAAATCTTTATCGTAAACAGCCACAATTATACAAGAACTCCTTAATAGACCGGTATAATTAGAAGGAAGAGGTGATAGAATTCAATTTACATAATTACACTACCTAGCTAATAGAATATTTATCGTTTTACGTACACTCAGCTAGTATTAGAACATCCCCTTCATGTACATCGTCGGCGTAGTGCAGGACCTTGTATCTTATTGACGAAATACATTGTTTCATCAAATTGGATAAATTAAGTAGCCTGCCATTTAGCGACAAAACATTGAGATGACAGCACGCACGGTTGGTACAACAGACGAATCTAGGACTTTCGACATTCTTGTTTGGTGATATTAAAGCAGTTTTTGGTTTCTCTCGTAAAAAAGGGTGTTGTACATTCACTGACGCCGACGATATGTTGTTATTTTATACCATTTGCAGACATGAGCTCATAACAGCAAAAAGGAAATAAAATCCATGAAAACACTACACGCGAGCCGAATTTGTAGTCAATAAATTTCCAATCCAACATCTTCAATATTGCATTATCCATTCTTCTACCAGATTCTACTTGAGGTACCTAATCTCTTTGCCTAGAGCTTTACTAATCACACAAGCTATAAGAAGTTTGATGATAATCTTTACCAGAAATATAGTCAACGTGTTACAAGAGACTCTTTCTTGCCTTTATTTAAAGTTGCTGCTTTAACTTCCAACACCTTTTTACTCAAATATTCTTCTACTTACTTAACATACTTCACAACTTAGCACCCCACAAAAGAAAAGTTTTACAAATAATGATGAAGCAATATTTCTTCCCCATTCTTGCGTGATCATCAATCATTGGTTGCGTGTTTCTCATCACTATATCACCTCGCGCAATGAAGAGATCTTAATCACTGGATAGATCATTATGTCTTTAAGTGAGTTTAAGTGATTACCCTGGGTGGTCTTTTGTAACACAATTGAGTATATAGATACTTGGTGACCCGTAGTTTCGTTCTGATGATTTAATAAGAGATGAGAGTTGTAAACAATTGTAGGAATTCTTGATTTAAAAGCCTCATGAGTTAACGATGTAAAGAAAATGTACTAATGGAAATATACTTGAAAGAAATATACTTGAATAAAAGAATTGTCGCTGATCGTATTCTGTAGTAAGACAATCTGTTCCAATAAATTCAAAATATGAAACATTCTTCGAACCTTTGTCTCAAAAAGGTAGCAATTAAATTTGTCATCATTATCTTAAGTGTTATATAAGTTACGGAAGCCAGATCCTTGTCTTTCCTTCTAATTACATTGATAACTTTTACCATGCCTTCATCCATAAGGTATACTGCAAATTGGTACAAATTGCGGACCAACTACTGACATCGTACAATGAAAAATACTTCAGGATAGTATCCGTCAGACTCCGCTGTCCGTGTCCGGTACTCCGTCCGCAATTAGTCTGTGCCGGCTCAGTCGAACCTTTACACATGACAGCTAACAGATTCCGCAAAAAAAAGAAAAATCGAAGAAAGACCTAATAAAGCTTGAAACAAAAACGAGACAGACATAGATCACAGATTGTACGGGATGCTGACAATTGAGAAACGGCCCATAAGCGCGTGATAGATGCTCGTAGCAAAAACTCTATGGCACCGGGAGAGATTTCACACATGGACATTCACAGTGATGAATGCGATGGTATATCTGTGTCTATCTTTATGATGTTTTCATGGTAAAACTACAGGGAGACTACATTTTATTGTCTTTGGCAGTATACATCTTGGTTTCAGAAAATAGATAGGTACTTACTAGAGGATTTTCTCTCATTATGATGTTTATGCATGGAGAGGTAGAGGAAGACCAAGGAAACGCTGGAAGGATTATGTGAGGAATGATATGAAAGAAAAAAGAGTAAACGATAGCGTGACGGTTGACTGAGGAGAATGGAAGAAAAAAATGTGTTGCGCTGACCCCATGTTACATGTAGGTGGATGTTAGGTGTTACCACCCGTACTCTAAACTAGAGTATTGTCCTCTTTTTCATGTAGGCATACTTTACCTATAATCTACCACCAACACCAACAAAGTACGCTAAAATACTCTATTTACGTAAAACTGATTGTTTTAAGGACAAATAATGAAAAATAATAATTAATACTCTTTTTTAACCGGTGTACTTTATTTTTGTTCTACCAAAATGAAAAAATACTTTATTGGTCCTAAAAAAAGGTGCAACCCTAGTAACATGGGACAAGGGCAGAAAGATGATGATGATATCTTAAAAAATAAACTACGTGAAATGTTGTACGAGTCACAATATTATGGTATACATCAGCGGTTCCCAACCAATGGTCCGGGGACCACCGGTGGCCCGCAGGAGCCGCGAATATGGTCCGCGAAAGGTTCAAAATGTTATTCGTACTTTTTAACTTCCACAGAAGATGCAAGCGAACGATGATAAACCGAACCTAATTGAACCTATCAGAGGCAAGGTGGTAAAGGAGACAATTTTTTAGGCCCACTTGGACGTTGCGTTTATCATTCATATTACACCAAAATTAAGTAACAGTTTTATAATAGTAACACACGAAAGATTACATAGAAATGAAACCGGAATCTTAAAATCATAATAAAAAGTTATATTATGATATGTTATGTTATATTTTTTTGCGAGTCAAATCATTCCTGTTGTGGTCAATGTCATTTGACAGAAAATACTTCGTGAATAGGGACGTTTTTTCTGTTTACAAAAAAAAGTACGGTACCCAGTCGTAACGATCTGCTTTAATTAAAACAGAATAGAATATAAAAAGAAATATTATTAAACTGTGAGCATTTTAATGCAATTTTTAAAGGTTTACGCTATCGCGTAGATGGTTTTAAACAATCAACGTGTCACGGAGCGTTGTAAATCCGCCTTTTTAGTGGTTAAGGTGGATGCTCCAGGGTAGCCCGCGAAATTCAAATTTTCTTACGTTTTTTGCAATGTGTCGACAGGGAAGGTTGTATTAATGATTTTGATGATTATAATTCTGTAACAACATACGTCTTACAGTCGCGAACAATATTTTAATCAACTTACAACCTAGCACTGGTCTACAAATTGCAAAAAACGTAAGAAAATTTGAATTTCGCGGGCTAGCCTGACGCTTTCACCTTAAAAGACATTTCATTATTTTGACATTAACTTTTTCTGTTTATTTCGATTTTCGTTAAAGTGTTTTTGCAATTTTTATCATTTATTCCGGTTAAACAAGGCATAGCTAATATAACCACTGTAATATAGATATTTTAGGGAAGAAATCAATGTACGTTTCATTATTAAACGCTACAATTTATGTGGGTGGCCTAACCTCCAAACAAAAAAAAATGTCTCCTTTTGTTGAGAATCTACTAACTAACTTATAATATTCCTTTTTCCGTATGAATGATAGCAATACTTTTCAATAAAGATTCACCCCCCTAGATATAATCATGTCGGTGTCCATGTTTATCTAGGACCTCATGGCCCCTGCTAACAATAAAGACACCAGAGTGGTCCCTGGTCCAAGAAAGGTTGGGAACCACTGGTATACATGTATAAGGAATTGTATACATGTCGATATTGATTGCAACATTAAAATTAATAGTACCTACTGGTGCCCGATGATTAATGATGATAAAAAAGATAAAGCTATAAATATGCCAGATAAAATTTTAGCAATAAATTAATTATGTGAATTATAGCGACGATAGGGTATAAACATGACGTATATACCCACAAAACCCGTGACTTTGTATCACGTAAAACATAAGTTAGCATTATTAATGAGCCTAGAAATACGGCTTTATTAATTACAAGATAAGTTTAACTACTGAGTTGCTGTCTTCATACATTATGGAGGTAAATAAATCATAGAATTTTATTACCTGCTCTGTGTGGTCTTGATCTAAGTTTAGAACACCCTGAGTCTTGTCTGGGACTGGAGATTACGGAGCTATTTCTGGAAGATTAATCACAGTATTCTCGAATACACGATTAACATTTAATAGCACTAAAGTACAAGAATCTAGCACCAGCCACAACAACATCAAAAGCACACACAAATATGGGCTTTCCTATGTGAACGAATTGCGGACAGCCACGTTCCTTTCAAAGTTTCTGTATTCCCCAAGCCAGATAAAATACCAGCTTATACCAGACTATCTGAAAAAATACTCTGAGGAATCTCGATACAACATGCCGTCTCTGCATTCTTCAATATCACAACTATCATGTATCTGCCGCCTTGATCATGATCTGTCAACAGACCGATTTGTTCGAGACACAATTGATTAACTATTGTGTCTACTTCGTAGACAGATCAAGGGGTATATACCATCATCTGTGTAGCTAGCCGTTTCTCAACTATGTTGGAGTCGGCTTCTAGTCTATTCGGATGTAACAGAATGCTACTATCCTATCCTACCTCTAAGACCCAAAAACATCCTTCTGCATTTAGAGAAATGATTCCAACCTTTTGTTAAGCCCTTACTTTTCCAACAAGTCTATTAAATTCGAAACATTGTAGACTGCTAGACAGACAAAGTCGAAACATTGCTCTATTCCCTGTTGGCAAGCATACACCTATAAACACGTTAAATGTCTTTATTTATTACCAGCTAAGTTCAACGACTAACTGGCCATCGTATATAATGGACGCCAACGTACATAAATCACTACATATGGCGTGATCTGTGAACCAGTGTAGTTTATGTGTTAGTACAACGTTTACGCGATTGCAACTACTTTATTGAATGGTCTGCTCATATTGTAGAGAATAGATCGAATGTTATAACTATCTAACTATTTGTTAATGGCGATAAACTAATGCTTCTGTGGAAGGTCGTGTGAATGTGATGTTAATTTCTACCGTGTTGTAATATTGTGGGGTTAGCGTATGATGCTGTTCGGAGAGATTTGAGATATGGCAACAGGTTAGCTGTTGCCATGTTCCGTTGCCGCAACATTTAAATCTCTACTGCCTTTGGACATCTGCAATACTAGAGGCATCCCTGTAATTAACATATCAACTGCCTGTAAATATACGGACACTAGCAAATAACCCTGCAAACCTAAAGAAATGATACCTTCTGCAAGATTAGATCCTTCTTTTCAAAAATTAACATCTCTGTTGTCTTCAAAGGTGATCAACATAACATTTTTTTTTTTTTTTTTTAATAGCCTGTACTGTCCCACTGCTGGGCAAAGGCCTCCCCCAACTCCTTCCATGTGCTGTTTTCCCGTACCTCTCCGAACCAGCCCTCGCGATACGCGTCCAGATCGTCTCGCCAGATCTTTCTGGGCCGGCCTCGTTGGCGCCGTTCGCGTCCGTCTTCCGGCAACCATCGTGTGGAGACTTTTGCCCAGCGGTAATCGTGACCTGCTCAATCCCATTTTAGCCTTTAGCAGCCTTCTTGACATAACTATTTTAAGAACGCTCGATGCTTAATTTACCTAAGTTCTATGATGCAGAAGATGTTACAGTCAAAGCACATTATGTAGTACGATCACTTAAATGAAAGTCTTTTCTTTATCTCTTGTCCTTATCGACAAATAAGGTATTCAACGCATTCCGTATTGCAATGAGCTTCAATCGTGGTACTCATGTCAATTAGACCTTCAAAGCAGTTTCTCTTGATTCCGAATACCTTTGATCTCAATGTAAAGTGCCGATATCGACCTGAGTTGGGTACGATAAAAGGCAAATCTATACAAATGAATAAAATTGAAGTGTCTACTGTTTGTAATTTAAAAATAACTGCTTTTTACAGATTTTATATAAAAATGTAACAAAAAAAAACTTTTGTCTGTTTGTATGTCGGTCTGTCTGTCGGTTTATTCCGGCTAATCTCCGAAAAGGCTGGGGCTATTTTGACGAGAGTTTTACTGGCAGATAACTGATGTTATAAAAAAAGTAAGTAATGCTCACTTTTATTGAAGAAAAAAGATTAGGGTTCAGTTAAAAAAAAACTTCAAACCCTTGAAATTGTTAACAAAGTCCGATTCAAATAGGGAAGTAAAGTAATCCTTACTTCCAATGATCTTCTTCAGTGATCCTTACTATATTAATAACTAGCCGACGTCATGCGGTTTCACCCGCGTAGTTCCCCATCCCGTTTGAGTACGGAGATAAAATATAGCCTATGTTACTCAGTAAAGACGTGGCTTTCTAATGGTGAAAGAATTTTTGAAATTGGCGCAGTGTTTTTTGAGTTTATTCATTACAAACATACACACAAAAATACAAATCTTTATTCTTTATAATACCTATTAGTGTAGATGTAGATTATGTAGATTATATTATATATATATATATAGTGTAGAAGTATAGAAGTACAGATAAAAATACGAAGGTGAGTTTGTTTATTTGTTTGTTACTTTTTCACTAAACCGATCACCCTGAAAATTTGACATTTATCGCAACGGACATAGGGTAAATGATAAATGATGTTTATTTTGCAAGTAGATTTTTACAAACACTTTTACACGTCATTTTTTAAAACTAAATGGGGCCGGTGTTTCGTACCTGACTACTCTGAGAAGAAACAGCCGAAACAAACTCAGAGGTCATAGTCTCTTTTGAAGTCCAGACATAATCTTGCTCAATTCACATGAGGACTATGCAGATTAGTGTCTGAGATGGTCTTTTGAAGAAAGAACCACACATATTTGGGTACCTTTCATCCCAAAAATAAGTACTGTTCTCGAGGAAAACAAGAATAACGTTCTTATGGTAATAGATAGCGTCACGTGTCTGTCGAATCATGATTGAATTATATTAAATTACAAGCAGAGTAAAACTCGAATTGATTGTCAAATTCTAAATTAACGCGAGCGAAGCCAAGCCAAGAAAAGCTAGTTTATACTACATAATTTTAGTAATGTTGTTGTTATTGTAATGTTGTTGTGTTTTGTTTACAATTAAAGGGTTACATTAAAGGGCTTCATAATTAAAGGGTGTAAATAGACTCTTAACGAAGCTTATAGGCACTTGTTCTCCCCGTCACTACGATCATTTTTTTGTTCAAGACCATACCTGAGAACCTTCTAGGTACCGAGATATTGGGGGTCAAAGTTCCAACTACATATTACACAAGTTTTTTTACATAATACAAGTTATTAAATTACTTTACGTTAAATACCTCCATGACCCGTTTACTACTCAATGCATCCATCAGCACAATGTGTTGAATGAGTTATACCGTAAAATGTGATTTTTAACCAAAAAAAAAGTAGTTTCCCAGCAAACATTTTTGCGCAGAGTTACTCAATTTGATGTACAGGTACAGAATGCTTGGTTGACGGCTTCGTGAAGAATTTGTTTACACCCTGTATATGCGAAACTAACTCTGTCTATCTAACTGTCTGCCTGTCTTACCTTTTCACGCCATAGCAGTAGAAGGAATTTCACTGTAATTTGGTACAGAGGAAGACTTGAGTAAGGACAAACGATTCATTTTTACCTCGGTAGTACGTTGTTGTAGGATCACTACCAACACTTCCGGCCCCCCTAAATAGTTCCAGTCGCCCCCCATCACACTGGACCCGAGACGGTGGCGCGTTGTGTTGCACGCGCGCCTCTCTTAGACGTAACGGGGCGAGTTAGTCCGGGGCAGTGGTAGTCGCATCAGATCCCGCTGCCCCCCGGGAGGATTTAGTCCAGGGCAGTGGAAGTCGCATCAGATCCCGCTGCCCCCCGGGAGGATTTGGTCCAGGGCAGCGGAAGTCGCATCAGATCCCGCTGCCCCCCAGGGAGAGTTAGTACGGGGCAGCGGAAGTCACATCAGATCCCGCTGCCCCCCGGGGGGAATTAGTCCGGGGCAGCGGAAGTCGCACCAGATCCCGCTGCCCCCCAGGGAGAGTTAGTACGGGCCAGCGGAAGTCGCATCAGATCCCGCTGCTAGAGGGTGTTAGTCCGGGGCAGCGGAAGTCGCATCAGATACCGCTGCCCCCCAGTGGGAGTTAGTCCAGGGCAGCGGAAGTCGCATCAGATCCCGCTGCCCCCCAGAGGGAGTTAGCCCGGGGCAGCGGAAGTCACACACAACAACGGAACACCGGTGTGCTTTTAGTCAGTACGAGTCTGACAGACCCCTCCGCTCTCTCCAGGACGGAGGATATCCATTGAGGATTTCCACATCGAGAAAAAAAAGGATCGCTCCCAAAAAATTGTTGCAAACCAACCTACTATAACCACTGATGTTTATCACTCTGGTTCATTTCATCACGTAACTTCAGATCTTTGATACATGAGGTAAGTAAGCAAAACCTATTTGTTCTGATGTTTTTCTTACTTAATTTTTTATGATTCCATTCATAGATGTTTGCTATATTTCTGTATTAATCCCTTATATCACTCCACTTGTACCTAGGAGCTCAATGATGTTTAAAATCCATGTTAGCATCGGATCGTAGGTTATTAGTGCAATTGGATCATTAAACCGAAAGCCATCAAAGGCTTAATAGGATCTATTGTGGCCTAATTAACTACACCTACATACAGCTGCATCATGCTGTGCTCATCAGCCTTGTCCTAACTATGTTGTGTTCGGCTTCCAGTTTAACCGGATGCAGCTGAATACCAGTATTTTACATGGAGCGACTGCCTATCACACCCCCACAACCCAGTTAGTACTGGGTAATACTATACCCCTTAGTAAGACTGGATGTTAGACTTTCGAACCTCTGACTACCTGTAACGACTCTCAAATAACTACAAATGACAGCAGACCAATGGCTTAATGTGCTTTCCGAGGCACGGAATCCACGGAAAGCCAAGCAAGCGCTGCTTAACCTGGAGCGGCTGTTATCATTTAGCCACGACCTCGAGCTGCAGGCCTAACCAAGTTACAAACGATTCGTATCGATTCTCTTTCTGCAATCGTAAACGTTAAGTCACGTGGTCAAAACAAGCAAATAAAAACTTCGTAGACAAGTTTACATCGGTTAAGATGATAGAAGGAAATGTATTCGTTTCTACAACCGTGATCGCTACATCCCATATAAATCGTAGCCAACTTACAGTTTTGACTGAACTTAAAAGTTTCTATTTGTTTGTTTCGACCACGTGACTTAACGTTGAAATGATGTCATTCCCATACATTTGGGTAGTTTTCTATTAGCGTTAGCGATTGTAGATTGTCAACTTGGCTAAGCCTACAGTATATCACGTCATCAATACTTGTTTCTATGTCGTTAACAATCATGTCTTCATCATTTTCATCTCATTCAGTGATGTTTTTAATGATTACGGTTATTTTGTCTTCTCTGGCAAAATTCAGTGCACCTGATGTTACATTCTTAGTCTTTTTTCTATCATTTCCCATGTTCTCTTTTTATTTTTTTTCCGCAGAATAATATTTTATTCATCATCATCATCAGCCTATAATGTCCCCCCTGCTGGGACACGTCCTCCTCTCAATGAGAGGGAATGGGCTATTATCCACCACGCTGGCCCAGTGCGGATTGGTAGATGTCACATGTCTTCGAATTTTTGATTCTAGGACATGCCGGTTTCCTCACGATGTTTTCCATCACCGTTTTGAGAGAAGTTGTAGTGATGAAATAAATTACACAAAGTAATGCGCCTGTCTAGGTTCGAACTCACAACTTACTGTTCGTAAGTCGGGGCCGCCACCACTGGGCCACCGCTGCTATCTTATTTGTAAGATTATATGCTAAACCACTCAAAAACATTAAAACTACTGTTTGGTTTGATTTCTGAGTATGTGTGTCACGCTCGCCTACATGCACTCGCCAGTCGGACGTTGTCGAATCATCAGCTAATGGGTTATTGTGACGTTAACAGAAACTAGATGTTAGTTCCAGATATTTAGCTACAGTTCATATTTTATGCAATATACTGAATACCATTTATTCCTTATTCCTTCGTACTTCTTTGTTATTGTTTATACGGTCTATCTTTTATTAATACTTATTAGTAGAGACCGGATTATACGCAGCATAAAATCGTTGATATATGCATGCAAATATGCACCATAAACACTCAATATACCTAAGCATCAAAAGTGCAAAAATATGCAACGTAAAATTGAAATAAGTACTACAAAATATTTTTTTAATTTAATTTACTTGTAGAGTACCTACTGCATTTTCGATTAGTTTTTTTTAATGAAAACCCAATTTTGTTCCTAATAATTACTAGTAGGTACGATTGAGCCTTCTATTAATTAAAATACTGTTATAACTTGATACCAATCGTTCTATCTACATCCACTCAAATCAATAGACATAATTTGAATTATTTAGGTGTATTTTCAGTTTCACTTTTTAGTATTTTTTCAGTTACGAGCAGATAAAATTAAAGGAAAAATGCCCAAATATGCAACATAACCCGATTATAGCTAAAATATGCATTATCTTCAAAAAAACAACACTATATGCAAATGCATACTTGCATATGCATTTGCATATAATCCGGTCTCTACTTATTAGCATTCATTTACATTCAACATTCACAATTTACGAGTCTATCATACTGTTTCTCAAGAAATATTCCTCATGCAAGTATTTTAACAAGCACTTCTAATAAAGCATCTCCAACAATAGTTGATTGTCCATCCTCTCTCACAAACACACAATGTGTGTCACGCTCTCTCTCGTCTCATTACGCTAATGGCAATTGGGCCGTCAAAACATTGCCGACTGCACGCCGCGAACCGTTATCGTGGTTTGCATCCACGGTCGTTGGCCCCGTATTCGCGCACTAACTACAAATCACTTCACAGATTTCGTACAACTAATGGACAGGGTTACCACTTTGTGAAACGAAATTTTTAACGCACGGATTTAATCATTTTTCATTTTAGGAGCATCTGATTTTTTGGCGGTGGTCCTTCGGTACACATTTTTGGTCCTTCGATACATAATACAATTTCCTTTGTACACATCGACAGTAATAAAACAACAGGATAGTTTATCTAAAGAATCTTAGAAGGGTAATAGGAACAGTGATAGCCCTGTTAATGGAGCAGTTGCTTTACAGTGAGCGGTGCGGTCAACGTACTTCGTGTCACGCGACGCCGAGCGCTCTAATGCGCTTAGATTACTGCCTACTACAGCGACCAGACTATCTAGACCTCTAAACATTATCTATCATACCCCTGATGGATCTAGAATTGAGGATTTAAGAGCGGTAAGGAAGGTCTTCGTTGTCTGGTCTTTTGCTTGCTGCATTGGCAAGTATTGCGCGAACACTGCTATTTGCTGAGGTTTCGTTCGTACATGCCCTTTGTTGCGTAGTTGTTCTTTTTTATGTCCATTTCGGGTGTAATTTATGTGTAATGGATTATGTAAATTATACTTTGAGATATTGCTGCATTTAAAGTGCTGGTAGTATAGTCAAGGCAAGATACGGTGTTGATTGAGGAATGGAGACTCGAGTTTGTATCTTATTTTTTATGATGAGAGAACTCTATTTCTATTGTTCAGCCAGCCACATCTGTTGGATGGATGGTGATGAAAGAGGAACCTCATCTTTATGCGAATAACACCAGATCTTTACCCAAGTGCCAGCTTTTGCAAAATCAAACAGGGTATTGATATGTCAGGACGATGATATTCCTGTTTCCTTTTTTTGGTATCCAACCTGCCTGCAAGCAATTAAGTTTTTTTTATAGCCTTTAACTATCCCACTGCTAGGCAAAGGCCCCCCCCAATTCATTCCATTAAATCAGGATCTGTGGAATGACCGATTTGGTCGAGACGCCATTGTTTAACTATTATGTCTACTTCGTGGACAGATCATGGGTTAATTAAGTTGTTAAATGGAAATCATGAACTTTGCATTCAGTAAAGATCCAGTACCTACCTAAATGAATCATCTCAAGTATTGAACTGTGAACACCGTGTTAATCATCATCATCATCATCATCCACAGCCCGACTTCACCCACTGCTGGGTATAGGCCTCTTTGTTTGTGCCAAGCTACACACTCTTGTGCTTACCTCATCCAGGATATTCCCGCAATGGCAACATTATCGTCTGCCCATCTCGCCGCCGGACGACCAACACTTTGCTTTCCATTCCTTGGACGCCACTCAGTTAGCTCAACACCGTGTTAACTAGGACGTATTAACTTGAAATTACATATTTCATTTAAATTACAAAGTTTATGAATCCCGTCATCATTATCATCTACCTAGCATTTTCCTAACAATGTTAGGGTCTACTTCAAGTCTTACTTCCACAAACCAGGTCCTTCCATTGGTAAGTCTTTTTGACACACAACAACAGTACAACTTTAAAGTTTCTGTCCAACTGTAACCTAGCTGTGAAAGATCTATAAATGACAGACGAGACCAACGGCATATCATGCTTTTAACAAATTCCAATTCAAATTTTAACGGATTTGTTTGGTCATTTGAGTACGCCAAATAGAATAAATAAATACCTACAGGAAAATACCAAAATATCGACATAAACAGTGAATATAGTCACAAAAATACGTATTTTAATAATGTAAACTGTCTCGGAAACAAAGCCCATGACAATACGAAAATAATTGCATTAAAACAGACATTATTGAAAACAAAGAAGTCGAACAGCATGATTCACAAACTGACAACACTGATGCCGATGACGCAAACCCTGACCCAATTGAAGAAAATTGAAACAGAATATCCAATAAACGCGAAGACTTACCTACTGAAGCGACATTTAAATCTTGCTAACACCTTAATCGGCTTACTGCTGTTCTCAACGTAGACCACCCCAGACTGTCTCCGGACTTAGGTAATAGGATTGCGATTTGCGATCCCTCAGACATTTGCCAATAATTCACCAAACAACTAACGATCTATTGTCTCCCAATTCAGTAGCTTCGGGGGTTAGAATCGCTTTGGAAGGTAAGCTGTCGTTTTCATTTCTGATTGATCTATCCGAACAGAATATCTTCTGCGATAATGATTCTGTCATTTATTATCGTCTGTTATACCTATCTCTCTATTTCAGCGGTATTCTTATCCAGAGTTAATTTATTTGATAACGGTTTTGGTTCGATTGCGATATCTTACGTTTTAGAACTCTTAGGGAAGGAAGATCTTTGTCCAGTGACGAATTGTCGCGGACCGCGGTAGAAGGTAGAAAAGTTGCCAATCCAAAGCAAATTCTGTTGTCCTAAAAATAAGAATCGATGACATGCATGATTTATGTGCAATTTTGATGATTTAATAAACTTATCTGAAGATTTAATTACAATTTACGACTAAAAGGTTTAGCTGAGTCATTTAAATACGCAGATTCGCGGCCACCGGGGAGGATTGAGCTGTTAATTTTTTATTGATGTCTTTTAGGTTTTGTGAATTGGCGAATTTAGTGACACACCCTTTGACTGAAATAACCGGTGATTTTAAGAAGTTGATTTGGTAGACTCCAGGGAAAAAGGCAGAGACAATGAGTGAAGCAGATCGACAGCGACAAGAAAACGGGGAGATTTTTAATGTTTTTGGTTACTTACGCTAGTGCCTGTGTTTGTACTATAGACAAACTATAACTCTAAATAATAATAAAAATATGTACAAGTAACAACCTGTTACCGTCAAAAAATTCGTCCACATCGCTGTCAACAGGAAAAGTGCCCAGAAGGCTGGCAGCATTGCCACGTTGGATGGCAATGCTGATTCTTTGGCCAAAAAATAGGCCCGCCCTCTGGTCACGTGAAGAGTCGACCAACCGCTTGGCGATTTCTCGAAATACTAGGTGGGCACTCGGACCCCATGGCCCTAGTGTTTCAACCCCAAACGGCTCAAACACATAATTAAATAGAACGATTAATACAATCACTATAGACAAAATCAAATAAAAAATACTGCCTCTTCCGACGAACCTGGGCCACCACACTGACCAGCATGAATTATACAGAAAATAGTACATCCTACATATATCCCCAGGTGTATGTTACAATCCTACTCACAAATTCTTTCACCAGTTGGTCATTTCCAGAAGACTTGATTGGTTGGCAAAAGTTATTGGCTAGCTATTTTTAACCGAGGTTATAATTGGTTCGGATTTCGGATAGATTGACCTATGAAGCTGCCTTTATTGATATCTTCGGCAAAGTCGACATTTTAGTTGTCTCGCTTTTTTACCTTAAGTTAGAATATGGGTTTTTTAGCACATTTAAGTTACACGAAGCTTATACGAAGAGACATTGAATCAGCATGCGTTACCATGATGAAATTAGTTAAGTTTTGTTGAAATTATTGTAGGATTACGAAACCATTTGACAGCAATTGTCTTTTAGACTAGGACTGATGAACTTTTGGTGCTTACTTCAAGAGGGAATTGCTAGCAAAGTCTTCAAAACAATCACCTGCTAATACTATAATTTCGTTCTTATGCTTAATATAAAGCATAAGAACGGTAAAGAGAGTTAACAGATACAATTTTACAAAAAATGGACAAACAATCCATCTTACAAAGACCAAACTCTTCCCTTAAGAGAAAACATAAACCCATCTGTTTTACATATCAAATCCATTCTCAACCAACATATTTATATCATCAGAGTTAATATAGCATGTTGCTCATCACAAATCATATGTCGAGCCTGTCAAAACAGGGCGCCATCAACAAAAGGGTCTCGGGCAGGAAGAGCGGCTTCTAATGGATTTATTTAGATGTCATTTTTTATGTGGGCGGGGGCTCGAGCTGACGCCTGGCTTTCGTAGTGTGGATACGACGGAGGATTATTTAGGGTTTTGAGTTTCAAAGGAATTGTCTGAAATTATGATAGAACTTTTTTTTAAATAGTGTTGGTACGTTTCCTATTGTTTTTAAAAAGAAAATAGGGACGTAAGGTTATTTTTTTTTTGTAGATTGATAATGATTTTATAAAATCCGATTTGGAGATGTTTGTAATTTTAAGGATTGGAGGGGAAGCTCTTAGTTTATTTAGTTAGGGACTTAGTATTTTTTATTTTGTAATGAATGTAACATTAAAACAAATAAGGTTTCACATTGCAGAGAAACACGAGAACTGCTGCTCTTGATTAATAAGTAACAATAAAACAAGGTGTCAATTGATTTGTCAAGGTGTCATTACAGGTTATCAACACATATGAAAATACCTACTATAATAGCTTTATACAAATGTCAATCACGCAAGCAACAAAGGAGTTACGACACAAAATTAATTCACAATCAACATTGCATTATGATATATAACCTAGAATGCTGACCTAGCTCACAATACTTCCTCAGTTTGCTTTGCTGCTTTATATAACACCACGTTCAATTGACTCGCTTGTAATTTAATAATTCAATGTATTACGCAAGCGATTGCAACCGCAATCGCTATCACGTTGCGTTGCTCTGTTGTAAATGCGAAATAACTTGATTGTGACTCAGTTGAAGTATCGATATCGTATCGAACTAAGCTGTGATTACAACTATTGAGAACATGTGCAAAAATATCTGACATCCACCAAAAAAATAGGTCACTTCTATAAACGTAAAATATTAGAAGCACATCCATACTAATCCGTCTTGATAAATGTGAGCCCTCCGTTATCCCTCGAACGAGTGTTCCGTCTCACTGATCACGTTCCATGTGTGCGTGCTCTCAGAACACACACATGCGCACTTTAATGCATTTCACACTCACACACAAACACCTCCCGTGTTCCTATACTCGTTGGTTACGTTGTGCGTGTGTGCGTGACCCGACATTGGTATTTTGATTGGTCATGCATTTCACGTGTTACGGCTTGCGGGCTTGCGGGTATAGACTGCGCCCGGGCAATAAACGCGGTAATTTACAGTGAGCCTGCCCGTACCTAAGGAGGCTGTATTTTAAGAGAGATAAGAGCAATGTATTGATACAATACAGGGATACTGAGGCTGTTTGGGGAACGTTGTAGGTATTATTGTTTTGTTAGGAGTTGAATTAGACAAGGAACTTGTGAATATTCACACTCATTGTTTGAGAAATTTGAAATCGATGGAAGATGATTAGCTATTTGGAGCATAAAGTCAGAGGTTTTATTAGAATGGATAACTATCACACTCTGTAATAAAGTTATTAAAAGACCTCTCCTTAAAAGTAAAGTCTAGGTGGATATCTATAAGGTACTAGATACCTATCTATAGAAGTTGTTTCGAAAAAAGAAACAAAAATGGTCACAAACTTCTCATTTCGCTCTTTATCTGCTGTTGGAAAGGAGTTCAAAATACTACTTACATAGCCTAAGTAACGGCAAGTAGCTTCTTTCCGTAAAGAGTAAAAGCTTAAGAAAACAGACTAATCTTCAGAATCAGAAACAGAAGAACTGGAGACCGTCCATCGCTACTCGTGTGTCAATAAGCAAAGACAACTTTTGAATAAGTACAATGAGATCGAATAAAAGAGCAAATAGCTATTTCATTATTATCTACTACACCAATAGATACGGTAGATAGGATAGGTCTATTGTCATCAATTTAAGTGATAACTACTTTGTCTACTACCACGACTCATTGCTGTTCTGCAAGCAATAGTTACGCACAGGCTCGGTGGAGCAACGATCTTCGCAGGGTGGCTGGTAGCAACTGGATGAGAGTTGCCGAGAATCGAGATAAGTGGCGTGGGATTGTAGGCTGATGATGAAGCAAAATAGAATAGAAAGTTTTTATTTCAGATCAGAGCCCATAGGGTTGGTAACAATTTTACTTAAGTTCTAGTGTTAGTAGATTACAGACACGGATGAAAATATACAACCAAAATTCAGCATGGAGCCGCATCCACCTCCGCAACATCGGCGAATCCCACCGATCTGCGAATAAAGTTAAACGGGGTAGTATTTCTATGGACCAATAATAATAATAATAATAAAACCTTTATTTTCAGGCTACTTTGGCCCATAGATAAATACCTTACAGACTAACATATATATAATAGAACCTACATGGTGTGTTAGTGTTTAAACTTAAAACTATGTTAGTAAAACACACTTCACTCGAGCACTGTCTTTGTGCGATCGTGTGGCAATGTCGTTGATACGGTCGTGCTCTCCAACACCCGTCATATCATTTACAGTCTTTACATTCTGCACTATTCAGCTACTTTAGCAAGTAGTTGCAAGCGTCGGCCGAGAGGCTAGCCGTTTTGCAGGAGAGAGAGAGAGACTCATGAGGTATGGACAGTCGTGGTCTTTTCCGCCTGATCAGTTAAATTTTTTTTCGCTTAAATCATGCGGAGGCGCCGAGCCACTCCACCTTAAACTTTAGGCCTATTAGGAAAGCGTCTACTTTGGCGCGCAAATTAACAATAACTCTCGTTTGGCATGTATCGCCGATCGGTATCTTTTCATTAATTATTTCTATATAAAGTCAACGGGGCGGGAATAGAGAGCGTTTCTATGTTGTAAGTGCAAGCAAAAATTAGCTTAGTGGTGATCAGGCGGGAGTGTCCTCGATAGTACGGTCGACCAAACTATTTGGTTTACATTTTAACATGCAAATTACATTGTTAAATTTAAACCAAATAGCTTGGTCGACCGTACCTACTGTAAGCGCGATCTACGCACATCAAACTCTAAATGAAAATTGAATCAATATAATGGATAGCATCACGTTTAATATTTTGGATTTTGCTTGAAATTCGTTGTTTAGAATGTTTTATCACAAATAAAATGCTTCTTTTCGAGGTAAGGTCTGTTTCGCGTATACCGTGTTCGTAAGATTGACTATATTATCAACACTTAAAACGCAACTGATTAATAAAAAATTGTAACTAAACTTTGCACTGTGGGCAGTCGCCAGTCGGCCCTGCGGCCACCTTTGGCTTGCCAGTGTCTGTTTAACACATTGAGAGCCGTTTTATCTGTTAAATCCGATACATCTCTCATTTGCAAAGAAAGTGCTCCTTGGTTACGATTAAGGTGGCTAACTGCCAATCTGATTAACTATTCAGTAGACCTCGGCAAATATAAAATTTTCACCTGCTCACTATATCAATCTTGAATCTGTTCCATCAGTTTCAGAGAACTGCAAGATTCTATGCGTTTTTTCTGTAATTATTGATCGCTAAACAAAAAAAACGACGAAGAAGATGATTCCAATTGTTGGTTTACTAATCATTCAATAAATTCGAATGGAAAAAGTGGTTCTGTTTGATAGTCTGTACCACACCCTTTATATGACCACGCATTTCTGATACATGCTGTATTTTCTTATATTAGCATCATCATTCTCTTGCCCTTTCTCGTATTTATTTGAGGTCTGCGCAGCGTGTTCACTTCTTCCATATTTTTCACTCCGGGGTTCGTATACTCGTATAATGATGGCAATTCGATTAAATGACTCACCAATCAAATAACCAATAGTTAAATAGCTCCTCGATGATATGACGTTGTAGTAATGGGCTTCAGGGATATGAGTTTCGCTAAACATTACGAATTCCGACGCATATCTGGAAGGTAGATAGATGTAAGATTTACCTGACTCCGTTGTTAATTGTGTACTATATTTCGGATATAAAAGCGGCGGCCAACACATGCCTGCTAAATTTTACTAGACTTCGCGTTTCATTCAACGTTATAAGAAGATAATTCCAGTCTCTATTCAAAGAAAGACTACGAATATGTGCCTAGGTACTATGTCAGTTAGTCTGAATATAGTTTTTTCGTACAGATCAGGTGCATAAGGGAAGAGATCTGTAGTCAACAGCAGGAGTAACAAGGCTACTACCTAGTATTATGTTAGATTGAATGTATTTTCATTTGCGTGATTATCTCTACGTATTCAGACGCGCGGACCACCTTGAGATTTTTTTTTGTTTAGTCTAGCTAGGCCAATGTTACATATAATTTAAATGCTTTCTTATCTATGATTTACATTTACTAGCGCTGTAGCTCTGTTTCGTTCATGTGCTGCAGCGTAATACAGATTTGAGTGATGGCCAATAAGGTGCTTGTTCTCGCCGTCATTGCTATATTTTTTTGTTCTGGACCAAACTTTGTATTTACTACTATTCAATGCATCCATCAGCAGAAAGTTTTGAGTGCGTTTCATTGAATCCAACCGTAAATCGTGATTTTTCACCCAATAAAAAAATGCCGCTTCTAAGCAATTATTTTTGCGTAGTTACTTTAGCTTGACGTACAGAATGGTTGGTTGACGGCTTCGTAAAAGACCCTTAGGCCTGTAATACACCTTGTATGTAATCTCTTTCTTCAGTTACTAGATTGTTGGCTATGCGAGGAATACCAGTATTTTAATCGTATTGTTTTAGTACAATGAGCAGTAATACTTAAGTCGTTGACTCTTCTAAAGGCCTACAAAAACTGGTAAGTAATCGATTTTTAAAACGTTTCATGTTTCTACGACTTCCAACAGAATTGAGCCGTTTTGGGTCGAAACGCCGTTTGGGCTCATGGGGGCCCAAGTGTCTCCTTTTTAAGGAAATCTCTCGCCGACTGGTCGAGTCTTCGCGCGACCATAGGGCTGTTTCTTTCTTTGACCAAAGAATTAGCTTTAATTAGCCTCATAAGCCAAAAAGCGGTATCTCAAAAAAATACAAATTTCTGATTTTTGTTGCATCTGATGGCTTACCAAATTCCCTACAGGTTAAATGAAGTTACATGGCGCTATCTCAACCAGAAACCACCCAAAACCTACTAAGAAAATATTGCATATCTCAATTTTATACGATATTACTAAGGAGCTGAGAGGTATATCATTATTTTTAAACACAATGGCCGTATATTTTTGATTTTATGAATTGTCTATGAAGCGGATGAAGAATAAGATTTATGACTTTGAAGATTTTTATACCGTTGTGACTAGTGCTGGTAAAAATGTGATTCCAAAAAAAATGGACCACAATGACTTTTATGAATGGCAAGATTACACAACGCAATACAAACTGTCTCGCCTTAATCCACGTCCTTATATCTGCGATATAGTGCAAGTGGAAGCTACGAGAGGTAGTTTCGATTTTGATTACAAGACTTCCTTTGATAGTGAGTATATAACTGCTAGTATTATTGGAAACAAGATTTTAAAAACGAATGCTCTTCCACCTCCAAAGAAGAAAACCATGCTTAACGGAATTTCGCAAGCCAAGAAGAACAATATTTTATAATCCCTTCAAAATATAATACCAGGCAATAGACTGTCCTTCTGGAGGGAGCTCCCTACTTCTGAGTGATTTATGACATAGATGCCTATTTCCAAAATTTAAAATTTTCTAATTTTGTTAATCATAAGTTTATTAAAATTATTTCTAAATGCACTTTTTTCGTGTTTTATTTTCTTTTACATGGATTTGTAGCAAAAATGTATAGAAAAACATTTGTATGAAAATTCCTATGAACACACTATAACTAAAAGCGGTAACTCATATTAATAAACATATTATTCGAAGCCCAATAGCGGTATCTCAAAAATGAGGCAAAAAACACATATTTTTCCTTTTTTTGAAAACATCAATAAGAAATATGGGTATGAGTATCTAATATTATGAATGAATAATTTTAAAACTACTTTACTAAGTTGACGCGAAATCAAAAAAACTAAAACATGAATTTTCTCGAGTCTTCACTTTTTTGAGATTACGCTTTTTGGCTTATGAGGGCAGTATTGTAATCGTTGTATAAAGGAAGTTGGGTAGGTACTTAGTTTTAGTATTTTTTTTAGTTATTGTTATTAAATATTTAGTTTAAATATTTATTAAAAGTTTTTTTTTATAGTATTTAGCGGTTGTTAAACATTTCGTATACTTAATGTGAATAAAAAATCGATAGAATTGATATTCGTTTTTCGTTGGCTTATAAAATCGATAATTTTCTATCGTCTTTATCACTAACTAGCTGAGCCGCGCAACTTCGTCTGCGTCATATAAGAAAGAGAGAGGGTTAGAGCGGAAGCTCTCAGAAGGAATAAATTTTCCCCGTTTTTGCAACATTTTTCATTGATGCTGCGTTCCTATTGGTCGTAGCGTGTTGTTGTATAGCCTATAGCCTTCCTCGATAAATGGGCTATCCAACACCAAAAGAATTTATCAATTCAAACCAGTAGTTCCTGAAATTAGCGCGTTCAACCAAACAAACTCTTCAGTTTTATTATAATATTAGTATATAAATACTGACACTTTGTCCCAGCCATGCATTTCAGATGTTTCGGTAAGTTCAATGTTCCCTGCCTACCGATTCCAATGTTTAAGTAGATCCTACTCTATAAACCGAAGGTTTCCCTTGGTTAAGTATCCTTGACGTCCATATTCAGTTTTATAGCCTAGTCATGATTAACGTTCTATACTTGTCGCGTAACAATTACAGTCCAAATATGGCTACTTGACAAACCACAGACCTCGTTACCATATAGGGAGAACTACAGTTCATTCTGTATGGCGTTTGTGTAGGTAGTTTTCGTCTTAAAAAGACACTTTCGGTCTTTTAGAAATAAGCCACCCTGTATAGTGTTCCCCGTTTCAACCCCCAGTAGGGTTGCCAAACATTTTACACATAAAACAATTGTAATGGAAAAAATTAACTATAGGTAATTTTGTATTTTTGTGTTTGTATCTTGGGGATCCAAGCAGTAATGTTTTCTTTTTTCCGAATAACCGCGCTACACTGAAACTCTGGATTGAAATGAAAGTAACGCTCTTTTTGATTTTCAGTCCCCAACCAAAAAAGTGGGGGTGTTATAAGTTTGAAGTGTGTATTTGTGTATTTGTGTATCTGTGTGTCTGTGTATGTGTATGTCTGTCTGTGGCATCAGAGCTCCTGAACGGATGAACCGATTCTAATTAGGTTTTTTCGTTTGAAAGGTGTCTTAATCCAGAATGTTCTTAGCTAGGTTTCAAGAAAATTTGCTCAGCCGTTTGAAGATCATCACCTGTTTTCTAGAAGAGATATAAACAAGTTCCACGAGTCTGATCGATATGAAATATTGTCACTTGTCAATGATGTCATGGTTCATGGGGGACCGCTAAGTTACATAAAGTAGTAGTAAAGTCGACAATAGGTAGATAAAACAAAGTCCTCCGCCGCGTCTGTTTGTCTGTCTGTTCGTCGATTTTCATGCTGTTTTCACCAATCGATAGAGTGGTTCTCGAGGAAGGTTTTAGTGTTATCTAATTTTTTTAAGTTTTTGTATACATTGGCTAAAATATAATGATACTTGTTGGAGGTATCGGAAAAAAATAAGCCGTCTTGGAACCTTACTTTTGGTCGCGATAACCGACATCCACGCGGGCGAAGCCTCGAGCATCAGCTAGTAAGATCTCTAAGACGCTTGGTTCTACTTATAATAAACGTAAAGGGGCAAGATTTAGATATAATTTTTCATTTTCAGAGATTTTTGTGTCGGGTTTTTTTTAGTGATTTAATTTATACAATAAGTATTGGTTTTTGTTAGGAATACTTATGCTACTTAACATTGGAAAATAATCACCATAATTATGTAGAGTTCGAGTAGTTCTTAATAATTTAAATAAACAAATCAGAAACTGGTTGTTACTTGGTAAATATAATATAATACAGATAAAAAATAAAGTTTAACACTGTTTTTGACAGCATGGTTGGCAAACCTAACGCTCACTCGCACATATCCAAATTACAAGCCATTTCATACCATGTCTGCTTCATCGCTTGATTATACAGCAACGTCTAGCGTCGGAAAATTCCTAAAGCACCACACTGCTTGAAATTCAAATGACAAGCGTGTGCGTAAACAGTTTCTAAATCCATTCAAAGCCGCTACAGCGCTTCAGTGAAAGTGGCGTTTAGTTGAAGAATAATTTGAATGCGCTTGTTTCGCTGGTAGAGTGTAAGAGGGGATCGATATAGCGGTCGTGCGATGTTGCCGTACTGCCTACTCTGTCCCCTCGTAGCTGGGTCTTTGTACTCTTGGACGAGAGGCGGCATTAACTTGGAGTGCCCGATTATTTTTGAAGGAAAACTCAAATATTTTTTACATGATGTAAAGAAAAAATTACTTTTGTTTTGTTATTTTTTTTTCTTTCAAGCAAGGTTTTTGTATGTTTTTTCTAAGAAAAACCTCAAATCCTTGCTTATTTTGGGAAAAGTATTTTCTGCGAAAGGCTGGTTATGCTGGGCTTTATTCTTATTAAACTACACGATTTCCTTTTTTTTGCTATGTTTTATTTTTTATCTTCGATTTTACGGAGCAAACTATCGGAATGGTTGTCAAAAGATGGTAGACCAAGAACCAGAGTAGCATGACACAAAATGGCGGATGTCTATTTTCAGCAGTGATTCAAATTCAGGCGACCAATGATAATGGTTATGATGCTTTAACCTGAAGCCAGTAACAGCTAAAGCAGAGAAAATATTGAATTTGGCGTTAAGGAATCTGTAGCTACGCCTCTTACTTCTAAACTAGTTAGATATTCATGATTATTCATGACTAGTTGTTCGCGATCGCAAATTTCGTCCACGAATATTATTATTTAAAAAAATGCTTCCCTATTTGAATCGTGAACAATTTCATTGGTTTTTATTTTTTTTGCACGAAAACTAAAACATTTTCAAAAATAAAAGCCTAAGTTACTCTTTATAACATCAGCTATTTACCCGTAAAAGTCTCGTCAAAATCGGCGCAGCCGTTTCGGAGATTAGCCGGAACAAACAGATATAAAATAAAATAAATGTTTTTATTGTAAATATACTACTTTTATATGCAATCAGTACCTAAAAGCTGTTATTTTCAAATAACAAACTGCTGACACTTTAATTTTATTTATAGGCTGCAGTTACCAAGTCTTCTTTACTTGCATAACACCTAATTGAATACGTGATCTTAACAAAAATCTCTAAAATAAATAAACCAGGCCCGTAACGCGGGGCATGCAAAAATTTTAATCGGCGCCATTAGCACTTGGTGCAGCACTTTTAAATAATAAATTGTTACACAGGAGACGTTATTGTGCAGTCACGATCGGTACTTCGGTAGCTATTAGGCTTTAGCGGGAAATATAAGACGATCAGTGAAGGTAACTACTTAATGTTTTATCTAAAAATAATCAGCTTTATAACAAACGTAGTCGTTAGTTGCCGGTTAGACTGGAAGCCGACCCTATTTTGTTCGCTGGAAGGTAGCTATGACATCCCTGGATACGAAGCTGACCTAGTGCTACCTGCGCCTGGACCAAGATAGCATGTGACTGGTGGAGGGGACCGTCACTGGACACTGCTCGCTGAACAAACACTTTCACACCCTAGATATCACTGATAGTTCATGGAGGCAAGGGCGTAGCAAGGTACGGGCAGGGGAATCAGCTGCCCCCCCCCCCCCCCTAGCAGATGAAGGAATGCTCACAAACCGTACAGTAATAATTACGTAGGTAGTTGAGAGCAGCGGTGGCCCTGTGGTGGCGGCCTCGACTTACCAGTAAATCGTGGGTTCGAACCCAGACAGGCGCATTACTTTGTGTAATTTATTTCATCACCACTGCTCTCAAAACGGTGAAGGAAAACATCGTGAGGAAACCGGCATGTCCTAGAACCAAATAATTCGAAGACATATTGTGACATCTACCAATCCGCACTGGGCCCGACTGGTAGATTATAGCCCATTCCCTCTCATAAAGAGGAGGCCTGTGTCCCAGCAGTGGGAACATTAGTAGGCTGATGATGATGATGAGGTAGCCTAGTAATAAACAAAAACAAAGTTGATTCTATTGACGGGCGAATTTTATAACATTGTACTATGTATGGTTTAATCTAGATTCGCTTTTTTACGCGCGAAACTGTTTTCTGACACTGCTCAGTGTACACCGCACCATGGTACAAACAACTAAAGATTCAATTGAATCTGAGGTGTTAAAACGGTGTTGTGAAGAACCTCGTCGACTACTTTTTTTGTAAAATAAATTCACTGATGGATATTTTGTTTTTCATTTTTAACGTAACCAGTCCCTTTGCTCAAGCAGCATTAACCTTAGATATATTCTTGTTTTTACGCCTGCCCCCCCCCCCCCCTTAACAAAATCCTAGCTACGCCCTTGCATGGAGTACTCCTCGAGTGCACTGGCGGCGTCACCCAGAACCACAAGGAAACTCTTGGAACACCAAGATCCCTTGCGGATCTCTCCTGAAAAAACTGGGAATATTGATCTGCTTCTGGAAGGAGGTAGGCTGCTTGGAATAACAGCTGCCATGGCTCGCTTTTAGGACCAAGTGCGGGAAACCGAAACCCTAACATAGAACATAGTTTCCAGAAAGATGCTTCAGGCCGTTTTTTCAGAAGATACACAGTTTACAACTTACTCTTGGTGATTGCCGCGCCATTCATTATAAACCCGCGTATCTAACTGGTAACGATCGACAGTTATAAGGTTTTTGCGAGAAATATTTGCCGATTGAAATTGATAGGTAGTATATTTCTGCTATAACTAAATTCAATGCTGAAATCCTTGTCGATCTTATGAAAGAAAGTAGATACTGCTAATTATCATTGATAAAATCGGGTAAGGTAGGAGAACAACTATCAAGAGCGATTTTATTAAGATTTGTCTCTAGCAATAAAGTAACATAGCAATTGAAGAGATCACAGATTAGCTAATGAAAATGTTTTTAATGCATGTAAGTATGTAGTCTCACCCGTTGTCTTTAAGCAAATTTGTTCCACCAAAAGTAAATTTTCATTCACATTAACCTTTCAAGAAGAACCGGGAGAGTATCATTCGCTGTTTTCAAGGAAACTTTAGGGCAAAAGGACACAACATGCATATTTTTGGAATAATCTCACGCCTGAAATAAAAAAAAATGCTATGAAAACATTTTCATTCGTTAGATATTTTAAACAAGTAAATACTTACATTATTTTCAGAAAGAAACGTGCTAAACTGAGTTATAGAATCTATTTTAGTTCAAGGGAAGCCATTTAAGTACTTACCAATTTATTTATTACAAAGCACATCGTGATCGCTCCTTTGATAAATATCTAACATAAATAACGTAAACAAAAGTGATTATTTTTCTTAGAAAGAGTCTCTATTTATGGCGACAAATTGAAAATAAAACCTCAACAAAAGACTTTGTGGAAAAATTCAATTCCATCCCATTCCATGAAAAAAGCTTTAAGATTGTTTGGAGACTACAATAGTGGTTCTGTGGTCAAACTCAATAATGCTGAACGTTTGTTCGCGCACGAGTCGCGATTTAGACTAACGGGTTTAAACCAAGTTTATAGAATGAAGAAATAATAAATATTTATTTGTTTCGCACAAAAATTATCAAAATTGACAATAAAACAATATTAAATAAAAGTAGAACAACTTCATTCACTTCATTCTATGAACTTAGTTTTACCCGAAATTA
Organism: Xestia rhomboidea; assembly: GCA_963853795.1. NCBI lineage: Eukaryota > Metazoa > Arthropoda > Insecta > Lepidoptera > Noctuidae > Xestia > Xestia rhomboidea. The sequence goes on along the minus strand of OY970767.1, from coordinate 14,082,282 downwards.
ATTAAATTTCCTGGCAGATATATTTATTTACTACGATTATTATAAACTAGCTTCGACCGCATGGATGTCGAAAATTATCCTACGTGAACGTGGAATAAGATAAAAGGTGTCATATGTGTTAATCTAGGTTATAAACTATCTGTGTGCCTAAATTTCAGTTGAATCCGTTCAGCCGTTTTTGCGTGAAGGAGTAACAGACGTCCATTCATCCTTCCTTCCTCAGAAGTTTTCGCATTTTTAATAGTAATTTATATTATCCTATTTAATGGAAACCTAGCATTGCCCGTTGGTGGTTTAAATTAAACCAGATGTCTGCAGCACAATAATATGAGTTATTTTAAACCTCCCTGAATGAAATCTCTGAAAGGTATGTAATGTATGTCTGAAAGTAATGTATGAAACACGTACCCGATGCGGTTTTTCAGTCCTCCTGGAACGGAAATATTTTGGTTTGGCTACCTTTTCTTTTTAAACCTAAAAAAAACCCTATATTCCTGGGTTCGATTCCCAGAAAAAATGTCAAATTGTTATTTATTTAAACTTCATGTAGTACAAGAGTGGTACAATAGAGAATGCCTTGTGACATTAAGTCATCGTATGTACATAGGCGGACTTAATGCCACAAGGCATTCTCTACCAGTCAACCTTTGGCTCAAATAGGACAGCATTGTGATAGAGTACAATAAAAATAAATAAGAAAAATACCATTTTGTAAATTAAAACACATGAATGGGTACTAATGGTATGGGTATGGTTATTGAGATTTTCCATCAGGAATTTCTCAGTAGCAGCCATGAAGTCTGGTTTGGTGCTCAATTGATGGCAATAGGCTCGCCCCCTATTACATAGGACTTAACTTAACATAACTGGCGAAATGTGGATGTTGATGCAGAGCGCGCACGACCAGGGCGGCCCTCGGGCGGCGTGACGAGCGGAGGCGCCAGGCAGTGGTATAGCCGCGGTCGCAGTCCTCGCAGAACAACAGCTGGTCATCATTATCAGTAGTGTACACGTGCTATTAGGTAAGTACATTTCTGCTTAACCCTTCGGGAATTACAGGCGTAATGTTATGTTATTCCGCTATAAGGCCGGTATCAGTAGGTACTTCTTCTTTTTCTTCGTGTCGCTGACACATTATATTATATTGACCCAAAACTTCGCCACGGCTCCGTCGGTGGTAGCGCAGAAGTCGCTCCGACTGCATGTTTTGGGGCTCAGCGGGCAGGATAGAAGGTGGAGCTACGTCTGCAGCTAAGCTCCTTACCTACACCCCGCCGCTGATCCGTCGAAGTAGCTCCCTTAAGGTGCTAAGGGCTCCAACAAGCCCGCGAAATTGAAATTTTCTTACGTTAAGTAGCTCCCTGTGCTAGGTTGTATGTTGATTAAAATATTGGTCGCAACTTTATGAGCTTGGAGGGTTGTATTGATGATTTTGATGATTATAATTCTGTAACTTCATACGTCTTACAGTCGCGAGCAATATTTTAATCAACATACAACCTAGCACTGGCTTGCAAATTGCAGAAAACGTAAGAAAATTTGAATATTGCAGGCTGGTTGGAGCATCCACCTTAACTAGTTTGGAGTTATATCTTCCCACTTGGGTCCGTCGACGGTTCAGGGACTTCTAGGTGGACCACTGAAGGTATTCTATCTGTAGAAATAACATCCCAGAATGCAATTTCTGGATCATGGCTTTGACATTTTCAGAAATGTAGACATTTAGGTAAAATACGTATAACGCATAAATATTCTACACTTAAGTGACTCTACCTAGGTGTAGAATATTGCTACAATGAGTTGCAAGGCAAACAATAATTAATTACATAGAACAAGAAAAATAATCGTCAATTAAACTGGCCTTTAAACCGGGACTTTGTACCTACCTCTTGTGAATAATTTTCTCGTTATTCTGACATTCGTTTATTTTTCTCGAATACTTATTAAAATAAAAATAAAATTCGTCCATCAAAACTGCAGATAAACAGTAATACGCTTCGCAGCTGTCGAATTTATATAGCTTTCCTTGTCTAACGTATGTTTTTAGAAAGAGATGCGGCTATTCGCCTGTTTCCGGCTGTTAGCCGAAGAAACCCGAAGCGACCGCGGGAAACAAGTTCGTCTGTTTTAGTACTTCTTATTTTAAATTCTGTTTTTAGAGATAAGTTTACGATGTACCCGCATAATATGTTGGTAATAATACGACATACGACAACAGAAAAGGAAATAAAAATAATGGAAATGTTATGGCTGTGAACGGAGAGCGGGAATAGCCACATTTAATAAGTAGTATTTATTATCAGGATATAACATTTAAATATTCAAATAAAATAGAACGTAATTAAAGAAATGTAAGTAGGTACCTAAAAAGTAAACATTATTGACGTCGAATTAATTGGGATGAGTCATGATGACGAAGGCATCAAGTCAACAGTCGACTTTGACGTACTGTTTAATTAATCACGTCAAAGACTTGATGCCTTCGTCATCATGCCTTATCCCAATTAATTCGACGTCGGAACAGCATGTCTTCTTCCATACTTCTCCATTAGGTAGTCGTCATCTCACCAAACCACCAAGGGAGGTTCACACAGTCCATCTATCGTTTCTTTGGTCTTCCTCTACTCCTATAGCCATCTTCATTCAGACTCAAAATTTTACTCATTATTTTCTCTCATTCCTCCGCATCACACGCATAAACCACGTGATCAGATTTCCACACATCTTTGCAGTCTCCGGCGCCACTTTCAGACTCACCGGGGCCGCATTATATGCCTTATACCTGACTAAATAGAAAGATTTTTAATCTTCTTATACTTAGTTAATACATGGTTAGGATGGAAACAATTTGAATAACATTACAGGTTTTAAGAAGCAAAATAGAAACCAAACATTATAGAAACAACATAATTCTTCAAAAATGTCGACAAGTTTAGTTTAGTTTTGCGGCTCTAGATACCTTTTAATATCAAATTCCTAACACATAAACATCACGATTAAAATGCAAATTCTCAATCCAACAACTCAATTATCAATGTTTATAAAACAAGTTTTAGGCATTATGGAACAAAAATCGTAATGTCGAAAACAAAATACGACTTTTGCATGCTCCTATACAGACTAAAGCGGAAGACAAAACCAAAATTGAAGATTTTGTGAATAGAAAATAAAATAGCTAGAAAGAATTCTATTAGACTTGTGTATGGAAGAAGAAGACTTGATTCGCTAAAATTAGGAGCTAATTTATTTGGAGGAGAATTTAGAGGATGTTGTAGTCAAATACAATAAGGATAGAGAAATTAACAATAATTGAATGTAGACAGTATTTTAATCGATAAGTTAGCAATTGTGGAAAAACACCTTTTGGAATTCACACGCAAGTTGGGATTCATTCTACAGCGGAGGGGGGTGGAAAACCATAGAGACAATTTAGAGAAATTTGTTGTATTTATAATTATTCAGTCTTTCTTATTGCTACTGATTGGACACCAGCTTTATCTCTCTGAGAGGGTGTGGGTCGTAATCCACCACGCAGATCCAGCACGGATTATGTTGAATTATATTATGCAATAAAAGAAAAAAACAAAGCAATTTAATAGAAATTCTTTGTAAAATTTTCACAGGGTCGAATCAGTTCGATGAGACCAAGATTTATCAACCAATTTGATACATCGGCCAAACTAAGGTAATTAACAAGTCACATAATATCTTATTAAGTGACAGTATAAGTTTAGCAAAATATTTGTTTTCAATATGCATTCTCAGAGTCATTTTCAAGTCTATGGAACTTTTCTTTGCTGTCGAAAATGAAAAAAAAACTGAGCATCACGGCCGTATCAGCGAAATTCAGGAAGTTCTGCATTTATACGAATTTCAGTGAACAATTTCATCAACAGAGTGCATAAAAATGTAATGCAAAGCCGTGAAAAGCTGTGCCTGACGTCAATATGCAATTCCATACATGTCATATTCCTGTGAACTACACTAACTTTTTAACCGAATTCAAAAAAGGAGGAGATTCTATGTATCTATTTTTGTTTATATATTTTCACCGATTTCTCCCCCATTTGTGGACCGATTCTCAAAATTCTTTTTTTATTTGAAAGAGTATACTCCTGAGGAATGGGACCACCAATTTAAATTTGGTGAAGATAATTATCATGCTGATTTTCGGAGATATACAATGGAACTCTTCAAAAATAGACGGCAAATCTGTCGTGATTGCTGCAATCGCTTGGATGTTTATTGTTTATACAACATCATGACGTAACATCACGCCTGCAGAGCATGCAGGGGATACGCAGATGTGTACAATACACCCAGATTTCGACAGATAGGTATGTTAAGTTCCGTTTATTGGGAATAAGCCTATTACCGCGGTGCATGAAAGGAGCCTCCCCGTGTGGCGTTAATCTAATTTGTACTGCGATTCCAAACGCCCGACGTACCCTGGACGGCTAGCACTCGGTAACCAAAGAGGAGAGGTTCTCCAAAGAGCCACGACCAACGGCCCCTTCTAGGACCAAATAACAACAACCATCTCGCTACGGGCAGTAGCCTATTACCATGACAAGTGTGTAAAATAAATGCATAGCAAATACTTGTATCGGATATTACAACTAAAAATGGAAAAATAAAAAAATCTTTTTTGCTAAAAATAAAACCGACTTCAAAAACAGAAGTCAGAGAAACAGAAGTCGGTGACTTTAGTTAGTTTGATTCAGTATTTTGTCACCGACTTTTGAAGCTAAAGTTATTTTTCATTTTTTTGTGTTTTTGAAGTCGGTTTTTCTATGTTTAGTTATTTTCGATTGATTCAACACCTAATTCGGATTCCCTCTTTTGATTAACTGTTGATTAATGCTAGAGATTTGAGCCCTGAAATTAGCTATATTGTCGTATCATCAGATCAGATCCTACTTCCTAATAATAATATTATAAATGCGAAAGTTTGTGAGTAAATGAATGTATGGATGTATGGACGTTTGTTACTCTTTCACGCAAAAACTACAGAACGGATTTGGATGAAATTTTGCACACAGATAGTTTATAACCTGGATAACACATAGGATACTTTTTATAGTAGTAAGATCCCAAGTGTCAATTATCACGAGCATAAGCTATAGTGTTTCTATAAACTTCTCTGTATTTAACGTCTCATTTTTAAAACATCGAATTTTGTTTCAAGACCGACAACGATGGAAACAAGAAGCAATTCTAATTTACTACAAACATGCTGATGCAAAACTAAACAAGAATGCTTACAACCGTTAATCTTCAAGCTAAACGAATCGATTTCAAATCAAATTGAGAAAAATTGGAAACGCAATCCAGCATGAATCCATTATAATAGAATTGCAATCATTTAGCTGTGACCAAGCAAATTATTTTTTTCATTTCTTTAAAGTAAAGAGTTGATGGAACTAATGAAGTAATAAAACACAGCAGAGAGTTAAAATCCTTGATATTATCAGGCAGAGCATCAACATGTAGAACAAACAAATGAATCCAAACAATCGCGGACGCTCCGGCGCGTCTTATCCATCGTGTTGTGCTAGTGGCGTTATTAACAGCAGTAAACATTCAGTGGCCGTGGGCAGTAGGTATGTGTAGGTACTACTTAGTGATGTTTGCTCGGCGACTAGGGACGACGGCCGAGGGGCCCTGTTGTCACGGGACCCTCCCACGACGGGCCGCCGCCGCCGTCGCGTGGCCCCGCTCGACGGCAACAGCCGCTGCCGCCACGGTCGCGGATACGGTCGCAACCTGCCGCACTGTACGCAGCTTACTAGGAGCACAGAATACACGGAGAGACCTCTCGTACCGAGTCTCCCCCAGTCACGTTGACCTCCCCTGCCCCCACGTTTGCATTACAATTGAATGATGAAAGCGGGCGTTGATCGGGCACGTAGAGGTCGTGATTAAATGGGCATTAGTACATAAGCGATTCAACTGTAACTGTGTGCATAACTGAACTCGTATTGTGGTTAAATAGATACTCCGACTATTCATTTTCCGAATGTAACCCAACACTCGCGCGAACTGAGTTTTTGCTGTTTGTTCATTTTGTGTTTTCTTAAGAAATATTATATGTAGTTAGTTTGTTACATACATAATGTATGAATTGTTACAATGTATGCCAAGAATAAGTATTTGGTTATTATTATTTCGAGTTATATAACTAAGTAATGGGCCAATATTTTAGATACCTACGTATTTTCAATAGTGACTTCATGACTATTATACGACGACGTACCGAACATAACGAAGTACTTTTTCGTATAGGTGAATATTTTTGACTTTTGATTAATGGCGGCCTCAATAGGAGAGACGACAAAAAAAATCTAATTAGTCCGTCACTTAGATTATCAAAAAATATTTGACCCGTGTTTTTTCTTTTGTTACGTAAACCAAAATTGACGAAGATACGACGCTTTTAAAATTCTCAATACGTCACGCCATGGTATAATTTTTAGCTAGATCTGACGTCACGAGCCCCCACTCCCGAGTTTTGATGCGTTTTATCTTAGTCAATATTCATTGATTTACAAAAACAAAAAATACGTGTCCATTAATTTCCAATACTCTAACTGACGGACTGAATAGATTTACAATTTTTTGATACTGTCGTCATGCCCATTATCAAATTAGTTTTTCATTTGTTTGGGCACACGAATGATGACATTAGCTCGCTTATCTAAATAACAAATGCCAACTAATGCTTCAACAAGTTCCGCATAAACATGGCTTATTTGCCTTTTATTAGCGAGATGGCGCGACGAGCCGGTCCGATAGGTATTGTTTGCATAATACCACACCACTCACGTCAGCCTGCCTTGTGTGTGCGGCGAGCGTGCGTGACATCGTGTGTCTGGGGAGTTGCGCAGTGCGCGCTGATCACCCGGCGAGCATACTGCACAAGCGGCATTCTGACACATTCCCTTTGACTTACCCACATACTCGTAAAATGCATCACGCTAAATTGCCCCTTATTCCTAAAGCGCAGAGTCCAACGCGCGTAGAGTCGTAAAGAAAATTTAAACACCGTGCTAGTGCACGACGCGCGGCGGCGGCGTGTGAATGCGCGGCGGGCTCTTGTTGTATATGCGGCCCTAGTAGAATTGCCCGCTTGTCGCGGCACGCGCCATCTTCTCTACCGCATCAGTGGTCGGACTGGCAGCGTAGGCCTTACTTGACAGTCTGTCTAGTTCCAAATGCCGCTGCTATAGGCGCCACTTCATCAACAAAATAAAATTTTGCTGTTTGTTGATTGATGTGGGTCAGTGCTCTTTGTTTTTCCTAAAACATACAATCCGAATATTCAATATGCTTCGATGATTAATTGATGATGGGCATACTAATTATTGTTGCATAAAATATAACAATGACTAAAAAGAAAAAGATTTAAAATACTGGATGGATACAATAAAAATAACATAAACGGCAACAGAATGCTAAAAACCTGTGATGTTTAAGGTCCATCTGTATCTATGTCGTCATTCATTATTTATTCTGAATGAAGATCCAAAAAGGGTAAATAAAACCTAAAGTTGAATAGCGGCCTACAAAGATACGAGGCAGCTACGAGAGCTCCGCTGACAGTGGAGAACGACCGACAACATGTTGATAAAAACAGACGCAGCGCCGCCGCGGCCGCCATCGCCGAGCCAAACATTCCGCTTAATAATTTCCTCCACTTTATTTTTTATCAGACACACGACACGACCGCGCCGATCTCGGGTTGTTTCAAAGCATTCTCCACTTCGGTACAAAAAAGGAATGTCAACCACGCCAAAATGATCCGTAAGCATCGAAGTTATTAGGGTACCATAAGCTGACGAAATATAACAGAAATTCTTCACGTGTTTCAGAAATCATTTCCATTTTCGTAGCACACACAATGGAGGTTTCGATGGGGATCATTAAAGCTGAGCGATGCGCGGAATAACAGTGAAGAACGGGTCTTATCTCAATAGCCGACGATTCCGTTTGGCATGCAGCAGGAATTAAGAAGGCCATTTGCCTCGTTCCATCGGGTTGAGGTCGTCGATAGCGTAAGCGAGACGGCAGTAATGGAATAGTACGTGTAGCTCTTGTGATATTCTGAGAGCCTGGTAGCTGAGATCGTTTGCGTGTCGGTCGAGGTGGCGCGGTGCTCGACGGCTCACAGTAATTTGAAATTTCTACTAGAGGAGACACAATCGCTTGCTTTCCAAGCGATCTCTGATTTGTTATATGAAGGAAAACTTGTCTGAGTCTTTTTATCTTTGATAGCGTAGGTTAAACGAAAGAAATTATAACAACAGAATTATAAATAGCACTCGTTCGAACTACATTGGCGACATGTAATTATTTTTTATACCTAAGAGGTAAAACACATTATAAAATATATAAAAATCTAGATTGAACATGCCCGGTGTTGGCAGGTGACGTAGATAAACTGGCATTGATGTCAAAAGCCATACCTACTATGCAAATGAATTTCAATTAGCACAGGTGATACAGTTTGACAAAACGGAACCGATACAATACATTTAGCATTGCGTACTTTTTGCTATTGAAGAGTTATTTGTAGAAATGCAAATAGAACAATCAAATAAAATAACGAAAGAGAAATTACCAACACCCGAGAAGTCTGTAAATCTTTTGTCATGTCATGGGAATAAATAAGAGGTATTTCGCGAAAAGGTTGGGAATAAGTAGCATAATTGGTATAACAATCAGAAGAATTTTGTAAGATGGGCAGGCTCTCTTTCGGGGGAGTATGGGCTGGAATGCGGGGTGAGGCAGGGGGGGCTGACCTCTCCCAAGCTTTTCAGCCTGTACGTCAACCGGCTGATCGATGAGCTCAGCAGCACCGGCATAGGGTGTCATATAGATGGAGTGTGCTTGAATAACATCAGCTACGCAGACGATATGGTGCTGCTGAGCCCGTCGATTGGTGCCTTGCGAAAGCTCCTGAAAAGTTGTGAGTCCTACGCGGTGGCCCATGGGCTCAAATACAACGCGAAAAAGAGTGAAATAATGATTTTTAGGCCGGACAACAAGCGATACACATTCGCTCCGAATTTCACTTTATGTGGTACAGCTCTAAACAAAGTCGAGCAATTTAAGTATTTGGGCCACTGGGTCACCGAGGACCTTAAGGACAGTGTGGATATAGAAAGGGAGCGCAGAGCGCTGTCTGTCCGATGCAACATGTTGGCCCGCAGGTTTTCACGGTGCACGGGGACTGTCAAAGTTGCGCTTTTTAAAGCGTACTGTCAGTCCTTTTACACCTGCAGCCTGTGGGTTAACTATACACAGCGGACATACAGCGATCTGCGCGTTCAATACAATAACGCGTTCAGGGAGTTGATGGGGCTGCCGCGCCACTGCAGCGCCTCCGCGATGTTCGCGGCGGCTGACACAGACGGCTTTGCGGCCATCATGCGCAAACGGTGCGCATCTATCATGCGCCGCACGCGCGACAGTCCCAACACCATCTTGCGCGCGCTGGTCGACCGGTGGGACTCTCCGATACTGGCGCGCTGGATACGGCTGCACGCAGTCGTTTAGTGATTTGCCGCCATTATCTGGGAGTCCACCCGGACCGGCCACTTTCTTTCTTATTATTAAATACATTGGTTATTACTAACACTAGTTTGTAAGCTCGCAATTTTACTAACAAATATGGATGTAATCTTATGATGAGTCTGAAATAAATGATTTATTATTATTATTATAATCACAAGAATAGTGAAAAAAAAAGCTACTATATTTGAGTTAAGGAGTAAATACTGTTACGACAGATAATAGATACAGGCACTTAATAAAGACAAATTATTCCCCAATTCATAATATTGGCGTGCGGACAGGAGAATGTTGATGGTTAGAAAAAACGAAAAGATGCTCTTTGCAGCTTTCTAAAAGGTTTTTTACACTTTAGTCCTTTATCCTTTCTCATTTTACTTACCAAAATTATAGGAACAAAAATTTGGAAAGTAAAATGAGATATATTTAAAATTAATATATCGACGCTTTCCACTACAAAGGGCGTAGCTAAATAGGTACCATTTTGGACAAATTTACTTTTTGATGCAGTCTATTACTACATAATTGTAATTAAATGAGGCAAAAGATTGCCAAAATTTAAGAACTTTCATCCTAGAACTTAATTTTATAAGTATAAAAATAAGAGTTTTTCAAGAAAGTTTTTTTTTTTAATATGGATTTGGAGTTACGCCCTTTGTAGTGGAAAGCGTCGATATGTGAAATAAGTGTACTTAATTACCTAATATCAATTCAATTCGACAGCGCAAAACCTGCAACCTCCACAGACCAACGTACTGATGCCTTGTATATTTTAATTCCATGACATTATACCGTATAAATAGGTAACATAAAGTAATATTTGTAATGACGTAGAATAAAGAATGAATCGACGTGGCTTACCTTATATAGGCTAACATAATATGGCTGCTTAATACCTTACTTGCCAATGGAATCACGCACAAATATTTCTAATTAAGTATATTTTTGCTCGACGATATAAATACCAACGTAGGTCATAAAATTGTTTTATAATCACGGATTGAATCTGTGTTTAATTTTGTTTGTAGCTAGGTTATTTTCTTTGACTAAAAATAAATAGAATTTATGAAATTCTGGTTTTTGCCCGCGGCTAAATTCGCGCGGAAGATAGTTTTACCAACTCTAAAACCTTCGTATACACACAAAGTTTCTAATCAATAAATCGGATGAATATTAAAATATGTAGGTATACACTTAAGTGATAGACAACGAAAATTTGTTTTATATACATTGAAGATAGATAAACTGAAGTTGTAGTAGTGATCCGGACGCGCCATTTCTGTGTAAAACCTTTTTATTTCTCCTATTACTTTCGTTAATTGACAAAATCTGTGAAAAAGATTTAACTAGTATTCTAAGTAATACGTATTGTTCGGTTGATCCCACGAAAGATCAATTGGCAAAGGAAACCTTAAAAAAAATCGACAGATTTCTATTTAAGAACCCGAAAATCTATCAAGATATTGCAGTGGCTTCCTCTTTGACGTTTCTAAGGCTTCCGATTGTGTGAATAATAAAAGGAAACTTGCAAAAGGTATTATATTTCTACTTTATTATTATACATATTACAGATAAGACAGATTGATAGAAAATGCAGCTAAATAACGCACGAAAACTCAACGCAACGCATTTGCGTATTGAATCCTCAAAATAAAAATGGGCGTGCCACAGGGTCATATTTTTTACCTTGCTCTGTACTACCTAGCTTAATATGGTCTATGACCATAGGCATTAGTATATCAAACGATATCTTAAAACATCATTCTGCAGTCTGTTGCTTTTGACTTGAACAGTGATGGTATGTCAAAAGCTAAGCTTAGTATTTTCATCAATTCAGTTTCTGAATAACCCAATATTTTATAAATGCGATGTCTATGATGTCGCGGCAAATTGGCAGATCAGTTTAATGTGCTAGAATCTAGTAACTAGAGTGTTTACGGATTAGGACTAGACATGGTTTTTAGACTATAGGTATCAGTCAAAAAACATAAGTAGGTAAACCAAATTTAACGTTTCAGCTACATCCTATATTTGAAATAAGAAATTCAATTTAAATAACTTCACACTTTTATTCATATTCTATTTAAGCCAACATCTAATTAGAATAAAACCTAAGTTCTTCACATTGATTGAATAGGTAGTCAACACTTCTCACCTTAACAACCATTCAAACTTGTTTGTGGCACAATGACAAACCCAAAGTAATAACTTTTCCCACTTAATTTCCATTTTCCCGCCCAAAGCGTCAACGCGATGTAATCTGTCTGTCATCATCAATATCGAAGTCTGCATCAATCCAGAACATTCCCAAAATGGAAACGCTGTTAAAAAAAAAAACAATCGTTTCTGATCCTTATGTAGTACGCAATAAAGTTTAACTAACACATTACGAAGCGTAAAATTAACTTTGTAAACGACCACAAGAATTCTGTTTTCAAAACTCGTGACGATGCCCGAGGCATCACTCGCTGTGTTTCGCAATCTAATCGTGAAATAGAAAAAGAGAGAGAATATATGATGGTTTGTGTTCGAGTGGGACGGGAAATAGTAATAGAAGAGGGTTCAATTGATTGCGGAGGGTGTTGCGCCCTTCTATGCAAGTCTATTCATTCTGCACACCCCGGGGCGGGTGGGGGGAGCCGTGAAGCAAGCAGCTTTTTTTGTTTCTGTCTTTATTTAATTTCGCAATGGAGGATAATTTGAATATGGCATTTACATGGCGGACATGTTTGCCCATATGTCGTGTGTGAAACATATTAGCTATTGCTGTCGCATGTAATGCGCTTATCTAAAAAACATGGCACGTAATGCTAGAAATATGTATGAGCGATTTTAATTTGTTTTTGTTTGAAATGTTTCTTTCCATACGTCAATTAAATTGTGATTATGATATAAGTAAGATTACAAACATACAAAATTACAAACCGTATCTTCATACAGAATGAAGAAACTTGTGAAGGCTAAACTCAAATTATCATCACCATCTATATCTATATTTTCCTTCTACTTAGAAACAAAAAACATCACGATCGGTAATTAACAGCCTACATTATGGTACAAGTGTGTAATGTTGGTGATTACCGCCGAGGAACCATTGAGACCCGAGCCGTTAGGTGAGGGTCTTAAGAGTAATCATCAATATACACGTGTATCATACGACGTTTTTCAACACACTTGTGAAGAAAATAATACAAAAAAATCATTTTCAACAGTGAAAACGAGTTGTGAAAAACTGCACAAAACAGCTTTCCTATGCGCGCGCATGTAATCCTTCTTCTTCTACTTAGAAACAAAAAAAAATACCGATCGGTACATAAAATATTTTATCTTTAGAATTTAAAGGCAATAGTTAACATTAGTAACAACGTCTAGGTCAACATTTATAACTGAAATTAGAACAATAAGTATCAACGCGATACGTAAATCGATCATTCATTCAAATCAATCGTCCAATCTCAATCAATTACTTATTGACAAACTAGGTGTTTACGAAATCGTAACGGGTGGAAGTCCTAATCCTAATTAGAATCACTTTGTAAAGTGCCCATTGCTGGAAATAGGCCTTTTCTCTTTGCGAGCGAATGGAAATGGAAAAATAATATGAGAAAAATAATAAATAACGCACCACAATACAGCTAAGAATAGAACAGTAGGAATGGATAAACAAACTTCGAAACCTTGAGGATAATATAAAATACAAAATTGGTTCCAGACTAGGTAGTTAGAAATGTAATTACAATAATAAACAATACAGTACGGGCTCATCATTCTGCATTTCAATGCAGATTGGGTCTTACTTTGTCTAGTGGATTATTCAAATTAACTAATGTTTGAAACTATCAGAGTACGATATGTTATGGAATCAGGCATTACTTTGCGGAAATCCAAAATCATCATCATCATCATCTGCCTAGCCTTTTCCCAACTATATTGGGGTCAGCTTCCAGTCTAATCGGATTATCGGATGCAGCTGAATATCAGTATTTTACATGGAGCGACTTTATTTTGCGAAAACCTAAAATTTTTGGTGTTAATTTTGCGAAAAAGATCCAGGCTTGGATGTAGGATGCAACACCACCTTCCCGTCCGCAAAATTATACACATGCAGGAAAAGCGATCACAATCTTCAGGGTCACAATTTCTGGCAAGCCTAGACAAAGTGTCTTTCTCAGCGATAACGATGAGGAAAAAGTCAGAAATATTCATTTAAGTCACTAAAAAGCTAAACTCATTAGAGGTCGAAAATCATTGTTCGCTTCGAAAGGTTAGAATATACGTCCGCGACAGGATTCTGGAATGGCGACCACTTACCGATGGCTGCCGTAAAGACTGCGGGCATCCTTAGGATGTAAGAAGCTCAGAATCGGACGATGTGGCGACTCAGGTGACTCATATGAAGCAGTGGAAGTCTTCTGACTAAAATGATGTTGATGCGCCCTCGGCTTCACGCATCCAATTAAACTTCAAGCTTATAATCATCCTAAGTTCTTCTATAGGTGACATTATTACCTCAGTATCAAAACTCATCAGAATCAGTTGGTTGGTTTTGCCCTTACAATGTTTCAAGCCGGCAGAGAATTCTCTAAATATTGGGGTGGTTTGAAGGCTTTACTACTTAAATGAAGCCATGAATTACAATCGCCGTATGCAACTACAGAAAGTTCGCTTTGGTGGATCTTCATACCAGAAGTTTAACAATCAACCGTCATTTCGTCGACATAATCATTATTTATACTATATAAAGCCCGTCATTATCTATAAATGCTCAACACAGTAATTTTAATATGTCTAACAATAATGCCATGCTTTTATTAATACGATTCAACAACTTCAATAGTTCAGACTTTCATAGTAAGGGTGTTACGCGATTAGGATGATGGAATACCTACTTCAGCTTCGGGGGCCAGCTCCGCCCGTCTCCCACAAATAACCTCTTTTTTACCACATAATATTTAATTACAATACTCTCTCGTCACACTTATTTGTGGAAGAAAAATAAGCTATAATTTTTATCACCGCAAGAAAGACACAAGCTACAAACTTATACAAGTAGGTAAAGAACATTTTTATCGCGTCGCCGCGCGTAATTTATTAATCGCAACTCATTATCTCTGTTAATGACATTCTTATCGGCTCTAGGTAGGTTAATGATAATGACCATGTATCAGCGTCACCCGCCTTCTCGAAAAAGGACTTTGTGACTTTTACGGCCAAAGAATTTGTTAACTGACTCTTACTTTACTCTTGGTTTATTTAAGGGCTCATTATACATATCTTCAGCTGCTTTATAATAGTAGATTTTACAACAAGTGCACAAAACGAACCATTTTTATCCGAGACTTTTAGCAGCCCGAGCCGAAGGCGAGGGCTGATAGTAATCTCAGGATAAAATGGTTTTGTGGACGAGTTATAAACTCTGATTTTCACTTCGATTGCGAGGAAATAAAACAGTAGTATAACATAACATTACTTTAATTAAAATTCAAAGATGAATTAGTACAGTTTTGAATACTGAAGGAAATGGTTTTTCCCGGCATATCGCCGCTTTATTTTTTTTCAATCAACAACATTGATATTAGGCTTGGGCTGCAGACCTATACAGCCTACTATTAAATTAATTTTGTAGCAATAATTTTCTTAAATTAATCATATAACCTACCGTACTTGAATTCAAATTTTAATATCTTTTATGTCTTACAAAACACTTAAGGCAAATAAATTAAAGTAAATATTATAAAATAACAAATTCTATCTATGAACTTCTTATTGTGTTTGGCTGTATGGCTCATTTTCTTTGCCTTAATATACACTCGAGAGCAATGAATCCGGGTCACTTAAAGAATGTTAAAAATCTCGGAAACTAAAAATGATAGGTTAATGCAATAAATTGTATTTAATAGACAATGTAATACTCCTTAAATGAAAGTAAAAAAAAATATGAGTCACCATACATTTTATTAACACAAAATTACATAAAGAAAAAAACTGCTGATCTCTCCTTAAAACAAAAATAGGAAACATGAAATTTTTGAACTTTATTACGATTTTCTTGAATTTTAATACTTCGTATTGCCTCCTCGTGCTTCCATTACTGCGTTTACGCGGTTTGGCATGCTGTACACCAAGTTCCTTATACGATTTTGGGGAATATTCTCCCATTCCTCTGTGAGAGCAATTTTGAGCTCACGAAGCGTGATTGGGGGAGGGTTTCGTTGTTTTACGCATCTGCCTAGCTCGTCCCAAGCATGCTCGATCGGGTTGATATCCGGGCTGCGCGCTGGCCACTCCATACGAGTAATGTTCATCTCTTGAAGGTAGTCATTCACAATCCTACCTGTATGAGGTCGGGCATTGTCATGCATAAATATAGCATCCTCACCTAAATTGACCATAAATGGACCAACGTGATCATTGAGGATTTCTTCCACATATCTTACGCTAGTTAAAGAGCCGTTTTCTATGATCACCAGCTCTGTGCGACTTTCAGAAGAAATTCCGGCCCACACAAGTACAGACCCACCACCGTAGGCTACTTTTTCTTCGATGCATGCTTGCTTGAATCTTTCCCCTGGTCTTCGATACACTCTGTGTCTTCCATCGTGCTTGTAGAGCATAAATTTTGATTCGTCGGAGAACATAACTTTTGACCAATCTTCAATACTCCAATTTACGTGGCTCTGGGCATATCTTAGTCTTGAAATACGATGCCCACGCTCCAGTTTAGGGCCGTTTGCAGGTCTAAGGGGTTTTAAGTTAGATTCAGCAAGCCGACGTCTTACTGTCCATGCACTTGGGTTACTTCCTCCGAGGCGTCGAAACTGATTTGTGAGTTCAGTTCCTGTGAGAAAGCGATTTCGAAGCATGGTGTTCACCAAGTATCGGTCTTCTCGTGCTGTGGTACACCTGGTTCTGCCCGTTCCTGGTCTGCGTAGGTTAGAACCAGTTTCTTCGTAACGTCGGAGAACTCTTTGTACTGTTGACAGCGACACACCGACAGTCCTGGCTGTATCGCGCTGACTCCGGCCGGTTTCCAGCATTGTAAGTATTCTGGTGCATTCTTCAGGTGTAAGCGACATAATTTCAGCTTGAATAATGAATATAGAGCACTATCAACATGGTTTATGTACCCACATAAATGACAGATTACAAACAAAAGCAAAACCAAATGCTGTAATTTCATAGTTCCATCTTCGAAAGTGGCCCTTTTTCAAATTAGATTTTTTTATGATATAACTATACAATAACTAAGAAGTTTTAATACCTTCATTTAAGGAGTATTACATTGTCTATTAAATATAATTTATTGCATTAACCTAGCATTTTTAGTTTCCGAGATTTTTAGGATTCTTTAAGTGACCCGGATTCATTGCTCTCGAGTGTAGATACATTTACGAGTAGATACGTTAATGCACTTGTGCACAAAATTCAATTTTGTACAGCCTATATCCTGCACAAATAAGGACTTTCAGAGCATGAGAAGTGAAAAGATATTTAGGTCGTTTTGCGCGGCTTCTTTTTTAGTTTTAATTGGCATGAAACTTTATACAATCTACACAGCATCGCTACATTTACACATCAAAACGCATCAGAAGATGATGTGATGGAGCTTTATATCTATAAGGTTTTTTTACCCATCAAAACATCTCCTGAAACACAACTAGAGAAAATAATACACATACTGATTGCTTCAAATATTTAGATTGTTAATTTGATTCCTCCTTTATGTTTCTACTCTAGCAAAGAAAATGCCAGCTCAAAAAACACTTTTCTGTCACAACTCACAACCCGAAGTATTTTGATAGAAATTCATTTTTATTGCAAATCATGGCGAAATTTGGCTGCTCGTTTTATGAGTGAGTTTTGCACATTCTCCGCAAATTTTTCCTTTATTTAAATCGACTTTTGAAATAGTCAAACGTGAAACCACAAAGATACAGTTTATACGAATGTGGGTAGAGTAGATATTTATGGCAGAAAATCTAATTCCGGACCTCGGGCAACAATCTATAAAACTAACATAACTATCAAAGTCACATTTAACATAAAACATAACACACTATCTATTTTATTGCCTTACACGAATAGCCCCGACATCACATGACAAGACTAGCGAGATATCTTCGGTCAGAGGTTATCGGCTCTGTCTCGAATGTGCCGCCTTGATAAACTACCTACTCGGTACCTTACGATAGTATGTATATTTATTGCCCAGCATAGCATAATCAGCCTATATTGTTCCCACCGCTGGGACACGGGCCTCCTCTATATGACGAGTAAGGCTGTATCTAATCCACCACGCGGGCCCAGTGCGGGCTGGCGGATGTCATCATATGTATTCGAAACTCATCGAGATTTCACAAGAGTAAGAATACCTTCACATCATGTTTTAATACAAATAAACATAAATATTTAGTAGTAGTGATAATGTAAAATTAACATTATAATCATTAATCATACAGTACGAGGATAATATACACTTTTAGCCACTGAGTCTGACATAGTGTTGGCTGTAAACAAAATTGACCGGTGTTATGTATTTCCGCTTTACGCTTTAATGAGTATAAAGGGTGTTAAACACCTCTTAACGAAGCCGAAAAGCACTTGTTCTCCTCGTCATTGCGATCATTTTTTTGTTCTACACCATACCTGGGAACCTTCTAGTTACGGAGATATTGGGGGTCAAAGTTCCAACTTTATGACACCTTTTTTTAAATACAAGTTTCTAATGTAAGATTTTTACTTTAAACACCTCCACGACCCCCGTACTATTCAATCCATCTATCAGCACATTGTTTTGAATGCGTTACATTGTGTTCTACCACAAAACATGATTTTTCACTCCAAAAAAAAATCGTCGTTTCCCAGCACTAAATTTGCGGAATGTTCTTAGTTTGATGTACAGAATGCTTAGTTGATGAGGTGGTTTACACCCTGTATATAGGAAGAATATTTTGCGCAAGCGGGAAAATTAAGCATGGATATAGTCCGGCCGGGTAATTGCGTAACACTGTTACAATAGCAATATCATATTGTAACAACATTCTATTTTATTTATTGCGTTATTTACCTCGTCCAGCAGAAGATTTTATCTCACACTACCACTTTGCCCACGACTACGTCCGCGAAAATTGTAATAGGTGGGCTAATATGCAGAATTGGGTCATTAGTTCCGGAGATTATCCCCTACATACAAACTTACAAACAAATTTTACTTCACTATAATATTGGTAAAGATTTTGCGCTATGGATAGGCATTTCCTAGAAAATCCTTCGAATTTTCGAATTGGGGTGCAGGTGTGGACTTAAATAAGCTGACGGGGATATCCGATTAACAATGCTAGTGAATAGCGAAGACGCAGGGAAGTAAACAAAAGACTGTAACTATATTTTCAGCTAAACTCAATTTTAGGCCATTCATAAAAATTGAGTTTAGCTGCTGAAGCAGGACATCGCAAGTCCTGCTTCACGTCCCGTAAATCCACACTGTTTCTGTCTCAAGTTTCCTGTTTTTTCATGTTTAACCTTTTAATAAGAAGAGACTGAAATGTGAACATATAGGAAAAAAACATTAAAATATCTCTACAATTACGTTATTCTTGATGTGTGGCTTACGAAACTAACCCAAGAGCAGGTAGATAAGTAGGTTACTTACTTGGAAAGTTGAACTCCTTTTTCTTCAGCACTTACCTACATAAGACGGATTTAAAGAAAAAACGTCCAATACTGTGTAACTAATGTATTTTTCAACACACTTCCTCGAAAACGGGTTCTTATCGCACTACGAATATAGTTTCAACATGCAATGTATTTTACACCCGTGCGATTTTTTTCATTTATCAGCACGTATGCGGAAATAAAAATTTCCACAGATAACTATACTTATACGAATTTCAAATTGGTTCAATACCTATAGTCGTCAATGAATGTTTTTTTTTTTTAAATTTCGGCAAAGAGATATTTAAGCGTCTTTACGGCGTAAATATTTTTTGAATATTTCAATTGTGTTTATAAATAGAATATCAAATTACTTAACATTTTTTTTTCGTAATTAAAAAAAAAAAACTATTTTAATATTAGGCAGTTTAGCGGCTTCATACCTTAAAAAAGAAAATTAAAATCATAATTTCCTAATAATTCATGACAAAAACTTTTCGTTCTATTATTTTATTTCTTCTGAAGTGTATTGGAAATCGTCGATTGATATACGTGGGCATTTGTTATTGCAGTTTTCTGCTTCATAACCACCTCGCCTACGGCTCGGTTGTAAATTACGCCTCGAATGCAATAACAAAGTCCTCAAGTTCGACTTTGATAATCTATTTCTCAGTCATAGGTATAATGGTGAATTAAAAAAAAAAATCACCCACCGATTTTCTCGATTTGAACTATATTTATATCAACATCAGAAACTTCTCCATTTACTGTTTGTTGTAACAGCGCCTACGCCACCGCTTTATCATTACCTACATCTCTATACAACACAACACTGATTTATTTTGTTTTTATCAGACGCATCACATTATGTAGAGAAATCAATTGTAATAATGATTAACTATATTCTGCAACGTTTGAGTCCAAGACAGGTATTTTTATTTGCACACCTCATCATCATCATCATTCAGCCGAAAGACGTCCACTGCTGGACTAAGGCCTCCCCGAAAGGGGGGTTTTGCCATAATCGCCATGCTTGCCAGGCGGGTTGGCTTGGCGATCGCAGTACGGTTGTTACAAAAGCACAGAGAACGCTGCTGCCGATTCTCTGGTAAGTCCCTTAGTCGCCTCTTACGACACCCACGGGAAGATATATGGGATGGTGCTATTCAGTAGGTAGTACCGGTGTACAAAGTCTGAAACATAAATTACAATATTATAATATGCAGTTACATCTTTTACTTAACCTCCGGACACACCAATGAACGTTAAGGAAAACGAATCAGGGCCCTTTGAAAGTTAATTATAATTTAGTAAAAAAATAATAATTTTAAGAGCGAGCCCACATTTCCTATTATTTAAAGTCTTCATTGTTATTGGCAATGTAGTCATGTCGTCTTGTGGTCATATTCATATATTCATATTCTTTATTGCACACAAAATTAAAAAATATACACACAAAATTCAAATATATAGCTCATTCATCATCATCGCCATTATGGCCTTACCACGAGTTTGTATCTTTGAAAGTAGATATATTGTTTTTGTTTTCATTTTCTTTGTCTTGCGTGTCATTGGTAACAGTTAGCTGCGAGTGATCTTCTTTTTTCAACAATAGTTGTTTACTTAGGTACTTATTTATTGTCTTCATTTTCTAAATCCTTATCCACCAATGTCATTATATATTATAATATCTATGTGTTAACAGCGATTAAAATCTATAATCGGTTTCATTCAACATTTTTATCGGTAGTTACTATGAATACTTATGCATGTATTTAAAACTACGTATTTACGTTATTATCGCTGCTTGAATTTAGATGGATGTGTTTATTCATGCTTGCAATAATAATCTACAAAACAAATCCACATGTTTAACAATCTATGTTTTTTTTTTTTTTAATTTGATTTAATTTTTAATTTAATTCTGACTCTTGGGATCATTTCTTCAAATACATGTGACTTCCGGCAGCCTGCACTGGAATTATGACCAGGTGGCATACCATACCTCTTATAACCGTATTGTTTTAAACTTACTAACTTACTTAGTTTCGGAAAAAGATGGAGGTAGACGTCCTGTTTCTCTGTCTTACACTCAAGTGACATGAAAACAATACTGCAATATGAGGTGGTGGTTCAAACCCTGCTTCTCACTGGCGGCAGGTGTCCCGGCAATTTTAAAATTATATGCACCGAGCTCCAAACATCGAGTTGACAAAAATTAAGCCTTCCGTACATGTTAACCTTCACGGGCAGCTAATAATCTGTTTATAAAAACCAGTAGTTATTTAAGTAGCTGCGATCATAACCTTGTTGCTTCATATCCTCATGAGATCACGGTGACGATGAAAAACTTGACTCGCCTTGCCGGCTTCCGGATTAGAGTCACACCCTGTAGTCTTAATGGTGTTTTTATACAAAACCATCGAAACTCGTTGAAATACACCATCACCCTCTAAATAGGGTGTTCAGTCACCCTATTTAGAGGGTGATGGCAACCCATTATAGTGCACTTATAGTCTTCAGTGTACTTAGAATCATTTTGGGCTGAAACGAATAATTTTGAACCCCCTAAAAATTAAGCGTAATTTTAATAGTGAACGTGATGAAGAGAGGAATGTTGTGAAAGAAAATGGAGTAAATGATATCTAGACTGTTGATGATGTTGAGTCTTAAATACTTCACTGCTAAGACCCATGGGAGAATCGAAATAAACCTATACCTTCTAGAAAATTACTGTGGTAAAAGAATCAGTTGTAGTACATTACTTAAGAAAATGATTTCGTTGGACAAAAGAAACCGACGATTTTAATTGGAGAGCAGATAAAAAATATAGGCCTATTTAATTGACGAACCCACATTTTAATACATTAAACTATTAAAGGGTACGAAAGGTCACCGGAATATGTGTGTATCTATTATACACAAAATTCAGGTTGTGGTTTTTACGTTTATGCGTTTTTAGGTAGACCCTTCAGACAGAACAGTTTTCAAAGATTGCGGGTACGCGCTTGTTGCGTGAATCCGGTAATTGCTGGAATTCAGCAGATGTCAGAAGCTGATGACGTGGTCGTTGATTGATGCTTGATCCCGGCAGACAACCTATATCTTGTAATAATCACCTTTCAAGATGACGATTGATGAATTCATCATCATTATCCTCTGCTAATGATGATGAATTCAAACAAATCGCAAGCTATCGTTGAGAATTTTAATTGTTATGTATGACAACCATTATATACTCTATAGTCAACATCATTGTCAATTCGCAAGGGGAGACCATACCTATCTATATTTAGCAAACATTTGCGGGTTATAACGATAATGACCCATTTTACGACCTATTTTGTTTTAAAAGCAAAAAAACATTAAACACGTTTAATTGCGCTGTTTCTGTATTAGTAAGTTAATTAATGAAGCCTGTAGTTTGTAATGAGTCATTTATTTTACGATTAAAAGGTTTACATAAGTGGACAGTTACTTGCGTGCCACAGTCGAGTAAAAGGATCTTAAAAAATAGCAACATAGACGACTATGAGGTAATTTGGTTAACCCTAATGCATGCCGTGTAACCTCTAGCTCTTTATGAACAATGATATATCATACAAGGAAGAACAGCGATTAATCAATTAGTTACTGGATTAACAATACATAAACCTATCTGTTTCTACAATGCTTGTCAAAAAGACGTAGAAGAACTAAGATTTCCAGAAGATTGATGATTGCGGAGTCATCCATATAAGTACCTACTGAGCGTGAGAGAATCCGTTTCCTCGGAATAGAAGATAACCAGGACACCCATCTTCGATATGTAAGGAAAAACAAATTCCACTACATAAACTGACTCAACATTTCATGGGCAAATCAATTTTTAAATATTTTTTTTTCAAATTCGACTTCTGGTCACGCTATAATATAGTAGGTATAGTATAGTATAAAACCTATTTCATTAATAAAAAGAGTAGACTGCTGCAAGAATCTTTTGGCGCTCAAATGACGTTGACAGAAGGTCACTGATGGTAAACATTGATTTTGTGTTCATCGTTTTGTCAAACGTATTGAAAAAACAACAAAATGTCGCCGTTAGCTCTGATTAAGGCTACGGGCTATCAAACTCATCACGTATCCTTTTATTTCACAAGAACTCTTCAACCAAAAAGTCAGTATAGTTGAAAACAAGGATGTGTTGGCGATTCCTACTTCCGCTGGCTTTTTTGCGTGTTTTTCTTTGTGGGAAACTTCATCTTCTCGTAGCCAGTAAGTTATCCGACCAGTAAGTATGCACTACGCGGTGACTTAAGGGCTGAAAAGTCATTGTATTAGAAAGTTAGTAATTTAAAAAAAAATACGAAACGCGCTGGTCTTGGCCCTGACAGCATAACTTAAATACAGTTGTTTCCCTCGCATTGCGTGAACAATATGTCTAGAGTGCACAAATATTTCACGAAAATACATCACATCGCCAAAGCGACTTCAAATCTTAAATCTATGGTTAAGAATCCGCAGCAAACACTAGTAATAAAGCATTTTTACGATCCATTGTGAGCAGTTTACGACTGGACCGGGTACGATTGACTTCTGACCATAAACTGCGTTTTCTATGTCGCTCTTCAACATTATTTCTTGGTTTTTCATCAATATGTAGATAGGTATGCTGGCTATGCGGGCATAGCATCCCGGTGGTCTAAGGTTTGGTTAAAACCACACACTTGGGATACCAAGTGTGTGGTATATACGGATAACCATACGGAATTATTCATTTGAGCGATAGCGTTGTTATTGGAATTGGTAATTCCGTTGAGTAATTTATACATTAGGCTATCCATGCTTTCGAGGTCGACGACTAATTAAATAAACGGCAAACTACCTACGACGGCTGCGGTGCGGTGTTTTTTGTATTAAACCACAGGAAAATATCAGTTAGCACATAACAAATAGAGTACCTACTCATACTTATCATTATTACCTGTAGAATTCCATGACCCTGTAGAGGTGACCCTGGACTCCTGGTAGGCCCTGTAGCTGCTAATTCTTTGTAGCTCCTTCTCCTGTGGGGTAGGTACCTATTTCTACCCAGGGTGAGCCGCGTACGAGCATACGAACACGGGCGTCATTCGTCATCACGAATGACGCCCTGCGTGTTCGAATGCTCGATCCTCGATCGTATGATGAAAAGCGGTGGCTTTTCAAACTGTTAGCTGTTCATCAAGTAGTCTTGTATAGCTCTTTGTAATTTTTTATACCTCAAAAAAGAGTTTGTTTATATACTCGTTGTCGGTACATAATGGGTAAAAAAATATTCCTCACGAAGCCCCCTTGTTTTCCCCGTCATTGCGATCATTTTTTTGGTCTGGATCATACTGGAAACTTTCTAGATACGGAAATCCTATATAGAGGTCGAACTTCCAACTTTTTCACAAGTATTATTATACCTACAACTTTATCTTGATAAAACTTTACTTTAAATACCTCCATGACGCCATGTCCTCCGTACTATTGAATGCATCAATCAGCACAATGTTTCGAGTGAAAAAAAACGGTGTTCCCTGGCCTTGCAATATGTTTTGCGTAGATTAGTAGAGTTCGAATCCTTGTTTACCTAACACCTACATAGTGTGTTCTAATCCCAATAGGCGAGACGACAAAAAAATCTAATTAGTCCGTCACTTAGATTATTAAAAAATATTTCACCCGTGTTTTTTCTTTTGTTATGTAAACCAAAATTGACGAAGATACGGCGCTTTTAGAATTCTCAATTCGTCACGCCATGGTATAATTTTTAACTAGTTCTGACGTCACGATCCCCCACTCCCGAGTTTTGATGCGTTTTATCTTTGTCAATATTCATTGGTTTACAAAAACAAAAAATACGTATCCATTAATTTCCAATACTCTAACTGACGGACTAAATAGATTTGCAATTTTTTGATAATGTCGTCATGCTTATTATTACCAGCAAGTCCACTTTGTTATTTTATAAATACATCACTGCTAGGCAGTTATGACGTATTCACATCGCGTTACAGTGATAACATTATCAGCCGATAGAAGGCCTAAAATATTCAACTTAGGTACTCATTAACGGGAATATTTTCAGTACCTACAAAGTAACTTAGGTAAGTAAACTACTAACTACATTGTATAATAAACCGCAAACCCGCAAACAAGGAAAAAACAATAATATTTGCAACAATAACACCACCAGTAACTCGTTTATCACTTTCCATGTAGGTGCTTAATTAAATGATTATGAGCTGATACAGGTTTTCTTAACTACCTAACAACACCTAACATAAAGCGTAATGTGAAACATAACGCTTTTATGTAATAAGCCGCTAAGCTGATTAAAAACGCAGTTGATTCGTTTCTGGATCGAGAGATATCGGGTTTTCAATTTCTCGTATAAGGTGGATGCTCCAACCAGCCCGCGAAATTCAATTTTTCTTACGTTTTTTGCAATTTGCAGGCCAGTGCTAGGTTGTATGTTGATTTAAATATTGCTCGCGACTGTAAGACTTATGTAGTTATAGAATTATAACCATCAAAATCATCAATCAATACAACCCTCCAAGCGCATAGAGGTGCAGGGATGACTTTTTATTAATTAAATTAAATTCATTTATTTCAGGTTCAAAACCCATAAACATCTTACACTTACATAATATACACAAAACAACATCAACACACATGACACAAATAAGATAAACAATAATACACAATCAACCAAATCAAAAACTAAACAATTCACAATCAAACATAATCAATTAATTAACGTAGTCACTTACGTGCGACACTATATGTAACTTGTCTGTCACAACAGTGCCGCACATAAGGACAGTCAAACCTGTCTGCTATCATTCGCAGAACGGCATTAGAGCTGGCCCGCACTCTGCGTACAAGAGATGCGCAGCGCTTCCGCATGGTCGCATGGAAGCAGTCCGTGCGCGCCCATGCGAACATACCTGAAGCGCTGCAGTAGCGAGGCAGACCCAAAACCGCTCTGAAAGCGTTGTTAAACTGAACGCGGAGGGTGCTGTAGCTTTTTGCGTGTAGTTAGCCCACAGGCTGCAGGTATACATGGACGTGCAATATGCTCGGAAAAGAGTTATTTTCACGCCCTCCGAGCAATGTGCGAACCTGCGGGCCAGCATATTAGCTCTTTTGGATAAAGCCCTCCGCTCCCGTTCCAAGTCAGCATGATCCCTGAGGTCAGCCGTGACTATATGCCCTAGGTATTTAAACTGATTTACCCTGTCTAAGGGTACACTATTTATTGTTAAAGGAGGTACATAGTCCGGGCATCTAGCACCACCGGCCTCAAAGACCATGTACTGACTTTTCTTAACATTATAGACAAGTCCATGATTAACAGCGTAATCTTCACATGTCGCTATCAACCTCCTTAGGCCACAGATCGACGCGCTCAGCAGCACCATGTCGTCTGCATAGCTTAAGTTATTGACACACACGTCGTCTACATGACAGCCGACGTGCTGACTGCTGAGCGCGACGATCAGCGCGTCCAAACACTTTGACCTTGAAAAAGTAATTCCAGCACGTGACATGACATGAGCTGCACTGACCTAGCCTGCAAATTGCAAAAAACGTAAGAACATCTACTTTAAACACAGACAGGTGGTTTTCTTTATTTACGTGACTTTTTATTCATCACCACCGATTTCAAAATGGCGAGGGAAAGATGTTATGGAAATCAGCATGTCCTGAAACCAAAAAAGTCGTAAACAGCCACCTTCATGGGCCCGTGGGGTGGATAGGCATACCCTGCTGTTTTTGCTGATGCCCGGAGTCTGAGGTATTCTATATCATTCTATTCGATGGTCATGACGTGAAAAGCAATTAACCTAAGAGTTTAAAGAAAGTTTGTGGCAAAATCAGCCCTATAGCTATGATTTTCTCAAAATTATGGTTATTTCAAATTCAAAAAAATATTACAAATTCAAATATAGATAGTTATGACGGTTTAGAACGGGCTTACATAAATTGCATCTTTCCTTGCGCTCCAAGTCCTCTGCGATCAACAATCTGATTCCCGTACCCACATAATTATAGTGATCGGTTTTAATCAGTTGCGACTATGAACATAAATAATCAGCTTCCATACAAGATTCATGCTCAGTAAACCAAACTGAGATCGGAATCCGGGATCCACTATGGGATGTCTTGAAAACCGATTGTCACCTTTAGGATTACCTAGAATATATATATAGTATAATAAATAGTCTTTATCTTTTATAAAATGTTTTTAGGAGAAAAGTCGAACCTGTTCTGAAGGACGCGTCCGGGAAAGTGCTAATTCCTTAGCTATCTTTGCCAAGCAGTGTTGATGTGTTTTCGGTTTGTAAAAAACGAGTATATGTGACACTACGTCTTCTTCTTCTTTTTGACACTGGCAAGCTTCGAAAAATCGCCGGTGGCAACACAGGAGTCTCTTTACTGCATATTTTGGGGCACTGGTAAAGAGAAATACTTCAGCTACAATATCGGCTTCTTAGCTATCAATAACATTTAAAAACATGTATAGGTTTTCATTAAATTCCTACACATTATGATGACGGATGGCCGATGGAGCCGAAAAGTTCTGGAGTGGCGACTGCGAACCCGAAGACGTTGCGTTGGAAGGCCTCCCACTAAGTGGACCGATGACCTGGTGAAGGCTGCGGGAATCCGCTGGATGCGAGTCGCACGGGACCGGTCAATGTGACACTTGCGGGAGGCCTATGTCCAGCAGTGGACGTCTTGCGGCTAAAATGATGATGATGATATGTGAATGAATGGCTGATACAATGCAATGATATTGTATATCCATTCATTAAGTATTGTCAATACATAGCCGTCTATGTGTAGTCTATCTACCTTTGTTTATTTAACTTTCTTTTAGATTACAGGGCCTTCATCGAAGTCTTGGGATAAACGATCACCGTTTGCAAACGATTTTATGTTTCCATGTTTTTCACTATCTTTTTTTACTTAAATATGTCTTCTACTTTTTAAATTATTTAATCATATTGATTATGACATCATACTTAATTTGAAAATATTTATACGAACAATTTCGTCATATTTAAAACAATTGCGAGTTGTTTTGGACCAATTCATCGTCCGATAAGAAGGTTAGAACAACTCACGACGTCTCTTTTGAGATCGACACGGCCAATAGTAGATTTCTATGTATTTTGGGCCAAACGTACAAGTATTTGAACTTTTTGCCACATATACGCTAAGAAGAAGAATTTGTTTGCTTAGATATTATAGGTAGTTATTTCTGTAATGCAAAACTCCTATCAATTTGATCACAGCGTCGATTTCGAGAAAGGTATTTCCCTTTCAATTTATTTTGCTTTCTTCTATAACTTCTGGTACAAAAATATGAGGACCCTTACTTGTCAAAAAGACACTCATAGAAAATTAACTTAGGCTATTGATTTTATAACTCACATATCTAGTTGTCTTACTTTTAATAGAGCTGCGTCATTTGCGAGCCAATATATTAAACGCGATGAAGCCTTAATTGTAGACGCTGGTTTCGCTTCCAAAGTCTTATTTCTTGACATTATTGACATAGGACTTCTGAATCTTTTTACCTTAGGACATAAGTTTTTGGAAACTGATACTAAACTGGCCTAATTACAAGAGGTTATATGGGAAATCGAGTTGGCCTAATAAGTTGACGCAAAAATCTTGGCAAAATGAGTTGAAGTAAAAATCTTGATGCAAGTTTGAGAAGACAGAAATTAGAAAGAAGAATTACAGAAAGAGATGTATGGCAAGTTATAACATACATGTTCTTATGTTTGGTTGTCAAATTTAAATACGAAATTCGGGCGAGCTTCAAACAATAGTTCAGGTAGCCGCTTCGGAGAATTTGTATAAAGTGACATCAGTGTATGTAGCTCATTAAAAGTATAGAGGAGCATTGTATGATGATTTGCTCATTAATAACAGATTATTACGATCATAGATAACCAGTAGAAAAGAAAGATACTAATAAATGTTTCCAGTCTTTCTTTTAGGTCAAAATTGGGCCGTAATGGATTTATCCGCGGCAATATTTTTATAGAAATGACGATATCTAAAAAAACCAGATGTGAAAGAGTAAATGTATGAGTAGATTCAGATTCTGCTGATGTCATTTTACATGGAACACATGATCTTATTCATGAGAGAGGTTATCTCTTGAACAAATTAATGAAAAACGTGAAGAGTGTGATCGATTTTTCCAGAAAGTGGAGTAAGGCTTTATTTTGTATTACTGCCTCTATTTTCCATTAAAAAGAAACATTCCGTTCAGTAAAAAAAAAGTATTATGATCCTTACTAGTCCAAATTCAGGGATGATTTTTTTATTTGTTACTTAACAGTCTACATTTAAATATCTACGTCTTTAATGATCCGTGGCAAACCTCACACATTCTTATTTTGCTTCTAAAATCGTATTAATTCACATTACTGACATAGGGCTCTGAATCTTTTAAACTAAGGATATACGCTTGTTGAAACTTAAACTAAATTAGCGACATTACATAAGGCTACATAGAAAATCGCTTTAGCAAAATGAGTGGACGCAAAGACTTTGGCTGGTTAAAAATTGTGAAGAGTAACAATTATCGAATTTACATAAAAGCATCAATAAATCACAGAAAGAAACTATGATAAGTTATAATATACATATTATTACGATTGACGGTCGAATTAAAAGAGAATTTGATTACGATTTTGAGGATTGTGGCTGTTTTGCAATAAACGGTTGCGGAAGTCGCTTGGGAGAATTTGTACAAAGTAGCGCATCATTATGACTCATTTATAGGAAAAGGGAGCCTTGAACAATCATATTCTCATAAATAACAGAATAATATCATCACAGGTAGGGAGTATAAAAGTAAGTTCATCAAAAATTTAAAAAAAATGTTCCTTTTAGGCTAAAATCGGGCCACAATATAATTATTTTCTGCGACATCTTGATCAAGAAACGATGATATCTCAAGAACCAGATGTGATAGAGTAAATCTCTAAGTAGATTTAGATTCAGCTGGTATCATATTATATGGTACACATAGCGTTATTAATGAGCAAGATTGTTTCTTTAACAAATTATAGAAAAACGCGAAAGGTTTGATCGATGTTTACAAAAAGTGTAGTCAATTGCATCCTTATTTTCCTTATAAAATCGTATTTCTTGACATTACTGAAGTAGGACTATGAAACTATATAAACTTGAGGACATAAGCACTTGGAAACTCATACTAAAATGATATTTTTACACACAAAAATCGGGTTATCAAAATGAGTTGACGCAAAGATTTTGGCCGATTTGAGATTATGAAGAAGAACAATCAGTGAATTTACATAGAAACATCAATAAATCATAGAATAAGACCATGACAAGTTATAAAATAGAAATTATTACGTTTGACTGTCAAATAAAAAGAGAATTTGATTACGATTGTGGCTGTTTGCAAGTCGCTTGGGAATATTTGTAAAAAGTGGAATTATTATGACCTATTTAGATGAAAAGGGAGCATTGTAGTACAGTATATTCTCATAAATATCAGTATAATATGATCATAGTTAGGTATTATGAAAGTAAGTCATGAGAAAATAATTGTTGCTAATGTTCCTTAAAGGCTAAAATCGGGCCGCAAAGGAATTATTTGCTGCGACATCTTGGTAAAGAAACGATGATATCTCAAAAACCAAAAGTGACAGAGCAAAACTATAAATAGATTTAGATTCAGATAATGCCATATTATGTGGAAGATATGGTGTTATTAATAAACAAGATTGATTCTTTAACAAATTGATAAAAAACAGAGAGTTTTCAATCGATGTTTTCAAAAAGTGGAATCAATTGCATCCTTAGTTTCCTTATACAATCGTATTTCTTTACATTACTGAAATAGGACTATTGAAACTATAAACTTTAGGGTACAAGCATTTAGAAACGTCCTAAATGGGCCATAAAACACAAGGCTTTATCAAAAAAAAGGCTTAGCAAAATGAGTTGACGCAAAGATCTCGGCCGATGTGTGAAACGGAACAATCATCGAATTTATATAGAAACATTAATAAATCACAGAAAGAGACTATGACAAGTTATAACATATATATTATTACGTTTGATTTTCAGTTTGAAAGTAGATTTTAAAACGATTTTGAGGCTGGTGGCTGTTTCATGAAAGAGTTCCATTAGTCCCTCGAGCTAATTTGTTTAAAGTGATATCGTTATTGCTTATTTAAAGCGTAGAGAAGCATTTTATAATCATATTCTTATGAAAGATATAATATTAATATGTTTTTGGGTTGAATACAGGAAAGTCTTGATAACTTTTAATGTTTCTAATGTTCCTTTTAAGCTAAAATCGCAGCGCAAAGGTGTTATTTGCTGCGACATCTTGATAAAGAAACGATGATATCTCAAAAACCACATGTGATAGAGTAAATCTGTAAGTAGATTTAGATTCAGCTGATGCTATATTATATGGAACAGATGGTGCTATAAATGAGCAAGGTTATTTCTTAAACAAATTTATGAAAAACGTGGAGCATTTGATCAATATTTCCGAAAGTAGAATCATTTGCATTATTTTGTTATGCATTCGCTATTTTCCTTTACAAGTAAATGTCGTGCAGTATTGGACATTCCCCAATTTCCATTTTATTGAATAGGATGCTTTGATCGAAACATTTTGAGGAT
The DNA here is from genome assembly GCA_963853795.1 of Xestia rhomboidea. Taxonomy (NCBI): domain Eukaryota; kingdom Metazoa; phylum Arthropoda; class Insecta; order Lepidoptera; family Noctuidae; genus Xestia; species Xestia rhomboidea. The sequence continues at coordinate 14,050,347 of OY970767.1, read as the reverse complement.
AACACTACATTATCCCCAACAGCTCAATGTCAAAGCGAATCTTGTTTTGCACTGTGTTCATTGTCTATGTCTCTTATTCGAGGCAAACAAGGCCAAAAAACGGTAAAATAAAAAATCTGCCAACTGACATCGATTCTATCGCGTCTTGTAAAAAACGAACACAATGCGTCGAGAACGCCACGCGTCCCGCTACCCTCGGATACAGCCGACAAAACCATCAATACGACAAAGATCTTTGACTAAAACTCTTCGAAATTCAACCATATTCACCCGGTTATAAGGTTCATATTTTTTAGTTTTGCAGCCGCAGTTAGGATTTAGAACTTTGTCGAACTAACAAGAATAAATTGAAACAAGCTTGGAATCCGCCGGCAAGCGATGCGACGTTGCCGTTCTTGGCAAGCTACAACGCTTGCTCCTCTATGTATATGTGTGTTCTGGCACAACTGGCGCCGAATATTTATTGTATACTAACAGAATACTGACGGATGCTTAGGGCGATAGGGTTCTATTTACCATGCATACTTTATTTTGTACTTTATGTTGTTAGCGTTAGGGTTGGGATTAGGCTATTGTTTAGATATAGGACGGTGTTTAACTAAACAGTTTTTCTATGTGACCGTCCAGGTGGCTATGTATAGGTTGTTGGGTTCGTTCGATACGCAGCACAGCGGACTTAACTTCGATAATGGTTTCGCAACTTATAATTAATTTAGCAGTGAAGGTTTTACGAAGGTAAATATAGACTTCATGAATATGTTAACTGCCTACCAATTATATCTCGTTGTGTTCTCACGGACTTGCGTGGGAGTGTGATTTAGAGATATTTGATCCTATCTGGTTATAAGTACTGTCTCGTACTTATTGTATTAATTACTTCGACATAAATTTACAACAGGTTCTTAATTTATACTTGGAAGTAAGGTCAGTCTTCTGAGAGATTCGAGATGTTTTATTGAAATCAACTGTTGAAAATACTACATCACAATAATTTAAACCTCAAACTGAAGGGATCCCTAAAATATTCTAGCTGCTCAACGCAAAAAGAAAACTTGTTTCTAAAATAAGCTGGCTTTTAAAAACAAGTTTTTAATAAGAGGACAAATATACGCAAGTTTAAAAACCACGGACAAATAACAAGAAATAAATGAAAAACTCGTAAAAGCTCTCTGTCCAACCTTGTCGTCTACATAAATTCCGAACCGCTATGGATATTCTCGAATAATTTGGTAGATAACCCAAACGGCACATTTCTGAAGGCTGTTTTGCTCTTGAATAGCAAACAAGCAAAAAACAGTGCAGTCTAGTGATGTGACCATCGGACTCAAGGTCTCCAGTTCGAACCCAAGACACGCACCTCTAATTTTTCAGATTCATGTGCGTATTGTATAATTATCACTTCGAAACACTGCGAAGAAACCAGCATGCTTAAGATATTTCACGACGGCATGTAAAAGCCAAGTCAGACGGGCAAGGGTTATAAACTCTGATACCAGGCTAGGCACTAACCACACGAGAAAGAAGACGAGCAAACAATAGATAACGATGCTATGGAATACAGCGCAGCAAGAATGATTCGGAAGGAAGACGCGGAACTTCTAAAGAACGAATTAAGATTATAGCGAATAAATCATGATCTGAAGGACCGATTTGTTCGAGACACAATTGTTTAACTATTGTGTCTACTTCGTGGGCAGATCAAGGGATATTATCTATATTCTACCGAATATAGATTAGACATCAACGTGAGAAATTCATCAAATACATTGGAAGAGGCATATCCTGAAGGAAACGGCTTTCGATTACAGAAAGTCTACAAGACAGTGTTTTAAAAACGAAAATCCTTTAAGCGCTACAAATAAATCGTTTATAAGTGCCTAGAATGTGAATATAATAACATATCCATTCGTGTAAATTATGTTCAAGCGGATACTCGTATATCCAATCCGTGACATCACAAACCACTACAACATGGAATAACATAACAACTCTATGCTCAAAATACATTTTTAAAAATTACAATCCGTAGCGTCAGTTGAAACCTAATTTTTCGAAAAGATATTGGATGCAACATCATCGGTTGCTATTGCTGCTCACGATGATGATGATGACTGTCATGACGGTTGAGATGCTGTTCTTTCGCGTGATCTTATATGAGTTGCATAAACAACTTTGGCTGAAAAACTCCGAATATAAAGTTTTAACGTTACCGAATAATGAAAAGAATTCATAAGCTAATTAATATAAGAAGACAAAATTTTGACGTGCTCCAACGATAATTAAAGTAAGTACACAAACAAAATCGTAAAGACATTATAAAAGTAATAGCCTACCTCAAACCGTATCACAATCAAGCCATCAGAGAGAATAATCTAGATTCAGAATTTAAACTTGTCACGACATAATGTTTAATATCTAAGTAGGTAACCATGTAAATCGGCTAAGTGCTAGGTAGAAACTACTTAACACCTCACGATAATGCATTGGATAAACAATGTACTATACAATCTAATCGGACAATGTGCGTATATGATAGCGGTAATCAGATTATAGTCGCCGATACTTATTTTAAGTGTTGAAGTTTTCCCCAACCACCTGACATGCAGAAAGATCTGTATTTTCTGATACCTGCAGCCTTAGCACGAGCGCGCGCTGTAAACTACATACTTACATATTTTACAATTGAAGATACTCGTTTCCCAAATAACGTTTTCATAATTTTTAAAAATTATTCATATGTATGGATGACACTGATTGTGCTTGTTGCAAATAATTTAACTAAAATGTTATAGGATGGTTGTATTCTTGATTCAAAAATCGACGTATCAACGAGTACGTTTACGTTTATACATGCACCACGCGCTCGTGCCAGAGTCTCTGAACTGTATCTTGTGTTATTACTTTCTTCTTAAGTGCCGTCTCTTCATTATCATCAACGTCCTGTCTATATCTCGATCTATTTGGAAATCGACATAGCCCGGCTTTTTCTTCAAAGAATCTGTATTAGCCTTCATAATAGCCATTATCATAAATATATAAACATCTATGTTTTCTTTGATCGACTATCCATAATATCACTTTACCTATGCTACCAACTACATTTATTATAGGAGATCTGATTGTGAAACTTTCTTCTTCTATCATGCTGCTAACTTGTATCGTAATTAGTTAGCGCACACAGTAACTTCCGTCAGCGTTTTCAGTTAGTCGATGAATCTATAAATCGGGATTTTTGACAGTCGTATTTTCATTTTTGCATTGCTGCGTGGTAATAGTATTGATTATTTCTTACGTAAAATACGCCATTATGTGTGAATAGACTCGGTTGGGACTTTATAATAAAAGTAGTGGACTGTATTAAAATTGGTGTAATACCACAATTAACATTAGTTCATTAGTTTAGCGTTGATGATACGCTTTTACACTCGGAAACAGAAAGCCCAAAAAGGAGCGACAATCTTGAACAAGTCATTTTAGTATTATCTGTTCAAAATACCTGTCAGATTTTTGAAGCTGTAATAATTCGAGATCTCCTGCGAATTGGAGAGAATCTGCAAAATCTCCACAATTTATTGGTTTCTGTCGGTTATAACTCTGTAGCTATGAATATAAATGTTAATGGATGGAGCGGGAGAGGAAGTCCAAAGAAACGATGGATGGATTGTGTGAAGAATGATATGAAAGAAAAAGGAGTAAATGATAGCGTGACGGTTGACAGAGGAGAATGGAACAAAATAACGTGTTGCGCCAACCGCAAGTAACGTGGGACATGGGCAGGAAGATGATGGTATGACTCTGTCCACAAATTTTAACGATTGTCCTTATTCTTGTTAACTGAACCTTTTTAGAACGAGAACCTCTTATGTCAAAGGGATAAGGCTAGTACTCGCTAAAGGTATCTGGGTAGGTTTTGATGAGGTGGCTGGCCATCGAATTAACGAAATTAGATAAGGCATCAACAGTCCCGGACAATCTCAATGCTTATAATACGAAAACTTCGATCTTTTCCGTGGAGTAAACACTTTGGTCTAAAAGAAATGTCATATTATGCTTCTGTTTTCATCTAGGTTTTATTGACGCAATCCGTTTTCCTGAGAAACATATCCGTTCCGTATCAACAACTCAACCAATTTTCAAACACGAACTAATACATTTTATAAATCTAACAGCGATTATTACACATTTAACCAGACATCTAAGACCCTTTAATATTTTAATTGCTATTAATTAACATGAAATTTTCATATTCTAATATTAACTTCCTGTGCTTCTGCAATTGCGAAGCCATATTCGATGATCTAAAATCTAAAGAATCTAGTTCAACACCTTAAAAAGCATATCATAGAATGCACTCCAATACATCTACAGATTACTATATAATCATAATATCACAAATAACAACAAACCAATAAAAAACCGTATCCAACACATCCCATCCTTATGCCAAATATTAGTCCGGCAGCAAAGCGGCAACCTCGCAGTCCAGTTTAATGCCGCCTCTGAGCTCTGGTAGAAAGCGGCACTCGCGGCACGTTTCTAATCTGGACTGTGCGACGGCGGCAGTCAATGACTCCGGCACGCGACTTGACGCGACACTCACTCGCAGTAGTGCACCGAGTGCACTCGGTTTTAGGAACTATTTTGATGGTTTTGATTTGATAGTGCTAGAAGATTGATGATAGCCTGCTTTGTTACTATTTCACACAGAAAAATAGTCACTAACATGAAGACACTATAGATCTAATCATAATTCGGATGAACATATCTATATACCTACGGTTTGCTTGCCAATTTTATAACATACTTATCTAGACGAGAACAAACGATGATATGGCTAGAATGGAGTTGACTACTTAGAAATGTACTAATAACAAAGTATGGTAGAAGTAGACATGTTGCACTGACCCCGAATAAGTAAGAAAAGAGCAGAAAAATGATAATGATGATCATAGTGGTAGATTGATTAAAGGCATTGAAGATCTTGGTACAGAAGTAATAGGACTATGGGTAATTATTGAAAGGAATCACAACACATAAAAGAACATACAACAATGAAACGGAGATGAAGATCAGAAATTATGTTAATAACACTATTAGTTAAATACTGGTATTCAGCTACATCCGGACTGGAAGCCGTCCCCAACATAGTTGGGAAAAGGCTGGGCAGGTGAAAATGATGATGACGGAAGACATAACAGATCTCTATATGTAAAGGCTCAGAAGGCGTGATAAAAACGGTAAAGTAGAAAGAAAAGGACAACTCCATCACTTCTTGGAGATCTCTGACGAAAGCAGTAAATAGCACTCGTCATGACAATGACAGTCCTCTGCCTACATAAAAATGTTTCAACAATTCAAAGCAAAGTAGGCAGCAGCTAAAAAGAAAGGCAGTTAAAATGATACACATAAAGTTGCAGTGAAGACCAGGCAAGGACCAGACAAGGACCAGGAAGGAGAAGGACTAACCTCTGTGCTAGGAACACTGACAAATTGAACAAGGCGGTGAGTCGTTAGGTCGCTAGGAAACAACAACGCTGTAACGAGTATACGTGTCGAATTGTTTATTTACGAACTGTTTACACAATTATGTTAATGTGTTAAGTTGTTAAATTTCGAGGTTTCTGTGTTAGACGGTCCAGGATGGGTGTCGATTTCGGGAAACGAATATCCATGTCAGTTTTGCTCATTTAGGTACCCGTGTCAAGCTTACATGGAAAGCTTTCCCAAATAACTCGAGTCCGGAGAAATACCTTTCTAAACCATTTTAACCATTATCCTTATTTGGGATACTGGTTGAAATCTAGCACGATGTTACGCCACCATTAATCACTTTATCCCTAACTAGATTTCCTAGCGGCTTCACTCGCAATATGGTTGGAAATTATATCACGGGAATCCTAAACGAGTCGGAAATAATGTATCATGTCATTAGTGAAAGAGTTTTGGGAATCGGAGCAGTTGTTCCGAATATTAGTTACCCCCTACATCTAAACTTACAAAAACTACAAACTTTACCTCTTTAGATTATTACATAATGATGTAGATGTGATAAGTACTCATAGATGAAATTTATTTGATCATCACACTATGTTTCTAAGTTCTTTGAGTTCCTTACTGCTTTGCTTTTACTTTGCTTTTCCTTACCTTTTTCAGAATAAAGTAAACAGAAGGCCTAGCCAAGTTATAAACGTTTCATATCGATTCTCTTTCTACAATCGTAAACGCCTCGGCGTAAGCGATTGTAGAAAGCGCTAAATTAGTAGCCAAGTTGACATGACTGAGTCGATCGCTCGTTCTCTAATGTCTGTAGAAAAAACCTACACTTTAGTCTATGGTGAGCGTTCCTACCAAAGATTATAGCGATCAACATTATAGAAACGATAACATTCTATTCTATCATTTTGAACGATGTAAACTTGTCTACGAATTTTCTATTCGTTTGTGTTGATCACGTGATTTAACGTTGAGATGATGTCATTCCACTAGCGTCAACGATTGTAGATTGTCAACTTGGCTAAGCCTGCTGTTTATGGACGGATTTTCTTTGCTTTTTTCTATGCTTTAGCAGACTATTCGGCAGCCGGAGATTGTAAAAAGACAGTTAAAAGATGCGCTGCCATCGGCTGCAGGAAAAAAGTTTGACTGGAGATTTACCATTACACAGTTTTCTAATAGGTGCATAGATAGGAGTCATCAAAACAGGTATGCGCCAGTTAAAATAATAAGGGTATCCTTCACGAGTTATTATTCTATAATCCATACTTATACAAGTGCTAAAGTCTGTCTACATGCCTGTTAACTTTGCACGCGTTAGCGGTTGAACGGATTTTGACGAAAATTCGCGCACAGAAAATCTAGTGTTGTTAATCAGAAACAAAAAGTTTCTTGACAAATTCCCTTTCGAAATCTACTAGACTGGAAATGAATCAGGCATTATTTCATGGTGGTAATGCTGTACCAACTCATATATTCCAAGAAACTCGCAGCAAAGCCGTCATTAACTTAAAAAAATCGAAAACTTCAAACAACCATTACAATAATCAGAATACCTTTCCTAACTAGTCATTGTTTGATCCGATCATGACTGTAAACTGTGGTATTTTGTTAACTGCCACAAACAGATTTCCTGGTAAAGGAAACCACAGCGGTGACACCTCGTTGTATCGATTTGCGTCAATTGATGAAGATACCTAAGTACTTATTAATTGAATGCGTAAATTGAAATTGGGTTGTCAGTCGGGTAGGTATTATGATTAACAATTTACAATACTGCTTTCGATAACTTTATCTTTATAAAATGGATGACGTTTGTCTTTGCCCGCGAAGTCGGGAAAACCCCCATTTAATAACTTCTGCAGGAAACAATACATAGCTACATACATAGCATATAGCCATAGCCATGTGCCAACTTTCGTGTTAATCAGTCGAGCAATCTCTGCTATAGCAACATGTATTGTTACAGTTACTTGAGTTGGATGGCAAGTGGTAAGTGAAGATGATGGTAAGGCTGAAACCGGAGGTATCATAATTATATGCGTTGCTTGCTATCCGGAAAAGGAAGCTGAAAACGTATGAAATTACGACACAATAAATCCTTTTCAATGAAAAAATATAAAACGGGCCTGCCGCCACATTATTGCTAGCCGATGCAACTCTTGCAATCCACAATCTACGCAGAACGACCGACGAAAATTATGTTGACAAAGGCCAAAAGAAACTTAATCCAAGATCTATAAACGGACAAGTTATTATCGCATGACTTGTCAAAACTACAAGTGCAGGGCAAATACGGGAACGTGTTAGCTAAAACACGCGCTAACTAACTTTTATATTTCCTATGTAAATAAGGAGCCGTTATATAAACCACTACAAAGCTCCAATAGGCTTCAAAGACCACTAGTACCATAGAATACAGCAGCACATAATAGTCCCCAATCCTCATTCGCGAACATTGAACTAGGTCCCCAGGTGTCGGCAGCGACAAAGCGCCGCTATCGTGCTGATAACGCTATCAGTCCTTATCGGCTTCCGCTGCAGCTGCCGACGCAGATATTTAGCCTTGATGCACGCCCGCGCAGAGCTATCGAGATGTTTGTTATATTCGTATGTCGAATGAACCTGATTCGGCTTGGGCAATTGAGCCTATTAATGGCAAATCATACAGGAAAATGTGGGTAGAGCTATAGCAGATTGATAGATTCAGACCACTCTTTATTTAAACTGAATAACATAGTCATAAGAAACAAGATAAGCATAACATAACCTCATGCCTATAATTCCCGAGAGGTTTACCTAGATATCGCCAGTTATGGTTTTTCAGTACCACTTAAGCCTCTTGCCATCAATCGCGGGCAGAAATCCAAACTCCGTGGCTGCTACTGAGAAATTCCTGAGAAACCAAAATAGCACTATAAAATTTGTGTATCCAACTTATAGGTGAGTATAACTTGGATTAGCGATACAGCATAATGGACCTCCTTGCGGAGTCCACACGGATATAAAAACTTTTATTAATCATCATAATCATTATTTTGCCCTTATCCCAAATCATTTTGAGTCGGCGCAGCATGTCTTTTTCTTCCATAGTTCTCTATCTCATCAGACACCTCCTTTATTGCCTTATCATCCATCACACAGTCTGATATAGAAACATTTAATAAAGTGATTAATTACGCTAGATCGGAAGTAACCGTGATTCATCTGTAACGCGCGATAATGAAATTCTTTCGTCAGGATAGTTTTTCTTTTTGTATGATTTTCAGTGATTATGGTCTATTATAGAATCATGATCGAACTATTGTTTTGCTATTGTTTATCTTATCTGCTGTCATTTGTGTTTTATTCAACTGCCACGAACTGCATTAGACTGCTAGAAAATTAAACATGTTTTGAACTTTAAAGTAGTTGCACTCGGGGTTTTTCATTTTAATTGTTTTTTTTTCCTCTATTTGCCTTGTGTTGGTTTTCCTCTTATACTTCCACCATTTCTGTTTGTCTCATTAGTAAATCCTGAATCCTTTTATATATGAAAATTCAATTGTCAAATTGTCTTTTTGGTTCGCTCTCTCTCTCTCTAATTGCTCCTACCTAAACACTCAACAATGGCAGCACCTACACTCTCAAAAAGAAAGTCCTCATTAAAAATCACAAAGAATTCTCGACTAAATTCATTCACAGTAGGTGTCTGTGTGTCGGCGCCATTCTCGATAATTGCTGAGTCAGTCGCCGCGGGCACGTTAGCTGCCGTATGGTCCATACAGATCCTTGTTTCCAATTGATTATATAACGAATATCAACTTTATGCCAGTGTCAATTCAGTTGATTTTAGAATTACAATTATGATTTTAGTCGTTCAGTTACTACAAGCACTTACACCGCCACCAAAACCTTCGGCGAATTACAGGCTTGATGTTATGCAGCTCTATTTCAAAAAATGCTAATTGCAACTGAAACTAAACTTTATAATTTGGTATTAAAGTGGTTTATCCAAAAACACATTCGTTTACATTTTCGGTAACTAAATCACGAACGCAGTATAGTGACAGCGGCTACCACAGTAGCTAGCTACCGACCTACCATCATTGTTTGTCTATCCGTCTATACAGTTTCCGTTCAATAACCACTCTATTGTTCTAGAACCTTTGAGTTAAATATACGAACTATTGTCCTTCTGGGTGTCGTAAAGTGATTAGGCTAATTGTGTAATGTGTGCTGCAATTGGTCCGAGTTTTATGGTTGTGAAGAGAGAAAATGGGACTAATGAATAAGGTTATGTAATGTTCGAGCAGCGGTAGCCCAGTGGTGGCGGCCCCGACTTACAAGCAGTAAGTCGTGGGTTCGAACCCAGACAGGCGCATTACTTTGTGTAGCTAATGTATTTCATCATCACTACTCTTAAAAACGGTGAAGAAAAACATCGTGAGGAAACAGGCAACGTCTTAGAACCAAAAATTCGAAGACATGTGACATCTACTAATCCGCACTGGGCCCGCGTGATGGATTATAGCCCATTCCCTCTCATAGAGAGGAGGCCTGTCTCCCAGCAGTGGGAACATTAATATGATAATTATGATGATGTAATGTTGTAGCAAGCTTACTTTTGAATGATTCGATTGTGGTGTCCGATACGGTAGCACATCGGTTGCAGTCTTTAAGGCAGTTTCAATAACTTACGTCAGTTAATATGCCAACTCTCGTAGCTAAAGACTTATGCCCGACACATGGCTGTTCCGATTGGTCACCGGAAACTATTGTAGCTATCGGTGTTTCTTTACAAAGTTAGTCCTATCCACGTCACCTACCTACCTGTCACTTTATTCATAGAAAAATCAAAGAAAGCTTTTCTGTAACGTTTTCTATCGGTCGGTAAACAAAATGTCAAACAGACAGATATAGCAACCTACTGATACCTGTTGGTAGGTTATTGAAAATGCCGTAAGAAAATAGCTTTGAGCCAAATCGGTAACCAGCGAAAGAAAATTATGTATATTTAGGATCCTGCGCAAATGAATCCGGAGGAAAACGCTACAATGAGGACGGACGTGGTTTACCGCATTCAGTTTCATGTAAAATTCGCCATAAGCCACGCCATTCGAACGGGACGCAACATTTTTTTAACACACACTGAATCGCTGTCCCACTGGAAATCCATCAGCACTTTTGCAACGCACTTAGTAGAAAAAAACTTCGCAATAAAAATGCGCCCCTGCGAGCGTGAGCTTACTTTTCCGAAGAGAAAATAACTCCATACGAGCCGACACACGCCTACCAATTAAAAGGCAATCAATACTACCAAGAAAATAAGTCTTTAAAAAAGACATAAGTTCCCGATAATATTCAAAATCACTACTAAATACATACTTTACCGTCCATTACTAAGATTTCTATGCATATGTATGCCCATGGTCCGCCTTACATGGCTATGCATACATTACTAATTACTTTTAAATTGCCTCGCTCGCTTGACACGGTAATGGAACTTAACCATATTATTAAGTAGGGCCCTTTCACAATTATATAATATCTAATCTATGCCTAAAAAAGCTAGATTGAGTTTTTTGTGCCACATCATGAGCATCAATCATCAGCCCACATTTCAGCCAACTTATTAGTGCACCCGGGAAACACAGAACTGAAATAAATGTAGTACCAAGTTTGACATATCGATGCATTTTGTATTGACAAGCAACGCCACCTTGAACTGCACAAAAGTGGTAATTCTGTAATTGGGTAGTTGACATCGCCAATCAATTGACATTCTTTTTATGAGCTGTCAAAACGCGATTCCCCCGTACATTTTGTGTGGCAATAGCATAGCACCCTGTGACGTCAGTAATCTGCAAACTCGCATCCAGTGGATTCCCGCAACCTTCACCAGGTCATCGGTCCACCTAGTGGGAGGCCTTCTTCGCAACGTCTTCCGGTTCGCCGTCGCCACTCCAGAACTTTTCGGCCCCATCGGCCATCCGTTCTGCGAGCAATGTGCCCTGCCCACTGCCACTTAAGTTGGGCAATTCTTCGGGCAACGTCGGTAACCTTGGTTCGCCGGTTTTTTCAAGGCCTGAGCAGACCAAATCATCGTGAACTTGGTGTTTGTCCATTATAATTTGATACTTATTATTTTTATTTGTTTCCACCGACTTCTCCGTGATTGCTGGCCCTATCTTCGTGATTCTTTTTAGGGTTCCGTAGTCCTGGCAAGGAACCCTTACAGTTTCGCCATGTCATGTCATGAGACAGACGGATGTCTGTCTGTCTGTCAGTCCGAGGTTTTGCTAAGAGACTGTGAGTACTAGAAAGCTGTAATTTTGTAGACAAACAAAAGACCAAGTGGTAAAAAAAAATGGATTTTGGAAAATATTTTTTTAGGGTAGCCCCCCTACATGTGAAGTGGGGATGAATTTGTTTTCGTCGTCTACCCCATCGTGTGGGGTATCGTTGAATAGGTCTTTAAAATGACTTAGGGGTTGCTAATACTACTTTTCGATTTAATGCTCCATTTACGAAATATTAAACTTTAACGTGCAAATTTTTGTTCCAGTTGGCTTGAAAAATCTGCAAAAAAAAATGATGATAGTGCATTTCATGAACTTTAAAGGAAAACTATAGCGGTTTTGATAACTTTAATTAGTTTAGCAGTAATTTGAACTTGGGTGTTGGATAATTTTGTACCAATACAAAATCCTTAGAATAAAAATGCTTAGTGACTAAAATCAAAAAATCAAAATAAGTATTATATATATACAATAATACTAAGATGAAGTAGTTGCTTGAATATACTACTACGGAACCCTATACTGCACGTGGCCCGACACGCACTTGGCCGGTTTTTTATTTGATAGAACACGAAAACAAAACACAGAACAAAAAAATATCCGACTTCCAAAAACACAAAAAAAAACGTGAAAGAAACTTTACTTTTGAAAGTCGGTGGCAAAAAATCAATGAATCAAACAAAATCACCGCATTTGGTCATAAAAATCGACATGTTTAATGTATTGTGTAAGTACCTATGTTTAATGTATCATTTATTTTGTGTTATTTATTTAATTTTGTATATAATAATGATCATTGTCACTTGAATAAATAAATGATTTCATGAAAAGTTTTTTCATCCGTTATACAAAAAACGTAAACATTTTTTTTAAACGTTAAATTAAAAACTAATAATACTACTGATAGAATACCTTTTAAAGACAATATCTTTTACAACAGACTAAGTAAAAACACCCAACATTCAGTTGCAGCATTTGCAGGAGAGCGGGATACGTGAATACCAATGGAATTGGGAGAATTTCAGGGTTGACGTCACACGTGTGGCGTACTCGACACAAAACAAACAGCGATGCGGAATTTGTTTTGAATTTTTCACGGCATTTTAGAATCAATCGGTGTTTTCATGGGAAGTTTAACATTATGTAAATGGGATGAACGGTTTGGGTAGATATTCAATGTTTAAATTCTTATTTTGTTTATATAATTTACAGGTCTATATGTTGTTAGCTAAAAACATAAGAAAACATTATAATGCTGTCACTTATCGCAAAAAAGTATACACCCTAACATAAATTCTATGGGCATGCACTCTATCATTATTTCTGCGTACAAGCGTGACACGCTTGACAGCACACGGCACGCTTTCAACTCTCACTTTGCATACTAAACCTGTCAATTAACTTGTAACACAATATTATTCCTTTTATAAAGTAAATAACATACTAGTCATAATAAATATTTTTTGTGATAAACACGTATTTTTGTTGTATTGCTTACTACTGAATAAATAAGCAAAGACGAAATGGAATCGTCATTGTAACAACATCATTAAATATTTCTACCGTGATTGCCAATGTAGTACTTACATATTTGTCAGTAGTTCTGGTTTTTTTGCATTGTAATGAAAAACAGTATAAGTAATAAGTACCTACTGAATATGTAATTTAAATAAACAACATCATTAAACATTTTTACCGCGCATATTGTCACGCATGACCGACATGGCACGCTTTCAACTCACACTTTGAATACGAACCTAGTCAATTGTATTATTAATGTTAAACTTTTTTCACAAACAAAGAATACTTAACATTTTACTTTTACGTCAGGAATATGGAGATCATAAGTTAGGTTAAGCGAATGTTTATAAATGTACGTTTTTCGCTACGCGTGACGTAACACGGCGGTCGCGGTACGCTTTCAACTAGCTGATTGTATTATTACATACGAACATGTCAATTAGTTGTAGCTGTTGACTATTGTTTTAAAGAGAGAAATAAAACAGAGGTGATTGGTGCCATCATTTTTATTAGTAAGAAGAGCTGATAACTATTCTAATGTATCATTACTTTTACCGCTCAATAACACGCACGTTGGACGGTCGCTTTCAAACGAAACTTGTCTCCACTTTGCTTTTACGATTTTAAATTTTTACAATTTCAGTTTTCTTGGTAATGGTGTTTATTAACTTATTTTCACATGACTCAAGACTACAATCGTCCAATATAAATAAAATAATAAAAAAAATGAATGATATTTGTTACACATAGTATTATACACTAATACACTACAGGCATTTAAATATTTGGCATTTTTCTAACTTTATTTATAACAAACTTCCGAAAGAAGTAATGTGTTTACCAAAGAACTCTATTAAAAAAAAAAAAAGACAAAAAAAAATCTATTTGAAAATAAAAAAGTTTAATTTAGATTTTGAACCACAAATGAATCACGAAAGGTATCCACATAACAATAATACCACAGATAGCAATAATAACATCAATAATATTGTGTAATTTTTTACACAATATTATTGATGTTATTATTGCTCACCAAATAATTTATTATTGTAATGGCCAATAAGTCCCAATGTATGGACCTATAAATCAAAACGGAGGAAACGGAAGAAAAATATAAAAGACAAAATAACGACCACCGTGCAATATGTCACGCGTAACGTGCTACTGGAAACAAGGGACAGCACGATCATTCTTTCTCTCTCTTTTTAGTAGTAGTATTACAGCCTGCTACATCTATCCGTCTATCATCTATCTATAGAAGCTGACAACGTGACATTTTATTAGTTTTAGCTAAAATAAAGCATTACATTTCGTCCAAAATAAAAGAATAAAGGTAGAAATGAATAACTATGATTATCAAGTTATGTATCATTTTTTAAGACCACCATTTTGAAAAGTTTTTAAATGCAACAAACTTCCACCTCACAACATAATTTCTTATAATAACACCTATTATTAAACTAACCGTGTTACACCGCATTAATTGTTTTAAGTTTAACATTAACTCATTTTTAATCTACCTAAGTCCATATATTGGCCCGAAGCAATAGAGGGGTTATTTCTAACATTAGTAGTAAAACTCACGCACAGACGGCATAAAAGTGTTAAGAAAAAAAAATGGCAAATAGAGTCATTTGTTTACTCGCGTGCTGATAGCACTTCAGCTTTCACTGGTCATCTATTTCTTCACTTTTTACAGTTTTTTGTGTTTAATGAGTGGCTAATTATTGTGTGTAACGTTCTATTACCATACCGGATTGATTTATGGAGACTTGTTTTTTTTTTTGCTTGTGATTAAATTGTCTAGAGATAGGAGTGATTTGATTACAGTTTTTTTTTTTTTCTTTGTGATGTTTGGTTTAGTCGTAGCAGTTTTAAGGAAATCAGTGCACCAAAAAGTGGTGGTGGCCGTAAGGCTTATCCGGGGGTACCGCACGATCTCCCGCGAGGCGGCGAGCCTCCTTGCCGGATTGCCGCCATGGGATCTGGAGGCGATAGTCCTCGCGCGCCTACACGAGTGGCGCGCGGAGGCGCTACGCTGGGGGGAAACTCCGCTGCCGCGGCAAATTGTCGCTCAGCGGACGGACTTCCGGCGGGATCTCATGGCGACATGGAGAGAGCGACTATCGCAACCCCGTGCAGGGCACGCCACAATAGTGGCGATAAGTCCCCTCTTTGAGGAGTGGCTGGAGAGACGCCACGGCGTCCTCACCGTCCGCCTGACGCAGGTTTTTACCGGACACGGATGTTTCGGTAAGTTCCTGCACCGAATCGGGCGGGAGGAAACGCCCGGGTGCTATCACTGCGAGGATCGACCGGAGGACACGGTGGAGCACACTGTGGAGGTATGCCCCGCTTGGGTGGAGCACCGCCGTGTCCTCGAGGTGGCGATCGGCGGCGGCGACGTCTCGCTTCCGGCCCTGGTTCGTGCCATGGTCCGGAGCGATACGGAATGGGACGCCGTCACCTCCTTCTGCGAAGCAGTCATGCTAGCGAAGGAGGTGGCGGAACGTGATAGGGAGAGATCCTCACGTCCCGGCCGCCGCGGGAGACGCCCCGGGCGTCGGGGGCCACGTGGTGGCTTCCAGCCACCGTAAGCGCGGGCCTGTGGACGGGGAGCTATGGGCTAGCTCGCCGTCCGTCCGTCTCATGACGACAGGCCGTGTCGACGGCGCGTTCGTGTTCCACGCGCGCCTCACAGAGAGTCAGCAACAGTGAAGGGGTCCGCAAGGGCCGAAGCCTGCCGGGGCTGCGGGACTATTCGAAAGAGATACCGTGGCCCCGGAACACTAAGGGCGATGAAGGAACATGGATGGGTTTTAGTCAGTAAAAGTCTGACACTCCCTCCTGCTCCGCCCAGAGCGGGAGGAGTCATTTCCCATCCGAAAAAAAAAAAAAAAAAAAAGGTACAACGTAATGTAAAAAAGGGAAGAGTAAAAATTCCATTGAGTTTTCTAACTTTCTCGTACTTTACCTGAGTGGAACCAGTTACCAAGTGTTTGGTAGGTATATTCAAGTTTTCTACCTAAAATCACACCTAATTACTTTCCAAATACTGGTGCTTTTACTTAAATTACCTAGTAACTAGGTAGTAGAAAGGAAACAATTACGCGAGTACCTACCGAGCGCCCATTAGTTGGTAGTTAGTCGCAACAGCTAACGTTCGGTAGGTGCGATAGGGTTGGCGCTTTGTAAAATATAATAAAAATAATACTTTTATTTATTTATAAATTATATAATACATTCATATTTATAATAACACTTAGGCCCAGTAGCATGAACCAATACATACCTGCTATGTGAGTACATTTAGAACTAAACTAATTTATGAGATCTTCATTTTATTGATGTGTTTTAAGTTGACGATGATGTGCAATTTTTTTTATAACTTATTATATCTTGGTTGCGTAGAAGTGGCAATGGGCAGGACGTGCGCCGGCGGGTTCGAAGGTGCTGGAATGCCACCACCACAATTATTACATCGTTACAGTTTTAAAAATGATGAGACTAATAACTTTTCAGCTGCTGATTGCAATGGGAATAGTAGGTACTAAATACATATTTATTGAAAATTATGAATAGGCTTAGGAATGTTATAAAAAAAGGGGTCTACAGGAGCTAAATTAGCAACTCTATTTGTGGTGGTTCAAACTTCGTTTGAAACACTGTTAGAATAAAGTTCTAATCAGCTTGCACTACAAAGTGGTTGTTACGTCTGTCGCTACGGGCCGAATAGTGCGAAATGAGTGGTTTTTATTAAATTGTAGCCTAATAAATCATTAGATCAAAATGCCAATTGTACCTACACTTTGTGAAGAAAAAAGTGACAAATATTTGTGTGAAAAAAAAAACTAAAACTTAATGCCGTTTAGGAGAAGTTACGAAATTTCAAAGAAAAAATGCTTCACTTTGAATATTTTTTTCATATAGTAATAATAAAGTTAGAATTATTTCAATTGTACCAATTAAAGTTTAGAGTCTAATAAGTAACATATATTTTTTTTGCACCTTTATATTCATTCATCAAAGAGGAGTTACATGAAGAAAACCTCTCGTTAGCTGGTACCACCCCCTTAAATTAATCATGCCAACCCTAACCACTTATTGATAACGCCACAGTACCAAACCCCACAGTGATTCAACGCTCACTCAACCTCATTAAGAAAGACAACAAAAGCGTTGTAGTTTGTAGTCGAGGCACTAGTTTACGCGCGACACACATTTTGTTCTAATTGGTTTCCGCGGTACCGAGCGTAATTAGAGTTGAGTTACTTTGAGCGTGTGACTGTGACGTATTATTGTAATGACTCTATCAAATTCTAAACAAAGATTTTTTTAATTTTACAATAATGGTGGTAAATGTAGGGAAACGAGAAATAAATTAAATAACGAGAAAGAAAAAGAGAGAAATTAAGGGAGAGGGAGAAATTAATTTACTATTGTTGCAAAATTATCACAGCCGGGTTAGCCGGGTACTACAAATGCTCAACTGCTAAATAATGAAAAAAAAACCTAAGATCGCTATCGTTATAATGCACAAAACACACGCAGTTACAGTTCATCAAATATAAATCCATTTTTTCAGCATTCGATCATACATTGATTTATTTATTATTTATTAAAACTTTATGCACATAATGTCCAAAGGCGGACTTAATGCCTTGGGCATTTTCAACCAGTCTACTTTAGGGTGATGCAGAGACAAAACAGTAGGTAAGCTAGGCAAGTACAGAAAATTTCCAAGAAAAAAAAATAACAGTACCTAAAACCTTCGAAAAAACCTCCCCCACCGTGATCCGTGACTAATTCAATCTGATACCGCGATCGGTAGCGACAAACTCAATTTTTCTCTCATCATCTGCCCAGTCTTTTCCTAACTATGTTGGGGTCGGCTTCCAGTTTAACTGGATACAGCTGAATACCTGCATTTTACAAGGAGCGACTGCCTATCTGACGTCCACAACCCAGTTAGTATAGGATAATACGATACCCCTTGGTAAGACTGGTTGTCAGACTTTTTGGGCCACTGACTACCTGTAACGACTGTCAAAGATCTGCAAATGACAGCCGGGACCAACGGCTTAACGTGCTTTCCGAGGCACGGAGGAAACCCGGTATCTAACGGGTGGTCATCCATCCACAGACAAACCTAGGTAAGCACGGCTTAACCTAAAGATCGACCCGAGCGGCTGTTATTATTTAGCCATCAGCCCAATAGGTATGCACCTAATGGGTGTAAAAATACAAATAGAAACCGGCTTCGTGACACCATTTACACAGGACCTTTGTATAATGTTTATGGTTTTAACAGAAACCGAATAACAAATTCAGAATCATTGCACAAACTGCTACGTGTGAATGCTAGAGCTACTTACGAGTACATCGCGTGAATCGAATGTTGAATTCGATATAATTGTAACGGCTATTCATAAATTGGTGTTCTCGATATCGTGATTCAACGCACTTTTTTTGTGATTCACTTTTATTATATCGGTATTCAATGCTGCTGCATTGAATGATAGTTTACGAAAGGCCCATGAATGAAAAACATGTATCACTTTTTGTAAAATATGATCCTTTGCAGTTAAGCCTGTTTTAATAATGGTATTAATGTAATAATAAGTTAAGTAATCAAGTCTACGATTGTTTCACCTTCTTATCGCTGCCTGGCTCTGTCACCTGCAAATAATGAAAAAGTAAATAAAGAAGAGTGTGAATCTGTCGAGAAAATTAACGGGGCGGGTGCAGGAATGAAGTGAACATCATAATTTACATAATTGGTTTGCTGACTTTTCCACCACTTAGCAACAAAGCTGATGCATCGATGAAATCTGACACTGGCATAGTCGTCGGAAACACTTATTCATGATAGACTTTGCTTTCCCCATATTTGCTTAAACTTTTATTAATAGTGAAACTATCAAATCAATACCTCTTACGTAGAAAAGGCAAACATCACATCATCATATAATACATAAATTAGAATTCGTGACATCGCATAATTAGCACTTTCGTCTCTCGGTCAACTTTCTCAAAAGGTTTTCATTTCATATAAAACCTTATTATATTAACTTGAGCTCATCGAGTGCCGTACATGGAAATGTTAAAAGCCGAGTTGTTTGCCGAAAGCCGAGACTTATAAATGGTAGTTCTTCTTAAAGATATAATCGCTTCGCGTTCGGAAACGCGTGTGATCTCGCCAACGTCAGTGGCGCAAACGCATAGACGATAGCGGTGAAAGTAGGCCCAAATAAAAGGCATGACGACAGTATCAAAAAATTGCAAATCTATTTAGTCCGTCAGTTAGAGCATTGGAAATTAATGGACACGTATGTTTTGTTTTTGTAAATCATGAATATTGACAAAGATAAAACGCATCAAAACTCGGGAGTGGGGGCTCGTGACGTCAGAACTAGCTAAAAATTATACCATGGCGTGACGTATTGAGAATTTTAAAAAGCATCGTATTTTCGTCAATTTTGGTTTACGTAACAAAAGAAAAAACACGGGTCAAATATTTTTTGATAATCTAAGTGACGGACTAATTAGTTTATTTTTTGTCATCTCGCCTATTGAAGTCTATAAATAGTTTGAGATGACGACTAATAGAGAAGTATAAAAGAAGACATGCTGAACCGACTTCAAAAATAATTCGTTTGTGCAGAAGGGTGATGATAATGAAATAGCATATTGAAGAAGCCGTAATCAATCACATTAACGTAGACATCTAGCCTGACTGTAATATTATGTTAAGACAAACTGCCAGTCGTCTTCAAATAAAAATCACTGAGGTAACCATCACCCGATTCAATATATAGATAAAGGATGTTTGTTGCGGAACCATGACAATCCAAACATTATGATATGCTTATCAAGGGAGCAACATTTTTTCCTACCATGGAAACAACAGATAATTCCAGAAAATTAGAAAAGGTTTGCAAGAATTTAACAATAGTGAACATAGATGTAGGCATTTATTCGTTGGATATGTTCATAAGAGATAATCTGTTTTAACTGGGGTCCCAGTCTCAAGTCTATTATTAGTGTTACCCGCTTCTGCCTGACCATCTTTTATCTTCTACATCAGTTCTAGTGAACCGCTTTCAGCTTCAACAGGCATCCATCCCCAATTCTGGCAGCTAAAAAAAATTTGCAGTCTATTTCTTATCCAAGTCGCACGTCACAACCAATTGTATTAACTAGTCTGCCGGTAACCTTATCCGGTACTAATTACTGGTAATGACCAAACAGAAGCATCCTTGTCGCATCTAATTTACTCCAAGTCCAAAATGTAATGTCGACCATTTGACATTTCGGTGTCAATTACCACATATTTAAACTAAAATTTAAAAGTAGTGAACCTTGACGACAGTCGCTCGGGCCACCGGTCACTGGCAATTTGTTTTTTTTTCTCACTCTCGCGTCAATTCTGCGAACGCAAAACTGGTCGGACTGGCCTGCGCACGAGTTTTTTCGGCGAGCAACTCTGAGCATGCGCTGGGTTGCCAGATTAAAGTTACGGGTGATTGGATTTATTACAACCCTTGAGTTTTTTATGTGAGAATTTTTATTCAGGGTGTCGAGTGAGGTGGAAGAATTGAATTAGCGATAGGTAAGTTTGTATTTGAAGATTGGGGAATGTGAATGTCAAATTTAAAAAAATAAGATCAAAAGTACAAAATAACAATTTCATAAATTAATACATATTTGAAAAACGACTTTTTACTTAATCCAAAAGAACTCGCGTAGCTGGAATTATTCTGTAATTTAATTAAGTTTATCTACATCAAATACGTGGAAAACATACTACTCAAACAATTACAACAAAACAAATAATTTTAATTTTAACGAACTTAAATTCCATCGCAAATGAGCATAAAAATAACCAGCGAATTTCAACTTTATAATCCATCATAATAGCACTGTGCATTATTTAGCCATAATTGAAATAAATATTGGGTGAAAAAAGGTTCCCTACTTGGCAACTTCGAAGTAAATGTGGCAACATTCGCCGGTCTCCTAATTGACGAGCGCCGCTAGCATACTAATGGACAGATTAAAATAGTTTTATGGGCCATAAACGTTAGTCAATAGCAACTATGTCGTTAAAACGTATAGCGCAGACTAGAACATAGTGGGCAAAGCGCAAATGTCAAACTATTGGTCAACACGAGCTTTTTCTGCCTCAACAGTTTGTGCCACATAAGTGTAATTAATCACGTCGTAATCTAGCTAATGTATTCGATTTGGAATCGATTGTACCTAAATTCTTGATAGGATTAAATGTCAGATTTAAAAATTGAAATTGTGGCCTCGTTTAGAAGGTTATCAAGACTATATTTGTAACATTATCAATATAGCTCAAAACCAAATGAATTCGCTCCATCAGCAGAATATTGTTGCAATCGCTCTAAATTATAGGAAGGGATATCTTCCAGAAGTCGCTCATCCTCCTCTTGTCGCAATTTCCATAATTGAGCATCCCAAAAGTATTTACATATACTCTGAGCATATGCTATGAAGAGGACGTGTGAGCCTATAAGCAAGTCTGCACTACGCGTTAGAGTGGCGATAACACCCTTGTTTAGAACCAACCAAAGTCGTTGTGATATTCAAAAATCGAATTCACCACCGAAAACAATTGTGCCCACATAGTGAACAATTCATGTCTTCAGAATAGGAACTGCGCAGATGCCAAAAAATGCACACATACTCGAATTGCAATTTTTACTAGAAGAAACTTTAACCGCGCAGAACCTAGAAGAAGGTATGGCAAAAGAAGAGGGAGAAAGCTATACCCAGTGGGTGAAATGATGATGATGACTGCCCATTGACTTGATTCATCACTCTGTCAGATTAATTTTCTTGACGTCTAGACGATCAAGAAAGTTAGATAATTTTCTAGAAAAAAAAAACAGAATTAGCTAGAATTTAAACAAGTTAACGTTAATTAAGATACCATTGATTTACTCAAGATAAAATCAGAAAAGAACATTTACACTGATCACGAACCACCTGTGCTATACGACTGGTGTTGAAATGATCGAATTTGCATGTAAATGTTCAGAATAGGTCCATTTGTACTTAAATAACTGTTTAATGCAAATCACAGTTCAATCAAACATGCTAATTTCAACATGACCATTCAGAGGCTGGATCACTCATAATAGATTCATTAATATCTAACGCGGAATCAGGTTGAGCACTAATAGGCTGATCTATTTTCAGTACCGCAAATGGATTGGTGATCAGTTGACCACATTTGACCTTTTACACTGGCCTGCAAAACTAAGTCTCACACTTTTAAAATTGCAATAACTTTTTATGTACACAAGATAAAGGATGTAAAACACCTCTTAACGAAGCCGAAAGGCACTTGTTCTCCTCGTCATTGCGATATTTTTTTTGTTCTACACCATACCTGGGAACCTTCTACTTACGGAGATATTGGGGGTCAAAGTTCCGACTTTTTTTTTAAATACAAGTTTTTAATGTAAGATTTTTACTTTAAACACCTCCACGACCCCCATACTATTTAATCCATGCATCAGCACAATATTTGACGCCAAAAAAAAAGTCGTTTCTCAGCAATAATTTTTGCGTAAAGTAACTTAGTTTGATATACAGAATGCTTGGTTGACGGCTTCGTGAGTTGAAATTGAGTTGAAGTTCGAAACAAAAAGAACTCGAAAACGAGTTTAATTTTGTCTATAGTTTCAAAGAAAGCTGATAAAAATTGCTTTAAAACGTTTTTATTTAAAATCTCTAACTTCTATAGTTTTAAACGTGTAGTACTTAGTTTTGCAGGCCAGTGTAGTTGACCACGTTGACCGGAAAGGAGGAAAATAGGAAAGGGGGAAAAAAGTTTTTAAAGATATACCTAACCTTGGAGAAGACAGCAATATCAATAAAAATACAGCATTCATCGTGACGATAGCATTGTCCCCCGTTGCCCCAATTGGATTTTGATTTTGAGCCTCGACCAACACCTGAGGAGGCTCTCGCTTGGCAGCTTGATTCAGAAAGCAGTAATTCCGGAAACGGCGCGTATTGTAAGGAGATTCCTTTATCAAGAGCCCTGCAGGCCACCGGTAGCCCGGCCCATGTTTTCGATGGGCTACAATTTTTTCATTTTTTTTTTATGTCTTTTACGATTATTTTTAGGGAATATCATCATCATCATCAGTACAACCATCATAATCAGTATGATTAAATAATTTAAGAAGTACAAGACTTAAGTAAAAAAGAAAAGATTTAAGTAAAAACATTTTGAAAAACATGGAAATATAAAATCGTTTGCAAACAGTGATCGTTTATCCCAAGAGTTCGGTGTAGCCCTGTAATCTAAAAGAAAGTTAAATAAACAAAGGTAGATAAACTACACATAGACGGCTATGTATTGACAATTCTTAATGAATAGACCATACAATATCATTGCATTGTATCAGCCATTCATTCACATTTCCTTTTGGTTGAATTCCGCCGATTGAAATAGCAGACCAAAGAATGGGAATGTTTGCATCATAATACTGCTGGACATGGGCCTCCCGCAAGTGTCGCCACATTGACCGGTCCCGGGCGACTCGCATCCAGCGGATTCCCGCAGACTTCATCAGGTCAGGACGCACTGGAACAAAAATGTGCACTTTAAAGTTTAATATTTCATAAATGGAGCATTAAATCGAAAAGTAGTATTAGCAACCCAAGTCATTTTCAAAGACCTATTCAACGATACCCCACACGATGGGGTAGACGACGAAAGAAAAATTCATCCCCACTTCACATGTAGAGGAGCTACCCAAAAAAAAAAAATTGCAAAATTTTATTTCACCACTTTGATATACACTCCTCTACAAAATTACAACTTTCTAGTACTAACGGTCTCTTAGTAAAACCTCGGACAGACAGACAGATAGACAGACGGACATGGCGAAACTATAAAGGTTCCTTGTCAGGACTACGGAACCCTAAAAAAAGGCATGTAGCAAAAACCAAATCTTACTATTATTATAAATGCAAAAGTTTGTGAGGTTTATAGACGTTTGTTCCTGTTTCACGCAAAAAACGGTTGAACTGAATTTGGATGTTTGGCATGCAGACACTTTATAACCTAGATTAACGTAAAGGATACTTTTCATCCCGGCAGTAAGTTCCCGTGGTATAATTACCGAAATCGACGCGGGCAATGCCGCGGTTATAAGCTAGTATTTAACCATCGTAAAAAACTCATACATGTGGCGAATACAGGAAGCAACAACACATAATTAATATTCAAATTAAAAGTTATAATTTGATAGAGTGACGACGCCTGATGCAGATGTTATCATTTGATAAGAGACAAGGGTCAAAAGTTTTGACAATCAATATCCGGAGTACATCTGAAACTCTGAATAAACTTGTTTTTCATTACTCATACTCTGAAAGTAGGTCTGAAGTTGCCTGAGGAGCGGGTTGAAAGTAATACTTTTCAGCCCTAGGGAGAATCGTTTTCAACTGACAACTGTCAAATTATAATAGTACATTTTGATACAAGTGGAGAATAGTATATTTTATAACGAGGGACTAAACGAAGCCATAATATACCAGAGGTGGTTTGACTCCCGAGCGTGCGACAATGACAATGAAACCGAGGGTATATTAAGTTGGCGTTTAGTCTCCAGGTGCAAACTGTACTTTTCACTTTGAGTGCGAGAAAAATAGTCAATTTAGTACAAAAACATTAATTATTCCTCCAGTCCATAGAACTTTCGTAAGTTTTTAGGTAAATCTTCCGCGTTTTTGGCGGCAAAAGATTATCTATTATGTCTTTTGCTCTTTGCTCGACGTCAAACTCTTCACTGTCACTGGACATTCCTAATAAATTTATATAAAACCGAACAAATTTACACTCGACAAAAATTCAGAAATTTTCGCGGTCAGTTTTTTCTTCTAAACCAGTCACAGATTAAAATTTTAAAACGCATGGCGCCACCTTCCTTGCGGAAAAACCATGGAACTAAAACTCTCAACATTTTCGCAATGAAGATGGTCCACACTCCACAGATAATAGTAGTATATTAACTGGCTGTTTGAGTTTGTCTATGTCACATGAAGGAAATTAAAAAACGAATTACTTTTTACTCCCTAGGGACTAAAGTGGTCACTTTACTCCCGCTTCGTAGGGCTATATTGGCGTACTTTTAGAGCATGAGAAGTGAAAAGTTTGTTATTGCATTCGAGGCGGAATTAACTCCCGAGCCGCAGGCGAGGGTGTTTTTGAGCTGAGAACTGCAATAACAAATGTCCACGTGTATCAAACGACGTTTTTCAATACACTTCTGAAGAAATAAAATAAAATAACGAAAAATATTTTTGTCATAAATTAACCCATGGTCGCATGACATTTGATCGAAATAAAACATCAAAATAATTCCTGAATATGATTATTAGACCATTAAAAACTAATTGGCCAATAATCAGAGACAATTAGTATATATTATACTATACATTGCTACCGACGTTAGTATATCTCACTTGTAAGGAGCGTATAGCATAATATACAAAATACACTTTGACATAGCTTGATCAAAATAATAAAACAACAAAATATGCTTCAAAGTATAATAAAATAATGACATCAGTGCATATGTTAGGCTACAAAACAATTTCTTTTAGCCACGTAACAAAGATGGACATTGCACTTGGTATAACGAGTACTAATCGATAAAGAATCTTCATCTGAGTTTTCTATGTAAGAATTATTACTGAATGGATTTGGGCTATTGAATACAAGTTTTTCTATAGATGAATTAATAGATGAGGTAGGAGACGAGTTGGGACTGTTCACTTCTTCATTGCTTGTGGCATCACTGAGATCGGAAGTAGCATTAAATTTAGGGACGAGTGCTAGTATGCGTCAACACCGATCGCGCTGTCCAGGCTAGAACAAAGTTGTTAAAAGAAAGCATGAAAGCAAGGCCCACACCATGCAAGAAAAAAGGAATAATAACAATGACCGAAAAGTAAAAAAACGTAAACGTAATACGATCAAAGTCAAATTATAGTACTAATACCACCATTACCCATTAGTTGGTAGTGTATAGAATAATATACATCACAGACAAGATTTTTTTTAGCAGGCAGTCGCAATGTATGGTATATTATACACCCAAGATTATGTTCGTAAAAAGCGATGAAAATTAGTGTCTTACGTAGAAAATTTAGCATTAGCTTGGGCTCAATACATTTGCGATTTGAATACACAAAACACATAATATATTTTAATAGTGAATAATAAATTATAACAGATTTTACCTTCACATGAACAAGATTTCTCCGCATGGTTTCGCATTTACGTCATAACTGTCACATTTACCAAAGATATTACTTTCATCTAGTAATTATTTAAAAGAGGTACGTTTTGAAATGATTTTTTGATAAGAATATTTCATTTTAAAGTATTTGTTTTCTGATAATATTTTTTCTATTTTAGTGTATAGTATACTATATAAATCAACCTTAAGGGTTTGAAACTATGATTTTAATTTTCTTTTTTTCCGCGCTTTGCTTTCGCCAGGTTGAAGGAGAAGCAAAGGTATGAAGCCGCTAAACAGCCTAATATAAAAAATAGTTTTTTTTTTTTTTTTTTTAATTTAGAACACAAATAAATGTTAATTTGTTTATAAAAGTAAATATTAGTTTTAAATAATCATGTTTATCTATGATATTCTATTTATAAACACAATTTGAATATTTAAAAAATATTTAGGCGGTAAAGACGCATTATTGCTTTGCCAAAATTAAAAAAAAAACATTCACCTCCGACTTAATGCATTGAACCAATTTGAACTAAGTATAGGCAGTATAGGTATAGTTATCTGTGGCAATTTTCATGCCCACACACGTGTTGGAAAATGCAAAAAATCGCACGCGTGTGAAATACATTGCATGTTGAACCTAATCATAGTGCGTTATGAACCAGTTTTCGTGGAAGTGTATTGAAAAAAAAAATTGTTCATTTTTCTATTGAACCATGTTCCAACTTTCTTTACAGCCACGATGTAAAATTGAAATAACAAAGTTAAGTATTAATTAAAGAATAGAATTTTTTTAATAACTTCATTTTTAATTAAGTTTCAACTATTTCTTTAAAATAACATAGTTTTGGGCAAAATATTTACCATTTTTTCGATGATGAAAATGAAAAATAGGTAATGGCTGAATGGCTGGCCTGCCATAGAAAAAAAAAACAAAATAGGCGGGAAAGCGGCAATCCGATCTTAATTTTTTTTCGAGTTGATTATTTTTTTTATTTTTACTTTCCTTGTATTCGTAATGAAAAGCACAGTGTTTACCTCGGGTTAAAGACTTATTTAGTCCCTCGAACTATTAGCGCCCTCGCTGCGCTCGGGCACCAAACCCCGTCTCGGGACTAAATAACTTACTTTCACCCCTAGGGTAACAATGTACTATTACAGAAATATCATTATTTATTCAATCGGAATTTATAAATGTAGAGTTAATAGAATTTGCAGCCCGATAAACTAAAACCTCTAAAAACAAAGCTGTAGTCTTAAAATAGTACATTTTGATACAAGTGGAGAAAGTTTGTTATTGCACCCGAGGCAGAATTTACTCCCGAGCCGTAGGCGAGGGTGTTTTTGAGCCGAGAACTGCAATAACAAATGTCCAGGTGTATCAAACGACGTTTTTCAATACACTTTTGAAGAAATTAAATAAAAGAACGACAAATATTTTTGTCATGAATTAAGCAACATTTTCTTTTAATTTTTCCGCGCTTTACTTTCGCCAGGTTGAAGGAGAAGCAAAGGTACGAAGCCGTTATACAGCCTAATGTAAAAAATAGTATTTTTTTGTATTTTTTAATTTAGAACACAAATAAATGTTAATTTGTTTAAAAAAGTAAATTTAGTTTAAAAAATCATATTTATCTATGTTATTCTATTTATAAACACAATTTGAATATTCAAAAAACATTTACGCCGTAGACGCATTATTACTTTGCCGAAATAAAAAAAATAATCAATTCCGACTATAGGCATTGTACCAATTTGGACTAAGTATAGGTATCTGTGGCAATTTTCATTCCCGCACACGTGTTGGAAAATGAAAAAAATCGCACGTGTGTGAAATACATTGCATGTTGAACCTAATCATAGTGCGTTAAGAACCAGTTTCCGAGGAAGTGTATTGAAAAATAATTACCATAAATAACTATGCAAAGTGACTTCTGCGCTACTAGCGACAATATCATGGATATAGTGAAATATTATAATGAAATAGAACCATACAGGAAGAAGAAGAACTAGCTACGTTCAGGCGAAGTTGTGATACATGTTTCTTGAAACTAGCAAAAACTCTAAAAGAAATGTCAAGCAGTTAATGAACTCAATGTTATTTGGACTAGACCAAAAAAAGATCCTCTAGTATCCAAAGCGTGCTTTGAAATGAAACCATTAAGATAAATATTGGACCTGAAACCGGTGGAGCACCCCTCGTGTGCAGTCCGGAATTTGCAGGCGAACGAATTTAACAATATTTGTTTTACTGACAGGTCCGGGATTGGAATGGTGTCCGAAAATCGAGATAGGCTCGTCCGCTCCCCTATTCAGGACCGACTGGATGCTCTTCGGAGAAAATAGATGCGACAGTTTGTTAGCAAAATTTATGAGTTTTAAGGTGCAACCACACTGCGGTATATTGACGGGATCGACGTTTCAGGCATCCTGTGTTTTGCCGTGCGTTACTAGACAAAAAAGGGGTATCTAGAAAGGAAACCTTACCAATTTTTTCCTCGAATCTATATAAAATGTTAAATAAGCGTTAAAAGAGTTAAACGCTTATTTCACTTCATTTCTATCTCTCAGATCTCTGCTTTTGCTTACGCTTAATCGACGTCGACTGCTTAGTTGGTCGTCTAATGTGTTTTTTCGACGTCGATCACTAGTAAAGTAACTATCATCCAGATCGATCGCTTATTTATCGTTCCATCATCTACTGTCGTCCAACTATCAATTGATATCAAATCTACGCGTACTTGCGTAATATTTTTAAAGGCGATCAATATCGACAGATCGACGTCAACCACAGCATGGCCGCACCTTTATGCATGCATGTTGTCAAGACGCAGCAATCACGGCTTCTCGAGAGGCGACAGATGCAACAACCGTTATTACCGCAAGGGAATGTGCTGGGTAATGATGTGTTCTCGGTAGAACCACAATTGACGATAAAGAGCCCGTTACGGAGATGGGACCGTAAGTGGCTTTAGCAGCTTCGGGAGACTTGTGACATTTTGTTGTTAATATATGGAAGACACAAGAGATTTTTCGTGGACCTGTAGATGCTGTGTACAAAAAACTAAAAGTTAATCTTCATCAATATCATTTCAGCCAAGAATCACCAACTGCTGCGTATAGGCCTCCGCTTTCTTTTGCTATACTGTCCTGTTCCGTGCGTCCCGCATCCAGGTATTTTCTGCTATGTCACAGAGCACAAATCGTAGCTCCAGCAGTCTAAAGATGGTACTACTAATAAAATTCTAGCAAAAATGTGTTTAATTCTGTCACGGGCCATCATTCTTATCCGTCTAATTCTATAAATCATTAGTATCATGGTGCGAGTAAACGATGACACTTGGTTTGTATGGGAAACTGTTGTCTAGTAGCGGCCGCCGAGGCGTCTCTGTTCTGTCGTCTCCACGGATAGGTAGGTACAAAATAAGTGGCGTGTTAGTAAATCATAGATCGTGCAATGAAGATCCTTGCTAATCGTCTTCAAATGCATTTTACTTGGATTTGTTCAGCACGTTTCCTCTGCCTAACCGTTGGAGAATTACAAGTGTGTTGTTATATTTCTCTTAAAAATACAGTTTGATTATTTTTCACCCTCATCCGGGTATCTTTCGCTAAAGTGTTTTTCTTTCGAAAATTTACCCCCGGAATGGGATGTCGATGAGACGCATATGACATAAAATAACATGTATTCATACATAACTGATATACGTTACTCATATACATGTCTGGACAGCTACTCGTCTCACCGGTGCATTAATGTCACTAAATTACAGTTCGCAGCCACCCGTGCGTACGTGCAAGTTTTTTCGCACAGCGCTTAATGACGGCGAAATTTATGCGAAGACATCGCGAATTTTTATCCATTCGCTGTTTTAGCACTCAATTAACTAGTAATCTGCAGGTGGATCCCGAAATTGATGGGTGTATAATTAAATAAAAGGTGCAATTGTGATCGATTTTTCTTAGACTTGAGAATATTTACGATATCATGGTATGTTTTGCTGACTTTTTAATTTTCCATTGCTATAATAAGCTTTCTAAGATCATTATCGACTTCATTCTCATGCCTAGTGCCTAGAGCATGATAATGATGAAGATGTCATTTCTTTGGGATCGGGCGCAGCATATATCCTCCACTGCTCTATCTGTCTTCATCTCAATAGTCATCCCCATTCTAGTCGTGTCATCTTCAAATTCTTCTTTATTTTCCTCGTATTCATCGTTTATTATCGTCTGGGTAAGTTATTAAATTAGCAAAAAAACTCGCGATATCTCTTTGTTCATCAACATTCTGATTAGATCTACCGTGTCTTCATGTTAGTGACTATTTTCCTGTGTGAAACAGAAACAAAGCACGTTGTAGTCGTTGTAGATCGTTCTCGCGATTCGGGGACGACAATCACTTACTTAACAGTGTTCTCACTCAAAGCAGTAACTGTGACGACCTCAAGATCTGCCATCACATCTATTTGCATTATCTTTGTGAAAGGAAAGGAGATAGGTTCTGAACACGCATCCTTTTTAACATCACTTTTTTATTTACATTGCTTGCTTTTGATTGTCATTTGTTATTGTTTCTGTGATAAGGCTGTTTTATTTGAGTGGTTGAGCTCATTTATTTGGTGTTTTGGACTTAAAGCCCTGTAGATAAGGTAACATTTTAGATTGTTACCAGCATTGGACTTGGCAGCGCATAAGTACATATTTGGTATTTTCACTATTTTCCAGCGTCCAGTATCAGGTATTCTAAACTGTTTAGCTATTAGGGACTACAGAGCTTAAGTTATGGGTGTTTTAGCTGTTTGGATCTCCTCCACGGTACAATTAAAACCTAGGTATCTTAGAATTATTGGAAAAAAGTAATATTGGGATTGACGAGGAAAAACATTAACATAGCATAAATAAGCACCAGGAAAATTGTTTTGAAGTACTATTCTCGGAACGAATAAATCATTCCCCACGCTTCTAGGAGCTTTAAAAGATAATGATGACAAATGACAATAAGTAGTTTCCAACAATAAAAAAGGCATTGTACCCTTAACAAGGTTCCGAAAGAACCTCAACAAGAGCAAAGTGCGAGGCAATCAACTAAAAGCCAAATCATTTTCCAATCCCATTTCCGTTGTCCGCTGCGTCTGGTGGAAATGGCACGGAACAAGGGGATCACAAAGGCTGTCCGTTATACCCAAGCCACCCCACAACCCCCCTCGCGAAGCAACGAGGGGGCCTCACCACCCCTTTCAACCCCCGAGGGATCGCGCACACTAATTGCACGCTTAAATTGGGGTAATGCACGCTCGTACGTATTTTAATAAAATACGAGCAGGATCAAAGCAGCCATTTATTTTAGTTAGCGGAGATTTTCTTGTCGCGTTTTGTTTAGCTTGTTTTAGTTTTAATTCCTCGTGTGTGTTAGTTGTTGGATCTAAGTTTGGATCCTGATTCATTGGAGGTAATTTGTTAGTTTTATCCTTGTGGTGTCCTTGTTTTTTTAGAGATTTTTGTAAAAAACGAAAATCAGTTTGAATCAATCAAAAAAAGATTCGGATATGATTACATGAGTTGTTACTTTAAATTATGGTTCAAAGAACCACCACTTTACATTCCCAATTTAGGCACAAGTAATGGACAACTCCATACACGATAAGTGGGACAATATTGTAACCAAACTGCTATAACCATACATCAGGCAGATCAATATCGTGTAATATAGATCGTGAAAACGATTGCGTGTCAATAAAGCTAATCTCGTAAACAACCTATTTTCCGAAGCAATATGCTGCGCCGACGTCACGCTGTCACGCACACATTGCGACAAACACGCTGACTCATCACGTCACTAGCTCGGAAAACCAACGCAGTTCAATTCAAATGCCGTAAATAAAACATGTTGCGCTGTCTCCCTTCTGAGTATTCGCGTTATTGAGTTACGAAGTCCCCGAAGCGTTTTGCCGCCAAAACAACGTACATTTTGCCCCCCGGCGCGCGTAAAAACATCCACAGAAATTCTGAACGCGAGCGACAGAGAACAACCTTGTAGGACAGAAAGGGACGGACACCTTAATATTTTATCAGGCATCTTCTCATCAGGAAACGGCATCACACTCCAACTTCAGTCTTGAGCAACAAGTCATAGAGTTGAAAACCGCGCGAGTAATTTTTAGATTGCGTGTGTGCCCTTACGTCGGTGAAAGGAAATTACAACCACACCCACGTATAATGTTGCCGCAATAAAAAACGTGTAAGAAGAAATAATGAGCGGTTACTGGCGCGGCGAGAGTCTCGACCGGGCGATTTCATCATTTTACCTTCATCTAATTGATTAAAGGGAATCGTCGGGACGTTTAAGCTCGTCGTTAACGTCTCGAGGAGGTAATGAATGATGGATGAAGCTGGATCCCGCAAATCTGATTACAAATTCAAATGGCGGATGCAGATGAAGCGAGTGCGGCGGTTGATACTCGCTGTGAATGGGGGCATCGTGATCTCGCATAGAGACACGATAGTTCACCATTATTGTCATTCAAAATCTTCGTACCAACACTCAATGGCGGCTCTTAAAACTTTCTTTTGTGTTGCTCTAAAGACGTTCATCAACACGGTAATTTAGCGTTTCATTGCCCATTGCTGACTTTGCTTTCTAACATACATTTGATAGATCTTGTTACTTTATTACATCGTTTTCGAATTCGATGCATTCAAAGTCACTTTTCATCACAAACTTGTGGAATATTTACAGATGGCTTTGGTATTTATATCATCGAAACCAAAAAAACACGAAAGGATTCAAATCATGATTCCAAAATGTCTATCCTTTTAGATATTCTCAAAACCAATACAGTTTAAATGATTAATAACTAAACTGAAACAAAATTAACTGAGGCTGAGTCCAAACAAACTCGTGGAACTCTTGGATTACCTACTACTACTATTCGAAAAAATACAAATCTTCGTAAACACAACTTACTAACAGTATAAAGTTGGAGCAGAAAAAAACTAAACATATCCTTCTGTTTTCGTCAGGGGTCCAAAAATCAAGAAAGCGACTGAAAAATAGGTGAATAGTCTCCAATTTTCAGCGAGATATGGTAAAGTCATCTAGAAATCAGCAACTTACAGAAAGGATCTAGAAGGATTGCGTAATATTTCCAAACAAACAAATATTCTTACTAAGGTGTGCTTAAGTAGGAATTGTTCCGTGTAAGCAGAGAAATCACCTAACTGCCCTAAAATGTGCCCACGGAATCTGCAACGCAATTTGCTAAAGAGGACGGCCAATTCTTCATGCAAAGCGATCCTTACCATCACAGAAAACGCTAAGCTGAATTGTAATGAACTATCGATTTATTTCCTAAAACATCTACCTCCATCATCAGTAAGATGCAGAGGAACTCTTTACGCAAAATTAAAAAAAAACTCACCTTTGTTTCTCACCTAAATCGATTACCTATTTTCTGGATATCTCTCCAAAGTTTCGCCAATTTACACAAACCAAATTAGATCATCATTAGGTTGACATTACAAAATCACACAATTAAGTAACTATTAGACGCCAATTTATTTCGAAGTCCCAAGCTTCGCTTTCAACGGTGATTGTGAAAAATTACACCTCTCTTGTCTAGAGAAATGCTATATCTCAGTCAGCACTGACGATAGAGCCATGATTAATGTTTTAAAATCTACCCAAGAATATATTCCAAGTGCTGATCAATGTTGTATTTAAATCAATTGAAGACTTTCAAGATTAGAGAGGAATCTTCTGCAACCCTATCGGCAGGAATGAAACGGATAAGAAAGTTGTACGTACTCTACAAAATGGAACACTTACCCGTGCTTATGTAACAAACCAATAAGCTATTATTTATTAATATTAGATCTCAATGCATTTCACCACTTTACAAAAGACGTGGATCTAGTATTAATTACTTCGCAATGCCTGTTTGCACCGTCATTTATTTTTTTCATAATATGAGTATCTTTTATAGATTCATATGATAGTAGAAGAAGTCCAAATAAACGATGGATGGACTGTGTAAAGGATGATATGGCAAGAAACGAGGTGTCTGATGAGATGACGAGTATTTGAGAAGTATGGAAGAAGAAGACATGCTGCGCTGCTGGGCAAGAGAATGATGAAGTATCTTCAGGTTTCCAGTTCCCTACGATATTTTCCATGCGAATCTGCACAAACCTGCATCAGTTAGGATTAGGACCCCATTTCCCTTATGTAGGAATACTAAATACCTACAATAAAAAACATTTAAATACGGAAGTGCGTCAGTTTGTTACTTCATCGCGTATCCACGGAACAACGGATGACGATAAAATTATTTATTTATGAGGAAGCCAACTTCCCGGGAAACACGCCGCGTTTATATTTGACTAATGCATATGTGGATTTGGGACGTTTTTGACTTCGAAACCTAATACTACTTCTTCTTCTTTTCGAATTGATAGTAAATACTTGTAAATATTATTTACTAGCTCTTGCCCACGACCTTCATTCTAGTGAAATTATTAAAAAAACGGTATTTTCCCCGTTTTTTATAACTTTTCATTGCTGCTCCGTTTCTATCAGTTGTAGCGTGATGTTATATAGCCTATAGCCTTCCTCGACAAATGGGCTATCCAACACTAAAAGAAATTTTCAATTTTTATCAGTAGTTCCTGAGATTAGCGCGTTCAATCAAACAAACTCTTCAGCTTTATAATATGAGTATACGTATAGATAAGTATTATGTTAAATGAGTCGGGCCCAGTAGGTGGACACGCCAACCAAGACTGTCTACTTCAAAACCCGTAAATCATAAAACCACACCCTGATATGCGTCAAACAATAGGAATGATTCGGATTTTTAATTTCTACAATAAAATCCATTGCTTTATACTTCAGAACCGACTTTTCGCAACGATCTTCACAGGATGGCTGATAGCAACTGGATGTGTGTTGCCGTGCATTGATTTGAAATTGTAATTCCGAGTGAATAACGCAATTATGGAGCCGCTATTTGAAGAATTTCTTTGTAATACCTTTATAATGAGTGGTATTTCGATCCTTGAAAATCCGTACTTAAGAAATAAATGGCAACTAAAAGCGGATCACGAATAATTTGTACGTTCACTACTGAAAACGAGTCTACTGCTGAAAGCGGCCTTTCTACTATAAACAAATGTAAAACAAACACCGCCGTAATTCAATGAAATGAGCTATCATAAGCCAAATGCTGTTTGAAAATCTTCGCGCGCTCTCTCTCGCAATTCCTCATAACATCATTAATCAACTCAGATATAGCCTGTTCTCGAACATCTTTATTTAATCCATTCCAAACTTTTATTTTATACCACAGACTCGGTATTATATTCTTTGTGTTTTTACATACCTACCTGTTTACTACAGTTTTTTTGGCGCGCTGCCATATTTCAGAGTTGCAGATTGTATACGTTTGTACCAATGACGTGAGGAGAAAGAATGGAATCTTTATTAAAAATACAAAACAAAAGCGGCAGTGGTATTAAGATCCATGCCAGGCCTACCGTGCAAATCCACAGAACGGAGGAGCTGGATAACTGACGTCATTTCAGCGATACTGTTGATGGAAACGTGTAAAATGTGTTTCTATAATACTTACTACTCCAAGCATCGCCGATGTTGGCGATAAGTCTGCGAGGGTTAAATCGGGTGGGTCACATTTCCAGGATAGTTCAGGACATGGTCCAGAATCGTCACTCAGTGAGTGCTTAAAGATGGTCGTCGTCACCGAAGCGGGCCTACGAAACGCTGGACGTGACGATTTGGACTCGTTCCTCACTGACTGGCCAGGGACGGCAAAACACCGAGAGAGTTGGAAAGGAATAGGGGAGGCCTTTGCGCAAAGTACCGAAACAATCTGTCAGTGTCAACCCTTTTGAAAGAAAACTGGTCTAGGTTTCAGTTCGACCCACTAAATTAGACAGTTGTGTAAGCGCGATAATTTATTTTTTAGTTCATTGGATTTCAAGGATTCCAAGAGTTTAAACGATGATATACCACAACTACTATATTTTCTTTTCAATTAAATTTGCGGGAAATCTCTCCGAGGTTACATAAGCTCAATAAATGATACATCTCCACACGGTGTAGCCCGAAAGATGGACGGCGCGCGGTGCCGCTGTGGTCGGCTCCACCTCTTCACCTCTTCAAGAAAGCCGAACGAGACACATACCGCAAGAGCTGGTGACTCAGGAAAGGTATACCTGGTTATTTTTAGGGGGGCCTCTCTTGATACACCTTTCCTGCTGAAATAGATCTCCGCTTTGTAAACGAAGAACAAAATGTTCCACAGTATCAGTTCCTAACTACACCATTACTGTAGTAGACTAGAAGATGTGCTTATTAACATAATTACAAAAGATACTTTTAAAAAAATTAAGTCATTCCGAATCTATTTTGTCCGATGATGCCATCGTCATTCTCATTAGATGACGCACAGCATGACGATATGGCGCAGGCGCATGATAATGCACGTGACTTGAAAACCTAAAACCGCATGAACAGGTACCTACTCCATTTTGCATCGAAAATACCTATTGGTATCAAACCTTGCCGTGAGAACTACAAAGCCAATATTAGAAACGGATGGCGTTAAAACCTTAATTTCCTACACTCATTTTCGGATTGGTCACTATCATCTGCTCAGTGTGTTCACAACTGTGTAGGAGTCGGCTTCCAGTCTAGAACGCTTAGGGTTCTTACAGACGAGCGGCACGTCGCCACCTGTCGACGGCTGCCGTCAACGCTCGCAGTTGTGGCGTCGTCGGCTGCAGTTTACCTGCCGTTGGCAACGTGCCGCTCGTCGAACCCGAACGGAAGCAACTGATTAATATGGAGCGACTGTCTATAAATCTATAATTATATATCCACAACCAGGAACAAAATTTGCTTATATAAAGAATCCCAATTATCTGTGAACTAGCACTTTGCCTCGGCCTATATGCCTCATCACTACATAGTATAAAACAAAATCGCTTTCTCTGTCCCTATATCCCTATGTATGCTTAAATCGTCGTTGGATTTTGATGCGGTTTTTTTATAATAGATAGAGTGATTCAAGAGGCAGGTTTTAGTATACAATTTGCGGGCGGGCGAAGCCGCTAGTAATTATATAAATAAAATTTTACACAAAAATAAATTTAAAAATAAAAAAATTAAAACCAATTAATCAGTTTAGAAACAAACAAACTAAACTAACAAAACAAACAAACAGCAAACAAACTTTATATAATATTAGTATAGATTTGCTTTTCTCCACTGCGACTAACCTTCTTAGTTAGAACCTAGATTGAATGGTCTGCAGAAGTAACCTCGCTAAGATTAATTCTTATTCCGTCTCTGAAGAACTGTACCGTGCAGTTTCGTTGATTCGTATTCTCTTTCTTCGTAAAAAAATCCTTAGGAAAGAGACTTGTCCTATATTTAAAGCCACTCTTTCTGACAGAGAGGATTCCTAAGAGAGATCTTTCTTTTGCTTATAAAAGGGTTCTTCACTCCATAAGTTACAGAACTATCTAACTACTTTAACTACGCATAAGGTTTATAAGCCAAGTTACCCAAATTTCCAACCAGCCAACCAAATTTTCCAGGCATTCTTTTCCTGCGACACCTGTAAGTTGTAACCAGCCCTTGCAGTAGGCAGGGGTCGCCTCCACCTCTTCTTTTACAATAATCCCTTAAGCACGCATTGTTTGGAGATGGATCATATAAGTTACGGAAGGCTAACCTACACGTTCCGTATTAGATTATGAAAAAATCCAAACTCTCCGCTTTTTACGATAGAAACCAACACCATGATAGAAAGTCTTCATTATGGAAGGCTCTAATGAGAACCAATGTTCCAAAATTACCTGAAATGGCATTGTAGAATCCTAACAAGATCATCCAAGCCCCTTTTAAACAGGCATTTTCCCATTCGCGTGACAATTCGAACTTGTTGAAACTTGCTCTAAGTATATGGGATAAAGACTTAAATAGTTTGGAACTCAAAGCCCTGCATTTTTTAAGATTCTTCAACAAATAAGCCGAGTTTTAAGCAAAGTTTGGTCCGAAGTTATTCTCACCAGAATATTTCAGAGGCTGTCCAAATTAGTGACGCCGCGCCAGTCGCGGCTCAACCTTTGCAGCTTGGACTTAGGATTTCTTGGTTATGGGAGTTTTTATAGGAAAAAGTAGAATATGATTTTGGAAAAATAAAGATGCTTTAATGATGCAGGGTATGTTTCCCATGGTATAAATAATTTTCTCGATTCTAAGTCCTACTATCTTACTAATATTATAAATAAGAATGTTTGTGAGGATGGATAGGTGGATGGATGTTGGTTTGTTACTCTTTCACGCAAAAACTACTGAAAGGATTTGGATGAAATTAAGCAAACAGATAGTTTATAACGTAGATTAACATATAGGATAGTTTTTATCCCGGTACTGCGATCCCGTGGGACAGTATCGAACATCACACGGGCGAAACCGCGGGCATCAGCTAGTAATTTCTAAGACGCATAATGTCGAAATGCCTCAGCCATTTTATTCTCTAAAATCCACATTAAACGTTAAAACAAGAATTTTATAGTGAAAACAGGACTTAATTTAAAACAAAATGAGATGTCCTCAATTAATATAAGTACGGTAAAGGTGGGCCTATCCACGCAAAAACTGACATTACCATACATGGTGCAATTAAAGTATATGTGCGACTCATTAGGCGCACGAATACCGGGCCGCGCATTTTTACATCGAAGGAACGGTAATGCGTAACAAACATCGTTCAGCAAAAACACATCAGCGCTAAAAATATACGCGGCAATCGCACTGCGCAACGAGTCCAAGTTAATGCCGCCGCTGGCACCGAAACGATACAGCTCGAGCGAGCGTTTGAAATCCGAAGCCCCACGAAGTAAGTATGTGTGCGTGTACGAAATTCGTGTTTTTCGTTCGTAACTTCCATGTGTGTGCGTAGACACGACAAGTTTGCGTCTGTGTGAGTATGTTTTCAACCATTTGATACGTCCGAATGAGGTTATCGGCTTTCGTGTGTGCGTTCTCGTCGAGGGTTTACGTTTTATTCATTTTGATAATTTGATTCTCGTCGGATGGTATTATGCTGAAAGGGTCAAGTGCGTGAATGGTTTATAAAGTTATAAAGACGTCGACGGCGAGATGACGTGGGAACTTGTCCGCTTATTATTTATGCGTTTAGAATTAATCCCTCCTTCGGTGACGTGAATGCGTATTATGTTGGATGAAGTATGGATGAAGTGTTGTTTGTCTTTGGATTTGTGACGGCTTTATGAGGCTTCATGTCTGTTACTTTCTGGGTAATTGAATGTGGGGAGGAGTACGATAAGAAGGTTGGAAATATACTTCTATTTAATTGTCACTTTGATAGTTACTAAAAACTAACCGGGAATTAAAAAATCTAGAATTATAGAAAAAGTTTCAACAAAATAACTATGAACCTAGACTGAAATAAAATAGGAGAGCTCTAAAATGTCATAGACAAATCTAAAACAAAAGGAAGAATAGTAATGCGAATTGGAGTAGAGTGGAGTGCGATTACTAGAGAAGTATGGAAGAAGCAGACGTGTACCGCGGACCCCAAAAGCGAATGATGAGGAGGTACGCCAGACCAGAACTAATTGCTCCCATCGTTCTTCCAAAAGCAAATGTAAATCCAGCCAATAACAAGCAACCCCTGTCTAAAACAATCAAGTTCAACCTAGGCTTCGCTAAGGCTACGCTAGACAAGGATATGTCAGCCAGACATACAATTAAGATTGCTAATGAACAGATTGTCAATCATAAGTCTATAGTTGTAGCTGATGCCTAAGAAAGGCTTGAAGAAACGGATAGCATACAAATTGATGCTTCCGATACTATTAATAAGTGTGCACTTTCAAACTTGATACAATTAAACAAGCGATGAATAAGAACAGTAGGTAGTACTTATCCCAATGGCAATAAGCCCGGAGCTATAGTACAAAAGTTGCCGTTCTTTTCCTTTCGATCCAGGATTGTTTCTGTTCCAGATCCTGGTCAACCGTAGACGGTAAAATGAGAAGCATTTGAAGATGACCCTCGACTGTTTTTCATCCGCCTTGAAATGGCGGCACGTGGTGTTTAGAGCGCGTAAAGAATTGTACTGTTTCGGGCCTATAATAATTATATGCCCTTTAAAATGAAACCTCCTACCGTGTTGTAGATGTCCTCACAAGCAAAAAACTAGTATTCAATAATCGGATGCGGGAATGGCTGGGGTTTCAGAGGACATAGCAATCTTTATACTCTTCATCACGATAATTCTGCCGTTCTTTCTTAGATTAAGAAACCGAGATGTTTTAACATGGAAATAAACTCAGAACAAACATGGTTAAGGGGATGTCAACACCAAAAATGCGCGCACACTGTCTATTTGTATAGGAGTAAACGAGAGCGAGAGAGTTCCTGGGCGGAGAGGTTTTAGAAGAAAATAATGAATAAATATTGAACTGAAAAAAGTGTGGATTATTTGTGAAATTTGACTCGTTAGCGGTTTAGGTATGAATAAAAAAGATTAGACCACTCTTTGCAATTATTTTCTATCGAACCGATTTCGTCCAATTATGTATCGAGTCCGTCCACGGTCTTTGAAATATGATGAATATTAACATGTTTTTTTTTGATGTGCTAGAACAAATAGTTTTACTTTAAAAGTTCTTAAATAACATAAATTTGGTGTTGTCAGCCCCATAAGTAGGAGAATTAACATTGATGCGTGTATGTGTATCATGATTCTCTTGTCATTAATCCAATTTTGCCGGATTCGTGCATTTTCTTTCTTTCACGCTTTTCTAGAACAGTCGTCAGTATTTACCGCATTTCTAGCCAAAGAGCTGACGATACTTCTAAACGCAGTCTTCCAAGAACCGAACACCATTCCCAAATATGTCAAGTGCAAGTTCTCCGTATTACGCACTTAGGTGGCGCAGTTGTATGCGTATGCGCATCTCGTTAGCGCCACTCTAGGACTTTACAAACAAGTTTCATGTGTTAATGTTTGTTTAGTTTCCTGAGATTCAGACGGACATAACTCCCTACTAAAACTTCTTACAAGATAAGCATGTAAGTACGCCATTTTAAAGCATAAGAAGCTAATATGCAATACACGGATATTTCCTCTTCGGCTTCAAAATGGCAAACATTTTAACTTTACATTGCCTAATTTTCATCGTCACCAATCTATTAGCAGCCAACTGAGAGACAAATCCCACTTGAATCTCCATCTAACCGGTCCACCCCCATCAGTGTAAACCAGCTGTAAGACGCTTTTTTTCGTTATTTTTTAAAACATCATATCGTGTCTATACACGTATGATGTCTTACTTACCTTACTCACCATCATCATTTGTCTAACCTTTACCCTAGTATGTTGGAATCAGCTTCCAGTCTGATCAAAAACAGCCAAAAACCGGTAGGTATTTAACACGGAGCGACTGAAAAATCGTCTCACAATACCATTCATCAAATCAGTTTTCGTCTTCCGATACTCACTTACTCACTACGCCCATATTCCCCCAATATATCGAGTCACACATGTGTGTCCAATGTGTCTATCCATATATGTGACGTGTCGATGTGTGGAGGACCATTAGAAATAGTTGACAGTTAACAGGCGCGCCTCAAGACTCGTTTGATAGGAATGTTCACGGTGGGTCTTAAATGATTGTGGCTCGAATTAGAATTACTGTTGATAATGTGGCTAGGCGTATCAATAGTTTCATTGAGTTATTAGTCGGTTAGCTATGTCTGAAGAAATTCTTAATGAACTTCTTAAAGCGGTCCATTCATACCCCTCACTCGTTTGCCTCAACGATTCTTTCTGAATTTTAATCATGCTGGGCAAAAACTTAACATGCCCAAGACCCTGCATTTATTATAGGCAAAACATATCATGACAAAAATGCCAAGGATAAAAAATATTACAAAATATATAGGTACAGCCCATTTAAACGCGTTCAAACAACGATGTCGCATCAATACATCATATTCTAATAAGCATTTACATCCCCATAATCTAACTAAAACGCCTTTAAACACGTATTAATCATGTAATTAAGCTTGAAACTCTGTAACCTCAAGCGTGCGGCGAAGCATAGAGAATGATAGAGCGTCGTTGTGGCAAGCCACATGTCTGGCATATGGTGTAAAGACGTTGTCCATTGCCACTCCGGTGTAACTGGCAAATTGCGGGCTTTTGTGGTAACAATGACAATTGTCTCCGGTACTAATAGTTTAATATACGACTAGAGACTATTGTTTAAAAGAAAAAATTGTTACATAAGAAAAGGTGGCTGAAGTGACGGATTTACAGGCCCGTTGTCTATGTAATTTTTTATTTACGAAGATGCAATCGAGTCTTTTAACTGGATGTAGAAAGTTGAAATCTCTTCTATATTCAAGGTTCTGAGTACAGTTATGTCTACTCTGGTGGTAGGTCAGGGCGTGTTATGTCATACGATGTGAAGTTTAACGCTGCTTCCACCGGGTGGAAAATAGTGACTATAAGGAAGCGAATTTTTTACAAGAGCTACTCATAGCATAGTACATCTTACCCGTTTCGCTACACTACTTACTTATGGTAGAAATAGACATATATTTTCGTAGCTTACCTTAGCTGCTTCGCGAATCACAGGTGAGAGGAAAGGCAACCTATAACTACCTTGCAGAAGTAAGCCAATGCAAGACGTTCACAGACCGGCGCAGGCACAGTGTTCAATGGACAGCCATGATGGATGACGACCATCTTCCCGGTGATTCTGTTATGATGGGCATATCGATTTCCACTGGCTAGGACCGGCACTACACCGGTAAAGCAACAAAGGAGGCGAAATAAATGAATAAAAAATAAAGGATTCGCCGTCAGCTGGATATATGTGCTCGTGCTATAACCATTTGATACATTTTTGTGTTCCCGGGCTGGAGGGGTTTTATAACAGCACATCATCAGGGCATGGGAAACCCCTAGAAGACTTCAGTGGTAAAAAAGGCCCAATTCTTCACTATACGTACTTTGTTAAACAAATGAGAGGCGACCACAGACCCGCGCAGACGCAGAGCGTGCGTGACGCTTCAATGGACAACCACGATGGTTGGCGACCGTCTCTCCACTTATGTTAGTGTCTAAAAGTCTAACTACCTTGCAGGAGTAAATAAAGTAATAATACGAAGTAACGTCTGCAAACCGGCGCAGACGCAGTGCGTGCGTGACGTCTCAATGCACAACCATGATGGACAGCGACCATCTTTTCTCCTCCTCTTAAGACATAAAGTTCTACGTATCCTGCAAGACTAAGCAATGCTATATTAAGTTAAGCCCATGTGAGGTACACCGTCGACCACAGACCGGCGCAGGCGCAGTGCGTGCGTGACGTTTCAATGGACAACCATGATGGATGGCGACCCCTGTCTCCGACACGCCATTGTTTTGTATCATATCGCGGGCGGCGCATTCCATACGCGATAAGCGTCATATTTTATTTGTTGATAAATTTAACTTAATATTTTGAACAATATGATAAACTGAAGCCCGGTTTTGGAAAAAGGAAACCACTAAATAATGCTCGCTGAAATCCTAGCCACGGTCAAATGCTGCCATATAAAATTATGTTGAATTTTTAAGAATTATTCTTCACACTAAGTGTCCGCGTCCGCTATTTT
This sequence comes from Xestia rhomboidea, assembly GCA_963853795.1. Lineage (NCBI taxonomy): Eukaryota > Metazoa > Arthropoda > Insecta > Lepidoptera > Noctuidae > Xestia > Xestia rhomboidea. The sequence continues at coordinate 14,006,032 of OY970767.1, read as the reverse complement.
TGGTGGTGTATGTGGATTTTTATTCCAGTACTTTACCGATGAGGACTTACAGATACGACTAAAACGATTTACAGATCCAACAATTCAAGGAACAGACCACATTTCACTGTGGAAGCGAACCCGGGCTAATCTTGATGTCATATCCTTTTCTTGCATACGCATAATTCTTCCTTCTTCTAGTCTAAAGGCTGCGTCAATTTATTTTTTTCCTTCAAAAAGAAAACTTTCAGAGTCTTCAGATCAACAAGATATGAAAGAATAAAGTAATATCATTGTAAATATTATATTTACTCAAAAAGTGTCTTGTATCGCCCGTAAAAAGTTTACGATCGGATCAATCTTATGAGTTGATCGTAAAAAGTGATCGTAGGAATTATTCCAAGTGAGGAAAAGGAAAAACATAAGGTAATGACTGTGCATTCTGAAGGGTAGCATCGTCGTAAATTAGACGAGAGTTAAGACTGCAATCTTAAAGTCCACTCAAATTATTGATTACGATTAATCGTGAGGTTAGTGCCTAACCTGGTGTCAGAGTTTTATGCCGCCCATGGGCCGCTGACTTGGTTTATAATGCAGTAGGCCAGTAGCACTGAATATTTCGTAAGTCATCTACATAATTCAGTGTTATAATTGAAAAAATGCTTCAGACTGCTTGTTGCTTTGCTCATAAGTTACAAACTAACAATAATATATTACATTCCATCTTTCCTATCTTCAGAAACACCACGCTTCAATTCATTTCTTTTGAATTACAACAAATCAACGTCTATTCCCGGGGATGATCTCCAACAAGTCCAACATCGTTTACGTAGGACATAAAGATTTCGATCAAAGGTTCTGGAATCACAAAGTGGTACCACTCTTCTCAAGTTCCCACTCTCCCTCCCAAAAGTGATGAATGTGTCACAAAAAACTCCTAGAAATTAAACACTATAAACCACAATCGACCATTCTCTCACCGTAGACCACACAGCGATTACAGTAATAACTCTTTACAATGGCGCTAGCCGCGATTGTGAGCGCGCGCGCTGGTGAAAGCGACGCGCTACATCAATGCGGGACCGTCTGATGATCACTGTTAGTCATTATTTCGTTCTGCTCTCGAGATATCAATGATTTGTCTGACAGATATGGTGAGCTTGAGAAATAATGAGGCTGTTCACAGGATTTGAAATGTTTATTGTAGAGGAATATCCCAACTGTCTGTACGACGTGCTTGGAAGAAAGTACTCCGACGTAGGTCCTAGGTAGTACAAGAGTTTTTTTGTAAACCATGAAGGGATATGATATAATAAATCATGATCTGTCAAATGACCAATTTGGTCGAGACGCCATTGTTTAACTATTGTGTCTACTTCGTGGACAGTTCATGGGATAATGATATGAAATAGTGTCAAATCCGAATTTGTGTCCGGCATTTATATGTGTCTCTTTCTGAAAACCTTGTAGAAGTTGTACTATCTACAGGTTGACTATCATGCATCCATAAAAAACGGGATATTATCATCTTGTTTTATTTAAATGTTGTTTCGTTTAGACCTTCGTTTCACAATTTTGCAGCAATTTTAACCTTATCACATCGTAATTACTGTCCGTGATCTTGATCTTTGTACTTAAAAGTAGGTTATTAATGAACAAAATTCAATTAACACCCAAGATTAGATACGGCGTAATTACAATTTTTTTATTTGCTAATTAATATCTACTTTCCTATCGATTCACTGATCGGCATGTGCGATCGCCTACTTTGCTTCGTGTTTAAATGCTGATCAATCCTTTTCTCCTTCTGAAACGAAAATGTCTTTTGCAAGTTTTTTTTAATATTAATCTAAAAGAGTGCTGTCCCTTGGGCAAAGGTCCTGGTCCTGGTCCTGGTCCTGATCTCTGCCCGTTGCCTTCTATAGCCAACCGATCCGAAACGCGCCAGGGTTTTTCTGGACCTGTCTCGATGATGATGTTCGTCCTACGGCGGGATGGCCTCTCTTGCTTTTCAAACATTCTGTAAGCAATTTAATTCTGTAGACAAATTACTGTTGACTATTTTATTGATTCAGTGAAGCCAATTAAAATATGTGAATGGCAAGACGAGCTCACAGGACTTACTTTGAACAAACATTGCGCGGCAACAGAGGGTGTGTAATTGAGGTATGCAAGAGAACAGGAGGGGTGCCTATCCCGCTCTCCCTCGCTCTATAATGTATCCGGCCACAATCTGTATCTTGTTTGTCCTCGTATTAGGTTCTTGCCACGTTCTTGCTTATCAGGTCGATCTGATAATCTTAGCGCACCACGATTATCCAATCGAAATGAAGAAGCTGTGGAGCTGTAGAGTTGGTCGAAAGATCTGAAGTTAAAAGATGGTGAATAAAATTAATTAGAACAAAACTTTTGAAAAGTTTATTGTGTCCAACTTTTTTTTTACAAATAATTTGATGATTGTTTGGGGAACGACGACGACTTCAGGTAGTTTAAGTACCTACTTAAGTTTAGGAAATCAGCTTTTTGTATAATCAGCCGAGTTTCGTAGGTAATTTAATTTGAAAATCTACAAGCTTACTTTACTCGATACGCTTGGAAGCCACCAAAAGATTTCACTAAAATTATAACCACTTACTCAAATAAGTTCGCGAGGCAATCCATCGGAACCCTGCTGAGCGCCACAGATAACGGGGGTGGATGCGGCGCGCGATGTTTTCAATTTCCGCCCCCACACCCCGCCCGAGGGTAATTTTATTAAAAACCCGCCGCTTCGGCCTCTGAATATTTATCTCTTCATGCATGCTGATACGTGTGGGGGTTACTAAAAGGGTTGCAGTTTGTTTTACAACTTTTTTGAGAGGATAAAAATGGAATGAAGTGATTTTTGTAGTTCTAGAAATGGGTGCTCGCGTTTAACTCTTACACCGAGATATCTTTAAGAATGACTATGATAAACCAGTTGATGAATTTAAGTCTTGTGTTGAAAAGAAAAGGTAGTCTACATAAAACGTATCCCGAGGTCACTTGAACATTCTGCATGTTAGCATTTATCGTCATCAGCATAATAAGTATTTGCCCGATCTTCTGAGATGATGGCTTATCGAGCAACTGCTTATCAAGTATAAGCTAGTTCTATCTACATCTCTAAGACAAAACACACGGAGTTTCACCATTGTTGCACCATTATTATCATACTATTATTTACGTAGAACCTCATTTTTCACTACCACGCTTCCTCGGACAATAGTTACCACGATAAAGACTGCTACAATACTGATAAAATGAGACAAAACTGTAATTATTTAAATATACAAACATGCAACAATTTCCAATCTAAGCAATTAGTCTAGTGAATTTGAATCCTAATATTCAAGACGCGAATTAGTTTACCACTAATAATAATTATTATGAATGTCATAGGAGTCTTTTAATAGATTTAACAAGCTATAAATTCAATGCCGTCTGAAATAAGTTATATTCATCGGATAATCTTCCTTCCTCCTTGGTAGATTTCCAACAAGTTCAAATAACTGGCATTTATTGATTTCGTTACTAATCTATGAAGATTTAACTGTCAGTGTATAAAATGGCGACCTGTGTTTAAATCGCGACGTTTGTTCGTTAATCTTGTGATTGAGTGCGGAATTATTTCGAGACCAGGAACAATTCGGTAAGAACTATATTAATTTCCATTGTATATGTGTTGTCAAAGATTAATTCTCTACTACTCTTCAAATCTTTCTCGCTTTGCGTATTAACTTTCGTCTATCCACCTACCAAACCCAGTAGTTACCAGGTATCCTATATTTCCCCACGCCTGTTTAAATTCTCAACCACCTGTATCAGAATCAGCTGCAGAAAGTGGCATTTATAAACCCAAATAGACGCAAAAAATAGTGTCTAAAATCATGGCTCACCTAAGTGCAGAAAATATTGCCACTGCAAGAGCCAAGTAGATTTCCTACGTCACCAGAAAAAACGTCTCCATATTCTTATTTTTTTTTTGTCAAGATATCAAACATGTTCAGCTGGAATATGGTTTATAAAAGACAACTTCGTTGTAGATATTTAATTATAACTTAATTATCTTCATATCCCAGTACTCAAAACCATAATTCCGTCAAATACATAGCAGAATGAAATTCAGAGACTCTATAAACACTTGCTAGGTTTTTGACCTGATGACCAAGAGGCCCAAGAGCCTGACGAAAGATGATCGTCGGGGCTCTTGGCCATCAGGTAGTTGGCCGTAACGACAATTGGCACAATGATAGCCGAGCTCACATTCCATAAACCACATATGTCGACAATCTCGTGCACCAAGTCGAGATATTTTATTTTACAAAGAATGGTTATTCTCTCTTCTCTACTCCTTCTGATCATGAGAAGTCCAGAAAACAGATACCAAACTCAATTACCCTATTTGTTTCTCACTTCGGAACAAGGAAACACCCAAGCTGCGACAAACTTGATGAATGAAATTGCGAATGTTTCCAAAAGACACGACTTTTGAGGATAAAAGTATGTAAATAAGCCCAAGTATTCCCAATTCTTTGTTAGCCTCTCCTAAAAGCCTTCCTTCTTTTACAGAGTTTCGTGTTTTCCCTTTAGTTTGAATAAGAATTGACGTTTTGTATTTTATTTTGGCTTGCTTCATAATATAGCTGATTCGTTAATTCTAATCTCATGGGGCTTTTGCTGGTATTAGATGTTGATAAGTTTTTTTTTTTTAATTTGGTTATTTATTATAATTATTGAATTACAAAATATTGCATTTTATAACACACAATGTGTGATATAATGGGGATTTTGCACAACAGGACGTTTTCAAATTAAACCTATTAATAATTTCACTCATGAACCTATCAGTTTGCTGCAATGTGTTATGATGACATCATAAAATAAATACTGTTGAATTTTATTATCAGAAAAGATACATTTAAAAGTTTCACAAAAACAATTAACAAATAAAAATGAGCATTTCAGACATAAGTGAATCGTTGGTGCCTGTACTAATGATAAAAATCATTGTATCATAGACACCAGGAAATCATATCATGATATCTTTCGGGATCATGTCCCGAAAGTAAGTTAATTAAACCAAAACCATCTTTCAAAATGAGCATATAATTCCATAGAAACAAAATTCAAAGCCATTGTTTTAAAATTCCACGTTTCTTGCTATAATTATCAAACAACTCGTTCCTTTGTGAGCCCAGAGCCACATGCGAAGCTAAAACTTCGCAAATTTGCACAGACGTGGCAAAAACGTCGTCGGTTCCCAGAACGCCTATTGTCGGGACGTCATTACAATGCGCAATTTTGTCAGATCTCACATCCCCTTTATGTAAGCCAGGGTTATTACAAAACAATGGTAACACAACTAAAATTCTACCCTATTTTCCGAACCACAAGACTGCATTTCGCTTGGAACGTTTTTTACTGCAGGGATCAATGGGATACCCCAGTTATTTCGCTCCGGGTGTCTCAGCTCCAATTTCATCTACGACAGCGCTGTATCGCTTCTATTGTGTGCTGTATTCTGAACGGCTCTATTTTTGCAGCGCTTTCCGCTTTTCGATAGTTACAATAGAAAGGTGCTCGGGATTTTTCAGTTTCAAAGCCATTGTCGCGAGAACCTTTTGCGTTTATCCCGAAATTGAAATCCCGACTATTAGGTATTTACAATGGCAGCTTTTGTTTTTTGTCCCGGTTTTTGTGGAGCATATATTTTTTGTGGAAACCAGTTTGGTGAAGAATCATAAAGAATTTATTTATGGCTGTAAAGGCGTGCCGTTATGATATTATTAGTTGGCCCCAGTAGATAATTACAGATTATGAGATAATGTTTTGTGGTCTTTGTTTCTTTTAAGTATTGTTTTTTTTTGTTTTGTTGTACTTGTTATGCAAATTGTTTTAGACTATTAATGTAATGGGCTTGAGAGGACGGTGGTGGTATTTACATTTTTTCAATAGCAAGGATAGCATTCTTTTTAATAGCAAGGACCGTTAGGCAGATTTTTCTTCTACTATTAAAATTGTCTTTAAGGGGACTACAGGAGCTAAACGCTAAAACTGCTAAAACGCACTGCAATAAATAAAACCAGAAAAATATATTATATTCTTCAGGATATAATAAAATTATGCTATGTGTGTGTGTGTGGTATAATAGTGTTTTGAAAACATAATACAACTAATTTTACTCGATAAAAAAATCACTCTAAAAATTTCTTTTAGCGAGTAAAAACCATACTCAAATACATGCGATCATTCAGATTTATTGGCAAATAATTCTACAAGCAACATATTAGCATGATAGTGTTTTATTTTTTAGTCCAATTAATAGATTTTTTGTAAATCGCAAAAAAACCACTCATTTCGCACTATTCGGACCGCAGTGACTGACGTAACAACCACTTTGTAGAGCAAGCTGATTAGAACTTTATTCTAACAGTATTTCAAACGAAGTTTGAACCACAACACCTACAGGAAACTAAATTAACTACAGGAACTAAATTAGCAACTCTAATTGTGGAATTAGAGTTGCTAATTTAGTTCCTGTAGTCGCCTTAAGACAATTCCACTTTTCCATCCAGTATGCGAAAATAAACTTACTTTTCAACCTATCATGTAGTACCTTCTACCTATCATGTTACTCTTACTTCCACCGTCACTGCCATTCATACATACCCACCTACGTATTTCATTAAAAATGTATGAAGTTCATACATTCCGTGCAACACAATCATCAGACATCAATTCCACCATAAGATTGCTTCAATTTTATTTTATTACTTCGTTCAAAAGCAGTCGTTACGAATTTTCTAAGCTATTAATTCGTCGGCGTTCGGGCAACATCGGGAAGGTTCGATAATGATCTCAACCTGCCCACGCGCACATTTGATACCCTCCTAAACTAACGTTAGAGGCATATGTATTAAAAAGTTTTCGAGGATTTAAATTAAGCAGGTTTTTGTCGTTTGGATTATAATCAACGAATTTTATTGCTTGTCGGAGCGTACCAAAATTATTATCTAAAAAAAAGATTTTGGGGCTTCTTGATTACGCAACCACTAATTTAGTAACTTTCCTACAAAAAAAAATAAGCACTCGCATAAGTAAAGAGCCAATTTATAGGTAACGATGCAAACAAACGACGGGCGCCATTTTTAAAACGATAAACCTCCATACCTTCCATCTATGCGTTTCCTGCCTCTATAAACCCCTTCAGGGGGTTGAATTATCGAAAACCCTAACTAAGTACTTACCTTCGTTATTTAAGGAACTCGTGCAAAACTGTTGTTTCTAAACTTAACGGTTTAAGCTGCTTCTATCAGTGAAAGAATTCAAGACTAATTTAACAAAAAAATAAATCCCCCAAGGCCAAAGGCCTTGAGCAAAAGAAAGACTTGAGCAGATGCAAATGTTGCCCCGATGAATAACCCAAGCTGTTGTTTATAGGTAGGTTGACCAACCAATACGAGCAAATTACATTTAGGTAGGTATACCCTTAGTCACCAACTCACCACCGCAAAGTTTTGTGGAACTGACTCACTCATCCTTTCGACAAGTTCTTTGTTTCCTGGAAAATCCGCAGTAAACGGATGTTATGCAGATACAATTTAATATCAGGCGGCAATGTCGTCAACTACGGAAATGATTTCATGGAGTATTTAGAAACCTATCTCTAGACTCAAAATCATTGGAGGAGTTCGCGACGAAATAATGGCAGCCGTGCTTCCGAAAACACGTTACTTAAGCCGTTGGTCCCGGCTGTTATATTTTATCGATCTTTGGCAGTCATTACAGGTAGTCAGTGGCCTGAAAGTTTGACAAACAGTCTTGCCAAGGGGTATCGTATTATACTGGGTCAGGCGGGTATAGCGACCCGAATGGCGGAGCGGTAGTGAGGCTGCCTTACGTACTTAAGGTCCCAGGTTCGAATCCCGGTAGGAGCAAATGTTTGTGTGAAGAGCATGGAAATTTGTTTTCGAGTCTTGGATGTTTATATGTTTATATTTACAAACAAAGAGTATCTATGTAGTATATAAACTATCTGGTGTGCACGACACAAGCTTCGTTGCTTAGTGTGGTACTAGATGGCGCTGTGTGTAATGTCCAGCGATATTTATTTATTTATAGCCACTGCATGTAAAATACTGGTATACAGCTGCATCCGGTCAGACTGAAAGACAAACCCCAACATAGTTCCGAAAAGGCTATTAGGCAGATGATCAACCGTAACGCTATGGTATGTCACAGCTATTCGGTGTATTTGGAATTGCGGTTTGCGGATGCAGAGGCTGCCTTTGGAAACTGCACTAAAACAGCTTGGACACAAGATACACGCTCGGGTGACCCGCGTGTAGTGACAGCGGCTACGGAGAAAACCAATGAATTAAATAGCTTGAGCTCGCGTACTGACCTCGCGTAACACGACTTTTGGCCAGACCATACGCTACCTAGTCCGGAGCTCCTGCGGCCAAAAGCTGCGGCCAAAAGCTGTGGTCGTAGCCGGGTAGTGCGCGAGGTCCTCAGAGCATGCCACGAGTTACTACGAGCGCTCGTAAGTAGGACATAAGCTAGACACGCGCGTGTCGCTTGACGCAATCGTATCACCCAAGGTTGTGAACAGGACGTAAATCGCCCAGAGTTTCAAACCGCAGCCAGTAGTCCAGGGTTTGGCATAGATTTCTGCGTTGTAATGAAACTACTAGACTAGACCGAAACAGCATGCGAGAAATTCACGCTATTAGTTATTCCCATTTCCCATAGCATCTTACTCTTCCCATCCATGTTCAATTACGAGGTTGGACTGTCCAAAGATAGCCGGTTCTCATACCTACGAGTGTATGCAACTACAGATCCTCCATATGTAACTATGACAGCACATATTTGTAGGGATTTTAGTGCCGCGCACTTTTTGAATTTAGATCATCTTAGTGTTCAGCGCCAAAGAAATCGACCGCAAATATTGTTAGAATAAAGACTGGCTGGTACGACGGCCTATAGTCGTGCCGCCAGCTGAATAAAAAAAAAAGAAATCAAATTAAAAACGCGCGAACTACAGTCCGCGTTTTCGTCAATTTTCACGGATTGTTAGAAATTCATGGTTTTGTTTTGAAAAATGAGTTGTTCAAGTGACAGTGAATAAAATACGAGGTGCCATTTATTTTCTCATAGTGGGTGATGAAAAGTAGAGTGTATCCACTCGGGCGCAAAATATATTTTTGGCTCGGGCAACGTACTTTTAATCCCTCGCTACGTTCAGGATTCTACTAAAGAATCCCACGCAACGCTCGGGATTCTACTCTACAATCCCTCACTTCGCTCTGGATTCAAAAAAGCGCCCTCGCCGTAAAAATATTATTTTGCTCCCTCATGATACAATCTACTATTTATCAATACCTCGTCGTTTTATTACCTAAATATTTTACGAAACAGGATTAACGAAAACGCGCAAAATGTATGCCAAATTCTTAAATAAGGATTTCATCAATAACTCTGCTAACAACTAATGGTTCGGGTGGTCTTGCAACGTTATGGCGGGATCAAATAAAATTTCTTGCCCCCTTAGTGACTGGTATACACGAAGGTATATTGATGCGAAATCGGCTGAAGCCGATAAGAATAAATCGTCGCGTTGCACGGATCAAAACGAGGCGAATAAAGTTTCTTCGGTTTTATTGAATGGGATAAAAGGCAGATTTCCTGCCGATAAATGTGCTCGCTCGCTAAACGAAGCCTAGGCTAGGAGGTATATTGATAACATGGTGTTAAGAGCGGCGATCGCTGGCATGTAAGGCCCCTAGCACACGGCATATTTTAATCGCGCAGACGACGCGCGTTTCAGGAACGCGCGTTTTCTGCGCCGTAGATGCCGATTTTTGTGTTTTTATAGATTCAAACGCGCGTAAAGCGCGATACAAACGCGCGTGTGAAGCGCGTTCGAAACTCGTTTGTAGCCCGTACAAAGGGTCAAAGCCAGGTTGTCCCAACCGACGCCATTGTACAACTGACGAGTAGTCTCTGACCAAAACGCGGAAGCTACGAGCGACTACAGCGCGTCTGTATCGCTGTTTCTTCGCGTATACGCGCAGTAGACGCGCGTTTCACGATCGCCCCGAGTGCTTAGGTTACAAGGTTGCTTTCAAATCTCGTATTTGAAGCGCTTATACGCGCGTCACCTGCGGTCGTCTGCGCATTTCAAATACGCTGTGTCTAGGGGCCTAAGAATACTACCTACCTTATTATTTTTTTTTCGGATGGGAAATCATCAAATGACTCCTCCCGCTCTGGGCGGAGCGGACCTCCCGCTCCGCCCGTGTGTCAGACTTTGACCTTGTCAGACCGAAAACCCATCCATGTTCCTTCATCACCCTTTGTGTTCCGGGGCCACGCGGCGGTATCTCTTTCGAACAGTCTCGCAGCCCCGGCAGGCTTCGGCCCTTGCCCCTCTTTAGCTGACATCTCTTTGAGGCGCGCGTGGAACACTCCTGCGCCGTCGACACGGCCTGTCGTCATAAGACGGACGGTCGGCGAGCTAGCCCATGGCTCACCATCCACCTACTACTAAGTAGGTGGATGGTGAGCTAAGGGCTAGCTCCTAATACCACCTACTACTACCTACCTTACCTTGTCTTTAATAAAAACGCAAAGAGCATCTCATTTTCTTCCATTTCTCGTCTTCTCGGGTCCCTCACCTGCGAGAAAGTGAAGGTAATGCCATTGAGGCCTCTACTGTGTCGTGGTCGTGACTTTAAGTACATTGGCAGTGGCACCCGTAGTTTGTTATTTACTCTTAAAGCAGGATACACAGAAGAATCAGTAGACAGGTACCGATACCAGGAAGGATGGATGCACCACGCAACTGCTACTAAAGTTGTAGGCTTACGGCCCATCCAGCGCGGCATTTGTGTCATTCCGTTTGAAGCCTTTTTTAAGAGGCGTATTTCTGCATCGCTAGTTATCTCTCTAATAAACAAAAAAAAACACGCAAACGCCTATATCTTCACAAGAAGCCGATGAAAACTTCGTATTTAGGTTGATTAAAAATGCCAGGAAATTGGCAGTCGCGCAGCATGCAACAATGGAAGGAAATCGCCTTATATGCCACAAGAATGTGTGGTTGGCGATACAATAACCAAACACCGTTTCTCCAAAATAATACGCGGCATTATTCGCGGCTTCTCGCATGATATTTCTGGCCACTTCTCGCAGGGAATATTTTTTTCATTACAATTCAGTGATTCCAAATGCCTCTGAAGGTAACCATCTTTTGGGACGTGGCTGTGTGGATCGACACTCATAAACAGTATAATATACTTCAAATCGAGCGCGTGACGTTGGACGCGACGGCAATCTTACATTCACTCCTCAGAGCAAAGAATAGTACCAGCTCTATTTTCTATACCTGTTCATTACGACGGATTCTGGTGACGTAGCTATTATTTGTCTCGAGTGTGCATTACAAGACCGACAGGATCTCAGACCGAGTTCCAGCGGTATTGCCAAACTGCTCGTAATCTGGCCGGAATGACGACGCTCACGTATATGACTGATGAATGTGACGTGTGGTTAAAACCCGGACATATAATCAGTGAGCAGAAATGTATTAAACAACAGACCCCTTTTTTATTTTTTGGATGGGAAATCATCAAAGGACTCCTCCCGCTCTGGGCGGAGCAGGAGAGAGTGTCGGACTTTTACTGACTAAAACCCATCCATGGTCCTTCATCGCCCTTTGTGTTCCGGGGCCACGGTATCTCTTTCGAATAGTACCGCAGCTTCGGCAGGCTTCGACCTTTGCGGACCCCTTCCCTATTGCTGACTCTCTTTGAGGCGCGCGTGGAACACGATCGCGCCGTCGACACGGCCTGTCGTCATGAGATGGACGGACGGCAAGCTAGCCCATAGCTTATCGTCCACAGGCCCGCGCCTACGGTGGCCGGAAGCCACCATGTGGCCCCCGACGCCCGGGGCGTCTCCCGCGGTGGCCGGGACGTGAGGATCTCTCCCTCTCACGTTCCGCCACCTCCTTCGCTAGCATGACTACTTCGCAGAAGAAGGTGACGGCGTCCCATTCCGTCTCGCTCCGGACCAGGGCTGGAAGCGTGAGGTCGCCGCCGCCGATCGCCGCTTCGAGGACACGGCGGTGCTCCGCCCAGGCGGGGCACACCTCCACAGTGTGCTCCACCGTGTCCTCCGGTCGGTCCTCACAATGGAAGCACTCGGACGTCTCCTCCCGCCCGATTCGGTGCAGGAACTTACCAGAACATCCGTGTCCGGTAAGAACCTGCGTCAGGCGGAAGGTGAGGACGCCGTGGCGTCTCTCCAGCCACTCCTCAAAGAGGGGACTTACCGGAAGTCCGTCCGCTGAGCGACAATTTGCCGCGGCAGCGGAGTTTCCCCCCGGAAACAACAGACCCTTGATAAAACACTTTACAGAAGGGAAATTATTCAGACTGCTATATCCTCCTCGGTGACTCGGCTCGATCTCAAGCTAATATGAGGTCCATGTCTAATGAACCGACATGAAACTCGAATCTTCAAGATACCGTTATTCGTTGTCTTGCTTGACGTCGCCTTCCTCCGTCTATCACATTCACATCGTCGGCGTGTCTTCAAAAAAATTGGCCGTAATGCCTTTTGATCTTACAAGCATCGAATACATCTATCATAAATGTCGTAGTCTCTCTTTCTGATTTTACCGCGATTGCGTAAGATATTAGGTATAGGTGTCTAAATCATTCTCTCTTCATCGTTGTATCTTCTACTAAAGTTGCCGTGATAGTCTAGATCTTAAGCGCAGGCCAGCTAGCAAGCGAAGCGGACGAGGCCCTTTTCACACTTCGTTCGGCTCTTTCGATAGTTCGCGGTGTGAACCAAAGTATGAATAGAGGTGAAACGATGCCTCGTCTGCCTCGCTCGCTCGCTCTCAGCTGGCGGTGTGCCCTGCTCTTTATATGCTTCGTACCCATCCGTCTAGTCTCGTAGTCCTCGTAACTATCTCTTTCTGAATTTGCCGCTATAACGCTAGATCTTATAAGCCCTTGATGTCGCCTTGACCTTGACGTCGTCGTGTCTTCACCTGAAGCACTAGCAGCGATGGCGTTGAGCACACACTGCCGCCTGCATGTATTTGATTTTGGGTCTGAAACTGTTGACAACCTCCTCATTTCGCTTCCGCTTACGGCTTTTTACACATGGCAGAGACTCCGTTCACGGTCTCGGGTGATGCAACTTGTGTCATCAATCAAGGCGCGGGCGGGTTCGGGGGAGGGGGTGTCTCTTGTTTCCTTTTAATCAGGACTGTCCCTGTGGCTCGTTCTTCGTCTTATCGTGTATGACTAGCCTAGCCGTTGTATTGTATCACACATTGGCATCTAATATCAACAAGATCTTACGGTATTCTGGCTTGGAGCCATTGTCTGCTGATTCATGATAATAGCATGCAGCAAGCGCTTGAGACATGACATCATGCATGCATCATCAAGGGTGTTATAGTCGATACTTAGGTATTAGTGGTCAGTATTTCAAAGATATTGCCGTCGCTCGTGAGCGAAGTGGCAACTTCGCTCGCAATGCCCATGCACCTTTTTGTTGTGCGCTGCTTTCATTAATCGAAATCATGGAATTTCTCCCGTATCTTACACCCCGTTCTTAAAGTAGTCAATAGGTTTACCGTCCCAGAGAAAAGATTAATCGCCCTTTTTGTCTAAGCGGTTGTTCCTCAGCCTAATGTTGCTTTCTACGTAGAATAAACAATATTTCGGCAAGCAGATGAAGCAGATTAGTGTTATCAACCCATCATAGCTTTATTGATACTTAGTCCAACAACATCATTAGAATAATTGTCAACTCTATCAGTTCCACGAAAAACATAGTCTATTCAAACCGCGGTCCATGCATCAAACGTGACAGTTTTAAAAATAAATCGCGCTATCTAGCGGACGTGTTGACGACGCGGCGCAAGCTGTGTCTATTTATCGCGCCATATCTCTCCCTACAACAATACAAAATAAATAAATGTGTCCGAGCCCGGATCCGGCGACCCTTCTCTCTCTCTACTCACGTAATCCATTCCAAAATGTCCGTTTATTTTTCTATGTGAGCCACTCTCAGTAAAAAAACAACGCGCTTGAATCGACCGAGCACCCGTGCGAGAGGGACAGAAACACTCGACGACCGAACATCAGCGGGCGGGGCACTGCGTCGCACTCTCCCATTGGCGCGCTACACGCAGACCCCGCCGCCCGAGTTTCACAACCAATCATCATACATCTAGTTTCTCACGTCCCGCGCCCCGCGAGGCCCAAAATACCGACCTTTCACGAATGCCAACCCGATTCGATACGACCGAAAATGCCTTAGTTACTTCACGCGCGCACTGTTGACTGGTCGCTTTCGCTCGTTTCCAGCGAAAATCCTAACGAACTGTTCTCGCCGACTCTGTTCGCGGCCGATTATTACGCGAAATGTGCCTCGCTTCAAGTGGTAGATATCCATCCATCAGCTGATTGACTCAGGTATAAATAATAATTGTATGTATTATTAATCCCTAACACGTAGTAATAAGGGTGGTGAAAGCAGAATTTCGATATCTAACGAGAATCGTGAGATAAACGAGTATTTTTGTGCCGGATGATCGAACGTAAAAGCGGTGTCCTCGTAATCAACGTAGGCCGTTCGGAGCGGCAACGTCGCGCGTAAATAATAGGGTAGGCGCTCGGTCTTTCTCTCGCAGCTGGCGCACAGCGGCAACGTCGCGCTCGCCGGCGTTATTGTGCCTCCACCGCGGCCGCGTGGCGCGCTCCCGTGCCGCACACCGACACACCGCTGCGGGGACTCGCCGCCACCAACTCGAGCGAGACGCATTCACTACGATCTGCCAACGCAATATACCTACAATACCGACACGACAATGTACTCAATCACGATATTACTTTACATTTGCAATTAAATACTAACTTATAGATAATTTTAGACTTGTCATACTACTTAACTATTGTTTACTGCTTATATACTGAGGTATATGCTTTCTTATTTACTTTTTTATGTACTACATAGATATGTATTTAGTTGTATTTAAGCAGTAAAATATTGATCATACCAATTCAAGTCCTTCATATTAATTACGATAATATTTTACCGGTGAATTACAAGTATTAGCGCTGAAAACACAAAACTGATGAAAATAAAACTTGTTTACAGAATATCGAGCGGGTGTTGGCGGACTCGTGGCGCACTCTGTCGGCAAGAAACGAAGTGAGACGGGCGGGGCGCGCGGGGCAGGGGCTTCCTCCCCCTACTTCAGTTTCGGCTGTGACGTTGTGTAGAGAGGACGCGCTGCTGCGTGCCGCAAAAAAGGATCGTTCGCGCGGCAACTTTGAACAGTGACAGTGTAAAGGAGTGTGTTGTGACAGAGAATGTGTATCGGATTGCAGTGCGCTACCAAACGGATGCAGTGATTTGGATCACAATACTTGGATTGCAGTGATTTTGGATTTGGATTTTTCACTTTTCCAACTTCCAAACTGGGGATGCATAAGATGGAGCTCGGTGACAGCGTGTACGCCGCTGAGCGTATCATGAAGAGGAGATATAGAAAGGTGAGCTTTATTTCTTTACAAAACATTGCCGTAACAGATTCTAACCTTGCGAAACTTGCATGCGAGATCACATATCAGTGGCGGGTTCGATTGGTGGCTTTATTTGTAAACTGCTTGTTTCGCAACACGCGAACGCTTGATTGTTTTGCTTGCACCGAATTTCAAAACATGCTTTTATAACGCTTTATTTAAAATGCATGACTGATCATGTTCGTAGTTTACATTTTGTTTATTAATCCTAGTATTGTGATGTGTGTGACGGCAGCTGTTCAGAAATTATCGCAAGGGTTTTGTGTTCCTTTTCACGTGTGTTTTTCGGCTCTTATTATTATCAGGAGTCCCCTTACATAAGTCTGTATAGAGACTGGGGGCCACAGTGAGAAACTGAATACTTCTTTATAAACGGTGCCCTTCTCGAGATTACATTAAGTTTTTGACATTAAACAAGTTTGGACGAGCCGTGTGAGGGGTAACCTTGCTATATAGTAATATGCCTTTTTCATTATCTTTTTTGGACTCGTTCCCCGTTACTAACCTGATCCCGATATTGATAACAATAAATTATGCTTTTGGGTTGCGTTTTTTATTTGCTTTTTCGTTTTCCTAACTGCATGTTGGGGTCACCGGGGGATTCATTGTCAGTCGTCTATTGTGTCTATAACGGGTCTTTTGAAACAGGAAATGGGTTCATTAGGCGACTTATCGTCTACCATTCTCAACTCTTTCCTATCTTTGCCAAGAGTTAGTAGTAGTAGATTACAATTAGCTCAATCGAGCAGTCGCTAAGTAGTATTATAAACATGTCTATACAGAATAATATCGACTGACTGAAATGAATCTCACTATTGTTTGTAAGTAAAACAAAACACGTCGACAACCGAAGGTAAGTCGGCTGGCAAGACAACAAGGTGTTAATAAGGTAAGTGCAGTCAATCATGTGGAAAGACTTGCCATTACGACATTATAGGTTAGGCAGAACCTCATTGCTGCTAGAATAAACATTGGCTGTTACGAAACTATGTTGATACAGGATTTAGTTCCTACATTCCTCACTTCCATTGTCAAATAGCACTATTGGCACATTTTTTTCTTTTCTTCATTTTCTGTTTCTGTCCATAGACAATATTCGATGTTAATTTCAGTAAAATGGACCTACTTTACGGTTCCTTTGGCAGCTTCAGAAAGTTGTCTTCTTTATCGATCTTTGGAAAATAATGAGAAACGATAAAGTATAAAGAGACCGATTCGATGTATTTTAGATCTTTGTCGGCTTTGGATCCATGGCAACCTTTTGCGCATTAAAATTGGGGTCGTGCCCGAATCTATTGCGTTTCACTCGTTTCAGACCAGTGCTCACAAATAGCTCGATGTCACTCTAATCCCTTTTTTGGAATGATGATAACATTTATTTTGATATCCTCTATAGTCTATACAATGATGAACTTTCTTTCAAATCTTGACTGGGTGAATTTTGCGGAGATCAATGGTTTTGGGGGATTATTGAAATTATGGCAAATCTTTTCATTACTACAGTAGTCTATTGTTATGTCCTCGTAAACAGAGACCAATTTTTGTTTTTCTTTTGCAAGTATGGATGTACTTACTTACCAAAGAAACTTAATTTATTATCCTAAAGTTACATGAACTCGACAAAACACACAACTTGGTCTTTGTGTACAGGAATTCATATCGTGTTCCAAACTGCCGTATTCCCTCTAATTTTCGTCCTTATCGTGTCCGTTTTATTTGACTTCAATTGGTTCATATTTACACGTGTCGCGCTCTAGTATATTTCGATTTGTGTTTAACTTTCTCGCGGTTCGTTCGTACAGAGAATAATTGGGAGGCTTACGGCAAACTGTGAAACATTTTCCTTATAGGGCGAATTTTACTGCAACTGCAAGAAAATCCTCAAGGAAGCTCTTCAAACTATGTCCTATGAAGATACAGAGAAGTTATTACTTGTGCTAAAGTAAATATTGTTCACATTAGTGTTATTTTTTTAATTAGTTTGCTAAGTTAAAATAGTAAAAATGTTATATACCTTTTACATTGTTACCAATATTATTAATAAGACATATGATTATTTAATCAATTAATGTTACCTCAAATCGCCTGAAACACAGGATTACCTAGTTCAGGCTCAAAGCATGGGTGAACTTGACATAGATTTAAGAAAAACTGTAAACATTTACCTTATATTTTTTGAATAAAATTTTATTTTTTTTTTTTTTTTTTTACAAATGAACCTGAACACGATTGACAAAGTGACGGCTCCTAAAGGCTCTAGTGCCGACAGTTTAATAATTGTTAAGGGATATTGACAGTGACACTGGCAGCTCTTGATCGCCGATTACATGATCACGTTCAAATTCAAAACTAAAATTCGCCCTAAGTATCTGTTGTTTGCCAATCAATAACAATAAGATCAATTCAAGAAGCAGATAATATTCAACTACTTATTTCGAATTTGAATTGAAATAAAACCCTTTGGGTCAATAATTACAATTTTAGAGTACTTAAAAATACCTACATTAAATCGAAAAGATCAGATTTTTCATTTATCCATCTAAATCAGCTCTTGAAAAAATAATAACTTGCGTCATTTGTAAAGTAGGAGGAGCAGAATCTCGTGGCTAAATAATAACAGCCGCTCGGGTCGACCTTCAGGTTAAGCCGTGCTTGCCTAGGTTAGTCCGTGGATGGGTGACCACTCATTACATACCGAGTTTCCTCCGTGCCTCGGGAAGCACGTTAAGCCGTTGGTCCCGGCTGTCATTTGTAGATCTTTGACAGTCGTTACAGGTAGTCAGTGGCCCGAAAGTCTGACAACCAGTCTTGCCAAGGGATATCGTATTACCCAGTACTATCTGGGCTTGTGGCTTGTGGAGGTCAGATAGGCTAGTGAACACTTGATTTAATATTTTCTAATATTTTTCGTTACTTATAGAATGATATCAAGTTCGCGGAGCGCGTATAGACCTCTAGGGTCGCCATGTAAGGTGCGGTGTTGATGGTAAATGAAACCAACGACTGCTCGAATAATACTGAGATATATATATTTCATAGGATAGTGCATATTAAATGGTTACAATGGTGCATAGATTATAGTAATACAGATCTTAAAGTAGGTAATTAATACAACCCTTACACCATGTTACATTCTAGTATTTAGCTGCGTCCAGTTAGACTGAAAGCTGGCCCAGGCAAAGTTGGAAAAAGTCGTAGCGATGTTTATTTAAAGTTTAGGATGTTTCTAACCCACTATAGCTTATTATTAGGTACTGTAGGGATCTAACCGTGTTGTGGTGATTTTTATTTAAATAAAAAGCGTTAAAGATGCTTAAATTGGTATAATTATTGTAAAGAATCCTAATTTTTACATGTCCAGAACTATTTTTTTCTTAATTCTAAAGTAAGCGTTGATTTATTTTCCTTTATTATGCGCCAGTAACTTCTAAAATAATCGTAAAGGTTAAACAACGCTTCTACAGTACCTATTTCTTGCGAAAGTACACAGTTTGTCTTGAAATAATCTGTCTGTCTACTAGGTACTTATCCTTTCAACAAAATTTCTTAAGAATCCACCAGGCGAAACACTTTAATCAAAAAATCTCGAAATTCTGAGAATTCTCGTGAATTTTATTATATTCTGATCTCTATACTTTCTTGTTGAAAAATAAATACAAATACCACTCCTGATGAAAAGTTCTTCTTCTGTGAAACTTCAATTACTTCGTAATCTAAAAACAGCCATAAACTAATTTTCATAGAATCAAAGGAAAAAAGTGCCTATTCTAGAACAAAGACCTAGCTATGATATCCATTTTAAGTCGCATAGAATACCTACTTTAAAACAATCTCCTAGTTTTTTTTGCCGAGAGTCATACTTAAGCATCATTCTCATGGTTATCTGTCAGAACCGTGAACCTTCATATCTCTTGAAATAAAATCTATTATAATTTGCCCGCTGCAGGGCAAAACCTTCCCTCTTCCTATTTTTCAATAGGTACCCTTTGCTACTAGGGGCCAAACCTTTGCAATGGATTCAATTTCTTCCCTGTCAGAAAAATTTTCAAGACAAATAAGTACTAGATAATTTACACTTGTATCTATACGCAAATATTTTTTTGCCATCGCCAAGAATTTCAACAAAATAAGAACCGTCGAAAGCATAGCTAAGAATTCTAACTTCTGATAGTTCTAACTTCAAGCAATTCCTAAACTACAGAATGAAAATCAAATCTTAAATGAATACTTGAATAAAAGTAATTAGGTAATTACTTCTGATACGATTCTTATTGCATGACTTGTTTATAGATACGGGTAATAGGCGACCAATATTGGTTATGGCTAGACATGCTATCTTAATTCCCCAGACCTCCACCTTTAATTTCTTAATCAGGTTTGATATTGACGATAAATTACCCGTTATTGGTCGTATGCAATAAGAAGATTTATGTACTATTATCTAAAATAAAAGAGGATTCCATCAACCAAAAGACGATCTCCAAGTTGGAGTTCGCTACCGTCTAATATTAGTTTAAAACTCTTCCTCTTCTTCTATACTAATATTATAAAGAGGAAAGATTTGGATGTTTGTACCTATGTAACGAATAACTTAAAAACTACTGGACCGATTTCAAAAATTCTTTCACCATTAGAAAGCTACATTTTCACTGAGTAACATAGGCTATAAATTATATTGATATCATTCAAATTAGCTAAGCTATCACAATTTTCGCGGGCGAAGTGCTAGTATTGAATAAAATTAGTCCGTCATCTATGATAAAAAGGGTATGTTTAATTGAATCTGATCTTGTTCACTAATAGATATTAATACAGACTATTGAATAGACCCACCCACGTTGAGCTATAAATCCCAGATGGGCTTTTAACGCATTACAAATGTACAGCTCTTGAGGTTCCCAATCTCGTAAGCAATTAAAATATTTCTCACAGTTGGAACTTCCAAAGTTCCCAGCAAAAGTTATTTCGGCACCTATTAACGCCTTTAACGCATCTCTTAAAATAGCATCTGGTCCACCATACTCTACTGCGTTGTTTTATGAAAATGCATAATAAGCGAACCACGTTTCTCCAATAATTTACCGTTTATTTTAAATGCAGACCGTTATCGTAAATCACGAATCATTAGATTACAAGAAACACAATCAATTAGTACGACACGAACACAATTTCACTCCATTCCATTATTTTGATGGGTCTCACTCGTGCCGCCAAAAGTTTCCAACGCCCGCTTACTAGCGCCCGTGTCAGTTTTAGGAAACTACTTAATATCAAAACAAATCCAAAGCAATAACAAAATTCAATCTACTGTCAACTGAATAGAGACTAATTTCGTGCACGACTTACTCGCCTTGTTATCTGCCAGCGTGGTCTAATATAAGCGAAACATCTTGAAACAGGGGATTATGTGTTTTAATGCTCTAACATAAAGCGTAAACTCGGTTAACTACCAGGCGTCAACATAGAAACTCCTACAGAGCTCTGTAGCCCTGGTATCTCGGAGCAAACGCGCCAGTATTCGGCTTCGACCGAGCAGTCATTGAGTTGCGCATGCTCCCCGCCGTTTCGTTCAGCCAATCAGCGTCGAGCAATTTCCCGTCCGGCAAAATATCGTAGTGTGTGTTGCAGCGATACAAATTATACTTGAGTTTTTTAATAATAGTTTTTTCTAACGGTTTAGTTAAATTTTTAATCATGTAATTTCAACATTTATTCTATTTAATTGATGAAGTTTTTGCTGTTTATAATGATTGCCACTTACTTGGGTCTCACCCTGCACTCTGTTAGCCAAGTGTCGTACGACATAGTTCCGAGGTTATTTGATAGATGGCGCTATTTGCAATTACTACAATTTAAGAAATTATTAAAATAAAAGATTGGTCGACTAAGTTTTGCTTAGATTCAGCAAACCGTGAAACTTAAAGGGTTCAGAAATTATGTCAGATTGGATTGCATCGGGCTGTTTCTTTCGCAGAAAATGGTGATTCTCTATTATTTGACGCTTTAAATGATTAAATAGAATCATGGGAAAATAATTTAGGTTTTGGTACTTATGCCATTGAGTAATGTAACGGTTTTTTTTCCCACAATATAGAAAAAACTAACAAGACGCAAAAAATAAGCCGTTATAGGGTCACGGCAGTGTAGTGCCGATAATAATTTGAAACTCGTCCGGAGTGTGCATTCGGAAGCGACACAAAACAGCCAAATTTTCTATAAATAATCGCTTCACAATGCTTCACCGTAATTTTATCCATCCCTGTATTGGAATGAAATAAAAAACTCCCGGGGGAACAGAGTGATCCGTAGAGTTGACATATTTAAAAGTTATATTTTATAAAGGTTGTACTTATACACAGAAAAACTAACGTTCTATCTTTGTTGTGACAATCGTGCGATACTTTTGAATATGGCATTTTCTTGCAAGGTATTATGAATAGATAGCCATTATGTTAATGGTACCTTATCAGAAACTGAGCAATATATTGAATTTTCGTATAATGAAAGGAGGTTGCTAGCGGAGATTGGCATTTTGAGTAAGAGATGGTTTTGTGAAAATACGACAAAAATTGAAGTAAGGAATCAGTATAGTAGGGAGATTGGTGTGGCGCCATTGACAGAAAAGTTGAAAGTTAAATTGGTATGAGCATGTGATGAGTAGCAATGACGCTTAGGGATTAAGGAAGTGATAAAGGTTAATAAAAGGAGAGAGGATATTGACGAACATGAAGTGCAACTTGTCGGCTAACATAAGAGAATAGAAGAGAAAAACTTAAACGACAACCTATGCACAACTTCTATAAGGTTTACAAGTTCAAAACGAGGTAACGTAGACGTAGAACTAGCCAGAATCTGAACTAAACGAAACACGTAAAGTTCTGCCTAACAAATATGTTAGCATGGACACGAAAAAAACTATCGCCGGTAAAGAATTGGTTTTCGCAACTAGTACACGTCATACAATTGAAGTGAGCAGAAAATTTTAGCAGCGTGTGTACTCCATAGATATCTTTGTCATGCATCGCTCAGCATAATTACGGGTCTTATATACTTACAACGTAGGTACAAAACACCCCTCGAAACATAGAAAAAAAAATCCTATGTGAAGGGGGTCCCCTATATTTAGAAAGCATACTTAATCGCATGCACGTAAGTACGCTCCGAATATTAAACTAGTGAATGGGGAAGCGTCATATCATATGGGGACCCCACACAATTAAAGCTGAGTCTGCATTGTCTCATGCACGCTCGCGTTCCGTTACACCACAGCCGAATGCCTCCGTTGAGAACCAACGATCAGGTGATGATAAAACAAAGCCGCCAATTGAAAATCGCTTCTATCGAGTCGCGTTACAGACCGACTCTAATCGATTGTTTGAAACACGACTCTTATCACCGACACCGATCTTAGCTTTTTAATACGTCCGTACTATTTTTGAAAGCAGTGAGCGGTTGAGCTGAATATGGACACCGTTACAGGAGTGAGGAGGCACATAAAAACGCAGAGACAAGTTGGCGCTTGGCGCTCCGCTGGCGTCATTATAATAATGCGCCTGTTGGCTCGCCGCCGGTCGTTATGCCCCACGCATTATTATGTAAATGTGAAACGAAAAGGAAAGGACGTTGGTTTTTTTGTACACCATTATTTGATTCAGATAAGGATGGTAATTAGTGAAGGATATAGCGGGTCGGCGCCGCAGGTGAGATGTTCCCACGTGATGCCACATTTCTAGCCATTGTTCGGTAGTGAAACCGCACTCGTTAAAATATCAACGAACGCCGCACGCCACGAGGCCTATGATTACTTCGCACTTTAATTTATCACTGAACCAAATAATTTTACTCGCTGCATGTCAGTTGTCGTGCAAATGCGGCTCGTCTCGAATTTCAACAATATTTGCACATTGTTTAATACGTTCAATAACAATGGAATGTAATCAGTTACGGCGCTGTTATGAAGGGTAGACGAGGGTCAGGGTATCACAAAATATTGGTTGTCTCCCTGCGGCACCCCTGCGCCAAAACCACCCGCTCGTCAACATTGTGTTTTTTTCTTATCTGGCATGGTACCCTTATCTCTGTCCCGCCGTGGGGTGTGATCTCGCTTAATTGAGTTATTACTGACGTATCTATTACGGGATTATAACGAATGTATCTTTTATCAAACCCTTTCATTTCGTGCTCCTTTTTTTGTAGGACACCATCACACCATGCATAATATTTCTTGTCTTCATATTTCTCTTATTTCGAAATGTATCCAAGTAATGAATTCACCCAATTTGGCACTCGATGTCGAATTTAACGAATCGAGGCACCCATCACTAGCCAAATCTCGCGTCCCCTCGTCTAAACTAGTCACAAGTGTTTGCTCTCCGACTTGGCCACAAGTGGCGAGGGTCGGAAGCCCCTTTGTGTGAAACGAGGGACCTGCTTACCTTGCCAGAACCGGTAATTTGTACAAATATCCCCCGAATACGCATAGGTGTATTAACGAAAACGCTGTGTAATCATTCTAGTACAATTCGCTGAATCCAAGAAACATTTTTTCTACTTTGGTTTGACCGCTGATGTAGACATAATTCTACTTTGATTTTACGTTGACCATTAGTGTATTTTTTTCTCGTGAAGTTTTCTCTGTAGCCTCAAGCGTGAAGAAGCCGATGACAATCGGTACTTGACAAGTACGTCGATTTAATGTCTCTGAGTCGATGACCGTGCGACCGCTGAGCGCAGTCCCCGTTTTGAACAACCGTTTTATAATACCGATATAATTGTACACCAGTACACTACTGTTTATTTCTGGCACTGCTGCTGTGGCCTGTGCCTAAAGCGGTGAGCAAAAGAAAAAAGTCATGGTCTTTTGTCAATTTTAAATATTCAATTCCTGTGCAGTGGGTAAAAAAATCCTGAAACTGTATCAAGCACGTGGAGGCACTATTCTTCTTCTACTATTACCCTGATAATCAACTTTATTACAATTATGATGCCCTACCTAAATAGAGCACAAACTAGAAACTGCAACCTTCAGCATCAATAAAAGTTATACTCATTCGTGTAGCCTATAACCAGCAACAATAAACGGAGTATAAATTGAAACTCTCGTATCTATCAACCGTTCTCATCAAGCGCGACTATAATCACAACCATAACTAATTCAATTCACACCTCCTTCGTATAAAAAGAACGACTATTATTTCATCCATTGAGAACTATAGTAGTAAATAAACATTGAGATAAGAGAATTGATACGTCTGCATCGTAGCTCAGTCGCGAGCCGACTGACGCCCGGCATGGCTCCGTGCCTCGTGTGTTTGCCGCCGTTTCGCCGGCCGGCTCGCAGTCTTGCTTACCTTGTCTGACATATCAATTTTCTCTCGCACACAGAGCTCTGGTTTCAACCGTATACTGTTCAGCATTTCTGTGCTCCTGGTATTTGAGTTACGAAAGAATACGCGCGATATTGCACTGAGCTGAATCGAGAGAGAAAAAAAACCTCTTTCTTTGAAATTGTATTCTTGTGACGTTGATTGTATTTTTTTAAATATTTGTGACCAAGGAAAAACTTGTTTTCTTTATTGTTAATGTTGCATTGTGTGCAATTTATGGTTTTATTATGTCATTCAGTTCGAAATGGTCGTTACATAAAATGTAGATTCAAAGTGAGTCTAGTAATTTGTTTTGCGTCGACGTACGCATAAAGAAAGGTTGGCATATCGTGGATGCATGGCAAATGGACGCTGATAGGTAACGTCACGTCCGGCTCCGCGGAGGTCCGTACGTGGTTTGAATAAACACGAGCACTGTCCGGGGTGTGAACCTCGTCCAATTTAACCCGTTTGTGATGCTCGGCGCGAGGCCCGCGCGACGACAAACCTATCAAAGCTAATTGTTTGCTCAATAAAGCGCCCGTCTGTTATCTAACTATATTACGCTCTATGTATTAATAAACTTACATAAGTAGTGTCGATAGGTATCCATCCGTCTATCTGTTAGTAAAGGTGCTGATTTGAAGTAGACACAATTGACAAACTCCTTATCTAAGCTGTTATCCTCTTTTATTGTTGTACCTAGTTGATTGATTTAAAGACAATAAAGATCGAATTAACACTTAACTCACTCCCTTCATCTTAAACGGTAACTTTGAAAACGATGACAGCACTTCATAAATCTTGATTCCAACGCAAACAGCAAGCTGGCATCAAATAGAAATCGACAAATCATTTCCAAACGCCTCCGAAAAATGAATCACGACATCGTTATTGTGCCAATCGCCCGCGGCTTGCGACCCGAGATTTCATCCTGTCATTTTTCTACCTTCCCTCACCCTCCTGCCCTCCCCGGATCCTTCCATCCCTTTTAACGCTTCGAGACTCCCCCGGTCTACGAAATTAAACGCAGCAATTGAATTATATTCGAATGTACACCGTCGGGAGCTTTAATATTGAGCCTGTTATTCCTTGCCGTGAATACTTCTCTTAAGTGTTCTGATATTGAATTTTAATGCTTTCGAAGTGCATTTTGCTATATCGATAATGTAATAAACATAATTATTGTGTTCATTATCGGGACAGTATTGTCAAATGCTTCGAAATATCACTGTACTTACATGACATATTTGATGAGTTCAGATTTTGGAATCACCAGAATGCTCCTAGCTTTTTGCGAAAATTCTTCAAGTCCACTTGGTCCATTTGGTAGGTACTTAGTAGTAGACCCGCAATAAATTAGAAACCTTACTGTAAAAATTCATCACCCCACCCAAACGATAGATATCCCAACTTAAACACACTCTCTATCGATTGAATTTTGCAAGGCAAACGCGCTAATGCTCCCATACACAGCATATTCACACATATTCCTGTTAGAATTAGAACTGTCTTCGGACTTGGTGTCTCCAAGAATTCCAGTCCTGTTAGCGTGGGTACCGTAACAGGGAGGACGCTAATGAGCGTCAAAGCGTAGGTCGTGCGTAGATCCGTCACGCTTTCCTGGGTAAGCAATGCGTCCCCGAGCAGTCACGCAATCATTATAACTGCCTGTAAAATGAACTGCGTGGTTTCATAATGACCAGCGAGCAAGATTCTTTTGGAAATAGCAAATGGATAATAAAGAAATAAATATCGCTGGACATTACACACAGCGCCATCTAGTGCCACACTAAGCGACGAGGCTTGTGTCGTGGACACCAGATAGTTGATATACTACATATATACTTTTTGTTTGTAAATACATATTATTATACATATAAACATCGATGACTAGGAAACAAATGTCCATCCTCCTCACACAAACATTTGCTCCTACCGGGATTCGAACCCGGGACCCTAAGAACGTAAGGCAGCCTCACTACCGCTGCGCCATTCGGGTCGTCATGGATGTAAAAGGATTGTTCTTAGCGACACGAGATTATATTTTTTTTTGCCCAAAACTTCACCACTTCCACGTCTACATCGGTGGTAGCGCAGAGGAAGAGAGAAGGAGGAGCATAGTTTGCAATGTGACAAAAGACATGAAAGTCTGAAAAGACGGTCATTGGTATACCTCGATGATTCGTTTATTTGTGCCCGAAGTCTGCCACATTGATTACGAAGGGGTCTTCTGCTGTCTTGTGCCATTGGCATCCTCCATTACGACAAAATTATTTTCCCCTATAAAGACAGGAAATTGAATTTGTGGTAGCGTATTGTGACTTGTCAAAGAATGACGCACCAAACGGTGGATTTTACCCTAAAACCGCAGAAATTGATTTACATCGATGATAATTATTATGTTTTCGAGAATTACTTTACGTTATACCTACTCATATACAAGGTGTAACAAACCCTCGACAAAGTCAGCAACTAAACCTTCTGTACTATGAAACTAAGTCGCTCTACGCAAAAAATATTGCTGGGAAACGGCTTTTTTTTGGGTGAAAAATCACGTTTTATTTACTGGACTTGTATAACAAACATCGGTATTAAAAATACTTCATAATACAAATCGTGGTTTCCCGATTAATAATAGTAATGCGTTGTCACTTATATTGCCATTGAACTATCAATCTGTAGTAATAAACATAAATTCATTTGAAATTCTGTGACTGAAATTAATGATTCCTGAAAATTCGATATATTGTTGATGCCTTGTCTAAAGGTGTGATTCGAACTCGGCAACAAGCAGCAGTGTTGTTGCCGCAGTGCTGCCACTAAGGTGCTGCCCAGCAGTGCTGCCTACCGCGCTGATTCCGAGCAAGGCGGCAGTGTCGCTCTCTTACTTTTTATTTACTTGTCAACATTCACGTAGGTACTCTTGCTGCGGCGGCAGACGCGTCACTACTGGTCTGTCGCGGCAGTAGGGTGACACTGACGCGCAGCAGTGCTGCCGCTACATTCCTGCCTAGCTCGGATTGTAATCTCCTAAAAGCTTATAGAGATTGTATGGGGACCAGTAGAGCCGCGACAGCACTGCTGCGGCAGCACTGCTGCGTGCAGCGTGGTTCGGAATCATACCTTAATGTGTCCCCGTGTGATTACACAGCTCGTTGTATTATTGTCCTTTCACACAGCCGTGTTATTGCCGAAATGAATTTAAACGTGGAAATGCGAAATTGTGGTTACTCGTGGGTTAGGATGTACCTACCTAGGTATAACTAGATGATATTCATGTGTGGTCTCCAAATCTGCGGTTCAATTTCGATACCGATAGATACAATTACATAGTACAAATTGACATGCGGTTCAATTTCAATTCAAACCTAATCTATGCAAATGGAAATTGGACTTTGGGTACGATATCGCAAATTAGCTTTTCTCGTGACCAAAAAAATACTTTGACACTGTGTTACTGTTGTTCGCTTGACATTTATTACCTTGGTACCTAATTGATAAGTTACTTAACATTCCCATATTTATTTATTTTTGGGTAGGAAAGCACTATTGCCATTACAATTTTTTTTAGAGAAATCATTCATAAAGTCTGTTCTAAAAAAAAACATAATTTTTGCATAGAGTTTCCTACTTAGTTCGATCGTTCGTACAACCTAAAGAATGCTTTATTAATGGCTTTGTGAAGTGTCTGTTTACACCTTGCATAAATAAGTATGACAATCAGATATTTAATTAAAAACTTTACAAATAAAAATGAACAAACATTTCACAGCATCACAATACACAGTCCATTTAGTTAAACAAACCCTTTCATGGATCCGCAGGCGTCATCCGGGCAATTTGAGAGGATTCGTGTTTAAACGCCTGATCGGTCCCGGGTGGGGCAACTAACTGGGCTCGAACCATTAATCTAACCCTCCCCGACCCTCCCGGCCCTCCCTGGTGACCGCTCCGTACGAGAGCTCGGAACAATTTGCAGTACCTTGCTGAACGAGCGATGTATTTTAGGGACTTGTTTGTCAGTTTTGTTGCGTTATGTTAGGATCAAGGATGGTTATTAAATGATAATCGAAGTCAAAACTGTGGAAGTTTTGGTACTAATATACTTTTTTAACTAACTACAATTTACGTACAGCGGAAAGTTGGAGAAGATGGATGCATTGTGTGAGGAATGATATGCCGTGACGTCTGACAGGGGAGACTGGAAGAAGAAAGTGTGTTGCCCGACCTCAAATATAAATAGAATGGGACAAACGCAGGAAGATGATGATTGATATACCTTTTTTTTTCGGATGGGAAATCATCAAATGACTCCTCCCGCTCTGGGCGAAGCAGGAGGGAGTGTCGAGACTTTTACTGACTAAAACCCATCCATATTCCTTCATCGCCCTTTGTGTTCCGGGGCCACGGTATCTCTTTCGAATAGTCCCGCAGCCCCGGCAGGCATCGGTCCTTGCGGACCCCTTCTTTTTTTGATGACTCTCTTTGAGGCGCGCGTGGAACACGAACGCGCCGTCGACACGGCCTGTCGTCATGAGACGGACGGACGGACGGCGAGCTAGCCCATAGCTCCCCGTCCACAGGCCCGCGTCTACGGTGGCCGGGGACCACCACGTGATTCATATACCTACGATACAGACAACTTGATCATATTATAAAGGGTGATAACGAACTCGAAAGGCACTTATTCTCCGTCATTGCGATAAGTTTTTTTTCTAGACCATACCTGGGAACGTTGCTAGTTACGGAGATATTGGGGGTCAAAGTTCCAACTATTTCACACGTTTTTCCACACATCAGCACAAGTCCATTACATTGAGTCCTACCCTAATTTTTTTTTATTTTTCACCCAAAAAAAAGTCGTTTCCCATAAATAATTGATTGTTTGCGTAAAGTTACTTAGTTTGATACTTACATAATGCTTGGTTGACGGCTTCGTGAGGGGCGGTCCCTTTACACCCTGTAGGTATTATATTCACCAGTCTTCATTAGATTTCTATCATTACTTACGTAAATAATTTTGTCAAATTGCGAGTGTAACAAAACAACACTTTGCCCAAGCACTTTCACTCAATTTATCTTTGATGTTATACGAAAAATGTTCACCAATTTTGTGGCTAAAATCCCCGTAATCTAGTCTAGTAAGCTGCGTCTGACGCAGTTAACTAAATTATTTACCACGAACTGCTCTCGTCCGTTAATTGAGTTAAGTCACAGCTAGCTACCGATATTCCACGACCAGTAGATATATTTAGTAATAGAATTTCTCTGATAAAATTACATAGTACACAGTTTTACTGGCTGTATTGGAAAACCGTATTGCTAAACTACACATAGGTAATCTTATTATTTTCATACAGATTGGCATTTAAATAATCAAATAGTCAGTTTTTTAACCTTCAAGACTTCAAAAAGGAGGAGGGTCTCAATTCGTCAGAAACTTTTTTTTATATTTTTTTTTGGATGTTCCCCGATTACTCGAAGATTTTTC
Organism: Xestia rhomboidea; assembly: GCA_963853795.1. Lineage (NCBI taxonomy): Eukaryota > Metazoa > Arthropoda > Insecta > Lepidoptera > Noctuidae > Xestia > Xestia rhomboidea. Next base: position 13,975,553 of record OY970767.1, on the reverse strand, counting down.
CCAGGTGGTCCCATGATCATCAAGTCAGGATGATGATGGGATCCTGGAGAAATAGAGAGATCTCTTCAAATTTTATAGGCACACTTGAAGCGATTTGGGTAGTTTTTGGAAAAGTGCTTTCTCGGAGTGGTCCCATTTCAATTTGGTGAAGATCTGATGAAGAACTTTGTAGATTCTGGGATTGCTGAAATCTCATGTCTGTCTAATTACACCAGTTATGTGAACCACTATAAAGTGAAAAATAAAAACTTCTTTGCAAAAAAATAATACCGTCTTCAAAAAACATAAAAAGGTGAAAAAACATAAGCTTCAGAAGTATCAGTAGTAGTATATATGTATCACAATATTTTCGATGTCCATACTTCGTTGACATTCGTAATATAGGTATGTACTACCTACGTATTTACATTTTTAAATGAACTGTGAGCTCCACTGTAGGTGTAACGGTTGACCCTCCATCTGTCACAGTGTCACTCCACGTGTCCCACTCTTTCGTGGGTAGCGTGTTGTCCCAATCGTTCACTAAGCCTAATAAATTATGCCGCCGTTCCACTAGTTGGGTATAAGCATCTCCATCAGACAAACACTCGTTAAAAATCGATTCCTACACAAATTCCCGCCGATATTTCTATTGCTATTTTCTCTCTCGCTTCTGTTCACGTTATTTGAGTGCAGAATACTGTAGACTCGGTGAATACGGACGGATTTTGGCTTCGTGCCAGCACTACTAATATTGTATCCCGTTGTTCACATCCCCTTTATCCTTTCTTCAATGTCTCCACTTCACACAATATTAAAAGACATTTTGACACGATCGTTGTAAAAGATTATTGTTATACGTTAAAATAAAGGGGGAAAGTTTCGTTTTTATTAACAGAACGCAGAATGTCGTTGTGAAGAAAAAGAAATATAAACCGTGTGACATCTGCTTGTTATTACATTGTAATCATTGTGAGGGTGAGGGAAACGAGAGGAGTGGCGTGAGGGATGGGAAAAACGAGTTTTCATTACTGTCTTGTGGACTATTTCTGTTCCTCTTTGTGGGGAACCAAGAAGCTGGGGTAACTGATGGGCTCCCTATACTCAAATCTGTTTCATTTTTGCCAAGATTTTTTAACAAACTTTTTAGTAAAAGGTTTTTGTATCATAAGTAGTGACAGCAGAACACTGACTCCTAAGTCACATGATCTCCTAGTTTGGGAGTCAGGGTTACTCTATCTGTATGACCTTTAATTCACTGAAATTCATGTGACCTAGTCTTTAAGCAATGTTGAAGGTTTTTGTATAAATAAAGATTTTTATTATAATTGAAGAAGAGCGAGAATCCTACATTCTTTCGAGAGATGAAATATGTTTTCACTTTTTACAAATACATCTGAATGGGTACATTGTACTAGCTAGAGTGCTAGCTAAGGCTATCGTAAACACTATAGAAAAGACTGTCTTTAGACAAACAATTACACAACTAGTGCGAGCGAGACGAACTATGTATTCTCGCTCGCACTAGTAGGGAAATTGTCTGTCTAAAGACAGTCTTTTCTATAGTGTGCGGGGTAGCCCTTACGCCTTATCCAATAGTAGTGCTATTGGTTCCGAAACAAACCTCAAATACAGTACTATTTTATCATACAAACGACATATTATGCTTCTATTTTATTGCTAATCTTATCATTCAGAACGAATGTATCTACCTATGTAAGTAATCGACATTTAAGTATCAAATTATCATCACTTAATAGTTTATTATAGATTACATTCGATTACTATAGGTAGATAGACGAAACGTTGGGACAATTTCAACACCCTCCTTTATTTATTGCTTGCCTGAACTATTCCATCGTACCTATTCCATGATATCCCGCCCGCTTCGTAATCGTAATGCATTGTCAGTATTTTTACCCCGAGGCTTTGCACTCGCTTCGGAAAGTGTCCCAACCCGAAAGTCATCCCATTAATAAATACACTCGAGAGCAATGAATCCGGGTCACTTAAAGAATCCTAAAAATCTCGGAAACTAAAAATGCTAGGTTAATGCAATAATTATATTTAATAGACAATGTAATACTCCTTAAATGAAGGTATTAAAACTTCTTAGTTATTGTATAGTTATATCATAAAAAAATCAAATTTGAAAAAGGGCCACTTTCGAAGATGGAACTACGAAATTACAGCATTTGGTTTTGCTTTTGTTTGTAATCTGTCATTTATGTGGGTACATAAACCATGTTGATAGTGCTCTATATTCATTATTCAAGCTGAAATTATGTCGCTTACGCCTGAAGAATGCACCAGAATACTTACAATGCTGGAAACCGGCCGGAGTCAGCGCGATACAGCCAGGACTGTCGGTGTGTCGCTGTCAACAGTACAAAGAGTTCTCCGACGTTACGAAGAAACTGGTTCTAACCTACGCAGACCAGGAACGGGCAGAACCAGGTGTACAACAGCACGAGAAGACCGATACTTGGTGAACACCATGCTTCGAAATCGTTTTCTCACAGGAACTGAACTCACAAATCAGTTTCGACGCCTCGGAGGAAGTAACCCAAGTGCATGGACAGTAAGACGTCGGCTTGCTGAATCTAACTTAAAACCCCTTAGACCTGCAAACGGCCCTAAACTGGAGCGTGGGCATCGTATTTCAAGACTAAGATATGCCCAGAGCCACGTAAATTGGAGTATTGAAGATTGGTCAAAAGTTATGTTCTCCGACGAATCAAAATTTATGCTCTACAAGCACGATGGAAGACACAGAGTGTATCGAAGACCAGGGGAAAGATTCAAGCAAGCATGCATCGAAGAAAAAGTAGCCTACGGTGGAGGGTCTGTACTTGTGTGGGCCGGAATTTCTTCTGAAAGTCGCACAGAGCTGGTGATCATAGAAAACGGCTCTTTAACTAGCGTAAGATATGTGGAAGAAATCCTCAATGATCACGTTGGTCCATTTATGGTCAATTTAGGTGAGGATGCTATATTTATGCATGACAATGCCCGACCTCATACAGGTAGGATTGTGAATGACTACCTTCAAGAGATGAACATTACTCGTATGGAGTGGCCAGCGCGCAGCCCGGATATCAACCCGATCGAGCATGCTTGAGACGAGCTAGGCAGATGCGTAAAACAACGAAACCCTCCCCCAATCACGCTTCGTGAGCTCAAAATTGCTCTCACAGAGGAATGGGAGAATATTCCCCAAAATCGTATAAGGAACTTGGTGTACAGCATGCCAAACCGCGTAAACGCAGTAATGGAAGCACGAGGAGGCAATACGAAGTATTAAAATTCAAGAAAATCGTAATAAAGTTCAAAAATTTCATGTTTCCTATTTTTGTTTTAAGGAGAGATCAGCAGTACAAGAAACAATGGTACAATATCAATAGCCTTTTTTATTTCATTGCCCGACCGAGCCATTCGATCGTGCAACAATGCATTAGATACCAAGCGGGATGTCACGTGTCCTGCGATATCCCGCCCGCTTCGTAATCGTAATGCATTGTCAGTTTTGTTACCCCGAGGCTACGCAAGAATGCAATGCGCTTCCATTGTGAAGCATCCTAATCCTGAACTGATCCCATCATTACCTATAATTTTTGGCTGAGTTGAAACTTACGCAACCCTTCCCTTGTATTAATATTTATTGCATTCACCCTAATTGAGGATGATCCCTAATGCAAATTCCATATTGACTCCAACTTGACCAACCAAAATAAGTTGCTGATCTCTGTCACTATTAGTTCACGGCCAAAATGTTGATGTATACTAACTATTGCAGTTTTAGCATTGAACTCCAAAAATGTATTATTGATTTTATTTACTTAAATAATATTAACTAAATATCTTTGAATTACCTATCGCGAAGGTCAATATTGACGATCTGCCCGGTCTAAAACTTTAGTCAGTCAAAAACATCCACCGTCCGTAATTCGATAATCCAGACGAAGCTTTTTTTAATTAAGTAAAAAAATAATTTAGATTAAATTACTTACCTACAAAATTTCGTGGAAATCCTACTTAAAGGAAAACACAAAAATCCTGGATTTAGACACTATAGCTCTAATACGTGCAATTCTGAGAAAATGACGTCCAGATTGGGTCTCATAATATATGTTGACGAGCGAAACTCTGATATTTCCAAACTGAAACTCAAACTCAAAGCATTTATTTCAATTAGACCATTACGGCTCTTTTGAATGTCAAAAATACAAAAAAAAAACAAAGCTACAGGTGACTGTAGCTTTGTTTTTTTTTTTATGCCTATTTTTATTGCAAGTTATTATGCCTTGTGACTGTGAAGTCACAAGGCATAATAACTTGAGAAAGTACTGTAGTTGCCCATTCCCTAGCGTAGATCTCTATGGAGAAGAACGAGCCAGAAACTCTATGGACACTCTTTTAAATCATAATGTTGTTACAAAATCTTGGTTACATCATTAATTTTAAGATATTAATTTTAAGATTATACAGTCATATATGTGAGAACAATGTAGAAAGACGTGCTGCACATTAGGAGCGTCCAGAGTAAAAGATTAGATCAATAATTTAAAAATAAAGTAATTAAAATGAACCGTGGCAGCTAAGAGATGACCAGTCCCAACTGACAGCGCCCGTTCACGAACATGACGCATGTACCGGCGTAATTCAACTCAACCATATCGAAGCTCCACCATCAGCGAGACATTTGAATGAGCATGACATTCTCTCAGCCACCAAGAACTCTTACCTACTTTGACCTACTAGTTAACTAACTGCATTTTCCCGGGTTCGGTTCTCCGCACGAGGTTAAACTTCGTCGGAGTGATCATACAAGCTAGGTTAAACAAAACGCTTCCGACGCTTGCAAAGTAACAACTTGCAACACCGTTAATATTCTAGAAATTATCTGTGTTTCCCGGATTCGCAGAATTCAAACCGAGTCAACTTATCGAATCGCTCATTCGAAGTATGAGCATAGTCCAGGTTTCAACATGCTCAAATAGAGACTAAATATGACACGAATCTTTCGCCCTCTAGTATATGCATTTAGAAGTTCCTGAAATGGATATGCACGTCAATTCAATGTCACTAGAACCTTTACTTAAGTGATTTTTAAACCAATAGCTGGATGACGAACATGAAATTCGATGCCTACATTTATAGTTTCCTTAATTTGAAAATAGAAACACAAACGGAAATCACCATCGTCTGCCTAGCCTTTTCCCAACTGTGTTGGGGTCGGCTTCCAGTCAAACCGGATGCAGCTGAATACTAATATTTTTCACGGAACGACTGCCTATCTGACCTCCACAACCCAGTTAGTACTAAAACGCATGGCAAACAGAAATATTCATAAGGAATTTCTGAACAGTTTTACCAAAATTTTAACAAACGTCATAAGCAAAAGATAATACCTACTGCTATAACATTCTTGTTTTCTACAGAAACTGTTTATATTACCCATACGAGTCCCACTTAACCTCCACAAGTCTTCGTACAACGTTTAAATGATTTATACCCTCGTTACAATCACTGCTTTATTTGAATATGCGGGCACCTAATTTGTGTGCACATGGACTTAAATCATATGCAGTTAACTGATTTTTATTTATTAGTAGACGATGACTTATGAATAAGTAGTCACATGATCTTCCGATACCCTTGTCCCGGTCTATTTGGGCTCGGTGCAACACGTTTTCTTCTTCCATTCTCCTCTGTCAGACGTCACGGCATTATTTACTCTTTCAATATCATTCTTCATTCCTCACACAAGTGAAGTTGTGAAATCTATTGGTAGGACACGTTTCGACTACTACTTATTTGATTTTAACCTGATAGTACCCGATAACGCTATCGAAGGTGGCAAACGCATCCGGGGCTGCGCGACTGTTCGAAAGAGATACCGTGGCCCCGGAACACAAAGGGCGAAGAAGGAACATGGATGGGTTTTAGTCAGTAAAAGTCTGACACTCCCTCCCGCTCCGCCCAGAGCGGGAGGAGTCATTTGATGATTTCTCAGCCGAAAAAAAAAGGCATTGCTTAGAGTTACCCAATTAGTCGAAACTTGAAGATATCATCATCATTTTACAGCTATCGAGCCTGGAAACACCCGATATAATAACCGCAGTGAATGTGTTGTCAAAACGCTTGTTGCATAGGAGAAGAATCCTGTAGGTAGCGGCTGTGATGTGGAGGAATGAGGAAAATGTCTCGAGGAAAGTTTTGAGTATGAATTTGGATAGGTAGGAATAAGAGTAGACGAAGACCAAAGAAACGATGGATGGACTGTGTGAAGGATGATATGGCAAGAAAGGAGGCGTCTGATGAGATGACGAGTAATAGAGAAGTATGGAAGAAGAAGACATGATGTGCCGACCCAAATGAAATTGGGATTAAAGGGCAAGAGAATTATGATGACTGGTATTTGATGGTAGCGGCTAGTGGTAGCGCATTGCTTACGTCTCGTCGTTTGGTAGTGGAACTTGGAAAGTATAAGAAAGACCATGGATTAATTAAATTGTGCATTTGTGGAAAATTCTCGTTGGCATTCTATAAAAACGTGTCTTAAAAAGCCTTTGCAAGTTACAACTGCATGCGACGTCGCTCGAGGCTCTATAGTCCTTTCTTGAGCAATGCTTAGTTTTTCCTTGTCTTTGATCAAAGCATTATTGTTCTCTTATAGAAAGAAATGAGATGAGATCAGCTTGATAAGCTTCGTTAGGTTTAATCTAGGTTTATTTTAACTCTCCCATTCTTTGCCATCTTCTGACTGCTTTTCAATACGTTAGCAGTGTTTTCTTCTTTAATGATAGTTGCGGGAATAGGTATGTTAGCATATTCATAGAAAAGGCGAAAATTACATAGATCACGCTATAGAATGTAGTGTCCAATATAACCATCATATTTATGTCTACGTTAGCCACATCAATCAACTCAATCAACGCCAGCTATCAACACGATGCATCCCATCAACACATCTCACCTGCGTCGTTAATTATTCACGTTAATTGCAACGCGGCTTCCGATCAACTCTAATTGGCGTCAGTGCTTCCGAGACACGGTCCGCCCATGGCGCGATTACAACCATCAAACTTCCCATCAACCATCAACACCCAAACATACCAAAATCAACCTTAACTCCTCCGCTTAAGGGCCAAGTTACCGATATAGGTAAAGTTGTAGGTTGGCACAGGCGCGCGGGGGTGGAGTGAGACGAAGCGGGGGTGGAGTTCCTCTCCCTTCGCCCCGCCCGCCCCGCACGTCGGCCAATCACCGCGCGACAACCGAACGACCTCACCTTGCCCACACGTCCCAGCGGATCCTTTTTATTTATTTTTTTAACGATTATGTCTTTGTTTGCTTTCTGGCTTTGTAGTTTAAATTGACTGTTGAGTTTGGTATTTATTAGTATTGTTGAATACAATAGAGGCTTTTTGTTTGAAATTATGTTTTGTTGTTTTTGTTGTGGTTTGATAAAATAACTCGGTAGATGTTTTACCATAACTGTAGACATTATAGACATCTTTTTGATCGATTTTGATTTAGTTGGTGGTATAGGTAGCTAATATTCTATGTTTTTATGAATTAAGTATATAACAAGTAAGAACCTGACGGTCTTGTGGTCGTATGCCTGTAAACGATGGAATGATATTATTATTTAATTAAGTTTTTCTCCTAAATCAAAAACAGCTGCACGATAGCTACTGTCACCTCGACAAATATTAAAATTGACCAAATTGTCTACTTTTACTTGAATAATTAACTACTTTCTCCAACAAATCTCAAACGTTGCACAAATAAATCAAAAGCGCGTACAGAAACGATTTTATTCCAAATTTAAAATTCCCAAAGAACGCCGCTGCAAAGTCAGCGCTTGCAGTTCAGTTTTCACTCACCCTCCGACTGCAAAACCAATAAGACGCGAGGGTCTGAAATCCCCGCTTCAAAAGTGAAACGCCCTAAACACCAAACGCTACATGCAATTTAGAACCATATCTTCTTGAGCACTGAATGTAATTTGGTGTGTGGTGTTAACCAAATTAAGTGCCTAAGGTGAAAGGCTGGTAATAAAATATGCTATTTCATATTGGGGAATGTCCTCTAGCGTGTTGTTATGGCTTAGCCACAGATGTTTTTGTCGGTCGTCAAAAGTTTTGGAGGAATAACTTTATACTGTCGGTCATTTATTTCTAGTACCTACCTACTTACCGACATTTTTATTGTTTTCTATCTAAATAGATTTTTAGGTACTTAAGTACCTTCCCAGCTCTGTGTTTTCTATGTCCTTCCCCCCCCCTCTTTCCAAACCAATTGGTTAATTTCAATTTTACTAAACCTAGGTTAGTGACAAACCGAAGTACCTAGGTAGGTACTTATCAATTTTAAATTGGAAAATAAAAGCCGATACAGAGGTATAAGTGCAATTGAATTAGATTATTTCAAAATTAAGGCGAGCAAACGACCTTGAGCGAGCAGTTTTTTGGAGCCAACTCCTCTTTATCCAAAAGAAATACTTAAATAATAAATATCGCTGAACATTACACACAGCGCCATCTAGTGCCACACTAAGCAACGAGGCTTGTGTCGTGGACACCAGATAGTTGATATAGGTACTACATAGTTACTTTTTGTTTGTAAATACATACTTATCATATATATTATAAACATCCATGACTCGGAAACAAAATGTCCATGCTCATCACACAAACATTTGCTTTACCGGGATTCGAACCTGGGACCCTAAGAACGAAATGCAGCCTCACAACCGCTGCGCCAATCGGGTCGTTAATAAAAAATACATTTAATTTCTACATATTCTGGATTCGAAAATAGTAGTTTTTTTTTTTAAGTAGCCTATTGTTATTAATAAATCCCCTCACAACGAAACCACACATGCAGAAATGAGAATTATTGATTTATAACATGCATCTCCTCGTAAAGTAACCATTATTTTGATTTGCTACTTATGTACTTATACTAATGGATAGGCAATTTAATAATGAACATAATCCTAGTTTTTTTCCCCAAAAACATATATAAATAGAGACGTAGAGTAGGTTTGAGGTAACACTCAGACAGACAGTACTGCTTACTTTATTTATTAAAATCAGTAATTTTCTACTAAAGATTTGATAAAAAAATGTTTTTCAAGATTTACGCACATTTTCACCTAAACTTGTTGCTTCTGATTTAATGTTATCTCGCTGCAAGATTCCAAAGCCGTGGAATTCGAACGTTTAGTGATTACCTTCTCTTATCGAAGCATGGATATCGCTTCCATCTCTTTCCAAATGCACAACACCTAAGTTGCATGATAATTATAATGCTCGGCGTAAAATTGGTGTAGCCTTAAGTAGCGTTGTGCATGTGAACGCAGGGCTAACGGTGCCTATGTGCGCGCAGCGGGCTGCAGGGGCGCTAGGGCGCAACCCGCCAGATAGCGCGCCAAGCCGCCAGCTGGCAGGCAGGTGCGCCCCAAATGAGCCACGAGACACTCGCACTTCGCACGCTTTCTCGTGCACAACTCTTTATTTATAATAAGTAATATCACGATGCACTTATCACAAGCTCGCCGTCCAAACTCGTGTCTGATTATAGCCCGCTAAAACTACGACGAGCAACGATCACATAATTTATATCCGCTTTCGCCGTAATATTATCATCGAATAAAATCTGCAAGGCTATTTGCAACCCTCCCGCCGTCGCGCACGCCACCGGCAGTCGCGCCACATCGGCCAGCGGGCACACACCGCCGCTATACGTCGTTACAAATTAATAAAAGTTTTTAACCGTCTGCCGTTCTCTCTTTTCAGAACAAAGTGGAGTACTACGTGAAATGGAAAGGGTGGAAGCCGAAGCACAACACGTGGGAGCCGGAGGAAAACATCCTGGACCGTCGGCTTATCGAGAGCTTCGAGCGCGGCGAGGAGCTGCGGCGACCGGGCAGGAAGCGCGAGCGCGAGCACTCGCCCGCCGAGCGCGCGCGCAGCCCCTCCGACGAGCGCCCGCCGCCCGCCAAGCACAAGGCCGAGGTGCTGTCGCGCGAGTCGGGCAAGATCGGCGTCACCATCACCATGAGTCCGCCCGCCGCCAAGCGCCAGCACTCCCACGACTCCTCCAAGCTCAACGGCGGCCGCACCTCGCACTCCACGCACTCGACGCACTCCTCGCAAGCGGCGCACGCAGCGCAGCCCCCGCCCCCCGCCGCGCCGCCCGGAGGGGCTGCTGCTCCTGCCTCGCCTGCCGCAGAAGCTGCCGCACCTAGGACGGGCCCCAGACGAGCGCCACATTCCCCGGAAGAGGCTGATGCACATACTCCTGCGGAACGCGAACGACGAACCGAGACCCAACCGACTGCGGCAGCCCCTGCGGAGCCCAAGGGCGCGCAGCCGCCGCCCCCGCCCGCTCCTCAACCCGCGGACGAGGAGGACTCGTGGGGAGAGGCGCCAGCGACGGTGCCGGCGCCACCGCCCCCGCCCCCGACCCCGCGCCGCGGCGCCGCCTACTGGATGGCGCGCTCACCCGTGGCCGACCAGATCTTCATCACCGACGTCACCGTGAACCTGCAGACGGTCACGATACGCGAGTGCCGCACCGAGAAGGGATTCTTCAGGTCGCGCGACCACCGGCCGCTTGACGTCACGTAGGATGTGCACTTGTGGACTTTGTCGGACTTGTACAGTTATAGGTAGCTAGTATTTATTTAGTTACGACGAATGTTAAACCCGAATGAAGGAGTGAAATGAGGAGTCCTTGTAGGCCTAATATAAGCGACACTAGTGTAGTGCTGAACTAGGTACCTACTCGCTTTGGGATTGTTGCGATGCGAATATTGTATGTAAGTACCCAAATGGAAATTGTCTGTTGTCAAAGCTACAGGGAAAGGACTTGAACTAAGATGAAACTGGTATCTTCATCTCGTAGTCTCGTCCCACTGTCTGTGCTGTGTAAAGTTTCCCTGTTACTTTAGAAAAGAGATTTTACAAATTAATAAGATTAGAGTGACCACCAAATGTAACAGTTTAAAATAGACAAATTGTTGTCAATTGTTAAAAAAATAGAGACTTCTATATTTTATAATGTTGAATTTATTGATGACTGGATGTGTACCTCCAAGTAGATAATGAATAAATTATGACTTTAAAAAACCTAATTTAAAAACCAATGATACCTTCTGTATACCTACCTTCCATTATTAATAAGAGGTTTGCCTGTGTACCTAAATGTAATGTAATGAAACTATTGTTTTACCCAGTGTACCTTTATGAAAAATAGGTTGTTTGTGTAAGTAATTGAATCTCGGATGAATTGAAGACAAAAATGTATTGCTATAGTCTATCTATACTCAAACTTTAATTAATTAACCTTATCTTTGTAAATTATTCCCTAGGTTTGTTTTTCTTTTTATTGTTGTTGTTATTTATGCAAACATAAATGTAAAATAATTTTCCATTCACAATTTTATCCCAGTCCAGAAATATTTCCTTTTTTAGTAATAATAATGGCAATATTATGTATATCATGAACAATTGCAACACTGTGTGCGCCATTATCGGGAATTCTAATAACAACCAGTGTTGCAAGTGTGAAATACCTGTTTTAAAATGAAATAAAAACTTCAGACTTGTGTCAATCAATTAAATTACGTTTAGAACTACCTACTGTTGATTTTATAAAATGAACTGATTGTTTTTTTTTTCTCTGTAGATAACTAGATTTTTCTTTAGTACTGTGCTAATAGGTTAATACTTACTTAAAACTTTAGGATCACAAGATTCCAAACGCTGTTTTTGTGTTCCTCTTATTGTTATTTGGTTCCTTTTATAATTAATCATAATATTAATGTCTTGAATGGACGTGAATGGAGTCTCCTATTATTTGAGTTTAATAATGTATATTTTACATGCATTTGTATGTGAATGTGGTGGTTTATGTAAATATTGTAAATATAATTATAGAGAACTTGTTTTATAATGTGAAAGTCTTTCACATATAGTCTGTAAATAAATGAGAATGAATTAGAAGCTGTCTTTTATTTTTTCCTTAGTGCATCTTTGTTTATCATGAAATTCATAACCTGGGGAACACCGAACACTGTTGTGAATTTGTGACCCATTACAACATACTGAACTTTCAAATTTATTTTATCTGTTACAATTACTGCAGTGCAACAGTGCCTACCCTTAAATTTGAATTTTGCGGGCAACCTTGGTGCAACCAGAAATTCAAAGCCCACCCAACTATATTGGGGTCTGCTTCCACTTCTACCAATATTTTACATGGAGCGACTGCCTATCTCAAAAAATGATCAATTGTGTAAAAAGGATCATCCACGAAAACGATCTGCTACTTAAAATCTGTAAAACCATGGTGTTTTGTTTGACATTAACCTCTCACCCATGCTCATTTGGTAATACTTTCACCATGCATTCAGTAAAAAGCTGTTAGGGATGATCCTCATAAGAGCGGGCCGGCCGAGGACGGGCCGGAGCCCGTCCGTGCTGCACGATTTATATAATTACACCGAGGGTTAAACGGGTTATAAGTCGACACGGTCGCGTAGTGCTGGGAATAACCCGTACGCAGTACGGTAGAAGTGTTCGCATTATGACGGGACGTGGAGGGGGCGGGGCGGGCCGTGCAACAACCGTGGCGTCAAGCGGGCCCGGACGGGACACGGAACATGCACTGTGTAATATAAATTGTTTCATACAAAATGTATGTAATGTTTCAAATCCGTGCCCCGTTCGGGCCACGTACACGGCCCGCCCCGGGCACGGCTCGCTCTAATGAGAATCATCCCTTATTCTGAAATTACAAACAGGTACAACAAACTAAGTAACTCGCAAAAAATATTGCTGGGAAACGACAGGTGCAAGAATTACTTTTTCAAGGTCAAAGTCATTCCTGCACCTTTATGTGCTTGGAGGGTTGTATTGATGATTATAATTCTGTAACTACATACGTCTTACAGTCGCGAGGAATATTTTAATCAACATACAACCTAGCACTGGCCTGCAAATTGCAAAAAACGAAAAAAAAAAATTGAATTTCGCGGGCTGGTTGGAGCATCCAAAGTTCCCAGGTATGGTCCAGAACAAAAAAATGATTGAAATGACTGGGAGAATAAGTGCCTTCCGGATTCGTTAAGGGTCTATTTACCTTACCTTTGGATACTAATAGAATTATAGTCGTTTTGAATAATGTGTACTTTTATTTGGAAAAACCATGCCAATAAAACAAAACTGGCAACCCAGAAGCGCTCCATTATTTATATTTTTTAATGCATAGTAGCACATGCATACTTTGTCATTTGCTATTAAAGTAAAAGAGATAATTGAAGCAATATGGTAAAAATGTTTAATATTAGGCTACGAACAGTCACGTTTATAGTCTGTGGCTAGTTTTGACAGTCAATTATGGAATTATTGACGTTTTGCTCGACCCCGACTCCGCGACCGACCGACTCGACTCGAACATTGAGTGAACACAGTTTGGTGAATAATCTAACGATTGGTCGCTAACTCTGTACTGTTTATGTTTTAATTCTAGCGCGGTTATACAAATCGGGCGATGGAGTGGTCGAAAGATAGAACACTGAAGTTGATTGAATTGTTGCAAGTGAACGCAAACCTATGGAACCCATCTTTACGTGAGACGAGGCGAGACAAACAAAAGCGGCGAGAAGAGTTGCGGATGATCTCGGATTTATTAGGAATATCAGTACCGGACGCTACGAAGAAGATTCAACATCTTAGGACACAATACAACCGGGAATCCGCTCGGGAAGCCCGCGCTTATGCCGAAGAGCCTAATGACCGATATGTCAGTAACTGGTACGCGTTCGAGTATTTACACTTCTTGAAATACTCCAGCAAACCGTACAGGGTTTTACAATCGGTTAGTAACACCATCACCTCACTTGTTGTTTATCTTCCTTTTTCGTTATTTCAAAACAACAAAATCGAATGAGGTAAATTTTAATCTACTTCCAGAGCTTTTAGAAGCCCTATTGCAAAGAATATACCTAAATTATTTTTAAATACATCAATGGTTTGCCGAACAGCAAAGATTTTATGTAATTTTTTTTATTATAACATTTCAGGAGGACAATTCAGAAATCAGTGTGCTACCTCCTCATTCAGAAAATGCAGTGAGTGAGTGCAAACTTGCTAGTCTGTCACCACCTCCAAAAATCGCCAGAACAGAGCCACCTCCACCAGCAGCCAAACCTGAAGTCAGCTACCCCACAATACCTAGACCTAGAGACGAATTCTCAGTTTTCGGGGAATACATAGCCAACGAGCTGCGCTCATTGAAAGGGGAGAAGAACCTTTTAGTAGCCAAGAAGAAGATTCAAGATATCATATTCGAAGTGAAAATGGGAATGATAAGTGAATCGAGGTCTGAGCAACAGACGTTAGCAACTGTGTTTGCGAATACAACACAACCACTCAGTACTACTTTGCACAATAGCAAGTTATACTCAACCCCAGTAATGACCACAACTGCTCATATAGAACCATTGTCAGCCTCCCACACTCCTACTACAGGAATCAGCGAGATAATCATAAATGGAGCATGTCATTACTCTAACTTCAAAGTTGACACTCAATAGCAGTGTCATCCACTTCCAGTTGAGGAAGTGGATAAGAATGAGGAATATACTATAAGTAGTATAAGTAATTAATTGGCCTAACAATGCCCAGTTTTCCCAATAGAACCATATTTTAACAAAACTTACTCGGGCTATTTACATCAGATAATAAATCCAGGAAAGTTGATGATAAATAGCAAGAGTTGTTTATAAATAATAGGTAATAGGAGTAATCAAGTTTTAAGACAAGACACCACTGCTGTTACAAAAAATTTTACTTAAGTAAATAGACATGGGTAAACATAGCCAGAGATTGCACTGGTTAGAGAGGTTTGGAAGGGGAAAAGAAATAAACGGAACTTTTTGTATAAATGTTGATGGATGGAGAGGGAGAGAAAGACCAAGGAAACGATGGATGGATTGTGTGAGGAGTGATATGAAGGAAAAAGGTGTAAATGATTGTGTGGCGGTTGACAGGGGAGAATGGAAGAAAAAAATGTGTTGCGCTGACTCCAAGTAACATGGGATAAGGGTGGGAAGATGATGATTATTATTAAGTACTGTTTTAATAAATTGTTATTATTAAGTACTGTTCTAATAAATTATTATTAATATGTACTGTTCTAATAAGTTATTATTATTAAGTATTGTTTTAATAAATTATTATTATTAAGTACTGTTCTAATAAATTATTATTAATATGTACTGTTCTAATAAATTATTATTATTAAGCACTGTTCTAATAAATTATTATTATTAAGTACTGTTCTAATAAATTATTATTAATATGTACTGTTCTAATAACTTATTATTATTATGTACTGTTATAATAAATTATTATTAATAAGTATGTACTGTTCTAATAAATTATTATTAATAAGTATGTACTGTTCTAATAAATTATTATTAATATGTACTGTTCTAATAAATTATTATTAATTAATATGTACTGGTCTAATAAATTATTATTAATATGTACTGTTCTTATAAATTATTATTAATATGTACTGTTCTAATAAATTATTATTATTATGTACTGTTCTAATAAATTACAATCATGTGCCATGTAATCATGAACTGTTCACACTGTTGTATCTACCTAAATTAATGTGCTTATGACATAAGAGCTGGAAAAATATTTTTTGAATAGTATTTTTCTAATAATGCTTCATGCCTGATTTTTGTCATGTAAATTTTATTTTTCAGTTTTTCTTGGTCTACAAGTCTACACTCTGTGTGTTTGTCGATTGTTTGTTTGTTCAAACGCGCTAATCTCTGAAACTTGCATTCTGATTTAAAATAAAAAGGTTGAGGAAGGTTGTAATAGGCTTTTTTAACATCACGCTACGAGAAATGGCGGGTGAAACCAAACCACGGGGCACAGCTAATGTCTCAATATTTCAAGTCATAAGTAACACTTATGACTGGAGCTGCTCTGTACATTCTGCCTACTCCATGGGGAAAAAAGGGCGTAAGTTTATGAATTAGGATTAAGAATGAGCCAATTAGTATATTCTTTAATGTAAATAAATCAGTATTGAAACTCCGATCTCAACGAATTATTTTCAAATAATGCGAGTTTAGAATACTTTGAATAAAATGTGGTAGAACTTAACTTTTGTTTCATTTCACAAACTAACTAAAACTACTAACTAAATACACTCGGCTAAGTGTATTTAGCCAAAAAGTACGTGGAGAAGAAAGTTAAATGAAAATTATTTCGCCGCTTACGTCATATTAGTATATTTAGTGCTTAGTGTGGCACTAGATGGCGCTGTGTGTAATGTCTAGCGGTATTTATTTATTTCATTTTGAATTTTTTAATAATTTTGATTGTAACTACATAAATACGTGTTACTTGCGTGATTCATATTTTCATCAACATACAACCTGACAATGATCTGCAATTTGCAAAAAAATGTAAGAAAATTTAATTTTGGCGGGCTATCCTGAATCCAAACTATCGCTTGCAAAGTAAAAGTTCGGGAGTTTCAGGGCTGCGCCCAGCGCTAAAAATCCAACAGACAGAGTGCCCTTATGAAAGTGTCGTTTAGTTTTTGGTAAAAACGAGCTTAGATTATTTGACTACAAAATTCCGCCATTTGCCGCGAACCTGGTTTCGCGGCATCGTGATTGCGCTTCGCGGCGTTCCCTGTCCGGTGGAGGTTTTTAGGTCCACTTCAAAGGGTTTGCGAAGCGCATCCACACTCGCGGTGTGTTCGCAGCAGGGGGGGTCAGCTTTCTAAGCGGCCAATGCCTACAGTGGCAGGATTTGCAAAACAAGGATAGCGCTCTACGAAAGAATGAGATAGTCGGATTCAAAATTTACATGCCCGATTGAATACTTAACTACCATTTTGGTAGATTTTGTTATATTTTGATAAGTGAAATATTTATAGATGATGGACATTAACCGATTTTTGTTTTTAATAATTTGAATTTATTTATTAAAATAAAATTTCTACAGTATTAGAGATTCTAATTAAAATTATCACAACCAAATAATGGTCGGACTTATATTTTCACGTGATGGCAACTTTTACTTTTACTACTTTGCCGGTAGTTGTACTTGTCACTGGAAGAAGAACTTTTTTCCAAGTTTCCAAATTTTTTCTCTGCTTTCAGCTGCTGTTTTTGTGTTTTTGCCGGTTTTTTTATCGTTTTTTAAATTGCGAGATAGAGACTCCTGTGCGAAATTGACGCTTTTTGTGTTGTGAATTCATATATGAGATAGAGACTCCTTTGCGAAATTGACGCTTTCGTGTTGTGAAACCTTTAAGAGATATAGACTCATTATTTTGGTGCGATACTGACGCTTTTGTGTTATTATTCCACCATGGTTGGAAAAGGGAATGTTAGGTGTGCAAAATGCGGTATTAACTCAAAGGAAAACTCTTCTTTGACCTTTCACAGATTTCCTCTCCCGTCCACTCATGGGTCTCAAAAGTAAGTCTTTTTTGCGCTTATTTACACTTTACTAGCTGATACTATGTCTATAAAGTAGTCTAGTCTCTAAAATTAGTGAAAACCTAGTGATATACTGTGATTGTTACATAGTGTAGTTGCCTTGTGAATAAATAAATAAAAATCAAATTTGTTGCGTATTACTATCTTCACTACAATATTATAAAACAAAGTACCCTGCCGCATCTGTCTGTCCATAATTATGCTTAGATCTTTAAAACTTCGCAACAGATGTTGATGCGGGTTTTTTTAAATAGATGAGTGATTCTAGAGGAAGGTTTTAGTATATATTTTTATAGCTATTTTTTAATAATTCAAAAAAAAAATTTTTCAGGGCTAGAGTTTGGGCTAAATTTTGTTTTCCCAATGATGATTGGTCTTCAGATGAATCATTGGTGAAGCTTTACAAACAGCATAAGATGCTATGCGGAAATCATTTTGAAGATTCATCATTTACCAGCAGTGCCAAAACAAGATTGAATAAGTTTGCCATTCCAACAGAAGCTCAAAATATTTTGGCCCAGTTACGAGATGAACAACCACCTCAAGAAGCACATAAAACTCAAGTGAGTATTGTTTAGGGATGCCGATACGATCGCAGTTGCTTGATAAAATCAAAATCAAAGCATTTATTTCAAGTAGGCCAGTTACAGGCACTTTTGAAATGTCGAAACAAAGTTGAAAATTAAATGTCTACAGTCCCAGTCACAAGGCATAAAAACTGTGAAAGTACTGTAGATGCCCATTCCCTAGCGTAGATATCTATGGAGAAGAACGGGCAAGAAACTCCATGGACACTCTTTTAAATTAGAATATTTTTACGAAACCATCTCAACATGAATGATGTAACCAACATCATTCCAGTTGAGATGGTACATTATATAATAACAATGTAGCAAGATGTGCACGTTAAAAGTGTCCATAGTGAAAACAGAACAAACAATTAAAAAATAAGATAATTAATTCAAATAAGCCATGGCAACCAAGAGCTGACCAGTCCCAACTGACAGCGCCAGTTCACGAACATGACGCATGTTGATGATAAGCCTTTTTGCCAATACAACACCGATACCCTTATAAAAATATCAGCTGTACCAATACGCTTATTGAATTAAAAAATCAAGGTAAAATAAATAAAACTAAAGTCAGGTTATTTAACCAATCATAAATATATACAAGAAACATTGTCATTTTTTAGAAAGAAAGTTAATCAATAAATAATTAAAATATTTCAGTATCAGGAGACTACACAGATGCAGACTGATGTGGAAGTTACGGCCAGTACTTCTCACTGTTCTACATCCATAGAACACTCAAATGAATATAACCTTCAGAGCCCAGATTTGACCAAGGTAATTTGAATAGGCCAAATTCATTATTGCTTTAGAGACTAGATAAATATAATTTATGTTATTTTGCTGTTGACATAGATATATTTATTTGGTAATTGTTACATTACAATTTGCAAGTCATACTATACATAATAATTAAAATCAGTTTATTCAATTCAGATGAAATTCTATGGAATGAGCACACTAGAAGTTTTGCAGGTCTGAGTTGTTATTGGATTATGATAAAGTAATCTGTTGTAACGTTCTTGATGTTGTAGTGTATGTTGAGTAACTGTTAAGTATGTCCCATTGAAGGCTCTGACATGGTTATTATGTTTTACAGGAATCATCGAAAAGGAAAGGCATATTAAAGGACCTGGATGTCAACAAAATCACCGAACTAACACCCAGAAAACAAAAACTTTATAAAAGATGCAGAAAAAATTTAACTGAAATATTCAGACTTCGAAGAAAATTTAGAAATGTTAAAAAGTGCAACAGGGAAGTTTTAAGTTCTTTGCACTATGATAATGCGGTGAACAAAATGATGAAAAGCAAACTGAGCAGTTCATTTTATTTGTTGTTACAAAGCCAGTTAAAAAATGTGCCGAGAAAGTTAACTGGGCGGAGATGGACACTAGACGACAAAGTTCTAGCCCTAAGCATGTATAAAAAGTCTAGTTCATGCTATAGGCTATTAAGTCGACTATTTTGTTTGCCTAGTGTGAGTTCACTAAAGGCATTATTGAATAAAATACCAATGATGTGCGGAATAAACAATCAAGTGATTGAAACAATTAAAGAAATCACAAAACAGAGGTCAGTCAGTGACAATTTATGTGTTGTGTCTTTTGATGAAATGTCAATAAGGAAAAACTTAAGTTATAACACAAAACTAGACCAATTAGATGGCTACCAGGATCATGCTGCCCAGGGCCGAACGCAAGAAATTGCAAGCCATGCCCTAACTTTTATGGCTATAGGAGTTAGAAAAGCCTGGAAACAGCCGATAGCCTTCTATTTTTCGGGAGACTGCGTCACAGCCGACAGATTAGCTGTACTTATTAAGGAGGTGGGCCTTCTGTTTGTTTGTTAAATTTATTAAATTATATTAGCGTCAAACTATTTATATTAATTAATTATAAGAATATCATTGAGGTTAACTAAAATAAATATGAATTTTCAGGTCTTGAGTACTTGTTTTGGTGCTGGATTAGAAGTCATTGGCGTCGTATGTGATTTGGATGGCGTTAATTTACGGGCAATAAATTTATTAGGATCATCAAAAGATCGACCATTATTCGACCATGAGGGACATGAAATTGTCACCATATTAGACCCGCCCCACTTGCTTAAATGTTTTAGAAACAACTTTTTAAAACATAATGTACAATTTCTTCAAGATGTACAAATAGAAGGTCAACGAAGAATAGGTTGGTATTGCTTATTATTCTTGTTTTAGATATAACAGCCTGTATTTTAAGCAGTTTTACAAAACTATAAAGGCCTATTCATACCTAAGAAGTGTAAGTCTATTGGTATTCGCTACCGTCTGCGGTAGTGAATACCAATAGACTTACACTTCCTAAGCAATATAGTGGGTATGTGGTAATATTACTGTTCTATAACTATTACGCTCTAGCCGCGGAACTTGATAAATACTTACTTGAGTGATTGCACCTTTCATTATGATGAGCCAATACTGTCATTATATTAAATCCACCTTAATCTTTCTATCTTAGTGTGTATTGATAATTATATTAAAAACAAAACTACCAACCTTTTCATTTCTCTGTATCAAATAACAAGAATATTAATTGATTTTATAATCTTCTATTGCAGGAGTAGCTAAATGGAGCCACATCGAAGAATTCTATAATATAGATAAAACGAACCCCAACTTCGTTTTTGCTCCTGCATTGACCCAGCAACACCTTCAGCCGAATGGCAAACAGAAGATGAAAGTACGGCTAGCTGCTCAAGTTTTGAGTCATTCTGTTGCTGCAGGATTATTGGCCAAAGTAGCCCAAAGTAAGTTTCAGCATAATATATTTATATTCATCTTTCTAGCCTTTTTACCCGACTGTGGCAATAAGGAGGGTCATGGCCAGGCCCTGGTCAGGCCCATAAGGAGGCATGTTTATCTCACGAGTATGTGAATATGATTCTATGCCGTTTTTTATTTGTTCCTTTAAAGAGACCAGGCAAACTGATTTTGACAAAAGACGATAAAATCATTCACATCAAATTAAAGACTGATAATCGGATTAAATGAATAAAAACCAAACCTAAGAAAGATGTTTTCGATTTTTTTATTGTACCAGTACAAATTGGTACCTATCTGGCTTCTGGAATCCTATTGCCGCAAGCTATACTCATAGCTTGTGGTGAGATTAGCTGCTGTTTTAGGCTTCTGACTGGATGTGACGACTGCTATTGTAGTGTAGTAACGTTTTGTTGTTGAAAATGACTACAATGTAAAATGGCACCACTATTACTCATACCTGTTTATATGGGTCAGTGTCATGTCATGTTAGATGCAGAAATTCCTTTTAACATTTGATGTTTTTTTGTTTGCTTTCAGACGAATTACCACAAGATGCCGTGGGAACTGCGACACTCGTCTCAAATTTGGACAAATTATTCGACGCTATGAATGGTGAACCCCGGACAGAAAAAGAGGAAAAACATTTCTTACCAACATGTCTTCAACCAGCCCTCATTTAGATTTTTTTAATGAAATGAGAGTTTTTTTTACGGAAATGAAGTTTCTAGGGGCGAGAAGCAAGCCCCCATCACAAGATGGCTGGTTGAGGACGATGAACGCAATTGAGCGTATATTCAAAAATTTGAAAAAGTATCATATTAATACTTTATGTGTCCGAAGGCTCAATCAAGATCCTCTCGAAAACTGTTTCGGATGCATTCGAAGCAACTGTGGTTGTAATCCGAACCCCACTTCAGTTCAATTTATTGCCGCTTTGAAAACTAGCATAATAACAAATTTAATTAATAATAACAAAAACAGAAACTGCCTGGATGATAATTATGATATATTGAATAATTTCAAAGTATTTCTTCATAAAGGTTGTGAACAAACAATAAATGATGCAAACTTTTCCACACCTTTTCCAGCAGAAATTTCTATTGAAGGTGTGGAAGAGTTAGATATACCTGAGTGTTCTGGAGAAATGCAAGCATGTGCATATGTGTGCGGCTATATCGCAAAACACATGGCAATTAATTGCGCGCAATGTAAAAAAATTATGCTTGCTGATCCGAACACTGAGGTATGTCATTTATTTACATCATTTAAGGAATACGACGACCTAAAATGCAGTTTAAAATACATCCAGCCTAGTTTCTGTGAAATGGTTGAAAATGCTGCAAGTTTAATAAATAATTATTTAAAAGAAAATTCCTATAAAAAAAAATTAAAACATAATTTATTAGAAAAGTGCGATAATTTAAATAAAGATTGGCTGAAGGGGTGTGACGAACATTATGAGATGAATTTCAAAAGAATAATTAATAGTACAGTTGAAATATGCCTGAAGCGGTTTTGCACTATTAAAAATCGAGGGTTTGTTGAGGAAGCCTCAAAAAAATCTTTATTAAGAAAAATAAAAATACTAAAACACGTCTAAAAAAACTTGTATTATTTGACATCACTTGGAAATTCCTTAAAAAAGAATTATCGTTTGATGTTTTTGCACATTTTTTTAAAATTATATTTGCTGAAACAGAAAACGAACATTCTATGACTTAGTCGATACCGGAATTTCAATAGGCGTGAGTGACAACTTAAATGTACCATTTAATTGTCGCTCACGCCTATTGAAATTCCGGTATCGAAAAATAAAAGGGAGATTGAAAACACTTCAAATCTCCCGCGTTATCGAAAGTTACTGATGGCACAAACGGTAGCGCTAGTGTGCTTCTACGTAAGCATTTTTAAAGTATGAAGTTGACGTTCTTCCCTTTAGGGTATATATTATGTTCTGTGGTTCGCAGTTGCATTCTTGACGCAGTGACAAGCGGACGTTATGCGGGCTCCACATACACGCTGGGAACACCTGTGAAAGCCGCGAACCGCGAGTGCGAATGGCTATCACGCCCGTTCACGGGTTTCGCGCTTTTTCACGCCTTCTCCGTTCAGTGTCGGTACTTGCCCTAGAGTATACAGGGTGTAAACCACCTCATCACGAAGCCGTCAACCAAGCTTTCTGTACATCAAACTAAGTAACTTTAAGCAAAAATTATTGCTGGGAAACGACTTTTTTATTGGGGTGAAAAATCATGTTTTGTGGTAGAACTCAATGTAACGCACTCAAAACATTGTGCTGATGGATGGATTGAATAGTACGGGAGTCGTGGAGGTGTTTAAAGTAAAAATCTTTCATTAAAAACTTGTATTTAAAAAAAAAGTTGCCAAAAAGTTGGACTTTGACCCCCAATATCTCCGTAACTAGAAGGTATGGTGTAGAACAAAAAAATGATCGCAGTGATGAGGAGAACAAGTGCCTTTCTGCTTGATTAAGACGTTTTTTACACCCTTTATAATAGGTACAGTAGAGTATTTGCGCCCGCTTCAAAGGGCGCGAACCTCCCGTGAACGCAAGTTTGTAAAGCAGTCTTTTTATTCAATATGTTTCACAAAACAAATATACAATACGTAGAAAAGTGAAGTTAGATTATAGGTATTAGGTACGAGCTATTAATAAAACTATCTATCTTTAAAGAATAAGCCTTTTCATTTGTAACTGTACAAGGATCTTTTGGCGCGTGGCTGAAATTAGAACTAACGATACCATTCCCTTTTTTTTTTTTTTGGGGATGGGAAATCATCAAATGACTTCTCCCGCTCTGGGCGGAGCAGGAGGGAGTGTTAGACTTTTACTGACTAAAACCCATCCATGTTCCTTCATCGCCCTTTGTGTTCCGGGGCCACGGTATCTCTTTCGAATAGTCCCGCAGCCCCGGTAGGCTTCGGCCCTTGCGGACCCCTTCATTGTTGCTGACTCTCTTTGAGGCGCGCGTGGAACACGAACGCGCCGTCGACACGGCCTGTCGTCATGAGACGGACGGACGGCGAGCTAGCCCATAGCTCCCCGTCCACAGGCCCGCGCCTATGGTGGCCGGAAGCCACCACGTGGCCCCCGACGCCCGGGGCGTCTCTCGCGGCGGCCGGGACGTGAGGATCTCTCCCTGTCCTGTTCCGCCACCTCCTTCGCTAGCATGACTGCTTCGCAGAAGGAGGTGACGGCGTCCCATTCCGTCTCGCTCCGGACCATGGCACGAACCAGGGCCGGGAGCGAGAGGTCGCCGCCGCCGATCGCCACCTCGAGGACACGGCGGTGCTCCACCCAAGCAGGGTACACCTCCACCGTGTGCTCCACCGTGTCCTCCAGTCGATCCTCACAATGGTAACACCCGGGCGTCTCCTCCCGCCCGATTCGGTGCAGGAACTTACCGAAACAAACGATACCATTCCCTAACTTCAGATTTTAATCACTTAAAATAATCATTAACAAAAAAACAAATATTTAAACAAGGAAATGAACATTTTAAAACATCACAAGCTATATAAACAATAAAACAGCAAAAGTACGTCTTTTACGTTTATATTTGATACCGGCTTCGGTGTCTATCACAAAACCTTCTATAACACTACCTAGAGCAGCGTCTATCACGAAAGTTGCTTCAAACTCAGTCGTCATCAATTTGATGTGCTTACTTAATCACAATAATTTATGTATCGATACGAAAGCGTCTCTCAAAATGAGTTACGGTGACCATCAGCCACCACTACTTATTACCTTTTGACAGTTACCTACTTGATGGAGGTACACTGAGCCCAGTTAATTCATATTATATATTATACAGCGTGTCCAGCTACAAATTGATAACCTTGAAATGGCCCATTCAGAAAAAAATACGAAAAAAAATCTATCTTGTAAAAAAATTTCAAAAAACTCAAAACTCAAATCATTTATTTCAATTAGACCATTACGGCACTTTTGAATGTCGAAAACAGGTGACTGACACTTTTGAATGTCGAATGTTTCATTCGCAAATGTAGGGCCTGCATAAGAATGGGGGGCCATATTACATTTTTTTTGCTTCAGTATATTTTTTCTCCTTGTCTACATCAATAGCCATATAAGTTGTATAGGTACTTGAAACCGACATTATTTTAATATTATCGGTCACTCATGTATGCATACATTTTTTTTTACCCAAGATGTTTAAACTTTGTTTAAAAATTAATTCATACTAATTTTCCAAAATAAATGAACTTGCTTACAGGTACTACTGATGGATTTTTTAACGTATTTTTTTCTAAATGGCCAAGTACTACTATAAGCCATCACAAGGTTATCCATTAATACCGGACATCCTGTATGTACAGTGCAAGCACAGTACAGTTTTTCAATATGTCAGCATCTTACCTGCCGGCCGGCCGGCAGCCGGCTAATTTAGTACACAAATAGAATTCATACCGCGTGCACTCATCTATCATGCAATCATACTTATAACAATAAATATCAATCAATCAGTAATCAGTGTATCAATCAGCATCAACTCAAGGAGTAAGGTCCTTAGACCATAAGTTAAGTTATCATAATTTTGAACTGTCAACGGTGCCAAGTAAAGCGGCGTCCCCACTAGAGCTGCACGGCTCCGTGAGGCCGAGCCTCGTAAGTGTGGTCGAGAGCGAGGCCTGAGCCACGCGGCCCGACAGAGTCGCGCGGCGGGCCTTGTGCAACCCCAGCGTCCCCACTAGAGCCGCGCGGCTCTGTAAGGCCAAGCCGCGCGGCTGGCCTCAAGCATCCCGACGGTTGTCGGGTCTACTTCAAAGGAAGCCACGTGGCTCTAGGTAGTGGGGACGGGCCGCGCGGCCTGTCAGCGCGCTAGCACAGATAATATAATAGCTAGTGATCGCCACTACATCAAATTGTGTTTTTATTCGCGCCAATGAATTGAACGGACGAGAAAACACTTTTTATTTAAATTGAATTGTACCAGGAGTGCGGGGTGGTAGTGGGGACTGTTTGAGTAGTTTTTTTGGAGACAAAAACATTTCATAAACATTTTTGTTCAACGTATTTCTTGTCGCGTCGTGACGCGAATGTAAATAAAATAATTTTAAATAATAGAAATGATTTGGCAATACCAACTCGATTGAGCAACGCATCGCAACGAGATGTATGATCTACTCTATGATGAACACAGAATGTTTGTCTACATCGTGGAGGCGGCCATTTTGCCGGCGTCCTCTTCGGTGTACGAGTTGTTACAAAGCTAAGTAGCCATAAGTATGAATAAGTTGTTGCTAATGAGAGAAATATTGCATGAGGCTAAAGTTGTTAGCTGGTGCTTGTAGATCATTAGATATGATGTAGAACAAATAACGCTGTAATGATAGAGTCCGTGCCGAGCCGGCCTCGTTGGTAGCACGTGGCGGTAAGGCAGGACTAGCTTGTACCGAAAGCATGCACGTGCGTATTCACCTCACTAGATCATAGTATATAAGGAAGGATATAGAGAGATGGTAAGTTACGGGTGTTTGCAAGCACGGGGTAACTTACCTACACGAAATCAATAGGGCGAAGTTTGATCCCGCCAACCTGATATAAGAGCGGGCTAACGTGTATGCCATAAAGACAGAGGCAGAAGAGTGCGAGGGGTGACCGAGAGAGGGTCTGAACCTAAGTAACTGCCTAGAGTTGGGAATGTATGACCTGATCATACAGGCCTCCTTATTCCCTTAATGGTGCATGAGTATGTCATTAATGCTTATTTATATTTACGCTCTATAGCTTGGAAGAGGTGACGATGCTCCCTTCTCCCAGCCCGTGGTACAGAAGTAGTTAGTATCAACGGGAATTAACACCTACACGCCCCTTATCTACAACCCTTCGATTCGATTTTCGATTCGGAAAGTCGTACGTCTATCTAAATCGAGCGAGATAGACATACGACTTTCCAAATCGAGCGTTGTGAATAGCTATTCAGATGGTGAACAGCAGCGGCTAGCAGCTTGGCTGAAAGGCGAGGCAAGGGCAGGTGAAAGAGCTGTGGAAGGAAGTGAAATAAGGACGAGAACAATAAGGCGAGGTACGTTATTACATTATATTATTCGTGCGCCTGCATATGTAAGCGAACCCAAGGCACAACTATGTTACATACCCCATATGACTTACATAATAGACCAGGGGCGTTACGACATTTCTTATTTGCACAGCGGTGCTTATTACTATTCCTGCTGAAGCTAAAAGCACGTCCTCTTCTTCGTACATCTCAAAAGAAACTGCCGGTAATATCTCTATACAGTCTGTGGAATCTGCGCAAGGTGGGCCGCGCGGGTTCTATATGTGGACGTGTTACGAAAAAGCACAATAATCTCGCGAGGCCAAGCCGCGCGCTACAGATCTAAAAAAGAAAAGGGAGTCCCTAATGTCAAGCTACAGAGCATACAGAACAAAGTTAAGGATTCTATCCACACCCACACAGTGGTGCCAGCTCATATGAAGTTGGTAAACCTATGGTTTGCCTATGGACGCCATGGATTCCTTTCTTGGACTAGGAGTGGCATGTAATAAAACAATAGATACTGTAAGCATGTTTTATTTGCTAATTAACAAACATTTAAATCTTCTAACTTTAATAATTATCTAAACATATACCTAAACTATACTTTTATTGGAGATATACTCGTACTGTTTAACCATGTCCATGTACTTTAGTAGCGATAATATCAGATTCCTAATATACAGGTTTAATTGAATGTATACACACAGGCCTGGACTGGCCTTACGGGCAAATCGGGCATATGCCCGATGGGCCGGATGCCTTTTTGATCTCGCTTCGCTCGATTTTGCAACCTACTTTCTCTTGGATCTTTACATTGTCTATTATAAGTAGACCAAGTAACTCCAATAGGTCGAAACAATTCTAACCTGTACAAGTCGTCGAAAAATTTTCGAGCGTGCTGCGCTCGCGCTTGCAGGCTACTTCCTCTTGGATCGCGGCTTTGTCTGCAAGTCGACCAAGTAACTCTTGTATAAAGGGTCGAAACAAGATTTCTAACCTGTCCAAGGTAGTGCTAAAATTTCCGAGCTCGCTTCTCTCGCTCTTGGAGCCTTACTTCTTTTTGTTTTAAAAATTGTCTTAAAAAAGTTTTAAAAAGTCATTTTTTTAGTTCCTAGACTTTTCAAATAACTTCATCTGTAACATAGACTTCTCTAATCAAGTATTTGAGATTCTTCGAAGAACTTCAGCTGCATCTGTAACTGGTACACTTAACCCATACAAATCCGTTTTTACTCGAACCTTTCTGCGCTACCACCCCACTCCTGGCTCAAAAGCTGGCGACGCCCTTCTTTGACAACGTCGCTATTCTTTTAGTTTCGAGTCTCTTCTTTATCAAAGTCGCACATCAACATTTCAGCTTATTATTCTATTTTAGATGGTTTCTTCGGTCGATTCAAAATTTACATTACCCAGTAGATATGTAGTTTTCCTTTCTCTTGAGAGTCGAGGGCCGTGTCTAAAATGCCCGGGCCGGTTTGGGGTCCAGGCCCCTTATTCACAACGCTTCGATTCGATTTTTGATTCAGAAAGTCGTATGTCTATCTTTTTTTGACATTACGAAATCGAGTAAGTGAATCGTAATCGACAATACGACTTTCCGAATCGAAGCGTTGTGAATAGCTATGCAAGCCCGTTTAAACATGTTTGACGTTAGGTACTACTTATGATTTCTTTATTTTCTGGGTTAACTGTGGGTGTTACTTTTTATATGGTCCACATACTACCAAAAAGTTTCTTTTCCCTATTCCTAAATAGACGAGATAGTTTAAAAGACGAGTTTGATAGGTCAATAAAAACTATGATACAGCTATTATAGTTGATTTCTAAGTAAACTTCAATGTCCAAGCCCGACGAGATTAAACGGATTTTATTTCAGGCAGCTGTATTGCGACCTCTCCATTAATTGTATTCCACTGAAACAAATTAAACATGAGTATGAGATATCAACATGTGGTATGCCAAGGTTCCAAAAACATGGTCCAAATAGATTAGCTGAGTGTATACAGATACACAAAACATACTTAGATCATAATTAAATACTTACAGTCAAGTATTGTCCTTCATTGCCCAACATCTCGACTTGATAAGTGCCACTGTGCAAATAAGGTGTTATATCTCTGAGTTTGAGCACACTCTGCTCCGGCCACGCGAGTACAATAGCAAAGATTGCCTTTACTTTATCGTTCACGCTTGGTGGATGGGTAGGGTGAGTAGCATTGTACGTCGCCTTAAGACAGGTGTACCAAACGTTGCTGTTTTGAGTATCTTTTTGAGAATGCCAGGGAGAGCTATTGTAAATGGCCTCGCCGTTTATAGACAGCCATTTACCGAGCCCTAACAAGCGTTCTTGAAATATAGGAATTATTGTACCCTCTTTAGTTGGGCCCACGTTGATGAGAGCGTTACCTGAAAAGGCAGTATCTATTAAAGTTTGAAATTCCATTATTCAAACAGTAGTTAAGTACCTAGTGAAAGAACTATGACTGGTACATGAAAATCAAGACAGGCACTAAAAAGAGAGCCTCAGCTGCAGTGGTTGAATTCAGGTTGTGGATGTTACCTCCACAACTGACTGTAGATACAACTTGGTAAAGCAGTTCCCTCATAGATAGTATATCATCCAAGTGCATATCCCTTCTGTACCCCCACGATTTGCTGTCAACAGTGAAAGCATTTTCCCATTTATGTTTAAGTAGTTTGCCTGAAAATAAAATAAAGATTTAATAGATTTCCCACGAGTGGGACAGAGCAGGCTAAAAACAACAAAAAATAAGCTATTTTTCACACAGAAGTAAATGATTAAACAAACATCACACTTGGCCGCTGAATTTTGGTATAATTCAGCTATGATAAAAAACTAAACTCAAGTGAATTTTTGAATATCCATCAATAACACTAACCAGGATTGTATCTATCAGCATGATTATAGAAGTCTCCATGATGTCCAGGGATGCCAATACCCCATCTATCATTGACAACCACCTCATCTATAACAGGGCTATCATTGTACAACCACGCTATACCTAAAAACTTACGAAAGTTCTATGGACTGGAGGAATAATTAATGTTTTTGTACTAAATTCACTGTTTTTCTCGCATTCAAAGTGAAAAGTACAGTTTGCACCTCGAGACTAAACGCCAACTTAATATACCCTCGGTTTCATTGACTCCCTCGCAAGCTCGGGAGTCAAACCACCTCTGGCTTCGTTTAGTCCCTCGTTATAAAATATACTATTATATTATGTTACTTGCTGCTACGGAACCCTTCATGGGCTCGCACTTGGCCTTTTTTTTTCTGAGGCTGTTTTGAACTAAAACCACTTGCTCTATTATTTTCTGCCATTTTTACAAAAATCTAAAACAAATACATAAAATACATACAATCTAAAACAAATACAATGGTCATAGGAGAAACCCATAATTTTTCGGAAAGGTTTTGAGTATAGAGGGCTATATTTTTCGCGTCGTGTTCATGCGCGAAACGCGGCCGTCGGGCGAGTGTAGAGCCGCCTTTACAATGTTCGCGCGTCACATGGACCAGATCCATTCATTCATTGAGTCGTCGACTGTCGTCCGTCGACTTGTCGAGTCGACCAGCAGTGTTCATCTAAGTGTGGTCCGGTGCGCTAGGTGTCCAGATAAAACTAATTATTGTCACAATAATAATCATTATTGAGTGTATTTTAGAAGGAACATCTTCACACTTCCATAATTTAATAACTGAATTCAGGTAAATTGCTTGTTTTGTTTTATTTGTTTAGTTTACACATTGTTTAGCAGTGAAAAGTACAATATAATAATAATAACTTCACTGTTTAAAACGATTAGTGTCAAACGCTACATTAATTAATTACTTACATTAATTAGGTGCCTACCAACAAGTTCGGAACACTATTTCTCGAACGGCAAAATTGTCAATTTATTAATTACCGCCATGTTTTAGTTTATTGTTGAGTTACTAAGTTTACTTTGGGTTATTTTAATTTATAAATGTGAATGTATTTATTACTGTAATCCACTCCTACTAATATTATAAATGCGAAAGTTTGTGAGGAGGGATGGATAGATCTTTGTAACATTTTCACGCAAAAACTACTGAACCGATTTGGATGAAACTTTGCACATAAATAGTTTATAACATGGATTTACACATATGATAAGTACTTACTTACTATTTTTATCACGATAATATGATCCCATGGGACAATTATCGAACCTAAGCTAAGCATAATAAATAAAACAATTTTTTATTTATTTATTTATCACAAACACTACTAACTCTGGTTCTGAAGTTTCTTATGCCTAGTTTCGGAGTCAGGGATACTTTTCTTATTTAATTGCCTAATATAAGCCCTAGCTAAGTACAGTAATGAAATTGTAATCCATTGTCCAATCACCTATTTGAAATCACTATGTACACCTTAGAATAAGACCAATTTGTAAGAAGGGTTTCGAATAAAACATTTATTTATTTATTATTTATTACAGGGAAATCTTAATGCGTTAGCATTGTCCTTAATTATACTATCTTATTTATAGGTACCTACTATTTTAAATAACATAACACATTTAAAATTGTTTTTGTGAATTCATTGAGAGAGCAGGTAAATAGAAAAAATATATTTATTGATAATGTGTTTTCACCTACCAATATCGAAGAGTTACTTAACCCCATTCATTTCAGAAAACACCTGGCCGGCGGTGGTGTATTTATCAGTAGGTATGTAGGTATATTTCCATGTCGGCGCTGTAATAGGCGCGTCACCTCACCTCGCTATCATTTAATTGGAATAGGTACCTGCTAAAGGTAAACGCACACTTATCCGCGCCGAAAGAACCGACCTCGCCGAAAGAAACATTTTCTCATCCGTATTTAACGTTATCTATTCGTCCGATTCGACGCGGATAAATGTGTGAGGTTTCTTATGACCCCATACAAGTAATCCTAAAATTCGATTCTTTCGGCTCCTTCGCTTCCTTCGGCTCGGATAAGTGTACCTACCTAAATAAAAATAACAAACTATCCAAGTCATTACATTGTTTAGAGATCAGAATATAGAAGATATTAGCAGGGTAAAGTTTCTCAATCCCTATCGTGTTCGCATTGAACTGATTTGTGAAATTAGCGCTGAGAAATTGGAGACATCTAAATTTTTTATCGATAAGGGATGGAATATTTACAGAGCAATGGAAAAGAATTTGTCATACGGTGTAATACGAGATGTTGACTTGGAAATGACAGAGGAAAACATTTTGGAAAGTATATTGTGCCCTGAACCAACCAAACTTGCATCTGTACATCGGTTGAACCGCAAGAAGTTTGAGGAAGAAGGGTGGACACCCAGCGAAGCGGTTCGTCTTTGTTTTAAAGGTCCCTATTTACCACCTTATGTTTATACTCATGGTTTGAGAATAAAGGTAGAACCATATGTATTTCCAGTATCACAATGTTCGCGCTGCTGGAAATATGGTCATATTCTGAAAAAGTGTCCTAGTACGAAAGTGGTGTGTCCCAAATGCGGAAAAAACCATGACAATTGCGAAACCGCTAACATGATATGTGTTAACTGCAAAGGAGGACATATTTCCCTCTCTAAAACATGTCCAATCTTCTTAAAGGAAAAAAGACTAAGGGAGCTCATGTCCGAGTTTAATTGCACTTATAGAAAAGCCTTGACTATTTATGTGCCTAAAGACGAACCAACTGTCAAGGAA
Source organism: Xestia rhomboidea (assembly GCA_963853795.1). Taxonomy (NCBI): domain Eukaryota; kingdom Metazoa; phylum Arthropoda; class Insecta; order Lepidoptera; family Noctuidae; genus Xestia; species Xestia rhomboidea. The sequence continues at coordinate 13,942,874 of OY970767.1, read as the reverse complement.
GTGAACATGGAAAGAAAGGATACTGCTATAAAGCCAGTACTCCAAGTTGTGGATATAGTTCCTACTCCAATGACTAGTAGTCCGACTTATGCTAAAGTGACAACTAAGGCACAGATACATAAAATTAAACAAAAGGCAGACACTAAAATTAAACAGAAGAGAGAAGAGAAATTAGACCTGGAGTTTATAGAGTGGAGTAAAACGGAAGTAGAAGAATATAATGAAGCTGAGACAAAAAACCCGAATGAAACAGAAGACAAACAGAGATATGTCAGTTTCAAGGAATTATTACAGAGATTACAAGAGATAATATTCATGAAAGGAAGCACTATACAAATGATTTGCAAAGGGGTACTGAAAACTTGTATTGAGTGGTTAATTTTAATTGTAGTTGACAATGTTGCAGATTGGCCTGTCCTTAAATTATTTTTTGATTATTTCTCAAATGGCAGATAAATACACAAATATTGTTAAATTAAATATTATCCAATGGAACGCACAAAGTATCAGGCCAAAGTTATGTGAGTTTGAGAATCTGTTAATACAAGACAAGGTTCACATTGCCGTGTTAAGCGAAACATGGTTACAACCAGACAGTTATTTTAAAGTTAAAGACTACAATGTATTTCGCAAAGACAGAAATGATTCATATGGAGGCGTAGCTATACTCACACACAAGTCAATCAAATCACAAATTTGCCAAAACTTTCAAAATTCTAACTCGGGGATAGAAATAATACACGTTAAAGTGTTTAACTGTAATCAAATTGAAAACGTTATATCGATTTACTGTCCACCTTCTATAAACACTAGCCAGTCAGACTGGGATCAATTATTTTTACAGGTTAATAACAAAACCCTACTTTTGGGGGACTTCAATGGACACCATACCAATTGGTCTAATAAAATAGACACGAGAGGTAACCAAATCTTTGATGCACTTATTGGTAGTAGCTTTGTTTCATTAAACAGTGGCGATCACACGCGGATTAAGCTAGTCAATGATGTTTTACAACAGTCGTCCCCCGACATTTCGTTAGTATCATCCGATATAAGCCTAACTTTAAACTGGAAAGTGTTGAATGAGACATTGGGAAGCGATCATTGTGTTATTAAAATGGCAACATACTTTGAAGCTACTAATTTTTACATGTCTCGACGAAATTATAAAAAGACTGACTGGGCAGAATACCAAAAACTTTTAAATGACCTTTTCGATAAATTGATACTACCTAATGATTTACAAAAAGGATATGATTTATTTATGGACTATTTAGACATGGCTGCTGACCTTTTTATACCATATACTAAAATTAATATGAACCCAGAAAGAAATTTTACTCCTAAACCTTATTGGTGTCCCAACCTTTCTAAGGCGGTAGCAGAGCGCCGTTTAGCACTTTCCAAGTTTCGTCGCAACCCATCACCAGATAACCTTACAATCCTTCAAAATAAAATCAGTGAGGCTCAACGAAACATACGGTGCTCTAGAAATAAGTCATTTCAGAGCTTTTGTTCTACTCTTGATCAAACTTCAACACATACTGACTTGTGGCGTAAAATGCGATGGATTAAGGGATATAACGCACCAAAATCGCATGTTGACAATACTAAAGCCAGCGAATTACTATGTAGTTTAGCCCCAGATTTCGTGTCATGCGACAACCCTTTATTTATATCGGACAATCCAAAACTTGAAATACCTATTACAATCCAAGAGCTTAATAAATGCCTAAAAAGTAAAGATACAGCCCCGGGCTGTGACAAAATCTCGTATTCTATGATAACATACTTACCTGAGAACGGGAAACAAATTCTACTCAATTTATTTAATTTTTTTTTAAGATACTCGTTTGTACCCAAACAATGGCGTGATATAGTGGTAGTGCCAATTCCTAAACCTGGACGTGACCCTTCTTTGGCCTCTTCCCTTCGCCCGATAGCTATGATCTCGTGTATGTGCAAAACTTTCCATAACATTCTACTCAATAGACTAGAATGGTTTATAGAAAAGAACCGCATTTTAGACCAAAATACCACAGGATTCAGAAAGTGCCGATCAACTTTGAATAATCTCACTAGTTTAGTTTCGAGGATTCAAACAGGATTTTCTGAAAAACAAAGGACTGTATGCTGTTTTATTGATCTGGACAATGCTTATAACAATGTGGATGTACATAGCTTATTACGTGTGATGGACGGCTTAGGTGTGGGATTAAAAATTTGCAGCTATCTTTGGAACTTTTTACAGGCAAGAAATCTAAAAATTCAACTTGGTACTGATTCACTGTGTAGAACTACTTCTCGTGGCTTGGCCCAGGGTGACCCTTTGTCACCACTGTTATTTAATATAGCTACTATTAATATATGTAAAAAGATAAATAACGTTTGTATTTCGCAGTTTGCAGATGACTTTGTTTTATATTTCACTACCAACAATATTTTAGAGGCAACCCATAAACTTCAAACGGCTTTGAATTTGTTTAGCAAATTAATTCAAGATATAGGTTTAAATATTTCATCAAGTAAAAGTAAAATTTGTATATTTAAAAATGGTTTTAGAAAAGATACTATTGATATCAAAACAAATAATAGATCCCTCCAAGTAGTTGAGAACTATAAATATTTGGGATTGTGGTTAGATAGATCTCTAAGATGGTCGAAACATATAAATGAGTTAAAAGAAAAATCATTGAAATTTCTGAATGTGTTTAAAATACTAACTGGCCCAGGTTGGGGCATACACCCTACCCATTTACGTCGTTTATACATTGCCATTATACGCAGTAGAATAGATTATGCTAGTTTTTTGTACGATAATAGTTACCAAACCCATATAAATAAATTAACCAAAATCCAAAACCAATGTTTGAGAGTCATAGGAGGTTTTATTAAAAGCACACCCATACACGTAATGGAATGCGAACTCCATCTGCAGCCGTTACATGTTCGTAGATATTACTTGGCTGGAAAGTATTTTTTGAAGCTCAAATCTTTTGTAAATGGGGACACGTGTGAAATTGTTACGAATCTTAATATTTGTTGCCAAGATACCTATTGGAGACGGAAAAAGAAACCACTGATAGCTCACATATTTGAAACATTTAATAACATATCAGTCCACTGTAATGAAGTATTAGGACTATTTTCACTTAACACATGGCTAAGCGATGTTAACTTGTCGTGTACCATTAAACCACAAATTAAAGAGATTACCGAAGCTAAGAAAGCATACAATAATACGCAACTTCGAATTATTTGTAGCACAAATTTTAACAGGAGCTATTCCGGTTATTATAGGATTTATACAGATGGATCTAAAGTTAGAGCTAATGTTGGAGCCGCGTTTTACGACCCCCAAAGTAATACTGCCTGTAAGTTTAAATTAAATTCAAAAATTTCTGTCATACATTCCGAATTAATCGCTATCTTTGAAGCTATATCATACCTTGAATCGATAAATTTTCAGGATTCCGTAATATTTTCTGACTGTAAAAGCGCACTCCAACATTTGGTGAAGTGTTTAAGTAAGTCTAGTGGTTATCCGGTGGCATACCAAATAATAGATCATAATACTAGACTAAGATATAAAGATAAAAATATTGTTTTACAATGGTTGCCTTCCCATATCGGCATTGAAGAAAACGAAAAAGTAGATAAGTTAGCCAAAGAAGCGAGCTTTGAGGGGGTGCCGTTGGCATATAAACCTTACTGGACTGAGATTTTAGGTGAAGTTAAGTTAAAATGCTTCGATATGTGGAAAGAATATTTCGACGAGAAGTCATTGACCAAAGGTATTTGGTATCGCACGATGCAGCCGACTATCAATAACTATCCTTGGTTTGATGATGCCGATATGAGTAGGCAGGAAATCGTGACAAGTTTGAGGCTTCGCTCCGGACACATCCCATTGAATAGTTTTGCTGCATTGATGGGCAAGGTTGCGTCTCCAAACTGCACAGAATGCGATAAGGTCGAAGACGTTACCCATATTATAGTGGAGTGTGTCCGGACTGAGGCTGAAAGAAATTTGATTCAAAACCAATTTAATATAAATATTCACGAATTAGGAGCATGCAATATGATTCTAGCCTTTCCAGCATCTAAAACTGCTAGAATAATATACAAATTAGTTAATTTAGGTATTAAGCGTAGATTGTAAGTTTTGCATGTATAGTGTTCCTATGAGGGTGACATGTTCGCTATGTGAACAAACCCTCACTAATAAATAAAGATTAAAAAAAAAAAAGTCATTACATAATAGCATCAAAAGATTCCAATATTTCCAATACGTTCAAAAAGACACTCCATACATTTTTAATTCAAAAAGCATAATATAATATATTCTATCAATGAATAGTGGTAGCCCGATCAAAATAGACATTGACCTGCATTGACCCTTGCATAAATTTCCAAGAAACTGATAGTTTACATGAACTTTAGGGATACCATACCATTGTAATAAAGTCCCCTTCGATCCATGTGTCAAAAAAAAAGATGCGAGCTCAAAGTTCGCAAAATCGTTTTTTTTTTTTTTGTATTTATGAGAAAAATGTTGTAAATAATTTATTTGTCAATAAAAGTGTCCCAACACTTTTTCTCCTGATTAATTACTAAAGTTGTACCATGCCAGAACCATTTAAACTTCACTAAGCGAACACACGTGCTATATTATAATAAACTGCATTGAAGTTCACACCGAATTTCCCTCAACAGTTAAACAAAGAGAAAGAGTCCACATGTACTCAGATTATAAACATGGTTAGACCAGGTTAGACAATAAAGTTTTTAGTTGGCTGCACTCCTTGTGGTTTCATAAGTTTTATCTAAATGCTACGGAGGGCGTTCTAGTGATTGCTTTTATCAAATGATTGTGGACTAATTGATTTGTTAGAGCCTGGAGATACTGTTCTCGCTGATAAAGGATTCCCTTCCATTCAATAAAACATGTGTTGAAAACAATGAGATTTTACCAATAGAGACGTCATACTCATTAAAAAAAAAATTGGTTGTTTGTAAAGTAGGTTTACGATCGAGATGTTTACGTGATAACGTCTTATTGGTGATATAAGTTTTTGGGAAGTAAGGAATTAATGAAGATAACAATTTTTTTGTATGCCGCTAGAGTGAGAGAGACGGAAGATCGGTCCACTCACTCGAACGCTATGCCAGCCTCCGCTCGTGAGGATTCCGCGTGACAAGTTTCACGGAATGACTGGCAGCGCTCGAGATGAGACGGGAGATCGGTCCGTCGCTCTCTCGTTATACCTGCGATCGCGCTCGTGAGGTTTTGGTGTGACACAAGTTTCTGAACATGTCACCCGACTAAAACGATTTTAAAGACGTTATCACGCGTCAATAAATAAAAACATGACGATATTCGAACGCGTCGTTCGAACTGACAACAACGCACGCCATTATCTCGTGCTCTCTGTCACTCATATGCAACGCACTGCTCGTCTCGTTCGTGTAGGTGTCAAAGCGGCAACAGCGCGGCAGTAATTTTCGAGTTAAATAAAATTTATGATTTTCCATTATATATAGACTAAACAGTACTAACAAATGAAAAGATACGTCCTTTTTGATTTTTACATCATAAAATTCATATTATGAAACATTCATAAACTATATATATATATATTCAAAAATAATATAATTGAAGAGATAATTTTGTTTACATTTGAAAGCACGATGACAGCTGATAAGGTTTCCTTTACTGTCCGCATAGTCTCTTTTGTCGATTTGTGCTGCCACCTATAGTTCCTGCACGTTCCTTACGAGTCAATGTGAGAGTCCGCCACCGGCAAAGGGGTGGGCAACTGGTGGAACTAATGGCGCTAGCATCGCATGAACCAAACATCGTCATTGGTTGAAAAGACTGAAGACCAGACTTCTTTTTAAAACCCTTGACCTTTTTCCTAAAACTGGTTATTAGATTATCTTTTTTTTTTAAATCTCTCACTTCAATATTTCCTTTCATTTCATACGTCATGTACTTTCACGCGCGAGTGTGGATGCGCTTGCGTTCACGGGAGGTTCGCGCTTCGCAAACCCTTTGAAGCGGGCGAAAATACCGACACTGAACGGCCAAAAGCCATCCACGTTCACGGTTCGCGGCTTTCACGAGTGTTCGCGGTGCGAATGTGGAGCCCGCTTTGTACTTTACCGACTCCATCTTAATTTTTCCTTTTATTCCATCGAGTAATTATTTCATCGTACCTTATATTACTTTTCTTTCACTTTCGTTGGGACCGGGCCCGTAATTATTATTGATGTTGTTTTATATTATTGTTCCAAAACCACATTGTACTTTGATAATCTTTATTACCTACTAAGAAACATGAATAATTAATACTCTTTGCACGAACCGAGGCGAACCACAGAGTATTAAATTAATATACAATAACATGTCACAGATAAAAATTAATCATAAACATAGGAATGCATGGATTGCCGCCTCAACAAAAACCAAGAGATAGCGCTGCGACCAATAAAGTGAAGCCAGCACAAAACTACGTCTCGCTCTGTGCATACACGCTTACACGCACAAATTTACATCAAACTACAATTAAACTCCGTATCAATAAATTTGTACACATGTTTACGAAACCGGCCTCAATTCTCTGTTCGCAGAGTTCCGGCTTAACTTTTTTATTTGGTCTGAGCACCCCATTTACCAAACAGGAATCGTCAATTCGTCAGCTCTTTGCATAAAACAAACTAGTAACGAACTGATAACAATAAAAACAAACTATTTTGTTCACAGAATGATGAGATTATTATTCATCTTAGTATTCGTTTCCTTCGCGAATGCTGAAATGGGAGGTAAAATTAAAATTATTGACATCCATAATGATCTTGAAGAAGATATCAGTGAACTTAAGAGATTTAGCCCCAGCTGGAATGACCTGGATACCCGGCCGTTGCCCGAGTGGTATGATAGAGCTAAAATAGGCATATTCCTGCACTGGGGCGTGTACGCTGTGCCTAGTTTCGGCTCAGAATGGTTCTGGACAAACTGGAAAGGTACCTTTATCATTCAATTCAAATAAAATAATAAGAGGATCGCAATGTATTCTGTTTGTAGTTTTTAGAATGAATACTTTTCTATTTCATTTGATTTCCAGCTGATAAAGACAACCAGAAATACAAAGACTTCATGACAAAGAACTACCAACCAGGCTTCACGTACCAGGAGTTTGCTCCCATGTTCACAGCTGAGTTTTTTGATCCTTCATCTTGGGCAGAACTGTTTCTAAAAGCTGGTGCAAAGTAATTTTTTTATATAGATATTCTATTAAGCTGCAAAAATTAAAATCATTACAATATTTAACTGAAATTTGTTTCAGATATGTTGTCCTAACAAGTAAACATCATGAAGGCTTCACTCTATTCCCATCCAAGCGTTCATTCAGTTGGAACTCGGTTGACGTGGGGCCAAGGCGAGACATTGTAGGTGAACTTGCTGCTGCAGTCAGGAACGTGAGCTTAAAGTTTGGTGTTTACCACTCCTTGTATGAGTGGTACAACCCTATTTATAATCAGGACAAAAGCAATAAATTTCATACTCAAACATACACTGATACCAAGTTGTGGCCTGATATTAAACAGCTGGTCAATGATTACAAGCCATCAGTGATATGGTCTGATGGTGACTGGGAAGCTGTTGACAAGTATTGGAGGGCTGAAGACCTGTTAGCGTGGTTGTACAATGATAGCCCTGTTAAAGATGAGGTGGTTGTCAATGATAGATGGGGTATTGGCATCCCTGGACATCATGGAGACTTCTACAATCATGCTGATAGATACAATCCTGGTTAGTGTTATTGATGGATATTCAAAACTTCACTTGAGTTTAGTTTTTTATCATAGCTGAATTATACCAAAATTCAGCGGCCAAGTGTGATGTTTGTTTAATCATTTCCTTCTGTGTGAAAAATAGCTTATTTTTTTAGCGTGCTCTGTCCCACTCCTGGGCAAAGACCAGCTTATTAATTCTTTTTTTATTTTCAGGCAAACTACTTAATCATAAATGGGAAAATGCTTTCACTGTTGATGGCAAATCGTGGGGGTACAGAAGGGATATGCACTTGGCTGATATACTATCTATGGAGCAACTGCTTTACCAAGTTGTATCTACAGTCAGTTGTGGAGGTAACATCCACAACCTGAATTCAACCACTGCAGCTGAGGCTCTCTTTTTAGTGCCAGTCTTGATTTTCCTGTACCATTCATAGTTCTTTCACTAGGTACATAACTACTGTTTTTAATAGATACTACCTTTTCAGGTAATGCCCTCATCAATGTGGGCCCAACTAAAGAGGGTACAATAATTCCTATATTTCAAGAACGCTTGTTAGGGCTCGGTAAATGGCTGTCTATAAACGGCGAGGCAATTTACAATAGCTCTCCCTGGCATTCTCAAAAAGATACTCAAAACAGAAACGTTTGGTACACTTGTCTTAAGGCGACGTACAATGCTGCTCACCCTACCCATCCACCAAGCGTGAACGATAAAGTAAAGGCAATCTTTGCTATTGTACTCGCGTGGCCAGAGAAGAGTGTGCTCAAACTCAGAGATATAACACCTTATTTGCACAGTGGCACTTATCAAGTTGAGATGTTGGGCAATGAAGGACAATACTTGACTGTAAGTATTTAATTATGATCTAAGTATGTTTTGTGTATCTGTATACACTCTGCTAATCTATTTGGATCATTAACCTTGGCATACCACATGTTGTTACTTTCTCATACCATGTTTAATTTGTTTCAGTGGAATATAACTAATGGAGAGGTCGCAATACAGCTGCCTGATATAACATCCGTTAAATCCCATCACGCTTGGACACTGAGGTTTACTTTGAAATAAATTATAATAGCTGTTTCATAATTTTTTTATTTACCTACTTATCGAATTCTCGTCTTTTTATGAATAGGCAAAAGAAACTTTTTGGTAGTATGTTGACCATAATATGAAAAGTAACATCCACATAAGTTAACCGAGGAAATAAAGAAATCATAAGTAGTAGGTAACGTTAAACAAGTGTATTCAATTAAACTTGTATAATATTCTGATATTATCGCTACTTACATGGACATGGTTAACCTTATGAATTAAAATGAAATATGTTTAACATTTTGTGCTTGAAAGTACTCTATTACATTGATATATAAAAAACCCAAGATGCACAGTTTCGAACAAACTCCAAACTGTCCAAACACTCACCACTACAACCCACTACCTACTACATAAATAGTTATCGTTATACTTTTAACATATTTTTATGCAAATTCAACCTTACGCGGTTTAGTTAGAGGTTTTTTTACAAAGCAGTGTACAAAAGCAATTAGTTTTTCGACCGAAGTTACCGCTACCGCACACTATCTTAAGACAGACTTGCCTCACATAGACAAGTCTGCCTCAAAAACTGTTTTGTCTACGACACATCGCACACCTAAAACGAAACTATTTGGTCCACTACGTCGAACCGGCGCGGCGCGGGCGTGCTGCGCTCATCGTTTGCGTAAATTCCTTTTCAGTATCATTAGAGTACTTTTATGTCAGTATCAAAATGGACTTCATCGATACTGTTCTACTAAGCATCTTAGTTACTTGCAAAACGTCGCAGACGTAAATATTGGGTACCTACCTACATCCCATATTATAGTGAAAGACTGCTAAGACATAGATAGCGACAAAATCGCTAACTTTCGATCGCTAATAACTCACGAATAAATTGGGTTGCAATAACGATGCTTGCAAGAATCGCATCCTGGATTTACCTAGTTAATTGACTATAGTTGGTACCAGTTATGGTGCATGCGCTAGGGTGGCCCGCGAAATTCAAATTTTCTTACGTTTATTGCAATTCGCAGGTCAGTGTCAGGTTGTATGTTGATTAAAATATGATTCGCGGCTGTAACATGTATGTAGTTTTAGAATTATAATCATCAATACAACCCTCCAAGCGCATAAAGGTGCAGGAATTACTTTGACCTTGAAAAAGTAAATTATATAATATCAATAATTATCAATTACTTAAAAAAAAAGACTCCATTAAATAAGTAAAAAAAAAGACTCCATTAAATAAGAACAGGGTCATTTATATTACTCGACTAAAATAAAAGAAAGCTGTAATGCATCGTTCTTACAATGGACAAAGCGGCCATTGAAATTTGGCGACTTAAATTTTGGACCGTTTTCAGACAAATTAAATCAAAAGCAAATATTGCTTTCTATAGTGATAAAAACAACTTACAAAAAATACGATATCCCATCCTTTTTTAACGTTCTTGATGTAATATTTTATAATTAGTAATTGTGCCTGTATTTTAAGCGGACGATTTTGAAACACTGAATGTGTATCTTGGGTCTTTTATTATATTAATGATGTAGTAAGTTAAATTAAATAACACGAATGTCAACTGTAGGGCGTCAAATTTAGGTAGGTAAGTAGGTACAGAATTTGATCAAGTACCTTTTCTGCCAAAGCAACTATGAACACTGCCTAAGCTTGCTAAAACTTTAAATTCCTGTTGTGCCCGGTGAATTTATAGCCGTTGATGAATATAGATTGAAAAGGCGATTTTCTCCTGGACAAATACGTATAATTTGTGTTGGGAAAATATTTAGCCGTACAATCGCTAACAGCAGGGAGAAGAAGTACTAAGGTGGATGCTCCAGGATAGCCCGCGATATTCAAATGTTCTTACGTTTTTTGCATTTTGAATTTCGCGTGCTACCCTGACGCTGTAATGTTTGGGTGTTTCAAATTAGAAAATAAAATCTAAGGGCGGACTTCTGAACTCCCTTCTGCAGTTGAATGTACCTAAAAGCTTCTACAATTGTACCCAAAATTCGTTATTTTAATAAAAATTGTGGCTTACAAAAATAAATATGATTAATATACACATGCTAATGAAGATATATTGCTTATTTATGCTATATCTATAGGTACCATATAAGGTCCCATTAAAATAGATGGGCAAATTTCAACAGCGTTCAGTACGTCTAATATTATTCTGACCTAAAATAATAAATTGCCAGCACTCTAGAATAAACACATCCTTTATGGGCGCGTTCTGTCAGTCTGATAATATAATTCTGTATAGTAACTTTCAGTTGACTACAATCACTTTTTTATAAGACTTCCCAAAAAAAGGAGTGTTCTTAGGATAGGGTTGTTAGGATAAAGAAGATAGTAGGTAATTACATAAAATCTATTTAAGCAGTGTTTTTTTTTTTGCTTGGTTATCTTTGTAACCAACTGACGTACTGAACGCTATGTTAAAATTAGTCCATCTATTTTAATGGGACCTTATATATTTTATAATCTGCTAACGTTTAAAAGCTATTTATTTAAATTCATTGACTCTGCCCGGGTTATATTGGTTTCTACAAATTCGTGAAGCGACTGGGCAAAGTCCGAGTTAAATGTAAAAATACTTTATTATTATACATGTAATCTATAGTTCTCTGTATAGATTATATAGAATATACATTTCGTTGGGAGCATAAGCTAGATACTTCATAAGCAACTCCGTTTTATAATGTTCGCTTTTGTTTACTTTCTATATTAGGTATATCCTTGTGATTTGGCTACATATTAATCAATAAGAGAGAAGCATTATCGATTTTCACGCGAAACAGTTCTTCATTGAGTCCGACTATTTTCAAGCCTGGCAAACATCATTTTTCGCCCATTATAGTCAAGCACATTATTACGCCAAGCACCACTTACTGAAGCACTAAAGCCATGCCTATGTATCAACGATAGGCAGAGGCACAGTAATTGTGTAGGTACATTGTATTTTTTTTTCTTCTGAAAATGACATTCAACCTCTATGCAAATACATATCAGGTGTATTTTTTTTTTCTTTTTACTTTATAAGCTTACGAAAATAAAATATTTATTTGGATGCGAAGCTAACATCTAAAAAGCAAATATAAGTGCTATATTATACAGAAAATGCTATTTTGTACTAATCCTAGTGTTTATATTTAAATAATTCTGTTTAAATACACTTTTATAGATAAGGTACAAAGGTTAACGTTTAATATTACAGGCTAACTTACAAATAATATGGCTATGTATAATCAAAACAAACTATGTACTATTGGTACCTACTGGTAGTCGAGATTATCAGCTTCACAGAATTTGAAACGAGAATTTGTAAAAGGCCCTTGTTTTTTGCCGAATTATTTGCTGAATCATCAACAGACTCGACGATTTTTTTAAAGGATTTATTAAAAAAAGAAAAAAAAAACAGAACAAAGCAGGGGTATAAAACGACCGCTCTAGCAGAATCATTACAGGATATTAATGAATGAAGTACGTTACAATTGGTACAACGGTCGCAAAGTGACAATTCATAATATTACCTGTGTCTGTGCCCATTATAAGAATTTTAACGTCATTCATATTGAAACTGCTAAAACGGCCATTTTAGACCCCCAGATCACAGTAAAATTATAAGCAGTAGGTTGGCTTCAAAGAAACAACTGAAACGCTGACCGAGCGCCCGTAAGGATACTTCAAGGTGCGAACAGACTCGCGCGCGCCGCACCACAGTATACCCGATAGTAGCAACCCTAGCCCTGATCGACAGTAGGCATTGAATTCAAGGCCACGTCCGAGTCACACTACTGCTTATCATTTTACTGTGCCCAGATGCTGTACTATTGTTGTTTCTACCGATGCTACTAGTCCAGGATAACTTCATTTAAATACTCGTTACCAATTCCTTGGCAAACTGATAAATGAACCAGTAACAATGTTATCTTAGTAAATATTATGGTAGGTACTTATAATATTTATCTTGGAATGTTGAATCAAATGTTTGCCTTTACAAATTATAAGCACACATAGTTGCTATGTTATTTAAAAGTTTTATTATCAATAACAGGCATATTTCATACAAAGGGTTTCTACACAACAAGCATTTTTTTTCCATAGGAGGGCTACTTGGTATTTGGAAGATACATTAAACATCTACATACATCAATTTAGTTTCTAGAAAGAGCTTATTGTATCGCCCCTGTAGATTTGATGCAACCTATCACTTCCTTTAATTTTAATATCAATTTTGGATAAAATGATGCATAAGTTTTAATACCGCGAAAAAGATCCAGGCTTGTATGCAGGATGCAGGAACACCCGTTCCGCCCGCATAAATATGCTTATATAGGAAAAGCAATAATTATTAGCATAAACTCAAACCAATACTATGGTATAATTAATATTAATAAGTTATACTATAGTATAGGTTTGGGTGTATAGCTTGCTTGGCGTGGCATGGATGTCCGCAAAGTAAAGCCCGATTCTATAACTTATCAATTTTGGATAAACAACACTACCTAAAAATCAGAACAATTCATTTCAGTACCTAGACTTACAATACCTTCTTACGCACTATATACAATGTTTACATTGAAATAAGCGAGATACGGTAAACTCGTGGTACATGGTGGTCAGGTGAATACATACACTCTAACACATACTAAGACCATCAATTGTTTTCAAATTGCGGCTATGCCTTTAAACGCCACTTAAAGATAACAATGCATGCTATCAAAAATAGAATTGCGAAAAGAAAATTGATAAATGTAACACGTGTAAACGTTTAACCGGAGCTAGGGAGTATTTACGACTTCACATTTTAGGGAGGGACCACGCATATCGGCGAGGATCTGCTTGAGACGTATCACTACAATAGGCGAGACGAAAAAAAAATCTAATTAGTCTGTCACTTAGATTATCAAAAAATATTTGACCCGTGTTTTTTCTTTTGTTACGTCAACCGAAATTGACGAAGATTAAAATTCTCAATGCGTCACGCCATGGTATAATTTTTAGCTAGTTCTGACGTCACGAGCCCCCACAAAAACAAAAAATACGTATCCATTAATTTCCAATACTCTAACTGACGGACTAAATAGATTCGCACTTTTTTGATACTGTCGTCATGCCTATTAACAATGTTGCCACTGTATTGGAATGAAGAATTTATTGTATGTCGCATTTCGTCCGGCGTGGTGTGGCATCACTTTCAGTTGCATGGTCCGAACCGAAACGAGGCGTTAAATTACGTCTTTTTCATTCTTTCTTCGGCTCAAGCCGATTCCACGTCGATGAGTGTGGTTATTTCCTGAAAATCACTACAGCAAGCTGCGTGGCCAGCTCATGATTATGTTTAGTCTGATTAAAAAAAAGCACGAACACCAAGCATTGTTAAAACCTTCAACTGACGCCTATACACTAAGGAGTCACTTACAACCCAGAACAGGCACACCAGCATATATTTAAAGCAGGGTCTACAGGCTTATCCCAAGCAACCCGGCTATCTCCACCAGCTATGAAACCGACTGAAGCCTGTCCCGCTGTCTCAGGAGTTCTAACTCTGGTAGGATAGACACCTTCTGGTTGAAGAACTCTTCAAGAGCTGGTTGAGAGAGCATGGTGGCTAGGAACTGCTCTAAAGTGATGGACCAGACGCCTTCCGGTTCGGTTTCTTTGGATGGAGACGGTTTTGGGCTTTCTGGTTCTGGCTCTGTTGCGTTGCCATTGGGGTCCAGCTGGTGAGTCAAAATGGAACGTGAGAATTAACTATAAAATCAATCTGAGAGATTTCTAAAAAAAAAAGAGTGTAAAAGGAGATATGACTTAAAAGGAGTTTGCGAATATACAAAAAGAAGAATTCGATATATGGCATAGCAAGAGTATAAATCAAAACACTGTTTTAAGCTTTCACGGTTCATAACTATACTTAAAATGTCACTTACGGGATATCTTCCGTGATTAACACGCGATCATGGCGCTTGCAACAGCGTCGAAATATCGGGAGTTCAAAAATAAACAATAAGCACGGAATATATCCCGTAAATGACATTTTAAGTATAAATCAAAAATTTGTTCATCATCATCATTCCAGTCAAAATACGTCCACTGCTGGACATAGGCCTCCCCCAGGTGTCGCCACATTGACTGGTCCCGAGCGACTCGCATCCAACGGATCCCCGCAACCTTCACCAGGTCATCGGACCACACCAAAATTCGTTCACCAATACCTTTTACAAAAATAGAGATTGTTGATCATTGTGGAGCGACTTTTGTTTCCAAAGCTCGAGTCATCATATTTATACCCAGGTACTGTAAAGTGTGTCATGGTTCTTATTGCGCTTGATAGATTGATCAGGAGGGCATTGTTGGTAAGCCTTTGCGAAATGTTATTGAAAAAACAAGGTGGCCCAAGAGCCAAAAGAATTTTACTGACTGTGACATCACTTTGGGCCCTATCAGAATACCAGCGCTGTGACTTTTTTTTAAATTTCACAGCACCTTGTTGAGATAGGAGCCTTTTGACCTTGCACAGGACTAATCAAATTTAATTGTTCGTTATGTTTCTCATGTTTGCTTTTTTAAATAATTGTATCATACCTAATTCTATATTTTTGTTTCTATTATGTCCTGTGTGAGTTTAATAAATACTTTTTCTTTCTTTCTTTCTAATAACATAAGTTACCTGTGCCTCAGGTTGCTTAGCGGCGGCCGCTAGGAACAGACTGTCTTGTGAGATCTCGCGGTCTAGTAGCGGCCGGTGGTTCAGTTCACCCAGTTGTAGAAGAAGGGTACCTGAAGATTTAAAAATGCATTTCTTATTATTAGCATCATGATCTGCCTAGCCTTTTCCCAGCTATTTTGGGGTCGGCTTCCAGTCTAACCGGATGCAGCTGAATACCAGTATTTTACATGGAGCGACTGCCTATCTGACTTCCACAACCCAGTTAGTACAGTGTAATACGATACCCCTCGGTAAGACTGGTTTTCAGACTTTTTGGGCCACTAACTACTTGTAACGATTGTCAAAGATCTACAAATGACAGTCGGGACCAACGGCTTAACGTGCTTTCCGAGGCACGGAAGAAACTCGGTATGTAAGGGTGGTCACCCATCCAAAGCCCAACCTAGGCCAGCACGGATTAACCTAAAGATCGACCCGCGCGGCTGTTTAGCCACAGGATAGTAGGTAGGATAGTATGCCTTCCATAAGTGGAACCAGACCAAAGCGACTTGTAATTACATTGAGCATGCATTGCGTGGCGGTGTTTCATACACCCAACTATCATTTGTTTTACCCGCTAGTTTTTCTCCCCGACCCAATACCCACGTAAAAAATAGTGATGGGCGGGCATTCTGAGGGACTGGCTAGTAATGATGTTCAAAATGTGCATTTTCTGAGGCTAATTTCGCTTCTGTTGAGCGTCATCACAAGCTAAGGGCCCACTTCCTGTCATGCTCTTTGTTCAACTTTATTACTACTACACTTAGAGGAACCTGTTTGAAGCCACTATCAACTCCGTCAATGTGGCAGAGTTCTGATCAAAGATAATTTAACCTTTTGACCGTCATTGTCACATGTTCACATATGTGTGACAAGCAAGCGCGTGCCCTGTACGTCAAACGACATTAATACGTGACAAAATGGTAAGTGAAATTGTGGCTTGGAGGGCACGCGTGTGCGTTTGTTCTCTGGCGGTCCTAAAGATTTACTAGGATATTATAAACACTGCGAAGAACATTTTGATTTCGTTCAGGCCAACTCACCAGCCAGCACTACAGCTTCATAGACAGCATGGTCCCGCTGCGTGAGGTCGTGCAGCACGGCCAGCAGCTGCAGGAAGTGGTCGCGCGGCAGGGGCGGCGCGGCGGGCGCGGCGCTCGGCGTGCTGGGCGTGCTGGCCAGGCCCGTGAGCCCGCATGCGCGTACGCTTGCGCAGCTTATGTAACTGTTGCCTAAGAATAAGAAACTTTTATTTGTAAACATAGAAACAAATAACAACAATACAACTTACAACACTATGAAAGACGATACTGACATCATTTGACACATAAAACAAGCGAGCAAGTAAATGTCACCGTTTACTCGTTTACTCATGGAACTGAAGGCCCGTGACAATTGAATTGTTAAAAAAAAATACATAATTTTTTTAATGCAATTAAAATCTTTATCTTAAATTATATTAATGATGGAAGCGAAAAACTCTTAATTCTTTTTTAAAATTATTATAGGCAATTTAAAATTGATAAATTTTTGAAATGTGTCACGTGACTAGAAACGCGCCAAAATGGGTCGCCATGTTGGTTACGTCATAATACAGTGTGAATTTTCGTGAACATTCAGCATTAGATTTTATAATGAAAAATATGTCACGTTAGCTGTTTCATACGATAAGTTTGTAGTTAATATCTACAATAACGTGTTGTGGTCGGTAAATCGACATCAGTCTATTGCCAAATATGTGTAAAATACATATTACTACCCCCTTCCAAAAAATAGGTAACTTATATGCACTGGAAATAATGTACATAAACAAGCTTCTCATTTGCTAATAAAACTCGAAAGGTCAAAATGAAAACAGTAACATTCTATCTGCGTTCTTATTTTCGTCATTATTCATACATAATTTTTATACAAAACACAATCTAAGTCTTGACAATATTACAAAAAAAACTATGTTGCAACTTATCACTTCATAAAATAGGAGACGACAAAAAAAATCTAATTAGTCCGTCAGTCAGATTATCAAAAAATATTTGACCCGTGTTTTTTCTTTTGTTTCGTAAACCAAAATTGACGAAGATATGACGCTTTTAAAATTCTCAATACGTCACGCCTAGGTATAATTTTTTGATAGTTCTGACGTCACGAGCCCCCACTCCCGAGTTTTGATGCGTTTTATCTTTTGTCAATATTCATTGATTTACAAAAACAAAAAATACGTGTCCATTAATTTCCAATACCCTAACTGACGGACTAAATAGATTTGCAATTTTTTGATACTGTCGTCATGCCTATAGTGCTGACCGCAAACCCAAGTTTCGTCATCACGATTAAAAAGTTGCATTCAGCCTAATCGATACTCGCAAACTCGCAATGAAATCAAGTCTGGAAAAATGAGTTGTTACTGGATACTGAAAACTCCTTGGTATAATTTCATATAATTATTTTATACTATTATTTTTCATAATTTAATTTAGTAATTATTCGATGCTTTTGGTTGATTTCAAGAGAAGGAGATTATAATAATGAGAAATAAGTACAGAAATCTCTAATATACAAGAAAAAACAAAATTCGCGTGGATTTTTTAGTTTCAAAATTTAAAATAGGAATGCGTTCGCAATTCACATTTACGAGTATTTTTATTTATTCATCATTTATTTATTGTGAATTTTGTTTTGTAATAACTGAAGGTTAGATATAGTGCGCCAAGGATCTTGGTAGGCATAGTTTTGATTGATCCACCAAAGATAAATAAATATTATCTCCTCTAAAACCTCAACAGATTTTTACCATACCTACCAAGATCCTTGGCGCACTATATCCAATTAACAAATAGAAAAAAATAGTAAATTAAAATACAATGTAATTTTGAACAGCGAGTGCATTCATAATTTAAATTTGGTTTGGAAAAAATCGGCGCGAATTTAGCCATTGATCAATCTGTGCTGTTTATTGTTGGGTTGGTTTTATGTATTTACGCACTTGGATTTTATTAGGGTAAATTAAGAATCTTGCGCGCTAAATATATAACTTTTAATGGCGTTGACATATGATCCTTTTATCCAACTCTCTTAATTAACGCACACGTATTTTATAATCAAAATATTAATAATAACAAGAATTAACCGATGATATGTCAAAACACTGTATCAGCTGTATGACAAGATGAGTTAAGATTAACATTGTGACGTCATGCACGCGCTCGAGTTTCTTCGGGAACTGTTGGCGTGATTTCGGTACTGGGTTTAAAGAATTATTTTTAATTTAATATACCTTTCTAATTAGAGCGAAAAAGAAATGTTTGTTATAAAACTTGTATAGGATCTTTCCATTTATGACAAAAAAAATATCTAGAATAACACTCAATTCTCAAAATGCCCTGTGACAACTAGCTTACGCTTGTTGCATCAGAGAAACGCCCGTTACTTCGACCGAAACTAAGGGTTTCGAGCATTGAGAGTAGACCATCAGATTCACTAATAAGGCGGAACTTCGGACGAGATGAGTTTTTATCACTAGATAATAATTCTCTTTTTATTGTAATAAGTCTCTTCATATTTGGTTTTGAACGATCTTTCAACAGACAGCTGGAATTTATATATTGGTCGCACACATAGCTGTGCTACTACTTTCTAAGGAGCTAGTCCTTCAGCAATAATTCTAATATCTGAAAGTAAATAAATATAAATAAATAAATATCGCTGGACATTACACACAGCGCCATCTAGTACCACACCAAGCAACGAGGCTTGTGTCGTGGACACCAGATAGTTGATATACTACATACATACTTTTTGTTTGTAAACACATACTTATAATACATATAAACATCCATGACTCGGAAACAAATGTCCATGCTCATCACACAAACATTTGCTTCTACTGGGATACGAACCCAGGACCCTAAGAACGTAAGGCAGCCTTTCTACCGCTCCGCCATTCGGGTCGTCAAGATAAGATAAGATATACCAATAGATACCTATCACATTAGTGCAAGCCCAGAGGAGTAACATTATTATCTCAACATAAACTAATATAGGTTTACCTATTTGACTGTTCTCAGAATCACTCTTGTCCATGTGCGCGCCGTCTCCGCAAACCTCACTGATCGAGCGCTGCAGGGGTCCTGGTTCTGGCGATGCAGGCTCTTCATCTACACTGTAAAGAAATGTTATGATAAATAATTTTGGAGAAAAGAAGCAAAATCATTTCTAGCTTAGTGAAATCACTCAACTCGAAAACCAGTGTAGACTATCAGTGTGGCAGTGAGTCGATTTTTGAAATATACGTAGACATACCTTTATATTTTTGTAATGTTTATTTTATTTCTTAAAGTTGGACTTGGGCACATCGGATGTTTTATCTTGTAATCCAGGTACTGTTTGTTTTATTTTCTTATTCATATAATCAAATATTTATGCTGTATTGGCTTCCGTAGGTTTTTCCACGGGTGACCACTGAAAACCAACCCCATAGCACAGCATCATGCTGAGTGTAAACTGTCAATTATTTTTTTGTTCCGTCTTGTTGTATTCTAAATATTTTTTATGCTTTGTATGTTTATTGTTTATTCTATTTTTTGTCAATTTGTACGCATGTCATGTCCCTGCGACTTTTCCTTCTTTTTTTCTAATATAGTTTTATAACAGTAATCTTTGTTGTGTCAAATCAAATTTTTAAAACAATGAAATGCTGATAAGCTGAAGTTACATTGTGTATTAAGGACGGTAAGTAAGGAATTACGATCGAGGCTCTAGTCGAGGTTCGTAATTCCCGTACCGTCCGTAATACATACAATGTTTTTCATCACATTTAGTCAATAAATAAAATTATAGGGCAGAAATACTTATTTACTAAAATTAAAAAAAAAAAATTAAATACAGCTTTACTACACAATTCAGCACAACTAATATTACGAAATTCGTGAATTTTTTTCTAATCGGATGGCGGGCTTTTAACCCACACCACAGATAATACAAATGTTTCGTTCAGAAACATTAAGGGCAAATACGTATACCATGACGGTATAAAAGTCATATGTAGCGAGATTGCAATTAAATTCCTGTTTAGATAACATTTTAAGACATTTTTTTATTTTCAACCTGATGCAAACTCCTTGCTTGAACTTGAACCTGCATGACCTGTGTACAGTGCTACAAATTAAAAAAAAATACTTACCGACCTTGGGCTTAATGGGAAGAAAAATGGTCGAGGGTTTTAAACGGGGCATTGCGGCCAAGTTAACCTGCATGTTATGATACTGTTTACGTACTTACCTATCAAAGAACGAAAAAGCGTCAGTGGCCAGTTCCTCCCCTGTGTCCGTGAAGTGCGTGGGCCTCAGGTCTCGTCTGGGCAGTAGGGGCGGCGAGTGCGCGGCGTACAGCGCACGCAGACGTCGCGCCGCGTCGGCTCTGCAGCACAGCCCTAGGGCTACGCTGAGGCCGCGAGCGCTTACTAGGCCGTCGTCGTCGTAGTCCATTAACTGGAGTTAAATAGTAAAGATAAATTAGGTACTCCATAAAGTAACTTAGGTACGCGAAGTATCCTAGGCGTCAAACTTACCGACCATGTACGCAACACCACACTGCGCTCCAAAACACAAATTCATCATCATCATCAGCCTATTAATGTCCCCACTGCTGGGACACAGGCCTCCTCTCTGAGAGAGGAAATGGGCTATAATCTACCACGCGGGCCCAGTGCGGATTGGTAGATGTCACATGTCTTCGAATTTTTTGGTTCTAGGACATGCCGGTTTCCTCACGATGTTTTCCTTCACCGTTTTGAGAGCAGTGGTGATGAAATAAATTACACAAAGTAATGCGCCTGCCTGGGTTCGAACCCACGACTTACTGTTCGTAAGTCGGGGCCACCACCACTGGGCCACCGCTGCTCTAAGAACACAAATTACTAAAAACTAAACACAAATTACTTGTCTAAAAATTTCAAATTACGTTGCTCAAAAAGCCTCTAAGCTAAAGTGGGACTGGGCTGGCCATGTCTGCCGCATGCCCGATGAACTGTGGGCCAAAATAACCACGATGTGGAGCCCTAACACAGCAAGAAGGCGACGCGGTAGACCTCGCAGGAGATGGCGGGACGAGCTAGACAAAACCAACGACCACTGGTCCACATTAGCCCTGGATCGAAGAATTTGGGTCAAGGGAAGTCAAGGGGAGAGGCCTTTGCCCAGCAGTGGGATGACACAGGCTAACAGTAACAGGTACTCCTTATAGCACACCAAGCAACAAACCGGTTGACCACACGAGCTCTTTATAACAGTTGAATCAAGAAAACTGCCCATACTGCTGCCACATAAAGGCGCTATCGATGTCAAATTGATATCATAACTTTTTTTTTTTGGGAAATTATCAAATGACTCCTCCCGCTCTGGGCGGAGTAGGAGGGAGTGTCAGACTTTTACTGACTAAAACCCATCCATGTTCCTTCATCGCCCTTTGTGTTCCGGGGCCACGGTATCTCTTTCGAACAGTCCCGCAGCCCTGATATCATAACCTGCGGTCTGAATCGCTCATCATCTACCTAGACTTTTTCTAAATATGTTGGGATCGGTATCCAGTCTAACCAGAAGCAGCTGAATACCACTATAATATTGTGTATATAAACAAAAAACAAGTGAAGTAAATTCCGAAAAATAAAAAAAAATGAAAATTAAGGTAAATTTTGGTACTTACAAGTTTTTGCGAAAATCTAAATTTCCCCATATCTTTTTATCGTGTTGACTAAGGACTTTGATTTTTATATACCTAATGGGGACTAAAGACCTCAGTATCTGGTCGCTTTTAGCGATAAGACCACCCATTGTGTCACCCCTTGTAAAATGTTTTTATTACATTTGTATCTGTATTTTTTATGGTGCACATACTAAAGAGTATTCTATTCTATTCTATCTGGTATAAATTTCAACTTGCTAGGTCCACCCGTTCCTGAGAAAATCGATGGTGACAGACGGACAGACTGACAGACAAGAAAGTGATCTTATAAGGGTTCCTTTTTTTACCTTTTGAGGTACTGAACCCTAAAAACAATAAAATTTCGTGACAGCATAGCTATTCATAAACGGTTCGATTCGATTTCGATACGGAAAGTCGTACGTCTATCTCGCTCGCTTTGTTTAAAAAAGATAGACATACGACTTCGAATCGAAGCGTTAGTGAATAGCTATGCAGGCCCCTTATTCACAACGCTTCGATTCGATTTTCGATTCGGAAAGTCGTATGTCTGTCTTTTTTTGACATTATCAAATCGAGTGAGATAGACATACGACTTTCCGAATCGAAAATCGAATCGAAGCGTTGTGAATAGCTATGCAGGTCTCTTTATCTTTATTTTCTTTATTGATTTTTGCTTTTTTGGCAGCAATCCACAGCAGGGGGCCTAAAATGACCGCTTTAGCAGAATTATATTAAGAATTATGTTACAATTCGTAAAATACAAGGTGTCAATAATTCACCACCAATACAAACCATGTCTGGTTTATTGGTACAAAACAACCATAACCTGTATTAAGACTATATGATTAAATTAATAAATAACTGCGTCTGTGACCATTTTAAACATTTTGACGCGATTCATATTAATATCCTTTTATGATTTTGCTAAATTAGCCATTTTAGGCCCCCAAATATCCTGACCAGTAATTTGTTAATACATTTAGAAATCTTACCTTAAACATCCTAGCAGTGATAGCTTCAGCAAAGTCTCCCTTGGCCCAGGGAGAGAGCACAAAGTACAAAGTCTTGAACTGTGTGTAGTCCAGTCTGTAGGACTCGTAGGGCGCTTCTAACCGCTCGCAAGGCACCCGCTTGGCCCAGAGGAGCTCTTCGCGAATGGCGCTGAGTAACTCCTACAAACAAAGTAATTTAATTATTTACACTTAATATTTGTAGCACATCTTTTAAGGGTGTCTACGTGCTACAAAGTCTTCAAATCATCCGTGAAAGTACTTACAAAAATTTGTGTGTCTTATAAATTCAATTTTAGATTAACTGCTAATAAAAATCACTGTTTAACTGTCTGAATTTTGATTCATAAAATTGAGCGGTGAAATTGGCCAGATAGCGACACTATTTATATAGCCATAAACCCCTGGCAGTAGCGAATGGTCAATTTTTGTAAGAGGTAAGCCGGAGTACATTTCTTTAGTGTGAATATTATTATTTGTCTATAGAATACTGATTGTGCCATTTTCAAAGGGAATCAATCCGGTAGGAATCGAGTTGTATGGATCCTCCGCCACTGAGCCCTGGACGATAGGGAATATGCACGTAATTTTTTCTTCACTTAAATTAATAAAATACAATACTATCAACCCAAGAAAAGTATTCACGTATTAAGTTAAGTAAAACTACAGCTTGTCGCACAAAAATAAAATTAAACTCCTGCAATTTTCGACTACAGTTCAAACGTCCGTAGCTATCGCGGCCATGATGTGACGTCATTATCCACAATCTGCCTTGTTTACTCTAATTGTTTTGGCCTTAATAAAATAATTTTACCAATTGTATGTGCTTTATTCAAGTAAAAATTGCGATAACAATATTATAATAAAATTTTTGTGAAACTTTTAGCACTTTTCAAATAAAAGTGTTTTTTGACACAATGAACTTTGACGTCAATACCGGCGTTATCGAGGACGGTGTGTTTTGACACTGCGTTCCGTTTCACCAAAAACATGCTACATAAAACAGTAAATTGTAAAAATATGTGATGTATTAGAAACTTAAACAAGTGTACCACAATGTTTTTATGCGCCAATACAAGGCATTTTTCATAAATAAAATGAGTTTTGTATTTCATGCATATTCCCTATTTAAAACACCGAGTGATCAATACTGACCTGCAGTTCATTCAATTCAAGCAGTTTATCCTGCTGCAGCGCTCGAAGCGTATTCTTCTCGAGACTGTCCTCAAGCTGTCTGACGACCCTCAAGCGATGCTTTAGTCGTAAGTGCTCGATGTTTTCGCTTGAAACGCTGCCGCCGTACGAACGGTAGGACTGATATATTAGCTCTTGGATTTTTATTGTCTGTAATTTACAAAATAAAAAGGTTCAAAAGTTTCGTTTTTTATGGTGTTGGAGGGGCGGCCGTCGATGCATCCCTGGAAGAACCTGGATAAAACAGGTACAGCGAAATACAGACTCGCACAAATCAGTGGTGTCTAGGGGCCAACAATACGGCGGGCCCCTAAGGTAAGCACACTGTTCAGAAACCCTAACATCATGCAGAGTAGTAGGTTATAAGATCAAAACAAGCTTTAGGCTTGTATGAGAGTACCGCCACTAGGCACTGCGGTTGAGAATGTCATCAGGCGAGTTGCGGCCAAGCGCTAGCCTATTTAGTTACAAAAAAAATGATAATGTAAACTATTGAATACAGCTGCTCGTTTGTAGTCAATTGGTAAGAAGCTCCTGAGTACTTAAATACTGACCTCAACTTAAATAGGTTCGGTCGCCTTTCTTTTTTGTTTTTTTTTTCGGATGGAATATCATCAAATGACCCATGAAGGGAGTGTCAATGACCCATGAGGGAAGTGTTAGACTTTAACTGACTAAAACCCATCCATGTTCCTTCTTAGCCCTTTGTGTTCCGGGGCCACGGTATCTCTCTTAAACAGTCGCGCAGCCCCGGCAGGCGTCGGCCCTTTCGGACCCCTTCCTTTTGCTGACTCTCTTTGAGGCGCGCGTGGAACACTCCTGCGACGTCGACACGGCCTGTCGTCATGAGACGGACGGACGGCGAGCTAGCCAATAGCTCTCCGTCCATTGGCCCGCGAGGTTCGGTGGCCCTGAGAGTACAACCTCCCTGCCTACTGCCCTCTATCAGCTCTATTAAATGGTACTAATACTGGCCAAATGTGGGTCTCCCCTTCATAAAATACTAGCGGACGCCACGCGGTTTCACCCGCGTAGTTCCCGTTCCCTCGAGAGTACGGGGATAAAATATAGCCTATGTTACTCAATAAAGACGTAGCTTTCTAATGGTGAAATCGGCGCAGTAGTTTTTGAGTTTATTCATTACAAACATACACACACACAAAAATACAAATCTTTCCTCTTTATAATATTAGTGTAGATAGGCGCGTTACTAACCTTTTCAGCCGTCCGTGGTTCAGTCGACAGCGCCATAGCTTCCTCATTGTAGATGCCTTGGAGGTAGTCATTCAGGACTTGCATAGCCTGCCCATCTTCAGTACATTTAAGAAGTATTTCTCGGTTTATGTCCAGAATTGTGAGGGTCACCTAAAAATAATTTAAAATATATATTGCTAGGTATAATGGCGATTTTATCGCTGATAGGGATATGTCCAAAACAAAAGAAAGAAATTCATAGAAGTCCAAATTATAAAAACAATAATACAGCCATACTAAAGTTAACAAAAAACCAAAAGTTGGCCGTCAGGGGACGTCCGGCAAATGCGATCAATCTATGGTAATTTTAAATTTCATTATTATTTTTTCCTATAACGAAATATGGAGTAAAATAAAGAAAAACAAAGGAGTCGAGAATCTCGACTCCTTTGTTTTAGGGGGAGAGAGGGGAAGAACCAAGTGAATAGACCTAGGAATTAGTTCGGGTCTCTTGTTAAACAAATACTGCCAAATCGAATGTGCCAAACCAAATAAGCGTGACTACACTAAAGAATTAGTAACAAACCTGAAATATAACTTTCGCGCCATCATAGAAGAAGCAGTCCATGACATTGACAGCACATTCGTAAGGCATGACGCTGATGAAAAGCGTGAGGAACCAGGATAAGGAGATCATCTTCATCATGCCCAACTCGTCCAGTTTGGCGTGAAGTTCTGGTAGGTGGACTTCTGTTAACTCTTCTAGGACGCCTTGATCCACCTGCAGAGAGTTAACTCATCATTTCATAATCAATTCCAGCGTAAAAAAGAGATGGAGCCATTCAGGACGCAAACAATCATTTTTAACACTCGAACAATCTCGAAGGATCTCTTCAAAACAATAATGTAAAATAATAAGGGTCCTACAGAGGGTTGCGTTAATTTAAATGCCAAGACTTACGACAGTGTCATAAAACGAGCTACTAAAACTGTGAATTGTTAATACAGGATTGATGAAATTCTTTTCTAACTCCAATTTACTGTCAGTTTCGCTCACATCTTTTACGACCCCACCTGTCACGAACGTTGGCGTTTAGTTATAATATTAAAAGACAGAAACGCTTTGAGATTGAGTATACACAAAAGCACTCGTTTTTTGACTTTTTGTACAAAAGCTGTAAGAATATTTACGTAATTTATGTGCAGTAAAAATAAGAATAAAACTTACCAAAGCACCAACCACCCTAGTATTATAATAATCAGGTAACAAAGTCTCGCATATGGTGGCCAACAACCAGAATGCTTGTTCTTCGGGGCAGTATATTAGCAATACCGAGGCTACAATGTTCATCGCTTGGCAGTACCCAATCTGTGGGTTCTTTAGTGCGTACGCGCACAGCACGCGGCGAAGCGCTGAGATTCCTTAAAAAGGGTGGGGATAAAACTGTAATAGACTTTTTGCAAATATAAGTTAGGTGGTCAGGCAGTCTAATTGCCTCAGGTTTACGCATTCTGTACCAATGTTACAGGGGGGCCTAAAATGGCCGCTTTAGCAGAATCAGGATAATAATCTGAATCACGGTCATCTGCCGAGCCTTTTCCCAACTATGTTGAGATCGGCTTTCAGTCTAACCGGATGCAGCAGAATTCTAGTATTTTACATGGAGCGACTGCCTATCTGACCTCCACAACCCAGTTAGTACTGGGTAATTCGATACCTCTTGGTATGACTGGTTTTCAGACATTTTTGGGCCACACGACTGTCAAAGATCTACAAATGATAGCCGGGACCAACTGCTTAACGTGCTTTCAGAGGCAAAATAATCTGAATCACGGTAAAATCTTAAAAAATTATCAGCAGTTATATCCATGACCATTTTACGAATTGTAACGTAATTCATCAATCCTATTATGATTCAGCAAAAGCGGTCATTTTAGGTCCCCAGTAGTCGGTAGTCAGCAGTGCAGTCATTGGTAACCAAATCAGTATGAGCTGACCGCAAATTATATTGATATTCTGTACGTACACAAAGGGCGATGAAGGAACATGGATGGGTTTTAGTCAGTAAAAGTCTGACACTCCCTCCTGCTCCGCCCAGAGCGAGAGGAATCATTTGATGATTTCCCATCCGAAAAATATTTAAAAAGGCCTACTGTAGGCTTGCTCAAGGTCAAAGTGTTACCGCTGACGTGCTGTCGACCTCATCACTCAATTTGATGGCGAGATAACACGGTAATTACTATGTTCGAACGAAGTAACAAATATGTTTAGGTTACTTTACATAAACATGATTTGACATTAAGCATTGTAGTCCATTTATTTAGAATACTATATAGCAATTTGTTTAAAATTAACTTACCAACATCATTCTGGAAAGCCCTATGTTCAGGCAGAGACCGATGCAGATCTCTTTCGATCTCATCATTCGCCTGATTCTTGGACGAAAGAGCCTCATTCACCAGCCGTTCATACAGCCCCTTGTTTTGAGCCTTCTGTAGTATGGACCCTGAGAAGACACTCCAAAGCTCTCCACGTAGGAGTTCTGGTATGCCATTGACGACCAGTTCGCTGCCTTCAGTTGTTTGGTACATGCTGACTCCGCGGCCTACTTCGGCCATATGGTCTTCCCATTGCTTTTCCTGTGATATGAGAAGTTTTGTAGAATATAACATGTCGAATTTTGTTTCAGAGTGTTTGAAATTGAAACTATTGCTTTTTTGACGCAACAATATTCTCATATGTAACAACACACAGCTTAAGAATGTTTAAAAAACTGAAATTATACGCAATTGCCACGTTTTTTGTATTATAAATTATTCCAACATGAAAGTTCTCCCACTTCGAGGAAATAAGGAATTTCTTAACTGTTTGGCTTATTCTAGAACTTAGCTAATTTAAAGGATTAATAAACACTTACAACCTCCTCCAATAATTTGACTACTGTAAATGAACTAGCACCACACAAAGTTTCAAGTGACAAAAACGTTTCAACCAACCTTTTTCTGTTGAATCTGTTTAATAGGCGATGTCTGGTGGGTCCTGAACAGCGTCATAAGGGGCGGCTGCGGCGTCCAACCTTTGACATCAGTCTGGTCCACTGCCTTAGTCGCCTTCTCCCTGTACACATCACTGCATATTCACGCATTTGAATTAGTACACGGAAAACTAAACCTTAAAGCTATCAATCCCAAAGTTGTGATCTGGTGTTAAAGATGCAGGCTGGAACATGCTGGGTTAGACGAAGCTTCCTGTTAAAAACAATGCAAACACAACTGGAAAGGAAGAACACAGATAAATGAGTATAAATTCTTGTTAGAAAATGGAGTTGGAAAATCAAAGGCCACATTATGTTTTAAGAAACTCATGTCATTCGAAATTAGTAAATACCATTTAGTTTGACTGAATTTGAAAATTAGTGTCTTAATAAAGACTTACCAAGCAATTAAATCATTCAACAAGAACTAGTCCAGTACAAACCAACATGACTTAAAAAATAAATTCAAGACTTAGCAAAATAAAGTAAATCCCGAATTTGACAAGAATATTATGTCAGGCCTATGTCCAAAAGAGACCGTCTTTCGCCTAAACGAAGATAAGAGTGATAGTAGAAGAAATGACTTACCAATAATATTAGACACCTCAACATGCAAAGAGAACAACAGTAACTTACTTCGGCAACTTAGCAAGGAGTTCCGATATCTTATGGACCAAGAAGTCCCTATCAGATATGTTTCCGAAGAGGAAACTCGTGTGGTGTGCTGTGGTGATGAGGATACTGCCGGAATTTCCTGATGAACTGGCGGTTCCACCAGAGTCTGCCCGTTCCACTTGGTGGACGTTCCGAAGGGGAATTGTGAGACGAACTAGGTTGCGGACCTGTTAAGAAATTGTGCCCTTGAATATTTTTGAAACTAAGTGTCATTGCAAACTGTGAAGCAATAGTAGATCGTATCATAAGGGAGCAAAGTATATTTTTACGGCGAAGGCGCTTTTTTGAATCCAGAGCGAAGCGAGGGATTCTAGAGTATAATCCCGAGCGTAGCGAGGGATTCTTTAATAGAATCCTGAACGAAGCGAGGGATTCAAAGTACGTCGCCCGAGCCAAAATTTTCTATGGCCGGCCAGCTATTCAGCCATTACCTATTTTTCATTTTCATCATCGAAAAAATGGTAAACATTTTGCCCAAATCTGTTATTTTAAAGAAATAGTTGAAACTTAAATAAAACAAGTTATTTCAATTTTACATCATGGCTGTACCTATAGAAAGTTGGAACATGGTTCAATAGAAAAATGAACAATTTTTTTTTTTATAATTTGACAGTTAGTTGTCAGTTGAAAACGATTCTCCCTAGGGCTGAAAAGTATTACTTTCAACCCGCTCTTCAGGCAACTTCAGACCTACTTTCAGAGTATGAGTAATGAAAAAACTCATTACTGCCCGCTAAAAGTTTCTTATAGAAAACACCACCTTTGGGTGCACTTAAAGGCGAACCAAGTCGTCCTTTTCGAATAGATGGGATGAAAAATGATTGAGCGTGTTCTTGGCTGACAAGAAATCATACAATTTATGAGTGAAGAACTGCTAGGGCATTTTGCTGTTCTGTCTGCGCTGATTCTAAAACCAGATAACTAGATATTCGACTTTTTTGTAAAGGTAAGCTTTAGGGGCAATAAGAAGCCTAGTCTAGTAGTCGCAAGCGGGTCTGCTGAGCATGAAGTCTTGGGTTCGATTCCCTGGTCGGGCAAAGTGGTACTGGGTTTATCCATTAGAAATTTCTCAGTAGCAGCCACGAGTCTGGATTTGTGGCCGGTTGATGGCAATAGGCTCGCCCCCTATTACATGGGACTTAACATAATTAGCGAAACGTGTGTGTACGATGCCTAACCCTTCCGGGATTACAAGCGTGATGTTATGGGAAGTCTCATACAGCAATGTTTTCACGAAAAATCAACCTTATCGTCAGTGAAAGACGCGCTGTGTTATGGTAAGTCTATGCCAACCCCGGTCCGGCTGATATCCTTATGGACTATACAATATCAGGATAGACTTTTCCCGAGGCATGAGTTATTCTTGTATAGCTCGTGCCGACAAAGAATAAGTAAAGATAGTGAGGTTATCTTTAACCAATGAACATGAATATTGATAAAACCCTTCATTGACAAGTTTGCCTTTGCAATAATATAAGTCTGTCGTCTTGTTTGTTGAAGTTGCAACTGTAATAGCACTACACTTGATGTATTTTGTATAAGTGCTTGTGTTTTTGATAATACAAAATGAACTTTATGAGAATAGAAATAAGGTTTATTTTGCATTACAACGAGTAAGTCCTTATTTAAAATGACAATTTTGGAGGTTCACAAGTCATTAAGTGTTACGTAATGGAAAACAAAATGAACCAACTATAACAAAAACTCGTCTAATGAGTTAAAACATTAAATAAACAACAAAACTGAAGTCCTAACCAATATTAAACAGCGATAAATAAGAACAACAAAGGTTGCATAAACATTACTTCTGACTCACAAGAACTATGATAACAAACTTGGTACAATAAATAGCTCATAACTATTTGCACATACAGCACGTATTGAACATTACATAATGCTTATTTCTTTCGTATAAGGTCGATAATTGCGTGTGAAAGTAGCGTGTATCTATTAAGTACACTTTACATAATCCTTATTACTTTCACATAAGGTCGACAATTGCATTTAAAAGCAAAGTGCATGCATGCATTTTCATAATAATGATTTTGTGATTGTTTTAACACCTTTTTTATATAGAATGGTGCATTGTCTGGAATTGGCTATCAAAATGGTTTGTGGTATCTTGTTAAGTTTCTTTGGAGTTAACTATATGATTGCATAGTTGCATGCAAGTTTAATAGAATTAATACCAGTGTTTATGATTTAAAAAAATATACTCCACAAAGAATGACACACACAGGAAAATTGTTTATCAACAATAATTAAAAATTTTGCCATATAGGTACAGTGGCTTAACCAAAGAACTACCTACTTAATATACCAAGAAGATATTTTAAGTATTTTTCGACATAAATTATACTGCATTGACAACCGTTTACCCATTCCTAGAGACGACATTTTGCACCAAAAAAACAAAAGCAATCCATATGATATGGTATGCCTTTAGCACAGCCAAATATGAAACAAAACTCACCCGACTATCAAAACAAATAAAGCTCTGCGAAAGATACAGCCTTCCCCAATTATGTCTCTTATTATAAGGTGTCCA
This sequence comes from Xestia rhomboidea, assembly GCA_963853795.1. NCBI lineage: Eukaryota > Metazoa > Arthropoda > Insecta > Lepidoptera > Noctuidae > Xestia > Xestia rhomboidea. The sequence continues at coordinate 13,910,955 of OY970767.1, read as the reverse complement.
TAAAGTACATTCTTCGGTGCCATCCAACTTCTCGTTCTGTGGTAATCTGAACCTTAGAGTGAACAAGTTCGATTGCTTTCGGGCATCCAAATCTCTCTTCAGGAAGGAAGGCTTCTTTGGCACGTTTTTGCTGAGTTTTGTTAACAATTCCTTGTCAATGTTGAACGAGCCTGTCTTGTCGTCGATTAGTCTGGAAAAATAAGGGTTTTGTGAAGTACGGGTTTATAACAACATGAAAAAATCGGCTGGCAGCGTCGCTTTGGTCGGCACTGCCGTTACTGTTGAATGTTGTGATTGATATTGTTGTTATTGTGTAATTGGATTGGACTTGTTTGCTGATAAATGGAAGACGATTATTTATTTATTTATTAATAATAATAATGTCGATAATGTTAGAATGTTTGTGGTTCTGCGAGAAGACCGAGTAAAAGGATTAGGTATTTAATTTACTGTTAATGGTTTATGCTGTACTAAATAAATAAAAGGGATTTTTTGTGTCCATTTATGGATGCTGCTAGGCCACGCCCACGCGCGTTTAGGTTTAGGTGACCTAGACGGTACTTTTCCGTTTGGGCTCATATGTCGATGGTAAAACTCCGGTCCCGCCATCTATTATACGTTTCGAGGTATAAAGCTCGCAAAGTACAGTAAAATTGTCTTAATCGCAATTCCGACATGCACCTTCAGCTCACTGCGAATACACGTCAAAAATCTACGCCTACCCCTTTATAAATGGAAATACAAGCATTATGTAAGTTGTATAAACATGTTATGGTCTGTAACTAAGCATTCCGAGAGCCTAATGAAGAAAAGTGATGAAAACGAAAGAAATAATTTTGGAATAAAAAAAAAATCTCAAATTATAAACTGACCTTGCCTAACATCAAAACATTCCTATATTATGTAAGTATTAAATTATCATATCATCTTATATTTAAATAAAATTAACAAAAAAACAACAAACCCCAACGAATCAATAAAATTAAATCACATTGTTGATAACAGCTAATTCATAAACAGCCGGTTTTTTTTTTCAGCTTATCAGCATTCTCAGTTTACTCCAATTATTCGCTATTCACACCTCCTTTGTTATGCAGAGTATAATTCCAAGGTTACGTATAACGATGCCTCGATTCGTACGTTTCGAAAAGGGTTTATAATAAAGACGAAACGCCTGTAATTTCAGAAGCGGTAGGCAGAGGTGTATAGTAGGGTTCACTCATATTACGCTAGTATGACAAGACTCTTTTGGACGTCGCGGTCATGAAATAAAAATGACGAGTTTTTTTGGAATTCTAAAAGTAGAGTATCTACTAAACTAAAAGTATTCACCGCGCCTACTCGCGCATTTTATGACCGGACTACCACGAAATAAGCCATTTGCTGGGTTAATTGTTTACGCGATGATTTTTTATCGCGCCCTGGATTTTAAAATCTCTGCACGCACCCCAACGCGTTGCGGGCAATGTTGGATTTTCAACTCTAATGTGGCGTTAAAAAGTATTTAAGAAACTAAAATACAGGTACAGTCTGTGTCACGAAAGAAGAGACCTGTCACACCACTTGTATACAAGTTATTTGTGTAACGAAATACTTCTTTTCACTTAAAGGTCCTAGACGTCGTAAACCATCTTCCTACTTTGTCTTCTTTATGTTTTACTTCGAGGCATAATCAAAATTTCACAAAGTTGCACTCGTTTCATGTGGTGTGACAGGTCTCATCTTTCGTGGCACGGATTGTACTGGTGCAGCATATTGCGCACGTCGTGACTTAACTAAAGTGCAAATGACTTCAGCAAGCTCTTGCTCAGTTGCTCCTCAAACAACAACCTACTTATCTTAATCATCAAATATAAAATACAATGTTGTAGTCATGTTTTGTGTAAATTGTCACACAAAACATGACTACATAACATTGTATTTTCTGTAACACAAGATTCCTTTCGCATAATCGCCTTACTAATGCTACACACGTAAGCTTAATTAAAGTTAAAATAGTGTACTTTTTGCCCTTCAAAGTGTGTAAGCAACCAAATAAATATCGAGTCTATCGCCCCCACAGGGGTTGGGAGTAAAGGTGAAAAGTCGCACGCGAAAAATTTCGCAACGAAAAGTCCACCGTTGACACGTTGGTGGCAATGTTTTTGATAATAAGAAATAAAATTTATTATCTAACAGAAAGGTTATTATGTTAATGGAAACCATCTGAGATAAATCGGAATTTGTTATGCGGAAAACCAGTCGTTGACGTAACTCGCATGGCATTGGCACTCCATGCTAAAACGCGTTTAATACGAAACCGATTGACGTGCAAAATATTCTTCAGAAAAAAAAAAACAGAAATGATGTAGCGAGCCACTTACTGTTTCATAGCAATATTAGCCAACTGCTGCATCAGAGCGAAAGTTTCATTCTTCCTCAAAAATAATGTGAAGTAATGTTCTCCGTCCCTGGTGACCACTTTGATAGAGTCAGGAAACAGAAGACTGTTGGTCTTAGCCAGTTCTGTGACATCAGCCCAACGGATCTTGATTGAAGTTTTGCGTCCAAATATATAGGAGTAGAAGCACATGTAGTGAACTGATAAGTACATCCAGCCTTGGCGGGGCATCTTCCCTTTCCAGTAACTGAAATATTATAATACATTTGTAATTGGTATTATAGGTATAGATTTATTTATCAGGTACCGATTCGACTCTGTTGCAGTGGGTTTCTATAATATCTATAAATAATATAGAACAAAATAGCTTTTTTGTGTCTGTGTGTATTTCCGTGGTTCTTCTAAGTTATTTAATGTTTTTGTAAAGCAGAAATATTGATGTTTTGACAACGCGTCACCACATACTAGTAGATTGGACACCTGCGAAGCATGGGCGTAAGGTATAAATAAAAACCATATTTTATGCGATAATTTCACGTAAAATGTGATTTTTATTTGGCTGTCATGGTCAAGGTGATTAAAGGCAATCAATGAACATAAAACGGGCATCCACCCGCCGCCATGTGTCATATTGTACTATAATGATGCTGATTATTTTGTTATCTTATTACAACAGCCACATTCGCAGATGATACGGCAATTAACGCAAACAAGCCTTAACAATATTACCAATTGGCTCCAAAAATGGAGAATAAAGGCTAGCGCATCAAAAATCAAGTTCACACTGCGACAAGGAAATTGCCCTTCTGTGCACCTGGGAAACAATACACTACCTCATCAAGACAGTGTACGATACCTTAGACTACACCTAGACTGACGCCTTACATGGAGACACCATATCAAAACTAAGGAGACAAGAACTCAAACTTCGTTACACTCGCCTCTCCTGGATACTGGGCCGAAACAGCGAACTAAGGACTGTCTTTAGACAGACAATAGGCGAGACGACAAAAAAAATCTAATTAGTCCGTCACTTAGATTATCAAAAAATATTTGACCCGTGTTTTTTCTTTTGTTACGTCAACCAAAATTGCGGCGTGCAAGTTCAATCAATATAGATTACCATGTGTAACTCTTTGTCCATTCTACTTTAAATTTGGTCTGTTTTTACCTCTAGCAAAAATGAATCACCCTAAAAACACAGGCAATCAATTGGTTGTGTAATTAATTCCAATTAGTATTGGGGACAGCCAAACAAATGATAATATAATAAAACCATTACTTACCTACAGGAGTAGTAACAGACCAACTTCTCATCTTTGGGCATGCGGAACCTTTCATGGAATTCATAGTCCACATTTTTGTATGTGACTGTATCTTCATCTAGACAACATGAATATTAACACAAATTTATTATTTGTCACTATTATACCTTTTTAACAAGAATTCTATTATGTACTAGAAGTCAGAATCCTAAAATCCATTTTTGAACCGAAAATAAATTTATAATAAATATATTAATTTTACAGGAAAATCATCGCTATCAACCAACAAATATTTAAAACCTCAACAGCAATGTTGCAAAGGCTGGAAAGTATATAACTTACCTTCAGTAATAGTCTCTTGCTCCGTTGCAATGATAGAGTTGATTTTGCAGCAAACAAAGTCTGTGACTTCTTCCTCGGTGTCAAATGAGTGTAATGTTGGACATACATTGTCAAACAGCCACTGCCAATCCAGACGTATTTCTGGCTCAGTCAATGCGGTGGAAATTACTGTAACATTTTGAGCAATGAAAGGAATGATTGGTATAAATAAAATTCAGGGAAATTAAAAAAATTATGGAAGGCCTCCCACTAGGTGGACCGATGACCTGGTGAAGGTTGCGGGAATCCGCTGGATGCTGGATTTTGTGTTTGTTGTAGTAATCTAGCTCATCCCACTCTCTACATTTTGCCCCGCTGCAATGACACTTGCTATTAAGACGGAATGATTAGGTAACATGAGTTTTCACAGATGTCTGACAAAGAAAAAGGTGATCTGGAAACTCTTGTTTAATGTTTAAAATTAAAAGCTTCTATGATAACCTTGTTTAAATTACATAATTTTAAAAATACATATTTAGTGGTATTTGTGAGCAAAGCCTGCATAAACCAGGATAACTATTTCCTTGTGCCATAAAGGAAAATAGAGAAAAGGATAATTTATGCTAATTTAATAAATGAAAATTGTTTAAAATCAGAAAAGAAATAATGGTAAAATCATCAAAGTGCACCGTTTTTTATAAAAATACATTAAAACCAACAATCATGGGAATACCATCAAAAATTAGTCATGCCTCATGAAATGGAATAGGCTAAAATATATACCTGTGTGTAGCAAAACACTTGTTTTCAATGTCTTAGTTTTAGTATACTTCTTTTCAACAGAAAGGTATGGAAAACACTTGGTATATTATTTCCACAAGAGACAATAATACATTAATATAAATATGTTGTACTCAATGTTTCAATCACTTAGCCAAATAAACATGTTTCATGGTCTAAATTTAATTTTCTTTGTAGTTCTATGTCAGTTCATACTAGGCTATTGTACAAGTATTCGAATTGAACACAAAATTAATATAAACCCACATAAATGGTATTGATCATCATCAATAATAGTAATAATAGTGTGTGCTCAAATAAATGTGTTAAAATGAAAAACTAGAGTTTTGAAATAAATATGCATTACCATAGTATACTTCTGAGTTAGGTGTCTGGTGTAATATCCTATAGGGCGCAGGTTTTGTATCTCGGACGCTATCATAAGTACCCACAAGAAGCGAGGAGAAACCTTTCGATTTTCCATGGCCCTTCCGTCTCTGCAGGACGAAGTACAAAGTCGTTTCATCTGAATCCCTAAGGGTTGTTACGAAAATATTAATACAACTTCGAAATCAAGGTATAATACAAGATAAGCGGCCATCGTAAACATATTTACCAAAGCGCACTTTTTAAGAAAATTTCTTGAGGTTTAACCCACATGTCGACAATTAACTAAAAACAGTCAACAATCAGTAATTAATTTTTGCTAATCGCTAACATCGTTGAGTCTCAAAAATATTATTTTGAACACGAAAATTTCGACAAGGGCACACAAACAACAAAATATTTCTTGACAGTTTGACACTACTCTTTTTAATTTGGGAATTGTCATTTCTGTCATATAAGATTTGGTGTTTGGATTATTAGCCTTTTCGCTTTAATTTTTAATAAGGAAACACCTGCAATGGCAGCACCGTTGCATGTCTTTTAATAATTTGCAACTTGATGAGTGACCTACACGCAGCAAGGCTAATATGGACCGCAAAATTCAAATTGGTGTGTTCACATGATTATAGTAATCATGGCCATTCATAAGTGTTTCCTCTTCTGCAAATTTCGCTATCAAAATTAGGTTTTCTGTTAGAAAACCCAATTCCGGGCTGACTGAGTCACCTTTGTAAAATGTATATTTGTTTTTTTTTTGTGTGCCTTACAAGATGACCAATCAAAAATAGTGACGCCTTTTTAGAAAACCCGTCGCCGACGCATCCGTCCGCGCTGGTGAGCGCTGCTCGTACTTTTTTTCAATATATATAGACACGTAAGCGTGCACCATAGAGGAATACGCTAATGAGCAAACAAGGAGCGAATCGACGAACAAAATGTTCTGCTACTTTTTGCGGGACCTTCAGAAAAATACGGCGGTATGACAATCACACACAAAGACCTGAGGCGCAAGTCCCGCACACGTCTGCAGATAAGTGCGAGTGAAAAAGATGGACAGTTCCGAATATACGGACGAAGCTAAACTAAAATAAACTAAACTAACGCAAACGAAGTACGGCGTCGGCAAATGAACTAGTTTTATAATGACGCTTATGATCAAATGACCAATATACAAACGCCAGTACATTAAGCTACTACAATCTGTCAAATGTTTTTAATGGATTTTGAACCTTATCGCTAAAGCATAAAGTTCAAGGTTGATTGGGAAAATTTGTTATTGTTGGGGGTTTACTACCAACGGTCACCACTAAAACAGGCACCAGTGGTGGCCGTTAGAATAACTCATAAATTATTGTCCCAAGGGCCATCAGTGGCGGACGTTGGGACTTTAAAAATAATATTTATTTTCGTGTACGTTACCCTAGTAGGAAAGTGTCTCCTAGAGTTATACGAGTGGAACGTTTGTGTGCCCTAACTGCTGTAAATGTGCCCCCAAATAAAAAATGTGTGCCCCCTGTCGTTTTGGAAAAAAACGGAAAAAAACGATTCTTGCTGGGGTAACGTTTTTCTAGCAGAAAAATTCTAAACGAATGATCAGAGGGAGAAACATTGTGCATGGCCTTGTAGCTTATAATAGTGCCAAAGTGTGACCCCAAAAATAAATTGTGTGCCCCTGATGTGCTAGCGTCTGTACTTTGGCAAGCCTAGGTATACATTTCTATAGCTTATTCCTCTATGGCCTGCACTTGCGCGAGTTTAAACGCACTTACAGGGTGTAAAACACCTCTTAACGAAGCCGAAAGGCACTTGTTCTCCTCGTTATTGCGATCATTTTTTTGTTCTACACCATGCCTGGGAACCTTCTAGTTACGGAGATATTGGGGGTCAAAGTTCGAACTTTTTGACAACTTTTTTTTTAATTACCTACAGGTTTTTAATGTAAGTCTTTTACTTTAAATACCTCCACGACCCCCGTACTATTCAATCCATGCATCAGCACAATGTTTTGAGTGTGTTACATTGAGTTCTACCCCAAAACATGATTTTTTACCCAAAAAAAATCGTTTCCCAGCAATAATTTTTGCGTAAAGTACTTAGTTTGATGTACAGAATGCTTGGTTGACGGCTTCGTGATGAGGTGGTTTACAGCCTGTATTATTCCTTCTTTTTAATTTTTTTTAAACATTTCTCAAAACAATAAAAATAACAACCTGTACTGACAAATGTTATATTACTGAGTCCGCACAAGCTGATTAGTATAATTATATTAATATGAGCCTGTCCCACTGCAGGGCAAAGGCCTCCCTAGGCCTCCCTTCCCTCCTTCCATTGCTCTTTCATATAGCTATTTCAGCCCAATCTAGCACAAGCTGATAATTAATAATATAGTTTTCAGTTGGAATAAAAATGAAAAACAACATTATTAGGCAGAGGTACGTACAATTTATTAAAAGATCGCAAAACAATCGTAATTTTAATAGTATGAAGCTGAAACTTTACTATTGAAAATCAAACAAAATGAGGAATTAATGATGAGCTTCTTTTTCAGCAATCTTTCTTTGAGACTCTGCCCAACTTCTTTTATTCGAGTCAGAATTAACTACCTTATGTATTTTACTGAAAACCCAGAAACCCCCTAATGCACCAAATGGATAATACATCCAAATCCAATTATTTTTCAAGTAAAAAAATAACGGAAACTGAGCTACTTTCGCCGAAAAGGTATACGGGAATTTCATGTGACGACCAGATTTTCTGAAAAACAATTTAATTCGCTGTTAAAAGTAGTAAGCGCGCGTTTGCTAATGGCCTCGCACACCTTGTCCGCGCTGCAGTCACCGCAATCGTTCCTGTCGCCGCACCCGCGCGCATCGCACCGAGGAATGACTTTGACCTTACAGTCATTCCTAGACCTTTATGAACTTGGAGGGTTGTATTGATGATTATAATTCTGTAACTACATGTATACGTCTTACAGCCGTGAATCATATTTTATTCAACATACAACCTAGCACTGGCCTGCAAATTGCAAAAAACTTAAGAAAATTTGATTTTCGCGGGCTACCCTACATCTACCATAATACTCTATGTCAGGCCGCAGCGCCCGATGCGGGCGGGCCGGCGTTGATGACGTCATCAGCTACGGCGTGGGGAGTTCGGCCTTTTCAGGTACTGCTACTGCGGCGACTGCGGCGCGGGTGGGTGTGCGAGATTGCATAGAACTTCATACGAAGAATTCGAATGCGGCGACAGGTCTGCGTTCACCTTTAAACGACCACCTTTCCATTACTACTTTTTTTTTAAATCCATGAGCTTGATCAGATTGAACAAGCGGGTGTGGTGGCGGTTCGGCTACTCCGCTTCGATGTAAACGCGCGAGCTTGGAATGTTAAGTGGGGTGTCTGATGATTTGCCTCTAAAATAAAGTTGTGCTTTCAGGTTACATACCCTGGAATTATTTCCTTATTACGCAAATAGTTTTCCACGGACTCATAATATCGTATCAAGTCCTTAGGGAAGATCATACTGAATTATGTTTCTATAATATGGTAAACCACAAAACTGATTGACTGACAATGGCAGATTGACAATATAACACTGATTCACTGGCAACATGACTGGCAAGCATTGCTATTAAGTTTAAAAAAAGTAAAAATTATCACACAACTTTTCCTTGACTTGTTGGCCGAGCGCGCTTGGCGAGTGCAGCGTAAAAGATATTATACAGGGTGTAAACGGACCCTTCACGGAGCCGGTAACCAAGCATTCTGTACATCAAACTTAAAAACACTGCGCAAAACCCATTGCTGGGAAATAGTATCAGACCAATTTTTGGCCGAGCCCATTAGTCGGCTATCGACACAGCCTTCGGCGCAAGCCAAAGGTTACCTTATGAAATTCAGTTCAATATCAATTTTAAAATTTGGAAAGTCTATGTTTGGGTTATTATTATGTAGCCATGCGTTGCCCGCCATATTGGTCACAAGGGTCGATTTTCAAGGAAAGGTAAATCTTCCCAATGTCGGTCCGTAGATAAGTGACATTAATTAAAAACCGAGTTTCCTCCGTGTCTCGGAAACACGTTGTTTGGCCCGGTTGTCATTTGTAGATCTTTGACTGTCGTTACAAATAGTCAGTGGCCCGAAGTGAGCCGTATTATAGTATTACCCAGTACTATCTGGGTTGTGGTCACATAGTAGGCAGTAGCTCCATGTCATGACTGGTATTCAGCTGTTTATGCAGCTTCAGTATCAAGCTGACCCCAACTTAGGTAGGTACTTCGTTTGGAAAAAGATTCTAAGGCAGATGATGATGAAATTAAAGGTCCATGTTGACTGTTGATTAAAAACTTATCTTGCATTTTTTTATAAATATGATTATTTCGAAATCTGTGACCTCCGCCCCTCAGGCGTCTCCTCTTCCATCAATGCGAGACAGTGTTGCCAACTGCTAGCTTTACCTAGTTGCTAGACAATTTTTAAAATGTTGCTAGATTGCCAGTTTTTTTCCCAAAAAGTTGCTAGAAGTAGCTAAATGCAAGGAACTTAAATACTAACTGGAATGAGTACGAACAAAATGCTAAAAAAATAAAAATAAACTCAAAAGTTTTGACTTTCAATTTGTACAATGGATTCAATAGAAAAAAAACGTTCCGAGCGAGAAACCGACATTGGTGGATGATGTCTCTGTCTTGCCTTGTCACCGATGTAAACAATATGGCCGATACGTTTTCGCGTTGAAGTCATTTAGGTACTTTTTATTATATATAAGTGAAATAATCTGCTTTAAATATGGTAAAATTGTATTGTGTGAAGGGGTGTAGTAGTGTAGTAGTTAAAACGGAATTTTACATCCAGCATACCATATGCTGGATGTGGAATTTCGTTTTTCAGGTAAGTTTTTTAACTTTGGTTATTTATTGGCGGCTTTCTCGCTCGGAACGTTTTTGGGTTGCCCGTCCTCATTCCAGTTAGTATATACGTTCCATGGCTAAATGCTACTTGTTACAGTAAAATGACAATTTCTGACTATCATTTTTATTTTCATTTTCAATAGAGGAAAATGTAAATGGCTGGGGTTTAGTATCTTTCGTTGATTTTGAATATCAGTTAGTTCAATTTCACTGCTGCTGTTAAATTTTTGCTGCTTTTCATTTTACCCGATGCCGAAGGTGGTAATTGTTAGGGCACGCCCAATAGTGGCGGTAAGTCCCCTCTTTGAGGAGTGGCTGGAGAGACGCCACGGCGTCCTCACCTTCCGCCTGACGCAGGTTCTTACCGGACACGGATGCTTCGGTAAGTTCCTGCACCGAATCGGGCGGGAGGAAACGCCCGGGTGCTATCACTGATTCACTGCGAGGATCGACCGGAGGACACGGTGGAGCACACTGTGGAGGTGTGCCCCGCTTGGGTGGAGCACCGCCGTGTCCTCGAGGTGGCGATCGGCGGCGGCGACCTCTCGCTTCCGGCCCTGGTTCGTGCCATGGTCCGGAGCGAGAAGGAATGGGACGCCGTCACGTCCTTCTGCGAAGCAGTCATGCTAGCGAAGGAGGTGGCGGAACGTGAGAGGGAGAGATCCTCACGTCCCGGCCGCCGCGGGAGACGCCCCGGGCGTCGGGGGCCACGTGGTGGTTTCCGGCCACCGTAGGCGCGGGCCTGTGGACGGGGAGCTATGGGCTAGCTCGCCGTCCGTACGTCTCATGACGACAGGCCGTGTCGACAGCGCGTTCGTGTTCCACGCGCGCCTCAAAGAGACTCAGCAATAGGGAAGGGGCCCCGCAAGGGCCGAAGCCTGCCGAGGCTGCGGGACTATTCGAAAGAGATACCGTGGCTCCGGAACACAAAGGGCGAGGAAGGAACATGGATGGGTTTTAGTCAGTAAAAGTCTGACACTCCCTCCTGCTCCGCCCAGAGCGGGAGGAGTTATTCGATGATTTCCCATCCTAAAAAAAAAAAAAAAAAAGGTGGTAATTGTTGAACAAAAGAGGCCGAAGCTTCGGTCGGACACTATTGACTGGGAAACGACTTTTGTGGGTGAAAAGTCACGGCTAGCGCTCAGTGTAGGTAACACTACTGACTTAGAAACCTATAGTTAGTATAGTTTTTCTTACCTCAATGGGTAACACACTCAAAACATTGTGATGAATACTAACATTGTAATAGATTATAACATTTAAAACTTATAATATTTTGTTTTTTTTTTTTTATAAAAGTGAGCTTAGCTAAAAACTTATTTTTTGTTCTTGGTCCAGAATAAAAAATAAGTTTGTAATAGTAAAATTGCTTTTGTTTATTAATAAATCACATATTTACGGTTTTCAGATTTTTTCCGATGTAAGACATTGCTTCTCGCCAAATTTCGTGATTCTAGATCAACGGGAACTATCCGAACTATCATATAGGTAGGTTTTTGACCCAAAACCTATAGGGTACTTCCGGTTTACCTAGAATTGACATTTTTTTATGGGAAGCACAAGTAAGTAAAGGGAAAATTCCGAATTTTATCATGTTGACTCAGCAGGACCTTGATTTTTATATACCTACTATGGACTATTATTACTATTTCAACTTGCTAGATCCACCCGTTCCTGAGAAAATCGGTGGTGACAGACGGACGCTTATTATAATATTATACTCTTTGGACGGACGCGGGACGGACAGACGGACAAGAAAGTGAACCCTAAAAATAGCGCAATGACGGGAATAACAAGTGTCTCTCGGCTTCCTTAGGGGTATTTTTACACCCATTCATATCAATAAATCATCACTGAATAAGAAAAATCTGTTATTTAGAATTACCTGCAACTTGAAAAAAATAACGGAATTTATGTCACTGTAAACGTGTAATCATTGTTTGTTTCCAGATTGCACCAAACCCAAAGAGTATAATAATAATATGGGAGACCAAACCTTTGGTGTGTCTATAAAAAAAACTGACAATCGGTCAGTGCGGCGCGCGGCGGCGTCGACAAAATGTAAGAAGGCCTAGTAGTACACGTTGGCCGAGTGCACTCGCCGAACGCGCATGTGGCACGTAAATTGAGGCCTCTAATTGACTGAAGAGTAATCATGTTTGTACTCTTTAAGTAGTTTCAATCAAAATAAAAAGTAATTGTGGAAGAACTCCGCTTCATTGCTGATAATAGAAACCAATGTTGGAATTTCTGGACGAAAAGATTAAAGTCAAATCAGGAAATGAAACGTCCCCCTCTCGCCCCTGGTATCTGTCTGCACCCCCTTCAATTTGTGATTTGTAAAATTCTCGTGAATTGAAAAGGCAACGTTCCTTGCTCGAGCGAGAGTATTTTATATTTGACTTCCCAGTATTCCATTGAAATGTGTGATCACGAAAAAGAAGAAGCAGCTAATTTGGTTTGTGATTCAATTTGTCTTGCATCTGTTCTAAAAACTAAACCTATTAAAACAATTTATTTCGATCATTTGCTAAGATTCGTTTTGTGTAATTTGTTATAGAAAGAGGAATTCGAATGGGTTCTTCGTGAAGAGGTGCACGCGATATTACATCAACTCCATACGGTTTTAGTTGTAAGTGTCAGATCAAGATAAAAAGTATCAATAATTTTTTGATTTTTCATGTGTTAATGAGACAAAATTTGCATTTTAGGAGTGCGCTCATAGATTTCCAGTGCCCTTGTACGGCAACGAGGGCCAGAAACAAGACAAATTCATACTGACATCACAGCCTGAACAACTGAAGTGTATTGTGACACTTACTGGGGACAGTATAACCCATGCTGTAAGTACCCATATGAATCATTTATATTTTATAGCAATCAATACTGTAGCCATAACTGTGGGGTTTCATTGGAGAAACAAAGAAACATTAACTTAAAATATGTTGAAATCTCTTCTCTTATTTGAAATCTTATAACTCATCTGACAACTGGTTATAAGTGAATATTTTACCAGTGGGATGCTTAGTAACATTGGCCAAAGTAAGACAAACAAAACCAGGCATATCCCTGTATACTGTTTCCAAACTAATTTTTAAAATATTGAATGTAATAGATGCTGTTCTCTTGCCAGGACATAAGTTTCAAAGTGCTACGACAAATGCACACAATATGCCGTACATCGATCAACCAGGACGGTCCGTGGAAACTCCAGCAGATACAGGATGCTGCCAATCATTTGCAACAGGCTATTGGTTATATTGATAATGTGGACAAACATTATGTGTTCAGGTATGTGCCATTGGTAAAGGTTAAATTAATAATTTTCATACTTAAAAACAATCTAACAAATAAATCAAAATAAACAATTCATTTTCAATATGATTTCAATTGTAGTAATTATACAGGGTGATTGTGTCTGGACCCGCCATAGCAAGTTCGTACATAGAAGAGGTCATTTGCTAATTATTGGACCCTACTTCAGACTTCATAATCAAGTTTTGTTTTTAGTTTTTTTTTTAAAGCCTATCTTAATAAACCCTAGTTTGAGGTAAGTTCCGAGGTATTTTAATCACCAATGTTTATAACTACCAACAAATAATAAAAAAATGTGAAAAATCTCAATCTATACTAATATTGTAAAGAGGAAAGATTTGATTTTTGTTTGTTACGATTTAACTCTAAAACTACTAGACTCAAAAATACTTTCACCATTAGAAAGCCACGTCTTTAATGAGTAACATAGCATAACTCCCACAGGGACGGGTTCCCCACATGACGTCCACTAGTACAGTATAAAAATTGATATATCTCCCATACTATAAAACTTTGGCGAGGGTAAGTAGGGTTCAATAATTAGTAAATGACCTGCTCTGTATGCGAATTGGCGATGGCGGGTCCAGACAATATCACCCTGTATAATTGTGAACATCCTGTTTCTCTCATCAGTTATAAAAGGAAATAACTAACATTCTGTATAGTAAAACATCACATGAACACAACTGATATGACCTCAACATACATGACAGAGGAGCTCAAGGCTATGCATATTTATTTCACCTGAATTACAATAATTTCATGTTTACCATAACTGTAGATGCTTTCAAGTTATGCTAATTTTAAGAAGATAATTATAAATCTTTTGTCACATCATTTTGTTTCACTATCTTTCTAACTGATCTTGAACTGTAATAATTATCAATATTTGATCATAAACTAGTACATTTTGCGAATAATTTATGATTGTTTTATGTGACACTTTCTGAATCACATATGTGATTATTATGGGTGTTTTTTTTTGGATGGGAAATCATCAAATGAGCCCTTTCGCTCTGGGCGGAGCTGAAGGAAGCGTCAGACTTTTACGGACTAAAACCCATCCATGTTCTTTGCCCTTTGTGTTCTGGAGCCGCGGTATCTCTTTCGAACAGTCCCGCAGCCCCGGCAGGCGTCGGCCCTTCCTTTTACTGACATCTCTTTATCTCTGAGGCGCGCGTGGAACACGAACGCGCTACGGCCTGTCGTCATAAAGTCGGAGGCACGGCGAGCTAGCCCATAGCTCACCGTCCACAGGACCGAATCACTTTAAGCTGAGATTGGGCTTTCACTTTAGTAAGTTGCAATTTAAAGTGAAAGGGAAGAGAAAAATATGCAAGAAAATACTGATTGTTGCGTGTCAATGTGATTTCATCCACAGACATAGGCTACCACATGTTACTTTCTTTGATAATTAGAATCTCAAATACAAATTATGTATGTATCATGTACATTTAATTTCCCCTATTGTATTAAAAGGAATCTTTTATTCCAGATCATCAGAAGAAGTGCTCCACATAATACAGTGTCTGATTGGCTCACTGCAACGAGCCCGAACTGCTTTAGTGTTACCTAAGAAAAAAGCAATTGATGAGCTTATGAAGAGTAGAAATATGGTAATTACAATTTTTTTTCACTTCTGTTGTAATAAAAATTGTTGTATTTTGTTTTGTTGTCTCAAAAGCACACTTATTAGCTAGAAATAATTTATTCTTAAAGAAACTAGAACTCATCACTACAATTTATTTTCAGAAGGCCCTATCTCCAAATCTGCCAGAAGACTTAGCAATATCGTTCTACATACAATCCCACAAGCTTATATTTGTTGCGTACCAACTGAGTTCGGTCCATGGTACGATGCGGATTGACTCTTGTCAGGCGGACTGTGCTGTACCATGGCTAAGTGACGTGTTGTTCATGTTAACGGCAGCACTCCATATGTGTCAACAACTTAAGGATAAGGTAAATTATACCTTGTTCTCTACTTGATTATGCGTACTTGAGATTCTAAAGCACTACCGGGCTATGTTTCATGAAACAGGTTTTAAATCAAACTATAACAATTTCCAACGTTTTTTGTTTGCTTCAGTACACACTATGTGTTGGTCTTTTTATTTACAATGATCATATTCAGCTAGGCTACTAAATAACTTTGTTATGTGTCATGACAAACAAATCATATTTGATTGAAATCGATTTTGCGACTATGACATAACAACCGAATTGACTATACATTGGAAATATAATTTATCAGATAAAGATACAGCAATAGTTATACAGACCAAACATATTTCGATTTGTTATTACTGCTGTTCATACACGCGTTACATATTCTTATCAAAGTTACTTAAAATATTGTTTGGTAAATATTAGCCTTCCTGAACCTTCAGGTTTTTCAAGTCCACACCAAACTACCCATACTCTTTTTATCTATAGGAAGTGAAACGATACAATCAGTACCAATTTTATCTTTTTGACGTGATATGACAAGAGTACAGCTTTACTGTTATCAGGTCGGCGTTTTAGTTTTAATATTGATCGAATTACTCAAATTGCGGATTATAACAAATTTTATTAGCGTTGCTAAGATAGTGTAACGCACGACAAAATGATAGTGTTCGCCTTACGTCACATTTTTTTTTCCTTGTTCATTGTTAGCGGCCAGTATTTATCAGTTTGTTTATCAGTCATCAAACTCAATAAATAAAATACCTAAACCAAGAAGGTTGTAGTTGGTGATTTAATGTTGCACTCAGATGTCATGTGATAGAAAGCTGACCATGAAAATGAGTAATAGTGCTTTGTTTTTTTTAATGTACTTTATTTTTTTTCAGCTATGCGTCTTCTCCCAATACAAGGACTTCACGGTGGGATCAAGATCTGCCTCCATGGTATTTAACTAAAAATCTGACCTACCGGGATGTTACCTAATTCTCAAGTGTATGTAAGCATTATATATACCTAGGTATGCGTAATATACAAAACAATTGTATGTAAGTACATTTGTATTTATTTAGTTATAGTTATTGAGTCCATTGTTGATATTCTTGTTGAGTATGATGTAATAAATAATGTATAGAAACTAATGTTATAAGTAACTAACTATAGGAAAACTAATCTTGGGTCTGCCATGAGTGTATATTTTGAGTAATAGCAAAGGGGAATTAAGTATTCGTTAATTTATTTCTACTACTTACCTTATTTATGGACAAGATTACGTTAAATTATGATTTAAGACTTATGTTGATGGTTTTATTGTAGGTAAGTAAATTGTTGCTGGCTTTTGTCCGCGTATTATATAGATGAGTTTTTAGCTATTTAATAAAAAGCAGTTATTTATGGCCAGACGATGGCTTATACTGATAAGCCATCGTCTGGCCATAAATAACTGAACAGTACCTGAAGGCAATTGCACAAAGTTAAACAACATAATGCCCCCAATTGGAAGTAAATACTTAACTCGAATTTGCAGCAAGTTTAGTTCAATTTTGATTCAGTTTATCCGCCGGCCGGATGGCTCTAGTTAGATAATTTTACAACGCGTTGTAGAATACGACAAAGCAATAATATTTTCTACAGGCTAACAAATTAACGTATGAAGTGTCAGTGCAAAGTTATAGTCGAATAGCCCTTGTGCACGATAATGGTATTTATGTCGTTGTTTTAAAGTCCGTTTTTGAATGATGGTCCAAAGTCTTGAATTACGAGTTCTAATTCGTGCGGTATTATTTCGTTTGTATTTCTGTAATGAGAGGCTATTTTAAGCAGTTTGACCCTTTGAATGTGGGCGGATTGGACGCTGGTCGCGCTGGTGCGTAACCTAAATTATGTTTATCAATTAATTTTATAATCTTGTGGGTCGGTTTTTTAGCAACAACACTACTATATTTAAAGTGGTACGATTCCTACTTACTCTCATCTTCACAGACTAAGATAAACGATGTTAAATTTATATTTGAAAATGTATTATCAATGTTGTTCAAAGGGTTTATAACAAAATGCATAATACAGCAAAAACATTTGATTAGTTATTTATTTCTTCTATGTTAATAAATAGATCTGAATGTATAGTTAAACGAATTTGTATAAATTGAAGCAATAATGCTTCTATCTTTTGTCTGTATTGCCATAGTTAACGAAGATACTAATTTATAATAAAATATATACATACATACATGTATAAATATATTGATAACTTTATCAAATGGTAAGAAAATGTCCATCAAATAATATAAAACTATAAATATCTTGCTTTCTAAAAGTTTGCAGTTTATTTTTCTATATTCAGATATTACATTATGGGAAAAGTGTCTAATACTATTGCAAAAAAATAAAGATAAAAAGTAAATAAAAGTATAGTTGCCAAAATCTTATTGTAATTTCCAATCTTCATTTCTCAAATTTTGTGTAAATAAGTCAGTGTCATCTTCATATTGCATCAGTAATTAAATAAAAATTGTGAATTCTTCAAAAAGAGTAAATGAAGTTATTAAAGTATGGAAGGCTTTTGCCTTCAATGTTCCCATAAAATATTTCTGAGTTATTTCATAGTCAATTAAATGCAGTGATATAAATACATCAAAATATTATAAGCTTATTGATGTTTCACAAATTTGTATTTTATGTACCTAATTTGACTTAAAGGAATTCCAATTTCTTGTAAAAAATGTGATAATAACTACATCTTCGAGTAAGAGGTAGATAAGGGCCAGTCTTGCTTCCCAAAAAGACCAATTTTAAGTATATTCAACTCACTTTTGCTGCCTATCGACGGTGAGTTTTGAAACAGGCCTTAAGGCCATGTTCTAATACTCACTAGTCCAGTCAAAATAGACATTTGAAATAATAATAATTAGGATAGAGCTGAAAATTGGTGTAAAACTAGTAAACCCAAAGCCTAAATCGTCCTAAAGAATATATCTCAACAAAAAGTTTGCTAAACAATATTATTATGCTATCAAAAACACCTTATCAATGGCCTGTCTAATTATATTGTGAGAAATTACAGGTGTTACATTTTCACTCACTCGATAAAAAAGTAGGGTAACTTAAAGTATTACTATTAGCTGTTATTAGAAATTATCAGCCTTTTCTGTTGTTCTATTTTAATCATTATCACAGCTGGCAATGTTTTATTATTAAGTTATATACTGCTTCATTGCTTCTACATTTACTGTGTTAATATATCTTAATACACATTAATAATAAAAGGTTGTGTATTAAATGTTGTTTAAATTAGTAAACATAATGTAAATAATGTGATAGGGTACTTGACTATTTTGAAAAGTTTGACAAGCATTTCCCTCCTTATAAGGGTTTGCTGCAAACGGATATAAATTCGAACATTGTTTGAACAATGTTAGGATTTATAACCGTTAAAAACAAAGTAGGTTATAAAAATATAACAATCCCAATATTGATATTGGGATAATTATTTTATAACCTACTTTGTCATCAAAATTTTCGTTTTTGAGTGGTCAACTACCCTTTGAGCTTTAGTGTAATTAATCTCATGTTTTTTCCTAAATATGGTCCCCTAATTCGAGTGAGTAAATAAAATAAAAATTTGGAAGCCTAAATACGAAAAGATTTTTTATGTAACTGTATGATTGTAAAGGAATTGGAAATGAATGATACAATTGTATTTTTATGCACATATTGATAACTTTGCTAGGTAATAAAATTGTTAACGCACTTTCTGAATATTCGCTACTATTTCAGTCTTGTGAAAATCTATTCTATACATTCATTATTTTAAAATTAAGACTGCACTGCACACATGGTCGTTGTCTGCCGATGGTCATACTTGAGATGCATTTAATTGAACAAAATATTCCACAATTTATTATTTTGAGGAGAATGGCCTCAAATGTGTAAAGAACCATCATGTTCAAATTATTCATTTGACATGTCTGACAATAAAATTATTGTACTAGTATTATTAGGTAGGTAGTCTCAAGACTATTTTATCTATACCTACTGTATTATAAACAGTTCATGTGATTGTGTTGTAATTCAATAAATCAAAATGCTGTTATGCAGAATTTGTTTTAATTTAATTTAACCTTTTTTTGATTTGGGTAAGGCCGTAAGGCTTGATTAGGAGCTGATGGCGAAATGTGGGAACTGGGAAATAATATGCATCTAGGATGGTCATCACTGATGACACAGTGGTCCACGTCTGCCTAACCTTTCGGGGAAAACAGGCGTGATGTTCAGTCAATAAATTATAAATTAAGTACTGATATGTATTCAATGGAAGGTTTTCTTTTTGGGTATTTAAAAAAAATAGTTTCCTAGAACTCGGTAGATGGCGTTGAACTGAATACGTTAAGGTGGATGCTCCAGGGTAGCCCGCGAAATTCAAATTTTCAAAGTCAAAGTCAAATCGTTTATTGCTAAATCCATAATGTAAACTTACAGGTGGTAAATAAAAACATAGAAACAATTATGGACCCTGTCGGGCACAGCAAACTTAGTAAAATATGTAGAGAGGAAGACCGCTTAATTACTTTTCAGTTTGAAATGTTTCTTAGCCTAATTAATATGAATAATAAAATATTTTTATTATTAATATATTTTCTTACGTTTTTTTGCAATTTGCAGGTCAGTGTCAGGTTGTACGTTGATTAAAATATGATTCGCGGCTGTAACACGTATGTAGTTATAGAATTATAATCATCAAAATCATCAATACAACCCTCCAAGCTCATAGAGGTGTTTGATTTGATTTTTGTTTGTGTGCATTATAGAATAAGAATAAGAATTGTTTCGTTGAATTTAGAATTGCAAAACTATCTTCGTAAACTGATCTTTTACGTCACTGAAACGTCAAAGTTAGGGATGCGACATGTAGAGAAACGAGAAAAACGTAGTAAGCTTTGTTTCCCGGTTCCCCTTTTCTTTTCATGGTACAAAATATTATTTCGTTATAAACTAATTATCAAATCTACCTTGCTCATTTCAGTTGGTAATGGAGTAATTAAAAATCGTAATTTCGTGAAAATGTTCTAATAACGAAAAAAAAATATTGCATCAAGATTTTATTTTAAAATAAAAACACATGAACAGCTTGCAATTGCTTTCTTTCTGGCCTTGCTCAAATGTAGCGTAGTCGTGATATGAAGTTGTTTTGCCTTTATTACTAAGCCAAAGCTAATTTATTAATACTTATTTTGAGATTATTGCAAAATTTCCTTTAACGTATAACTGGTCATGTGATTCACTAGCAACTTGAAACGCACATCACTAAAACGTCTTGACAGATGGCAAATGTCAGATTTACAAAAATAAATCGTCAAGAGTTGAGGCGTTGAAGTTTGTTTTCACTTTTATTTTGTTATTAAACTGTAAATTGTAGTTATTTCACTATAGAATACAAACATGGCTATTAGGATTTTCGGTTGGTTCGGCCTTGTTACCGTTATCATCACTGGATTGTTTGGTTTTGGGTTCTATTTAACGTTTCTTGCGTTCATCGTCTCCTTCCTGGCTGGGTAAGTTGATAAGAAGGCGTAATTCGTACATATATAATAATATTATTGTTAGGGAGTAGTTTGTTATGATAAAATTCTCTACGCGTTTTTTAGAAGCGTTGTTATTCTAGAAAGTTGATAGGCTATCTAATCGGCAGTCGGTATGTAGGACACCTTTACGACAAGTTATAGTCAGCGAATTTCGATCAAAAATCGGGTTCTTACTGGTAACAAAACATTAGAACTCTTCAAGCATCTTAGTTTGCAATGAAGTCATAGGCAACAAAACATTTTATGGTTGTATTTTTGTTTTCAGGATAATAACAATTCTCTACTTCACATATGACAACAAAAAGGTATTTGCTGTTGATTTGGACTGTCTGGACGATCCATTACAACAGTCAAACTTTTCTATACAAGTACCTAAGGTATGTGTACTTCCTTGTTTTCAGTGAAAGCCAAATCAGAATGTGTGACTATTGTGATAAATAAGTATATACTGTACTTTAAAAAATCAATTAATCATGAAATTCGTTTAGGACCAATACTTTTACTCAATAAATGACAAGATAAGAACTGTATTCTCGCCAACACAACTATAAACGTTCCTTGAGATTTAATTTAAACCTATTTTGTTAAATATTTCAGGTGTTGGAACTGTTCCAAAAAGAAACTCCTTTGCCAAAATATGACAACAGAATCACAGGTAGCGAGACTGTGGATTCATTCCTTAATGAGATAATAACGATCATCATCAATGATTACGTGACTCCATGGTATGAGATTTTGACAAGTGACGAGGAACTAACAAATCATTCTATAAAGAGATTGGTGCTTGCTGCTGGTGCTAATGTAGCTAATAGGTGACTATAAATTATTTTCTTTTATTGTTAAATGTGTAATGTTTCTCAAGTCATGAATATTATAAAAATAATAAAAAGGACCATTTGTTTATTCACCTTTCTTTAAAATAATACGTTAAATTTTGTGATTTATTAATTATTCAAACTTTTTCTATGTTCATTCCTTACTACCACTTATGAATAACATTTCCAAAAACTAAGTCAAGAATTCTAGATAACACTATAATCTGATATTTCAGAGTCAAATCTGTGGATTGGATCCACCTCCTGTCCACCAGAGTTCCTGAAGAGTTGACAACACATTTAAAACTGTACAAACAGTCTAGAGTGAGACTGAAACATGTAGATCTGATGAGTGCCAAAGATGTGCCCAACGGGACATCTAAACCAAGTCCCAAGAAACAAGAGGAAAAGAAAACACACAGGAGAAATAAGAGTGATACTGATGTATATTGGCCACCAGGTAATCATTATTTCATCTTTTAACTATTTTAAATTAAAATCTTGGTTATGGTTTATGTTATTTCTATTTAAGAAAAGGTCAACTTTGTACAAACGAAAATTTGGTTGATTTCAAAACAACTACTACTGTTCAAAAACTAACAAAATATTGTATTGTAGTGCAAACTAAAACAATTTTACCAAAATCAAATATTTTGTTTAAACTAAATTGCGAAAGCAGGATATGTATAATATTAGCAGTCAGGTGAAAATGATTAAATGAATCTGTCTTTTGTTTTATTTTTGCAGAAGCACAAACATTTGGCAAGTCAAAGTTTTATGATAGTTCAGAAAACATCAGTGGGAAGACTCTCAAGGATATATTTTTTGACCTGGAATGTTCTATAGAAAACAGGCAGCAATGTCGAGATATGTATTGTATGGATGCTGATAAAGAGTATGGTAAGCTGTTAATCATTGTGTTTTTGAGATGGAATTTTGGCTCGATATCGAAACATACTATGTATTAGCAAATGGTTCTATTAGCAAAACAAGTCTTTAGCAAAATGTCCTATTAGCAAATCATCTGAGCAAATGGTCCTAAAACAAAGAAATTGGAATTGTAGTCATACCACACATACATGTAAGTTTTTTGTCTGTTCGTCACAATAAACTAAATCAAATAAGGAGTAGGCCCACTATGGGTTGGCGGATGTCTTAATTATATCTTCGAATATTTGGTTCTAAGGGAAGTCAAAGATTTCCATTTCTATTTTGAGAGCAGTGATGATGAAGCAATTCCGCATCTAGGGCCAATGTGGCACACTGATCGCTAGTTTTGCCCACTTCGTCCTGCCATCTAGTACTTATATTCTATTTTATTCCTAGAGTTGCTGTGCGAAGTTTCCGAGGCTGTCCTATACCTAGTCGCTCCAGAAGAGGCTTGGCAATGCCACGCGTTAAAAGTGATACTGATTGAGTTGTTATCAGCCGTTGTGCTACGACCGATGATCAACTTGCTCAGCGACCCTGATAATATCAACAGGACTATTATAAGGAGTGTAAGTGCTTTTAAAATGATTTTTGTTACATGAGGATTATTGATGTATTATGTCTTGAAAGATCGATAGTGTAAATTGAAATGCCGCAAGGGACATTGAGCGAGCTTTTGGATTTGCAATTTGGGCCGGTTAGCACCAAAACTTGAAAAACTTAATGCATGGCATTTCATCACTTTGCCACTTGCGGAAAAAAAATGTAAACAGTTCTTTTTTACGAAATAACAAACACATTGTAGCGTAAATCAGCCTATTATAAGCCCCTCCTTGAGTCACGTGGCTGGATGGTAACTAACCACGCGGGCCCAGTGTGGTTTGATGGTCGTCCCAAACTCACAAATCAGTATTTTTGTTGACTTGTTTTATATGTTAACAGTGTTGTCGAGATTCGTGTCTGCCATCGGAGCTGTTTCTTGTAGTCATCCGCTGCTGCACTGACGCCGAAGAGTTGGACGCCACGGTGGAACTTGTCCAGAAAGATATACAGAAATTAGTAAGTACATAATCTATTAGTATCGCAAGCGTTGAGCTCCCTCAAATAGGGTTGAGCTACACGATGCACTTTCAATCGCAATGCGAACAATTTAGAAGCAAAAATCCTTATCACTATTGGTAAAAGTTCGTTAGCTGGAGAAATTCAACATACGGTTATGTACGGTATGTTGTAGAATGGTGAAAATGAAAATTATTACAAATGTAACTGTATTAGATTTTTACGCCGCGGGACATTATAGAGCTGCATAGTTCTGCCTTTAGCAGAAGGCCGCTCTAGACAATTCCATATTCATTAAACTGGCATTATATTTTACGTAATGTTTTGACTGTACAAGTAGATTAGCAGACCATGAAATCTTTCTTTGTTTACTCTTTCATTCTCAGAGATCGTCAGTTAGGGGAATGGTAGCACCATCTAGATTACAAATCCACAAAACATTGACTCGTGGTGAGACGACCTTTTAAATGTATTACGTACTTCAGCATTCCAGAGACAGCGCAGGCGAATGGGAGTTGCAAGACCGTCAAAAACTTTCCTCCTTACAATACTTGACCCGTATTATCCAAGCAAGAAGGGCTACTTTAGGACCGCAAGAAGGGCTCGCCCATACTGCCAATGTGGAGAAAGTGTCGGAAGAAGTTTCAAGGTCACTGAAGTTTTTGAGGGCAACTACGGCTTGGAGGTCGAATGCACAGTATTTGTTGGAAATTGAGTTGAATGAAGCTGGTGAGTTGCCACTTGTTCCAAGTTGGATATTTATGTTTTTCAGGTTGTAACGACAGAAATAGCCACACACAGGGAACAATGGAAAGAAGGAAGGGAGGCCTTTGTCCTGTAGTGGGACCCATCAGGCTTATAATAAATGAAGAAAATGACTGAATGCGATGGTCGGTCATTGCAATAATAATAATAAATACCAAAACAACTCCATCAGTCCCTTACTTCTCTAAACCTGCCATCTGCTACAGAAGGCAGTGATACTAAACACGTGTAGACTGGTGAGAAAGTTCCTACAACGTGAATCAGACAACCCGCACCAACATATCCACTTAAACATACCCTCATCTCTCTTTCAAGCTACAACCTCTGTAATTAACCCAGCTGATAATGACTTGGGTTAGGCCCGTGCTATCAGAAATTTCCGGTTAGCCGAGCAAAATAAACGAATATAATAATAATAGTAAGGAAGTTGATGCAAATCCAGGAAAATTAAATTTTTCCCCACGTCTCACACACACACACACGCTACGTTGACTTGGTATAGGCCCGTTAAACTAGCTAACACTAGCTAAAAAGCTAAGAAACAATATATGTTTTCCCAAAAATAATAATAAAGTCTTTTATTCAACAGTAAGTAATACAATTTCTTTAAATCAAAGTTATATAAAATCTAGGTTGTCTGTGGTTGTTGATTGCCAATAGGCAAAGGCCTTCTCCAACCTTTTCCACTCATTTCTGTACTTGGCAACCCGGCTCCAGGTTACTGTAAATTAAGTTACATTTGTTTCCAGTAACCTGTCCAAGTGACTCTCCCCGTGGCAACATAACTTCTCTATTAGCGCTGACTTTATTACTAGTCGTTACAAGTTACAATATTATTGAGCTTACGGTTAATTGACCATTATTTCCTATTTCACTTATCTATATATTTCATTGATAACTTCTAGACGCCTCTCACACATCAAAAGCCGTACTAGACAACCTACGCTCGTCCGCACTAGAACTATGCGACCTCTACCTAGCCCCCACCCGGCCCGCCGTGATGGGTCTACCAGAGAACTGCTACGGTGAACTAGTGAGGAAGATCACGACGGAAGGCGAGGAGTTTACAAACAACCCTGTGATATGCTTCGATGATGTGCAGAAGTGTGTTTGTGATGCGTTAGAGGTTGGTTCCATACATTTTTATTGTTTTATCATCGGCTATGAATATCAGTTTTCCCCGTTCATTCATGGAGAGGAGTCTCCTTGAAAATCATAAGTGGCGCAAACAGGGCGTAGGTACTAGGGAACACCACCTCTACCTATCCCTTCAGGGAAAATTGTCGTGGTGTTATTTTATTTTGAGGGAGAAACAGTGTTTCTCATCAACATAAAAAGTTACAAAAAATACCCCGCAAATCAGCCACGAATCTTTAGTTATAATAATGTTGTTTAATTCCAGGATGACCCGTCATGGCAAAATGACTACATGATGGACAGCGAAGACTGTTCTGATAAAAGCAGGTATGTTTATTATGTTAGTATAACTAAACTTTCATTTTTATTGCTACCATGTAAATAGATGAAACATGCTTTAAAGTAAATGAATTTCGTTCCAGTAATAATGACATAAAAAAGGACGAAAAACCCGACACGCGAAAATACAGCGGTAAGTTACAAAACCAATCTCCTTTGAACAACTAATTCTTTTCTAACTGTCCATTACGTCCAACTTACCATGCAAACCCATCCAAAATGTGCAGACAAATGCAAGAAAATTATGAAGTCATGTCTCAATCAGTTGCCAAAGTTGTTTCTGAAGTCGAAATACAAGTACGACCTTGCCAGCAAGTCGTCGACGTTCCCTCGCTCCCTCACACGAAGAGTACCAAGTAACAAGAACCACACTCTACCTAAATGCAATGAGTTTGGTATTACATTTCAAAGTGAATTTCTAGACCCCGATGCTGGTACTGCACTTGGCGTATTGGCGCAAATGTTCGCGTTGTAAATGCCGCCTGGGATATTAATTGTTAACCTTTTGACCGACAGAGCATAAACGTACGCGCGTGCCCTCCACGCCAAGCCATAATTTCACCTACCATTTTGTCACATATTTGTGTCGTTTGTCGTACAGAGCACGTGCTTTCTTGTCACGTATATATGACTATGGCGATCAAAAGGAAAAATTGACACCTCACATCGATTTGCGCTGTTATAGCCATTTCAATGAATGACAGTTGTGATTTAAATATACGGATACGGACAGTTAGCTTAAAGCAATTAATTTTCCTGACTTTACAAAATAACCTTTGTAGACATTGTAATAAGGTATATTTTGTAATAACCAGATGACGCGAATATTGTGACAGATACGCCAAGTGAAGTGCATGCATAACACATAGTTGTTTGTGTATTGTAGCTATCCTTGCATCGGCAAACTGATTATTGCTAGTTAGATACCTTTTCCTGTTTCTTCTTCTTAATTCTTTTTGACCACTCTGTTACTTTAGCTCTGTTGCGAGCGGAATGTTCCAAATATAAATAACAGTAGCCGGCTGCAAAAAAGGCTTACGAGGCGTCGTTTTTATCACTCATATACAAGGTTTAAACGGACTTCACGAAGTCGTCAACAAAGCAATCTGTGTATCAAACTTAGTAACAGTATGCAAAAATTATTGTGGAGGTGTTAAATCACTCATCATCAATCAACTTTAGAGACTTTGCTTCTTTGCTACGCACTCAAATCATTGTGCTCTTGGATGCATTGAATAGTACAGGGTTCATGGAGACATTTAAAGTAAAGTTATGACATTGAAAATTTGTATCCAAAAAACGACTTGTAAAAAAGTTGGAACGTTGACCTCCAATATCTCCATAACTAGAAGGATCCCAAGTATGGTCCAGTTCAAATTATTGCAATGACGGGAATAAAAAGTTCCTTAGGACTTCGTTAAGGGACGTAGGGGCTTCGTTCGGGGGGTTCGTAGACGGTCTATTCCTAAACCTCGATATTTCCTATTTTCGGTCGGGTACTTTGATTGTTGCAACGATACTCAATCTTCTCACGACGAAACAAGCTACCAATTTGAACAAATAATTTATATAACACGTCTAAATAAACTGACTGGTGAAATTGCACAGACCTGACACTAACTGAGCTGTAGTATCGTTGAAACATTACCCTGCACAACCCCTGCATAACCCTTGAAAGTCCCCCGTTCCTCCCCACTTCGCTCGCAACAGGATCAATATTTCTTTCTCAACTGTAATAGTGAACTGACGTGATAGTGTAGTTCTACAGATTATTACTTACGCACGACTATGTGTGCGTAGAATTACTTACTAGTTTTCGTATGTAAAGTCGATGGTTTTCTATAAAATATTGTTTTTTTTCAGGCGATATGTTGCCAGTACCCGGAACACGGCATAATAGGTCTAGATCGGATATTGTTGGCAATCTGGCGCAGAGGATGATCAATGAAAGTGCAGGTTACAATTTATTTATTTGTTTATTTTTACATTTTGAATTCTCAAATTTGAACTAATTCAATGTTCGGATTTTTTTGGGCGATACCTGAAAACCGTACTTGCGGGCAATGAAATTGTTTTCTTTTTTCAATGAACTTAGAGCAGGGATTCCCAAACTATTTTGGGCAAGAGACCCCATTTTCTATGCCGGGGCTGCGGGACTGTTCGAAAAAGATACCGTGGCCCCGGAACACAAAGGGCTTTGGGGGTATGAAGAACAGGGTGTGAAGCTCTTCATCTCCCATAGAAAAGGGAGGATCCTCCGACCAGACGGGTGTTGTAGTTATGGTCTTAAGTCGCGGATAACTCTGCTTGCGCGATGTAGGAATTCTGACGTGTTTCGCAGTTAGTTCATCATTCGTGTCATAGATGGCGTTGTAGTACTTTTTGTTCCATGTAGCGTAGTACTTTTTGTAGTGCCGCTACAGGGCGAGGAAGGAACATGGATGGGTTTTAGTCAGTAAAAGTCTGACACTCTCTCCTGCTCCGCCCAGAGCGGGAAGAGTCATTTGATGATTTCCCATCCGCAAAAAAAACCCTATCTTTTAAAACCCTATGACTTTTAAAATCCTATCTTTAGTTTTTTCCTATTGATACAAAATACTTACCAATTTAAAAACTTTGCTGTTGGTTAAGTGAGAAAACTTGAAATCATTTTCTCATCAAAATTTAACAAAATAATATAACGTAACACAACTAAACAGCACCTTGAAAGTTTTAAATAAGAACTTGTGTTCATTTATAGGGGTCTATTTTTTGACCTCGTGGTCGAAACCGATACTTTTGGGAATCCCTTTAGAGTCTCACTGCTAGAAAAAGGTCTTCACCAATACGTTTTCACACAGTCATAACATCACGCATGTAGTCCTTGAAGGGTTAGGCACATGTGGGTGTACCTAATAGTACACCCAAATTTCGCCAGTTATGTTTTAAGTCTCATCTAATAGGAGGCGAGCCTAATGCCATCAACGAGGCACGAATCCAGACTCCGTGGCTGTTACTGAGAAACAGGGAATATGCATGAAATACAAAACTCTTTTTATTTATTATAAAAGTCTTGGCCCATAAAAACATCGCAAACACAATTTACTGTTTTATGTAGCATGTTTTTGGTGAAACGGAACGCACTGTCAAAACGCGTCGTTCTCGATAACGCCGGTAGAGACGTCAAAGTCAAAAAAATCTTTTTCTTCCAACTATGCTTTAATTTCATCACAATCACACTAAAAACTCAGTACAAAGCGAGTCTTTAATGCTCTAGAACAATAAAAATGATTGCACAGTTTTTTTTTTAATCGCACGGTCGCACCAAAAGGTGCCAATCTCAATGGATTAATTAGTTCTATTCAGCCAGCCGATATCACTACTTTTTTACGTACGTATTATTCGTTTCTATCCTACTTGTTCCAAATTTAAAAAATGATTGCTGCTAACTCTGATTTAAAAATGAAAGAAATTTAAAAAAGTGATTTGGCGGGAACTTTGTTAGCACTCGGTGCAATAATAAATTAATTTGTGCTCGATGCAATAATCTACTATTATTTGAAAAGTGCTTAAAGTTTCACTAAGATTTTTAATATTGTTGTTGCAATTTTTACTTGAGTAAAGTACATACAATTAGTAAAATTATTCTATTAAGAGCAAAAAATTTGATGTAAACAAGGCAGATTGTGGTTAATGACGTCACATCATGGCCGCGACAGCTACGGACGTTTGAATTGTCGTAGAAAATTGCAGGAGTTTAATATTATTTTTAAGCAACAAGCATTAGTTGAACTTAACTTTTAATACTTTTTTTGGGTTGATAGTACTGTATTTTAGTGATTTAAGTGAAAAAAAAATTACGTGCATATTCCCTATTCCTGGTGAAAAACCCGATAACACTGCCCGACCTGGGAATCGAACCTACGACCTCATGCTCAGTAGTCGCTACCATTCGGCCAACGAGGCATTCCAATATTTTTTCTTTATTAAAAAATGGTAAAGTCTCAATGATTCAATACTTTTTAAGTGGATTATAAATGTTGCTTTGATAAATTATTTTTCTTCCAGGTCCTTCAAATTTATCATCAGCCAACACCAGCAATCTATCTTTGTCTCACTCAGAAATTAGTCGAAATGCAAAAAACTTGATGTCGCCCTTAACAGCGAGTATTATTGAAACTGGTACGTATAGCATAGTTATTTCGTATATTAGATTCCGGATTAGGGACGGGGGACGTAAAATATGCAATATCTTCAAAAAACTGTTTTTGAAGATAAATTGCATATTTTACGTGCATGTTTTTGGGCATTTTTCATTTGAATCTAACTGGAAAAATACAAAAATACGTGAGAGATGATACCCGCAAAAACGAAATTGACCTAAGTTGGTGAAGAAGGATCGTTTTCAAATTATAGAAATATTTTAATTAATAGATGGCGCAGTACTCGGTTTTCGAGGACAAAACACTCGTCGAAAATGTATTTAAAAAAAATCTATCGTATTGTATACAGAAATAAGTACGGTCGAACAAGCTATTTGGTTACCTAACTATTATACTATTTGGGTAACTATTTCAGTTTAGTTAAAATAATTCTTATGTATTTACATTATAAGTTCATATTTCCAGCTTTAGTACAAGACAAAGGGCGAGCGTTTGGCATATACGCCATAGCAGTGACTAGACTATCAGACAACGAGGTTTGGCATATATACAGAAGATACAGCGATTTTTATGACCTTCACGCATCTGTTAAAGATAAGGTCAGTAGTAACCATCTCTGTCACAGCAACTTTAAACTTTAATAAAATATTCATAAGTCACAAATTCCTCTGCAGTGGCCCGAGCTGAGCAGTCTACCGTTCCCAGGAAAGAAAACATTCCAGAATACATCCAGAACAGTCTTGGAGAGTCGGAAACGGATGTTGAACAGCTACCTACAAACCTTGGCGAGTTTGGCGAGGGATGCCAAGTATATGACGTTGTTGTCTCCGGCCTATTTAGGGGGATTCCTTAGTCCTGAGAATCATGCTGAGAAACATAGTAATACGGTAAGTGTTTATAAATATTGATATGTACTTGTGAGGGTGCTTCCACGTCTCGTGGGGAGCTACGTGATGACAACCACCGCCAGAAACCTTTAAAAGGGTTTGACGCAAAATGTGCACTTGACGCAAAAAATGCACTTCGCAAAATGCGCATTTCGCAAATTGTATTTTTTTTTTATTATCTTGCAGGATTTTTAGCTTGATCCCATCTAATTTAAGCAGAATTGGCATGATCATGCTAAAAATCTAGTAGCCAAACGGTTTTTATTTTTGTAGTGCTCATTTTGAGAAATGCACAATTTGCGAAATGCGCATTTTGCGAAGTGCACATTTTGCGTCAAGTGCACATTTTGCTTTGTGTACATTCTGCGTCAAATCCCTTTAAATGTACACTGCACAATCAGCCTATAATGTTCCCATTGCTGGCGAACACGGCCTCCTTTCTGTGAGAGGGATGTAAAATATAGGCACACTGCCAATGCGTCGAACGGATCGAATTTGATATTCTGAATGTATACTTACAGGTAAAAACTGGTCTCAGTTCAAGGTAGTTAAATGAAGTATTTAAATTATTAGAAAACATTCATCAGTTCTGTTTTATTCGCTTTTTTCCCGAGTGACAGGTAGTTGAAAATGGCATAGGCTGCAAATATGATCTTGGCTTCCCTGTCTTTACAAATCCTGTGCGCATGATAGACAAGGATACTTAATCTAGAACAATTCTTATTCTATGAGGTTTTTTGTTGGACGCTTCGCCGCATGAAAGCTCTTATCTTGCATGAAAAGCAACCAAATTGCGATAAGATACTCTTAACGCCATCTCGCGGCAAAGTTTTCAGCAAGGAACAAACACGTAACGCCATCTATGTGGAACTAATAAGACAGTTTTTGAAACCATTGTTATTTTCCATTATCATCATCATTAATCATTTATTTTCACTCCTTTTTTTAGCTCGATGCTCTTCTTGTTAACTCTCTAAAAGCCGGAATGAGGACTCTGAAGAACATGCCTGATCAGTTTGCGAATACCGTTGATGGAGTCATGGATGGTAAGTCAGGCAAAATCAAGAGTACTTCTATCAATGGTACGGGGGAATACCTGTGGTTATATAAACGTCCTCACTCAACCTCTTTAACTTATTGTAAAGGAAAACAAAACAAAGTTATGTGGACTTATTTTTAGGGTTCCGTACAAAAAGTAAAAAAAACGGAACCCTTATAGGATCATTCGAGCGTCTGTCTGTACGTCCGTCTGTCACAGCCAATTTGCTCCGAATCTACTGGACCAAATCAGGTGAAATTTGGTAGGATGGTGTAATCCTTTGACCTAAACACAGGTGTGCAAAGTAAATAAATATGATTTATTAAATAAGGGTAATTTTCGGGGGACAAATTAGGAAATTTAAAAAAAAAAGTTTTGCAAACCTTACTGTGTTTCGAACTAGAAAAAGCATTTACTTTGACATTCTTTATTAACAGGGATTTCAAAAGTATTCCAAGGCAAGAATGAAGAAAATTATTACGACGGATTTAAAAGTGGGAACTCTTCTGATGGACAAGAGGTATAATCAGTCTCTTTTAATTAGTTTGAACCAAGTAATGGTGGCCATATGGTTTATAATTGTTTGTTTTCTTTCGGCAGGAAAACGACGAAAGTGTAGCTCTGAAATTGTTCGAAGAAGTATTAGGTATAAGGGGTCTATGGTTAAGAAGACGACTGCTCGCTCCTATTAGGACATTGATTGCAGATAGAGTTAATAAGTATGTGTTCGATTTTTCTTTACCTGCTTTTGATTATTTTATCTATTACCTGAATAAAAAAACCTTCGGTTTTGAGTATGTTATTGAGTATTGAGAAAGGGATGCATTGAGTATTGCACAAACTTTCGAGTAAAGGTGGTATCGGCCCCGAAACACGAGTGGGAAATCATCAAATGACTCCTCCCGCTCTGGGCGGAGCAGGAGGGAGTGTCAGACTTTTACTGACTAAAACCCATCCATGTTCCTTCATCGCCCTTTGTGTTCCGGAGCCACGGTATCTCTTTCGAACAGTCCCGCAGCCCCGGCAGGCATCGGCCCTTGCGGACCCCTTCCCTTTTGCTGACTCTCTTTGAGGCGCGCGTGGAACACTCCTGCGCCGTCGACACGGCCTGTCGTCATGAGACGGACGGACGGCGAGCTAGCCCATAGCTCCCCGTCCACATGCCCGCGCCTACGTGGCGGGGGGCACCTGGGGCGTCTCCTGCGGCGGCTGGGACGTGAGGTTCTCGTGGTTTCGAAACCTAATAAACGCTTTGCTTTGTTGTTTAAATAAAAATGTCATTGCAGTTGCTCTAAGAACGGGCAAGGAAAACCTTAAACCTTTAACCGAAGTTAGTCATAACATGATTGGTTTATGATCAGTTGATGATTATCACTTATCGTATTCCTTCCATCCTTATAATTGTTTTTGTTTTTGCAGAAAGGTGCTAGAATTCGTATCATCACTAACTTCCCCCAGAAACGTCGTCCAATATTTGAAGACATTCAAGTAAGCATTTATACATTTTACCATAAGTGTACGGCCAGAGTGCCCGCTCGAAGCGTGCGGCGGGGCGGGGCGTGCAGCGTTCATGTCAAACACATGCATTTATACATGAGTGGCCTGAGTACACGCCCAGCGCGGCAGCTGCAGCGTTCGAGTTTGCGTCTTACGGCAGAGCACTATGGCCACTCATTGAACGCGCTGTCGGCCGCTCGCCGCCCCGCCGAACGCTATTGCACCCAGGCCGTACCCTTACGCTTTTCGTTTATATTTGAGTGTGCCTAATAAAAAACTGTATGTTTTAGACAGTGGTTGACCAGTCGGAACGGTCCAAGCTCCGGTAACCGAGATGCAGCAACCAAAGCTAGGACAAGGGTTGCCGCTAAAGTTGCCTTGCTTTCCGCTTGTTCAGGTATGCTACTTTGTATTTGCAGTTATACTTTATATTAGCATTTTGCCAGCTTGTTCCCAGGTTATCTGTTTTTGTTTGAGAATGGTCAATTTTAACTTTTGATATGGTTTCGGAAGTCGGTGTAGCGATAATTTTAGGACCTATGCAATTTGAGTCAGAATAAAAGTAATTTTTGGCAGCATGATTTAGTTGATTGCTGAACATTTCTGTTTTACCATTAAAGGCCCCTTGAATTGAATGGCATCGATATTGTGGTACGCACTTCGACTTTTTAGTACACCTCTCTAATGCTGGCTAGAAATCGATGATCTTTCCTAAATGCGAAATTTGGGATGACTGCCTGCTGGCTGCTGACTGCGACGCTAATCCCCGAAGTGTTTGGCAGAGGTATACCTAATAGTACACCCACATTTGGCCAGTTATGTTTAAGTCCCATGTAACAGGGGGCGAGTCTATTGCTTTTGCTATCAACCGGGCGGGAAATTCCTGATGGAAAAACTCAATAACACATTGCCCGACTTAGGTATCAAACCTGGACCTCATGATCAACCGTCACGCTTGCGACCATTATACCAACGAGGTAGTCAATGGCCTGAATATGTACAGGTGGCCTACCATGACGTCTTAAAGCAGGATCGTTTTAATCGCGTTCCAGTGTGGGTAAGAGACGGAGCTATAGAGGACGTGTAGCGCCATCTCTTTCCCACACTGGCACGAAATTAAAACGACCCTGCTTTAGAAGTCATGGTAGGCCCATAGTTGTGGTCTTTTCTGCTTTATCAGTTTTCGCTTTTATAATGCGGAGGCGCCGAGCCACGCCCCCTTAAAGTTTAGGCCTATTAGGAAAGCGTCATTTTGGCGGGCAAAATAACAATAACTCTCGTTTGGCGTGCGTCGTCGTATTGTTTTTCATTAATTATTTCTATACAAATTCAACGGGGCGGGTCTAGAGAGCGTTTCTATGTTGCGAGTGCAAGCAAAAATTAGCTTAGTGGTGATCAGGCGGGAGTGTCCACGATAGTACCTAACAAGGGCAATAGCCCTGTTTTAGCAACTCAACTATCCTATGATTATTTACAAACCCCAAACTTCTTTACTTGCAGATGATTTGCGACACATAGTAGGGTCGGACACGGCCAGGAGAGGCTTGCTGACAGTATTCGATCTGTTCCAAAACCAGGAGATCAATAAGCGATTGATTTTTGTGCTGCTTGAAAGTAAGTCTGTGACTATTGTAAAGTTATTGTCTTCTTCTTTGCGTGTCGATGGACTCAAATAAAACCCGACCAGTTTATGGTCACCAGTAGGGCTTATTACGTATCTCTGTTAACAGCTCGAAATGATAGTAACTGGGCTCAGTTTCCATCAATTAACGGTCAAAAGGTTAGTTTCATATTATGTATGACCCTCTTAGTCACCGTAAAATGATATCCATTCAGTGTGATACGTAATACCAATATTATGACATTCACGATTGTCATCAAAGTTCGGTGTACAACCGAAGCTTGATAGTCACTGGATATCAGAAAGATACGTAATAGCCCTGCTGTACAGCTCTTTCGTTGGCTCCCACGACGACTCAAACTCAAAATTATTGTGTGACGATTACAATGACAATCGTCACTGTAATAATATTTTTTAATGTATTAAAAGAGAAAAAAAAAGACATTTGAGAAGCTTCTTGTTTTGCGTGAGTATTGCAATTTGCAAAGCATCGTCAGCTTTGCAACACATATTATTTCGTTATTTTGGTGTGTCTTTGGAAGGCTTAGGTACAGCTAAACAAAAAAGCGCGATGTTTGTCAAGTAGCCATCATGATGCGGATTTTTTTTGTCTCCATTCCGTTATCTGCTCATCTCATAGAATTTTGAGCTTATGACCGAGACTACCGTAAAATAAAGTTCAAATACTCATGCCGTTTACATTTTTCAGCGATATTGAAGGATTTGTTCCCCGACAACGATATACCAGAGTTATTCAAGAAGATGTACTCACATTCACCGCGCGTGCCTCCGCCCAAGAAATCTGTTAACGTGTAGTTGTCACAAAAGAAGTTATTATTTAATTCGGTATTTATTTTTTAAATGGATATCGATGAATAGAGTTGCGACACGAATTGGACGTCCCTATTCGTTCGGTACCCAAGTCGTATCAAGCCTTGTTCGTCTTATTCATATTTCAAGGTATTATGAGTTATATGACTCTGAAATAAGACTCAAAATTATTTGCGTTCGCGACTTTTTGAATGCAACTGCTACACTTTGAATTTTATTTTGCCCAATGGCAATTCTCAACATGGTAAATTAATATTAGCTTATTTATTTATGTCTTTAACAATGCTATTATAGCAAGAAAACGTCCATTTAGAAGACCAACGAATGAATTTTATACAGATCGGCTTATTTAGTTTTTAAAGGGCCATGCGATAGTAGCGCCATCTATTAAGATTTGAAGTTTTTTTTAGTAAAAAAATACGGATATATGTTCAAATGACAGATTATAAATGTATTGTAAAAATTAGCACAGTGCCAAAGACATTAGTCATTTCTTTATTGGCGATGTTAATACGAAATTGTGATATAATTAAAAAATGTACCTAAATTGAAATTCTAAATGATAGATTTCCTTCTTCATTAGTTAATCAATTACTATGTATTAGAAAAATATACAATTTAATAGTTAATTTTATCGATTGTTTGATGTGAAATTAAGTTAAAATGTGAGAAGTTTGATTTTTGTCATGTTTTGTTACCTGCATAGTAATGAATGGAAGAATTTGCTAATGCTTGCTATCCCACGCCTGATAGCGTTAATAGTTAAAAGTAGAAAACCAGCTATATTATGAAATACATTAAAGCTGGGTTTCACAAAGTGATTAGAAAATATAAGGCACTTACAAATTAGATCTGAAGAAAACTATGGAATTATAGATAAATATTTGTTGCATATTACATATTTCAGTTATATATTGACATTCATAGTAGAATTTATATTGTCAAGTACATTTTAGCAACTATTTATTATAGACTAGGCTTCAATTACGAGTGCCTCAGACGATTTAGCTTTATTTGAAGGAGTTGCCTGCACGAGCCATATTGTTATAATTATGTATATAATCATATTCGCTATGTTTGGAAAAATATTGATTTTAACAAGGAATCAAAAGCAATATTTAGCAATAAATGATATTAAACGGATACATATCATAGGTTCACAATAATATTAGTTAAATACATTCCATGGATTCAGATTTTATTTTATTGTAATGTAATTAAGTACCTAAGTATTTATTTGATTATTAATAAAGCTTTTTTATTAACAATATGTTTTACTAAGTTATTCTTATCATCCATCCTCGGAATTTCAGATTATCCTTACAGTGATTGGTCACTGTAAGGATAATCTGAATTTTATCTTAAGAAAAAAGTAATCAGTAGGTAAGTTAAAGTTGGAGTATGAGTTGTTGCCTTCCTTTTGTAGGAGTCAAATTTGTAACGTATACACACGATACGCACATAATGCGCGAGTTGCGCGAACGCGACGAGTACACCGAGTATACCGTAAACATTCGGCACCATTCGGCGGCTTACGCGATTTCGCTCGCACGACAGCGCCGGCTCTTATCTCTGTCCTTGTCTATCAGTGACTGTAGGTTTGCGACTGTGATGACATGCATCATGGATGTGTGAGTTACGGTGCATGTAGTCGTGCACCGAGTCCAGGTTTTTTGATTGCGATGTTAGCGCGTAACGTATCTTCCTCCTTTTAATATATCAATGCGTATACTAATGTGTTTTTAAAACCTATTTTGTCTCTGCAAAGGTCTCCCTCATAACTGTCCACTCTTTTTTCTGTGCGGTTTTCTCTGGCGAATATCCTATGAACGCATCTAACGGCCGTTTTCTATAACTTACTTACGTATAACTGTTAGTTAATATGCCTAACGTCTCTTAGCTATCGGTGTTTCTATAAACAAAGTTAGCTTAAAAATTTCATATCCGAGTCACCTACCTGTCACTTTATTCATAGAAAAATCAAAGAAAGTTTTTCTGTGAAATTTTGTTTCTAACCGTCTGTCTACCGAAAAAGCAAACAATCAACAATCAGCAATCTACCGAAACCGAACAGCCGTCAACCAAGCATTCTGTACATCTAACTAAGTAACTTCACGCAAAAATTATTGCTGGGAAACGACTTTTTTTTTCAGCTTCGTTAAGAGGTGTTTTACACCCTTTACACGTACAATAGGGATGATGACTGACTGACGAAAAAAATATGATTCTGTTTAGTCCGTCAGTTAGATTATTGAAAAATATTGGTTACGTGTTTTTTGTTTTATCAAATTAATAAAAATTGACGAAGATAAAACGTGTCAAAGATCATGAGTGGGGGCTTGTCACGTCACATTTGAGTAAAAAATGTACTCAAATGTGACGTCACACGAGTTTTCGACGCGCTGTATCGTCTTCATTTTTTGTTTACGTGAAAAACGAAAAAATATGTTTCCAATATTTTTTGGAAATTATCTGACGGACTAATTCGACTTTTTTGTCGTCTACGATGTCAACATGTTTCCCGAAAAACTATATCGTTCGGGTCCACAAAGAGTTCAAACTTACTTGACTTTCATTCCCCTTAGAAGATAAAGGTGACACGAAGTTATTCAAAACCAATAATGATGCAAAATGAATTGAACGCACATTACTATGCAGTGAAAGACTGCCAAATGCTTGGTAAACGTTGCGACCACTTCTCTCTAAGGGTTGGGTGGTAGCCAGCGATGCCCCGATGCCAACTCGCTCCCGTAAATGTGCCCATGTTCGGACCGGACTAATTACCTACAATAAATTGCGATACGTCTCCAATCTGCTTAAAATGTTTGACCTAATTAGGTTTTCGGAGATGTGAGGAAAGAAGTTTTTTAAGGTTAAGAAGTTGAGGTGTTATTTTATGGAAAAAACCTTAATTTTCACGATTTAGAAATTGCAAATGGCAGTTTCAATTTTCTATCATTGTTTTTGCTCCGAACTTAGGTACCAGCTTGAGTCAAGAAAATTTCACAAATGGCCCCCCATTTGTGAAATTTTCTTGACTAAAAAAAATAAAGGAGGTGTCCCCACACCCAAAAATTCCGAAAAACTTTATTCCGAATTGCATACTTCCGAAGAATTATAATGAAATAAAATAAGAATTAGAATTATAATGTCTATTATTTAAAATCTCGAAATTCGTAAATACGAGTTGTTTGTTGTCGATTTTCATATGTCCGAAGAATCAAATGTTCGATGGATCGTCCGAAAAACGATGATTTTCAATACTTCGAATAAACTGCTAAAATTGTCCTAAAAGTCTTGCTAGCTGGCATGGGGAGCGTAGGTAGTCGTAGCAGGTTCTAAAGGGGTTTGAATATTTTGCCCGGATTTTCATCCGCCATTTTGTTTTTTTTTTCAAAGTAGCGGCCACGCATAAGCCCTATATCAATCGATAGCTGGCATAACAAGTTTTGTCTGAGACAAAATGTTCTAAAGTGTCAAGACAAAAATCTTCCAAGCTTCAGCTTCAAAAATCTTTTCTCGAATACGGTGCGTCCTATCGCAAAAATAATGTAAATTGTGCCTCCTTAGTAACGCCCCTGCCTCTTAATTCTCGATATGTAGGTAAAAAAAATAATGGATTCGTATATTTAATGTTTCGTATTAACAAGTCGGACTATTGAATTTCGGTATTTTGAGAATAGTAATTATTAGGAACGTTCGGAATATTGAAATTTAGGATTTATGAAAATAGGATTAATGATAAATCGGAGTTGTTCATTCGGAATTTTGAACCATTCGGAATTATGAAAATCGGTATTTTGTAATTCGGATTTGTGCCTTTCGGAATAAACTTTTTCGTACTTATTTACCCCACAAATTGGTCCCCTCTAGTCTTGAAGGTAGAGCTAATTTCACACAAAAAATCTGTACCTAATCCCAGAATGTACCAAATAACACTAAAAACATTCCCCTACATCCCCGTACATTTCAATTACGGACATTAGCGTCGAATCGTAATTTATAACAGAGAGTGCCACGATTTGAGCACGTTTGCTGACGATGGGTTCCGTCTACGGGTCCCGTCACCCATTGTCGTGTATCCGGGTGTTCGGACAGACCCGGACATGTCCGCTGCTTGATGAATTGATGGCAGATAAAAAACCTCAAGGACTGAACATTGATCTACGGTTAGCGAAAGTAGATTCGGTTAAATATTTTATTGAAGGACACAAAGGTACAGCAAGGTCTTCGTTGCTATGTCAATTTAAAATATATACCCATAGGTTTAATAGTTAACTTTAACTATCATCGTTGTTAAACCCCACCATACCTACATGATGATAGAAACAAGCTAGTGTAGTTATTTAGGTAAATAAGTACATGGATAGACTGCCAAATACTTGAGCTGTACCTATACCAGTGTCTTTGTGTTGTTTAAAGCTAGGTAATATATAAGGGTTTAAAACTCTAGGTCATCATCACAAGGGTAAATCGATCACATTATTGAAAGTGAGATGTTTCACCATGACGACACCTCTTCGATAATACTGCTGCTACCCAATCACGTGATTGCTCATTATTTTAACAATTTCCTAAAGACAACATTATTATAATTTCCCTACCTTACATTTCAACATTTCCCTACTGCAAAATGTACGTCGTGATTCTAAAAATTCTTTACCTCAAAAGGTAAACAATTTT
Organism: Xestia rhomboidea; assembly: GCA_963853795.1. NCBI lineage: Eukaryota > Metazoa > Arthropoda > Insecta > Lepidoptera > Noctuidae > Xestia > Xestia rhomboidea. The sequence continues at coordinate 13,870,324 of OY970767.1, read as the reverse complement.
ATGGGTAGTGGTTCAATTTAATTGGGGGATTATCTTTTTTCCGCTTAGGTAGGGACGGACCGTTGTCAAGGCTTCGGCGACAGACGACAAATGATGCATCGCCGATTGTTTAATGTGCGTCAGTTAAGTTCTAGTCAGCCGATAAGTAAGTATTAAAATATCTGGGTAGTAGTGTATGTAGGCAATGGAGTGTAGCGTATTGGGTGTTAAGCTCGGCGACACATTTCGCAATACCACAAAAAAACCGGCCAAGTGCGTGTCGGGCCACGCGCAGTGTAGGGTTCCGTAGTAGCCCGTTATCACAATATAGAACGAACCCGTTGGTACAGCGCCATCTAGCGGCAGCTTTGTGAAACTTATGATAATTTATGATTTTTTATTTTATTTTAGATTTTGTTTTTCATTGCAAGTCTTTACCCGTTATAAACAAGCAACTACTTTATCTTAGTCACTTTATAGGATTTATTCTAAGGATTTTGTATTTGGTACAAAATTATCCAACACCCAAGTTCAACGACTATTACTGCTAAACTAATGAAGTTATCTTAACCGCTATAGTTTTCCTTTAAAGTTCATGAAATGCACTATCATCATGATTTTTTCCAGATTTTTCAAGCCAGCAGTTTAGCTTTTTTTAAATCGAAAAGTAGTATTAGCAACACCTAAGTAATTTTAAGACCTATTCAACGATACCCCACAAATTAGGGTAGACAAACAAAAATCATCCCCACTTTACATTATATGGGAGCTACCCTACCAGAGAAAACCGCACGGAGAGAAGAGTGGAAGGCTATGGGGGAGGCGTTTGCCCAGCAGTGGGACATTTTTAGAGGCTATAAAAAAAGGTGGTTGTCTCTGGCGATGTACAGTCGTGGTCTTTTCCACCTGATCATTTTTTTCACTTAATTCATGCGGAGGCGCCGAGCCACGCCTCCTTAAAGTTTAAGCCTATTAGGAAAGCGTCAATTTGGTACGCAAAATAACAATGGTGTGCGTCGTCAGTGCGCTCGGCCGATCGGTATTGTCTTTCATTCATTATTTCTATACAAAGTCACCGGAGCGGGGCTAGAGAGCGTTTCTATGTTGCGAGTGCAAGCAAAAATTAGCTTAGTTGTGGTGCCTTGTAGGCATATATCTCAGACCTGCCGTGGAAGTAACGTTGCAAAGTCATGCAAAGTAGTTTTACATCGGTTGCTACCAGCCACCCTGCGAAGATCGTCGCTCCACCGAGCCTGAGGGCGTCCCACCTTACGCATGCCGATTCGCGGTCTCCGCTCAAGAACACGTCTACCCCAACGGTCATCGGTTCTACGGGTAATATGGCCGACCCAGTGCATCTTATTGTAAGCTATCAACTCGTTAGGCCGATGCATACCAACATATACCTTTTTTTTTTTTTTTTTTGGGATGGGAAGTCATCAAATGACTCCTCCCGCTCTGGGCGGAACAGGTGGGAGTGTCAGACTTGTACTGAATAAAACCCATCCATGTTCCTTCATCGCCCTTTGTGTTCCGGGGCCACGGTATCTCTTTCGAATAGTCCCGTAGCCCCGGCAGGACCTACATATACCTTACTTTCGGTTTGCCGGTGATATATTGGTCATGGTTGAGACCATGGAGGACCTCAGTAAAATGCTCGATGGCCTCAGTAGAGCTCCCGAAAGAGTGAGTCTTAAAATGAACATGGACAAAACCAAGGTGATTTTGAATGCCCATGTAACACCCACTCTATCAAGATCGGAGACTACACTCGAAATTGTAGACGATTATGTGTACCTGGGGCTAACGGTCCAGTTAGGTAGCTGCCTTACTCTAGCTTCGAGAAAGAGGTCAATTGTCGAATTCGACTCGGCTGGGCACCGTTCGTGAAGTTGCGCGTTATATTCTCGTCCAACTTAGGTACCGCAGTATCTCAAGACGAAAGTCTATGACCACCGTGTGTTGCCAGTAATAACATATACGGAACCGAAACGGGGTCGCTCACAATGGGCCTCATCAGAAGGCTTAAAGTCATCTAAAGGGCAATGGAGAGGGCTATGCTCGGAGTTTCCTTGCGTGATCGAATCAGAAATGAAGACATCCGCAAGAGAACTAAGGTTACCGACGTAGCCCAAACTTCTCTGCTCGCAGAACGGCTTTAAAAGAGGCTTTAACAAAGCCTCTTTTGTAACAACCACTCAAAAGTTGAGTAACGATCTGCCTACGTACCTCCCATTACAAAATCGAGTCTCATTATTTTCACTTTGACATCACTTTAAATCACGTGAAACACGCAGTTATGTACTCGTTCAACGGAAGCGTTTATAAACAAAGGCGCCCACTGTTTTAAAAGGCAAAATTGTTTCCGCCATTACACTGGCCTTCCCAAAGTCCCCGCGCCAATAAATGTAGGTGGGTATTTAGCAGACTATTTACTGCGCGACACTCCGCTCGCCGACTCCACTAATACTCTTAATTATTTTTGCTAGTGTAAGCTGTTTTTCTGACGGGGAAATGCAATTGCAACATTTTGCATCCCGCCGCTCCCCCTCCGCGCCGCGCCCCCGCCTCGCCCCTCTCATTACGTACTCTGCAAGCGTCCGCTACGGCTGAGATCGCAGAATAATTAGACTCTAAATCAAGAGTAGCAAAGCGGTCAACCGCTTGAATGTGGTATGAATAGTCAATCGTCATTAAATTGTTCAGCTTTGGTAGTCTAATGCGTTCGGGCAATAGTCTACTCTCGTCCACTTTCATCTTGAATGTGGGTGGCGTTATTGCTCTCGAAAAGTCGAAATCTTTCGGCTGCGGGTAAAATATTGTGTTTTTTGTGAGATTCCTGATAAGTGCTGAGGCGACTTTATCTGTAAAGGCCTAAAGCATAAATATCCTTTTCTTTTCAAGAAAATTGTAACTAAATTGCGAAGGGATTTTGATTTTGGGGTGATTTACAGGCGGTCACAGAGCGGCACGTGTGAGCCGCAGCACAATGGCCGTATTCCAGTAGAGAGGCGAACAAAATTAAATTAATAACACGGCCTCAGTGAAGTTCGCTTCAAATTTAAGCAGTGCAAGATTTAAACGACAGCTCACATTTCGTAGGTACGTAATTATGCCGTGGCTCGCCCCCGCCCGCTCTCGGGCGCAATGTGCCAAATCGCTTACTCGCGGCTCCGCACCACTAACATTTGTTTCATAGACTTTATGGCTGAATATTGTGAATAAATTAAAAGAGATTTTAACAGGATGTAGTGAAGCGCGACGCGACACTTTGTTCAAAAACTCTTGTAATTTATTCACATGGTAAACAGTTTTTAGTTTAGAGGTGTTAAAAATCGAACACTCTCTAACATGTCAAATGACGTTGCAGATAGTCAAACTGTTATTGTAGGCACAGCTTAAGCATTCAATTCGAACAAATTTATAAGCAAGCACAGATTAAAGGTAAGAAGTAAATCTTAAAATATCGTAAGAGCATTATATCCAACTTTCACTGTCCACTGCTGAGTTGCAGCTGTGCTGGGTTACAGCCATTCTGATAGCCTGTCTTAGTTTTGCCACTACTAGTTGGTATATTAGCGATTTCTGGCTCAAAATCTCTCCGCCGAATATCACGTAATTTCCACTTCTATCTAGATTCGAGTTCGTGTGATAGTGGTATCACTATCCTGAGTCAGCGGTGCTCGCCGCGCTTCGTTGCACCCCGCTTCCTGTCACCTTTGCTACAGACTTTCAGTTGATTTCATCGTTGTACGCTGTACGCAAATGTCATAGGAAATCGAGATATAGGTAGTTATTATTTGCCAAGATAACTGGGGTTTTAATTTAGATAATAATATGAAGTTTTTGAATTGTATCTTCAAAGAATATATTCTCTTGAGATTTTGTTGGAAAAACGAATGAAGTACCTATTTGTATCGCTTTTCTACTTCTCTGATCTTTTATGAGAGTTAAGAATTATGATGAATACTAAGGTACAGGTACGATACGGAGATTCACTTAGAGAATTTCTAGGAGGACTAAGTATCATCAAGGAGAATTTTTATAAAGTTGGTTAACCCAACTAACTATTTTCAAATAGATATACCGTAGGAAGCCCTATAGGTATTTCGGAAAAACAACTGGAAATTTGATATCCAAACCTAGGCTAGGATAAGAATTTTGGATATCATTATTTATCTCCAGCTTTCAACAATGGATCTTCAACGAATTGAAACATGCTGAAAACTCGAAATAACACCAGACTTCAAAAACAGTCCTCCTTAGAATTTATGGCGATGACAATAAAACTTGATACGTACATAATTAATCGATCAGCTGTATTATTAACTTTACAAACATAGATTTATTTTAGTACATTATGATATAAGTGCGGTAAGTTGAAAATTACAGCCGAGGCGATATTGCTAGCCCGAGCCGTAGGCAAGGGCGATAAAAAAGCAGAGGCTGTAATTTTCAACTTTTAAAGTAGCTAGCAAGTTAGCTAATTAATCGATCAGCTCTATTATTAACTTTACAAACATAGATTTATTTTAGTACATTATGATATAAGTGCGGTAAGTTGAAAATTACAGCCGAGGCGATATTGCTAGCCCGAGCCGTAGGCGAGGGCGATAAAAAAGCAGAGGCTGTAATTATCAAAGCGCACGTATGTCATACGACGTTTTATAACATATTTGCGAGGAAATAAATAAAACAAATAAAAACAATACAGCGAAAAGAAAAAGCGCGCGGAATAAGTTTTACTTGTTCACAAATTAGCGAGGCGCGCGCATCAGCGCTTTTTTTTTAAGGCAAAAACACAAAAAACAGCCAGTATTACTAATAAAGTAAACTAATATTTTTCTGTTTTTGTTACAGATAAATGGTTGTAATTTATTGTCAAAATTAATTAAATTAAATAATTAAATGTTTATTTATTATATTTCATCTCCCAAAGTTAATTTTATTCATAAAATGTTGACCACTTTTCTGACATAAAACTCTTTGCTAAGATTTAGAAAAGTATAAACCGTGCATTTTACTTTACAGCACAAGTACGTAATGAGATACATTACGATATTGAAATTGGTGAAATAAGAGACCCTTTACGAGCAAATGTGTTATAAAAATAATTACACTACTTAAATACAAACTACAACTCTAAATAATAATAAAAATAAGTAACAAAACGGTTAAAGGGCGTCAAAAAATTCGTCCACATTGCTGTCAACAGGAAAAGTGCCCAGAAAGCTGGCAGCATTGCCACGTTGAATGGCAATGCTGATTCTTTGGCCAAAATATAGGCCCGCTCTCTGGTCACGTGAATAGTCGACCAACCGCTTGGCGATTTCTCGAAAAACTAGGTGGGCACTCGGACCCCATGGCCCTAGTGTTTCAACCCCAAACGGCTCAAACACATAATTACCAATTAAATTATTGTAATTGCGCTGTTTTCAGCACCTGCAGCAGCGCACTGTGCTAGGAAGATGGGATGGCGCAAGGGTGTCGACGCAAGTTGCGTCCCACGCCAAAGGCCTACCCAACTTCTATGGCATTATGGTCATACCATCTGGTCTCTTCTCATAGATGCGTGCCAAGAGCCGTGAACCCACTGGGGGTTCTAATACAGCTGGCACCCCGGCGGTGGCAAGAGCACGACGGATGAGGTCATTAATGCCTGCGTGCCGCGCTATCCGACCTGCACTCTTACTGCAAGAAAGACCATGGTGTCCGAGGCAGTCGACTGCTTCACCACATTGACAGCGATGTGGAGTGCCCAAACGCAAAAATATAAAAAAAAACAATATATACAAACCAGCTAACATTTACACTAAGAGGTGAGATAATGAAGTACCACGCCTACCTCAAAAATCACATTACATAATCACAGCCTAGAAACAATCCCAAAGCTGCATTACCCACCACAAGACACCTAATGTAATCCTACATCAAACAGTTCGGTACAGTCGGCGGTAAATAATCAAATCAGTTTGATTTATTAGTTTAAGCCCGGTATGCTTATTAAACTGCGCAATGGAATAGCAATTTGATTGTGTTCGTCTGTGGTGTCTAATCACTGTATGCATTGTTTAGTGAACGTAGGTATGGCGTGGTGGCGTTGTTTAACTTTTAGAAAGCGCACGGTGCATGTTTGGGGCTGTTTTGTTGATTGGTTGTAGGTTATTTTGATGAAGGATTACCAGGAACGTAGTTATCACTAGACTTTTATGCCTGCTGTGACGATTAAGGTCTCGCAAATAGTTCAAAATTTTCGGAAATTAAAAGCAAAGTATATTGAACCTCTCATATCATACATTGGTATTAGAGCATGTAGAACCGGGTTTCGGCCATAGTAAAACCAGTACCGGGGTACTGATGATGTTGACTGGGACCGAAACCGCCGCATGCCCTAATTGGTATCTAGAAAAGACATGTAGAAAAGATATATTGCTATGTGCTTGTAATCAAACTTAGATCTGTTCATTTATGAAAACCTACAGGCAAAGGCACGACATCCTTTATTTCATCATCATTTTATAATTTACTAGCTGATGCCCGCGGCTTTGCTCGCCCGCAAATTATATACAAAAACCTTTCTCTTGAATCACTATCTATTAAAAAAAACCCGCATCAAAATCCGTTGCGTAGTTTTAAAGATCTAAGATACATAGGGACAGACAGACGCGGGCGACTTTTTTTTATAATATGTAGTGATAGTGATCTACAGTCTCTTGGGTACATTACCAGCTGACAGCGTTGAGGAGGAGTATTTGGAAGCCCTTTTATAGTTTGTTGTTAGTTTAATTATTTTAGTTTATTTAATAGTTTTTAATTAAGTATGTAGTTAGTTTATGATATAAATATCAAAGGATAAAAAAAAAAAATTAAGTAGTCTAAGTTGCCAATGGTGTCGATTCTGTTGTGCACAAACTAAACTTAATTTAGGCTATTGCTATCTTTTACTAAAAGGCAGTGCGAAAGGATGGCTATAGCAATGAACAAAGTTAGAGATGTCAAACTAGTTAATGCCTTGCACTTCACCGTGTTTTTAGTCGACATGTTTTTACGTGCACCCTTCCTTTGTATGTAAATATTAGTTCCAATTAAATTTGACTGCTTTAAATTACGTCCATCTCTTTCTTGTTTTATTAGAGAGAAAAAGATAGCAATAGCCTAAATTAAGTTTAGTTTGTGCACAACAGAATCGACACCAATGTCTGTTTTGACGTTGATAACTCATAGTTGGTGTTCCTTCGTGAAAGAAATCATGGCACACAGAAAATGCTGAAAAAAATAAAAACTGAAAAAAGAGCACTATTCTCTTCATATAAACTTGGAACATTTATTACAGCTCTAATTAAAGTTTGGCTTTAATACTTAAGAGATATCTCTAAAAGATTTAGTTTTTATTAATGGACTTTTCGTTCAAAAGTATTAAAATGAATGTACCTAATGTTCGAGAGTTGCAAGAGGTTTTTAAAAAACTTTGTTATCTGATTCGAATTTTAATTTTATTGATTGGTTAAGAAACTAGAGATGATCAGATATAATGGGCATTTAGCCGAAAGGCATTGGTTCTCCCCATCATTGTGATCATTTTTTTGTTCTGAACTATACTTGCGATTTGGGAACCTTTTAGTTACGGAGATATTGAAGGTTAAAGTCTCAACTATATTAGTTTTGTTTTATTAAACTTAATATTGTAACTTACGGGATATCTTCCGTGGTTGGTCATTGTCACTGAAGATATTAAGTGACAGTTAAAAGTTTAGTTTTAAACCGTGAAAGCTTAAAACAGTGTTTCAAGTTTTTAATGTTATAACTCTAAGATAAGAACCTGTACCTACTACTCAATGCATCCATCAGCACAATATTTTGGGTCTTACCGTAAGACGTAAACAATCACTTCAAAAAATTGGTTTCCCAGCAAAGGCATGACGACAGAACTTAAGTCAATTCTTTTGAAAGTCGACGTAAACAAACGAAACGCTTCTAATGCGATTACCACTTAAATAAATCCTCTGCTAGGTTATGTTAGTAAGAAAAAGTTATTTCCTTTTTAGGGTTCCGTACCTCAAAAGGAAAAAACGGAACCTTTTAAGATCGTGCTTTTCCCTATTTTGAAAATTTGGGTAATAGAAAAAACAATTATATACCTACATATGTTAAATAACCATGTACATTTTTTAGTAGGTCACTATAGTGACAGACTTATATATCTGGATATCAACACTATTGTTGGTAAACTGAAGTCGACACGGGGTATGGTGTATCTACCTATTAGATGTAGACACAAAATAGCTCGGCTATTAGCTTATAATATTCACACAGACATAAATAGTATGTCTAAGTTTAGTTCTATTATTAACACTGCGACTATTAGTAGTAATACTAATGTACAGGTGATTTTAAATGAATATAGCATTAGTGCTATAAATGTTTACAATCGTTGTACTGAGGAGGATCCATGTGTCACCGTGGAGAATTCTCATTTAGGGTCTCATTTCGGGTATATTAGTGATAGGGTCTTGTTGTCTGAGGATGGCACGGGAGTCTCCGGCCTCACTCCAAATATTAATTTAAACTAGAAAGTGAGACAACAGAAGGTACCATTAACAATATTGTTAATCCTACCAACAGCAAGGTATCTTCTTGCACTCAATTAGTTAGTAAAAAAGGGCCTCAGCAGAACACTTTGAAATTATTCCACCAAAATATCCAAGGCATTTCTTCCAAATTATTAGAAATTGAATTGTTTTTAGAAAATAGTAAGTTTGACATTATTTGTTTTACTGAACATTGGCTAAAGGATTACCAAATGCTTATCAATTATGAGAACTATATGGTGGGTAGCTGCTTTAACCGTAAAACTATGCTTCGTGGAGGTTCCCTAATATTAATAAAAAATTGTTTTAAATATAAGCAACGTAACGACATAGTAGGTCTCTCAGTTGAACATTGCGTCGAACTGTCCTGTGTTGAGCTAGATAAGCATGTAATTGTGTGTGTGTACAGACCCCCAAACTATCAAAACTTTTCCTTATTTGAATCAATAATGGAAGATGTCCTGGCAAAACTTGCAGCCAGTAATAAATCTACAATTATTTGTGGTGATTTCAATATCAATATTTTAGAAGAAAGTTCAAATAGCAGTCGGTTATTAAATCTTTTTAAGTCATTTGACTTGACCAACACTTTTATAGAACCTACTAGAGTCACTCCTTCTACTGCTACTTGCATAGATAATGTTTTCTGCGATTGTGATTACTTAGATAAGGCCATAGTAAATTGTCTGCCTTCTGACCATAGCGGACAAACTGTAACTTTTAGGTGTAATACACCCCCATTGCAAAAAGTTCAAATTAAATTTAGACCTATAACTTCTAGCAGATTAAATAGGTATAATATTTCGCTACAGAACAAGTTAAGTGCTATGAGCCTTGACGATATTAATATGAATCAATTGTATGATCGTTTCTTTCCAATAGTTCACACGGAATTCAATAAAACTTTTGAAAAGAAGACAAAAAGTATTTGCCCTAAATTCATATTTAGTGATTGGGCAATTAGAGGTATCCGAAAAAGTAGGGAAAGACTATTTGAGCTTTATGGCCTTAAGCCTTTTATAAACACTCAAACTTTTAACAAGTATGTTGCTAAGTATTCAAAAATTTTTAGAAATACATGCAAGGTTGCTAAAGCCCTGCACATTAGCAACAAGATCAAAACAGCAGAAAATAAAATAAAGACAGTTTGGAAAGTCATAAATAACGAGACTAACAGGAAGAAAATACGTAACACTAGCTACACATTAGATACAGCATGTGGTCCTAAAAGCTCTGATCAGGAAGTAGCTCAAGAATTTGTAAATTTCTTTACCGATGTACCATTAAAAACTACAGAGGCTCTTATTTCCTCACCTGAACTCTCAATTGGTTTATTAAAGGCGAATGTGTCTGGCTGCCTGGCTGAATTTAAATTTAAACACATTATAGTTATTAAAGCTTTCCGGCAAATAAAAATCAAACTGACCGAAGATCTATGGGGAATGTCTATCAAAGTTTGTACATCCATACTTGAGACTATAGCCCCTCACCTAGCTTTAATTTTTAATTTATGTGTAGACCAAGGAGTTTTCCCTGATTTAATGAAATACAGTAAAGTCATACCTCTTTTCAAATCCGGCGACAGTAAAGACACTAATAATTATAGACCTGTATCGGTTTTACCAGCTTTTAGCAAGGTTTTTGAAAAGGTAATGCTTAATCAAGTGCTCTATCATTTTAACACCAACAGAATCTTACATGATCAACAGTATGGTTTCACCAAGGGACGTTGTACAACTGACGCCGGTGTAACCTTATTAAAGCACATGTTTACTGCGTGGGAAGAGTCTCAAGACGCCATAGGAATTTTTTGTGACCTCTCCAAAGCGTTTGATTGTGTAAATCACGACACATTACTTTTGAAACTTGAGCATTACGGACTGAGTAAACTTGCACTTAGTTTGGTAAAATCTTATTTGAATGATAGACAACAACATGTTCAAATAAATGGTGTTAATTCACATGGTTTAAAAGTAAAAATGGGGGTTCCACAAGGCTCAATATTGGGTCCTTTCCTTTTTCTAGTATATATAAATGATCTACCCTATTTATTGAAAAACCAACCTCAAAATATGGTGTTATTTGCTGATGACAGTTCCTTAATTTTTAAGATAAATAGGCGGGCCCAAAATCTAGATGGCGTAAATAATGCCCTACTTCAGGTCCAAAATTGGTTCACAGCAAACAATTTGGTATTAAATGAAAAAAAAACCAAATGCATAAGATTTGCTTTACCGAATGTTAAAAGTAGTGATTGTGATATAGTACTGAATAAGGAGAAACTTGAATTCGTAGATAAAACGGTTTTCCTGGGGATTACGCTTGATTCAAGGCTACAATGGGGTTCTCATTTAACATCTCTTGCGGGGCGGCTAAGTTCAGCAGCATATGCCATTAGAAAAATCCGTCAATATACTGATGTAGATACCGCTAGACTGGTTTATTTTAGTTACTTTCATAGTATAATGTCTTATGGCATTTTGCTATGGGGACGGGCTGCAGATATTGAGTCTATATTTATTCTGCAGAAAAGAGCCATCAGAGCCATATATAATCTTCGTAGGCGCGATTCTCTAAGGGAACTGTTTAAGGATATTGGCATCATGACAGTACATTGTCAATACATCTACGAAAACACAATGTACGTCAGAAAAAATCTGCACCGTTTTGGTAAAAGGGGTGACAGACATAATTACAGTACTAGAAATAGGGACCAACTAGTTCAGCCAGGCTTCAGACTCGCTAAAGTAGACTCATCTTTCATGGGGTACTGTTTGAGATGCTATAATAAAATTCCACAAAGTATTCTTGAACTGAATGAGACGAAATTTAAAACATGTATGAAACGCACACTATGTAAGCAAGCATATTACAAGTTGAGCGATTATATCGCTGATAAAAATGCTTGCCTCAATGCTGGTCCTGCTCCACAAGGACAGGGGCGCTTAAATTGATAGCATTAAATGGTATTGTTGGAGCTGCTGAAAATTGTACAACTATCTTTGCATTGTATAGATTCAATCTCTTTAGTATTATATAATCGCATGGCCCATATTGTGTGAGTACTATGTACTAGAAAGCTATCATTCACTATTAACCTACGTCTTTTCTTGACTTGAATGTGCCCTGGCGGTTGAGAATATGTCATGCTCACTCAAAAGTCTCGCTGATGGTGGCGCATGTGTCGGATCATTTAGTTCCCTTCAAAATGGTTGAGTTGAATGGTGCTGATCTATGCGTCATGTCCGTGAACGGGCGCTGTCAGTTGTGACTGGTCATCTCTCAGTTGCCATGGCTTATTTTAATGAATTATTTTAGTTTTTGAATTGTTTTTTTTTTCTGTTTTGTTTTACTGTTGACACTTTTAACGTGCACATCTTGCTACATTGTTCTCACATAATATACCATCTCAACATGAATGATGTAACCAAGATTTTGTAACAATATTCTGATTTAAAAGAGTGTCCATGGAGTTTCTTGCCCGTTCTTCTCCATAGAGATCTACGCTAGGGAATGGGCAACTACAGTACTTTCACAGTTTTTATGTCTTGTGACTGGGACTGTAGCTATATTTAATTTTCATCTTTGTTTCGACAATTCAAAAGTGCCGGTAACTGGCTTACTTGAAATAAATGCTTTGATTTTGATTTTGATCACTTTCTTGTCCGTCTGTCCGTCTGTCACCACCGATTTTTTCAGGAACGGGTGGAATTTATAGCAGATTAGCGGACTATAGACCTCAAGTCTATAGTCCCTATTAGGTGTATAAAAATCAAGGTCCTGAGTCAACACGATAAAAATATATGGGCAAATTTAGATTTTCGCGAAAACTTGTAAGTACCAAAATTTACCTTAATTTTCAACTTTTTTTATTTTTCGGACTTTTCCCTTTACTTGTGCTGTAAGAACTTGCTTTTAACCAAAATTGACAATTCTATGTCAACCGGAAGTACCCTACAGGTTTTGGGTCGAAAACCTGTATGACCCGTTGACCTGGAATTACGAAATTTGGCACAAAGCACGGTCTTACAGCACATGTAAAGGGAAAAGTCTGAAAACCGTAAATATGTAGTTTAATAACAAAAAAAAGCGATTTTACTATTACAAACTTATTATTTGCGGTTGGTGCAATAACCGTTTCTAGGGATCGGACAGCAAAGTTAAGTTGTCCTTTAAAAAGTTTGTACGGAACACTCGGTGCGCGATTCCGACTCGCTTTTGGCCGGTTTTTTTCTAACTTACATAAATATTTCTTAATATTCTTCTTCCGTTTTTAATACAGCGCCACATGTAACCTCAAACTAAGTGCTTACATTGTTACTCCAGCTTTCCTAGGACCAATAAAAAATGTCCAAGATTGCCCTGAATCAACTGGCCTGTCTGTCCGCAGTTGGACCATTTATTGAACTTTTGCCAAAACAAATGTGTAGTACGTGTGATTCGATTGCCCTGTCTCACTTGAACCAAGGTTACTGGTTCAGTTCGGGGCGTTTCAGAATAATATTAGTGTTTAGTAAAGCCGTCTGCAACGGATGTCGGATGAGTAATATTCTGTCGCTGAAAGTGGGTGGCGCCAGCTTATGATTTCTTGTTCCAATATTTGTATGCTGAGCGCTGTCTTTGACTGTTAGTGTTCAGCATTACAGTTTACTCCGAACGATGTCTTTGATGATATTTGAAGCAAGGTAACCTGTGGCTATTAGAAATTCTATGCGTCTAATCTGAATCTATTCACGTGTGTGCTTCGTTAATAACGTGTTAATCTGAGGGGGAATCTATTCATTACTTGACTTTGAACTATTCTGTGAAGCTTTATGGTTTCAATAGGTAGTTATCTCAGATTAACGTGGGACTGAAAGAAAACAAACGACAGAGCTATCCTAGTTGTCTTCGGACTGAATAAAAAACCATCGATACGAAGAAGAACAACCAAGTCTTTCATAGACTTTTGTTTACTGACAGCATTTTTCCAATTAGACTTCCTAGCGCCCTCGAGCTATAAGCAAACTTGTTGTGGCAATATTTAATTGGCGATATCTATACATATAATAAAATCGTTGAGACCAAAAAATCTGTTCATTGAAGATTAAAAAGAAAAAACCAGCCAGGGTGACTTGAAATAAGTAACTGAACATATTAAAACCATTAAAAAAAATTTGTTTGTTTGTTTGTTTGTTTGTTTGAACGCGCATCACGTAAAAACTGCTGAACCGATTTTGTTGAAATGTTCACAAATCTGTTTAAATACATTCAGAATAACATATAGGCTATAGAAATTTTGGATTTTTTTGGAAAAAGGGGGTGAAAAGGGGTGGTAAAGTTTGTATGAAAAAAAAATTTTAGATTGTTCTAGAATCATGAAACTCAGAATAAATACTTATTAATTAAAATAAAGAAATACCTGTCTTAGCATTTTTTTTAAATCTCATCCAGAGGCGCAAAAAAGAGGGTTTTGTGTTTAAAATTAATAAACTTCAAACACCTATACAATCAAAACCAATGAAGTGTAACCTTTTAAAGTTGCTACATATACTCCATATCTAATACAGGTAAATATATTTTCTCAGTTTTCTTGAAATTTGATTTTTGAGGTGAATACGCACAAAATAGCGGAACTCAAGAAAATCAGCTTTCCTCGGTTTAAGTAGTTGGTACGAAATGTTTGTGCGCGCATCACGTCAAAATTACTGCATAGGCTTCTTCAATATTTAAACTATATATTAGTAGTAGTAGGCAATTTTGCATTATTTCCGTATACTTCAATTGTTTGACGTTTCAGTCATGACGTAAGTACATGAGAACGGCTATTTGTGGCTTATGTCAACGAAGTAAATAGCCTTGCAGTTTCATGACCGCTCTGTTAACTACGGGGTTGCAGGTTCAAACCCTCCAACATTGTTTTCACTTTTTGTGATTTGTTTAATTTTTTTTTTTGATGCTGTGAGATTTCCTATATTTCATTTTGTATAAGTTGTGTGCATTTCTTATTTTTTTCGTGAAATATTTTTCAAAAAAGTAATAGAGTAGTACATAAGGAAGAAGAATACAATCATGCTACCCCCAAATAAATTGGGTTAAGGGCAGGAGTATGATGATGAGGATGATTTCTCCAAAAAGAAGTATAGCGAACACCAGAAGCCTGATAAATCCACGTGTTCTTGCCGTGCAAGAACTGTGCTATGCTATTCGCAATAATCAATAATCCATACGCAGTTTACGTAGATTATATTTACAGCTAAATTGTTATTGGCCTCATATCGTGTTTTCGGGCGGGAGGAGACGCCCGGGTTCTTCCATTGTGAGGATCGACCGGAGGCCACGGTGGAGCACACTGTGGAGGTGTGCCCCACTTGGGCGGAGCACCGCCGTGTCCTCGAAGCGGCGATCGGCGGCGGCGACCTCTCTCTCCCAGCCCTGGTTCAATACATGGTCCGGAGCGAGACGGAATGGGATGCCATCACCTCCTTCTGCGAAGCAGTCATGCTAGCGAAGGAGGTGGTGGAAGGTGAGAGGGAGAGATCCTCACGTCCCGGCCACAGCGGGAGACACCCCGGGCGTCGGGAGCCAAATATTGGCCCCCGGCCACCGTAGGCGCGGGCCTGTGGACGAGGAGCTATGGGCTAGCTCGCCGTCCGTCCGTCTCATGACGACAGGCCGTGTCGACGGAGCGTTCGTGTTCTACGCGCGCCTCAAAGAGAGTCAGCAAAAAAGAAGGGGTCCGCAAGGGCCGATGCCTGCCGGGGCTGCGGGACTATTCGAAGGAGATACCGTGGCCCCGGAACACAAAGGGCGATGAAGGAACATGGATGGGTTTTAGTCAGTAAAAGTCTGACACTTCCTCCTGCTCCGGGAGGAGTCATTTGATGATTTCCCATCCGAAAAAAAAAAGCTATATCGTGTTTGGCCTCATTCATGCACCTTGATGAGAACTTTCGACCTAGCTGGAGTATGACTGTCATCGAGTGTCTAAGGATGAAAACCTAAGGCTGTCGAGGGAAGCCCCAAATTGGAAAAACATAGTAAAATATTTAAACGATGATTGCATATAATTCCGAGAAATTAAATTGTTACCTACTTGAATCTATACTTATTATTATAAAGGAGAAAAGTTTGTTTGTTTGGTTGGTTGAACGCGCTAATTTTAGGAACTACTGATTCCAGTTAAAAACATCTTTTAGTGTTGGATAGCCCATTTATCGAGGAAGGATAGCTATAAGAGATAGAGATTGAACGTATAGACGTTATATAACATCAAGCTACAATCAATAGGAGCGGAGCATCAATGAAAATTGTTACAAATACAGCGAAAAATTATTGCTTTTGAGAGCTTCCTTTCCGTGCGCTGCGTAAACGGTTAAAGTTACTCAACAATCATACATGTATGACGGGATTGTTCCTCTTAAAAAGTCCGCTAAAGCATATTATCTGCATTTTTTTTAGGTTGACTCACACTCTCTATAAGCCTCTCTCTCTCTTACGTAACGCAGACGAAGTTGCGCGGGTCAGCTAGTTGCAAATAAAATTATAATTGTTATAAGCATGTTTATTTAACTTGCCTTGTTAGTTAGTTTGTGGGTTAGTTAGTATGTATTGGTCAAATCTTGCAACTGAATTTCAAACCAGTTCCCCCCAACCGATTAAGCTAAAATTTTGCCTACATCTTTAATTCTAGTGACAATACATTTTTATGTCCGACATGACTTGATCCTGCAGCCAGGATCGCCCCCTCACGTAAGAACTCCTCAACGGTTAATAGCACGGACACGAAACCAAAGACCATCTGAGTAGACTTCTCTCTCATAAAATCTTCCTCAACAGCCCATCTAATTTTTCGCCAACAAACCTCATCCCTCCCATCAATTAGTTTCATGCACCAGAACACTTGTATCCTAAATTCACACGATGATCCTCCTCTGGCAGTTTGTGGCCGCCGGCTACGACTTGCCAGTTAATTGTAATCAAGGAGAGCAGGCCAATTTGAGTGGCGTCCGCACTAATGTCTTGTTACTGCTGCGTCGCTTCGACTCGACTAGGATTGGCTTCTATTAGTTTATTAGCTTCGTAATCGATTATATTGCGTTACATAGGTACGGAATGTGTAAAGTTGTCTGTTTCCCATCTGGGTTGTGGTTCTTCTTCATTGGGTAACAGGTAAAGGTTAATGTGGGTTCTTCTTTTATAACAAGACTATTTAAACTTGGGTAAAATATATTTCTCTTGTTACGATGCGACCGCCTATTTTCTTAGAGGACTGGTGTATATGCAGTAAGCTAGATGTTCATAAAAATATCAATTTCGAATCAGAGAATGCAAAATGTTGGTGTAGATACTGTAGGTACCTACTCCTCTGTCTAACCCTCCAGAGATTTCAGGTGAAAAGCAGAATGTTGGGATCAAAGAAGTAGGTCTAGATAATTGTAAGAGACAATGTTTTAAGCTTTCACGGATTAAAACTAAACTTATTTTGTCACTTACGGGATATCTTCCGTGATTATTATTTGTTTGTTTGATTTTTTTTTGGAATACAAATAAATGAATAACAAATAAATATCGCTGGACATAACACACAGCGCCATCTAGCGCCACACTAAGCAACGAGGCTTGTGTTGTGGACACCAGATAGTTGATATACTACATAGATAATTTTTGTTTGTAAATACATACTTATATGTTGTTGTTGTATTTTGTTTGTAAATACTTACATTTAAACATCCATGACTCGGAAACAATAATGTCCATGCTCATCACACAAACATTTGCTCCTACCGGGATTCGAACCCGGGACCCAACGAATGTAAGGCAGCCTGACTACCGCTGCGCCATTCGGGTCGTCAATAATAATCACGGAAGATATCCCGTTAGTGACAATATAAGTTTAATTCCAAGAGACAGCCGAAGTAGTAGTTGGGCTTTCATGACAGGGAATAAGCAAGACGACAAAAAAAATCGAATTAGGCCGTCACTGAGATTATCAAAAAATATATGATCCGTGTTTTTTCTTTTGTTACGTAAACCAAAATTGACGAATATACGACGCTTTCAAAAATCTCAATACGTCACGCCTAGGTATAATTTTTAGCTAGTTCTGACGTCACGAGCCCCCACTCCCGAGTTTTGATGCGTTTTATCTTTGTCAATATTCATTGATTTACAAAAACAAAAAAAAACGTGTCCATTAATTTCCAATACTCTAACTGACGGACTAAGTAGATTTGCAATTTTTTGATACTGTCGTCATGCCTATTGTTCGTATAATCATTTTCAATTTACTCCCCCTGACATGAAAGCCCATCTTCCGACTATTGTCTTTTGCAAGTCTCAAACTGCATCAATGCATGGTCGTAAGCGATAGCCATACAACATAATGTATGTATGGAGCACAAACGTCATTGCACAATTTGGCTTCAGGCGATATTACACCTGCGTAGATTCCGTTTGATGTTATGATTAGGAGGTTCTGTATTACAGTCACCTTAGTTAGAGTGATTAAGTTATTGGTAAGATAATCATTTTGATAAATACTTTAACATAAAATATGGTTTAATTTAATCTTACTGAATGATTATTTTGTTATTTATAACTGATCTCAATTAAATTGTATTTTCAACATTAATTTGATACCTTTCTGTGCCCTACGGGGTCCGGCATTGTAACACATTATGGAATCTAAATAAAGATGATGAATGAATATTTATTTTATCAAGAAAGTTTATTAAAATCGAAGTAGTTTAAGACTAATTCTAATTAACCTAAACTATTAATGCTTCTATTATTGCTTGTTATTATTACTTCACTGCAGCGTAAACGGTTTCGCATTTTCTAGGTCAAACCGACATCACTGATGATCAAAATAATTACGATGAAAAAAATAGATATACGAGATTATATTAAACACGTGTCTAGTTACCAAATTTAATTTTTAGAAACCTACTTCCCCCCAACAAAACAAACAACCCAATATTTTCCAACAGAAGCTATCAAATATTTCCACGAAAAGAGAGAAAACTTTATATGGAGTATAAGACTTGTAGTTTAATAGAACGAACTTGTCTAAGTGTGTCCGAGCTGTCATAGTGTTGCGTGGATGGCACGCAGCCATTGTTTATCTGTCCGGAGTTACTCGCACTAAATAAAATAGGAATTTTCTGTATTATGAAAACGGTTATTTTATTCTGATTTTTCGAGCAAGATATCTGGGTATTGTATGTAAGAGTGTAGATACATTATGCTTTCGAATGCATTTGGTAAGCTCGGCAAGACGTTTTTTTCTGTCCTATGGCCACGAATTAGGAGATCATGTCGTGTAAACCAATTAGCCAGACAGCAAAGTGGTGTCAGGGCTGGCTGTCCAATTGTACGGTGCATTGATATACAGGGTGTAAACCACCTCATCACGAAGCCGTCAACCAAGCATTCTGTACATCAAACTAAGTAACTTTACGCAAAAAATATTGCTGAGAACAATTTTGTTTTTTGGTGTGAAAATCATGTTTTGTGGTAGAACTCAATGTAACGCACTAAAAACATTGTACTGATGCATGGATTGAATAGTACGGGGGTCGTGGAGGTGTTTTAAGTAAAAATCTTGCATTAAAAACTTGTAATTTTAAAAAAAGTTGTCAAAAAGTTGGAACATTGACCCCCAATATCTCCGTAACTAGAAGGTTCCCAGCCATGTTGTAGAACAAAAAAATGATCGCAATAACTAGGAGAAAAAGTGCCTTTCGGCTTCGTTAAGAGGTTTTTTACACCCTTAATGTAACTTATGCTTATTTCAGGTACAAAGTTCTATCGCACCTTGTGAAGGCTATATTTTGATGACAAAGATAATAGAAATCAATGAACACCTAAAATGTGCTCGCGCTTAAACCTGAAATTGCCTAAATGACTATTTCATGAAGTCATTCATTAGTATTAAATGAACTTAGAGGGTTGTATTGATGACTGCCTCGTAGGTCAAGTGGTCGCCAGCGCGACAGCTGAGTATGAGGTCCTGGGTTCGATTCCCGGGACGGGCAAAGTGTTATTGGGTTTTTCCATCAGGAATTTCTCAGTAGCAGCCACGAAGTCTGGATTTGTGCCCGGTTGATGGCAGTAGGCTCGCCTTCTATTACATGAGACTTAAATATAACTGGCGAACTGTGGGTGTACTATTAGGCACAGTCGTGGTGTTTTCCGCCTGATCAGTTAAAAAAAAATCGCCTAAATCATGCGCAGGCGCCGAGCCACGCCCCCTTAAAGTTTAAGTTTATTAGGAAAGCGTCAACTTTGGCGCGCAAAATAAGAACAACTCTCGTTTGGCGTGTGTCGTCAGTGCGCTCGGCCGATCGGTATCTTTTCATTCATTATGTTTATACAAAGTCAACGGGGCGGGGCTAGAGAGCGTTTCTATGTTGTAAGTGCAAGCAAAAATTAGCTTAGTGGTGATCAGGCGGGAGTGTCCTCGATAGCACACCTCTGCCTAACACATCGTGGATTAGAGGCGTTATGTTATTCACCTACTGCCAAACCGACATAATACGATTATTTCACCATCAAACAAACTCGATAAACAAAACCACTAAATCTTCGGTGCGATTACATTCAAATCCTCAAGGTATAAGGTAAACCAAATCAAGTAATGTGGCGGCACAATTTGATAATAGATTCGTGTGACGCCTACGACTATGATTAAAGCTCTAGGGATTTATCTCACGACACTACTAGCTACTGGAACTAGGCGGAATATTCCAAATTATATCTGGGATGGTAGGTCTACACTGACATAATTGTACTAAGGGAGAGGCTTACTGTTTACGAGTATATTTCAATGGAACAGGAATTTAATAATTATTTTAAAGCTCAAAACGGGGTTGTGGATCATCTAAATCAGCAATATTTGTGTGAAAACGGTTGAAATTTTTAACATTTATTGTTACAAAAGTGAGGGTACGCCCCTGCTTCTCACGGATTTTGCGACTTGCTAAAATATCTTGATTTATTTATTACTAGCTAACCCGCGCAACTTCGTCAATGTCAAAATAACAACTGAATGCCTATGTAAGTACTTATATATGCGGTATATAATATAACAAAATTAAAAAAAAAAAAAATGTGTCTATCTGTTTGTCCCGGCTATTCTCCGAAACGGCTGGAATTGACGGGACTTTTACTGGCAAATAGCTGTTGTTATAAAGAACTAAGCAGAAGTAACTGGCTTTTATTTTAGAGGCTCGTGCAAAAAATTTAAACCTTTGAAATTGATAACAAAATCCGATTCAAATAGAGAAATAATATTTTTATATTCATTTCACGCGGACGAAGGGTCGCGAGCAATAGCTGGTTTATAATATAAACTTTCTGGAACTGTTTCTGTAAATCATGGTGGAAATCGCATCAAAACCGTTGCGTATTCTAGATGAGCAACGTGGTCACCCGGATAAAGCATAACGTTGTCAAACCTCCACCGGCTTCAAAAATAAAGCCTGCTCCAAACATTCACTACAAACAAAGTGCTCCGCCGCGTCTGTCTGTCTGTCTATTCGCGATAAACTCAAAAACTGCTACACGGATTGTCATGCTGTTTTCACCAATGGATAAAGTGGTTTTCGAGGAAGGTTTTAGTATATAATTTAAATAGTTTTTGTATACATTGGCTAAAATATAATGATATTTGTTGGAGGTGTCGGAAAACAATAAGCCGTCTGGGAGCTTTAAACGAAAACGCTGCCTAAAGCCTTTGAGATATGTAGATGAGATATATATAGGTCTACAGAAAAGTCCACGATGGCTTATGTCTATCTCTTAAGGATGACATACTATATCCATTTTAATACTTTAAAAAATGGACAATTATAAAGCGGTAATTGGAAAGCTATTTAAGTACAAAATACCGTGTTATAGATTATAACCGGGAATAAGACGTAGACTACTTTTTATCCCTGGAATAGGTTCCCATTATGGGTTGCGGGAACGGGAACAAAATTTCATGATTACTTTGGGTCGCGATAACCGACATCCACACGGGCGAAGCCGCGGGCATCAGCTAGTTACACATAAAACACTAGTATAATCACTTAAACAATTTTCTTCTGATTTACGAACCTTAGGCGTTGTATGTGCCTATAACTCACAATTTTCAAACTAGAAAAATATTACCCACCTTTAATTACACCAGCTAACAGCAAAAAACCTCATATTAGAAACATGAATTTATTGTGATATAAAAAAAAGATTGTGTAAAGACCGTACGTTCACGACACCTACGTCATTTGCTTACGTCACGAAACTGTGACGTCATTAGAAGTATTTCATTCACTTCTGTAGACTCCTGTATTGTTCGTTTGTTTGTACGAAATTAATGGTTCCATTTATCGTTTAAAGGCCTTACGTCGATCGGTTTTAATTGGTCAAATATTTGTGTTCGTTAGCTCCTTTCGTTGAAAAATCGGTGTCTAATTTCCACTGGCTGATTTTCTTTTAAGTGTGTTATTTTCGTCGCATCCTGCTTCCGTGTGATCAGGCCGTGGATTATTTCCTTTTTTCTATCTCTTTTTAGTGTGACAAGTCAAACATGCTAATGTAACTGATCTACATTATTATTTCCTCCTTTGTGACGACTCAATCCGGCTCTTACTAATTAAATATTATAATCTTACTGTCATAACCCATTTACGGTGAAAATCTGTTATCATCAGCACAAGGGTTAGCTCCTTTCGTTGAAAAATCGGTGTCTAATTTTCAATGGCTGATTTACTTTTAAATCATGATCTGTCAAATCACCAATTTGTTCGAGACACCATGGTTTAACTATTGTGTCTACTTCGTGGACAGATTCAGGACAGGACAGGACAGACAAGGGTTAAGTGTGTTATTTTCGTCGCATCCTGGTTTCGCGTGATCTGGCCGTGGATTATTAAAATAGGAAATTTTAATAATCCACTGGATTATTAAAATTTCCTTTTCTCTATCTCTTTTTAGTGTGACAAGTCAAACATGCTAATGTAACTGATCTGCATTATTATTTTCTCGTTTCTGACGACTAAATCCGGCTCTTACTAATTAAATGTTATCTTACCGTCATAACCCATTTGCGGTGAAAATCTGTTATCATCAGCACACGGTGATGTAGCACAAGCTAACGTGCTGATCAATGGCCATTCCTTCTGCATATCAGAAGCGGAATTTACCCAGCCGAGGGACAATAACAGGTTATACATTGTCGGTACGATTCCCGTCGCACGCCCACTAAGACGGCTAGTTAGTGCGACACGAAGACAAGCCGTGTGTATGTATGTTAATACGGATTATATGGCACTGCCCGACAGTTGAAAGCCGGGACATTGGCTCAGCATTAATTAAATGCAGTGTATGCAACACGTAAATGCACTTTAGTGAACAGTATAGGTGCCTACACTGAGTTATTGGATTTTTTGTTGTAGACCATTCCTAGATTACAGTTGGTTTATTAAATAGCTTCAGGGTATTTGAGAGCTTAACAGAATGCGCCTTAGTGCTAAGTTACCATTTTACAAAAGAACGGCTCAGTTTTTTTGTTCATATGCTGTGACTAGGTACTTTATATTCGCAATGTTGTAAAACTTCGAACACAGATTCCACCAGATTCTAGAATGTAAGGCTTCAACGTAAATAAAGCATTAAGTAAGTCGCAAAAAGCGAAACACCATATCAAATGTCCGCGACAGATACCAAGCGAGCAGAAGTCACATGGAACACGAACGTACGGTCGACCAAGCTATTTGGATTACATTTTACAATGTAATTTACATGTTAAAGTGTAAACCAAATAGCTTGGTCGACCGTACACTCGCACGAACAAAATATTCGCAGCGGCGGCGACGAAAACGAGATTTAAATACGGAACACACAAAAACCGACCCAATATAGTTTGTAAGTTATCGCATAGATGACATCAAACGAATCGACAATTCAATTCAATGTCAGAAGTTGCCAGCGTACTGGCCGGGAAGGAAATTCACAACTAAGTTGAGGCGAATTTTTGAAAAATATGATATAACGGGGCAAGAGGGCCGCGCTGGGTTGGCTACAAGTTTGAAGAGGAATCGGGCCCTCGGGGGCTGTGATGAATCTTTCACGCGTTTTATCGCTTTGCATCGAGAATCGAACCTCGGAATCTTCGCTCCGACGGACAATGTAGGTATTTACGCTGAATATTTTGGATGAAATGTTAAATTGTGTTATTGAATCGCCGAATTGAGCGAAGTGTCTGTTTGGTTTCATTAACATTGTTGTTTGTTTGTTACGCATAGGTCGGAATCTTGGAAAATCTATTGGAATCTTCAAAGTTTCATCATTCTGTCTTCAATTATACTAGATACCAGTATAGATAAGCTTTATCAATGTATAGAAAAATACACCGCGGTCAAATATACATTCACCGGCTCCCGTGTTTTCTGGAGTTGCGAAATGTCTTTCCTTCAACCTTCAAATTGTACCTAGGTACTAGCTGTCAAAACGTCACTCTACCTATCCATCAAGGCTTATGCACAAATGCGATCTATAATTCTCATAGATTACTGCTAGTCGCGGCTGCAAATGGTACATGCCACACATCTCTATATCTACAAGTATCTCAAGGTAAACATAGCACATTATTGATAATGTAATAGTCTTGTCACAGCTATGCTATACCTAATTCCCAAATGATGTCTATGGTCTATACATACATCTATAATTGATTTTCCGGATCGCACGATGGGAGAACAGTGTATACCTTCACACTGTTAATTTCAGTAGTAATATATCATATCTGCATAGGAAGATATGTTTTTCTCAATCTTAAGAGACTTGACAAAACCAAGGTAAAAAATCCGTCAGTATCTTGGTCAATCGTTCAGACTAAAATTTCTAACTAAGATCTGTATTTGAGCTTCCTTCTCTGCTACGCCAAACCAAGTGTTCGTTTTGTCTTTTCCACATTTCTTTACTGAAACACAAAAACATTACAAAAGCGGACTTATTGCCTTAGGTATTCTCTATCAGTCAATCGATGTTATACCTTAGCTTTTATTATTTCATCCCAGCCACATTCACTCAACAATCCCTACACTGTCTCTATTAATTTGCAAGACACTGTAACGAAAACTGCAAAATGTACCCCAAAATTTACATACACTAAACAAAATGCTACATTCATTCCACTGTCGAGCATTTCGACTTCTTACCGTTGCGGTTTCCGTACAGTGCAGGACATAGTTGGAGCGGCGGCGTGGCGGAGGTCAGCCGCATGCTGCCCACACTTGAGTCGGCCTCAACTTGTCTGTTTACCCCTTGTTACCTCGTCTAATGAAGTTCAAGTCTGTTTAGACGAATTTTGGAGGAAATGGTGGGTTTTTAATTAGAGTATTTATTTATTATTTATTTAATACCAATTATAACATCATTACACACTCGTCCAATATAATAATACATACAATATAGAAAACATAAATTATAAACACATAAATTAGAAAAACACACAATAAAATAAGTAATGAGTAGATTAGATTGGAGTAGATTATTACCGTTCGCCAAAACAATATTACAGGGTGCAAACTGCAACTATGTACTTAATTGATTGTTAGTAATTTGACGTTTTTCGTCGGGTAAAAACAAAACACATTGATTTTTATTTTATTAATTTTAAGGAAACTCACAGCTAATATATTCGTGTAGTCAAAAGTAATATCAGAACAACAAACGTAAAACTTATTGTGATTATTTATGAGAATGTGAAATTGTTCGATTTCCAAGGTTTTTATACAACACTTGTGTTCTATTATTATTGAACATTATTTTTGTTAAAGTAAAACTGCAAACAATTTAAGTGTGCAACCAAAGCAGAAACTAAATTTTACTTTTAATACAGGACCTCTATATTATTTAAACCTGTTTAGACTTTTTGTGTGCTAGACGCAAACTTTATTTTGCCGATCAAATTATGGGGCAGGCACGCAATAAACCAATCGGGTTCCTGATATTAATATTCAATCTATACTAGTTTGGTTCTAAAGCCGATTAGCCGAATATTCGGCAGATATTGAGCGATAAAAATGTGGCGTGTTTCTTTTTTAACAGGATTCGAATCTGATAGTTTTGGATGTCGATTTTTAGCTTTATTATACTAATGTTAGACCTAAATAAAATGTATGCCTATGGTACCTTTTGGTAAACCGACGTTCAGTCACATCACTATTCAATTATAGGTACAGGGTGAATATTCGAAATGATTAAATAAACATTTTATTTATTTATTATTCATATATAAAGAAGGAAGGACTTCCGGGTGAAAACCGAATTCAAAAATTGGAAAACTCAACAAGTTTAGACATATTGATAGAATATACTTTATTCTACACTAAAATCAATGTACGACTATTTTACAACATTGATAGTTCTGTGAGTGCAATGGCGGTTTTTCGTTTTAGTAAGGCTGTGCCAATTTACTCTTATACAGATTTTTCTATTGTAAAAATTAGCGTTTCCTAATTTCCTTGGAACAGTGGGTAAAAGAAAATTTTGAATTTATCAGCTGCTTATCACCCTGTCCTAGTCGTAAATGTCTATCGATTCGCGAGCTAAGGGTAACTGTTTTTTTAGTAGAAACTGGAGAGGGTTGCTGGCTTGTAAAGTCTATAGTTACGAATCACACCTATTTAGTTCCTTTGATATAAATTGAAGTTTTGTTGAAATCAATGTTGAGATTATGATTCTTGATCCAGTTGATCTTATGTACCAATCCCAGTAGTACCACGGGTAAAAAAAACTTCTCTTGGTACCACTGGATCGCTTGGTAGTACCACGGGATATTTTTTTACCCCTTCTTTAAAAATTCCGTTTATTGCCCGTGGTACCACCAGTGTTACCCCGGGCAATAAACGGAATTTTCGGCCTAAAAGATTTGTCAAATAAGGCCGAAAATTTTCACTTCTGAATTTTGGCCGTGGAAGGTATTCTAAGAGCACTATGAACAGGGGAAATACATTCATAGTACATGAATAAGTGAAAAACTCTCTTCCCAGCTAAAACAACATAGTGAATGTCATTACCGTTGCGCCCATTTGTTTCCGTCTATTTAGTCTTACAATTTGCACCTAAAGATACGCATCTAATCTACTCTCCTGCCGGGTTTGCATATTTCTTTTGTACTTGTGACACTTACAAACGGTACTTTTTCCTTTCTTCAGCTTAGACAATTGGATTTTAATTGAAAAAGATTTTTATAAGAGGTAGGCCGAATTTTGAGGCCGAATATTATTTAAAACCGAATATTTGCTGTTTATTTTTTATATTTTTTCACAATTGAAACAAACAAAACGAACCTAAAGTAAATAACAGAACTAAGTTATTCAGAGCAGACACAACCAAGACAGTCGGTAATTTAATTATTTACCAACAAAGTTTTGTCAGAGTAACTTATTCAATTTATAAGCAGGTATTTTTTAACATTTTCGGAAACAAACAAAAAAAAAGGAATGTGTTATTCAGAGAGTTGGCTGAGGCTCGCAGTGGCCCGAACCCCGGCTTCGCCTAACTGCAGTAAGTGTCGGAAAACTTTCGCGAAACATCCTTTACTGGCGCTCGATCGACATGTTAGGTTTTTAGATTTTCACTTGAACGAGCAGCACCGTCCCTTAGTTATGGACCGATGTCTTACTTGTTCGGCCATTTTCATTTTATTTTGTTTTGTTGCTCTTATGCTATAGTTGTGTGAGCGTTTTACTTTGTCTTGTGGTTCTTCAAAAGTAATCATATCAAGTGAGGAGTCTGTTCCATATTTGTTTACAAAGAATTTAGCTTCTTTCTAATCTCATAACTCATTTAAATAATTGTTGTTAGGTAATTACAATCACCAATTTATTTACTTTAATAAAAACCTGATAAAGAAACTTCAACAAATATAAACTTATACAAAAGGTCAATTTACCCCTTTCATAGCTATGATTGAATAACAAAATACTAATTGAATTCCACCGTGCAGCGCACGTGACGGCGCTAACAACCCGCGAGACAAACATCGTTAATTACACATAAATTACAAATTCCTTGTAGGTTTCAAAGTCGCAACCGCACCGAGTTTTATTAAGTGCTGTTCAGACACGAGAAGTCATTGTAAAGCATTCTCCAGTTACCAAGAACAGAAACAGAAACTCGAAACCATGCTGACAGACAGGAATAACTTAATTCCGATGGAAAGCACTTAAAAAAGAATGGGTCTTAAAAGACAAGCGCAATTGTTACCGCTCTTCATTTGTGCAGACGCCGTGAAAATCTGTAAAATAATACCCCCGCACTAGTTTAAGCCCGTCCCTAGCTGACGATACAATAAAATAAGTAGTACTCAGGGACTAAACTACAAATTACGAGAGAGCTTGCTCAGCTTAAAATAATTAAGATTCTTTGTTCCGCTTGATGGCAGCACTGGAGAAGAACTGCACGAAGAAGTAGGTACATGCACAAGTACCTGCAGTGTCCGGTCAACACAGTCGAATCTAGAACTTTCTTATCGTAACTTTGAAAGTTTTCGTTTAATTTTACCGTAACAATCGCAGCATTTTATCAAATGAGCAGACTTGTTATTTTTTATTTGTGCACGAAGTTTTTTCGACAGATGTTGGAGTACTTTGCTAAGTGGGGGTAGCTGGTACAGCGTTATACTGTTAGTTTTGCTCGTAGTCATATTTTTTGTGCGGACTTATTTAATTTCGTTTTCTCGTCTCAAGGTTTTCAAGTCTTATACTTAATGTGATATTGTTGGCCCTATATTTATGACCCATATTTTCTATTTGACTAGTTTCATGTTGGTACACAATTCAGTTTCACGTTTTATGTTGAACAAAACATGATTGGCGACCGTAAAAATATGTATTTACAGAATTGTAGTCATTAAAAGCATCAATACAACCCCTTTAAGTTAATTTAATCCCATTGTATGACTATTTCCAATTCCGATGTTTTTTTTTTTTTTTCATAAAACAATAAAGGTTTTTCACATTGTTACGAGCAGGTTTCTAATAAGAATTATAAGTCCCTATTTCTCCTAATTCTAGCTAAGAATAACATTGTGAACAAATCTTCCTTACAATATTATAATCTCCATCGCAATTTCGCAAGTCGTAGTGCCAAAAAGTAGTTGGAATTTCACACAAGGTAAGTTTGAGAGGTGTTAGAGTCAAGTGGCCGGGCGTGCGAACTATGTCTTTGTTTAGAGACGCTTTCTGTGGCGGTGATGTGTTTATTTGATGACACCTATAACAATTTAACAATAACACGTCCTGCATTGTATGAGTTTTGGGGAGGTACTTTTGATTTATTAAAACTTTTTTGCAAAAAATAACACCGACTTAAAAAAAAAATACACAAATAAGTGGAAAATAACCTTTGTTTGGTTGATTTAGTGTTTTTGTCTCCGACTTCTGAAGCTAAAGTTATTTTTCACTTATGTGTTTTTTTTTTGAAGTTGGTGTTATTTTTTTTGCATTTTATTTTTATTTTTCCATTGTTAGTTGTTCACATGTGCTTACCCCTTCAAAGCGTACCGACGTGATGTTATGTTATGAACTGGTGTAAACAACATCTACAGACATGCGATTTCAGCAATCCCAGTCCATTTGCTATCATTTATTGAGGAGTTCCGTTGCCTACTCCGAAGTTCTTCATCAGATCTTCACCAAATTGAACTGGAACCACTCCGAGAAAGTACTCTTTCAAAAAGTACCCAAATCGCTTCAAGTGTGCCTATAAAATTTGAAGAGTTCTCTCTATTTCTCCAGGATCCTATCATCAGATCCTGACTTGAGGGACCACCTGGAAAGTATACCCTTTCAAACAAAAAAATAATAATCTAAATCGGTTCAGCCATCTTCGAGTAATCGGGGAACATACATAAAAAAAACTCCTTTTTAAAGTCGGTTAAAAAAGGGATGTAGACAAAAATCGACCCATGATCAATGTTCAACTTCTTTTACGGCCGTTTTCTATAACTTACTTACGTAAAACTGATGGTTAATATGCCTACGTCTCGTAGCTATCGGTGTATCAATAAACAAGGTTAGCTTGGAATATGCTATTCGCGTCATCTACCTGTCACTCGAAGGATTGTGATTCATAAAAAAAATAAAGAAAGCTTCCGTGACGTTTCGTTTCTAACGGTCCGTAAGCTAAATGTCAAACAGTTAGAGATAGCAACCTTCCGTTACCTGTTAGTAAGTTATTGAAAATGGCCGTTAGTTGAGCTTTGATTTTGGGTTAAGTTATTTTTACCCGACTGCGCGACAGCAAAGACAGTGTTATGTGTTTTTATAAACAAATGAAATCAAAGTCATATCAGAAAATATAGGCGAACGTCGTAGAAAATATTTTAGTTTTTTTTTAAAACATGAACGAACAGAATCTTTCTGATACAACGTGATTGTGTCACTTTATTATCGAATTTGACCACCCTACTCACCAATCAACAATCAAAACAATTTATTTCCACACCATTGCCCACCAAAAATGATTCCAAATGACATTTCAGCACCCCTATCTACCACCAATCACGACACTTGTTATCAACACAGTCAATTCATAAAGTCGTGTCCTAAAAACGTGATACCACAAAGAGTATCGTTCTAGCGAGGGAGAGCGAGGTCACGCCAGCTACGGAGGGCCCTTCGCTTTGTTCCTCTGGCAACAATGCCTCACTGAGGGTCCACAAGAGCATACTTGTATCGGATGCAAGCGATGTTTCGTTGGCGAGGATTAGGGCTTGCGGCCAGGACTGTACTTAACCACGAGACTTTAATGCGAAAGAAACAGTTCAAAGGGTCCCTTGAATGCTGAGAGGGAAAATTGACGGTTCGAGATGAGGGGGATAAGGTACAGATGGATTTTGGGGGTTTTATTTTTATTTAGTTTTTGTTTCGTGACGATTACGTGGCTATAGGCAAACCACGCCATAGGTTTAAAGTACAGTAACGTCGACAAACTAATTTGGAATTAGTAAGAAAGTTATTATTATGAATGTATGGCTACCTATCTTCCGATCTGAAGCAATACGGTTTAAAATGAAAATAGAAGGGGAAGAGTAACAGAATTTAATATAATAACACTAGTTATCTAACCTGTTGTGCAACACATTTTAGTATTACATGGGTGTGGTGTGTGTTTTCTGCTTCAACAAGTTTTGTGTCTAGTATTATCAATCGGAGGTGTGTAGAGATTTTCCATCTTCATCAAACACTGATACAAACGTATATAAATACAGCAAATAATTTATTAGTGTTCCTAACATTTGAATGAGATCTTACTCCCTAGACTCCTAGAGAAAAATATATAAAAGATTTTCCGGTGTTTTCTTCTTTAGCGTTATACTCTGTGGTTACGGCTCGGCGTTTCTAAGTCCGTCCCTGTTCGCGAAGAGTAGTAATTATACGATATTTATGCGCTGCCCCTCCCCTACTCTTGTCTTGAGAACTTGCTAAGAAGAAAAGCGATATGAGTGTCGAAACTTATGAGCCATAATTCTCTTTAAGCGAGCGAATTTTTGTCAACTTAGGAAATTCATCTTTCAACGTACTATAAAAGAACTTCAATTGAAATGCGATCAAAGCGATAAGGCTTGTGAGCTACAGCCTGTAATAATGCAATAAAGAATCCTCATCTTTCGCTTCTCTATTAATAAAAGTACGCCATGCTAAAGCCGCGTTCGTAAAGCCACTGGGTAACGGCTTCCAGTTGAAATTGTAAAAAAGTTTCATATTTTTTTATAAAAATTATTAATCACTGCCTGAAATCGTAAAATTCTTCGCAAAATACAGAGAAACAAAATTTTCCATTTCAAGTTCCAAGCTAGTGTAAAGTTTTAATAAAATTTAATTAATTTCACACGTACATGTGTTCCGCGAATTTTTCCATGAAACGTTTAAATATATCGCCGGTTGCACTTGCTGGGAAGTAGGCAGTAGGCACACCACACGTTACACGCTGCGTAGGAGCACAAAGTCCAGCTAAATACCGGAAGATGTGAGCCCTCCTCGCTTTGTTACTGCGACAATGAAAAGGAAATGTCTTTTCCATTTTTCCAAGGTTCAAACCATTGAATACCTGCCCATTTGATAACACAAAGCGGCCTTAGTGAAACACGGTGCGGATTTTCGGGATTATTAACGGCAAACAGTAAGAATTATTTATTACCAGGTTCACTTCCGAAGTGCTTAACAATTAAACCGCGTAATCTACGTAATTAACCGTTGCGCACACGCGCACCTCCTTACTTATACGTGACGTGTGAACGTAATTAAACTAGAAGCGGATAGGTTTTTAACAAATGTTGCACTTGAATTATTATATCCTTGGTCACAAGCTCTATGAAAGGAATGAGACTTTCGGAAAACCACGTGTTCGTGGGTTGGTCGTGTGCAATTGTGCAGGACGGAGCACCTTTATTGCAACGCCCACTATTTTCTGTGCAACGGGTGCACGGCAAGAAATAAAGGAGCCGGAACAAAAAGGACATTCTTTTAAAGTTCTTTATTTCAAGGGATTGTAGCAGTAAAGTGCGGTTTAATTGCATGGTAGAACTTTCACAGTTCCACACTTTTATTTGTGTTCGATGAATTTAGATTCGATTTCTTTTAGTTCGCGGATCGCGCCCGCCTCGCCTTCGAGAAATATAGAAATAGCTGCAATTTTCTCGGCATCTCTACTTTTACTGTAACAATAATAAAACTACGGCACTTAATGGAAACTCGTTTACTTTTGTTTTTTTCTGCGAGTAATGAATTCGCTTCGATAGGTAAATTGTAGGTTTACGATGGCGTCATTGTAGCTCAGGTGAACGGTGGTGTTTGAAAAGTTGGCGTGTGTTCCACTTTGTTCTGGAAGAAGGTCGTGTCGTGTCGCAAAAATTATAGAAGTTTCTTGTGTCCAGTGAGGAGCGACTTCGAAGTTGGTGGTTGTTGGCGGCGACCGGTCGCTTCCGTGCCCGGTTCGTGCCGCGCCGCACCGCGCCCGCTCACCTATGCCGCTGCGTTGCTGCGAGACAATAGCGAGCCAATAAAACTTTTACTGTGCGCTATGATTTTGGAAACAGTTTACGAGATGAGTTCTATAAAATTCGTAATTTATTCAAACCTGTTTGGACGTTACTTCCACTTTATTGACGTTTACGAAATAAGCTCTACAGCAGCAGAATTTATTGCTTTTTATACTAAAATGGTTGACAGGCTTATTTTAAAATTGAAACAAAAACGGTCTTAGTAATTTGGCAAAAATATTGCACCAAGTTTGGTAGCTATTAGACAATAGTTAGTTAGTAGCTATTAGTCAAGTCATGTTTATAAAACTTTTTAATGGTCCTTGTTGTTTGATTTGTTGTTCGAGGGCTACTTAAACCAGGAAGAGATCCTCACGTCCCGGCCGCCGCGGGAGACGCCCCGGGCGTCGGGGGCCACGTGGTGGCTTCCGGCCACCGTAGGCGCGGGCCTGTGGACGGGGAGATATGGGCTAGCTCGCCGTCCGTACGTCTCATGACGACAGGCCGTGTCGACGGCGCGTTCGTGTTCCACGCGCGCCTCAAAGAGAGTCAGCAATAGGGAAGGGGTCCGCAAGGGCCGAAGCCTGCCGGTGCTGCGGGACTATTCGAAAGAGATACCGTGGTCCCGGAACACAAAGGGCGATGAAGGAACATGGATGGGTTTTAGTCAGTAAAAGTCTGACACTCCCTCCCACTTCGCCCAGAGCGGGAGAAGTCATTTGATGATTTCCCATCGTAAAAAAAAAAAAAGGGCTACTTAAACGCATTAAATATAACAATGAAGTTTGTTCGAGAACCTATCAGTGTTCCCATTAACTAGAGAGAGTATGAAAGTTAGTGATTCTATCAAACATTTTCGTTGTAAAGTAAAAGTATGCCACAAAATTTCCTGAAAAAAGATCGACGATCTTGTCTTTCAAATGGACTTTTTCTTTACAAAGAAAACATTTTACCTGTTTATATTTTGGATGTTTGTGGGGAGTGGGGGGTGAGTGTAGTGGTGGGAGTGTGTAGGTGAAGCGGGGGGATGAGATAAGAATCAAATAGATGTTGTTTCGCTGCATGGCGCTGTGTCGCACGGGCCATATGCACGTGCTGACGGGTGGCCGACTAGTCTTGACACTTGCGCTAAGATATTATCCACTAGTGTAACAATATCTTAGCTGCAACTGTATAGTTACGCTACCAACAATGTTTTGGGATATTTCGAGCTGTTTTCCTTTACTAGGTTAGCGGCACACTTGAGTTTATTAGACGTTGCAGTTTTTGAAATCTTTGGTTCCAAGATGTTGGACTTAGTACCTTCTTGTCTGATTACACAAGTATGGCACAGATAGTTTTTGCAACTCTTATCTTTATCTACGTATTATATTTTAGATTCGACCTTCTGCATATAGAGTAATCTAGATTTTCGAAGAAGACTTCAGAAGAAAAATGTCTTAAAACAGTAAGCCATACGGTTCATAGTAACAAATGTGGACTACGAGATGAAACATATATACCTCGTACATTTTCATATAGACACCGTAACGTGAAATAGTCTCGTCTCCAGTGATCTCTAGATATTTATTTATCTGACAGACAGACAAATGAGTGCTGCGATAAAAGCAACGTTTTAGAAATATGAACCGTAAAAGTCTTACTAAACATAATACAATAATTTACGGACGCTTTGCACCAAAAATGTGTAAAGCAAAATAACTCATTTGACGCTAAAAATAAACTGCATACTGGAATAATGTAAAATATGAAGGTGAGTGCGATGGGCTTGTAAACATAACATATTTCTGGTAATATTGTGGTTGCCTCCGACCAGCACTTGTGCGGTGTTCAAAGAGATTTTTATAAATAATAGCTTTTTGTGCGTAGTAGGTACTATGTTTTCACGGAATGTTTAACAAAAACAACGCGTTACCGAATGTGAACATTATTTTTATACCAACTTTCCACAATTGTTCCCGGTTTTATATGTACACGAAGTTGCGGTGAAAATATTTGTCGCTAGCGACGGGCTTACTTCGTATGCGTGGACATTTTTAATGGTTCCCTATGAAATACCTGTCTATAAAGTTTTTATTTAACAGAAAAAACATTTAGTACTAAAATATAACATTAAAAGCTTTTCAAAAAAGTACCAGACCATTAATTATCCATAATTCATTTCATAAAAGCATCAAGACTACGAACTCGGGCTACATTTTTCACCTGAAGTATGTTTCGGCTGACGTAACAGTCATGAAACGTATTTTGGCAGAGCGATAAGGAAATGACACAAAGAAAACAAACTACAGTCCGCTTCGGCCGAAAATTTGTGAGGGCGGGGGGAGAGGCGGGCGCGAGCGCGGGAGAGGACACGGAGCGATAGCGTCGCGGGGCGCGTCAAACTTATTGGAACGGTGTCAGAGATCGCTCGCACTGTCTACCTTTGCACTCGCTTCCTTGTCTACCCCCTCAAACAAAGCCCGCTCTAATTAATTTCGAGTTTTTTTATATCGGTATTCGTATTCTGTCTTACTGCGACTCAATTAGCGCGGTAGGAATTCATAAATAGTTTGAAAGCTTTTTAATTAAATGTTCGTTAAACGACGCGTTAAATAACGCGCTAGTTCGACGATTTAATTCGGTTTCGGTTCAAGTGTGTGTACTTATCAGTTGTTGAAATATTTATCCTTACTGAAAATGCTGTTAAATATTAAAGCTTAATTAAGGATTTAAAAGCTTTTTCCCATTTTCATCTGCAACGACAAAGAGAAAATCCTTAAAGACTGAAAATAGTTTTTATAAAAATCCATCAAGCTACAACGGTCAGCTACGGAAAACCGCCAGAGCTCCGTTCACTAAGCCTTTGTCCAGTATAAGGCTGTTAAAGAAAGAGCTATAATAGGACAGACATTTGTAAGATTGCCTCCACTCGTAACCCAGATCGATATATCGCAGGCATTGTATATTCACCAGCCTATTTCACGTTAGAAATGTTAGAACCGAACGGACACGCCACGCGAACACGATTGACGTATTATAGTTTTGTCTTGGAATAGGCTTCGTAGAAACGATTTCAATGGCCGTCGACCCATTTAATTTAACAGACAATGTATACTGAGTGCAGAGCGGCGATTTGTCAAGGGAATGAATTTCAACAAAGGGCGTATTCATTTGAATGGCTACTTGTTGTACCAGACCGTTTTAATTTCATAAGTCGTTTATCATAATCAAGGCGGGGTGGTGGTACCTACCACCAGCGAGCAGCGACGGACCCATATCAGTGTCTGAAGGAAATGTCACATACCTGCTCGGACAATGCGGACATTTTGTGGACACGGCTTTGCCATACTCGTTTTGGAGCATTTGGATTTGGCTTAAATGATTTAGTTGGTTATTTTTTGAAGTATATGGCGAAACTGCTTTATCGCTCAGGTTTCGCACAGAAATACGTGTGACCGAGGTATTTGTCAACTCGCTTGGGTGATTATAGGCACCGGCGGAGTCGGGCGGTGAATTTATGTCGAGACATTATAGCCTACGGTGGAAATAGATTATCTGTTTTACCTACTTACGTGCGACAGTGATATAAAGCCAAGCCAGTTTCTTTTCGCGGCTAAAACTTGGGCAACATTTATTTGGAGATACCTCAAGTCTATACGTATCAATTAACATAAAAAAACGAAGAAACAAAAGACGAAGTGCTTTGTTAAAGTTTCGCTAAATTGAATTCATTGGGTTCTGAAAATAGTGTAGTACCATTTAGGTAGATTGATGTTAGGTAGGCATATTTCTGTTGTACTGAAACAAACTAGGTCCTTTTTTTAACAAAAATAAAACCGACTTCAAAAAAACAAAAAAAGTGAAAAATAACTTTAGTTTGAGAAGTCTGAAACTGAATCAAATAAACGAAAGTCACGGACTTCTGAAGCTAAAGTTATTTTTCACCTTTTTGTGTTTTTGAAGTCGGTTACATTTTTTGCAAAATAGTTTTATATTTTTTCCATTTTTAGGGAACTATTAAATATAAAAGACAGCAAATCTGTCGTAATTGCTGCAATCGCGACCAATTGGCCGTCTATTATTGAAGAGTTCCGACTTTTCAGACTTTTCCTGTTAAAAGCAAGGTTTTATAGCACACGAAAAGGGAAAAATCCGATAAATAAAAAAAACTTGAAAATTAAGGTAAATTTTGGTAATCTTTTTATCGTGTTGACCCAAAACCTTGATTTAGCTATAGACTTAAGTATATAGTGTGAATTTCAACTTGCTAGGTCCACCCGTTCTTGAGAAAATCGGTGGTGACAGACGGACAGACAGACGGACAAGAAAGTGATCTTATAAGGGTTCCGTTTTTTCCTTTTGAGGTATGGAACCCTAAAAAAAAAGCAGACGAATTGATAATCTCCTCCTTTTGGAAGTCGGTTAAAAAGGGGTCATAAACACCATTTAATTGTGGCAACACAATCCGGATTCAAAAATAGATCGCTAAATAGTTGGTGGCAGCCGACATCCTATAATCTAATTATGCTCGATTCGGCCGCGTCGGGTCGGCACTGCAATCTTGAACCTTCTGTCGTGGGAACTGCGACGTTCGCCTCTCTATTACCTCCGAAACGGCACACTTGGACCTTCTCTGACACAGACTAACTATCTGTATGAGTTTCGACCTGTTCTAAATGTATCACCGCGGCTGTTTTGGTAGAATTTAAATTAAACCCCGCAGTACTTAACTCCCTCGTTCAATACAGCAACGTAATCAATACCTATTAATTATTTCGAGTACGGCAGGAGTAATTGAACAAAATTTCACCATGTAATCCGTTACAATCGATAGGCTGGATTTTATTTCCGCGAATTCTTCTTTCGTGTTATTGTAAACAAGTAGATTGTATTCACTTACGGCGTTCTAATTAGAGTTGTGAGCGAGGTTTAATATGTACGTACAGTACACGTTGTAAGGGTAATTTTAAACATGTAATTTACGTCCTAATATTTGAGTGGGTTATAAAACATTTATGACACGATCTTTTCATGGTAGTAATGGACTGGATTAAGTGGAGAAAGCATGTTGTATGCATAAAGTATGAACACAATGGAGGTATATTCAGATGTGCAGTATATTCTCAGTATGTTGAGTCAGATTGTTGACTTGAGACCATCTCATCGCTATTGTGAAGTGCGCCATAGGGGATACCCATAGTACGGAGCGTCGGTAAACGATCGAAATCTAAATAATAAAGATCGCGAACCATCCCCCTAGCTGGATAGGCTTAGTCGTACAAAATTGGAGTAATAAAAGAGGAATGCTCGCAAAAGTTTTGCAATAAAGCCAACGAGTATCGACTGTTAAGGAGTAAAGAGTTCTCCGCTATAACGCTACATGAGGGTACGCTGTTGCGTGTTATCAGACCAAGGATTTCACGTGTAATATGTGTATTCTGGAGAATTATTAACATGCTTTTGTTTTGGGAAAAATGTGCTATGATTTTTTTATGAACATAGAAGTTATTTTTGGCAAGTTACACGTAGGTATGTTAGGTTATAAAAGGAAGGGGTGGCTTATTTCATCCATATTTTTAGTAGAGTTTGATGTAGTTTTCAAAATCAAAGGCCTTGTTTATTTTCATGGATTTGGATGGAAAAATCACTCAATATAAAATAAAGTACCATTAATACCTATATAAAACATGTTGCAAATATAATACTAATACTAAAACTTACCTTTCCCGTCTTAAGCCGTCCTCTATATGTAAGTAAAAGTTCATTTCTCAAGTTACATCTAGAAAGTTCGATCTTATTTCCAATTTTAGCTTACTTTGGGAATATAGGACACGTGGAAGGAAGGTTGCGAGCTAGACTTGCTCTGGTAGATGCATCAACGAAATTACAATGATCGCTGGCGAGAATATCGTACCGGATTCTGGTAGATATAGCGAAATAGTTGCAGGAATCCGTATGTATTAATATCATTCCCTTGGGGAAAGAAAATGAAATGAGTTAATGAAATATGTATTTTTCTGTTTTGGTAAATATTGCGTGAAATAACACACGTTTGCTCTGAAGGCTACGAGATCTTTTCGTGCCTATGGTGTAGTGATTCAGTATTTTTACATCATTTATTGTTGTTTAGGCAGTGATAGCTTAGTGGTGTGACCGTCGGACTGCCTAGTCATAGGTCTCAAGTTCGAACCCAAGACACAATTTTTCACCTCTGATTTTTTTTTCGGATACATTTGCGTTTTGTATAATTATCACTAGCTTCGGTGAAGGAAAACATCGTGAGTAAACGCCTGATAGATATTTCTCGACGGCATGTAAAGCCAATTCAGAGACCCATGTGTGGCATAAAAAGTCTGAGACCAGGTTAGGTACTAACCACACGAAAAAAAAGAAGATTTTAACATCTGCAAATTGACGGCTTCAGTGGTATACTTAAAACAAACTATTACTTATTCCAAGGCATTCAGCGCTCCGAAGAATCATAGAGTGATTTCATAATTTAGTACTCCGCGCGAACTAAATTATGAAATCTTTCTATGAGGGTAGTATGTACTTGAAATAAAACCACCAATGATTTAAACAAGCCACCGATTCCTCGGAGCTCGCACGCGTAGTACGTGGACGTTCTAGTAAAACATATATATTACTCTAAACAAAATCCCTTAATCATCATATGATAAACCCAATCCACAAACAATTTAAAACCCGCTGCATCAATAGTTAGATCCAACCGTCCAACATTTAATTTGTAGTAGACATATCGCCAAATCAGCTCATTCGCAGCGTTCAAAATCACCCTCGCCCATATTTGAGCACGCCCTTTGTAAGTATGCCCTAATGAAGGCGCATAGACAAATTAAACAGAACCCATAGAGTAACGAGTCTCGTTCCAAAGATGCTTCTCTAACGTTTTTCGAGTGTTTCACCTGGGAAATAATTACATGGTTTCAGTGACATATGGGTGCTATTTAAGCTCGCCCTAAGAGTAATGTCTACGATAAACAGGAGCAATTAAAACATTGCCACGCGACGCACGCCTTTCTTTACCCCGCCAGTAATAGAGATTTGTTAGGAGCGCATTTAGTTCTACCTTCTACAATTGCGAGATGTAGAATTTGTTGTTAGTACGGAATGATTGCGCAGATAATGCTGGAATTTATTTATGTTGTGATGTGCATACTGATCTGCGATGGAAGTGCTTTGTATTGAAGTTTAATTAGATTTTTCCTTAGCTAAAGTACTTTTACCCATTGGCATCGACATAATATCTCCTTTCAGGGTAAATGAGATATCAGAACATGCGAAATTCGCGTCGCCCAAAATGAGCC
This sequence comes from Xestia rhomboidea, assembly GCA_963853795.1. Taxonomy (NCBI): domain Eukaryota; kingdom Metazoa; phylum Arthropoda; class Insecta; order Lepidoptera; family Noctuidae; genus Xestia; species Xestia rhomboidea. Next base: position 13,830,431 of record OY970767.1, on the reverse strand, counting down.
TAACAAACTTGAAAATTTTCGATATATATAAATCATATCATTCATAAATCTGGCTATCCAAACCCGCTACTCAATCAAGACAACAGTATCACAAAAGTGCAGACAGGAGAACAGTTAAGTGGACAAGCAATTAACGAGCATAGCAGTACGCATGCAACTGTCATTGTTGTAGTGCAGTGCCTTTAACTTTTATGCTCAAAACACGCTCAGACGAGCGATGACAAAGACTTCGCCACTTAGCTCACGCACACTGGTGAAATGGAAGAGCGTAATTAGTTGGTTGGTTACTGTATTTTGTATTACGTTCCATAGTAGTACGAGTTGGGTAATTCTCTGTCTGTTATCTGTCAAGTCAGTTGCGTGGCTGATGATGACAGGTCGATTGATTGACCAACGGCCATTTTCTATAACTTACTTACGTATTACTGTCAGTTAATATTCCTACGTCTCGTAGCTATCGGTGTTTCTATAAATAAAGTTAGCTTGGAATATCCCATCCCCGTCACCTCTCTGTCACTTCATAGAAAAATCAAAGAAAGCTTTTCTGTGACGTTTTGTTTCTAACCGTCCGTAAGCTAAATGTCAAACAGACAGAGATAGCAAACTGCCGAAACCTGCTAGTAAGTTATTGTAAATGGCCGTAAGAGACAATGTTAAACGTAATTGCTGCATAAAGAAAAAAAATGGATAATTTCACGTACTTAAGCGTTTTAGCGGTGGATAGTGAAAATCTTTTGAGAAAATCCTGCTTTAAGCTAACCTATAAGGTGTTTGACTTACCGTTTATTTGGTATGACACTAAACCGCCAAAAATGTAGAGATTTGGAAGAGACCTACACTCAGTATTGGGTGGCCAAAGTTTGAAGAAGAGAGAGGGAGAGACTCACTATCAATATGTTGCTTTTAGGTTTTCTTAACCAAAGGATACCAGGACCCTATTTCTAAGTCTTCACCGTCTGTCTGAGTGTCACAGGAATGCATCTTTTTAATCATCATATGTGTTATTGAAAAATAAGCGTTATCATGGCCTGTATTATAGTGCGTGAAATGTTTTTTCTTTTGTTTGACACTCGCTGATCATACAGAGATTATTTTACCAGACGTACTAATAAGTTTTATAATCGAGTAGTTATCACCCCGTTCGTGTATTCACCCCTGCATAAGCAATAGCGATGGCAGTTAATTGCGTGTCGATCATATTCAGTGCTTGACACTCAATATAACGGAGCATCCTGTAGTTAGTGCCTGCATGACAGGTAAATGCTATTTATTCCTGGTATAAAGCGCCAGCTAAGGTACATGTAATACAATTACATATTGCTGATGTAAAAACAGTTTAAGATTTACCTACCTATCCAGGTATTGTATATGGGTAGTGTGATTCCGAAAACCACGCTGTTTATTTGTTCTGTAGTATTTTATTACTACAGATTTATACCATGATCAAATAATCATCCTGAATTTGAATATCTAAAACCAGAAACTTATTTCATTCAAAACAACAAGATTCTTCATTGAAAAAACATCTGTAACAGACATAAAAGTGACTTACAAAGGTTTTGTTTTCTCTTTTTAGTTTTCAATGGAAATGAATCGAATATCGATTGTGGCAACATTATTTAGTCTTTGGCGCGTCAGGTTACGCGTGATAGGGGAGCATTTGAATCTGAAAGTACTATACGCAGACGCATCGGGTGTACTTATGTAGTGTAACTAGTCTGGGATGTGTACTTCAAATTAATGGTAATGTAAACACCGCCTTACACAAGTGGAGTTTGTAAATACGCAACGATTAGTTATTTAAAAGCAAGAGAGTGAGTTTTTGTGGTACATTAATGTAAGTAATTCTAGTAAAATTACACAGTGTGTATGGGACACCGTATGTACTTACATGATTCTAGACTCACTAGCATTGGATTTTTTTTATCGATTCTTAAAAAAAAACACAAAAATAACAATGTCCTTTAGGTCGTATATTATTAAAATACACGATTAAATTAACATAATAAACCTATGCTTACTTCTATGGGGAAAATATCTGTTAATTAACGTTTTTTAAATGGCCTTAACACGCTTAACGCCAAGGTACCTTTGAGGCAAAAGTAGAGGAATTTTCAATATTTTTTTGCAAAATTGGCTTCTTCTGTTACTAGAATACTGTGTGAACTTTTTCCCATAAAGGACCACTTATCACATTGTATATAAATCGTTCCAATATTCCACATCTTTAGAATTGTTTGGAAGCGGTTGTTGCTCTATATAATTCCGGGGAACTCCAGGCAAGCTCAGTTATTGGTAGCTTACAATTTCCTAGGAAACTTTAGTTAAGGTAGGTAACTAAAATCTGGCAGTTTGCAGTTGTACACTTAGTTTGCTTTCAATACATATATAGGGTGCTTCTGGCAGCTCGTGTGGACCGATTATCTGTCCGTTAATGATTCCGGTCCAAAGGTTTATTTTAAATTGATACTGTGATCTGTCTTGCCTTATGAGATGCGGGTTTTCTAGCTGCCAGTTATGCAAATTGTGTAGATTTAAATATCCATCTTTTTTGCAGGAAGACTCGTCGCTCCATAGAATTTTATTAAAAAACTGCGGGTCTTCTCTTATTCTGCTTAGCATTACTCTACAAAATGTTACTCTCAAGTGATAATCTCTTGGTAGCAATAACTGTACCTTTTGATAGTGGTATGGGTACAGTTCATGTCTTTTTTGTCATGTTTTGTAATAGTATTAACGCAATTAAGTTTAAAAAAGTAGTTTAATGAAAATCTTCTTTTCTTCAATTAAAATTGAATATCTTTTTGTTAAATAATAGGATCTGTTATAGTGATACCATTTTGAAATCGGTATTTAGTAGGCATATTGTTAAATAAATGGGCAATAAATGGTTTTTTTTTACAAAAATCGCCCTTGAACTTGGATGTTAAAAATTAGGGTTAAAATTAGAGAAGAACTAACTTTTTCTTCAAAAGAGCTGAATTTACAAAAAAAAAAAACATAATTTATCGTGATAGCTCAAGTATTCAGCAGTAATTAACAGAAATCAAAATGAAAAAATAATGGTTTTTGTTGAACTACTTTGACCACAAACAAATTTGTAATAAAAGGTAGAAATTTCGTAAATAAAAGACAAAAAGGAAGTATTTTCGGAACCCTTGGGTAAAAATGGTTAAAATTTTTAATTGTTATGGTTAATTATCTGGTCCATCGAATCCTGAACCGTGGATTAAGTAGTGATCGCCACATCCTGTATATACTTGAAATAGGAAAGATTGCACTAGTGTGTGTAAAGCGTTTGGTGATTAAATGTTGCGAGGTAGTTATAGTCTGTTAATAAAATACTTATTTTGGGATAAATAGAATTTAGTCGATTTTTCCCGTGGCTTCGCTCTTGTGGAAGTTTAAAATCCTAGTAGTACCGGTATGAAAGGTATCTTATATGTTAAACCAGGTTATAAACTATCTACGAGTATGTGCCAAATATCATCCAACGCCATTTTCCCGTTTTTGTGCGTAAAAGTAACTAAACTATACTTAAAATGTCACTTATGTGATATCTTCCGTGATTCATTCATTTAATTTCATTTATCAGGTTCATTCATTTTACAGGTTTGATTTCCATAACAAAGACCCCTTCTTTCTTATGTCTGTAGCAACCAGAAGCGTGTGTTATTCAGTATTTAGACGTAAAATCGGAAAAGCAGTATCCAACGATGTACAGTCGTTTCAGTTATTTTTTTTTTCGCTTAAATCATGCCGAGGCGCCGAGCCACGCCCCCTTAAAGTTTAGGCCTATTAGGACAGCGTCAATTTGGCGCACAAAATAACAATAACTCTCGTTTGGCGTGCGTCGTCCGTGCGCTCGGTCGGTCGGTATTGTCTTTCATTTATTATTTCTATACAAAGTCAACGGGGCGAGGCTACAGAGCGTTTCTATGTTGCGAGTGCAAGCAAAAATTAGCTTAGTGGTGATCAGGCGGGAGTGTCCACGATAGTACATACCTAGCCTGATACTGTTTCAACAGCACAAGCCTCAACTAACGTACATCGTCTATACTCACCCACGATTATCTTGTTTCTGACATATCACCATACTAGACACTGCTCGAGGCAGTGTCACATGACTATCGTATAGCTATGGAACGTTGAAGAGCTTCATACACTCAAGCCTCATACAAGCGCCTAATTTAGAACAAATTGCCATCATCCAACAATAAGCACCGACATCTTTATGATGAAAAACAGCCCTCCCATAATATTTGCGCACTTCCCGCTTTATTTTACTTACACTCGTATATATACGCATACAAACGCGTGCCGTTAGCGAATTTATATTAGTTGAACGCACTTGTGCATGGTGAATGCGTGCAAACGCGTTTAACAATGCAAATTTATTCTAGTTACCGGATTAACGGTTCATCATAGAGGCACTTGCGGTAATTATGTGAACAGGCCGCGGATCCTCGCGAATATTCAATGTATCATTCGCTGGGATTAACTGGTGCTGATTAATAAAGCGGGTGTTTTCGTTTTTCCTAATTTGGATTTGGTTTTGGGCGTAAACGGTACCAGTTGTTAATGTTATATCTTTGGAGGATATAATGGTGGCAATTAAAAATCCAACGCAAAAATATGTATATTATAAAAAAGAGATTGTTACATGGGCATGGTTGGTAGGCAAGTGAACGATGACATTTTCAAAACGAATTTAGACAGGTAAACGGTGCGCCCTCTAGTGTCTTAAAGCAATTATAGGACGCGTCGTGATATTGCTCTTGCTTTTCTTGAAGGCGTTAAGGCCTGAACAGTTAATAGGATTTTACAAAAACATTGCTATATAATATCTATATATATCGCTGGACAAAATATCGCTGGACAATTGGACATTACACACAGCGCCATCTAGTGCCACACTAAGCAACGAGGCTTGTGTCGTGGACACCAGGTTATATAGGTAGATGTCTGAAAACTTACTGGGTTAGAAGCAGAGCCAAAAAAGACTCTTAGTACTGCTAGTATACCTACGTTAAACTGACACTGCCACTTACAGAATTTAAGAATAGTGGGTAATCACGAAAGCTACCCCATATTTCGACGCTGTTGCAAGCGCCATGATAATCAAGGAAGATATTCGGTAATGAGTGTAAGTTTAGTTATAAACCGTGAAAGCTTAAAATAATACCAACCCCCAAAAATACACGTGCCAATGCATATTGTAGAGACATTAATTTTAAAACGGAACTTAATAAAATAAAATGTATCAAGCAATCTACAGCAATTAAGCCACTTTTAACACATTTCATTGTCATACGGATTGGCGGACTTTGTGGAGTTACAGAGCTACCTAATTAAATTGTGCATGTAAAGTTCTCAACTGTGCCCGCGTTTGTCATCATACGGCAGACCAAAGTACTTCGGTTCACTGGGAAGCTGCAGAAATGTGTAGAAAAAACGTATTTTTCATATGTTACGTTATAACGTGAGCAATTGCGTCGTGTGGTACTTGAGTTATGTTGTGTTGTTTTTAGTTGAAAGCATAATAGCGCAGAATTTTTGCTATCTCGTGTTGTGTTTGAGCTGCATCTAATGTTTGTGGTTGGTTTTTGTTTTTTTCTTGGAGTTAATTGTGCTAGTTTTTTGAGGGTACTAAAGAAAAAGGTATTGAAAACAAAGTTGAGGTTCAAGTACCTTCTTTGTTCGGGACGAATTCTTTTTCGCGGGTCTTTTCCTCTGGCTTTAGGGTGAACAAAGGGATCCCCTTTAATATACATAACGTCATGGTTACTAATGCCCTCACATTCACACTTAACTCCACCAAGGTAAACCCGACATAGCATTTTCTACACTCGATTAATCTCGAGTTCTCGACCCAAACTACAACAGTATAAAAACTAAATAGTTTCATCAATATAAACACACACGAAAGTTTAATGTCCAATGGCTTCATAACGGTCAGACATCCTAATAAAGCGCGTTCCATATATTGTAGTGTTGCCGCAAAAACATTTTCATTTTAGCATTTTATTGAGCTTGTTGTAACTGATTTACGTGCTGTCCGTTCCGGCCGTTTTTAACCTTTCCGAGAGCCGCATCATAAACGGTTTAGTGCCGGTTATGGAGCTCAAATTACGAAGAATGGAAGTATAGCTCTCCCTCATTGTCTGGCCTTTATGAAGGGTTCGAGTGTATAAAGGAATACAAGCGAAATGGCCCGTAATTCGAATAACATTTCTGTGACCTATAAAAACTTGGTGAGTGGCAAAATTGTTTTAGACTACATATACACTGTATACATTTACTGGGCAGAATAAATGTGTTTCGTGATGTAAGTAACTTTTCTATCTTTTGTTGAGTAAAGGGTAAAGGCTTCCTTTCTGCCGCTCTTGAAGTTTGTACGAGCTAAAGAGAGGTCACACGATCACAATAGATTTGTATCTAAAAGTCTCGGCCTGACGTACTGGGAAATTTTACGAACCTCTTTTGTAATTACTATGTTATAGTAGGTACTATGTCGAAACTAGCTTGAGTACATATGTGAGTGATTCACATGACATGCCCAAAAGAAATTAATCAGGAGTATCGTAAGAAAGGGCAGTTAATCGCGCCGGACATCGGCAACAATAAAATGGAGACGTCCTAAATTGCGCGCTACTTGAATGCGTTAATAAAAATCGTGGGGAGTCGAAATTAAGGCTCCTATACGAAGCGTCGTCATTAGGGCCGAAATAGGGTTGTATCCTGGTGGTTGTAATAAGTCATGTCTGCCGCAGGACCCCCGCCCGCCCCGCCCCGCGCCCCCCGCCCGCCCCGGACGATCCCGCACCATTTCTCGCCCTACCCTGAAGATTATCGCGCACTAAGTATGATCAATAGTCAATTTAACGGGCAAGTGGCTAAAACTGGTCAAATTAATCAGTGACGAAGCAAGACTTTTAGTCAGTTGTCATTAATTAGTGCCGTGTTTAATGACATGTTAGTAACATTACGTGTGATTTCGCTTTGATTCTTTTTTGATTGAACGTGTGTCCGAAATTGCCTACTTTTTCTGTAATATCTGCGAGAGATTACATCCTAAAGGCGAGGATTATCGAGCTATCGGCATTGGTATGAGTCAAACGTGTTGCCGGCTCACTATTTCAAATAAAAACCAGTCTACGGTGTGGCTCACAATAATTTTGGCACGCATTTTATCAAAACAAAATTCCATGTAAATTCGTCGCGCACACAAATCCTAAGCGTAAGCTTGGGGCACTTCCCTGGGTCCCCGGTATCAGTTCAGTCCATAAACTACCATGCCCGCCCCCCACGCCCCCCCCCCTCCGCCGCATCCTCGCTGGCTCTTCCGCCCGCTTCCGCTCTCTCGCTCGGAACATAAGCTGTGCCATTTTTTAAAATGCGTGCCTCGGACCTCGTAGTAGTTCTATGTTATATCGACGTTTTGAACTTACTTTTATTTTCTTCATGTTGCTCGTTTTGTTCAGTGATAGCGAACGGCGCAGTTATTCAAAGTCTGTCAGGTGCAAACGATCAGTTTATTTCCTTGATAGAGCATTGTTGTGAGTTATTGACGTAAATGGAGGATGGGAATATTTTGAACTGACGTGATGGTAATATTTTAAGTTCTCTATTTATTTTTGGAAATTTTGAAGGTGTTGCTGTCCTATCACATACGTTTATTTTGCATAAATATACGTTTTCGCCAAAATTCGTACTATTTTTATTTCGCGCCTCGCTGGTACCTACCTACAATTTATACTTAGGGCCTGTTTCTCCACCTACGATTAACTTCCCGTTAATTTACTTGGCAGATAATTTCATCCAAATCCTGTTCTATTTTTGAATTTATTCGGTAAGTTGTGGCCATTCGGACATCGTGAAACAAGCCCTTAGACTTCAAAACGCACCAATCACCAGAACCCTCCTCTTAAAATCTCACACCAAACAGGTGATGTTCTCTCATACATCTTACAAGCCAGATAAGCTGTTTCGAGCGCCACTAAAACCTCTGATAGCGGCTGTTATTAATTTGCTTACCGCTGTTAAACCAGGTATCTTCCTTATGCACTATCGTAACCGTTAATCCCTAAGGTCCTACCTTTACAACAGCAGCTAGTTTAATAGATAAGGCAAGGGTTGCTTGGGCGAATGTAGCGATATTTATGCCAAGCGATTTCGGTTTTAAAAACCGGCCAAGTGCAATTTGGACTCACGCACCCGAGGGTTCCCCATAAACTTGTAGGTATTTTGCTATTAAACTACATATTTACGGTTTTCAGATTTTTTCCTTTACATGTGCTGTAAGACATTGCTTCTTGTCTAATTTCATGATTCTAAATCAACGGAAAGTACCGTTAGGTTTTGATTCTTTCTTTCTTCTTTCTTTCTTTAAATCACAAAGTACACGGCATAATCGGTGATATATTTATTTTGCGTTGACTTACAAGTTTGATTTTTTTACTGCTATAAGAGGTAGCATACTTGAGTATTTGATATTAATTTCAGCTTGATACCGTTACATGTTTTTAAGAAAAGGATTCTTGATAGACGGACAACAAAGTGATCCTATAAGGGTTCCGTTTTTGCCGACTGAAGTGAGGAAACCTAAACAAGGGTTTTGTAAACGTATGTTCTTGCACACTGGGATTTCTCTAGTCAGGACACAAGTAAGCCTTTTACTCAGACACAGCAAAACTTCGTGTCAAACCCCTACGAGATGAGTAGAAGTCAAACATTCGCAACACACCCGAAAGGCGTGACGACCCGAATGGCGCAGCGGTAGTGAGGCCGCCTTACGTTCTTAGGGTCCCGGGTTCGAATCCCGGTTGGATCAAATGTTTGTGTGATGAGCATGGACATTTGTTTCCGAGTCATGGATGTTTATATGTATAATAAGTATGTATTTACAAACAAAAAGTATCTATGTAGTATATCAAGTATCTGGTGTCCACGACACAAGCCTCGTTGCTTAGTGTGGCACTAGATGGCGCTGTGTGTTAATGTCCAGCGATATTTATTTATTTACACACGCGCCTGCACCAGATATCTGAGTTTAAGGTGACTGTACTGGTTCGTATGATCGTGGTTTTCATCTAAATTCAAACAGAAGTTTCCAGTTTTTTAATGGCATAGTTATTAATTAAGTAGCCACAGTCTAGTCGTGTGACCGTCGGACTGCCAAGTCACAGGTTTCAAGTTCGAACCAAAGGCACGCACCACCAGTGGTAGAACAGGTAAAAAAAAGATCCTGTAGTACTACCAAGCGATCCAGTAGTACCACGGGAAGTTTATGAAGTGAAATCTTCTTTAGGCGCGTTGAGCACTTTTTGGGTGAGCAAAAATCATGGAACCCGCGTCATCGTCATCATCGAACGCTTTCATAGAACGGTTAGTCATAAAACCGACTTCAAAAAACACAAAAAAGTAAAAAATAACTTTAGCTTCAGAAGTCGGTGACCTTTGTTTGATTGATTTAGTTTTTTTTTGAGCCCGAAGGAAGGACTTTTGAAAATTCACAACCAAAAGGGGAGAAGTAGGGGTGAAAGTTTGTACAAAAGTTTGTCATTTTTTCGATACGATTTTTATTCTGTAGTTCTGTAATTGCTTGAAGTTAGAACTGTCAAAAGTCAGAATATTTTTTTTGCTTTCTCTGACGGTTCTTCCTTCGTTTCAATTCTTGTTTATTGCATAAAAATATTTTTAATATATAAATTGACTTCTATTTTTATTAAGTTTCAGTTAGTTGTACCATCGCTTTTTTAAACTCATCCTCTACAGCTCCTGAAAGTAGCCGATGGAACACCCCATACCCGGCTCACCTACATAGTTATAAACTTGTAGGTAAGACAAACTTATTTCTATGATATAGGTGAGCACGATGTATTTTATTATACGCACCCCTCATTTCTTGACGCTAGTGTGCGTCGCATACGGTGCTTATAATGTTAGCGTGGCCCCGGTTATTAGTAAGGTAAACCCTTTCCTGACCTTATAGTGAGACGCACAATTTTGTAGGTATACGTTGCTTCTGAGGTCATGTTACAAGTTACGGATTAGAGAAAAGTGTGGTACATTATCTATAAACACAAAATATAACAACACGCTTTTAATCCTCGATCGGTTAGGCAGTGGTGTACCACATTTCGCCAGTTATGTTTAAATCCCATGTATTAGGGGGCACAAATCCAGACTCCATGGCTGCTATTGAGTAATTCCTGATAAAAAAACGGTTATCTGTAAAGTCGGTTTACGGACGATAATTTTACGTGATAACGTCATTTTTCATGAAATTAGTGATTTTAATTAAAAAAACTAAATTTCATCCCCTTTTCACCCTCTTAAGGATTAAAATTCTAACAACACCGTTGCGTTAGCTTCCAACCATACGCTTAGATATTAAATTAGGTGATTTTTACTTCGAAAATTAAGGACTCCATACACAATACACAACTTCATCCCCTTTTTTAACCCTTTGGGGGAGGAATTATCAAAGATAAGAGAGAAAAACGCTGGGACACATATAAATTAATTATCAATCGTCAGCCTAAACACAAAATTTTAAAATCCTATAAAACTGACGGACTTTCATACAAACTTTCATCCCCTATTAACTCCCTTAGGGGTTGAATTTCGAAAAACCTTCCTTATTCCTTGACTACAATAGAAAGGAAACCACTGTGCAAATTTTAAGTTTTCTAGGTCCAAGGGTGGGCGTTGATCGCAGGATTCGTGACACTTTTTCGTGCGTGCAGCCGGTGTTCATCGGTTTATAAGACGTTATCACGTCAAAAAACCCAATAACACTTTTGAAAATCGAGCCCAGAACCTCATTCTCAGCAGTTGCACTTACGACCACTAGAACAACTGACCAACGAGGCTGTCAACACACAAAACATTACATCCTTAACCCTCAAGGGGAGAGGTGTACCCATAGTACAGCTACATTTTGCTAGTTGGGTAGGGCAGGCCTATTGCTATCCACCGGGAATAAATCCGGCAAATAAACGGAGCAATTATTTCGGGCTTAAGGCGACTACAGGAGCTAAACGCGAGTTTTATAATGCTAAAAAGCATATAATTCACTGCATTAAACAAAATATGATATTCTTCAGAATATATGCTAGTATGATAGTGTTTTATACAACTAATTTACCTCGATAAAAAAAATTACGAGCAAATTTCTTTTAACGAGTAAAACCATACTAAAATACATGCGATCATTCTGATTTTTTGGCAAATAACATAACATGACATAATACAAACAACATAATATTAGCATCATAGTGTTTTATTTTGTTAGTCCAATCAATAGATTTTTTGTAAATCGCAAAAAACCAGTAATTTCGCACTATTCGACCCGCAGTGACCGACGTAACCACCACTTTGTAGTGCAAGCTGATTAGAACTTTATTCTAACAGTATTTTAAACGAAGTTTGAACCACCACAAATAGAGTTGCTTTAGCTCCTGCCGTCGTCTTAAAGGATAGGTCCTAACGTACGTCTATCTGATATAGGTGCTCAGTAAATCTATCGCTTTTCATAGAGACCGTAAAAATAATATGATATTACATACTAATAACAAAATGTTTCTCTAACTCTGTTAAAGTTTATTGTAGCAAAGTAGCTGTCTTTGTGGACAATCAGCATCAAGGAACGATATTTTACCAATATTACAAAGATTTAATTCAACAATTTTAGTAAAACAGTTAGCAACTTTACTATAACCATTTAACTTCGCATAACTATGTAACAAACCACAAGAAGTGAAAACCCAAATCTCAGTACATATAAACCAACACATTTGCGGCTGTATACAGCATGTTAACAACTAAAACGTGTACATGGTGTAGTTTTTGCGAGAGCTTAGTCGTGACGGGCGACCACTCAAACCGCTCCGCTGCCGCCAAGTGTGGCAATTAAAACTTGCGAATGTCAAGTGTGGTGTTGCCAGACCGGGGTTTATTATTTTTTTATTCTATGGCAACAAATAAAGGTAAAGGTATCTTGGTTTAGACGGAGGATTAGGGTTGTTAGCTGGTTTTGAATATGATTTTAGGTAGGGTATTGTTTGATATGCGTTATAGTATGTTTTACAATAAGCAATGTTTTCAGAGAATAGATATATATTTGTAAATAAAAAATGAAATACAAACTACGGATGGGTTTAAAAGTAATATGAATCTAGTTCGAATATAATATATATGTCAAATCTGACAAGTTTTAAATTGTGAATGTTTCAAAACAGTAAAAATATTCCAGATTCAAATTTTATTGAAAAATGTTTTGTCTATTGAGTCTATTAATGACAAACGCTACAGTGAAATAGGTACCTCTTGTTAAAAGGCAGCACTGACACTTTATTTAATTATGTTTATGCTAATAAGTCCCAGTAAACACCGCCTAGCTTTTAAACTCAGTCGCACAAACAATTTAAACAATTCGTTCACAAAATTGGGTTCGAATTCGTGAACGGCTTACAACAAATCAACTCAACAATCTTGACATAGTCATAATAATACGTTGAAAAGGACCTTCGAACATGTACATAACGTTTTTATGTTCTTAGTAAAGTACACATTCACGTCCAAAAGATTGGTGCGTACTATAACGCAAGCATTTCAGTACTCGACGATATACAGTCGATTCATTCCGTAACGAGCGAGCATGAATCCTCAATGTGGCAAAAACATTTAGAAACGCATACAAAAATCGTGTAACTGTTGCGAAAGGCTCATTGTGGCCCATCAAGCAGGTCATTAACGATTTCATAAAAGGCTTAGAGGGCTCGCTTCCCTCTCCCCGTGTCATATTTTTCATGGGCTCGACCATTTCCGAAGTGCTTATGGGGATGGCGCGTACTATACCTCAGGTAAACGCGTCGTGAACGCCGCGAATCGATTCGCTACGTCCCTACATGCTGCTTGTATAAATTCACCTTTATGTTTTTATTCGCCCAAAATCTTGTCATTTTTTTTTTATACACAATAAGTTTTACCTCTTAGGTATACTTGTGGACTGTGTTCGCGAATTTCTAGGTACGTAGTCATTATTTTACTTTTGAAGTCAAGTTTTTTATTTTAAGGAAAGTGGATGTGAGGCTGTTTTATTATTCGATGTCCTCGTGTGAGGACACTTCTTGGAAGGCTGTCAGTAATTGTGCTAGTTTTACGGATACTCGGTTTGACTACGGTATTGCCAGTCAAAATAATAGTCGTTAGTAAACGTCATGTAAAATGGTTTGATTGACGTGCAATTTACTGTTTGTTTCATTTTTAAATAAGGAATATTCATGAAATACAAAACTCTTTTTATTTATGAAAAATGCCTTGTATTGGCGCATAAAAACATTGTGGTACAGTTGTTTAAGTTTCTAATATATCACTTATTTTACAATTAACTGTTTTATGTAGCATGTTTTTAGTGAAACGGAACGCACTGTCAAAATACACCGTCCTCGATAACGCCGGTATTAACGTCAAAGTTCATTGTGTCAAAAACACTTTTATTTGAAAAGTGCTAAAAGTTTCACAATTTTTTTATTATAATATTGTTATTGCAATTTTTACTTGATTAAAGCTCATACAATTGGTAAAATTATTTTATTAAGGCCAAAAAAATTAGATAAAAACAAGGCAGATTGTAGATAATGACTTCACATCATGGCCGCGACAGCTACGGACGTTTGAACTATAGTAGAAAATTGCAGGAGTTTAATATTATTTTTGTGCGACAAGCAGTAGTTGAACTTAACTTTTAATACTTTTCTTGGTTGATAGTACTGTATTTTATTGATTTAAGTGAAGAAAAAATTACGTGTATATTCCCTATTGTTGTAGGAAAACACTTTTCTAAAATGTTTTTTTTTTTATCCTAACAACATAATTATGTTAGAAATGCTAGATACAGTTAACACAAGAACCTTACCTTATACATGCGCCATACAACTACTAAACTAAGATTTTGGTAAGGTTTTTAAAAAGTTCTTAAATGGTAATAAATTAAAACGACAAGATTGTAAGTTTAATGCCATTTAAAAAGTCAAAGCAACATTAGTAATTTAAACACTCTGAATTAGTTTTATCTGTCACAAAAATATAAGTCCATTAAATGAGATAATTATACAGTGAGCTCCTGCAACCAGAATAATGACGTAGTCTATGTAAACTTTAATTTGCCTGTACGTTCATTACGACGTATTCACTGGAAAATAAATATTAATTCAGTATTACAGGATTTTATAAATCACATAATTTATTTACTTGAACGCTGGAGTCGCGAGGATCAGGGAGTATTGAAAGTAGGAGCTATCAAAAGAAAATAAACACAGTAATAAATGTTTTTTTTTTAAATAAACTTCGGGTCTGGCTTAAATTATGTTAGGATCGGTTTCTTGTCTAATCGGATGCAGCTGAATCGAATACAAATGTTTTACATAAAGCCATTGCCTGCTTGAACTTTACAATCCAGTCCTTAGGTTACACGATAACCCTTGGTAATGTGGTGACAGACTTTCGGAATAAAAAATAATTTATATGTTCATGTTCAGCTAAGTTTAAGTATGTAGATTTTCTATGTGAACGAAGCTCAAAGTAAAACTAGTAATTTATTTTATCAGTTTTCGACAGAAAACCAATCAATATTCAGCATTAAGATTTTCTCTAAAAAGTATTGTTCACCAAGTTCACATTGTTATTTTTAGTTTAACAAAGAGTACCCTCTAAGGATTTTCAAGTCAAACTTGGGTCATAGAGGTCACCTTTTAAAATAACTTTAATCTGATTACGCAATATTCGTGACGACTTTTTGAGTTCAATAATTGTTTTTACAGAAACTAGGCATTAAGATATTGAGCTAGTCACGGAAACTGATATGTGTTACTTTAGTCCCAGACAAGGTTAAGTTTAATAACCTAATTCTCGGTCATTTACTGTTAGGGAAATACAGTATGTAAGCGGACTCTTCACAAAGCCATCAACCAAGCATTCTGTACATCAATCTAAGTAACTCTACGCAAAAATTATTGCTTGGAAACAACTTTTTTTTTGGGGTGAAAAATCATTGAAACAAACAAAAACATTGTGCTGATGGACGCATTTAATAGTAAACGGGTTATGGAGGTATTTAAAGTAAAGTTATGACCTTAAATTTGAAAAAATAAACGTGTGAAAAAGTTGGAACTTTGACCTCCAATATCTCCGTAACTAATAGGTTCAAAGGTATGGTCCAGAACCAAAAAAAAAAACGCAATGACGGGGAGAACAAGTGCCTTCGGCTTCGTTAAGGGTCTATTTAAACCCTTATCCTTTAAAACCCCCTCATATAATTTCTGCTCCAAATTAATTCATAAATCTATCGTATTAAAATGAATACAGAGTAACCATGCTATTATTACAACTCTGTGCCTACCGTATCCTACGAATAAATGTCTTTGTCTTAACAAAAAATAACCCCCTGTATTATTAACGTTGCGCATTAAGTTGAGGAATGTTTTTTTTTTTTTAATTTTACTAATAGCATCAACATAACATCACATAAAAAAAAAAACAATTGGAATCTATTTGTTGGTTTGGCATCAACGTTCCTTCAGCCTTTTCCCTATTTATAAAGAAACTTGTAACGTGTATATTTGCTTCGAGTTTTAAAAATGACAAATACTTACTCCTGCAGTAACTCACGCTGCAAGCAACTAATACTTTTTCTTCCACGTCTACCCCAGAGTGTAAACTAAATCTTATTCAAAACAAGAAAACAAGCGCTAAGCAATCTCTTGCCTTCATCACAACTACTTTACGAATAATCAAGAGAAAATTGCTACAATTTATATAACCGCAAGACGAGTTGCAGTGAATAAAAACTATATCACCTGGAATTGATAGTGTAAAATATGATGATAAAGTAATATCACCCCTGAAAAGGGGTAGGGTAGGGGGCGCTTCACATTTTAGAAGCTAATGGAGAAATAGTATTTTTGAATAAATATGGTTTTAGTGTCTATAATGTATCACTTACACAGAGTAAAAATAGCTCCCAAAATACAGGTCAACCTAGTTAAGGAATCAACGTTTTAACATCATATTTGTCTGGAACACAACAGAACATCACGCCTGTAATCCCGAAGGGTTAAGCAGAGGTGTACCCATTAGTACCAGAGAGTATATAATAATAATAAATATCGCTGGACATTACACACAGCGCCATCTAGTGCCACACATAAGCAACGAGGCTTGTATATGATCACTACGTTTATAGTACACCCACATTTCGTCAGTTATGTTTAAGCTATTTAATATGAGGCGAGCATGTTGCCATGAACGAGGCACAAATGTGGAAATAACCAATTATATGTTTATTTAGTCATGTTTAACTCCCATGTATTAAGACGTTAGTTGCTAATTTAGCGCCTGTAGCCGTCTTAATAGACGACTACAGGAGCTAAATTAGCAACTCTATTAGTGGTGGTTCAAACTTCGTTTGAAATACTGTTAGAATAAAGTTCTAATCAGCTTGCACTCCAAAGTGGTTGTTACGTCAGTCACTGCGGGCCGAATAGTGCGAAATGAGAGTTTATTTTGCGATTTACATAAAATCTGTTGATTGGACTAAAAAAATATAACACTATCATGCTAATTTGTTGCTTGCAGAATTATTTGCCAAAAAATCAGAATGATCCCATGTATTTTAGTATGGTTTTTACTCGTTAAAATAAATTTTCAGAGATAAGTTTGTGATTTTTTTTTATCTAGTAAAATTAGTTGTATTATGTTTTCAAAACACTATCATACTAGCATATATCCTGAAGAATATCACATATTTTTCTGGATTTGTTTATTGCAGTGAATCATATGCTTTTTTGCATTATAAAACTCGCGTTTAGCTCCTGTAGTCGCCTCTAGAAGCAAGCCTATTCAGAGATCTACAAGATCAACAAAGCACAAATCCAGACTCTAGGTTGCACCTGTAATTGACAGAATAAAATATGATAATATTCAAAACTGCGGGTTTACTCAGATCTCGGCCGCTGGAGCAGTTGAATCAATTGCCACGTCGTGGCTAACGGGCCACGAAAGGCGATAAGCTTAACTTACGACGTCTTTTGTATTCAACTGTACTTTTATTTTGATCTTTGGATTCTAGATTTTTGTATGTATGTGCTTACGTAGTGAGGTTTTGTACAATTGTACTACATAGCTTGAACATAAAGCCCGTGCTTTTTTAACTACCGATTATTAGTAAATAATATTTTTGTTTATGAAGGTGGGTTAGATTTGATCCCGAGTAGATTTTCCATCGGAAAACATGATGGAATTCAAACCGTTTTTGAAACGTTGATCCGCATCATCGCATCCGCATTGCAAACCTTTAGTTAGGGAAAGATTGTTTTTGTTAAAAACTGCCTGCTTCTACACTAAGCTGTTGTCTGTCGGAAAATGTACGAATTTTTAGATTTTTTGAAGATTTCTTCTAATTTAATATTGTAATCCTAACTTCCTAATCCTAACTTAATATTATAAATGTTGAAAGTAAGTTTGTTTGTTACCTTTTCACGCCTACACTAGTTAACCGATCATACTATACAATATATTATATTATTATTTCCTTTATTCATAATTCATATAATTCATAAAAACCTCCTTCCTTCATATAATTTTCATTTTTTATTTTTTTTTTCCTTTTTTCCTTTAGGCATATTTTAACATTTTTAAATATTTCTATATAAAAACATTTAAAAATATAAAAAATTGTTTAATTATATGTTTTGATTATTATACTGACATTTTGGATAGACGTTGTCAGGTGTACAGAAACGGACATAGGGTACCTTTCATCCCTAAAAAAAAATACTGTTTCCGAGGAAAACACGTACTAATGATAATATATGTCTTTCGAATCATGATTGAATTATAATATATTATTAGAAGTACAACCCGAATTGATTGTTAAATTCTAAATTAACGCGAGCGAAGCCGCAGGCAAAAACGCTGCTTGGAAAAAGTAGCTGAGCGATTTAAGAGGGCTATTACAGTTTTTCTTGTTTTTGAGTGTTTTAAGAGTCTAGCACTCAAATACAAGAAAAAAAAATGATTTTATTTAAAGCGTTTCTCAAAGAAATAATCAAAAATCAAAATCATTATTGTATTTGAGTGCTAGACTCTTAAAACACTCAAAAACAAGAAAAACTGTAATAGCCTCTTAAATAATTGATTAAAATCTTTCATTTCTTTATTACCTAAATATTAATCATTATCTTAACCATTTTTCCTAGCTATCACCGTCAAATTCGTATTCATCAAGTCTAACCAAATGTGGTTGAATATAAACTGCACAAAATATACCCAGCGCAACTTTTTCCATATATTCCACGAGGTCTTGCGATAGTAATTTGAATAATATGATGTAATATTGTTAGGTATCGATCACGCAACCGTGTACCCTTCTGATGCAGGCAGCTACGGGGGTACCTACTATATTTATACAGGTCACGGAAACCAATAACATATTCGTTCGAATGTTTGTAGGAATCCACAAATTGTGATCAGCTATAATAAGTGATCACGCTACGCAAATAATGTTTTGAAGTACGTAGGTATTTATATTGATGTTGATTTAGAAATATAAACCATATTGTTTGAAGGTCATAAACATTTCAGAGCTAAATATGGCTTGTATTTTATTTCTTTGTTAAGATTTATTACATTCGTGCACAAAACTTTTATTGTCACTAACGGGATATCTTCCGTGATTATTATTTGTATTGGGATCCCGATATTTCGACGCTGTTGCAAGCGCCATGACCGGAAGCTCAATAAAACTAATAATCACGGAAGATATCCCGTACGTGACATTATAAGTCTAGTTCTAAACCGTGAAAGGTTAAAACAGTGTTATTCGTACACAAATCGTATTTGAGTGCTGAAATCCTGGGCGTCGTCGTATTGAAAATGTCTTGGTTCAATCTCAAGGTTTTTTAAAGAAGGATCTATTTGGTCCAGGTTAGATGCGTAGTCCTCAATATTTTCAAAGACTGGGACTTGCTCGCGATTTCGTCCGCGCAGAAATTTTGATGTGTTTTTCAAGGATTAATAGTAGACTATTTGCTATTCCAGACTATAATCTATCTCTATGCCAAATTTCATCTAAGTCTATCCAGACACTCACATTTATAAAAGCAGTAAGATAAACAAACACACGGCTCAAAACACAAAACACCATCACACGCTATCCAAATCGCACACAAACCCGACATAATGGTTCCTCCAGCAACCGGTTATCAAGTCCGCATTAGAGCATAGTATTTCATTTCCCAGCTTTTATAACTATTCACCATAATGCGTGCTCAACCTTTCGGAGGGCACGGGGTATCGGCAGGAAGCCCCGGCCTCACGGGGTCATTAGCCAAAAAATAAACGATCACACTTTGGGTAATGGTGGAAATTTTCGCTTATTGTACGCGTTTTTTCGGATTTAGCTCATTTTTGGAGTTGGGATGTAGAACTTTGATGTTCAAATACCTTTGTAAAGTGCAGTTTTTTTTTTTTTTTTGCATTTTTTAGTGATTCTACAGCTTTTGTCTGGTATCAATTGTTGCAATGTTGGGCGAGTAAAATTGATTCGATCCATTCATCTTTTTTGCAACTTATGCTTTCCTATCATATTAAATGAGTAATATTTGTACATATATTTATTAATCATGTTCTCGAAAACGGCTGTAACGATGCAAAATAAATGATGAAAGTTGCAATATATTCGTTTACGGGGGCGAGTAATCGATTTAGATAGGTTTCAAATCTGGGAAAAACTTTTTCTCTATTTTCACCCGAGCAGAGCTCAGTCGCCCAGGTACTACTCGTAAGTTCTTATGTATTAGTTGTGCTCTATGTTATAATCATATGTTAAAAAAAATCAAAATAGACGAAAATAAACTAAAATAAATAAACTAACAACAAACTATTCGAGGTCATCGAAAAACTCCTCCTAAACGCTGTCAGCTGGTAATGTGCCCAAGAGACTGGCGGCGTTGCCACGTTGTATGGCAACACTTAGCCACTGACCAAAGTAAAGCCAGGCCTTCGATCACGGGAAGCGTCATCTAGGCGTTTTGAGAGTTCTTTGAACAGGCTATGGGCACTCGGACCCCACGGCCCCAGAGTAAACGATGATTTGGAATACTCCATAGATAGGTACAATGCATCTGTGCTTGCAGTTTGAATGAAAGCTCTCCGATGAATGTGCGTTGTTATAACAAACTGTATTCTGCATTTTCTCCATTGGACCGCAAAGATAAAAAGCTTACTCATTCAATTATCTCGGTTCCTATCGCAAACTCACAGACATAATTACAACACTTTATATTTAGGTATAGCAATGCGTTTTGTTTCTTCTCCATACGACATAATAACGCCAATGTTCCACGAGATTAATAATTATAATATCCTTGTTATAACCATAAAACTGTTTTATAATTATTGAGGAAACAGTTGTTGCAAGTCTGAATCTTAGACTCAGAGTAAGATTAGAGAAAGTAATTTTGTTTTGTCTTTTTTGAACTTTCACAATCAAAACACATTATAAAACACGAGGATTTTTTTTATAAGTTATCCGTTTCCTGATCCATTTAATTTTGTATTTTATTCACTGAAAACTCTGGTTTGTCTCCACCGATCACGTTATCAGATCACGTTAGGCACGGATCACGGCAAGTTGTATCCACTGAGGGTCTGACTTAGATTTGTAAATTGTAGTTCGTAAATAATATAAATAAAAGGATGAAAAAAAAAACTTATAAATTATAAAAAAAAACCGGCCCAGTTCGAGTCGGACTCGCGCATGAAGGGTTCCGTACCGTCGTAGCAGGTTTTTATTATTTCAACTGTCTACCTATTACGGATCATGAGATACAGCCCGCTGACAGACGGACGGACGGACGGACAGACGGACAGCGGGAGCTTAGTAATAGGGTGCCATTGGTTACCCTTCGGGTACGAAACCATAAAAACAAAAAAAAGAATACCTAGTTAATAAATTGTCACGTTCAGTTTATAGTCAAAGATCAGACCATAACCTATTTCGTATGGAGAAGAAACAAAACGCAACTTTCAAGTTCCCATACAATTTTTTACAAACTTGCTTTCCAAATAGATTTTTTGACGTCTCGCAGTAAAGAAAACTGTAAGTTTCAATTGTTATTGTTTTAGTTCTCGGCATCGCGTAGGTTATTCATGATCAGCTATTATTGTACAGGTTTTTGCGTTATGCAATATTTCCCTTCTTGCGTTATTTCCCTGTGTGTAGTATGTATTATTCAAATTAATTTTCTTTGGAAGTTAGGACGCGACGGCTTTGGATTCGTAATAACGTGGAATCTTTTTGACGTTATGTAAATTTCTCTGAATATAATTCACATGGTATAAATATGTTGTTAGGGATTTTGGTTAGAGAAAGAGCGTGAAATTTGTATAGATAAGAGTTTTATATAAATAATACATGTCCGTAAATAAAATGTTTGCGACTTTCGGTTGCCGTGCGGCGATCGTTGAAGGTCTTTTAGAAGTAAAGTTTAATACCGTTGTCGTATTCAGAAATTGAATAGATAAGTCGTTTCTTTGCCTTCGACTTACGCAGACATGAGAATATCTGAATCTTGCCTCGTGTCTCGTATTAGTGGAATAACAAACAAAACATTTTTGTTGAAATGAATACACTATATTATTTAACTTCCATTGTTATAACCTATAATAATAAGTACCAAGAATCCAGATCCCGTAATTATACAAAAGCATTTTAATACAAAAAGATATCATTATAAGACATTCATCATCGTCATCCTGCCCTTGTTCCATGTTACTCCCCTGTCAACCGTCATGCAATCATTTGCAACTTTTTCTTTCATATCATTCCTCACATAATCCATCCCTCGTTTCCTTGGTCTTCCTCTCCCTCTCCATCCATCTAAATTTATATTCATCACTCTTTTAGTCACATGCGATTCTTCCTTCCTCATCACATGTCCATTCCACGACAGTCGATTCCCTTTCATGTTTTATGTAACTGGCTTCCTCTAATATACTCATTACCATACCACCCATACCTTATCCATTCTTGTCACACCATACATCCACCTCAACATTCTCATCTCCGCAAAAAAGATTGCATGTAAATCTTTTTTCATCCATCTTCTTCACAGCCTGCATTCCGATCCATACAGTACGACAGGTCTAATCACAGACTTGTACATTTTCCCCTTAAACTTGAGGGGCATCCGTGGGTCGCATGCAAGTTGTTCCAGTGATCTGACGCCATTTCATCCATCCTGAGTTGATCCGGTGCGTTACATCACGGTCTACTTCACCATCCCCTTGGACAAGCGACCCGAGGTACCGACAATCGGAACAGATCGGTATGGGCGTTCCGGCAAGAGTTATGGGCGTAGGACTGGGGAGACCGCCGTAATTACAGAATAATTATTCTGTTTTGGTCTTACTTACTTTCAGGCCAACATTCTCCAATCTTTGCCACCACACCTCCAATCTACTCTGGACCTCTAGGCCACTTGGCAACCAACGCAATGTCGTCGGCAAACAGCATTCACCAGGGAGCCTCTTCCTGGATGTCCGACGTAAGTGTGTCCATTATCACCATCATTAAAAGACATTCACTTACACATAATTTAAAACAAAAATGAGGCTCTCATTCCTCGAACATGGTATTTCAATGATAAATTCCTCAGTGAAACAAAGCCTACTATCGACCATTCACCGATAAAACCTCAATAGCACTCGAAAGTATAAATTCATTTCAGAAACGAACTTAACTGAACATTAGTATGTTCCTGAATTTAGTTGCATTATACTATAACTTAGCTTTTGGCCTCGGATTAACCCGCGTTGAGGTCGGTAATTAATTAATTATCGCCTAGGAACGTAATATCGGAATAAAAATATCGAATGTCCTTATCCAGGTTATGGTCAACGTATGTGCCTTCTGTGATTTGAGAAAGGTCAATGTGTTATTAAATAGTTTTTCAAAAATTAAACTTATGTTCAAGCAAACCATATTTAAATTGCATGAGACTAGAAATCCTCAAAATTAAGTTCAGGTGTGACAAATAACTGACAGGCAGACATACCGACAGCCAGACATTGTCAATTGAGCATTTACCATATGAGTATGTACTGTCGTTCCTAAAATTCGGCTTTATGTCTTCGGCATGAATAAATATTGTTTTTAAAACCGTGCCCTGTTTTTGGTGGAGTTCAAGTAACAAAGTAGCGGGGCTATGTCCACGTTGGTACATATATCATTTTTATCGGTCGCACTCGGTCCGACCGTTTATTCATTGCTTACCTATTGCATACGAGGCTCAGTGACGACTGCTGCTACTATTTGTTCTCGTAGTGTTTGGAAAAGTTAATTTTTGGATGTGAAAATGTCTATGAAAGGGCTCTCTATCAATTAGGGAAGTCAATCTATACTTTATACATTACTATTGCCATTATCTATCATCTCTTACTTATACTGGCGAAATGTGGGTGTACTATTAGGTACACGCCTGTCTAACCCTACGAGGATTACAGGCGTGATGTTCATACTTTGAAATCTCTACTTTTTGGGTAATAATCTAGAATCTTATCATAAATCTGACAAACAAACAAATTAAAAAATTGACAAACATTTGACAAAACACATTTTAAACAATTTACAAAATTTAAACAATTGACAAAATTGACAAATAAATTAAATAAGACGCTAAAGTCTAAAATGGTACAATTTTGGCAGTTGTTGCGCCAACTTAAGCTGAAAATACACGTCGTCAGCATCACATATTAAAATCAAAGTACAAAATATTGAACGATTTTCATACATCAGCAAACTCCTAAAAACATAACTTACGTAAGAAATAAATTCACAAAACACATAAAATACGAATATGCTAAGCAGAAGTATGCTACGCTTTTCGTAGCAGGTGCTACGAGACTTAAGTGAGAATAATTAAGACTTAAATCTGAAGTCCAATAATTAAAGCACTTCCCGTTATACCCTATACTAAGTTTCCAGACTATATATACCAAGTTAGTATAATCCAACTTGGAACAAACCCGTATTAGTAACTCCTTACAACTTCGTAGCAAACCGCTACGCGGGCGACGTAGCACACTGTTTCTTTCTCTTTGTAAACTAGTGGTTTTATTCGCTGAGATTTAGATTTTTTAAATAACTTATTGAAAATAGAGTATTTTATTCTTCTTTTATTCGTTCTAGTAATGTTTTGATTTGTATTCACAAACGTCTAAAGTGGCCACGAGCTTTTTCGTAGTCGTTTATAATTGTTATGCGAAAAAAAACATAATTGTTTTATGATTGTATTATGATTCCATCTAGCCCTTATATATCTATGTTGATAATAGGTATTAAACCTAAAATTTGAAGTTCTACTAAAAATATTGAGTAGGGACTTTTAACAATGTGAGGTAATACTCATTGTAAACTCACTTCATGTCCAATTTCAGACCCAAAGTACGGTCTAACTGGGTACCAATCGCACGTTCAAGTGAGACCATATTTCTTTTTTTAGAAAACGCCGTTTAGTCAACTATGTATTGAAGATGAATGTTTATCGGTTTAACATTCGTTCTGAAAAAGGTACCGCAGTGATTTATCGATAACTACTAACATCAGTGCTGTTGAGATATTGTGCTTTCACAAATTAGACCGTATTTCTTACCGAGACCGCACGTTGAAATATCGTTGGTAGTTCGAAAGAGTTGAACGGATGAAATTACGTTCGATGGATTTGTTTTAGTGTATATACTGTTTGAGTTATTGGCGGTATGGCAATGGGTAATAAGTAATATTTTTTTGATGAATCAGGCTTTATCAGCAATATGGACAGTTGACAGATGTAACTATAAGTATCCGTTTCTATCAAAGCATAAAGATTCATATGTACATACGCTACGCTTATACATATATTTAAAAATATCTTGTAAAACGACCTTCACATTCCTGGAATCCATTCAATAGTTGTCTTGAACAAATCACATGCACAAACACCGTGTGTATAATGTCTACTTTCTACACCTGTTATTTGTATGGTGTACATAATAAAGAGCATTCTAACTTTAAATATAAAGTTGTACGCGATGGAAAAATATGTAATACTCTCAATAAAACGCAGTGCATTCGCATTCCACTTCTACGAAATAATCAAGCAAGAAAAAGCTAGCTACAGCCTAAAAACCTCTTCATATTAAATGCACATTGGGAACACTAATCAGAACATACATCGCGTGAGTATTACCGACTGATTTGTTACAACCACAGAGTAAGAAGACGTCTCGGCGGCCGCTGTTAGAAAGAAAGAAAAACCTACTTATACTGCACAAATAAGACGCACAGTATGTACTAGAGATGGTGTTGCCATTACTTTCTATACAAACCAAGGCCGTCTCAGTCTGTCTCCACATGAAGACGCCTCGTGGTAAAGACCGTATTATCGATACTATTCATAATTACTAACCAAGGTTGTCAGTAAGCGTCAACGTTTACTTATAGAAACTGACGGCCTGTAACAATGTCATTTTCCTTTTTTTTAATAACGTTGCGCCACATTATGGATTTCTCCTGTGTCGCGTCTAGCATCCAGCGTAACCATAACAAACATTTAAAATCACATACATAAACAGCGAGACGCGGAAATACTACCTATCAGAGACATCAGAGTCCGGTGTCCGGAGCTGCGTCCGCAATTGGTACATACCGGTCCGATCGAAGCTTAATGGCGTCTTAAATTGATGCGGTGATTCCTTAGTCTATGGTTACAGTAGTGCCTCGTATAAATAGACGGTGATGCACTAATAATAAATGATTACTAGTAAGTAAGAAATCGATTGCAGGCGGCTTGGAGTCGAAGAAAGCGATTAAAAACTTAAAATAGAAGTAGTTGTTCCACGTGTTAGTTTCTTGGGTTAAGTATGTATGTGGTATTGTCTTTCATAAAGTTGTATATTTTGATACTAAATATTTTCCGTTGTTTTTTTCATATTAACAGCTATAAATGTTAGTGTATCTTTAAATATGTTTGTACAAAGAAGTTTCTATCAACATAAAAAGCTTGTGTACTGAAAAAATCTAATTAGTAAAAATCTAAATAGTCCGTCAGTTAGATTATCAAAAAATATATGACCCGTATTTTTTCTTTTGTTACGTAAACCAAAAAAAAAACTAAAATAAAAGATACGACGCTTTTAAAATTCTCAATACGTCACGCCGTGGTATAATTTTTAGTGCGTCCTGACGTCACGAGCCCCCACTCCCGAGTTTTGATACTTTTTATCTCTGTCAATATTAATTGATTTACAAAAACAAAAAATACGTGTCCATTATTTTCCAATGCTTTAACTGACGGACTAAATAGATTTGAAATTTAATAATGGTGGAAACTAGCCTATTGGAGCTACGAGTATATTCATGAACTATCATCTACTATATAATATAAAGTCTCGTTTTCCAGGAAATGTATAACGTTAGCTTACGATAGCTTCTGCCCACAATAGCGATACCGTCATGCTCTGATCACCATATAAAATGGTTTCATACCGAGACGATAAGAAAACCAACCGACCTCGTTCCTGGTGACATTTTGTCAACTAAAAACACGACGCATGCTAACTACACCTCGTCGTACTGCAGTAAACTTTACATATGTATACCTTCTACATATGTATGTGCGGGGAAATTCAAAGCGTGAACTATTTAATCAACTCATGAAATATGTATTCGCCGAAATTCTGGCTGGGCCCGTCCATCAGCAGACGGCCTTATCGACGACGGCGCTTATCATCAACAGGTCCCACTACCAACTCGTGTGCTGTTATCTCTTGCTACAAATACTCACGACTACATTACTGGCAAGGAGCCTTAACTACCTTGTAAATATTTATAGAAAACCAACTGTATTTTTGAGTATGTAGA
Source organism: Xestia rhomboidea (assembly GCA_963853795.1). Lineage (NCBI taxonomy): Eukaryota > Metazoa > Arthropoda > Insecta > Lepidoptera > Noctuidae > Xestia > Xestia rhomboidea. The sequence goes on along the minus strand of OY970767.1, from coordinate 13,803,463 downwards.
GTCTGTTTTTGTAGAGTACTAGGTCACTGGTGTGGTGCATAATCACGGATAAACGCATTGTCACAGTGTATTACGGGGCCGCTCGCCTAATGCGCCTAATTCACGACAATGTAGACAAGTCGTTTGCAACTATACTTGTTATTATTTCAATTTGGGTGTGTTTACAAAATTTTGTTGTGGCTCCCATTGTAATGCCGGTGCGCTTTGTTTTAATGACGTAATTTCAAGTGTTTTTCACATTTTTTGGGCTAAAACAAAGCTTTGTTGTTCTGTATAATGAGGTTTAAGGTTCCAAATGAATGGAATAATGGTATATGTGTACATTTGGGTGGATTTTTTCATGTTATGGTTGAAAAAGTGTGTTCTCTGTGGTACATTATTCGGTTTATTCACTGAAGTTAACAATTGCATGTAGGTAATATTTGTATAACTGTAAAGTATTTCATACAATCATACAGATTTTCTATAAAACATAGAATCGTTACATGATTCTATGAAATACTTTGCTATTAAAGCAAATAAAATAAAATAAAAAACGCAAAAGTTAATCTAATTATCAATAAATAACTAGAAGAGATAAAAAAAACTCATAAATATCAACCTTCTACAAAAAAAGAAACACAATGCTTCTACATTAAAAATAAATTTCAGAGCAGTTATTGAGTTGCACAATTAACATTGGATTCTACTAACAAGATTGTCTCGTCTCCATAGAAACAGGCAACATTGCACTCTGGAACGTCATGACTTCCTCCCAAGCAAAATAAAAAGCGTAAATAGACAGCTACTCACCCACCCACTCCACAATATTATTACAGTTATTGCGCTCCGTGTCATTGACACCTCATAGGAATGGTTTTATTTTTAAACGTAGTAGTTTCTTTTGCATCGTGTATGAATACAGGATATAAAGAAAATGTATCTTGGAATTCCTTCCAAGATCTATTCCTTCCTTCTTTACACAATTATGGTAGATAAAGTGAGTCTTAACGACATAAGGCATTATCTTTAAAAGAATACTTACTCCGTTTCCTAACTAAGTTGGTGTCGGCGTCCAGTCTAAGCGAATCCAAGTGATGTCACGTCTACTAATTCCTAACAAATAAAAGGTAAGAAAGTAGACTGAAAAATTGAATTTATTAAAAACAAATTGAAGGGAGGTATGAAATACAGATATAATTTTTAAAAAAAAAAAACAGACTTACCTTAAGGAATTAGTATCGGGAGGCCAGAGAAAGAAAATTTAAGGTTTACTGTACTTGCTCCAAGATACAGGGTGTCAGGTATAGGCGCCTGGTCAGCTGCGCAGTGCAGGTGACAGGCCAGCTCCGAAGTACAGGTGTCAGGTAAAGGTCCGCAGTATAGGCGTCTGGACTGCTGCGCAGTGCAGGTGACAGGCCAGCTCCAAGCACAGGTGGGGTGGAGATCTCGGACGAGACTGTTAGTGGAGCCACGGGAAGTAAATATAAGTATTGTTGAGTCTCTGTGTCGTTAAGACAGGGACGCGTCAGAGCGTCAGCGACCCTTACAATCTTTCACTTTTAGTAACAGTCAACTTCAGGTACATCGATGGTTCTCACTTGAAATCCCATTACAGACTGCTCGAACCGCGTCAGCGGCTCTCTCGCTGCTTTTCAAGTTTTCCACCTGTTCCAATTCCTTTTATAATTTAAGTTCTTGCAGCCATATAATCATCTGACCTGCCAGGTGTAGTTGGCCAAAACGTATCAAACCTCCTTGATTAAAACCAAGAGTGCGTGAATCTTATAATTATAATTTAGAATTCCGTTATTTAGCAGACAACGTAGTTAAGTATAAAAACCAGATTTAGACTATCCAAAACGATATAAAATGATTTTTAGTAAATAAAATCCTAATGCAACCTTCATTGAATAGGCAAGTAAGAAAATCTATGAAAGAAATGAATAAGTAGACCTTTGACGAAAATGTCATTTCAGGAAAAGATATTTTAATTATTACGTAAAATGATGAAAGACTAATAAAAAGTATGATAAATGGAAAGAAAACGTAAGTAGAGTGTTATCTGTAATAAACGGATACTATAGTGAATACCAGTATGCTACATGAAGCGACTGCGTAACTGACTTCCAGGAATCAGGTAACGTGTTGGTCCTTGGTAAGACTGGTAGCTGACCACTCAATCGACTATCAGAGATCTACAAATAACAGCTGGGATGGGAAGCGTGGAGAAGTCTTGGTATGTAAAGAATGGTCACCAATCCACGGAACGACCTCGGGAACCGTCGCGTCGTTTAAGCTTGATGATCGACTCGTGTAGTTATTACAACTCAGTACAAAACCCTTCAGAAGAATTCTTACCGTATTTCTCAAAATTTCCTATACGTGCACATGCTGTCTAAAAATTACACACCTGTTTTGCATCTATTTCGTTGAGACTTACATTATTAAAATTTGGATATTGCCTTTATGAAAGCTCACAACCAACAATACTATCCATCAATATAGATTCTTCTGTATTAATCGCAAGATTTGTACTAGAGATTCGACCTTTGTATACAAAGAGTAAGTATAGGCAAGTTCTATACATGCTGAAGTAATTAGTATTTCAATAATGGACATTTAATGTTCTCAATACGGGATCAACGCTGTATAGGCACTTTATATAACTAGTTTAATACCAAACATCTTCAAATACAGTCGTAACCAGCCCGCCTTATGTAGATATCAGGCGCTTCACTTTTTCTTCATTTTTGCCTTTTATTCGGTGTATTTTTTTTCGAAGTGTAAGCACTTCCTTGTAATCTTCTACACATCAAGATAATTTGGTTTTAGAATACCTAGAACATGTATTGGGTTCTTGTACGTTGAGACTATAAGATATTCTCAGAACGGAACATCTATAACTGCGTCATGCCTTTGTCCATTAAGTTGACGATTTCTGATTCCCGTTAGCACTAAGTATCAACAATAACCCACCACACATCGTGCAGCCTTGGTTGTAGAATACCTAGAGCAAGTATTGTAGAGGTTCAGTCGAGTTATAAAGGTCATGGCACACTATACCGGCACGGCACCGGCTCCTACCCAGCAATTAACTTGCCATTCAAATTAGAGCATTAAATCGTGTGTCGTAATTTCTATATGAAAAAGCTTACAGCGGGCAATCAGCGCGCTTGCCGCTACCATACAACTCGATTCGCGAACTCGGCGCGCGAGTCACCCGCAGTTGCCCGCGAAACAACGTCGTTGCGCCTCGCGGACGGCGCCCGGTCTGCGAGCTTGCACCTCGCGGCCGGCGCGCGGACTGCGAGCTTACAGATCGCTGACGAAGAGTAGTAAGCGCGCTGAAGGCTAGCCGTAACCTAAATTCGAGGCAACGCCGGGCAACCGCTGTGCTGGTGCGGTACCGGTGTAATGTGCCGTGACCTTTAGACTTCTCAGAACTGAACATCTACGGTATCATATAAATGTTGACGATGTCTGATTGTTAGCTTCAGCGCCGTTTGTGACACCCACCCACAACACATCACAATACCTTTGTTTTAGAATACCTAGAACATTGTCTTGTATTGATTGTTCGTCAAGTTCAGTTAGAGATCTCAGAAAATCAGCACATTATGGTCGAGGATCTCGGATTGCTGTTAGCACTGACAATGCCTATTCTTCCCTCCAGCAATGGCAAATGCAAGACTAGCAAAATACAATAAGAGACTATTTTGTCATGAACGTTGCAGTTTTCCCAATTTTTCTAATCTGTATTTTTTACTACGCACAGTACACACATTAGACAAAAAAATATTTAAAAATTGCTTCTGATGTCATCTTATAAACATTTATAGAAATAAATGAATTTCAGGTGTCTGTTTGTAATTTTGAAAGCACAGCTTTTTATTGAGACCTGGACCGATTTTAACGAGACTTTTACTAGCTGATTTATTGAAGAAAAAGATCCTACTCAAATAGAGAAGTAATATTTTTGTAATAATTACACGCGGACGAAGGGCGCGGGAGACAGTATTTAATAAAAAAGTCCAACAAGTGCGAGTCGGACTCGCATACGAAGGGTTCCGTACCATTATCTATACAACAAAAGACAAAACGGTAGAAAAATCACGTATGTGAGCGAGACATTCTCGAGCCCCCCTTAAATATTTATTTTATTCTGTTTTTATTTGTTGTTATAGCGGCAATAGAAATACACCATCTGTAAATATTTCAACTGTCTAGCTCTCACGGATCATGAGATACAGCCTGGTGACAGACAGACAGACGGACAGCGGAGTCTTATTAATAGGCTCCCGTTTTTACCCTTTGGGTACGCAACCCTAAAAACAAAAATAAAAACATCGAATACTACATTTAGAGGGCAATATTGATCCACCACACATGATGATACCTTTGTTTTGAAATACCTAGAACAAGTCTTGTAGGTTTCGTCCAGTTAGAGTTCCAAGAATTGAACATCCATACATTGTTAAGCAGTTCCTAGACTTACTGAGTGATTGACTGCTTGACAGTTTACAGTTTAAACCACTGAAGGTAGAATTGTTTTTGGTAGATATGTACTGTAGAGCATTTAAAGGTGAGCCTTTGTTTTCTTTGTGGTTTATTTTTACAAACTCAGGATTGAGGTAGTGGATAACAGCTAGATTTTTACTAATATTATATGAGTTTTTCACCAATGGATGGAGTAGCTACGTGACGTGTTTTGATGTCTTTTTGCTTTAGCATGATACGATGGTTTTAAATATTTGGTATAAATAGCACTTCGCCAGTGACTTCGTGCACAAAAATTGTAATATTTAGCTCCGCTGATATATGCACGATTTAAAAATAATTTATTACAACCTATAGCACCCAGCTAGAGATTTCTCGGGATCCGTGGATTGATTGTGATCTGAACAGAAAATTAATTAGAAAATAGCCTTAAGACTTCGATCCGGCCATATCCCTTCGAATAAGTTCTATCATTTAATGTAGAAAGTTTTGTCTCCAAATTGTGATGACTGTGGAATATTAATTGATGATGTTTTTCATATCCTGATGGAGTGTGTCCGGAATGAAAATTGAAGAATGAATGATTTTGGACGACATAAATCGTAAAATATAGGCATTTGTAATACCATCCTTGTGTTATCCTCCTCGTTTTGCGGAAGCGTTTTCACAAAATAAAATCAATTATTTCAGGTTTCAAAATTCTTTAATAGCACTTCACAACAAAATAGCGTTAAGCGACAATAATTTAACACTCGCGATGGAGCAGCACGACTTGCTTGATCGACGACCATTTGACAACTGACTAGTGATCAACAACGGTGAATACTCTAACACTACTCCGGACGTGACGTCACATCCCCGTTCTGTGATTTGTGTGAAGTTAGTTGTCAAATGATCGTTTTAAGTTTCTTTTACAAACTATTAAAAATATACTTTCAACAATAAAATACATGTTTTATATTGATTGAATTTGTACAAATAAATATAATAAACTTAAAATTGCTTACACTTGCTTTTCTAGTGTCCGAGAAAGCAAAAGAATTGTATGAGCTAGTAATAAGTAGATCGTAAGTTAGTGTTAAATAGATCGTAAGTAATTTGCTTTCCTGCACTGGGCGATGTGGTCGTTAAGCGACAAAGCCCTCTAATAAAAAAAATAAAAACTATAGCACCCACAAATAATGTAGCTTTCTGCCAGTGCAAGAATTTTTGAATTGGATCATTTGTTCCGGAGATAACTCCCTACATAAAAACTACAAACAAATGTTACCTTTTTAAAATATTATTGTAGATTCATTCTTAGGATTTTTGAAATTTCAGTTAACGGGTATTAATTTAGAATTATTTTAAAATATTTTATCGTTAAAGTAGATTCAAAAAACATTATTATTAATCTTTAATACAGCCTGCATTTTTTAAAATTAACTAATTGTCTTTGACACGCAATAATTTAGTAGTTTCATAAAACTAATAACTTACCTCAGACATTTAAACATGTCAAACACGGCCTATTCAGTAACCGCAACAGACCAAAGATTTATGACAGCGTACATATCTGGCTAACAGAATCACTGTAACATTGTCAAGCTTACTCCTACTAACATAATGTTCAATGGACAACGTTTAATTACAATACAATGTCCCAGATATATGAGGGTTTGTGACACATGTATTTGACAAATGTTCAAGCAATACCACCGATATGTCACCGGCAGAGTTAATGAATTTCTCTAGTGTCGTGTTTTGGCAGGTATTTGAGGAAGTTGATAGGGTCTATAAATGTTTTAAGACTCCATAGTTGTATGATTTGCTAGTTTGGTGTTAGTGCTTCTATAAGGTTGAAGAACCCTTCGTTTAATAGAAGTGTGCTAACATGAAGATAAAAAAAAACCGGCCAATCGAGAGTCGGACTTACGCACGAAGGGTTCCCTACCATTATCTATACAACATTAGACATAACGGTAAAAAAACACGTTTGTGGTATGGGAGCCCCCCTTAAATATTCATTTTATTCTGTTTTTAGTATTTATTGTTATAACGGCAACAGAAATACATAATCTGTGAAAATTTCAACTGTCTAGCTGTCACAGTTCATCAGATACAGTCTGGTGACAGACAGACGGACAGTGGAGTCTTATTAATAAGGTCCCGTTTTTATCCTTTGGGTACGGAACCCTATAAATAAAATAGCTATCGTTTACCAAAAAATTCTAATAAATCGTTTCACCTCCCTAAAGAGTAAGTAAGTCTCTAACTCTTACTCTTTTATAAGTCAATGTATCGACAATATATAGATGTAGAGCTTTAACTATTTATAAGATCCTTAATGGTTATACCTGTGTTTTACAAATAACTATATAACGTTTATATATTGACATTCTAATTTAAACTTGTTTTTGTTTCTCTACCCGCAAGAGATTAAAAAACTTTTATAAAAATATTTATTTCTTTTTCATGTGGTATAATTGGTGAAATGTACATAATTTTGCACCCTGTAACTAAAACAGGAATTATTTTGTTTTTATGTTGCCTATATTTAAAAAAAAATGACAATCAACGATGACAAAAGACACACCCACAAGCCATCAACCTTTAACGCCGCAACAAAAGTGCAACAAAAATAATCGCAACACTTAACCGACAAAGTAAGACGCAATTGAAGAGTTGCAACACTTTATGCGACGAACAGTGGCTTTAATTACATTCTCCGTACGTCGCGCATCGCGTAGTTACGACAAAACGCTGCGACGCGCAACGCGACGGCGGTAAAACGCGCGCTTTATGATTATTTGCTCAACAAGTAGATAGTTTTGATGGCAACGTGTTACAATTACATAAAATGACGTTATTGCAGCGTGCAGGTAATGTGTTCATTAAAATATTTGATTTGTTTGTGTTATATTGTGTTGTGTTGAGAGGAGAATCGGATCTGTGATTGGATTTGTTGGTTGGTTATAGGGTCACCTACTTTTACATAGGACTGAAACAAAACTGGCGAAATATGGATGTACTGTCCACCACTGCCTATTTTTTTGATGATAATAGGATTGATTAACTCATGTTCAGTTTTTTTTGGTCCTTCACTGAGAATCTCTCGTGTATCGTGGGTGCATTAACAAACATTTAAACTCACATACACAAACAATCAGACCCGGAACAACTACCTGTAGGCAACACAAATATTTGTGCCGTGTGAGAATCGAACCCGCAGTACGCAGCGCAACAGTCAATCGCTCAGCCACTGCGACAACAGTGCTGTCAGTATTCCGATAACTCTGCGTACTTAGGTTCTTAAATAACGATATTTCTTTTTTTTTTCTTCTTAACTAACAATATTTGTAATGACAAATATTGCTAGTTAAGAACCAAAGTCATGTTCAATGTTCATTTCCATACTCGTTAGTGCGATAACTTGGTTAAAGAGTCTTTCCAACTTAATTATGCACGTTAAGGGGACTACAGGAGCTAAACGTGAGTTTTATAATGCAAAAAAGCATACCTATGATTCACTGCAACAAACAAAACCAGAAAAATATATGATATTTTTCAGGATATATGCTAGTATGACAGAGTTTTGAAAACTTAATACAACTAATTTTACTCGAAAAAAAAAATCACGAACTTATCTCTAAAAATGTCTTTTAACGAGTAAAAACCAATACTAAAATACATGCGATCATTCTGATTTGGCAAATAATTCTATAAACATCATATTAGCATCATAGTGTTTTATTTTTTAAGTCCAATCAATAGATTTTTTGTAAATCACAAAAAAACACTATTCGGCCTAATTCGCACTATTCGGCCCGCAGTGACTGACGTAACAACCACTTTGTATTGCAAGCTGATTAGAACTTTATTCTAACAGTATTTCAAGCGAAGTTTAAATCACCACAAATAGAGTTGCTAATTAGCTCCTGTAGTCGCCTTAAAAGAGTTTGAATAGGTGCTTTTAATATTTAGTCCATGTTTATATACCTCTTGATATTCATCCCAGAAAATGTCCCCAGAAGGCAACAACAGAATATCTCAGGGATATAGCCATAATCACTAAACTTGCCCGGCGGATAGTTGACGGGAAGATCTTATCAGTTTAATTACTATACCTACCTTCTAAACTTTATACCTGGATACTGACTACGTAAATGAAGGCACAGGGACTATAATACCTACAAAGGTAGGGTTACATCAATCCTGAATAAATGGATTTAGCTTAGAATAGATTTATGGCTTAACTCTTTCTATTGTGATGGAAGATTACGTCGTTATAAGCTGTTTGAGAAACCAGTGTCTTGATAACATCGTCTGCTCTACATATTACGTACATTCTATTGTAAATGAAATCTGTTCTATTACTGATTGAAAGACTGCCTACATAATTATCTGGCCCGTATTACAAATATATTATTTTGGAAGTGGAGATCTAGGAGGACTTATTGAAACCTCATCCCATGAGTGCGTCAAAATGAATGGTTTAAGTTTTTGTGCGAGAAAAATCAGGGACGTTGCTAGTTTTTAATCAAAGTATTTTTTTGGTCGCAATCTTATGGTATAGAATTAGGATATTAATAATGTTATTAAGTAAACACTGTATTAAGCTTTCACGGTTTTAAACCAAACTTATACCGTCACTAACGGGATATCTTACGTGATTATCTGCGTGTTTGTCTGCACCTAACAATTTTTTTTTCATCCCGCGATCATGACGCTTGCAACAACGTCGAAATATCGGAAGCTCAAAATAATGAGTAATCACGGAAGATATCCCGTTAGTGACGTTATAAGTTTAATGTTATTGAGTTACTGGTCATGCAACAAAAGAAGAATTAAAAACCAAAAATTGGCCGGTAACAAAATTTGAACCACGAAAAAAAAAAATGCAAATGGCTATTCGACTTTCAAAAACCCCAATCGTAAGCGCTTTATCGTCCGGCATTGTGTGGTCCTGCCCTAACATGACCATAATTCAGGATACCTTGCTAAGTTATCGCCAGTCTTTGAACCCATGTCCCGTACGCTAATCGAGCCACTGTCAGAAGCACTTGCCCCTTCCAAACGATCACACAGACACCCACATATCCTGAAACTTTTGCTGTTAATTCTAGACGAAAATGAACCTTACTGAACCGTAATAAGGAGTGTGAGATTGTTTGTTTTGGGTAATGTGAGCTGTCAATATGTTGAGTAAACAATATAGTTAGATGTAGTTTTATGCTTTGATGCATGATGTATCTGAGTGAATTTTTTAAAGTATTCCTGATTTGAAGATGAATATGTTTTTGATAATAGAATGTCCAGTTTCGTGAGTTTCAGTCCTAGTCTAGATTTCGTGAAACACTTTCAAGTTGTGACAAGATTTATTAATTATCCCCGAGACAGCGGTTCTGTAACAATAAAACTGCTATCTATTTGACTAGCTGCAAACTCAGCAAAATAACCCACTCGAAACGCAAACCCGTGATTATTTCATTAATAAAACCCATGTGTGATTTTCTCATTAACACATTGTACCGACCGAATTACCCAACACAAACATTACAACAATGAAATATCGCCTCTTATAACTATAATAGTTACATTAATATCCTCTTTAATAGTACTGTACCAGTCAGCAACAATCGGCGTGTAAAAATACGACCTATTAACTACACCCTGTACATTATATTTTATACAGGTGAAGTACCACACTTAGATGAGCTATAAATACAGCAAACAGCGTGCAAAATACAATAAAAATGAATTATTATCACAAAATGTATTCGTACGTAGCGTATTTATTTTTATGGTATTTCTTCTGTTATCTTTACTTGATATAAGAAGGCAAAGTTGTTTTTTTAGGCGTTCTCAGGACCGCTAAAGCGATTTGCGCTGCTCTCGCCATGTTTAGAGGCTTTCTTTCCTCAAGTGATATAAGAAAAATATTATTATGATGTGCTTAATGCGGAATGAAGGGGAATGCGTATTCAAATGTTTAAGTGGGTTGTAAGCTTTGTGATAATGTGATTGTTTGTTGTTTCAGTTTAATTTATTGGATGCATGCGTGTGCGTGTTAGTGAGCTTTTTCTGTGAACAGTGAGATGAGTTCATTACCCGACTACTGCGAAGTGAAAAGGAAGGGTTATGATTTTAGCAGTCTATGTGTTTGTATTTACGTATGTTCCTCCGTAGCGCCTAAACTATTCATGCGATTTTGATGAGTAAGGAGTTAATCGATTCGTTATTATGGCCCGGGTAACATAGGCTACATTTTAACCGACTTCAACAACAGGAGGAGTCGATTTTACCTTGTAGGCCCCGAATTTAATTAGAGCGTGATTTTTCAGTGGACGGGTTTTTTTGTTGTAGACACACATATTCTTGTTGGATGCATTCTTATGTGAGTTAGTGAACTTTTACTGTGAACAATGGTATGGGTTTATTTGAAATAATGGGATAAGAATGAGCCCTATGGTCACAACGGGCGACCCCCACCGAAAGTGATAATCGCGCCATCATTTTCCTGTCGTATGGGGGACAATATCCGGATAATACGTATCATCATATTGCGATAATCAATCCACCTGCCAGGCCTGATGACAATGGCGATATTACTCTATATTCGTCGATATTTCAAGCTAGTGGTGGAGGTTCTAGTTCGGCGGTGGACATTTACATATAGAGCAAATTGCTAGAGAAATTAATTTCCGTGAGGCAACGAGGCGTTAACTAAGTGTGTCGCAGGAAAATAAATTAAATTCAAATGGACTGTTGAACGTACAGTCTTCGGCCAGATGAACTCCTTAGTTAGCTGCTAACGTGAGCAGATCTTGTCTTAATTTACTAGTTGAGATTGTTTAAGTGTTAGTCGTCGTGCGTAGTTTCTGTTGAAATGGAATCCCCTTTAGTGTGTGTCAAAGAATCTTGTCATATGTCGCAATCGTAATATCAGTTAAATTCTATAAATGGCTGTTTTTAGCGTTGCCCCGTTGGCAACAATAGCTTGGATTTAGTTACAAAAATGCATGTTGGTAAATGTATGAAGTATTATGTGATTTTTTGACTAGGGGAAAGTAAAGAGTTGGGCTTAATTTTTGAGCTGGTATTTTTATATCCCCTGTCCCCGTCCCCAAGACCTAATATTCAATTCAAAAATAAATCTGCAAAAAACAGACATACTTTGTCTTGTACTGAAGAGATTGAAGCTGCCCCAAATTTTCGGCTTCTCCACCACAAGGTAATTTCCAAAAAGCCTCTAGTTTATTCGTACATCAACGAAAACATACTCCAACACAACAATAGAGTGATTAACCCCTCAGCTGGGTCTTGGAACAAAGAGTGCTCGCGCACACTATCTGGCACTAAAGGTACCGCACTTCGTAGCTTCGTACGCGTGCCATTACCATGCAAATGAACGTACCAAGTCTCCTCAGAATATGTTGTACATATACGCTGAATAATCGATGGTGTTGAAAGCATAAATTTTAACGCTAATATTCTTCGTTGAAAGTAGGTTTTGCACTGAGCGTTTCGTGTTAAATAGTTGAACACTTACGTGGCACGGTTAAAAAGTTTAGACGGTTTGTTGAGATACGTTACACGTGTATTAGGTAGTATATGTACTCTCTGAGCTTCGATTATAAAAAAAATTGGATATTGATGGCTCCTGAGTTTCCATATTATGACATGTCAGAAAACGCAGCGTCGGAAGGCCACCCATAGGCCTGCATAGGTCCAGCAGTGGACATTTTTCGGCTGATATAACAAAGTTATGGTGTGGATCGAAATTTCGAATTTAACTCCGAAAATCAGCGATGGTAGTCTTAAAGGTTTTAATGTTCATCACGCATACAACCTATATGCAAGTGCATTTCAATGTTATGTAATAAACTGGTGTCGTTAATTAATGTTTTAGTGAATTACGTTGCTTAGTATTGGCTGTGGCACTAGATGGCGGTGTGTGTGATGTCCAGCGGTATTTATTTATTACTAAATTACGAGTCTTATAATAATTCTTAGCTTGTATTTCAGTCTCGTTCTCATTCTCAACCGTAGTTGAAAGTTAGTAGGTCCCAAAGATATTGTCAACAAATAAAATAAATGACCCAAGTTTCTGATGATAATTACTAAGATATAATACCTCAACGGTTTTAGTGCTTACAAGTTATACCTAGAACTGATTGTGCCATCTGTCAGAAATATGTAGTCAAGTCAATTTGTCTCTTGATGCAATGGCACAAGGTCTAAAGTTGCGTATTTGTTTCTATTTAATGTCATTAGTTCTGTATCTGCGTGAGGCCCTTCATTAGTTATATTAGGACGATATTCTTGATCAATGTTGATGTTAATAGCTTTGCTATGTAAATCAAAATGTTGAATACAATGCCATCCGTTCTCTGCCTTATGAATTATCTGATTCGTCTTGGATTTCTAAACGACTTTATATAAAACTACTGATGACTTAAGTGTTAATATAGTTGCTAGATAGATTGAAACTTTAAATAATAAAATGTAATATTAATAGAATCTAATATCATACAATTAAAATTATCTTTTATATAGTCATAAATAATATTTCTTAAATTAATAGCATGATAAATTAGCACGCAAGAGACCACACCAGACACACAACAAACATCACACACAGTAAACTCACAGCAGTCATCCGTCACACAGCGTTCATCTACCTCACACACACCAAATACACAAAGTCATCCGTCAACCACACAAGGCATAACTAGCACACGAAGAAGTAGAAGAACGAGATAGGGGGCAATGAATATCTTTTTTCCTGCGGGACGCAGGACGGGATATTTATTAAACCAACGCAAGGTCGAGTACCGGAAGACCGAAAAAGAGGAAAGTGAAGTGATATTATAGCATGCACAAAAAAAATATACAACGATGTATTATAAAATGGTCAAATGTATTTATGTTATCAGAAATAAAGGCTATTTGAATTTGAATAGTTGCTAGCACTGATAGGATATCTGGCGAGACGCGAAGATAGCCGATACAGTGTTTTTTTACTCAATGTTGGATAAGGTGGGGCCAAAGAAATCAGGACCGTCCATAAGCATGTTGGATTGAGCCGTCGGAAACAGGTCTTGGGCTTATAACAATTAATAGTCGAGTACCTAGGTATTGACATATGACGTCAGTGGTAGCAATTTTGACATTGCCAGCGACTTAACGTCGTAGCAGTACGGGTGCTATTCGTAGTGCAATTATTACTCCTGCCACGCGGTTACTTAGGTTGACTGTACCGACATCAAAAATGAAGGCTGATATGGTAGCGGTAAGAAATTATCATCGTCACCATCACCATTCGCCTTATTCCAATTTATACAGGGTGTAAAACACCTCTTAACGAAGCCGAAAGGCAATTGTTTTCCTCGTCATTGCAATCATTTTTTTGTTCTACACCATACCTGGGCCCCTTCTAGTTACGGAGACATTGAGGGTCAAAGTTCCAACTTTTTGGCAACTTTTTTTTTAAAATACAAGTTTTTAATGGAAGATTTTTACTTTAAACACCTCCAGACCCCCGTTCTATTCAATCCATCCATCAGCACAATGTTTTAGGTGCGTTACATTGAGTTCTACCACAAAACATGAATTTTCACCCCAAAAAAAAAAGTCGTTTTCTAGCAATAATTTTTGCGTAAAGCTACTTAGTTTGATGTACAGAATGCTTGGTTGACGGCTTCGTGATGAGGTGGTTTACACCCTGTATACGGTTGGTCTTCTTTTTTCAAACTTTACTATTAGTTGTCATATCAGTAGTCACTTCCTTTCTAGTCATATAATCCTTCATACAGCCCATCCATCGTTCCTTTAGTCTTCTTCTACTCTATACCCATTCACGTTTATACTAAAAACTTTCCTCACAACATTTCCTCATTCCTCCGCAATAAGATGATAAGAACAATTTGATTGCACTATGTACAAACTCATAGAAATGGGTTAATTAATAGAATAGAATTCGATGGCCTAATAAAAGCTCTACTATGTACTATTAAGATCCTGGAATGTACTGATACCATGTAAAGTACGGGCAAGAGTTCGAACTGTGCCAAAACGGTTTGTGTTCATGTCATTCGATGCCTCTGATTGGTCCATACAGGAAAAACGGAGTCAATATTAACAGCTTCTATAATAGTTAAATACGCTTTTTCAATAAGCGCAAGTTTTAAACATTTCTTCAGTATCTTGCATTTCATTTTAATTACTTAATTTATGCAAAGAAGTGTTTTGCAACTACGAAGTTAGTGTTAATTAAATTAAAATTATTCTGTTTTTCCAACTTTTTACGAATTGACTTATAAGTAGCTTTTTTAAAGAAACCTTTTGAATGCTCCGACTTTGAGAAAACTTCGTATCAAGTTTGCGCTAAGCTCATGTGAACAGTATAACAACTATTTCTCATTACTCTTGCAATTTGCGTCACTTTGCTTCCTTAGTGTTACAAATTAAGAAGTTTAGCCAATTAATATTTAAGGTTCCAGGTGCGTCAGCGTAGTCTGCTACTTTGACGACACGCTGGTGCTGGCACAGGGGAGGTCGCACGAGGCGGCGGCCGACACTATGACCCGCGCGGTTGCGATAGTCGTTGAGAGGATCCGGCAACTGGGTCTCGAGGTGGCACTGCACAAGTCCGAGGCCATGTGCTTTCATGGGCCTCGGAATGCGCCACCTCCGGGATCCTCAGTGATGGCAGGAGGGGTTTCCATCGGCGTCGAGTCGACGCTGAAGTACCTGGGACTTGTCCTCGACAGCCGGTGGAACTTCGTGGAGCATTTCCGACGTTTGGCCCCCAAACTGGAACGGACAGGGGCTGCCTTCAAGCGGCTCCTGCCCAACCTGGGGGGGCCAAACGCCTCCTGCCGGAGGCTCTACGCGGGAGTCGTGCGGTCCATGGCCCTTTACGGGGCCCCGGTGTGGGCGCGTTCATTGAGGCAGCGAGCTGCCAACCATTTGAACGCGCCCCAAAAGGTGGTGGCCATGAGGCTAATCCGGGGGTACCGCACGATCTCCCGCGACGCGGCGAGCCTCCTTGCCGGATTGCCGCCATGGGATCTGGAGGCGATAGTCCTCGTGCGCCTACATGAGTGGCGCGCGGAGGCGCTACGCCAGGGGGAAACTCCGCTGCCGCGGCAAATTGTCGCTCAGCGGACGGACTTCCGGCGTGATCTCATGGCGACATGGAGAGAGCGACTGTTGCAACCCCGAGCAGGGCACGCCACAATAGTGGCGGTAAGTCCCCTCTTTGAGGAGTGGCTGGAGAGACGCCACGGCGTCCTCACCTTCCGCCTGACGCAGGTTCTTACCGGACACGGTTGTTTCGGTATGTTCCTGCACTGAATCGGGCGGGAGGAAACGCCCGGGTGCTATCACTGCGAGGATCGACCGGAGGACACGGTGGAGCACACTGTGGAGGTGTGCCCTGCTTGGGTGGAACACAGCCGTGTCCTCGAGGCGGACGCCGTCACCTCCTTCTGCGAAGCAGTCATGCTAGCGAAGGAGGTGGCGGAACGTGATAGGGAAAGATCCACACGTCCCGACCGCCGCGGGAGACTCCTCGGGCGTCGGGGGCCACGTGGTGGCTTCCGGCCACAGTAGGCGCGGGCCTGTGGACGGGGAGCTATGGGCTAGCTCGCCGTCCTTCCGTCTCATGACGACAGGCCGTGACGACGGCGCGTTCGTGTTCCACGCGCGCCTCAATGAGAGTCAGTAATAGGGAAGGGGTCCGCACGGGCCGAAGCCTGCCGGGGCTGCGGGACTATTCGAAAGAGATACCGTGGCCCCGGAACACAAAGGGCGATGAAGGAACATGGATGGGTTTTAGTTAGTAAAAGTCTGACACTCCCTCCTGCTCCGCCCAGAGCGGGAGGAGTCATTTGATGGTTGCCCATCCGAAAAAAAAAAGGTTTCAGGTGCGAGTGGGAGTCGCACATGAAGGATTTCGTACCATCGTAGTAGGGGAGCCCCCTTTGTTTTCTTTTTATTTTTATTATTTATTGTTATAGCGGCAACAGAAATACACATTCTATGAAAATTTCAACTGTCTATCTATTACGGGTCATGAGATACAGCCCGCTGTCAGATAGGTGGACGGACGGACGGACAGCGGAGGCTTACTAATAGGGTTTCATCGGTTAACCTTCGGATACGGAACCTTAAAAAGAACCTTTGAACACCGCGTCCTAATGAAAACGATTTGTCGCGCAAATAAGCGATCATCACGTTCATATACAAAGCGGAAGGCGCCCTCTATTGACGCGACTACGCGTTCGGGTTCACCGATCAAAATAAACGCAACGATCGCATATTCGCACGTCTGACGGCTGTTGTATATCACGAGTTAGTACTTTCATATCGTGAATAGTTTTCCAAAAAAGACATACCTCTACGCCACGCGTCACACGATGAAACTTCACTGAAAAACAATATTTACAGCAAACGTACATACACAAACTGCGCAGCACAATGCACATACCGAAAATCCGTGCAATAACGATGTTATGTATGTATGAGCCTACTACCTACTCCTGTATCTGTGAGCCTAGTACGAACTTACAGAATATACGTAACGTATGTACGAACGATTTTCAAATTAAAAATTATTGTTTCGGACTTTATATTTAAATGATTTTATCACTTGCGACCACTCAACTAACTAGTAAAATAGCTTAATGTAAATAAATGGTTTTACGTTTAATTTGAACCCAAAAAAGCTAAGTTAGTTGCATTTTCAATTAAAAATCATCTCGTTTATGGCACGCGTTCGCACTAGTGCTTCTTTATGCAATTGCGAAGTACTGACCAATGTCCCTTTTGCTGTTGACATTTACAGTACTGGTTCCGCCATAGTAATCCGATTAGCTCGGCTGTGGGTTGGACAGAGGCTCACGGGGACTTCTAAAAGGTGATAGTAGACGGCCGTTCAATATTTTGGCGAGCCTAACGATCGGTGAGCGGTTTTTGGTAAAGCGAGACGACAAAGCGTTGATAATAATCGCCGCGGTAATTGGAAACGTTCTGTTCGCTGGTAGCTGGTGGTCTGTGAATGGTTTGGTACTGGGTGTTTAGATTTTGTTTGCTGTATACAGGATGTAAACATACTTTTCACGAAGCCGTCAACCAAACATACTGTGCATCAAACTAAGTAACTCTACGCAAAAAAATTGACTGTGAAAATACTTTCTTTTTTGGGTAAAAATCACGTTTTTCGGTAGGACTAAATGTAACGCACGAAAACCATTGTGCTGATGGATGGATTGAAAAATACGGGGATCGTGAAAGAGATATATTATATTTATTTATAGTAAAGAAATTTGACAGATTGTAAAAGCTTGATGTGCTGACGTCTTTAGCTAATGTAATTAAAACTGTTTGTTTTATACCCCTTGGCCACGTGGAACAAGCTCAAGCGCTAAACGTGTTGTAAAACGAATACGGAGAAAACAGAGTTAGAGAAATTGCTTTGAGCTTTCCAGGAAACACCGCAACGCGACGGTACTAACGCAAAGGAATCAAATGAAACACGTGCGTGTTGGTTGAAGCAAGTCGCCACAAGCAATGCATCGGTTGAGGTCGTGAACGGGGCGTGGATATAAAGGGTGTAAATAGACTCTTAACGAAGCTGAAAGGCACTTGTTCTCCTCGTCACTGCCATTTTTTTGTTGTTCTAGATCCAACCCTCTAGTTACGGAGGTATTGGGGGTCAAAGTTCCACAATTTGTTTTTTTAAATACATGTTTTTAATACTATTACTTTACGTAAAATACCTCTATGACCCGTTTACTACTCAAAGCATCCATCAGCATAATGTGTTGAATGCAGTTATACCGTAAAATGTGATTTTTCACCCCAAAAAAAGTAGTTTCCCAGCAAACATTTTTGCGCTGAGTTAATCAGTTTGATGTACAGAATGCTTGTTTGACGGCTTCGTGAAGAGTCTGTATCATATCTTTGAAATTGGCATATGAGTTTATATTTGTAAGTTTATTTAAACAGACGTAACAGCTGTTAAGTTTCTCTAATAAATTAATATCGATTGATAGATTGAATGACTCACAGATTGATCCTATGATGAGTAACAATCATATTTATCGATATTTTTAGTAACAAAACATCCTAATAGTACACCCACATGTCGCCAGTAATGTTTAAGTCCCATGTAATATGGAGCGAGCCCATTGCCATTAACCGTGCAGAAATCCACACTCCATAGCTGCTACTGAGAAATTCTTGATTAAAAAACTCAATAACAATTCACCCGACCCAAGCATCGAACCCATAAGCAACGAGGCAGTGAAAATTTTAGTACTTTATTATTTTGGTTGACACGTCCATCACTGCAATAGAATTGAAAGCCTAAACCCTGTGCATTTGAGATCATTTTAAAATCAAATAGCAAAGTTTAACCACAAGTGATTATGGGCAAGAGAGTCGCTAACATTAACACCTTTAGTAAAATCTTTATATCAACACCAGTAGAAGGTTATGTCAGGTAAAACTATTATGGCTTCCTTATGTGATGACTGGCTACCTGTTACTGGTCTACTTACAATTAAAGATTTAAAACCTGTTTTGTGCTTTAAGTAGTACTAACTTACCTCGTACTTGGATTTGTTACGTTCAGCTAGAAGAAGTAAAGATGACCGTACGCCATTCATTCTTGCTTAGATTTCTTCGTTGTTTAGTTCAAAACCTTTAATAAAAAAGAACTAAATAAAAGGAGAAGGAAAAGAAAGAAACAAAAAAGGTTTTTTTTTTATGTTCTGGAGCTCTACCCAAACCTCCACCTACATTTTACTGTTTTACGCCGAAAGTGAATCGTTTCTAAAATTATTATTTGAGGTTTAAGTTTGTTATTCTAATGAACTAATTGATTTCATTAGATGCATGAACATGCGTATTAAATCCATATAATAAGTCTGCCCTCCCTAAACCGTTGAACTGATTAATTTCATTAGAATTATGAACATGTCAATAATCTATCAATATAACAAGTCTGCCCTCCCTAAGGGCGAATCATAAGTAAGTACTATCCAAGACTGGAATCAAAATTAGGATTGAGATACACTATTCATTATGGATGTAAGAAGACTGAAAAGAATCGTCATCGATATACCTTTAGTGTATTGATCGAATAATTTACGTGATTTTTTGTTACCTTACCTACGAAAATATTAGTTAAAACAATAGAACTATAATAACAATAGTATAAATCAAATAAAACAATACGAGTTAAATTAATAACGTAACCTACAATGTAACATCGGTGTTATAACTAAAATATTGGCGTTATTAACGTTACTAAACTGTTCACATTTATTCTGCCACATGTGCGACCGGCGACACTTCTAACGTTTATCAGGAACGCTTTAGATGTAACAATAATTGTAATTATAACAGATTACTCATTAATAAGTAAGTATTTCAAGTTAATGGCCACATAAACAGCAGTCGGGAGGGAACATTTATCAACAAAAAGTGGTAATTTTCGACGGACGTATTTCCAGTGGCGCAGTTATGACGCCCGTTACGCAGTTGTTCAAAGTTTCACTTTGTCCGTTTAGTGGGTTGGTCGGTTTATCAATTTAGTCTTTATTTAATGTGGAAATTACATGCTATTTTAAATTAAAAAGTAAGTTTAACAACGTCATGATGGATACTTTCTGAGCTTGTGGTTTCATAAAATTTTAATTGTGTACCCAAATTATCCTGTATCCCTTTTCATGTAGGTACACCTCAGGTGTACGTACACTTGATAAAAAGGATGTTACCTAGTTTCTTTAGGAAATTTTAGGTAGAAACTTAACAGAAAGACCGCCTGTTTAAGAGGACTACATGAGCTAAATTAGCAATTCTATTTGTTGTGGTTCAAACTTTGTTTCAAATACTGTTAGAATAAAGTTCTAATATGCTTGCACTACAAAGTGGTTGTTACGTCAGTCACAGCGGGCCGAATAGTGCGAAGTGAGTGGTTTCGATCGTTTTACAAAAAATCTGTTGATTGGACTTGTAGCGGCACTACAAAAAGTACTACGCTACATTGGACAAAAAGTACTACAACGCCATCTATGACACAGATGATGAACTAACTGCGCAACACGTCAGAAATCCTACATGGCGCAAGAAAAAAAAATAATTAAAAACACTATGATGCTAATATGTTGCTTGTAGAATTATTTGCCAAATAATCAGAATGATCGCATGTATTTTAGTACGATTTTTACTCATTAAAAGAATTTTTTAGAGATAAGTTCGTCATTTTTTCTATCGAGTAAAATTAATTGTGTTATGTTTTCAAAACACTATCATCCTAGCATGTATCCTGAAGAATATCGTATATTTTTCTGGTTTTGTTTATTGCAGTGAATCATATACTTTCTAGCATTATAAAACTTGTGTTTAGCTCCTGTAGTCGCCTTAACACAGTTCATCAATTTTAATCATCGATCCAAATGGATTCGGCACTTTGAGAAAAAAGTAATGCGTTTATTTATTTAATAGTTTTATTAATTTCGCTCTTCAACTTTATTTTTATTAACGTTATTTATGTATATGCCAAGTAAAGCGGTCGTTTTTTATTTCCATAAATAATGTCCATTTGGTGAATTTTATGCATTTTTTTGTGACCGTGATAAAGTGTAAAGTGATATTTTCGGTAATGAACAGTGAAATTACTGGGGCATTTTTGGGCATAATTTTCGTTGAATTTGTTGTACAAAGCCTAACAACTTTTTACTAGTAACAGGATATTTAATTTTGAAACTGAACTAAGAGCTAATTCGTTGAACTACACAAAAACACAGGTTAAAGTTATTTCCGCTGAATCTGCAATCATCATCGGCCTAGCCTTTTCCCAACTATGTTGGGGTCGGCTTCCAGTCTAAACGGGTGCAGCTGAATACCAGTATTTGAATCTGAATCTGCAATATCAAGTTAATTTGATCATCAATTCAACTTAAATTAAAATGCAGACAAGTTAGCAGTTTCACTGGAGTACCTACCTATACCAGAACACTTGCATAGATTACTCTTTTTTCGAAATAGCTTCTCTTTATAAAAAAACTTTACTACAAGCTTATTATATTTTTCCGTACTGTTTTATTAAATTCCCTTTTCATATTATTTTTTTATATTACTTACCTATTAATAATACTCAGAAAACTATTATTACTTAGGAAATATCCAATCTACAGAAGATGAGTGGATCTATTAACGTCATTAAGCGCTGCATTGATAGCGATCCGCGTATAGCAATAATGTGTGGGACTCATGACAGATGTAATGCATTGCGAGTGACAGCCGGGTTCCGTCGACATCGGCGTACGTATTACACTGTAGTATTATGGGTATATGTCTTTATTTTTGCTTCATTTTGGTATTATGTCTTCAATTAAACTTTATGTTTTACAAAGCCCTTTCAGTATACGTAGTTCGCGGGTTCCTGTGCCAGTTCCTGTGGTTGGTGAGCTATGGGCTAGCTCGCCGTCCGTCCATCTCATGACGACAGGCCGTGTCGACGGCGCGTTCGTGTTCCACGCGCGCTTCAAAGAGAGTCAGCAAAAAGGAATAGGTCCGCAAGGGCCGAAGCCTGCCGGGGCTGCGGGACTGTTCGAAAGAGATACCGTGGCCTCGGAACACAAAGGGCGATGAAGGAATATGGATGGGTTTTAGTCAGTAAAAGTCTGACACTCCCTCCTGCTCCGCCCAGAGCGGGAGGAGTCATTTGATGAGTTCCCATCCGAAAAAAAAAGTATACGTATTTAAGAAAATATAGCACATACAATAATTGTAATTTCGACAACAATACCTTGCCATTTAGAAGCAGTGCTTAAATGTGAAGCATTATAGTCACAGGTTTCCCAAAATAATAAAGATCTTCATAGTCAATTCAGAATCACCAACCATTGAATAAAAGCCTGATCAAGTACTATCAGTAAGTACCTTAAAGTTGTGACTATCTGACCGACGGAAACTATTTTAAGCTAATCCTCACATAAGATTCCATAAAATATTACTTAAAGAATATGTTTCCAAAATATATGAAGGTTAGTTGTAAAGAATCAAAAAACAGATAAACAAAAACAAAAAAGGAATAATACATTTCACATCAGTTTCAACGGAAAACAAACCAATTTACAAATGTCACAATGCTGGTGCATGCATGTCGTAGTCGTGTTTGAAGACGAAAATAGATAGCAATCGATACCACAAAGACAGGCGGTTTCCAGAATAGACCGTTATAGCAGTTTGTGACAATCTGCCTTTAATTACTGAAGAGTTCTGATCGATATTTAGCTGTTTAGTTCCAGAATAGGACTACTCTATCATTAGGTTTGTGTTGTTGGAAAATGTGATTTAATTCTCAGCATTGAAGATTGTTTATTCAGTGTCAGTATATTTTTATTATAGGTAACGCTTTGTTTTTGCTATAAAGCTACAAATAAATTAAAGCTATTACCTTTTACACATTTCATTTTAGATGTGAAAACCAATGTTTGGTTAATTTTCGGCTGAATCAAAATCAAATCAAATTTTGATTTTGGACTTGGAACTTGAATTGCATTTGGTACACGTTCTAAAACCAAGAACCTACGTATATAAATAGAAACTTACGTCTAAAAGTATCTACCTCTTTCTTGTATACCAAACTGCTAGCCCAGTTCTCGATTTAATCTATAAAATATAACAGCAACAAAAATAAAAATTGAAAAGTGAAATAAAAATTATAATCTTAAATTTTTCGACACTCCTGATTGATTGTTCTATTCAGACACCATTTATTAGATAAAGATGCATTAAGATATTGGTTATACGTATATTTTGAAAGAGTGTGCCGTCGTTGGGAATTTCAGATATATCGTAAGATTTTTGATAAGGATTCTTATTTAATTACACTGACAGACTGATCGATAAAGATTACGGCTTTCGTATGATTGATGATCCAGCTAAGTTCTATCACTTCGACAAAAAGTCAATCATTTAGCGAGAGTACCGTCCATGGAAGGAAACAATGCGCATAATAATCAGACAATCTGAATGGCGCCGCTAATTAGGTCTGACAGTGACAGAACGAACAGTGTTTGCGTAGTGCACGCCGCACTCATTGTCCCGCCGCCATTGTACCCACCGCTTTGTCGTACGGAATACTCTGTTTGTTACTATTGACTGTTTAGTTGCGGATTTGTTTACGAGGATTACAGCTTTTCGCTCGATGGATGTCAAATTAAAAAAATATATCTTCCGCTTTCGAATTTCAAATGTTCAACATTGACATTTGGTACAGTCATCGCGAAAATGTTTACGTAGATAACTCCGATACGCTATAATGTAACTTACATCCGAATAAAATAATGAAGATAAACCAATATTATTCGTAGGCGTCACTGAAGCTCACGCCAACTTATACATACAGTTACTCACAGCAAAATATGATTTATATGTCCGAGATAGAGATTATAATCGCTCGGCTTTTATTTTAGGGGAGTTAGTATTATGTTTGCATATGTGTAATGTTCACCGCTTAGTGTAACTCTGTCAGTGTCAGGCCTAATTAGAGCCATTGAAATTGGCTGATTAATATGCGTAATGCCAACGTGGTGTATGTGCGTTGCTCTATTGTGGAGCGGGCCGAGTGAATTATGCACATGGAGTGAAATGACGTGATTATATCCGATATTATCGTTACATATTGTCGCCGCATAATTATTAAGTACCTATGTACTGGACGAAAAGTTTAGGTTAGTGGCAGCCAGTGGTACTGCTGAGTGTGAGGTTCTGGATTTGATTCCCGGTTCGGTAAAGTGTTATTGGGTTTTACTATAGTTACACTATTGTTTTGCCCGATCCTTTTGGGATTACAGGCTTGATGTTAACATTTTGTGCTAACTGTCCACTGCAGTTACCGTTTTAGAATAATGTAGTCTAATACAGGATTTCAGAAAGACTAAGCCCATCCAAATCATATTCCATCCAGTTCCAATTCTATGGAATTCTGCGTTAGTCAGATTTGTAAGAAAGACAGTTATGTCATTCCCTATTTGCTGTAGTTCTCTGTTTAACTAAGCCAATTACTTGACCTTGTTAAGCACAGACGTTTCTGGGAACTAAAATACAGTAGGTAAATAACAAAGGTGAAAGGAATTTTCACTTTCAAAACAGTGCGATGTCAATTGAAATTAGAGTAACATTTATTACATTACCGAGTACGAATGTGAAATGAAATTACTTCGGATTACAGCTTTCATATAATTAGGTCACAGTTTCAATTCACGGAATTTGAAAATCATATTTCGTGATGTATGAGCGATGCAGTGAATATTGGTTTCTGAATGATATTTGAAGTTATCATTTGTGTTTATTAAGCAAACTGAATTGAAAACATGGTTAATAAGTACCATTTTACCTACATAATTTCAAATAATATTCTGTTTTATTTTCCTACAATTACAATTTTCAAGATCATAATTCCTGAAAGAAACAACGTCAGACCAAAGCAGGTCCGAGTTTTTAGGGATTACTTACAAAAAAGCTGTCTTGTCACACAAGAACATTAAAAAGCAGAAACATAATTACGCCCATGTCCACAACATTTAAGCTAACATAAAAACATAAACAAATCCCTCTAATTTCGGAACCCGCATCAAGCTCGACTTAAAACCCTCCAAAAACAAGGAGTCCACACGTCAACTAATCCAAATATTACAAACGCTTGAGCGTCGCGCACAATGGGATAACCATCTGTCATCCGGACATAACGAACTTAAACTGTGCCTGCCTGTACAGCGCTGCGAATGCCTGTCTGGCCCAGGCCTCGCAGCTGGATTGATTTGTCAGCCCCATTGTTTAAACGGTATGTTACATTGATAGTTTTAATTGTTTAGCTTATTTGCGTATTTGAATTGTTTTGTTTGCGGATAAGGATTTTGTTGGTGTCTGTACCTATGACGACGGTTCTTTAGTAAGTTTTGTCCTAGATTGTACTTATCTAAATAAGCATAGCATACAACTTCTCAACTACGATAGCGATCGAGAGATACCTTTTTTATTTTTGTTAAAGTAACTCCGATGTTTATGAGATAATGTCTCTGATCTTTCAATTATTATTACTAAGAAGAGAATAATTAAAACTTCTCAAGAAAACAAACAGGTTTTTTAAAGCGACTACGAATAGCAAACCTTATTGATCAGAGGAATTGACATAGACAACTTTTTTATGTCGACGGGATGGTTAATAAAAGAACTATACAAATGTTCGACTCACTCAATCAAGCTGTCGAGTGTTGTCT
Source organism: Xestia rhomboidea (assembly GCA_963853795.1). NCBI lineage: Eukaryota > Metazoa > Arthropoda > Insecta > Lepidoptera > Noctuidae > Xestia > Xestia rhomboidea. Next base: position 13,777,700 of record OY970767.1, on the reverse strand, counting down.
GTCGAATGTTAAGAGAAAATACCTAGATTTTCTTTACCTATTCAAGTTTTGAAACCTTTGATGGCAAGAAAACTACCAAGAAATAATTGTCGATTAGGTTGAAGTAACAAGAGATCTCAATCAAACGCGAACTCTTAAACAATAAGCATTTCTCATTGTAAGTAAATTTCAATCAATTAAAGATATCTTTTCTCGGCAGCTTGATGCTGCTGGGTAGAAGTTCGTTGGTGTTGTTTCTATTAAAATTAGAGGTTGCAATCGCGGCAGGCACCTCACCAAGAACCGTCTTGATTACACCTTTAATTAACAACAAAACTTGGAAACACGGTCATTAAAAATTGAAGAGCTCTTTTGAACTAATTAAAAATGGGCGCGTCTCCGACACAATTTAGACTATTTAAGTGCTTACGCGGCCCGCTTCAGCTGTCCAAGTCCAAGTTGTTTCGAATGAAGAATTAATTATGAAGAGAATAAGGCCAAGTTGGCAGGCGGGAACGGGCGACTTGTGAGTTGAAACCGGTTACAATTTGTGGGAAAGTAGCAGGTGTGACAAAGGCCCGGAAAACTTGGGTCGCTTCTACACACGCTTTGTTGCCTTCTCTGATTATAAAGTTGATTTGAATCGCAGATTGTACGGTAGGTGTTTTAAATATAGCTTCACCGTGAACCGCGACACTTTGTTCCTGTACTTTGCGTTTCATTGTACATTATTTGCAGTTAGCACGCCTACATAAAATTACGAGTATTACACCACACTAAAACCGACCTCTATAAATATTCTAAATTGTTGTTACAGCCGCACCAAAATATGCTAAAGAGTTTTAGAGATTAGGCTGAGCGAGTGGACAGTCAGACACGCACGGAAACTGTTCTATAATTCATAGTAATTCCTCGTAACATTATTTTGTTTAAAACTTTAATGGCGGGCGTGATGAAGTAATTTAAAATAGAAGTGGGCGTCGTTGTGGGCGGACCGTTTAGATGAAGAGTTCACACAAGTTTTGTTCTAAAAATAACATGGCGATGTCAAGTTGTATTCTTATCAAACTGTGCTTTCCGTATACGTGGGTTTATAACTTTAAAAATTGATATAATATTTTGAAATGTAGTATTTGTGTATTTTAATTACACTGATATAACATATTTACACGTGGACCAGGTGGTATTAGCTCAGCTTAATGTGAGTTCGATCCTGCGCATCGCTCTAATGATGTAAATCCACGCAAACCACAACCCTAATATTTTCATCGGTGAAGGGGTTACAGGAATACCTACTATGTTAAATCACGAGCTACATATGTAAACACCGAGCAACATATGGAACTAAATTTATCATATCGTTTTTCGTTATTTTAAAATTAATTACTACTTACCTGTTATGAAATAATTCAAAGTAAGTTGGTTATTATAATGCCATGTAAGTTATAAGTTGTGTGAAAGTTCCTAGCATGTGTATTTTCGGCTTATAGTGCTAGTAAGTTGCGATAAATTGTGCCTTGAAAGTAACTTTAAATAAGTCTTATTTCAATACGCGATCTAAGTGTTAGTTACCAAGTGGAAATACCTACATATGAATACACATAACTGTATCACAATTCTCGTACCATGAACATGGCTATTCTTTTTTTCCAGCCACTACTTATTTCTAAATCTTTCTTGTAGAGAGCAGGGCGACAGAGATTGCGACACAGGTGTCCCACACGGGAGCCGCAATTTGTGTCGCGGTCCAAACTTGCCTGTCTCGGGATAATTTCACTACTTATTACAAAGAAAATTTTCTTAATTCTTTTCATGGTTGAGCTGGAGAAATGTACAACGGTATTCGGTACGGTTGGTAAAGTGGTTTTAGAGATGACTTAGTTATCACGCCTGTAATCATAGAAGGGTTAGGCAGATGTCTACCTAGTAGTACACCCACATTGCGTCAGTTACGTTTAAGAGCTCTTTTACATTTTTGTGTCACCATAATTGTACAATTTACATAAAAAGGCATATAACGAAAAAGTATTCTATTATTACGAAAGTTAAGGATATTTGTGAGATGAAAATAAAATGTTGATTGTCTATATTATATTCAATAGGATCTACAAATTAGAGAATTATGAAATCAGGTTTCCTTGAGTTTTTGCTTAAACATGCATCGGGAGAATGATTATTACTAAATAAATAAATAAGATATCTAAAATTTGTTCCATTATTATTGAAGTAGAGGAAACGAACTATTTGTAACAAGTTATTGCTATTTAATGAAGAACATAAACATATAATTTCAACGAGTAAAACTAGTCCCATGTAATAGGGGGGCGAACCTATAAGTTACAATAAATTGATTGGTTTTTTTAATTGATCTTTAAATAAACATCATCATTTATCACTCTCGTTTACCTGTTAACTACCTTTCAGTCTGATTTTGAAGGGGGCTTGTATCTTTGATTTTAAGTTAAATGATGATGATGATAAAAAAAAGAAGAAACAAAAAACAAAAGAACAAAACGCAAAAGTGCAAAACTTCTGTTCGCTGGTTTATCTAACTCATCTTCCAAAACTCCACTGCCAGAACTATTTATCTGCCTTATTTAATGAGAAGCGACCCCAAGCGGCAGTGTACGCTCATATAATTGTTTACCCATTAGATACAATAAAGGTAATTGCCGCTGACAACCCAGTTATATCAGTACTGTCAGCCGACATTATTTCAATGTGACAATCTAAACAATGCATATCCAATGTCGTTGCGATTAATGCCCTATTAACTGTTTCAGTGTTATTGTATATCGTTTTACGTTTATTAATAAGTTAATGAGGAGCACCTTATTAAATTAGTAATAAACGTAAAACGGTGGTGAGCCTTTGATGATGTTTTTGGAATTGAACAATTTGGGGAAAAAACAATGGGTTTTTAGATTTAAATTGCTAATGCATAGTTTCCTTGATTTTGTGTTGCACAATATAAATTCGTCTAAACAGTTCGTTGCTAAATAATAACAGCTGAACGGGTCGATCTTTAAGTTAAGCCGTGCTTGCCTTGGTTGGTCCGTGGATTGTTGTCTGACCACCCGTTACTAACCGAGTTACCTCCGTGTGTCTCGAAAAGCACGTTATGCTGTTGGTCTCAACTATCATTTGCAGAAGTTTGACAGTCGTTACAGGTCAGCCCTTACCCCAATTTATTTAGGGTCGACGCAGCATGTCTTCTTCCATACTTCTCTATTACTCGTCATATCAGTAGTCACCTCCTTTCTAGCCATGTCATCCTTCACACAGTCCATTTATCTTTCTTTCGTTCCCGCGTACTCAGGTACATATTGTTAAAATGTAATGTGCTCACACATTGCCATTTACCATGGCGTATCAAACCCAAAACCTGGAGAGACCTATAAGAATATACAAACTAAAGTAAACCTTATAATAATGTGGCTAAGTCACAAAGTTTCCGAAATTCGAATACAGATTACGTTCGTAGAAAAAACAGACGTCTATCCCCGGCTATATTTTTAGGAAAATCGACTCGAGTTTCACTATTTTTTCCTATCACCTCGCCTTTAGACAGGGGCTAAAACATTTTTTTCCGTTCGAAATTCCCTTTTTTTCCAAACCATCGCTTTGAATACCTAAAGCGATAAAGTGCTTTTAATGGCATGTATAAGTACCTAGCCACATAATTGATTTTGACTGTAATTCCGCAAGCGAAGCCCTTAAGCATGGGCGAAGCGAGAGCGGGTGTAATATAGACTTAACTTGTATATTATGTACTTGGATGTATGTAGTTATATAGACGTAAATTGGGTCGTAAATGTTCAACTTAAGATTTATTGATAATTAACACCTTGGGATGAGTTATGTGCGAAGCTGTGTAATGTTCTGATAACATTTTTTTGGGTGTTTAGACGTGTATGGAATTTTCGGGTGTACAAGTAGTAAATATCGTTGATTTTAGCTCTTTTTGTTTAAACAATGTTAAAATAATACACTGTTAAATACTTTGCAATTTTATATTTGATACTGTTTAAAAAAAAACTCGAAATTAACAAATGTATTTTTTTGTTAATATAAGTTGGAAATTACATAACTGATCAGCAGGAATCAATAATATTATGAACAAACAATTTCGCCTACTTGTAATTTAGACGCTATCTTTCGAACCACACTGTATAACTACCAAGGGAGTATTGGAATAGGTACATATCTCCAATACATAATTACCAGCAAGTATCCGATGTCCACATAAAAACAATAAGCTTACGATGGTAAAATTTCGTAGAGCCTGTATCTAGGGGCGGGAGAATCAGGAGCAATAACAATATATGTACATTATATTGGTTTATGATGGAGCCTGTCCATTAAAATATTAATTGAGGGATGGGAAATCATTTTAAAAATAGGTATTGTACGTTTTAAGGCTTGTTGAATAAATAATGTAATATGTTAATGCACGGTCGTGTAAAAACTTTATTCACTGAATAACGTATCGTACGTACGTATAGTGTTACAAGAATAAGAAACTTTAGAAGTTAATACATTACTATTAATAACATGAAATTGAAATTTCAAAATTATAAGTTTATTTCATCTAAAATATTTACTGATCTTCTTCACGATCTGTAGAATTATGCTTTAATTTATCAATTCAATGATAGTTTATAACTGGGAAACGACACATTCTTAAAAACTACTCACCCATTTATAATATCCGTAAGCATATGAGTAGTGAAGCGTCCAATCAATTTATTTGAGTTCTGTCAAGCAGGACACGGCAAGGATTCATTGGAGAGGGTCCCACTGCCCTGTCGGACGTGCGAGCCAACTGCAATTAATTCACGTAATTGCTTGTCATCTGTTGATCTGGCTTGCACATGTCATTAGTCAAAACGAACGCTATGTACAGACAGCATCAAAAAGTTGTAAACACCGACAAGAATTCGTTTGATTGTATACGATTTGCGTTCCACAATATTGTAACAATATTTAACTACAATGAAGTACTGTTTTCTGGCTGAAAATTAATGGCACAGTAAAGAGATTGCAGACAGTGAAATGAATTCTTGTCAATGTAAACATCTTTTTGAGGCTAACTGTACCAATGATATGTTCGCCTAAATACAAGTCTAAGGGATATAATTAGGTAGTAATAGGTGAGGCGTGATCTCAAGATTAATAGCTTGCGAGTAATGCGTGATTGATGGCCTACAAGGGTTATAGATATTAAAATAATTTTAGGGTGACTAACGTTGAGTTTTGGTGATGAAAGAGTTTTTTTTAAATTAATTATGTGTGTGTAATATACGTTAACATGCTCTCCCATTCATTGATTGGCAGCCATTTTTCACCTACTGCTGGGTAAAGACTCCCCCTTCGAGTGCAATATTTTCTTGGTCTGGCGAGTTTTATCCAGGTCTTCCCAGCGATAATTGGACGATGTCCACCCATTCACCTATCTGGGTTGGTCGGTCAACGTGCGCTTGTATAAATAGTTTTTTATATCAGTTGCCACATATAAAAAAAACCTGCCGTCCAGTACAACTGCCCAGGGCGGCGATGCCAGTCTCGACATGGACAGCGACAAATCGCAAACTTTCGATAGCAGATTACTAACGAATAAATTCGGTTGGAATAATGATGCTTGCGAGTAACGGAAGTCTTTTTAGTCTTTACATCCAAGATGCGTTTCTCTGTCGAGACTGCCGGCCTAAGACAGCTAATTTATTTTCGAGATTTCAATAGTGGTCCCATGGAGAAAGTTGTTTAGTTTCATGGTCTGAATCACACCCTGCAATATGACCACACCTTCCTGGTACTCGCTGTATGTAATTAATGCAGGAGCATTAACCAGTTGTAGTAAAATTATACGTCAACTCAAGTCAGGAGACTAGAGTTGACGTATAATTTTACTACAACTGGTTAATTCATATCTAGTAGCAATGCCAAACGTTCAATCGCAATCAACTAGATCAAAGGGAATTATTTATAACTGTGATTATATCTGAAACCATTGTTGTAGCATTTACGGAGTAATTAGTAGTACGTTTTTATATTGGTGACTACATCCCCCTTGTTAGTTCCAACGTCCATTACCAAACACCAAAAATGATATCACCTAACACATTCCAACTCAGTCCCGGTCCTCAAACAGCCTTTACACTCGAAGTCTATCCCATGACACATGTAATCACAGGCTGCTACAAAACATAGAGCAATAGCTCTCTACAAAATCTATTAACCGGATTGTAACGGTTATGTAGAAAACAATTTTATCAGGTTGCGTAAGCATGGATCGAGAACAGGACGGTAAAGCGAGGACACACGATTACGCCTGACAAGGCAATTAATAAGGGCAGATGGCGATTGAGCACGAGTCACCCGGTCGCTCGGAATTAATCATAGGCACGACGTTATTGCGTGTAGACAGACGGACACTATTGCTATTGGGTGTCTTACTATCAAACATATAGGGTGGAAGGGACACTGACGTGAAAACAGGTACCACGTATTTATCATTCTATTTTACACATAAAATTTTTGATCGGTTATTGAAAAAAAAACAGCTGTTTCCTACAAGAGTGCAAAAGCTACACGGTCAAAATGTATAGAATAGCTGTTTTTTTTTTTAAATTATCGATGAAAAATTTTGTCCATAACGACCCGTATATGTCCTGCGCGGAAAGGAAAAAATATCGGATACTGAAAGCGTATTAATAAGTCTTGGGAGTCTAGTTGTTTTACCTCCTTTTCTTCGTAAAAATTATAAAATGCAATGAGTTTTATGAAATTTAGTAATAAAGTAGAATTCCAGTAACGCTTTCTTTTATATTTACTGTCTTTCTTGTTTATTGCCATGGACAACCGATTGGGATGATGCGCACTGCCATTCTTTTGACTGATTAGGTTCAACATTACGTATTTCACACGCGTGCGTTTTTTTCATTTCCCACACGTGTGCGGGTAAAAAAATCCACAGATAACTATTATTATACTCATACGAAGTTCAAATCGGTTCAATGCCTATAGTCCGAGGTGATGTTTTTTTTTAATTTCGGCAAAGCAATATGCGTCTTTACGGCTTAAATATTTTTTGAATATTCAAATTGTGTTTATAAATAAAATATCATAGATCAACATGATTATTTAAAACTAATATTTACTTTTAAGAACAAATTAACATTTATTTGTGTTCTGAATTCAAAAACATAAAAAACTATTTTTTGTATTAGGTTGTTTAACGGCTTCATACCTTTGCTTCTCCTTCAACCTGGCGAAAGCAATGCGCAGAAAAAAAAGAAAATTAAAATCATAGATTCCTAATAATAATTCATGACAAAAATATTTTTCGTTATTTTATTTTATTTCTTCAAAAGTGTATTGAAAAACGTCGTTTGATACATGTGGACATTTGTTCTCGGCTCCATAACACCCTCACCCAATAACAAACTTTCTCCACAAAATGTACTATTTTACTCTACTGTCTTAATGAATTCTTGAACAAAGCTCAGAAATTTATGGAGTATTTCTCAGATAACATTTATCAACAAAAGAAGCCATCAGGCTTCCTGTGTTAATTGAAAAACGGTATGCCGTCAGTGGTACTTTTGAAAGTTATTCATTACAACAGTGAAGAACATCTAGAAGTACCCTATATACGAATGTCATATGTTGATAGTACCTTCGTCTCCTCTAAATTAAAACAATTTTGACGAGAGGAATTCCAATGTGGAATGATTACCGGAATTCATCAGCAAAATTCATGAATTACGTTTATAATTACAATTATAAACAAAATTCATGAATTTTGCTGATAATAATATTACCGTTAATTTTGAGTGGAGTGGTTGCAAATATTTATAGTTTAGTTTGTAGTAGAGAGATAAATTGAGTGTAATTAGTAGTCTCTGGAATTACTAAAAGTATTTCACTGAATTTTAGTTGCACTATTTTCGATGACAATGGATACTTTGTTATGTCAGTAAATACTTGGGTTAGTTCAACCGCGGGGCGCAACTATTGCATTATATACAACGTAACGTTCTACAAATGGTAGAGTATTTTACAGTTTTGCGTTTTTCTAAAAAACTGCGGTTTGAATCGAATGTTTCCGAAAGTTTATTTTTCTGCACTGGGGAATAAAACCCGGTAACGGTTGTAGTGTCATTTCGTGTAGGTACATATGTAAGCACGGCAGTGTAACCTGATTTCCTGCCTGAAACTGAGCCACTAACTAAAAATATTGAAAGGTTTTATGATTCTGCCTACACACACTAGAACGCAGCCCAGTGCCAGTGCATGAATTGGAAAAAATAGGTAACGATATGTTATGATAGACTATGTATGGACTGGATTTAAACAAAAAATCGGTTGCAGAACCAGTTTTTCTCTCTTTTGACTTTCATATAGCCTTTGGGTTGAATTCTCCTTAGCAGGTATTAAGTTCGTTTTGATTTTTTTTTTTGCTCCATTCTATAATCAAATGTCTTTGCACAATTCATTTTCAACAAAATTCTGTAGTTTGAACCTTTCCAAAGGACCATTTTTTATCGTCTGTCCCTTGACTTTACTCAGCTGAGTCATACAAAACACGATACACGAAATTCCTGGGTAATATTCGTTGGCAATAGCAACTGTATACGTAATAAGGGTAACGTATCAGTCTTCGTAATGACGTTTTACTTGCGTGATTGTTGCTGTCAGTGCGTCGATGCGAGGTACCCTCATTCAAACTTCTTGGTATGAGAGAACCCGGGCATGTACGAGAATGGACTTCTTGTAAATACTTGTGATTGCATTACGTACGGAGTTTGTTATATTGAGTTTGGTTCGTACAATGATTCTGTTGATGCATTAGCTGATTGGATTTTTGTGAAGTTTTGATGCATTATTGTGAGTAGATGTTTGCTACGATTTTTCGTAGAGGCTTGCTCCGAGACTGCTACGTAAGTGCTACGAGCCTGCTACGAGCCTGCTACGAATGTGCTACGAATTGCTTCAAGATTATTTTTGGATAACTTTTCTTTTTCTTGTAATTTTTGCTTAAACGAAATTGTTTCTCGTAACTGGATTAACGCAGGTATTCTACATAACATTTATATCCTACAAAAATACAAACATAAACCAAAAAAATAAACAGCGAACCCAAAAGCGAAATCAAATAAAACTCGAAACCAAGAAACTAAATAAACACATGTACCTAGGTCAAAAGCGAGTACGACGGATGGTACCATGCACAATGCAAGCAAGACAGCAATTCCATCAAGTACAGAACGGGCGGGTGATCTCAGCGGCGCTTATCGGGCACCTGTGGACTCTTGAATAAACCCGTCCATTTGACGAATGGGAATCTTCCTGGAGCCACGTACGATGGGTGCATACGTCTGATAGCATTTGCTTTGCGAAAAATGGTATCATTTTTTGGTATTACAGTTTGGGAAAAGGAATAATAAGGACGCGTAATCTACTTTGAGGGAGGGCTGTGTTAGGTAGAGGTTTGTTTTTAATACATGTTTAGTTGTTCAATGAGGTTGTTGGACATCACACTATTTTTCAACAATGAAATGTAAGACTATGTGGTCTCATGAGCTTCCAAATAGGCAAGTGGTATTTTTACCACTTGCCTATTTGGAAGCTCATATAGCTTGCTTATTTTTTTAAATAGCACAAACAGACAAACAAAATACGACAGAATTTTTTTGTTTACGGTTCTTGGTATTGGCATTAATTAACGTCTGTTCGTTCACGAAAGAAAGAAATAAACCGTTTAAACATGCTAGTCATCGTTATGACAAAGTTGTTATAATTTCTAATTCGTTAATTAGAAATTGTAAGATTTATTTTTATGAGTCGCAGGTTTGTCAATTTTAATATTTACAGAGTGAAAACAAGGTTCAAACTCCATAAAATTTAAGTCCATAATTTCGTCCACCCATTCAAAATTACAGCCAATGTAAAGAGGACAAATGATAAACAATTCAGTTGATACAACAGCGATAAGCCGACGGTTCACGTACGGTATGTTACACGGCTAACGATTATAACTCTGGTCCAAATGAGCTCTGTGCCAACAACAGTCCATCAGCCCATTGGCAAACATTACTGTTGACTAAATAAACCGAACAATTATTAAGTATTTTTGAAATACATATGCGGGTAATTTTGTGGTGTTCTCACCCAGTTCTCGTGTATGAGTTATTTTGTGGGATTTGGAGTAGCGATGTAATTTGGGTTGGCACAGAGTAGCTAAATGTTTTTGTGGAACGAAAATGAGTTTGATTTCCGAAGCGAACACAGCTGGGGCGCCTACGTCAATTTGATTTTTGGTGCGTTTCTGTCAACCCTAAACCACCTTAAAGTTTCGGTCGAATTGGTACGGTAAGATTGCAGACCGGACTCCGGACACCAGACTTTGACAGATAATGTAGAATATAATAATATGTACTTTATTCTACACAACTGTTTGAGAGCAACGGTGGCCCAATGGTGGCAACCCCGACTTACAAATAGTTAGTCGTGGGTTCCTACCCTTACTATACTTTTTATAATTTATTTAATCACTACATCACATCATCACCACTGCTCTCAAAACGGTCAAGGAAAACATCGTGAGGAAATCGGCATGTCCTAGAACCAAAAAATTCGAAGTCATGTTACATCTACCAACCCGCACTGGACCCACGTGGTGGATTATAGCATATTCCCTATCATAGAGAGGAGGTCGCATGTACGTCCAGCATTGGGAACATTATAGGCCGATTACGCTACACGACTCTTTTACAATATTGATAATTTTTTGGTTACAATGGCGGTCTTATCGCTAATAGCAATATCTTTCAGGCAACCCTTGGATGGACTGTACGTACAAACTCAAACTCAAACTCAAATCATTTACTTCAATTAGACCATTACGGCACTTTTGAATGTCGAAAATACAAAAAAAAAGCAAAGCTACAGTCAGAGTCACAAGGCATAATAACTTGAGAAAGTACTGGAGTTGCCCATTCCCTAACGTAGATCTCTATGGAGAAGAACGGGCAAGAAACTCCATGAACACTCTTACATAAAATAAAAAAGGGGTAGTCAGTGTACACATTTTTCAAAATAAATCTAGTGTAGTTATTTAATACATGTATGTACGTAATGTGAATACAATGCATAAAAAAATACAAATATATAAATATTGTGTGTTTTACAACATGTGTCAATGTACTAAAGTGCCTTTACTGACCGGCTATTCTTTTAAAACACCAAAGTCAATTATCTCGGCTAACGGAAAGAAAATTATTTTTCCTAGAAGGTTTCAACCTTCTTAACAGGTATAGCAACCTTTCAAAGAAACTTGTTTGTAGAGCACAAGAAAGAGCATCGACCCTGTGTTCTACAATACTCGTAATGAGAAGGATCAAGTAACCTCAGCATTTGCTAATGAGCTTATATAGCGTTCGACAATGTATCCGTTAGTGTAAAGACAGACATATTAGATTATTGTAATCCCTTTTAAATCCTATCAAAACTAATTAATACGTATACACAATCGACATAATAATAAAACAAAAACAAGCTGATACTGAAAAAGAAACATTTTTATAAACAAGCTTTTAAATATACACAGGTGTGACGTCTTTAGCAACCCATTAATTTTAATTGATACCCATGTCATGGGAGTGCATATAAAATAACTAGTCCACCATCTTTGGGAGAATAAGAATAAGAATAAGAATAAGAAACTTTTATTTGTAAACATAGGTAGTTACACAGTGTGTGAGATGTTACAATGTAGAACTTAGATTCTCCATGTTTTGCCGTGAAGCGTACAAATATGAACATACAAATTTATTGATTTAAAAACCATATTTTTTTAGGAAGTCTTCCATGCAATCATGACGAAGTAAATGCAGAACTAAAAGAACAATCAATCAAAACAATATAAAATATAAGAAACATAAAAAAAAAAAACGAAATATATCAATTAATTAGCAAAAGTTAACATAATTCAATATTAGATGTCGTGTGATAAATGAAAAAACAATTAAACAGAGGTCAGTATAAAAATTCATTAAATAATAGATGTCAGATACTAGATCATCATAACCGATGTCAGTAAGAAATGTCAAAGATTCAAACATATTTCATAAAAAATAATCAAATGTTACCAAGATACACAATCGGTGTTACACAAGTCAAATCGGATGTTACATTAATTTGAAGTTATAATAAAAAAAAAATGTACAACTAAACAGGCATGTCAATCATTAAAAATTATGTTACTATTTTTTCGTTCAGAAACTCATTTATCATCAGGGAGTCCGCTTTAATGGATTTAGAATGACGCCACTTAGCCATGCATTGTCATTCAAATGCAAAATTTCAGGTCAATCGGTTGGGGATAACTGTTTTAAAAACAAACATACAAGCATTGCAAATTAAATAAAAACTTGTAATTATATTCTTTCGTGATAATCAGTCATCATTCATTATCATCAATATTAAGCCTATAATCTTTGAGGCTGCTATGTTGAAATCTCATAATATTAGGGCGAGTAATAAGTTATCAAATGGACACAAATCGAAACTCCGGGCTGTTATCTTAACCATCTTAATAGATAAAACCCAATAACACTTTGCCCAGCCTTGGAATCCTACCCAGGATGTCAGGTTCAGCAGTAACGCTTGTGACCAACGAGCAGAGAGAGTATTTCACGATAAAAAACCCTGTATGAAAAAAATACTGGTTCAATAAAACTGTTTAGCAGAAAACAGATTTATAGCATTTCATGAAATAGAAGTTGATTTGATTATGCCCGCCCTCACACTCGTGCGTAGTCGCAAACAAATCTACTTCTATTTACCATAAAAATCAATGAAGCCAAAATAAAACTTATTTTTGCACCATCCTCTCTGCAAACGAAAACGTAGATCTGAATTGTTTTCGCAAAATTCCTGATTCATTTACAGTATATACTCCAATAACTGGCGGAATTTCGTCGATTCACATCAAACAGTCATTTATGGTAGCACATTTCACGCTAACAATATTGGAAAGCTTGCCAGGTGTAAGTTTCATCTCATTTTCTAGTCCTACAATACCACAAAATCTATCGACGTCGGCCGCCCTCGGCTCTCGAGCTGCACTGCAAATTAATACACGTTGTGACCCTGGTTTTAATTTCGGTAGGCGCCTCTGATTTACGATGTCCATATGAAAGAGCGGTATGTGCGTGCGCCCTGTCAATTTGGAGCCTCAAATTAATATGACGGTCCCCTCCGTCACCCTCCTGTAGTCAACCTGCGGGAGGCAGGGTAGTTGACAAGTCAGTGGAACTATAACTACGCCTTTTCATGTTGGTAACGTAGAATTAGTTGGTGGCTATTCATTACGCGTTGGAACGCGGTGTGATGTTGATTGCTTATTGAAGTTGTTAATAGTTCCGAATGGGTGCAAGCGTGGTATTTTAGTTTATAAAATTACCAAGCATTTTGTAGTTTTAAAATGGGTCGTAATTTTTAACAAACGGCTATTACTTTTGTTTATGGAAGTTCCTACAGGTAGATTTCTTTATGTTTTAAAAGTTTATTTGACCGACTGTTTCTATTTGTATGGTAGCTACCAATGTGTAGCTACATGTACTTACTAAGAATACATTACTTGATAGCGAGGTAATCATTTACTGTAGCAGTATTCGAAACATAAATGTAATCAAATAACTCACAAATGAAGATTTTTTACTTCATTCTTCGTTTTTCTCAATTTCAGACACAATTTCATCCAATCTCTGCATTCAACTTTGATATTTTACGAAATTGAATGCAATTGCATTTATAAACAGTATTATTTCTTGGAGAGAAACAAGATTTTCTACATAAAAAGAGCAGGTACATTGTGGAGAGGTGCAGGTTGGCACATACGCTGCGCAGTCGGCATATTTCGATATTGAACGCTAGACTTTAATGCAATCTTATTCTGAGAGGTACTGGCAATCTGCTTGATGTAGATACTCTATGTAGGTATAACTTATCTGAACTCTCAGCATTTTGCCTTCGGTTAAACATCATTAGATTATCGATTTTTTCGCCATTCTAGACTTTATTGACCTATTTACTAGGACCGCTTGTTTTCAAGTTAGATAGGTAAGTACTTAAAAGCGTGAGCTCGATGATTGAGTTAGCAAAAAATGTGAGTACTTTTAGCTAAGTAGTTAGAATATTACATTAAAGTGTTTAGTCAACTGTAAGCTGGCGTTACACACATAACGTACGCCTGTAATACTTGAAGGGTTAGGCAGAGGTGTATCTAATAGTACATCCACATACACACACACACACACACACACACACACATGACACACAGGTTACACAGGTGGCAACTACCATGGTATAAATACATGCTTAAATTGATGACATCACGATCCTCATGTACTCGTATTACTGGTAACTCTTGCTACTGCTTACCTTGTTAAGAGAAACCGTGATGTATGAATCACAGCGTCACCTTTTGTTTCCACGTTCTATTTAGATAACAAATCAAGCAAACAAACAAACCCTCCCCTCATAACTTATCACCTAAAGAATAAGGATTATATTATTATTTCTATCCTTGTTCGGGAAGTAAAATAGAATACATTTTATGCAGAGTCAGCAGTATGAAACAGGAGATTTAAACACCAGGTGTTACAGTATTTTATGTAAAATATTAAAATGGAACCGCGTCTGCTAGGAAGTTACAAATTAGAGACTCGAATGACCTTTGCCGTTTAGAGTTTATGGTCAGGCTTCATTTAATATGTTAGCTGGGCTACAACAGCATGCAGCTTAAAATACCTTTATTTGTTATTTGACCTTTTAAAGCATTAAAGGTAACTTGGGAGAAAAAAAAGGTAGTTCTTTTTGAGACCTACCACAGAGGATCAAAGCAAAATGGGCCGACTTTTTGAGTTTATTGCGTGAAAGACCTTCTATAGAGAGGGTGTTTCCTAGTTTGTAAGTACCTAATTTTATAGTCATCATAACGATAGGTAAGAAATAAGATCTAAGTAGAAATATTAATACACATTCATATTTCAAAATAAACTTTTTTTAAATTTCAACTTCACATATCTTTTTAACAAATAAATTGCCAAGAAAAGAGATTTGAAGAGTTTTATATTTTGTAAAAGTTAAAGTAGCATGAGTAATGTCACCAAATAAATTTAAACTAAACTAAACTGCACTTGTCTAGTAAGATTGATCTCAAATAAATCTGTGTAATAAGATTTTTTAAGAGCTTCACTTTAAAACAAATAAATAAAACTTAGTTGGTCTCAAACTTCGAAAGAGCAGAGTTTTGGATTATTATCTGATGCAATATTATCGTATAGATGTATTTATATTTGGTACTTGGCAGGTTTGGTGTTATGTTAATTTGCTATGTATTTACAAAAACATTTATTGTTTAAAGTTAACACGCTTGTTGATTTGATAATATAGATGACCGATATTTTCTAAAATAACCTTTAGTTCTATCAAAGTATGACTATAATGTAAGATTTACACCGTGAGAAGCAACAATGTTATTTATTTAAATCTTAAGTTACTTGATGATTAAAGTTTTCTTCATATTGTTTAGTTACTTTCTACATATTTCTAAAAACACTTAATAAATCTCCACAGAAACACTCGCAATAAGCGATAATTCCGAAGGCTATCGCAGTTCGTAAATTGCTACAAAAATGAATCTTCCTAACACGCATCTTATAATACATTTTGGCTCAATGTGTGCACGATAAAATATGTGAACAGGTGCTTTATCATATCGCAAAGCCTTGTGTCACGTGGAGCGCCCGCATGATGTACAGGCTCCTTACGGGCTTACCCTCAGTCCCGTGCAGCATCTCCAGGGGAAATTAGACAACGCCATAATAGATTTTTCGGGGAACCCTCTTACTTAACCTAACTCCCCAACATTTGTCTAAAAACTCAGCAGAAAAGTTCTCTCATTTTATTATTATTTATTTAAGGGTGCATCCCCAGCCCTTTACGCTTGTTCTGAAAAGCTGTGCGATGAAAACTTAACGCAATTTGTTACTCCACAATAATTAGCGAATTACACGGGGCTATTTTGCGAGCCGTCCTTAATCAAAGGAGAGCTACTAAAGAGAATAACTTATTCGATTTATCCGCTAATAGACCTAGGAATACACAAACAAGATTAAGTTGGAGTAAGCGGGCTTTATAAATTTATGGAGTGAATCCCTTAATTCCCGAAACTGATGTTAGAATTTTAAGTTGGCCGTCCGGGAAGATTGCGCGGAACTTGCTTAATCCACCGGAGTGCGCAATGTTAGCCAAGTTGTCTGGGCCAGCTTGCACCTACTTCAATAGTTTTGTGCATTATAAAGCGTATTACTTGCGAACGGATTTTATTAGTAAACCTTGCAGCAGATTAGAGGAAGGGTCTTCGAACTTCAAGTATTTACCCAGTCCCCAATTGTGGCAAAAGTTGTGCTGTTATGTCTTGCTGTGGAGTGAGAAATTGGTTTTGGTAATTCTGATACGAATGCTCGTAAATTCTATCATCAACACATTTGGATTTTAGAATTAAATAATATATTGCAATCCTAAATTTTATTTACATCACACCCACACACACACACACACAACACACATGGATCAACAACACACACTACACTCATGCATCAAAACACATACACATGGATCAAAAAGTTTTATTGTTACTGTTTGTTATTGCCTACATCTTCTTCATTATTGATTCTAGATCGTTTTACAATTAATTTTAACAATAATGGTTTTAATATTTTTTTTAAACAGTCCTCGGGAATTATTATTTATAGTTCATAGGAGAATAAAAAAATAAATCCAGTGAAGATCGACATATAACATTAATTATTTGAAAACTAACTCCACCACTTCCGTATTCAAAGTGTACTAAAGAGCAATATATCCACACGTTACTTATAAGTACTGTATATTTGTTCGAATTAGTTAAGTCTCTCAACTTTAGATAACACACTCTCACGCTTTGTAATGAATAGGTAAACTAATATAACTTATGGAACAAAACTGAGATGGATAACCAGTAAAAATTGATCTGCCCTACTCCCTTCATTCACCTGAAATATATACTATAGAGAGGTTAATTCTGAGGTCTCAGTAAATTGGTGGTATTCACAGCTCTTTCATATGGACCTCATAAATCAACGAGTCCTAGTGAAATTAAAATATTTCTACAGATTCAGGCAGGTACTTATTGTGTTAATAATTTGAATGGTAGACGCCATCTTGGTATTTAATATGATTTGATAATAAATTGTAATTAATTTAAAATAATTTCTTGTTTCGGGTCACGGTATTGTTGTAATATATTTCAGTTTTATGAACATTTATAATATTGTTGGTAGTCGTAAAGGCAGGTATTTTAAATATATAGCTTGCT
This sequence comes from Xestia rhomboidea, assembly GCA_963853795.1. NCBI lineage: Eukaryota > Metazoa > Arthropoda > Insecta > Lepidoptera > Noctuidae > Xestia > Xestia rhomboidea. Next base: position 13,760,293 of record OY970767.1, on the reverse strand, counting down.
TAGGTACTTTTTATGTATAATTTAAATTAACAAAACAGCAAAACAGAGTAAACAAAGTAACAAAACAGTAACAAAAGCTACGCGGGGTGGTAGACGGCGCGCGGTCTTCTTGCTACGGCGCTACGACGCTGTGCTACGGCGTAGCACGCATCGTGCTACGACTGTATTGTCTCTACGCGTTCGGAAAAATGCAATCTTATTATATACTTTCCCTACTTACACACTTTAGGTTATTATGTAGTTAGGGCACGCCACAATAGTGGTAGTAAGTAAGTCCCCTCTTTGAGGAGTGGCTGGAGAGACGCCACGGCGTCCTCACCTTCCGCCTGACGCAGGTTCTTACTGGACACGGATGTTTCGGTAAGTTCCTGCACCGAATCGGGCGGGAGGAGACGCCCGGGTGTTTCCATTGTGAGGATCGACCGGAGGACACGGTGGAGGTGGAGCACCACCGTGTCCTCGAGGTGGCGATCGGCGGCGGCGACCTCTCGCTACCGGCCCTGGTTCGTGCCATGGTCCGGAGCGAGACAGAATGGGACGCCGTCACCTCCTTCTGCGAAGCAGTCATGCTAGCGAAGGAGGTGGCGGAACGTGAGAGGGAGATATCCTCACGTCCCGGCTGCCGCGGGAGACGCCCCGGGCGTCGGGGGCCACGTGGTGGCTTCCGGCCACCGTAGGCGCGGGCCTGTGGACGGGGAGCTATGGGCTAGCTCGCCGTCCGTCCGTCTCATGACGACAGGCCGTGTCGACGGCGCGTTCGTGTTCCACGCGCGCCTCAAAGAGAGTCAGCAACAATGAAGGGGTCCGCAAGGCCGAAGCCTGCCGGGGCTGCGGGACTATTCGAAAGAGATACCGTGGCCCCGGAACACAAAGGGCGATGAAGGAACATGGATGGGTTTTAGTCTGTAAAAGTCTGACACTCCCTCCTGCTCCGTCCAGAGCGGGAGAAGTCATTTGATGATTTCCCATCCTAAAAAAAAAAAAAAAGGTTATTATGTAGTTATGATTCTATATTTCTAATATGAGTTAGTTTTTATTTTGTCCATCTGTATTTCTTTGTGGTGCCGTTTAGAAAAACGAATGATTTTATTTCAAATAGTACTTTCACACCAAGTCAAGCCCAAATTAAATCGCCTCTACAACAATGTAATTAACTGAAGCTCAAATAATTTAACTGAGAAACCTTTAATCCAAGGTGACCCATCATCTAAAGTTCCTAAGTCATTAAGGATAGATTACCAGATAAGAACATACCCACTTAGTAAGTCTAAGTAGAAGATAATTCGAGTTACCCACACCCTCGCACTCCAGCACGTTCGCACACACGAAGTTGTGCTCAAACTCAAACCGGAAGTCGGGCCCACATCAATCTGACGCTAATGTGTTGGCATATGTAACTTGTAGTAGGATACAATGTTGGTATACCCGAAAAATATGTTGGGATTATGGTAAACTGCCTATGAGATAAAAAAGGGTTTAGAAAAACGTAGTACAAGTATTATGTCACGAGCAAAGTTTTGAGTATGAACGTTGATGGCTGTGATATTAGGGCAAAACCAAAGATACCGTACTTGGGTCATCAGCTGGACAGGGAATATCTTTGAAGAGACAACGGTGCCCACTTACAGGTGCAAATTATTTTCACCGGCTTAGTGTTAGTGAAGGAAAACATCGTGAGGAAACCGGCATGTCCTAGAACCAAAAAAATCTAAGACGCGTGCTAGATTATAGCCCATTCCCTTTCTTAGAGAGGAGGCCTGTGGCCCAGCAGTGGGAAGATTAATAGGCTGTTGATGATGATGATGAGTGTTAGTGAGTAAAACATCCAACACTTTTGTCTTAGCCCCATAGCTCGGGAGTCTTTTCAAGGTTCTCATCCATTTATGAGACCAGTGGTGATGAAATAAATTACACAGTTAAATTCATGCACATTAATCGGGGCCGTTACCATTGAACCAGCATTACTCTGGCTTATGCGTAAGGTAAGAATGCCTATGTTTTACATAATGGCATGTGTTTAGACGCATGATTTTGACCAACGCAGTAGTGTGCTACTGTCTCGTTGGTCTAGGGGTGGTAAACTTCCGCGTCAAGCAAAGTGTTATTGGGTTTTTCCATCGGGAATTTCTCCGTAGCAGCCACGGAGTCTGGATTTGTGCCCAGTTGATGGCAATAGGCTCGCCCTCTATAACATGGGACTTAAACTTAACTAGCGAAATGAAGGTGTATTATTAGGTGCACCTCTGCATGCATGATGTTATGTTATGTTATTGGAAAAAGTGTTACTGGGCAAAGTGTTCTTCAATAGCAACCAGGAGCCTGGATTTATGCCCGGTTGGTGGCATACTAGCATACTAAAAGTGCCCGACCCTCCGGAAAATACAAGCCTGATATTATGTTAAACACCCACTACAAAAACATCTGTACCCCCAACAAACAAACCAACACTATACACAACAGGATTACCCCTTTCAGTATAACGTAATGCAAGTTCAGTTATTATTGCAATAACATTTTGTTTTAACCGGATAACGGGGTAACCGCCACTCGACGATACTCGCTGCAAGGAGATTATCTTGGCTTTACCGGAACAATTCTGCCGACCGATAGATAAGACTACAATCGATTAAATTCACTTGTACCAGTACATATGTTGGAGGTATTAAACGACGGTAATTTATTTTGTATTTGGTTGTTAAGATCTTTCTATATGTTTGATATGGTTCGTAACATTCACGTTATCTCGCGGATAAACTTAACTGTACCGTAAACTAATGTCTATTTAGCCCAAAGGTTGACTTGTAGAGCATTGTGGCATTAAGTAAATCTATGTATCACTATTGTACATGAAATTTAAATAGATGACGCCATGCAGGTTAGTTCATAATTTGCTTTATAGATGTTGCTAGCGTTTTTTTTGTCAATTTGGATACGTTCTTAACGGAATAAACCTCAATATCACATAGCATAATCAGCAACAACGTTCGTCGGCCTCTTCTCTGTGGACCTCACCAAGAGGCTCTGGTGGGGTTGGTGAATGTCACTTGTCTTGTCAAATTAAAGTATTACTACAAACAATTACACAACAACAACAATACACACAACACAACAACACACACTACTATACACTACAACACAACACAAACTACTTACAATTATTTTGCGCTTATGGTCATTGATTAAAGATTAAAGATGAAAACGTGTTGCGCCGACCCCAAGTACAATATATAATAATACAAGTATATCGCAAGTTTTCGCTCTAGGAAACATAAATTATGTCCCATTTAGTCGCACTGTAGCTCGATCCACTTCCCCTATACCGCGTATGCTTACGAAGCTCAACGCGCTCGTTCGAGCCAACCCTGGATTGGTCTTGTTTGCTGATGAATGGAAGACGATAATATTGGGATGTTTATGGTTCTGCGAGAAAACTGAGTAAAAGGATTAGGTATTTCATTTAGTGTTAATGGTTTTAAATACTGTACTAAATTAATAAATAAACAATGGGACAAGGACAGGAAGATGATGATGGTCATTAATTAAAGATGCTCCGTAATACTACCTGGACTGATTTAATAGTAATAAAGCAACCATTGACCAAACCCAAACCACTCTTTCCCATCAACAATAATTAACTCAACATCAATTACCTGATGCCAACATAGTACATAAATTAGACAATATAATTATTATCTATAATGGCCGGGAATCCGCGGAATCCTAACGGTTGCTAGGATTATATGAAACACATTAATGTTATTCAATTTAGGTTTAAATTACCGTTGCAACCGGTTGGTAATGCACGGTATTTGATTAGATTTATATTAATGCTTAGGAAGCTTAATTCAATATACCAGTTATGGGGATGCAGTTAAAATATTTTATGTCTCAGTGGTTTTAATCCAACGAATTGTTTGTATTACTAATGCGGTTGTTTTGAATTTATTGTTGTAATAGATTCTGTGTAGCTCTGTGAGTGTGTTTTGTTTTTAGTTCAGAGATTAATATAGCTTAGTGATGGTTTTGTGTTGTTATTGGAAGTGCTTTACATAAAATCCACTTTTTAGAGTTCCGTAGTCCTGACAAGGAACCCTTATAGTTTCGTCATGTTCGTCTGTCTGTCCGAGGGTTTGCAAAGAGACTGTTAGTACGGGAAAGCTGTAATTTTGTAGAGGTATGAACATCAATTACGCCAACAAAGTAGTAAAATAAATATTTGGGAAAATATTTTTTTAGGGAAGCTCCTCAACATGTGAAGTGGGGATGATTAATTTTTCGTTGTTTACCCCATCGTTTGGGGTATCGTTGAATAGGTCTTTTAAAATGACTAAGGGGTTTTTAATACCATTTTACGAAAGAATCCATACATTTACGAAATATTAAACTTTAAAGTGAAAATTTTTATTCCAGTAGGGCGTCCCCCCCTCTCTAAAAGCTTAACTGCTGGCTTGAAAAATCTGGAAAAATTCATGATGATATTGCATTTCATGAACTTTGAAGGAAAACATAAACATATATATTGGTTAAGATAACTTTATTAGTTTAGCAGTAATAGTTGGGTGTTAATTGTGAATGGGGATAATTTTGTACCAAATACAAAATATTTAGAATAAATCCTTTAAAGTGACTAAGATGAAGTAGTTGCTTGAATATAACGGGCTACTATGGAACCCGTGCGCGTGGCCCGACACGCACTTGGCCGGTTTTTATTTGCTGTTTCATTTGGGTCATCCATGAAAGCATTAGTGCATTGTATAAAAATATAAAAATCATCACATATTCAGTTTTTACAACATATTACATGAAGCTTCAGTTACTCACTTCACTTAACATAACATCACGCCTGCCAATCACCGAAGGGTTAGAGAGCGTAGGTGTACCCATAGTACACAAACATGTTCACATTTTATTAGTTATGTTTAAGTCCCTTGCAACAGGAGGCGAACCCAGTCCATCAATCGGGCACAAATGTTACATCATTCAAAAAATGAATAGATTTTCATTTGTACAAGCATATCTTATCTACAACAAAGATAATTATTAAATAAAATAAAAATAAATAAATTAAATATACTTACGAAAGACGGGGCCATGAGAACAAATTGATAATCCACTTGGAAGAACCTACTGGTTACTGTCGTCGGTGCAAGTGTACCTAATGAGTTAAACTTGGCGTTATTGAAAAATGGCATCATATGTTTTAGTCGAAATTTCTGCTGATAACCTAAAGTTTACAGTTTTAGTATCTAAAATCTCTTTGGTTCACAAACACTTCAATTGTCATCATTCTCCTGCCCTATCCCAATTTATTTGGGGTCGACGCAGTTCTCTATTACTCGTCACCTCATCAGTCACCCGCTTTCTAGCCATAACATCCTTCACACAGTTCATCCATCGTTTCTTCCCGTTCTCTCATAGCTATCCAAATTCATATTCAAAACTTTCCTCACGACATACTCCTCATTTCTGCGCATCACATGTCCATACCACGATAGCCGATTACAATTAACCATCCAATAAAACGTCGACTGTATTATCACTTGCTTTGAAGGGTGTAAAAAGACTTAACGAAGCCAAAAGGCACTTGTTTTTCCTGTCATTACGATCATTTTATTGTTCTAGACCATACCTTCTAGTTACGGAGATATTGAGGGTCAAAGTTCCAACCTTTTCACAAGTTTTTTTTTTTTAAATACATGTTTGTAATGTATGATTTTTACTTTAAACGCCTTCACGACCCCCGTACTATTCAATGCATCTATCAGCACAATGTTTTAAGTGCGTTACATTAAGTACTACGGAAAAACATGATTTTTCACCCCAAACATTTTTGCATAGAGTTACTTAGTTTGATGTTCAGAATGCTTGTTTAACGGCTTCGTCTGCTTATACCCTGTATAATAACTAAACTCAAAACCCAGGTCATCATCATACATCATCAGCAACAAAACCCAACACTTCAAAAACTAGCAGGTAAGTACAGCGTACCTTAATCCCAACAGGCGTAGTGCAGGGTAATTGCCAACTTATGTCGCCGAACCAATCGCTTTCATTATCCGCCCGGCCCACCCGAGTGTGAAGATTATTTCGACTGCCAAATGCAGAATATATTCGTTTTAATACAGCACTGCCGACCGACAATGCGATACGCGAAATCAGATTACTTTATTGAACAGGAACAGATCATGAATGAAATTGATAAAATCGTCTGCGGTGCGAATCGTGCGATTTATATGAGTTTTCAACGATATTGAGGATGGAGGAATGTTAGATTGATATTTTAGATAGCGCTGTTTTGTTGTTTGTTCGGATGGATGATTTTGTTGTGGTATCCGTTATTGATATTAGTTTATTGGTGGGGTTTAAGTTGATGAGGTGTTGAGATATTGAAGCGTATGGATGCCTGCCGATTGTACTAAATTGTGGAGTATCGCAGTAGGGAATATCGTCGGCTTACCGCAAGAACTCATTAAGTGACCAAAACTAAACATTGAGAAATCATTTAATTACTTTTGATTTCATTAGATGTCCTATAAAATCATAAATAATATATGTTTATAAAAACAAAAAACAGCGTTAAAGAGTTAAATATATTTACTAATAAAATCAAACAAAATAAGTAAAAAATGTTGACGGATATTTTTTTTAAAGCTTAAAAACCAAGTTAATGACTTCTTGTCATTGAAACTCTACACTAAGAGTGAATTAAACATTTCTTAAATTAGACTAAGTACTAACACTAGACTAGTTTCTCAAAGGAACTAACTGGTATTAATCAGTCTTAAAAGTTAACATAACTAGTCTTGCTTATTCTCATAACAAATTCTTAAAAAAAAACAATCTAAAGATGCAAAATTTCACAATGGCACCTAAATCAGTAAAAATAAAAGTTAACATGGTAACTAAATAAATGAAATAAGTAGTAAACATATTTCTACTACTCAATCATATTCTTCTTCGGAATATTCTTCTTCTGGTAACATATCTCGACCTTCCCTATCTGGTAGGTTCTGGTACCAGTGATGCAGCTCAGGGGGTATAATTAAATTTTAGGGCACGCCACAATAGTGGCGGTAAGTCCCCTCTTTGAGTAGTGGCTGGAGAGACGCCACGGCGTCCTCACCTACCGCCTGACGCAGGTTCTTACCGGACACGGTTGTTTCGGTAAGTTCCTGCACCGAATCGGGCGGGAGGAGACGCCCGGGTGTACCATTCCGAGGATCGATCGGAGGACACGGTGGAGCACACTGTGGAGGTGTGCCCCGCTTGGGCGAAGCACCGCCGTGTCCTCGAGGTGGCGATCGGCGGCGGCGACCTCTCGCTTCCAGACCTGGTTCGTGCCATGGTCCGGAGCGAGATGGAATGGGACGTCGTCACCTCCTTCTGCGAAGCAGTCATGCTAGCGAAGGAGGTGGCGGAACGTGAGAGGGAGAGATCCTCACGTCCCGGCCGCCGTGGGAGTCGCCCCGGGCGTCGGGGGCCACGTGGTGGCTTCCGGCCACCGTAGGCGCGGGCCTGTGGACGGGGAGCTATGGGCTAGCTCGCCGTCCGTACGTCTCATGACGACAGGCCGTGTCGACGGCGCGTTCGTGTTCCACGCGCGCCTCAAAGAGAGTCAGCAATAGGGAAGGGGCCCGCAAGGGCCGAAGCCTGCCGGGGCTGCAGGACTATTCGAAAGAGATACCGTGGCCCCGGAACACAAAGGGCGAGGAAGGAACATGGATGGGTTTTAGTCAGTAAAAGTCTGACACTCCCTCCTGCTCCGCCCAGAGCGGGAGGAGATCTGATGATTTGCCATCCTAAAAAAAAAAAAAAAAGTTGATAATTTTTTGCCTGCGCGCCTTTCGGCCGCTTGCCGCTGCCCCCTTCTACCCGCAGCAGTGTTTCGACGCGTGTGTCAATTGCGCGCCCTCTTACGCAAACATAAATTCATTAAAAGTAAAAAAAGAGTGTTCACCGGAGTCTATCAAAAGTAACTAACTGCAGTTATTTTGTATACAAAAGAATAGATTGCATTTACCTCAAAATACAAAGAATCGCTAAGAAACAATAAGTATGTTAACCAAACTAAAACTGTAAATAATAACCGTCCCTTGTTGTAACAAAAGTCTTTAAAATGATTTAAGTAATGATTTTTTGTCATAAATCATAGATTTAAAGAAGTCACTAATTGCACTTAATGAACTTTAACCAAATGCTGTTCTAAACTGATGTGCATAATGTGCATCTTAAAAAAGTGTTAATTCACATAAATGACTTTTATTTTATATTAAAATGTGCCATTTCGTGTTTTTTGTATTTGTTACAAACTATTACTGTACTTTACCGAGTTCCGAAGAACCAAGTAATTCAAAATGGTAATTATCGACTTTATACCTAGGTCATAACGTCCAAATTTGAAAAGCTAGAATTAAATGCGTTTTTGCTTTAGAAAGATCTAATCGAGACGAGTTTAGCTGTATTATTATCTGTACTTAATGATTTTTTGTAGTTAGTGAGTTCTTGCGGTAAGCCGACGATATGCATGTATTTTTTTCAATAAATGGCAGAACTATCAACCTAAGAAAATAATATAAAATTAAGTTCAACTACTGCTTGTCGTTAAAAAAAAATAAACTCCTTCAATTTTCTACGATAGTTCAAACGTCCGTGTCTTTCGCGGCCATTCATGTCATGGTATTAGACGTCATTACCCTCTATCTGCCTTGTTTACGTCTAATGATTTTTCACCCATAATATAATATTTTAATTAATGTATGTGCTTTATTCAAGCAAACATTACAATAACAATATTATAATAACATCTTTGTGAAACTTAAAGTAGTTTTCAAATAAGAGTGTTTCTTTGACACATAGTATTTGACGTCACTATACCGGCGACGATGCTTTTTGAATTTGCGTTCCGTTTCACCAAAACGACGCCACAGAAATATTAAATTCTAAAATAAGTGTTGTATTAGAAAGTTAAACAAGTGTACCACAACGTTTTTATGGCCATTTTTAAGGAACAAAAAAAGTTTTGAATGTCTTGCATATTATATTGAATTCAAATATTTAATTTTTCTGAAACCTTCATGGGCAACTATGAAAGGTATAATAATAAAAACATATAGTATGAAAGAACGATCCGATTTTTTTGTTTCATATTTATAAGAACCGGTAAGAAACTCCATAGTTACTCTTTCAAAAGTAATGTTTGAATGTATGAGTACTCTCATGCTATTCAACTTTTGCGAAGGTCCAATGCGTCATATTTATTTTATTATTCAAATCTATTCTCGCCTTTTTCAATTACGGGAACGCAACTACAATAAGCCGCCCTCCATACATTGACGTCATATTCTATCACAGCTCTGCTTATTCACCTTATAGAAAACTCGCGCGATATATTTCTACAGCTTCCGACATTTTCAGCAGCGATACGGAACCTATTGAAATTGAATCTAATAGTCGGCTACCTCCATCCAAGTTTTGTATAGAATTCCTTAATAATTGGACTTCTGACCTCTGTATCCAATTTAATTCCCCTCGTTACCTCCTCAAATAATACTTAAAGTAATTGCTTGTACTCGATCTGAGATTTTCGACAAACCACTTAAGTTAACATTGCACAAATTGTATATGGCATCACAATGCTTTAACAGATTGGTCTATTTTCGTAGGGTGGAGGTAAATTGGTAGAAAGAGGTCGGTTGCTTTCTAAATAGAGTCACGTAACGTATAAGAAGGTTCTGTATTACAGGCAAAGGTGACTCTGTTAACAGGCGAGGTCTGGCTCGAATAAAAGGCCAGTAGGCTGAACGAATGAACGAAATTGCCTTTACGAACGAAAACACATGTCTTGAAACTGAATTTCAATTTCAACTTGTGAGATTTTCTTTTGATTTAATACCTGGTTTATATTCGTCACTTTTAATTTTGACGAGTTTAACTCGCTAGCTGTTTATAATGTCAGTAAAATACCCTTAACGAAGTAGACTCTCACTAGTTTCGCCGGCATTGCGATTATTATTTATTTTCATTTTTTGTGGGAAAATCGTATAATAGATCATACGGAACCTTCTAGTTACGGAGATATTGGGGGTCAAAGATCCAACTTTTTCACAAATTATTTATAACTTTACTCTAAATACCTCCAAGACCCCCGTGGTATTCATTGCATCCATCAGGACAAATGTTTTGAGTCCGTTACATTCAGTCCTACCTTAAAACGTGATTTTTCACCCCAAAAAAATATTTAGCATAGAGTTACTTAGTTTGATGTACAGAATGCTTGATTATGCTTCGTTTACAGCTTCTATTTGACTCGAAATCGTAAATGATAGTTATACGTCTTTGTGTGAAGTAAGTTCACAGACTCACGTTTCGATGAAGATGAAATAATTTAACTAGTGCCACGAATCAAATGTGATCACAGAACGATGTAGGACAGTATTGCGTCGCAGACCAAGAACGCTTGCAACGCAATACCGTACGTACGTAAGTTTACAGCTAATTCACCTACTCTAGTGTGATATTGCTTTGAGTCAAGGATACGTTGTGTGGTGTACAACATTACTTATCTCTAATTGTTCTTGGATAACGGAAATAGTACCTATATAGGCCATATAAACAGGCCAGCGGTCTTACTGTTTATATACTCCTACATTTGAAATCTGATATTGCGTGAAACTGATATCTCTTGTAAGCAAGTCAAAATCTCGTTGTTTTACGGATAAATAAACATGTCTTGTTGTAATATAGCTTTCCTAACGAGTGATTAAGAATGTCTACGCAATATCGACTAAATTCTCATATTACCAAATACCACACGGTTACGAGCCACCAATATATAAGAATAGGTATGATAATAATCAGCATTTAGACTACAGATTATTTTATAAACTTTATTTTCATTATATACATACTACAACTAGAACTCTATATAATTACAAAAATAAAACTAAACGTAAGTACCTACGTATATACAACGACGTCAATAGGCATCAAAGTACTCTTCCGCATCGCTGTCATTCGGAAACGTGCCCAGAGAACTGGCAGCATTGCCACGTTGAATGGTAAGGCTAATTCTTTGGCCAAAGACTGAGCCAGCCCTCTGGTCATGCGAAGTGTCGACCAGTCGGTGAGAGATTACCTTAAAAAGGAGACGCGCACTCGGACCCCATGACCCGAGCGTTTCGACCCCAAACGGCTCAAAGCTGTAGTTACCAATAAGGTAGATAGATTAGGTATTACAATCTCTTAATTGGAAGGGCAAGAGTGTCCGGCTGCTTTGGCTTTCGTGGTAGTATCTCCATGAAAAAACTCTAATTCAGTTGCATACCGTTAGACTGGAAACCGACGCCAACATAGATGGTAGGTGTGGAAGTTGATGAGGCCATCTTGTTCCTACTTAATATACGATATATGACAATGCCATATTATATTTTTCAAATTTCAGTTTTAGGACACATGCAGTGTGGGAAAGAAACTTGAGAAATTTTCGAATAACTGCCTGTCAGTTTTATTAAAAGGCTCTTGGATGCTCAGTGCTCATCATTGACAGCTTCCAACTTTCCCACTGCTGGGACACAGGCCTCTTCTCTATGAGAAGAAGTGAACTTTAATTATTCAGCCCAGCATGGCACATTAATAATTTGCTCGTCTAATAAGATATTAAACTAGCGTCTTAGCATCTTCTTTATCTTAAACCCCAAGCTGCACTTCAAAACAATCTCGTACCAGCTTTAAATATTGAAACAACAAACAAGAAAGGCCAACACCCGTACTAGTGGGAGGACGCTTATCGTCTACAACAACACGGTTACCCTTACATATTTATTTTATATATTTATTCAGTATTACCACGATTCGTAACACCTGTTAGCTAGTGTTCGCTAGTACAAGGTCGTTGTGAGGCATATTGGCTGTAGGTATTATTTTTTTGGATAAGTAATGTGAATTCAGGTGTTCTTGTTATTAGTTTGTGTGATTATTGAATATGGAACAGGAGTTGTAGGTAAGAGAGAAATGTTCTCGAAATGGAGAATAAGAATGATTCGTTTATTGCCCACCAGTGGTACCACGAGTAAAAAAATCCCGTAGTAGCACCAAGCGATCCAGTAGAAACGCGGGAAGTGTTTTTTTACCCGTGGTACCACTGGAATTGGTACATAAGATCAACAATCATAATCTCAACATTAAAAATCTCAAAACCAAAATCTCAACGATTCATAATCTCAACACTTTAAAATATCAAACGTTTAATTAATTATCAAGTCATTACATATTAACTTTTATTAAAGCATTTTTTAGGGTTCCATAGTCCTGACAAGGAACCCTTATAGTTTTTTTTAACTGTAATTCTTAAATTATCTATGATTCAGTTTTAAAAACTTCCCGTGGTACCAGTGGATCGCTTGGTGGTACTACGGGATTTTTTGCTACCCGTATTACAACTGGTAACACTGGTGGCACCACGGGCAATAAACGGAACGACGTTTCATGATATTCCTAATTTGATTATTTTGCGAGCTGCTGTGTATACAGGGTGGAAAGAATATCGACGCACAAAATGGTTATCACGTTTCAAAACAAGGCTGATTTACATTGATCTAGTAGCTGGATCCAGCTTCACTAGATTCCAGCCCTGGATCGGCACTGGGTTAATGTAAACATGTTAAAATCCAGTACAGCATTCAGTATCCAGCGCTGGATCGGAATAGACTACGTTCCTATTTTTCAATCCAGTGTAATCCTCCTATACACCGCGCACCACGTGCCAGTGGCACTGGATCCGTGTAAACGCAATGACCAGTCGTCGCCTCGTAATGTGCCTCAACAAAGTAAGACTGTCTACTGGATTGAATGTAAACGGCCTGATCCAGTGTCAATGCCAATCCTGCACTAGAATCCAGTGAAGCTGGATCCAGCTACTGGATCAATGTAAATCAGCCTTCATTCTAAATTTTTCATCGGCAATTGAAGAAATCAGCTGTTCCATACATTTTGACCGTGTAGGTATAGGAAACAACCGATTTTTTTTTAATAACCGTGGAAAAAATCTATGTGGGAGGGGTTCGGAAAGATGTATTAAATGTAACACGATAAGTGTTTGTGCGTCTTTGTTTCTTCCGCCCTGTATTTGAGGGCCTAGACAAGAGGTTTTCGTTTCTAAAGACTTTCCCAAGAAACCTTTCAAAAGGATGGTAGCTTTTTGGTAGCATTTTTGTCAATCGGATACATTTAAGACTTGTCCATCAACGCTATAAATTATGATCTGTTAAATGAGCAATTTGGTCGAGACGCCATTGTTTAACTATTGTGTCAACTTCGTGGACAGATCATGAGATATCTGATAAAATATCATTACAAATCTTTTCGTCTTTGCATTGTTTTCGCGGTGATTCTCAAATAAGAGATAGGCGGGGAATATTTAAGTATGGAATTAGATAATAATTTATTTCTAGCTCTCATATCATCATACATAGACTAATAGTCGTTTGGTGGGTGTATGGTAGGTGGTCGTGTCCCTCCATAAGTGCTTCGCTTAACTCTATGGATCAGTTACATTTTTCTAATCCTAATAATTCATCGAATGCCACTTTTAAATGAGAATATATTCATCAGCTTAGTGGAAGTGCTCGTTGGTTTAGTGGTCGCAAATGCGACTGTGGAAAATGTGGTTGATTCCATTCCAAGGTAGGGCAAAGTGTTATTGGGTTTTGCTATAAGGAATTCCTCATTGGCAGCGCCGAAGTCTGGATTTATACCTAGTTGATGGCAGTAGGTTCACCCGTTATTCAAGTGTGGGTGAACTACTAGGTGCCCCTTTGCCTAATCCTAGTGTACTATTAACCCTTTCGGCCCCTTTGGAGATAACAGGAGTGATATTATGTTATGTTAAACTTATATTGTCAACTACGGGATATCTTCCGTGATTATTATTTGTCAATCGAGAGGATGGCTTCAAATTGTCTAGTACGTGGAATCCAGTTTTGAGTATGCTCAAAAGTAGCAGCCGGCATCAAAATAAGGACTCCACAAAACCTGGTGATACTGTGAGTGTGTTTTGTCGTGACTTAGTGTCGAGTTCCAATAGTGCGCGTAGCAAAAGACAAAGAAAGAGGGTAGACAGATTTGTCTGCTCCTAACAATTTGCTATTGGCAATTGGCGTAGCCGTGCGAAGTTATATGACATGTTTAATGACGTGTCGTCAATGTGAAATTCCAATAAGCCTAGTAGGTAAGAGAGCTAGCGCACTACGCGACGACCTCGACTTGTCGCATGACTGGCTGTTTTCTTGAACAAAACTGGTTGGACGCCTGGTTGTGCGACCAGACTTTATTCCTGGTCGAAACTTCTGCGGCCAAAAATCGTAGTCTTGACCGCGTAGTGCGCGAACTGCCTAAGACTACCCTCTCAAGTTATATCCCTTCTCTATATAAATATTCTAAGAGTCAATGCGCCAAAATTCTGTCGTATCACGAAGAACTCTCGTCGAAGTTCCACGAAGACTCGCTGAAGTCCATCGATGTTCCATGGAACCGTAGCTTCTGGCTCCAACGATTTTCAGGAACAGCTGCATTTATGTCACTCTCGCAGTAACTTTGTTTCAGTATTGAGTACTTTGTTCTTCGAATATGAGTGTATTTTGTGATCATTGTTGCTTCAATATTATCTTATGCATATTAAGGCTCAATATCAGATAAGGTTGGTGCAACTTTTTGTTTATCAAATGGCTTTAAGTACGTATTAATATTACTGCACCAATAATCTAGGTATCATTAAACACAAATGTGGTGAGTATTGTACAATCACATAAATATTCAGTAAATGCTAACATCGCTGAATATTTTATGATCGCTTACTAGTATCTAATTAATTAAAATATGCATATCGGGATTGGATGGGTTTAGATGATTAACAGAGTAAATAAAACAACTGGTTATTGTTTGAACAATGTCCATATTATATTTATTACCACATACACACGGCACGATGTGAACCTTGTCTTAAATCATTGTATTATATAAGGTATATGTACATTGCACAATGTGTATACATACATCGCCATACACGCGCGCCCCGAAAGGCTGTATGATTATATATCTCATAGTATTATGTACGTTATATAATGTAATATTCCAATAAGAAAGTGCATTGGTGCACGAAATCGGGGCGGCGGACATACCCACCGCTTTTTACAAAACGTTTTGATATTATCATTATTTTAATAAAGAGATGCCGTAAAAACTAATTTTATTCATCATTACGATTTATATCCATATTGTATACAGATTCATGTAACATATTATACACGAAGAAATGACGAAAATAATGCGCCGACGCCGCGACGGGACAGTCGCGGATCGTTCGCCTATCGTTACTCCTTTCTCTAATATTTTAAATGTACATGACACCAAATTCGAACGTATATAAATCCAAATTTATTTTAATGTAAAATCTTAGGTAATTGATTTTTATTGCTATAGAAAATCAGTCAGCACGCGAAGCACGCAATCGAGAAGTAACCGCGAGAACGAAACCAAGCGGGCGGCATTGCGCGGGGGTGGGGCCGGGAGCGGGACGGGGTGCGCGGGCGCGGGCCCGGTGCTCTGCTGACGACCATCGGCCGCTCGGCTCGGGTCGGAAGGGTTCGTGCGGAGCCAATGCGCCTCCGGTTCTACGCGAATTAGTATACCTTTGGTCCAAGAAACTCTTAGTTGGCCATCGCCGAATATGCAAAGCTACTTGATCTATGGCCGCCGCGGCGACTCTACGAACTTTACCAGTCTGTCATTATTAGATTAAAATTAATTATTATCTTTAATATAAAGTAGATCGAGTGTAAATAAACGTAGAATGTTATACAAAATATAATAAATTATCTTTTTAATTTTATTACATACATATTATAAATACGATAAGTCGCAATATTAGGATCACATAACGAATTTTTAAAATAAATTTGAGATCTCGCTTATTATTACGTAGTCTTTATTCTGATATAGAACACGTCTAAATGGTGACTGAAGTAACTCAACTATCGCGTTTACGAACAAGCGAGAGGGACCGCGCGGCGCTTGCGGTACCCGCACGCGACCGCGAGGAGGACGTGCGGTCACCGCAAACGACCGCACTTAGAAGGAGTGGCTTCCGAAGTACGGGCCATATGTGTTACCAAATAATTCTAAAGATAATTCAAAATATTGAGTACTATAAAGTATAATACTGAAATGAATAACTGTAAAAAAAAGTAATAATTAAATAGAAAAAAGTGTAAATAAATTTAATTCAAAAATCAATGAACAAAACATTACATAAATACATAATTGATATGACAGAGCTGGCACGCAACATGGCCCGCACAAAGAAGCCCTAAGGGTGATACTAACGAAACTCACAAACATTATAACTTAACAACAATAATGAAACTAATATCGTCAGCTAATCCTGATTGCTGAATGAATCTAATATCGACCAGATGGTAACTCAGTGTGTCGTCAGACTTATACCATGACGCATTTTTAACACAAGTGGCGAACACTTATTGGGAAATTCGCATTTTATGTGAAAACTGTGTGACATTCCAGATTTTTTGGCATGTGGTAAGTGCAGTTATTGAATTCGTTATTTTTCGGTGTTTTCTGTTCTGAAGGTGGATTTATATATTTGGTGTTTTTGTGTGTCATTTTGAAAGTGTTAAAAGAAGTTATGGTATAAGAGTGAGGCCACACTATCGGCTCGATGGTCAGCGCGGGGTACACTGCGCTTGTGCATCATCTGTCGCATACAATTACACGCCACACTTCGGCGTCTACCTAAACGTCTTTTTACACATGCGGCTAACTATGTATATACAATAATTGTCATTATGTATCGTCTCGATGCAATCGCGGCGAACCGATGGCTTCTCACGAACGCGGCAAAACGAACGTCTCTCACTATATGTTTGTCTGTATGTTTGTACTCGTACTCGCACGGGGACAAGCGGCCGTGTGCGCTTCTCCTACATTAAAAAGGTCGGTAAGAAAATATAATTATAGTGAGGATGTGAGAGTGAATGAGACGACCGACGGCGCGCGGCGGCGAGGTGCAGGGCCGACCGCCGCCGGCCCGGGCCTAACATACATAACATCTCATCGTAATAATTAAATATTCTAAGAAAAAATGTCTTAAATACCTATAACACCGTAAATATAAAACAAAATAATTACGTTAATTTGTTAGGTATGATATCGATATTCCGACCGTCCTAAAGACTCACACCTTTTCACGATTTCATTATCAATTTCCTAGCTAACGTTTTAACAACTTAAACGCGGTCGCGTCTCCTGCGGTGTGTGCGGCGTGGCGCGGCTCTACGGCCCGGCGCGGCTGCGGCCCGGTGCGGCCTCGGTGCGGCCTCGATACGGCCTCGGTGCGGCGCCTGCCGCACGTGACGTCATTTCAGCGAACGAATTCGGCACAAACGAACATAAAACGCGAAGCGAGCGCGCCGCTCGGCGACGAACGCACTCCATCTAACACTCCATTATTCAATTAACTACATACTCATAAGTAATAAATTACCTTTAAAAAGAATATTGATTTATTTCGTATCATTTTCAATATTTTTTTTTTTGTAACAGGAAACATTTATATTTATAACGTATTTATATAATAATAGCTTTAAAAGATTGTTTATTATTATTACCTAAAATTTAATACCTAGATTTATAATATTAATGTTTAATTGATGTAGGTAATGAGTAATAATAATAGTAAATAACGAATGAATGCAACCGAGTGCATAAATATGAATAGCGAGCGGCGAACGCTTGCGCGGTTTGGGCGTCTAGCAGCCGGTCGTAGCACTCGTAGCGCGTCGCTACGGCGTAGCGTTGCGCTACTGCAACTGCTACGCGCAGCCCGCGTAGCTCCCTAACTGCTGAACCTAGACGAAGTGGTCGATTAAAATGTCTCCAGTACCTAACGAATATGATTAATGAATTGACGTCATATTTTTAATCTATTACCTCAAACCTGCGCCTTTGGCTGTAATTTTTTAATATCCCTGTCTTTATTTTATTGAAATGTTTTGTGTCGTGTAACTATACCGTCTGTACGAAATTTTATTGTTATTAATTATTATTTTGATTAAAATTTTAAATACAACTAAGTACTGTGTGACTCCTCAAATGAAATGGAGCCGCGTTTTTTTTTTCTCAACAGTGGTCTTATATTACGGTAAATACAATGTAAGAAACAATGAAATATTTTATTACGTAATGCACAAAATTGTTATTTATTATAATTACAATACCTACTTTCCAAGGTACAAGATAGAAACGAATTATCTTAACGCGATGAGAGATATTCTGAAATGTACCGACTTAGCTTTCCAAACGTCCTTATGAATCGTAAATATGATCATATTATCCTTAGGATAAAATTTTATATCATAATACATAATATTAGAAAGTATGTATACGCGTAACTAACGTAGTCTTATACGGAAGTAATCGAGAAACTTGATCGCTACTGAAACAGAACAGCCGTTCAAAGAGGTGATTTTATACAATTCGAATTAGGCGAAAATAATTACATTCATAGGTAAAATATGCGTAATATAATTATAGTAGTATAATAATTATGTTAATATTTGACATTAATATTAAAAATAGATAGAATAAAATATGTGTAGGTGGACGAGCAGGGAGGCGCGCGGCGGTCGCGTTATTGTCGGCGGAGCGCGCGCGCAGCCCGCCGGCGCCGGCCGCGGCACCGCGCATGCGCGAGCGCTATCCCACTGAGCCCACCCACCGATACGATACAATGCACAAAGAAATAACACCTTCCACTACTGAGTCCCGCGCGTCGAGGACCATTTACACCTTACGCTGTAATTCAACTATGAATAATAAAATATTTAAGATATACCTCCCTGCAATAAATCGTCTAGATGCACTTTATATAATTATGAAATGTATTTTTTTTTTGGAGTTTAAATTGATTATTACTCTGACAACACATCTACGGTACAGTCGAAAGCGAGAAAAATTTGAAAAAATACCTGTTCAATCGATAGACTATCTCTCGTTCACACGACAAAAAGTAGATTATCGTTATTTACAATAGACGGGGTCACAAGACCGGGTCGGTGGGGGGAAGTGTGTGAGTATGTGAAGGGGAGGGGAAGGGGGGGGGCAAAAGAGTGACAGTACGGATGAGGAGATAGGAGGATCAGGACTGGGATTTGGAGGGGAGGAAGGTGAAGACGCCGCGGTTGACGGAGTGATGTTGAGGGGAGGTCCGGTGGTGTCCGGGCTCCGTCGGTGGCGCGGGGCTGGAGGTGCGCGGGCGGGCAGCGGGGCGGCGGGACGCGGGGCGCGGGTGCAGGGAGGCGCGCGGCCAAGACCGGCGCACGCGACGTCCGCACGGAATCGCTAAACGCCGCCACACCGCTCGCCACCTGGCCCAACACAGCATAATTATGTTAAAGTCAGAGAAATTCTCCTATGATG
The DNA here is from genome assembly GCA_963853795.1 of Xestia rhomboidea. Taxonomy (NCBI): domain Eukaryota; kingdom Metazoa; phylum Arthropoda; class Insecta; order Lepidoptera; family Noctuidae; genus Xestia; species Xestia rhomboidea. Next base: position 13,740,805 of record OY970767.1, on the reverse strand, counting down.
GTTTTCAAGTTTATCTAGGGCTGAAGAGTTACAAACGAGGGTGGTCTGCTGCTGTGTCAAATATTTTATCAGCACCAGAGAGGCTGAAACTACACTACTGATTGATTCAGTAAACTTGAAATTTTCTGTAGTGAACCAGCTTAATTCATAAACCAATAAATTTTTTGGCCATAAGTCTTGCGAGACCATTTAAAAAACATTTTGTATAATTGCTATTCAAGTGTTCATTTTCGCGGCGCTATGAACACACGCCGACGTTTTTATTCAGCATAACGACATTTTAATAGAGTGGAACGCAAAAGTACATTAAAAACAGTGTAATACTTACGTAAAATATTTGTGCTATAACACTTTCAATGATAACCGTTGGTAAACGCCGCAGGAATCAGGGGTCCCTGAAATGAAAAAAATAAACAAGAGTCAGTATTAGATAGCAGACGTGCTCAGCCCAAAATTATTGGCATGCAGTGGTTGTTATAATTGAATGGAAGTATAAACCGTTCAGGCGAACATTAACCTCTCCGGGGGCAGATTTAAAGGCAGTAAGTTTGGTGTTTGCAGTCGATAGAGTGGTAGCCGGCTCGGTGGCCAACAAAATAAAAACAGTGAGTGGATGAGTTAGAGCAACGCGCGCGACCGCTCTGCAACGGTAATTACACCGCTTGTTCTCCTTGATTTACGGTTATTGCCCGTGGGGGCATTCCCGTTACCTAATAAGACCGTTTTACACCCGGGAACCACATGCGCCGCCGGTCCGGCCCGCCCGACGGCCGGACCGTTCATTCTCTCATTAGCGACGTATTTGTTTTGCCCCGGCGATTACGGACGATTGAGTTAATATCCCGTTTGATATATGACGCGCCTGAAACGGAAGGGTAGCTCAGTGTAGCGCCGCGAGCGAATGACTCAAATTAAGCCTCGGGTAACAATTAGTTAGCTCACTCGGTCCAATACCTGTTCTACATTTAATTACACAGCGGCCCTTGTAGATTGACTGTATCCCGATTATTTGATCAACGGAGGATCACCACTCCGAATTAGTCACCGTTCCAAAACAAAAGTGGGATCGCACGCTCGTGTAAACGTTCATATGACCGTATAATAAGTTGGCAAAGTCCAGCGTTGTGATAGTGTAAAAATTAAAGCAGGTTTCGAGTGCAGTTTGAAAAATGTGTCGAGATAGCACGACGTGAGGAGTTAAGATCTCGGTGGCGGCGGTGGGTGCGGCGCGCGGCGTGGCTGGCGGGCGTCGACAAGCAATGAAGACTGATGGCGTCTCAGGGAAGCAGTTATGGAGCGCGGTCGCAGTTTTAAAAAGCCATTACCCGCGGTAGTGCACCGCGTAGATTGCGCCGCCCCCGCCCCCCGCCGCGCTCATATTTCGGAACACTTTATAATCGCATCTCTCACGCTTCACTCGCTCGCTAACTTATGGTGATTACGCTTTAAGAGCGACAAGGAAGATCGGTTCCATAATGAGATTGGACCGTCTCGCTAAAATTTTAGAGTGTCGTCGGCTGCTAATTGCGTCTGAGTCTGGAGCTCCCCCCCCCCTGCGCGCCTGCCGTACCGCGTATTCTCCGCGCCTCTCGATGCCGCACCGCATCGCGCCGCGCCGACACCGCGCTCACTTAGTTCCTTATCCCACGATGACTAACTGCTAATGAAATTCTTACACCGGCTAGACACACCAAATTTACTACAGCTCCCGAGAAATAACATTGTGTAAACACACAGTTATTTTTCTTTCCTGTTACCATGAATAATGCAAAAAAGTATTTTAACATCAGAGAACGCGAATCAAACGTCCTGAGAAAAACAAAACAGAACAAACATTAATTTGAATGCTGTGACAGTTGAAAGTTCTCGAACAAGGACAATTTTGGGAATTGCCTTCATTTGGGCGTTACTGAAGGCATTTTGAACATGACGTAATAAATGAAAAAAGTTAGAATCAAAAGTTATTAACTTTATCCCATTCATCATGAAATAAAATAAGTATGAGAAACTTTTCTTATATTCTTTCTATAAAATACTTTTATATCTAGGATTGCTATATAATTTCATTTCTCGGTTCTCGTTTCAGATTCTAATTCTGCTTTTATAAAACGAAACAACAACAAAGTTTCATGTAGTCTGTGTCACGAACATACCATTTCAGTTGCCGTGAGTTTCGCAACAGGTGCCATAGGATTATATCAAGAGTAGGAGCACTGCACCCACCTGCGTGTTAATAATATCATACTGTGATCACCAAATTGCCCGACAAGCATGACGTCATAAGCTAGGAAGCTTTGAATCGGTTTACTGGATAATGCGTTATTCAGTCGGAACTGAAATTGTATGTTGTGGTTCCACTTACTGGGGTGTAATTGAGAGGCGCGCGGCTGACGGCGATCGCTGGGAATCCAGAGGGTTGCGGGCTTGCGGCTTGCACGTAGCCGACGCTGTCGGCAGCCGAGCCGTACACGTCAAGCGCCGGTCCCGGCGAGCTCGCGGCCGGGAAGCCCGCCCGGCCTCCGGCACCATGCGGCGACGCCGGCGGCCCAAATCCGGCAGCGGCAGCTTGATAGTTATTCATCACTGGGGACATGACATAGCCTAAATTAAGAGTGTGTCATGTCGTCTTCATCAGCCTATAGCTGTCTGCTTGGGTAGGGGTTGGACATGTTGAGGTCTGTCCTGCTTGCAGGTTTAGGATAGCCTTTTTAAAATAGACCTCTCATATTGTAGGGACTTTGCCCCTGTTGATGCTGCATGGTTTATAATAAGCTACAATACTACAACATTGAACTGTGCACAAATAATGATAGTTGATATAACTCTCTAAATCTTTATCGAATATTCTCTCAAAAACGTACCATCCGACTTTAATTCAGTGAAAAATCCCCATCTGGATTCACCAAATATGCGATTTTAAGACTAAAAATCGTTTAAGTCAGGCTTGCTCTGGCTGGGCAAAGCTCACTGGCTCGGTGACGGAAGCGAGATAGACAGCGAGCCACGTGTTTATTCAGCCAGCAAAAATGCGAAACATTGTGCCATTCGTACTGGTCTTTTTCGTATCACTGGGCGACGGTTTTCCAATTCCAAGGTGTAATTTTAACTTTTTTATTCACACACACTGTTACTGTGTTGTCTGTTCTGGCTCATGGTGGAATTAGACTATTATTGCATTTTAGTTTAAAAATTGAGAAAATCTACAAAAAATTGTGTAAAGCAGTCAACACGCCTCATGGTTTTATCTGCAAACGTCATTTGAAAACGAAGCACGGACTAGGAAGATGGGAACAAACGACATACACATAAAGCAGTAATAGAAGCGCTTATTTTCGTAAATAATGTTATGATGACTTGTCACCGGCGAGTGATGGATGATGTTGGTGTCAAGTATGAAGTCAGTGCTGTCAGTATGAAATATATACAGTGGTGTGTCCCGAGGTCTGGTGTGTGAGCTCTGTGGAATGATAAAAGTGTGTCCTGTCAGGGAGGATGTTAATGGGCCAGGGGGCTTACCATCAACTTGTGACACAGGGACTTAGAGAGACATGAATGTAGTAAAGTTAATGGTAAAGCCCCAGGTTAGTGTACACCGTCAGTGTGTAGTGATGTGCAGTGAAGGCATGTCGGCGTCCTCACCTGAGAGCGCCTGCGCCAGTAGCGGAGTGTTGTTGTTCGGTGTCAGTTGGCCGTTGGTCAGGTCAACTGCAAACATACACACGGTTCGCATCCGCTCCACGTACACGAGTGGCGCACACACTCGTTAGTGATAGCACACACACACATTCATATGACTGAACCATCGAAATTTTCGAAATTCAAAAACTCCCTCCGCCATCCCGGCTACACCTCATCTTTCCTCAATTTACCATATTGAACGGTAAAGTGACTATCGATGTAATCCCAACTCAATATTAAAGTTTTCTAGCGCCGATAAAGTTGAAGCGCGTAAATGCATGAATAATTTAACCGTTGGAGACAGATGCGGAGCTGACGAATGAGGACAGAGAAGACTCCCCGGCCTCAGATTATGTCGGAACAAAAAAATATCACGTATGTCACGTGCATTCAAATGAAAAAGAGAGCTCGAAGTTTCGCGGGCATAAATCACAGAGGGCGAAAAAACTTTTACAAAATATCCAGTAAATTATCCGACGTGAGTTCTCGGTGGCACGCGGCGGTCTGCTTATTGAATAGGGAAGAGCATTAGCATACGGCGCACGTCGCAGCGTCTTGCGACTTGCGACGCGCACCGCCCGCGCCCGGCCGCCGCCCGGCCGCCGCCCGGCCGCCGCTCGGCCGCACGCATCCTCACGCGCCTATTTAACCGACGTAAACCGGAGAATAAATAACGATGAGAACCGTAACTGAGTTAAACAAACTTCTGCCTCCAGTCGCAATCTCCATGCGTACCTACATGTAGCACTCATTACTTAAACATTCCCACAGATAGAATTGAATTTCAGCAAAATCTGACAAAACTTAGGCTGTAGATTCATTATAAACGTAACCCGACATCTCAACAATAACTAGATTAATATTCGTCCCACATTTTTTGCTTGCTCATAGTGTCACCATTTACCCCTATTGGCTTGTACGACAAATTTTATTTTTGTCAGATGCGCGAGTTATGATTTAGTGTGAAAAATGGAGGTCCGCGGTCGCACCAGGTGATTACCGGCCTGCGAGTGACTTTGCGAAAAAAGTACAATATAAGTAATGGAGGATGAATGATAGATGGCGCGCGGGTGCCCACTCCCGCGCTCGCGAGCGCGCTTGCGCCCGCTCGCGCCCGCCCTACTAAAATGCTGACACATTTTAATAACATTACTTTGCGATGTGAGAGGCTATTTATTTGAGGGCCCAGTGTAATAAATAAGAATTCGAGTGTTGGCGTAGACACGTTTCGGGATCATTAATATGTCGATCGGTCTTAGTTCATTCTTTTCCCATTACAGCGAGGCGCTCGCCAATCGACTCCTTATACTCATTAATTTAAAGGAGTATGATAGCTAATAGGACTTCTTAGAAAAATACAGAGACTATTGCTGTCAATAAAGTATTCCTGATTCATCAGTAAGTAAGTTGTAAAATAAAAGTGTCATCAGTTAACCTGTATAAGCGCGGCGGTTTTATTGTTATTAAACGTTGTTTATCGCTGCAATCATACTTCACGGGTTGGTTCACAGCAAACAAAGTCACAAACAGGCCCAACTAAGTTGGGTGCGAAGCGTGTTCCTGACCTCAAATAATTTACGACTTAAACAATCCAGTTTACATGCGAACGGCGCGAGACGAGTTATCTACAGCGGTCATATCTGTGTCGGACGTCGCTCGGAGCTAATACATAGTTTGTACCGACATGTTAACGCATGTTCACCGTGTAATTTGTGCGTGTAATAGTTAAAGTTTCTTGACGCTTTGAACGTAACCGAGGAGGTATAAAACGAAGACGCGAACAACAAAGTTTAAAGTTCAAAAAGTTAATGCACGTGTAATTACAGAGTTTTCTTCGTTGATAAAGTTTTGGCTATCAAGCTTGGTATGCCAAATCGCTGGCATACTCGTTGTTCGCTACCTAATTGTGAGATACTTTTTCTAGTTAATATCTTTTTGGTGAAGTGGTTCATCGAATTTATATTTAGGTGGTGTATAAGTCGGTGGTGGAGTGTCTCACCTTGCGGGTTGCGGGGTGCGGGGGGCACACATTCATCTATAAATTCAGAGACCGTCTGGTGAGAGCTATTCGAACTTTCATAATTGCGAAGTTCGGGCGAACTTAATAATTCTTCTTCAGAAGTAGGATGACGGCCGAACGAAATATTCACGGAGCGTACCACCGACGTAACAGTCACCCTTGGATCCACTATATTACGCGGGACTTTTTATGTGTTACAATGTCCCCGACTTCGAAAATCAGCTCCGAATTTTAAGGTAGAAGTAGGTAAGTATTTTATTAGCTTTACTCATGGAAGTAATAACAAAGAAATGGAAAAGTTAGAATCAATATCCTTTTGTGTGGATATTAAAGCTTTTCCATATTTCGTTTTTGTTCTGTAATGGCTGTAGTATTTATGGAGGTACACAGATTTCAGGAGCAATATGTTTGATGTTTTTCTGTGAATGTATAATTGTATAACCTTTGGTTGCTTTTGTCATTGTTTGAATTTGCCAAAGTTAAAAACAAGTACATATAGTAGAGCTTTATGTCATGCATGCTTAAAAGATAGTAAGTGTGTAAAAATACTGTGGCAACTAAAAATAGGAAGTTCTCATCCGTCACACACAAGATCGTAATACTTCATTTCCCACTTGGCGCGATTGAAATGTTTTATTTGAGCGTTTACCGGGGATTCTCGCACACGTCTCACCCAAAACGTATATTTAATAGGTGCCATCAATAACTCACCGTGAAGATGATACGCTTTTGCGGGTTTTCGAACGTTTAGCCGCTGGGACTTATCTCAATTGCAAATTAATCGAATTTCTATGCTGGGTGTTGTGGGGCATACGCACGCGCGCGAACACATTTGTAATTCAAAGAAGGAGCCGCGTGTCCTTTCTCTAAATCTCAGGAGTCTTCGAGTCTACCTTTTATATCGGTTCGCTGCCTCATTCAATAATGTGTTTACTCTGTCACGGCCAGGCGCTTCCGTGGTTCAGCCATAGAATGGGATTAGTCGGATAACACGTAAAGCGACATTCAAGAAGCGAAAAGAAACTCGAGAAATATGAATATTCATAAAACACACAGATTATCAAATAGAAAAATTTCAAATTATCTCTCTCTACGAATTACTAAAACTCTTCAATTAAAGTTACTACCCATGTAGTCAAATTATAATGTACCTACTTGCGAATTAGTTCCGCTTACAGCTACAAAATCCACTACTGCTTAAATAATTACAATGTTTTTTTTTTCTATTCTATTTTCAAAAATATTTTCTTTCTATTCTATTTGCGCTTTTATCTTAGAGATTTAACACTTCAAATTGAAACTATGTTATACAAACTCGCTGCCTAAGGCAAAAAATGTCAAAATTACAATAATACTATTCTAGAATAAGGTCTTAAAACTAAACAACAATAAATACATCTATAGAAAGTTTGCACCACCAATCACATTATTTTGTTTTACCACCAATTACTATTCTAGTCGCTTACATTGCTACGTTTTGTACAAAGAAAAAGCAATTTTATTTTTCAGCTTTAAAGTTGTTATTTTTTTTCACAAAAACCTTGTAAGTCGACACTAATTTGAAGCTCTTCTAATGTACAAATATAAAAATCGCCCGAAATAATTTAAAGTAGCTAGTCTAGACTATCGGGAATTCGACTATTTGTAAGTTTATTAGACGGCCAGAAAGTTCTACGGAGACAGCCTACGCGGTATTGCTTATTTTAAGTCTAATTCTTATTCTAATCTAGAGTCTATTTAACAATTCGGCTACTGTTGTTCTAATTTACTTCTTAACTCCGAATCACTATGAAATGTCTACCACACTCCAGTCTTTACTTTTTTCAAATCTTCCAAATGTTACACACAGGATTACACTATTCTAATGTTCAACGATAGTGATCAAACTGTAATGTTCAAAATCAAATTTACTCGCCCTGGAGATGTTGAGGCCGTCACACTCCTTTGGCGAACTGCTGATCTCTTGGTAATCACAAACTGTTTGCTCGCACACAACGTGCGTGGATAGGTATAGGTAGGTTCTATGTACTAGGTAGGTATTTACACAATTTGTGTGTATGTAAATCCCTTATCCCCGTCCGGAGCAGTTTGGAGAGTGTATCGGGTCGTTGGTGAATGCGGACACGGCTATAGGCTATTAGAGCGGTCGGCGGCTAACGCACCGGCAGCCTCCGTGCAGGGGAGAAGGGACTTAGGTACTGTGCGTACTCCGCACATTGCGCAGGATTTGTGCGCTCAATACGACACTAACTAGAAGAGATTAGTATGCTAATAGTGCCCATTATGGACTCACAGACACACTCCAATTCGGTGGAATTCTACAATAAAAATTTATGGACGATGGAGCTCGCTAGACTAGCGCATTTATAGTCAAAATCTATTGGCATCCATAAAACAAAATCTATCTAAAGTAAATAAAATAAACAAATAAAAATTTCTGACCCATCCAAACACAGCACTCGTAATGCTAAATCAGCGTGGGACCGCTGGGCTATGGAGGTACACTATCAACTAGTATTTACATGAGTATATCTAAACAAGTGCTGTAGAGTGCGGAACGAGGTCGCACTCAACTCCGACCTAAGCAACAAGCACTAAACGTAACAGTTACTAACACAATTAACGGTCAAATATCTTAAATTACAAATGGAGTTGGCACAGTCCGCGACGCGCGGCCACTCGCCGCCTCGCCAGCTAATTATTTGGATTCGAACCGACGGCCGTGTGACCCTTCAAGGAATTTCGTTTCAAGGCGCTAATTTGTCGTAGCGTCGCTTCCTTATTTTTGTTTTGAACTTTCTGTCGGACGAGCTGTTAATTTAACTCCATACCGGAGAGTTGTAATGATATGGAGCGCGATTTGTTCGGGTTTAAACGTTCACGGTCTGGGTAAGAGTGCAAGTGAGGATCGAACTATGCAAAATAGTTGTGTCGGTGTGTCTGGTTCGCGGGCTGCATTCTGAGGGCGCGCGTGTTGAATGTGCGGAATGTTGGCGATGCGGCGCGGGCGGCCGCGGTCGCGCGTGCCTCCGAGCTCCGGGCTCCACATGCGCGCTTACCGGCTTGCTGGGCAGGGCCGCGGCGCGGGCACCACGCTGCGTGTGCCGCATTGGATGAGTCAGAAAAACGAAACGCCAAGTTAAAACACGTCATAGACCGACAGTGACGGCCCCAGTGAGGCATCGTAATCAAAGTTCACCGCACGCTAGCCAACTCCACGGTACACACTATCTCTTCCAGTTTATTTCGGTCGCAATCGATACGCGGTGGTAAATAACTGAGGCACTGATCGACCTCCATTTATAAACGATCAATTGGACAATAAACGATAAAACGTTTTGCTTATACAACGGCAATTTCCTTTATTTTAAAATATAGCGGCTTCACAATATCATAAACTTACGAATAATGATATAAGACGATATGTCGGAACAGCAATAAGAACAGTAAGTACTATTATAAACTTATGATTATAAAATAGACTTAATTATTATTATAAAGAATTTGACACATGGGTTACAATTATTACAATCATGAAAGATTTGTGCATTATGAACGACACCTAACTAATTAATTTACGTATTTAATTTTAAAATATTGGAATCACTTCCTGAGGGATACCGCAACTCATTGAATAGAAATGTTTCAAAATTGAAATTGTTTACATCTGAGTTTATTGTATCGTGCTATATGGGCAAACCTAGTCGGGCGATTGTGTCACGCATCTGCGAAATCGGGCCTTACTGTTCAAAAACATTTGTTTTTGCGACATTGCATTCCTTGATTCGAGAGGGGAACGTGGGGCGTTAATACCAAAGAGCGATTCGCTTGAGAAAAGATTTATTTATGTTCGTAAGAATTTCCGGGAGCCGTTTAGCGGGTGTTCCGTGTACGAGAGGTGTGGGAGGTGTGGCGGCGGTGCGGCGGCGGCGCGCGCGCCTCAAGAGCCCTGGCCGAGCACGCCCGCGGATACGTACTCCGCACCGACCAACAGACGACTTTCCGGCGGTATTACTCCCACTACACCTGCGGCAACAAAATAAAAAAGCTACAAAGCCGGCTACGGAGCTACGAGGGTTCCGCCAACAGAACCGCGCTTAAATAAACAAACACTCCACATGAAAGGAAAAACGTTACGCGGAACCCTGATAAGAACTCATAGTCTAATTCAAAATTAACATGAAGGGGAAAAACAAAAGATATAAAAAATATCATTACAGCGAGGAGTAAAAGAGGAAGAACATCGCCCTGTGCTCCACTCATCGAATCTTTATGGGGAAACTTGGAATTGATAGTTTCCTGTTTACTGTTTTCGGGCTATTTAAAATTGTTTGCACGCACGAAATGATGGACTGGCTTTATTAATGTAGTTGGAGGGCTGTCTGCACGCACGGGTGCCGCCGCGCAACCGCCACGCTCCCGCCACGCCACGCCGGGCGGTGCAGCCCCGGCTCATTACGTGTTATACCTACGTATTGATTCCATCATCAAAACTGTATCAAGAACACGGTGTTATTCACTGAATAATACATTCTGTATTAGTATATTTAAACACGCAATGGATCACGTAAAGGGGAAGTCAATTTGAATGCCCGAACACTAATAACGATTACAGTAGCCGAAGCTGAATGTACGGTCATTTGCTCAATGAAGATATAGAAACGGAACGGGTTCGTTCCTGTAATTGGGTGTAATGGTAACTTAAGTGGTGGTCACACGTTAAGGTACACTTACACGACGCGATATACATAATACTTCAAGCTTACTTTACGTATGACTAGTTTAGAGGATGGCGATAAGGACGGTCGCACACGTAGCGATTTAATGATCGAATGTTAACTTATAGTTACGTAATAATTTCGATAAAATACCTTAATTTTGACAAATAATTATTGCGAGGTGTGGTGATATATAAAGCAATGATTTATTGCTATAGAGTTCGATGAGTACTTAGACCGACGTCGGGAGGCGAGAGCGCCCCGTGTGGTTGCACCTTTAAGCTTCATTCAAATACACTGAACCGCTTTCCAATAACAATAACACGAAGAAGGTAGCGTAAAATAGATGCATCCAAAAATATTATACAACAACAACAATAAATATTAGTATCAATAACATTATCATTTAAGCAGTGTAAATATTTAAAATATAATAGAGAAATAACTTTAAAATTAAATTTAAATACATACATATATTACAATACTATAATTATAGCGAATATTCAATAAACTATTAAAATAACACTTTTCAAGCTCGATGTATTGTTTATTTTATCATTATAATGAGTGAAATCAAAGTCACGAATCTAAACTAATGCTAAACCGTGAAAAGCTATGCAAATGAAAATCTAAATGTCGGTTTGTTTTCATCCTCTAAACTTAGTAATTTTCTCATCTAAAATTGCGCTACAATCTTATCTGTCTAATATTTATTTAGTTTACTCTTAGATAACTAAGTTACTATGATGTAACGACTGCACACAACACTAGAGCCACAACACTTGAATACGTTTACAATTATTCATTGTTTTTGAGAAACATAAATTGAATAAATACGTTATTATTCACTCGAGCGAGTATGAATAAATAACGTTGTTACGTGTACGTTGAAATGCGTCAGTCTCGTTGTCACACGTAAAAGTTTTATTAATTATTTATACGTGTTATTACGAGCTATTGCTACTATTGAATTTATTGTCGGACAGTATGTGGATAGTTGAGGGACAAGGATAAATTACTTGTTATTAATTTTATTGTTATATACAAGTCGGGTTCCGACTCATTTCGTATGCATGCACGGGGATTCGGGCACTCCCTTCTACGAGTTTTAGTTTTGTTTACAATTTACGATAAATTGTCCGCATAATGCGATACAGCAACTGTATTAAACATTTAATTGCTGTCAATGGTATGGTTAACATTGGTTGCTTTTTATTTGTAAAAAAAAAATGTTTTGAAAACGGTGGGGATCGTGTGATGTCAACGTTGTGTCCAGTCCATACCTATGTCCTAACTATAGAAATTCAAACGCTACAAACTACAGCATGCTATGTAGAGGATATCGATATAATGATTACTGATGCTAATAAAGTACCTAAAACTACATCTATTTGCCGCTATCATACACCTAAGATAAGAGAAGAAGAAGTTAAAACATCTACACGAGTCTAATATTACACGTCTATCTATCGCCGAGATTACTATAATTTAGTCCGGACTACGATTTTCAATAAATATGCAAATAAGATTATGATCTTAGTTGTTTCAGCTTGTAAAGCTTAAATGCTTTGATTGTCTTGGCCATCACGGCACTTGTAATTGAGTTTGAGAAGATACAAGTACAACTTTTTCTCGAACGTTTCTCGTCCGATGAACTATAAGTAGCGGATGAATGTGTGCGAGTTATTTGACCGCATAGTGAAACTACATATATATGTGTAAACTATGCCCTAGTGGCATCATGTTTTCTCGAACGTATTTAACGATGTAGTCTTCCGAAAATGCTGTGTAGTAAATATGTATTACAGAAAAGTGTCCTCGTACTCCGCGCAACTACAGTGCCACAAATTATTTGACATTAATTCCGTCCCATTAGAGACTAACAAAGTTGTTTATACGTTCGAGAACTGCCTTCGTCGGAGCCGTACGTGCAGTCGTTTCCAAGTTGGAGGAAACGACTAGTTCATATTAAAGACGCGCGACGAAGTTGTGGATCGCAGCGGCGCGGCACTTTGTCATCGCATCTGCTGCATCAAAAGTCGTAACCGCGTTTTAATTTATAATCAAATTATAAGAGCGAGCAATGCGAAGCGCTATCGTGACTTTAACATTCAAATCGTGGAAATTAATTAACCGACTCCTGACCGGATATCTATGGTTTAATAATTTATGGTCGGCTAAATATTGGTGATGTAGATGACGTACTTTACCAATAAGCCAAAGTAGCGTCGGCTTAGGAATGGTAATGGGCGAAATGGTGCTCATTAATTGTGTGAGTCGCGACGGCGCACACTGCACGCATATTGTGAGACGCAGTGACTGTTTTTTGTATATTATATTCCCATAATTATAATCTAAAATATGATGTGTTCAATAGCCTCTCCTACAATCCCTATTCCTTCAATACCACACCCAAGACTTGGCAAGTACATTGCTTAGCTACGAATGTTTTAAATTCGAGAGCATCATTACATTAAACGGTTCATTCGGACAGAGTAATTATAGGGTTCTTTGGCTATCCCATTATATTTACAATTCAACGACTGCCCGCATTTGTTTTTTTAACGACAAGGAGATGGGACTGTCTCGCATGTCGTAAAGCGGTTGAAAAGTAATTAACGCGGAACGATTTGTACAGCTAATGCCGAAGAAAAAGTTGACCGGTTGCGGTGCCGGTCCGCTGCGATAACATCAATCGTTGTTCACCGACGGAGGCGAGGGTCCGACGGTCCGAGTTCACTCGAGTCCTGCGCTCAATTAGAATTTCCAATAGTGTTCACGTTTCTAGATTCCGTCTGCGTCCAACCGAAAAATTCTCGCGGCGTGCCCCGGCCCCGGCTGCCGGGAAAAAAGTGGAAAGCCAAAGCTTAGTGGCGTAATTATGGCGGAGCGGAGGCAGCTCAAACACGGAGTGTGGACAAATAACGAGAAGAGTGTTTGTGCAGCTGCGGTCCGCACTCACCTCGCCGCTCCCCGCGCCCGCGCCCGCCCCGCTCCCCGCGCACGGCCTACTCTACTGCTATTCCTCCCGAGCACGCGACCAACTAATCCCGAAAGAACAATAAGAACCGCATAAAAATTAACATTCTAGTCTCATTCGGCGGGATCGACTGGAAGCCGGTGGACTACTTTTAATTAGTGGGAATTCTTTTTCGTCCGTACCGAGATTTACATAGAAGTCACCACAAAAAGGACGTCACTTTTTCAGTACTTTTGTTTGAATCTGTTTAAATCTCTTTTAAAAGCTTTCGTTGTTAATGAGGAGCGGGCGATGGTGCGATACTAGTAGCGGGCGGGGTAGGGGCGGGAGAGCGCTCGCTCGCTCGCCCCCGAGCGCGCTGAGCGGCACGAGCTCGTGTTTGCGCTAGTGTTTGTTTGCCCGACGCGTAGCATTTGAGAATCGTTAGGGCGAATCGTCTGTAAACATGGAGCGACGCGCTCGCAATTGGCCGGATTGTCTCGACAAAATTCTGGAGATAAACAATAAATAGCGTTTCTCAAAACATGGACGTTTTGTAATTGACGGCGTGGCAGATTTATCTAGATGGTTCAGTCATTGTTACGGGGTGTTAACTTGTTAGTAAAGTTGTTAGTGAGAGTTCACACGAACTTTTGCCTCGGCGAGTTAGTTGAAATGGGAAGTTAGGACATAGTCACCACAGCAGATTACGAAAATTAGCGTATGCGTAGTTAAGTTTGTAAATGAGCAGCATGTCAGTAGTAAGCGGGTCGTGTCGACTGCGAGATAGACGTTAGCGGTTAGTGGAATGCATTGTCGCGGCGCGAGTTCACAGATGCATGGCGTGTACATTGTAAACCCCGCTGAGCTCGAGCGGGTGGTATGGCAGGAGAGTCGCCAGGTGGTGGTAGTGATTGCCGGACAGTTGGTGGTGCAAGCTCGCCAGGGGATTACCTGCGGGGTATGGCAGCCCGAAGCTAGGATAGCCCGAATAGCTACGTCCTGCCGCGTAGGCGGCGTACGCTGCTGGGAACCCTGCGCAACAAATAAACACAAGTTATTATGTTGTCCCGCTGTCGCCGCCGGTAGAGGTGAGAAGCGGAGGTTAATCGCCGAATCGCATGCTTTCATTCGGTGTTATGTTGTTTCAAACGTAGCTTTTCAAATGCTGCGTCGCCGATTGTGATTCATTGGCCGATATCAACATTCGGTATGTAACACGTGTCCCGGTGGCCCAATTCTAAAATAGAGCCGTCACATAAAAGGTAAGCAAGTATATCGCACACGCTCGGTACGACATTGCTTTGGACAATGTCCAGCGGATGATATTTTGTAAACATCGTTTAATGTAGCACAGTATAAGTGGACTAACGACGGCTCCATACTGCCGTAACAGATACCTAGTGTGTTTCATTAACAAACTTACTGAATTATCAACAAACAAGTGCTACTCTATATGAAAACATGGCATTAAGTCTAATCTGAAACAAATAGTACGGCGGGCGGTCAACGTGGCGCGTACTATGAGTTTCGTAAACAAAATGAAGTTGGATTTAAAATGTAGGATGAATGATGGCCGGATGGTCCACGGCTGCTACGAGTACTACACTGGATCGTTTATTATATTATTGCCAATCAAAATAGTGTATCTGTCAGGCGCGCGATCCATCACGAGCCGACGTGCAACGCGCCGACACTCGGCGACCAGCGCACTGTGCACAGCGCCCAGCGCGACTCAACATTGATTGAATCTACTCCGCCAACCAACACTTTAACTGTATTAGTGAGTTAATTAATTACTGCCATCACCCGTTTTGGCATGTACCCCGGATTAGCACTTCAATAGTCCGCTTACGAATGTCGTATACAAGCTAGTACGTACTCTATGGATAGAGTATAGAGTGAGGAATGGTCTGACAGATGCAGGGTATAGCAGATATGAAGTGACTGTTGAAAATATAATGTGAATCAACTTACCGTCAGGAAGAGCACCCAATGACCACATGAAATCTAGAAATGTAAAAACATTTACATAAATCGATCGATTCTTACACCTTACATTTATAAATGTGTGTTTTAATAACAGATATGAATATTATAAATTGATAGTATAGTGTAATTGTGCCTTGAGACACTATTTTGCTTGGCGAAAAATTTTGAGCTTACGAGTATTGAGTATATGGTGAAATATTATGTCTATATCTAATTTATATTTATATAAAGAGCATACTAAGTTTCTAGATGGCAGACTACTTCAAACATGTTCTAAAGTGGCTCCAAATATGGGGTTTGTTAGTATACTTGAGCATCATAGAGATGGCTTCCCTTCACTTGACAATGTTAATCTATTCTACACATTGTTAGTCTAGAACTAAACATGTTAAACAAACAGACATTTTTAAATATTTTAGAAATGAATTTATTAATACTAAATTCTACCAAAATTACCTACTTAATAAGTTAATAAGTACAATTAATACTATTAGTTTACGAGAGCTATGTATCATAATACAAATATTGGGAGTATCAAGTTGGATCGTACTGTTACATCAGCAACAGAAGACCACGAAGAGTCGGAAGGTATACAACTAAAATATAAACTAATAGTGAACATATGTTTAGTCGTAATTGCATTGCACAATAATATAAATATATATGTAAAGAGTAAGGATCAAATTAAATAGATAACCTAATTTTATCACAAGTACTATGGACACACAATAATTTAATGGAAATTTGGATTTACCTAATTTAAATATTTCTTTACAAAACAATATTGTAAATAAATCAACATAAATAAATAAATGTCTAATGATCTCCATAAAACTGATAAGAAACATCCACAGAATAGGTACCTCATTCCTTCCACTGATAACATTTTTGAAAAGCCGACATCAAGCTGTAAAGCTAGTCATGGTAGAGCTAGAGAATTTAATATATCATTTATGAAAATATTGTCAAACAACAGTGTCGCCCGTCCGCAATCATGACATTCTATGCTCTGGTGCTAAGGTTAGTTACTTCATGGATGGATGTGTAGCAAAACTGGCAAGAATCATCGAGACCTAAAAAGGTCTTCGTAAATAGTTCATATTAAAAACGCTACTCAGAAATCAGAAAATACCAGGCTCATTACTAGAAATCTTCTAACTATGTAAGAATGTATGTATTTCAAATTAAATAGAATTAAGCACCTACAACCTGGTAGAAAATATATTGCTCTCTATCAACCCTACGCAAAATTGTTCCAGTTTTCACTCTACTTTTCATCAAAATGTATGAATATTTATATAAAGTATTGTATAAGAACTGATTCTATAGCTCTTCTAAATTATTTTGGTACACATTTCGAAAATCTGCTAACTAACTGATTCTCTAATGGCAATTACTAAAAATAAGACACTTTGGATATTATCAGTTTCCTTAAAGTACATTAAAATTGTCACTTTGGCTTGGTAGGAGAAGAGAGTAGGAATGTAAGAAAGAGCTAGGAATGGACAGGAAGCTGTTTCAGCATAGAGGAATGCAATGAAGAATCATTTGAAGGTCTGATCGGAGTAGCCCTAGCGGGTGCAAGACTAGAAGGGGTGGTGCGGATGTTGCTGAAAGAGGATCGCGGATCAGAGGGGCAGAGGGGTCGGGATCGTAGTGTGAGTCAGGGGCGAGTACAGGGCCTGGATGTCGAGGGCGTGGGCGTTCAGGAGTTCGGAGACAGAGTAAGTGAGTGGTGGGAGTGCAAGTGGCGCGAGCGCAGGGCGCGGGGGGCGCGGGGACGGGCGGAGCGCGGCTAGCGCGCGGCGGTAGGCGGCCGCAGCGGCCCCGGGCGCGCCCCCGCCTGCGCCCGCGCCGACCAGCAGCTGCGCGGGCGCATGAACCGGGTACGGCGCGTACCGCACGCCGCCCGCACCGGCCACGCCGCTACCTA
This sequence comes from Xestia rhomboidea, assembly GCA_963853795.1. Classification (NCBI taxonomy): domain Eukaryota; kingdom Metazoa; phylum Arthropoda; class Insecta; order Lepidoptera; family Noctuidae; genus Xestia; species Xestia rhomboidea. The sequence continues at coordinate 13,723,505 of OY970767.1, read as the reverse complement.
GCAACTCACCGTACGCGCCGCGGCCGGCGGCTCTCGTCTTAGCCAAGTTCGCTGGTAGCATGACTTCTTTCGGTTGTGCTTTTTTGCATTCCACCTGTAACAAAATAGTATAATTTAACTATCGTATATGCCAAACTCAAAGTCATAAACGTAACTATGAGTCTATGAATAAAAATAGAGATTTTTGGAATACGTTGGATGTGCCATACACACATATTTCCTAACTCCTATGTTAATAACGATCGAAATCGTAAGTATCCAAGCCTATGCTCAGTAAAGTCCCACAAAAGATAATTCACAAAAAAAAAAACAATCAGTGATTTTCCTTTTTCTCAATTCATCATCTTTTTCTTTTTCGCTATCGTTTTTGTCATATTTCATTCATTGTTTGTACTCTCAGCTATAACTGGAGTCAGCAGAATGAAGCAAATATCTTCAAGATCGGGTGACTCGCAAAATTATGGAAGAAAAGGGGCGACGAAATCGGTCGACAATCCGTTATGCTTCACGGTTCGCGTAACAAATTGAATTTTAATTTGCTTTACGAAGTCAAGGAGCTTATCATTGAATACTTATTATACAGCACGACAAATTTTACGAGCTTCGAAGCTTCGATGTAATTATTCGCTATCATTATGTCGAATCTTACAACTTGTTTGCCAACCAACCTGAGACGAGACCTGTTGATGTCGAATTTAAAAAATATACACATTTTTCAACGATAAGTGGATTAAGCTGTGAAAAATATTGGTGAATTTAAGCGCGGCTATAAATAAATAAAGCATCAACGTAATCCCGCCGCTCTACCGCGGACTACGAAAACCAAAGTAAATTAATGTACCTCATAATTAAACCCTACATTTAATCGATCCATTAAGTAATTTTAACGAACAGCATGGCTCTCTTCAATGCTTGTATCTTCCCCTCCCCGCCCCGCGCGGGGGGCTGGAGGCAAGTATAAATTACCCAATCTACGCTAACCTAAACCTCTAGCAATAGAATTTTCGCTACGGAGCGCCGACATTACAGAAAAGTATATAGGCTTAAATTAAAGCCGGCCGAATGAATGACTCGGGCGTTGTTCATTTTTCAGAGACGATTTAAAAAATTATGTGGTAAGAACAGATCGGAACGTTTAAAGTCTCACCAGAGTTACATTTTTCATAGTGGTGCATAATCGCGACGTGTCCTCTTTCGGTGCGGGGAGGGAACATAAACTCGCGTCCACATTTGTCACACGGCCGTCACAAGCCGACAAATGAAGGCTTTACCACGCCGTTCGCGCACTTTGTGCACTTTGCACAACTTTCTGCGTCGACATGGAACTACGTGCCTTTGCATTAACGTGGGGAAGTGAGTGAGCGAGGCTTTACTGCGCTGAGTGTCTTTCCACCAAGTTTTATGCCTAGATAAGGCTGAATAATCAACACGTAATATTAAAGTTGGGGACCGAGATTACGACGGCACATAATAAAGCACGTTCTTAGTCATACAACGGATGTAAAAAAAGTAGAGACAACACTGTAAAACGAATAGTAACAAATATTAAAAGGCAGCGTTGTTGCGCTAAAAACTGAGCTAGAATTTAGGAATATCGGTGTTAAATCGTCCCGGAGCATGGACGGTATTCTTCGATCGTCCGCGACATAAAAATAGTGAGTGTCGCCATTTGTCAGGAGCGATAAAGCTTTACAAATGAACAGGCGCCTACGCCAGCAACGGCCGCCAGCGCCGTGGCCACCCCCCATTTGTTCGGCAACACGCAACCAAGGGGACATGCCAGATAAATGCCAGCCTAACTTAAAACTCAGATAGGAAACATCGTTTGTTATACTGTCACATGCACCTCCGTGTAACACGGTCTATCTAATTGAATGGAGAAGTCGAGACGAAACACGAAACCACAATCTGTTCTGTGTAATCAGCAGCGGAAAATGATTCCGTTTTAAATCTACCTACAATAATACGAACAGCCATGAAGAAAATTCAGCGAGGGGATCCGACGTTAATTGATGTCGCGTCGCTGGCGAGCGGAGTGGGAAACAAAAGCTCACAAACAATTCGCATCGGAGTTCGCAATCCCGATCAAGCGTTCGAGATCGCGACGCAGTTTAATGACACGAAAAATAACAAAGGTAAATTGTATTTAGCCCCCGCTAGGTAGGCGCGCCCTCCCGTCGATATATCGATCGGGCTGGATCGAGGAGTGTTCGACACCGACGCGAAGATCTCGGTTTAACCGAGCGGACTTAAGATGTGCTTCAGTGCGGCGGGGCTTAATGCGGCCCGAGCGAACCACCTCGCGGAAACCTGCTCCTAATCCCATCGATGTATGAGGAATTTAATTGTTTCGCGAGAAAACACAGCGTTTTATGCTCCACCACCTCGGCTGAACATTCGCACGTAAACGTGAATTAATACGAATCTGAAAGCAGTCATTAAATTTTCGCTCGATTGATTTTGAGTGAAAACCTTTTAAGGTAAAACAGTAATGTCAATAAATTCGACGGAGAAGAATCGTGCCTACCTTTTAAGAACATTGATTTTGTATTTCATCGGAAGGCAGAGTGTTTGTACATTAATAAATGATTAAGTTTCTGTAGGCACAATAAAATTCGGGTAATTTTTTGCCCTGTCACGAGAACAATCGATGAACTTTTTGCGTCATATTTACTTTAATTGAATATTAAAGTGGAAGATAAATGAGTTAAATAAATGTAAGGACTCTTCAGGTAAAACATTTACATTTTGAGAGATAAAAGGCAAAATTACCATTTTATTCATTTGTATAGGTATTGTGGTGTGTAATATTGCGGGTGCCGATGAGTTATTACCGGGCGGGACCTGGCGGGACCCTTGGAACAAAGACGTTTAGATTAAGCGGTGGTGTTGTAAAACGATACAGAATAGGTATTCGTAGTCGCGACGGGAAACTCGTGCCCAGTGCCCGGTTCCGCAAACAAAATTCCACCGTAGACATTATTCCGAATTCCAGACGCTTCCTTCCTATCTCAAGGAACTACAAAATAAAGACAGTTCTAAACTACGCGCTCCTTGGAACGACTCGCATGTGTGTTGACGTTAAATGCATTTTATAAGATTCTGCGTTTGTTTCTTTGCATCTTTATTTCTTTTACTTTGAAATACTTGTGGAGGACTACGGGCAGCCGGCCAAATAGACAACTTTATAAAAGGATAAAATATCTCAGCTCTTCCTAAACGAATATAAATTGGCGCTATGAACGAGTGGCATTTTGATTTGAATTCGGAAACGAGCTTCAGAAAAGGAGGCAAGAGTCTTTCTTCTAAAAATGTGAGACGATTTTCATATTAGCGGCCTAACGCAGAAGATATAAAGAGTCAAGAAAGTACTAAGCAAGCAACTTTGCTGGAGAGTAATGCGGTGCGGGCGTAGCGTACGAACATACGTGAGAGATAAACGGAGACGACAGGGGGAAGGGTTAGATGGCAGGGGCCCGGGAGGGGGAGGGGCGCTTGGCGTTCTCGCTAGATAAGTTTATCAGGGAAACCTCTCGCCTTCGTATTGACAGAGCGTCGCAAACCTGGCCCTGATTGCCGCTAAGCGGAAGCCGGAGCGTGGGAACCGGAGGCAAGGTAAGAGCTCCAGAATTACATATTTACCGAGATAAAATTCTAAGACTACGTTCATGTGAAGCTGACTCAATAAAACTAGAATTCACTTTGGAATAAAACCTTGATAACTCCTCTATAGCTTTAAAAATAGCAAAACGAAAATTTGGCATAAATATTGTGTATTAGCATTTAGGAGACTTGGGAAAATACGTAGTACACAAATGTTTGAGATAACTAGATAGCTCTAAAGAAAAATCCTACAGCAACGTACGACGTTACGTAAAGGAGATGAGTCACAAATCTTGCGCTCAACAGGTCACGGATAATGAAATACTCCGCCGCACCCCGGGAGCTCTTTCCATATTTACGTAACTGTTGTTCGAAGAAATAAGATAAGCGCACCTCGACGTTTTCCGTTGAATTTCGGCACGGTTACTTAAAGTGTTGGAGTGTTACTGAGAGGGTGAAGAGGTGAGACGCTCCTTGATGGGCTGTAATGCGCGAAATTCAAATCAGATATAAGCGATCGAGTTGTCGCGTCGCGTCGATATGTGAACCTGCAGCGTTACCGCGCCCGGCACCCATAGTATTGCACACGCTTATAACGATACGATATTCTCAAATGTAACGCCAAATTTTCACCTCGATGCCCTTTCAAATATTCGGTAAAACGTGTCGACGAAAATATTTTTCTGTTTATCAATGTTTATGGCATGCTACAGAAATTCTTTACGACACAAACTCTAATAGACATAAACACCGTAAATAGCAACCATTTTAGGTCTGAAGACCTTCTAACGTATTCGCTTTATATCAAGTACAAAGTAGACATTAAATGGGGAAATTTACTTCCACAAATATCGATTGCATGACTACATTACCTACTATGCAACCAAAGACATGGAAATAATACTGTCACATTCACGTTGAATTTTAAATTACAGCCGCACATTCACCGTCATAGAAATGTTAGTTAGACATTAAATATTAAGGCGTGGCATACACGGGCGGCACGGGCGTGCAACATTCATTGCAGTGCGGAAACCTGTCAAAAGCCCACGGCTATTTCAGGGAAATCGATTGCAGTCGATGGCACCGACGAGTTTGTTACGCGAAGCCACCAAGACGTTCTAACATAGCACTCTTTATTGCTATAAATATCATATAAGTTCGCCAAGTTGGTTTTAGAAAACGTTTTAATTTGAATTCAATAGGAAATGTTCTCAACAACGTCTAAAGTAAAACTACTCGATTTTAGAATCTACAGCGCAAAATTAAAAAGTAGAACTATGTAAACTTTAAAACAGTTCTGCAAGTTGCAGCGCAGAACGACAAACAACTTGGATAACTTCTAACATAATCCAATTTAATAGTTGAACAAACAAAATACCAATTAAATTGAAAGCAAAACGAGCAAAGTGTATATTGGCAGATACTCAGCGGTATTAGCGGCGTTTGCAATTGTAAGCAAACACACGATTACCAAGCACTCGCTGCTTAACTAATTCGTATCACGCTTAAGAGTCCACTCGAACATAAGGGGGAAAGAATATAACGATCGTGAATGTCCGGCGACCGCAGTTTGCCCAATTGAAACGTGTAATGAAATTTGTATATTAACTCAGGAACGGCCAAACGAAAACCTTGTAAAAGTGTTTCCATGTACGAATTGAAACGCCCCGGAAAATTCCTCGGCGAAATTCAAATAAAATTGCAGATACGATGTATTGGCTCTGTGTGAGCCACGTTACCAGACGTATGAGTGCAGTTTGCATTAAAGTAATTGTTGAGTGTCGGCCGTTTGTGGCCGCGCTGTGTTCACGCAGCTTCAATTTGCAAAACTAGATGCTGGTATACACGAAGTGGCCATTTTTATTCATCAAATAGCATTGCTTTCTTAATTAAAAATCAAACATATCTGTTATCCTGAATGTGGATGGAGATTTGTTTTTGATTCTGCATCTCCACTTTGTGTCTCGTTAAACCAACAACATAATTTCACAACAAGTTAATGTCTCTTGGATAGAGATAGTAATAACAAATGAACATAAATCAGAAACTTGCTCATCAGGGTAAGTAAAGATAAACCAAAACGTACAAGACAAATTCAGGTGATATTCAGAATTAATAACAGCCCGCGAGAAAGTTTATGACGCACGTACATGTATAAGCTGTAGCAATTAGTTGTAATGAAGTAGGTTGGAGGTCGGGGCGCCGCTTGCCTTGTCACACTACCGACTAGATTAAGGTCTCCGACACGCGGTCCCGGCGCTCGTAACTTGTTTTGCATGAATCTGTACGCGACTTTCATATGGCTCTCAGGAGGAGACTCAGTTCAGCACCTCTAATGTAAATGAAATTGTGTGCAAGAAATAAAGCAGGGCTTCTCGGCCGCTATTTATCGCCGCTCGCGTCTCCTAACTCCCACGTAATGGGAATGTGGAGACGACGCGGAGCGCAGTAATGAACCGGCCTGCCTTAACGTATGGCCTTTATTGATGACACCCGCGCCCTCAACACACTTACTACTTTATTGTCACCCTACGCAGGCATAGTTTCAATTACGACACGCTTCTTACGATACTTTACGCCGCCTCTACCGAAGCACATGCTCCAATGAAATCCTAGGCTCTCCCAGTCCCTTTGTTGAGTTTAATTACTATCCAAAGAGGTCTGGTGAATGGGTAATTAATCACGGAATAAGATGGATTACGAACTGGTTGATATTGAATATGAGTGATTAATGTATTAATTTTGTCACTTCATCTCCGTTAAATTAGGTGCATACTTTAATATTTTGATTAGAATTATGAACAGATCATTATTTTATGATCGTCAAATTAATGTAATCGGAAGCTCTAATTATGGATGTAACATTATTGGAACATTTTGGTTAGGTTAGTAATTATAACATGATTGCCGAGATTATTGGTGTGTATAGAGTGTGTGTGGGGTGCGGGGGGGTGTATTGTGCGGTCCCTCGGTATGGCGGTATGTACTCGGCTCAAACACAAATTCTGTCGATCGTTAGCCGGTACCACGTGTGATTAATTAAATTTCTTTCACGCTTCGAATTTAAGTTCGAGTAGAAATCGTTAACGGCCGGAAAGGCCTGTTGAGCCGTAATTTACGTCTTTTCGTTCGACTCCGGCTACTTGCGTCATTTGAGAATTGCGTGCTGTGTGCCTTATAACCATTAAATTTATATACGTACATAGGAAATTAGGTAGTTGTTCAAATAGTGATTGCCGTCAGATTATGATCGTAACTTGTAAATTTTTACCTTAGAAAATATTAAGCTTTATTATTATTTTTTATTTTACTCGTGTTATTAATGTAAAATTAATCTGTTATCCGTGTGGGATCGGAAAAACAGTGTTTACGCTAATACCTTCCTACACTAATGTTTCAAGCACATAAATGATCATTTGTAGTTTTGAAAAGGACTTATTACTTCTAAATGTACTTTTATTGCACTTTACAGTTCTTGTAATCAACGAACAAAATCTTACAGCCACCAAAAGTTGAGTATCTCTGACATACAATCAAAACTTGCGCCCCATAAAACGATGAAATCGTTCTCTAGTTTACAAGTTATAACACTCACTTCCCTTACACCTTATTCGAACTAGTAAGTTTAATTAATTCAGGGGTTGCGCACCGCGGGCACAAAGTGTCGTTAACAACACTAGTGCATCTAGGACCTGGACATGGACATGTGTATTATTAATGACACGACACATGTGCGGTCTCCTTAGCATTGTATATCAATCCGTGGTTCAAGTTTGTTCGGAAATTTTTGGGACGGAATAATTAAATTCTGTTTTGGATTATGAGGAGAAATTTTGCCATAATCTGAACATTTGAAGGGTTTTCCTGTGTATGGATATTATGTGTCGAGGTTTTTAATCACCATGCCTTGTAAACTAATGTCGAAGCTCATCGGAAAGACTATATTAAGAACTACCCCGATCAAAGAAAATTATACAACAATAAAAACTGCCTTGTCAAGAATTGAAACATCATTTACTAATCTTAATGTAAGAACTACTACTACTGTACTTAATGCTCATTTAGGTAAGGCACAAAAACTTTGACAAAGTGAAAGCTAGCTGCCAACAGAGGCAACCATAATCTTATTCTAAAGCTTTTCTTTAACAAAAACAATCAAATTTTTATCAAAGAAAAGTCAAGAACCGCAGACAATAGTAACGCAAGTAAAGAACAAAATGAATTTCAATCTTTTCTACTTACCCTAAAAAAGACAAAGTGAAAACGTTCATTTCAAAATATCAATCCGGTACCTAATATTCAAGTTTCGGCATTCAAACGAAGTCCTTTTTATACTTCAATCATTACATTCTTTCTGAATAAAAAAGTTAGAAAAGGACTAGACAAAATCCATCCAAATCTTGGGCCCACAACTTGCCAATTGCAAGTTTCAATGAAAAAGGACGGTCGCACGGAACGACTGATATATAGAAGGCGCAAAAATGGCCGCGGACGAATCGATAAACCTTAGAAGAAGCGCGCTGGGTCCTGCTAAAACGGGAAGTTTATGGTAATCACGGCTGCGGAGGAACCCGTGATTGATTGTTGTAGGCGACCTACTGCGGCCCGGGGCCCGCGGCCCGGGCACACCCACGCCGCACTACTACACCACACGTGTTCGCGTTTTGTTGTACAACTATAATTTTCGTTAGCGAACCTTTTTGCGAACGTGCCCGCCGAAACTATTTATTAATGGCACCCGTGACTGTGCGCCATAGAAAAGCTTGCCCTTATCTGTCTATCTATCGGCGCGTCCGTTACGCATGGGTGTGTGCCATTCTTTAATACGGCAGTAACGACAAGGGTGCGACTTCCAGCCCTACGGCCTGTTAAGACGCTAAGAGAAATGGCGATTGAGGATCCCAAGATTTAAGTGGCAGTTTCAAATGTGCCTACTTTTAGTGTTATTTCCTAAACGGAAACCATTTGTTTGCCTCATGCACGATCGAGGAGAAAAATTTACGCAATACTCGAGTATTTCTCTCAAGTGTTTACGCGATAAGATTGCTCGGATGGAAGTGCATTTGCGCCATTATATACGTTTGTATCGTTTTGTGAAATGTATTTGAACATTCGAAAAGATACTTTGAAAATATTAAAACGTATATCGTTGGAGTGCGTGGGCCTAAAAAAGAGGAGTTGTGTATGAATCATCGAGTCCTGCTGTCACGTTGTTTCGGGAACCATTAGTTAAACGTCCAATAAAAAGTAGTGAAGCTCGTGAAATAAAACTGAGCCGGGTGTGTGCACTAGTGTGGTTTACGTTACTACGGTCGCGTATACGTGGAACTTGGCCAATCTACACCAACTTGTAACTCGCCCATAATGGCTACTGAAATTTCCTTCCGCAACTCAAAAATAAATTCTCGCCCAAATATGAGATGAGATTCGGGAGCTCTTATTTTACAAATATCGCTGTCCTAAGTTGTAAGTGATATGTCTCATAGAACGTATGGTTGTACTTTTCTGTTTTACTGGAGATGTAGACCCAACTTGTGTAAAACTTTAGGCCTGCGAGAAACTAAATATTTAACGACATTCGTGACAGAGGGCAGTGTTATGATGAAACTTGCTATATCGGGGCATTTGGTAGAATATTTCTGGATCCCAAACTTGATGCGTACACCCTCATATATCGCGGGGCAATATGACTTTAACAGGTGCGAGCTCATAAAGAGGCTCAGGTGTACGCGTCCCAGAGACGGTTAAATCCGGCAAATAGAAATTGATGTTAGTAGGTGAAATCTAAACTACACTATATTTTAGCCATTTCGAGGCGCGTCGGTGCTTTGTTGTTAAAATTCATGGTAAGCGGAAGCAATTAAGGGAGTAATATGTAAGGACGTAACGGAGTGACGGGAATTTGTTGCCAGAGCGTTTTAATGGACGTCCGTATTTATGTTTCAAAATGCAGCACCGCGAGCTTTCCTGTCTCCTCGCATTAATAATTATCACAATCATTTAGAAAGTAATTAAATGAACACAGTGTCTTATTAAAAACTCCATTAAGTATTTAGTTAATGCCGACTTTATTCCACTGTTGTAAATGTTTAAGTTTATAATTATGGCTTACACTTATTTCGAGACGGAAAATCTGAAAATTTAATTGTATTAGAAATGCCAGTTTTTATTTCGGAAGTCAATACTACCTGCTCGCTGTAGGGTATCGGCCATTTCCCTCTTTTATCATTGTACAGTCGTATCTAATTTGTACATTGATATTAAAAAAACCGCTGACAATTTAAACAAAATTACAATTTCAGCGTCGCCGTTTAAATCTGTGTCATTTACTCCTCGGTCATTAAACACAAAAACCGTCAAAGAAATAAAGATATTTTTTATTATTCAAAGTGAGCCGCGGTATCACCCTATCACTCCGTGCGGGAAGGCGGAGCAGCTATTAGCTTAACGACCATTTTAATATAAGAGATGACATATTAAATTTACGAGGGCGAGCTTCCCGTAGCGTAAACGTTGACGCTGACGTGATGCCTCTGTCTTCTTTATTGCGTACGTAAATATAACTATCAGATGTGTTTATGATATGCTAAGGCGAATTTTTAATGGCCGGAATCGTTTACGAGTCACGTACCCGGTACACACTGTATAACCGATGATCGTTACTTTAACACTCTACCGTCGCCGCGTCGAGTACGCGTTATACAAACACCGTCTTTACTTTGTGACTCAAACGTCGCACGATGTTTACGAAAGCTGTGTAAAAAGCGAGCCCGTAACATTGATCATTTTCTCCGACACGCAACAAAAAAGGGACGAAATAATAAGCGATTAGTTTCCCGCTCCGTCGTATACACATTACGCGGATCGCAGGGAGAAAAGCTTGCTTCATGCACACCTCTCGTTTCGCACGGAAGCGAACCGTAATTACTCTAAAACACTACCCATTTGTTTGATGTCTTTGTTCGTTGTTTGCTCCACTTAGGGCGAGCATCACCCTTGCGATGCCGCCCGACACATACCGTGAGTTTCGTACAGCCATTAGGTGCGAGACAATGGGGCAAGGCACAAAAAACAAGCATTAATAATCAGGAATATGCATCGACAACGAGAAAGGGTGGTATCTGTTCCCCAGCCCTTTCAGCGGGGACGAGACATGGATGGCGGTGGAAACTTCAAGCGACAAAGACAATGGTAATGGCTCGAATAGGTATAGGCAGCGTGGCGCCGATTTTTCGTACTTTTTCTGCGTACTCTGTTGTACGTTGAGTAAGTATGCAGGGACCCATTGTTTCAGCGAGAAAGCAAGAGTGATTGAATTGTTTAATATCACTCGCGTTCAAACAAAATAATTGTTAACGTGGCAGCGTGTCATTGTAATAATTAACAAGCGGTAACTTTATTATCACAATTTGTATCAAGAATTCAAGAGTCCAAAGATAAGAAATGCTCACTAAATTTTATGTTAAGTGGAAATATTTCATGAAATTAAAACCATTGACATGCAGTGTTGACTAGCTTATGTTTGCTTAATTATTCCTTAAAGTGCTATCAAACGTCGCGTGGATGACCACAGTAAGTTGATTATGTCCCGAAATTTACATTAAAATAATAAAGTGGCATTAGAGAAAGACAATAGCTGTGTTGTGTGCGTGTTGTAGCCTGCTACAAGTTAATCGGGGCCAGCTTTATGGGCGCACATGATTGTAATAGTCTTGTAAAGGGTGACTGGTAATGTATTACGACAAATGGATGGCGCTAAATGTTACGGCGCAAGTCAAATAAAACAATTTTTTCTTTCGAACGTTCTACCCAATTTTCTCATTTTACATTCATGATAAGTGTTCACTAAAAGATTTAATGATATTAGAAATCGAACGAATAAAATGCATAGTTAAAAGTTTGAATTCGTATAACGTAATTTCAAAGCGAATAGACGGACAAACGGGCCGGACTAAAGCGCTAACTACTGCAATTAAGCCGTTAATCTATCCAGTGTTAGTAAAGTTCATGGCTACATCTGGAATACACATGTCACAGTGGTGCCCTCTGCCGGGGGTGGGGAAAAATCTAAACACAGTAAAAGCCGGCTTTAGTGGCATTTTATTGGCTCCATTTGGAGCCCCGCCAGCTCTGTTCCTTCGTCTCTAATTGATATCTGACCAAAACGTTCACTTTACGTACGTAGATTTCTTGTAGACAAGTGTAATGTGTATTGTTTCATCTATTAGCTACCATTTAGTGGTTATGAGACTGATTTCCGTAGAAAATTGGAGCGTTAGTTATTTTAGTTATCTTTACATACCTACGTTGCAGTTTCAATGTAAGTATAAGAAAGTTAACATTGAATATAACTGCAATTATTTGCTAATTTCTAGGGTTCCGTACTTCAAAAGGTAAAAAAAGGAACACTTATAAGATTACTCTCTTGTCTGTCAATCCGCCTGTCACCACCGATTTTCTCAAGAACGGGTAGACCTAGCAAGTTGAAATTTATACCAGATATTGAAGTCTATAGTCTCCCTATTAGGTGTATAAAAATCAAGTCCTGAGTCAACATGATAAAAAGATATGGGCAAATTAAGATTTGGAAGTATAGATTTTGGGTCGAAAACCTATATGGTAGTTCCCGTTGACCTATAATCACGAAATTTGGCGAGAAGCAATGTCTTACACCACATATAAAGGGAAAAATCTGAAAACCGTAAATATGTAGTATAAAAAATAAAAAGATTTTACTATTACAAACTTATTATTTGCGGTTGGTGCAATAGCCGTTTCATGGGATCGAATAGCAAAGTTAAGTTTGTCCTTAAAAAGTTTGTACGGATCCCTCGATGCGCGAGTCCAACTCGCACTTGGCCGGTTTTTCTTGTTGGTTTTCAAGTCAGATGCCAACTGCTTGATGCATCAAAATGGAAAGACAACTCTTCTTAACTAAATTTACAAACGGTAAAAAATACACACAATATACCTACGTCCCAATCCTTGGTTCGCCAATCTGTCAAGCTTTCTGGATAAGGCAAAGTTTCTCGAGGACGCTTTAATGGACAGAGACAGACTATAAGGAAAACTATATTCAGCATTTTTATATCATTCATTCAACAATAAAAAAAATTGTGAACCTTACTTGCTTCATTTTACAGGTGGTTTTAGATTGTGAAGAGCCAAATTTTTCGAATTTAGGCCCGGAGTTTAGGCTCTTCACACCTTAACATGAAATGAGTGTAAATAATTAAATTCACACTTTACAGCCCTTCTCCCTATGCATTATAAGTGCAAATGAATATCTAACTCCTGAAGGAAGTGAACATGAATAAATAAAGAATGATAACTTGGTCCGTGTGCACAATGTTACAAGTTACTTATGTTACAAACTTTCGCTCATTTGTCTAACATACAAAGTTTTAGGATAACATCTAATCGGTAAAGTAGGATTGGAAGGTTTTTGTACGAGAATAAAGTGCTATTATTATTTAGTTTGGTTTCTAGAGTTTTTGCCAAGGATTTCTTAATGGAGATTATTATTCGTTTCCGATCAAAGAGCGATTTTGAAAGTGACATGCTTTATCATTACTATTTCCTTTGGTTTTGTTTTAATTTGTCTTTCCTATGGCTGACAATGAATTTCTACATCTTTAAAAAATGTCTGTAGTACGGTAAGTGGCGATTATCACTTCACTACATATTATAAAACAAAGTCGCCTAAAGTCTGCTTACATCTTTAAAACTACGCAACGGATTTTGTTGCGGATTTTTTTTAATAGATAGAGTGATTCAAGTGGAAGGTTTTAATATATAATTTAAGTTATAATTTTAGTTATCAATAAATTGAAAAAGTAATTTGTACTCACCATTTTGTTGTTGATTTCGTGAAAATGTATTTCGCACACTTTGTCTACTATGTCTTCACTTTGAAACGTGACAAAACCGAAACCTGAAACAAATAAACATTGATATTAGTTTAATTTAACATTGAAAGACACATTGAATAACAACATTTATGATTCATGACAAGATAATCCACCCCTGTAGTTAATTGTTAAATTTTACATAGATTGCGAAGGTCAAAATGTATAAGAATTTGGGCTACAACTCAAGACCGACTTTTTGACTCCACGGACGTTTAAGTAATCAGAAACATAAAAGTATCGGCTTTGATATCGTTTTAATTAAAGGCAATTCGTGTCAAGTTAATTAATTTCAAAAGGCCTGTCAATCAGTTTTCGACAACAGCTATCAGAGTATTGTGGTGGGTCGGCTCGAGCAGGTAAAGCGGCATTATGTTGCCAATTTAATAAAACTTGCGCCCCTGTCGCCGTCGCCGCCGCTGCCGCCACCGCCGCCTGCGCGCACCGGCGTCTAACAATACCAACAACCACCCTCCTTTAAATGTTCCCAGACATTCACGTGGCCACACAGACGACCAACTTCGCCTATATGTTCTCCGTCCGACTCAAAAGATCGTTCAAGTTCGCCCCCGCACGATTCATGAATTACAAATTGCAATTTTGAGTTTCGCACTCGAATCGCTTTCCGATATTTACACGATTCCATGCGACAACTTACGACCTAGCTTACAATCTGTCGCACAAATAAATCCCTCCAGTTCGAAACACGACGCTCGGCGCGTCTTGTTTCCCGATTCGCAATCACCTGACGTAGACCAAGTTTCCGCTTAAAGTGGCAAACAAAACAAGGCGATGAGCAGGCGTGTTTCTGTCTGCTAACGATTAAGACACACACACGTGACGTATCCACCCACGACGACAAATAGCATTAGCGAGCCGCTCCGCAAACAGTCGGTGGCGCCGCGATTATGCTGACACGTACACGAACACCGGCCTATCGCTACAACTTTCTCGTCCCGTGTCCACGTGTTGATATGGGCACGTGAGAGCGACATACATCTTCATGAGTCGGGATCAACGTCGTCAATCCCGAAAGTTATACAGAACCGTTTCAAAACTGAGCTTGTCCGACAATAGCCGCCGGCGACGAGGCGCTAATCGATACCCTTGTAAATGTTACGGCCGAGCCGATACTTATAATCTGACAGTGCGGCTCTTTGTTCATATTTAGTTCATCACCTTTCACGACTTCGGCTGCCCTAAACAAACAGCACGATCCGGCCTCAAACTAGGGCGCACTTGGTATTTCACGCGCGGCCGGGTGGCTTTGCGTAGGAATCGAGGCAAAGATAGTAACACCCCGAAAAGGCAAATAGGGGTTCAATCGAGTTCCGTTAGATGACCGTATTTTCTTTATGCATTATAAGGTCGGTGCGGTATATCAAGTGAATCGTTTCTGCGTTATTGCTTTCCCAATAAAAACGATTGGAAACAATCCCCACTTACATAAAACATGGCGTCGGTAAAGCTGTACGGAACTTGATAACGCATTGTTTTGATGTTCGGATATCACAAGCGAACGAGAGAGCCTCACAGGACAGATATAATGTAGTCGCGTGCCGAGTGCTGCCGGCTCCCCTTATTTATGCGGGTCTGCAAACCGAATAAAGTGGGAGGCAAGCAACATCGACGGCCGCCGAGTAAAGTTATCTGCGGGCGACATGGCTGAGCAAATATGAAATCGGACCACACGATCAAACTAAATGAACTTCTTCTTAATGGATTAGTAACGTTAAAATCACCAATGTTTTGCTGGCATACACACACAAACTGAGCAAATAAATACAATACCCGTAAAGTTTGTAGATGAAACGTTAAGAGAAAAGGGAGAAATAGCATTGTCACTGACCACGTAAAAAGTTTTGGGTTTCGTGTTGCCATTGTGTGCTCGCTCTAGATAAATGGGGTATTTTCGTGAAATTCGTCCGCGTCACTTCTCGTAACAATGGCGAAGATAAATAATCTCTGCGTAAGAAAAGGATTCCGTAAACATAATTATTTGAACTCGCAATTGTAGCTGTGAAACGCTAATGAAAGTTCTCCTGGGTCGCTTCAGGAATTAACTTTATTTTTCTCCGACTTCAATTACACTGGGTACCTTGACTTTTTAAGCGGAATACTTTAATTAAATCTGGCGGCTTATAGGTGATCTGCGTCCCTCTGCACTGATTGGTCCTTTACTTTGTTTGTTAAATTAAATCCACATCACTTCGTTTAGCTTCACCGACGTGAAAATTGTAAATACTTTTTCCAGCATATTCTGACTTTTCGCTGAGATGGGTAAATCTTGATATTTATAACATAAAGGACTGTCTGAATAAAATTTCTAAAAAAAAAAACTTGCTAAAGTATTCCATTTTTGTATCAATATGTCTCCGATATCAATAGGCCTATTTCCCTACCCCTCCTCTGGTTCGAGGCACGTGAACCTCGCCACTATAGCTATGTAAACGGCGGACGATTTTCATTAATTCCCATCGAGTTCGCACCTGCGATAGCGGCGCTCGTTATTTTAATATAAGAAGCGAGAGGTTGAGGCAAAGATTATGAATGTGTCTCCCGATATCGGATATCTCGACACATCTGTCGGGCGGCACGTGGAGCTGACAGTGGGCGGCCCGCCCCCGCTCCGCAGCCCCCCTGCCCTACCGAATGCTCCCCCGCCCCCGAATCGGGGCCATAGGCAGTATAATCTGCCCCGCCACTGTATGAAACACCGGCCGGTGGCGTTTATGGCGCTATAATAACCGTATAAAACGCGACTTATTGTAGGCGTCGATAACGGACGTTATACAACCTTAGGCCTACACTTTGTGCCAAGCCGACGCTCCCGGCTCTACCACATTTTTTCTATGTTACCTTCACGATCCCGAATGCTATAATGGAATTTATTGCGATATCTCCTACTAATGTAATTCCAGCAGTATTCATTTGTCTAATTGAATATTACATTAGCACATACATTATGCACAAGGTACTATTCCAAGACATACACTAAATAAGAATTGTAGGTAGGAATAGTAGTGCGCCTTCTATTTGTATTTCTGTTGGCACACTAATGCAGAATTTCCTCTCCGACATGCAGATTTTCTCAAGATGTTTTCCTTTACTGAAAATAAATATTTACCTGCGCTGCGAAAAATTCAATGGTGCAAAACGTGGATAGAACGTGGCTCACGTACGAGATTAATTCTCTATCGATCCTATCAATACGTACTTCAATTTAGCATGGATGATAGCACAGTATTCGTAGCTGCGAGTATACTAGTACATTTACTACTTGTCATTTCGACAACAACAACTGTATACAAGTTAATAAACAGTATCTTGTTACACAGAAAGTGAGTCAACAGGACTCATTGTAGCGTCAATTTTGCTTGTTTTTGTAGAGAATAAAAGTAATGTAGTATGTCGGCGATAACTACCAAGTTTTCATTAGGAGCGCGCTCAACAAGCTCTCAAATGATCAGCGAGTTGGCCGGTTGCGCTCGTCGTCGCAACTTTTGTTATTGTTTCGCTTCATTATTGTAATACGAAATACGCGGCACAATAATTAAGAGATCCTCGTCTATCGCCCCTTCTGACGTCATAGTTGGCCCAAACTTTTATCAACGGACTCTCATCGTGACAGAATGTTTGCTACGTAAATAATTGCCGGATTGCTTCTGAGCTCAGCTAATAATAACAAGTTAATCGCAATAGTTATTATCGAGAAAAAGGCTAGGTTATAAGAAACGGGATTGACTCCGTCGAGCACGAGTGCTTTTACGCGATCAACGTTTATTAGAAGCCTATTACCTGAACATTTGTTTCCATGTGGTTACCTAAGAACCTACCTTCTTATGTACACCAGGTATTTTCATATAAGATTTTTTTTAGTTAATATTGACGTGTGTAAGCAGTACCTACAGTACGGCATCGACTCACGCCTTTTGGATATTGAACCAGTTCCAATCAGTTTTTTTCAGCTTTACGTTCAATTAATCACAGGAAAATATCGCGATGTTGGTGGTTGGATGAGGTAAAAAATATATAACATACCTATAAAAAGTCTCAAGCACCTAATACGAATTTTATGTCTATAAATCACACTAAAGCTGAAACTGCAGAACGAAACGATTCTTTTCAAGTTATTTTCTTATCAACATTACCGGAGAGTATTACACTCCAGTTTGTACTAATGGATGATGGATCACACTTTCATACAAGTTCTTATTAGATATTTATTTCCGTTTCAAATACTGCGCGGTATGTAGGTAAGAACAACATCATACATTACCCCGCTATATGATAAAGTAATCTATCGAGGATTCAAATAGTTGATCGTAATAGCCGCTTCAAAATAATACGCGAATCCCGTGCCAATACAAATACGCTCCGGTTCTAATGCATTCGCTGCGAGGTGCAAATTCTAAATGTAAACTTTCGGCAAGCTAAGAAAATGGGAAATAAAAGCTGGGAAGAATTGGCTCATCCTCATTTTCTCCATTGTTAAGTTGAATAGGACACGAACTATCAACTTGCAAGACGCGCTGATTGTGTGGATACACCTATATTGTCTACGTTCAGGTAAGTAAAACAGAAA
The DNA here is from genome assembly GCA_963853795.1 of Xestia rhomboidea. NCBI lineage: Eukaryota > Metazoa > Arthropoda > Insecta > Lepidoptera > Noctuidae > Xestia > Xestia rhomboidea. Next base: position 13,705,406 of record OY970767.1, on the reverse strand, counting down.
CACTGTGCTCTTACGGCGCTTTTTCCTTCAAGATGTTCAACTTTTAAAATCCCGAAGTTTGTCCAAGTTGTTTTATTGCTTCAGAAACGTTTTAAAGCTTTTGACACAACAAGAATTTTTGGACTTTCCTCGTAGTGTTTGGCGAAGAATTCGCAACATGATTTCTTATAGAAGCGTGCTCTGTACAGTGTACAGCGTTGTGACGTATCTACTGCGTGGGCAGACTATCTAATATAACAGAAAAATGTGCTCTTAAGGGGATGTCAACACCAAAATGCGCGCACACTGTCTATTTGTATCGGAGTAAACGAGGGCGAGAGAGTTACTGGGCGGCCAGGTTTTAGAAGAAAATAATAAATAAATATTGAAATAAAAAAAGTGTGGATTATTTGTAAATATGACTCGTTAGCGGTTTGGATATGAATCTGTTGACTTCATGTTTTTAATTGCAGACCCATATGTCAAAAAAATAAAGACATAGAACCGTTTAATGATGATTTTTAGACCACTCTTTGCAATTACTTTCTATCGAGCCGATTTCGTCTCTTTGAAATATGATGATTTATTAATTTTTTGATGTGTTAGAACAAATAGTTTTTTTTTTAACTGCTTAAGAAACATCAATTAGGTGTTGTCAGCCCCTTAGCGAGTTTACTTGGGAATTTCTTTGAGAACTTATCAAAAGGGCGTGAAAGGAAATTATGCTATAAATCAAACACATCGAATTTTTTTTAGAGCGATCAGTTACAGGAGAAATATTTGGGTGAGTGGCCGTTAGGCCGCAAGCGTCAGGACAATTTATCAAGGGCGTCGGTACCCTCGTCCAATCGGTTGATAGCAATGCCATAAATATTTACTTTAATAAGATTCCGTCCTTTTTATTCGCGTGTGTTTTACGACACTGTTTGGCCCGTGATGTCAACCTGGTAGCAGCGTAAGCGCATTGTTTTTTATAGTGTCGGAATTTGTAGCGGAGTAAGTGAATATCCCTGACCCTGTCGTAATAGATTGTAAAGCTGTGGAATGTGCCAATCGACTAGTATATAGGTTTGGGTGGATACCGAATGTACACAATCACAGTTCTTTGTGAGGTTGGACTACATTTGGTTGACGTTCTGCTTAACTTCGAACATACCTTAGTACTAGTAGAAGTTATTGGTAAAATAGTTTATATAGTCAACAGTAAAAAATCAATCCAAAGCTAGGCATTCGCTAGGAATTGAAACATCGTTCTGCAACCTAAACAGGGGTTAGTGCAGATCGTAAATACAGAAACAGCCAAGGTTATGAGGTTTCAGTATGTAAAACTACAAAAACACCACCTATTTGAGTCACAAAAATATTGTACGGAAAATTGTAAAGTTGATCGTTCGACGCACGGAATGAAGCAATAAGAATTTGATGAATTTAATAGTAAACTGTAACCCGAATTTGCGATTTATAGCACATAATAATGTAAATGGAACATTGTTGATGGGAGACCAATTTTTCTATGAACGTCATAAACATTATTTTACGATGGGTTGGGAAAGTCTAGGTAGAACAATTTACTAAGTAAGCTATTTATTACTACCACAATGCGGAGTTCCTGTCTCGTTTGTAATATTTTATTAGTTTAAACAAGGCATTTGTAATTTTGTTGTGGTTAGTGGTTGACTCTGCAATTTTCTTCTGTTTTGAATTATTAATAATTTCGAATAGATATAAAATAACGATGATTTTAAAAGACTAATAAACTGTTATGGTGATCATTTATATTAAAAAGCGTTGTTATTGTCCCATGTTGGGCGTCACTAAAAATCAGCGTTGGGCGCCACTTTTTTGCACTATCAGCAAAATGATTAATATTCAATGTTTGTGGTTTTATTTGCATAAAACTTTAGGTGAAAAATGCAGAGGAATTTATGTTTGTGAAAACTAAATCTACAGGAGGTCTCCTAATAGCTCAGTAACCTGTATCACAAGATTTGATGGCATTTAAAGGTGAGTTTTGTGACATTTCACGGATAAGTTATAAAAAAACATCGTTCCTGCTTCTTATTACAATTGGTAAGGTGACAGTTACATAGGTCTTGACTTGAATCTTACTAGTGTATTTTAAATGCGAATGAATCTGGATGAAAAAAGAATGGGCTTCGATGTATGCATCTGCCCTAAGGTCCAAAAGCCATATTATAAACATAATTGAAAAGAGCTTTTTAAGGAGAACCTTTGCTACTAACACGACTTTTGGCAACTTGTAGTCCGTTCGGAGTTATTGAGCTGAAAAGGTTACTAGTTGGACAACGAAGTTAAGATTGTCTTTTCAACCAATTAAAGTTTGAGTTACCAAAACAATAACATATACTCCATTGCATAAAGGTTTTAGGGAGAACCTTTGCCAGTAACACGACTTTCGCCAATTCGTTGTCCGTTAGGAGATATTGACCCATTGGAGAGAGCTTTTCAATGACAACTTTTGCTACTAACATAACTCACGCTATTTACCTAAATATGTGTATGATTGGGCACCGAAGTTAACATAACATTTTCTGAGTAACCAATAGTAATAAGATATACACAATTGGAGAGAGCTTTTCTATGAGACCTTTTGCTACTAACTTAACTTTTGCTAATTCGCAGTCTGTTCGGAGCTATGGACCTAAATAAGAGTAAGAGAAAAAGAGTTAATAAGAAGAAGTGAATAAGAGTTTATTTACAACCAATTAAGAGTTTACGGGTAATTTATCCCATGATCTGTCCACGAAGTAGACACAATAGTTAAACAATTGCGTTTCGACCAAATCGGTCATTCGACAGATCATGATTTATAGTTAAAAGATATAGACTATTGGATAGAGCTGTTCAAAGAGAACTTTTGTTACTAACTTAACTTTTACTAATTGGTAGTTTGTTTGGAATTATTGACCTAAATGTGTGCCTAATTGGGCACCGAAGTTACGATTTTCTGGGTAACCAATGGCACCAAGATAAGCACCATTCGAAAGAGCTTTCAATGAGAACATTTGCTAATTCGTAGTCTGTTCGGTTTTATTAATCTAACTAGGTAGTTGATTGGCACCGATCTGTAGCTCCTCTGACTCTGAATCGAGAATAGTTGTCAAATCATAAAATATTATTCTTGAGGAGATCAATCCATTACTACATATCTTAACGCTATTGTGTGATCTGTCCAATCTACTGTTACTGTAAGGATTTGTTCCTGAAACGGCATTTAAGATGTCAATGTTTTGAAAAGGACGTTATCATGCTTATAATATGATGTTTTAAACGTACAGTATCAATGAAGGTCAATAAATTGACGACAAAACAATACTTAATGTAACTTAATTTATTTTTAGATCTCTGTAGCTCCTCTCTGACTCGGAATCGAGAGACGTCGCCATAATAAGAAATGGACTTCTTGAAGAGATCTATCCATTGATATAATTATCTTAACGCTATTGGACGCAAGGGCATTTTTGCCCAATCTCCTTTGGCGCAGAGATAAATTATAGTCTAGGATAGCAAACAGGCTACTTTTTACCACACAAAAACACATCATAGTTTCCACGCGAACAAACTCACGGGCAACTGCTAGTAAAATAAAAAATGTGTTGAAGTGAGAATGTATCGAGAACAGAGAGGTATTACCATTACATAGTGCGCTTAATTGCTTTTTAACTCAAACGAGCTACGCGTAATTAGATTACAATGGTGAATTTTATTTGTATGTATTGTCACTTTACGTAAATGTACCGACAGTTTCACTTGATCACATTAACATGAATTTGAAAGCACAACTTTGTTTTTCGAACTGTTTTAAAACTTTTATTGTTCTGATGGATGTATAGTTAAATGAATTCCATGAATGTAAAATGTACGTAGGTGTACCTACGTTACTATGATTAAATGAACCTATGTGAGCAGTACTCTTTGATTGCATTCTACAGCTATGCCCGATTTTAGGTATTTTTACAGTAATTATAGTTTTATGAATCGTCTTGTTAACATACCGGCTTGATAAAATAGCTTCGTTGTATTGCCTTTCCAAATTCCAAACAATAGATTATCCCAATCGATTATTTTTAATTTGCAAAGATTACATAGAAGGTATCCGAGGTAGTCCGGTATGATTGTTGCGGTCATTCGGCATCGCGACAAGATCGTCCCGTGAGCGCGTAATCCCACAGGGCGACGTGCCCGAGACGCGAGGGACGGGATTTGAGGGATCATCGGACACAAGACGGGAATACCCTTGTTGTGGTTACAACGCTACTCGATGTTCTCCGCTATTGTCCAACGAACGATTCAGTTTATATACAGAGAGGTACTTGTGTTATTAAAACTATACTCTGTCTTTGAAACTGCTTCAACCTTAAACTTAAATTCGCAATAGATGAAATGATACAATAACAACGGGAATCTCCACTCGTGCAAAGTTATAATATTCTATATTGGATTGCTCCGAGAAAAAAGTCCAATGTAAAAGTTATGACGGGGGCGAGTGCATGACTCTGATAATATCGTTTTAATTGCGAATAGGAGTGAATCGACCGGAGGGGGAGAGGCAACATTATGATGCGAGCGGCGCAGCCGGGACTTGGGCAGATTGAGAATGAAGAGGCCGCACGTACGCCACGGTTCACTTGTTAAGAAGACCGCAGCGAGAAAACCAAATATTTACAATTGCATCCGAAATAAAGAACTTTGCACTCGAAAAAGAGCCATCTTAAAGTTGGTGGGTAGAGTTACGAGGGTTGTATTTCGAGCTGTCCTCGGTTGAGTTCTCGAGTGACCAGTCTCGCACCGGTCCGGCTTATTGCGGGACCGACCTTGTTTGCACAGCACTACAGAACTGTTCCGTGCTGATTTTGGCAATATTCCTTGTTCCACGTCACGAGACCGCTGCAGCCGTGATGCAATTGTTGCGCACTTTTTATTGTTATTATGACATGAAATGAAATATTTTCCGTTTGTGTTTCTGCACCGTTGTAAAGTTTTTCAGTTCAGTTCGCAATACAAATACAATTTATCGTGACGGTAGATCTGGTTTCCAACTACTGGAAGCTAGGAAGTATTAATTTGAAAGAAATTTCATAAAATAATAAAGCCAGAAACAGAAAAGGAATTGTTTTGTCAACGGAGTCTGTAAATCTAGCAATAAAAGCTTCCACTCAACGTCGCAATTCACGATATTTCTTCAAGTAGCGCCGGCGAGGACAGAGTTGGGAAGCCTTAATTTGTCTCTTTCCAACCCGAGACAAAGTGTATTTCTTAGCCTTGTCTATCGTCGGATCGCGGTAGTCCATGTCATCATGGACTTAGTCTAAACGATGCACTTTCTGGTTATCTCAATGCTGGATTATTGAGGTTTATTTTTCATGTCATAAATACATGTAACAGATGTGACGTAGATGATGAGCTTTCTTTGTAGCGAGACCTAATGATGGTGAATTTATTCGTCGATAAAGTACATATTCGTATCTTTTAGGTTTCTTTTTCTGTTGCTTTTTATGTCAGCCTTTTATTAAATTATGTCTGGATGGCAGTCGTTAGGGCCGCACACCGGCTTACCTACAAGGTGACTTTTGTGACTTTAACGTGTTCTATATTTATCAGCAATGTATGGCTCATATCTACACGGTTGCCGTAAAATCTATTTTCATGGTGAAAACAATGGTTTTCAGTAAGGTTGGTCGAACAATTTGTGAAAACTGAAAACAATGCATACAAGGCATTGGGTAAACTTTTTAAGGTGGTTCATCGTCGTAATTTCAAAGTAAGACAAACACTTATTTGAATACGAATGCGAATTAACGCGAATCTTTCCAGTTTCACGTTAATTCGTCCATCAGAAGAACTAACGAAAAATCGTTCATCGGTATAAAGGGTTAAGTCGATTCTCAACACATCAACGCTTCATCCGGCGCTTTGTTCACGATAAGGACTTGAACACACACAGAGCACCTGTTTCGAGTGGCGAGCAATAAGTGCTGAACGTATTTGCGCAGCGCGATTACGCGTCGCTCCAGCCGAGCTAAAATTGAGCGTTGAACTGAAGCACGTAATGATTTTAACGACTGTTCCGATTACACAATAAAAAACGTAAAATTCTTTGTTTAAAAACTATTGTAAAAAAAGGTTTGTTTCCCAAGCTGGCGACCATTTCAGACCCATTGGATCACGGCGTTATTACTATTTAAGTGTTATGCTAATCTCGAAAAAGTTCCAGTCCAATTCACGGTCTACTAAAAGCTCGTAAAGCTCATCTAATCAAAGCCGTTAAGGGGGCATCAGATTACAAATTTACAGGTAGGTCGGCCAATAAAGATGAACGTAAGAGAGAGTTAACTGTGCGAAGTAATCGCGGGCCGAAACGTTGTTTTACGAGTCCGACTTTGCATATCCCGACAGATGTTAGAACAATAAACCCGAAAGAGACGCCCGGGTATTGTGCCGAGTTGTTACTTGTTATTCTGTCGAAATCTATGTTTTAAAGGTTTAGAGACGTGTTCAACTAGAATTTTATGAAACAACTGCGCACCGGTAGGGTTACACTTTGATTTTTAATGCTCTCGGTGTGGCTCAGTTTGCGAGTGGAAACTTTGTTATATATATTTTACGGCAATCATCAACAATGTTACGACTGAATTTATGAGTTACATCTCCAAATACGAGCTGTATTAGACATGAATGAAACATGTAATATTGACATACATTGCTAAATTGAATAAAAATTTTAAACTCGTGCTAAGTTTAAAATTTTTATTCAATTTATTATGCACAAAACAGCCTCTATTTCAAATTATCCTTAAAAAGCAGTCGGTTCATCCGTTTTTGAAGTATAAATTATTTTCATTTCGCAGAAATTGTAAATATTTCATTCGAATACTGAAAATCTCATCCACTACACGTCGAATAAAATCAAACATCTATCACATTTAAAATAGCCGCTGTTTCATTTAAAAATCGAATCCTCTTTCACATTTAAATTTGAAAAGTTGTCGGTGAGCGTCCGACCCGCTCGGTAAAAGGGTATTACTTATGAATCAATAGTTAATGAGTATCAATGGGAGGCTTTTGAAACTCGCCAGCCTCTGTGTGCATTCTCGGCGCATCATTAATATTGAAAGTTACTCGGCCGTCCATTGTCTCTGGAGTGGCCGCCGCCTCTTTGTATATTATGCGTCTACTACTGTACGGAAGCGAACAACTCATTTCCTTTACACAAAAGTTTTACTTGCAAAAATATTGCATCGTTCCATTTTGTGAGGCGCGTCACCCGATTTTGTCGTTTTACGCCACTTCCTATTTACATCGGAAAGTACCGAAATTAAGTATAATAACGGATTTAATGAACGCTAAAGATGTTTGTTAATATAAGGGGGTATCTGCACTTAAACGCCACGGCCCATAACGCGCTTTAGGTTTTGGTTACATTTAGGCTTTATGCGCAATATACATAATAATGAAAACGGCTGCCTAAGCACAGATAATAATCATATGTGCGGAGGCATAACCGAATTGCACAGTCAGCATATGCGATTGTGGTCGTGTGGATCCGTTCCATTCGCGTCGTTTCGCTCCAAACTAGTTCCAATCAAATGCGAGCACCGATCGTATGCGTTCCGCTGTTGTCGTAATGTTTATAAACTTAGGCCGGGGATCTAGGAAACAGGAGCCAATATAGACCGCTGCGGGCGAAAAGAGCATAATAGGCATCGGTAAAAATACTGTCTGGAAAAATTCGACGGCTGCGAATAAATGAAGTTAGCCCCTTACTATTTTTCCCGTGAAACTATTTTAATTAAAGCCGCTCGAATGGAAGGAGTTTATAGAGGGACAAATCGGTCGGCGGCCGATAGATTGGGAATGTTCAATTTCGGGGGCGGCCTCTCGATGAAGCTTGGAGGCTGCCAGTAATTGTCGTGGTCATTAACATTTACGATAATGACGAGGATAGGATTGACGTGGCTGGTTATCGCAGCATCCGATATGGCGGAGACGTCGTATAATCCTCACTAGAGCACGTTATGCCGCCGCCGCGAGATCCAGTTTCGAGACGGATGGTAATTCGCTATTTGGTTACACGCGGTTAATAATTGATCTCAAGTTTTGTTCGTCTTAGTTTACGCCATGTTTGGTAGTAGGAGTTGTGAGTGTGATTAACATAGTTTCAGGATTACGATTCTATCAAAGTTGAAACGTTTCTGGGGAAATTAACACGCCAAAGTTTTTTATACGGGAGACAAATGCACTCAAGACGTGAACTTTATTCCACATATTTATTCGCCCCAATGAACATGTAGATAGCGACCTACTTAAATGATCTAAAACATGGTTGTAACGTATCAAAATGTGAAAATAATTCGCGTTACAATTGTACATTTGTTCACGAGAGTACTTCCAGGACAGGAAACATGTTTAGGCGGGGCCATAATGGGATTAAATTTTCAGACAGATGTGTAACAAAATTGGAGGATACATAATGTCATGTCTCATTATTTAAGGTCAAGATTTACGTAGAAATTGTCGGATGTTTTTATTTTATGAAACGACAAACAAGATTCTGTTTGGATTTTCGACGTTTTAAGAGCTGTTGAGCTGATTTGATCGTCAATATAATCTTTGAAGACGTGATTCAACATGTTTGATGATTAAAAGATTTGTATTTGTAGTACATTAAAAATGCTTGGTGTCCTATTTACCTACCCAAGAGACATATTTAAAGGCGCTCCAGTCAATCGACTCTAATTTATAAAACATAATTATTATATTTCTCAACCATTTCATACGTCTGAATAACAACATACACACAATAAGAGTCAAGTGCCTACCTAAACCCATATTCAACCGCCTAGCAACATAAAAATATTCCTAAAATCACGTGTCTAAAACATTTTAGGGTATCCTGAAAAACGTAACAAACCCTTCCTCCCCTCGACACAATGGCTTACACTATTACTTCAATCCACTTAGTCACACACTGTCACGCTAGCATTATAATGTGCCTGTTTCGAGTCACGGGCGAGTCATTAAGGCTTTGGGGATCCTCTCGTCTCGAAGAAGCCATCTGCATGATTTGCGCATATTAATAACGCCGAGCTTGCATGTAAGAGCGTACAGCCATACATGATAGAACGACGAACGTATTATAAGTTGGCGATGAGCGGTTCGGTTTAATTTCAGACAGGGTTCCGACCGACGTTTTCATTTTGAAGATTTGCATGTAACAGGTTGGGTATAATAAGTTATCGAAATGTTCATTTACATTTGTTTTTTTGGCATTGTGTTTTGTTTTGGTTTCAATTGTGATGACAATCCTAGGTTAGTTTGTAATTAATTTCATGAAACTAAATCTTAGAACTAATAGATGTCTAAACACACATTGTTGACTAAGGCAATATTATGTTTCACACATAGCCAGAATGTTGACGTTTCAAACAATATAGCCAGGATTATCATAATGCTGGCGAAACTATGTTTCACTACGTATTTACGCAACACACATAACAGGTGTAAAATAAGGTCGAATAAGTCATTTCAACGTGGCCTTGAAGAGGTGAAAACGTAGGAAAAGTACCAAAACAGTTGCTCACGAAAACAATGAAATACGTCCTCCAAGTAAAGAAATAATTCAGCCGAGTTTTTGTATGTAAGCCTAACATGCGCTAATAACACGTGAAATACATAAATCTTTAAAAACTATGCATAGAATTTCATAAAAAGGTGTCTTTTTTTAAAGAAGTGTATAATCTTTGTATTCAAAAAACTTTTTTCAAACCTTTATGCCAAGACGTGGCGTGTATGCACTTCGGCAAAGACGTAGCCTCGCGATGAGTAGGTACACTATGTAAACACACCTTTAAATGAGATATTAGGCTGCGGTTACACTCGCAGCGGGCGACGACGGAACAATTTATAAAGCAGTCGTGTATTTTTTAACTGCGGACAATTTTCATAAAACTGCTAGAAGCAAGTAATTCATTTCTTTTCACCGCATAATACAATCTTAATTAGATTTCCAAATAACAAACTGCGTTAAGCCAAAATTAATGAGTGCTAATTAAACTAAAAACAAACCAGAGTAAAATAATAACGAACTCGCATAATGTCTTGCTCTAATGGCTTTAATTTATTTCATGTAATATTGTGTGATAAATAACAACTAGACTATGTTTTCTAATCAAGATAAAGCTTAGTTTACCCATATTTTAGTGAGAGTGAAAACGTTTTTGCGCTTTTTGCTTTCGAGTAACAGATTCATATTTTGAGGGTAAGTATTATGACTTAACTAGGCACGACATTTAGTGGACTAGTGAAGAACACTCATAATTAAGGCTTTTTTTTAGCAAAAGACAGGCCGGTGTAAAATAAAGTTTTCCCCGCTATCGCTTCCGCCTGTTGTCTTACCAGTCCCTACCCTAACCACTCAACTCTCCGCGGCACGCCACACCCCCATAATGATGCATCTCGGGAGATACAGCATAAGGCTTTACAGATTTTAACTACGCCACAATATTTATCTTTCTTTTTACGCGTGGTCACGCACACATTTCTTGTTTTTTCTTCAAGCCTTTTTATTTATAAGTCTTAGGGGAGGGCTCGTACAAAAAACGCTTTGTGAAAAATAACAGAGAATTCACCTCTCTATTTTATACAGCCAGATATTTCGAGAGGTTTTGTTTCTGAGTTTGACACAGACTGACGCCTAGATCAAGAAAAATAGTAAGATAATACTGTAGGTATATTTAGGTACTAAGAGATTGAGATTCTTTTTGTTCTGGAATATTCGCTGTGTTTGATATTTCCTCGTAACGATTTCACGCGTAGCGTAGGCATCGTATTGAAAAGTGGAAATCATAGATTGGTTTTAAAAAGGTATGAAATTGTATGGTATAGCTGAAAAGTCGTCTGCCGCATGTCGGAGGAGCCATGGGCAAAAATTACCACTCAGTGGATACCAAGTAGCAGTAGCAGGCAACGACAACGCGGCAGGCCCTGAAGGAGATGGCGGGATGAGCTAGACTATTTCGCAAAGGATGGGCCTACAATCGCACTAGATCACGAAATGTGGAAGGAGGGAAGGGAGGCGTTTGTCCTGCAGTGGGACAATATAGGCTTAATATATGATGAAAGGGGCTATAATTGATTGAAGTATGAGAATTAATGAGCTTTGAGTACCATTTTTTTCTACTATTTTCCGCAACATAGTATTTATATTGTTCCTACTGCTAGAACACAGGCCTCCCGTCTGTGAGAAAGAGTTGCCCGTAATCTAAGATCTAGGTTCATTGCGGGTACTAATCTTCTAATTTTCAGTACTAAAACATCTCGATATCCCAGCATAAAACGCTAAAACATTCGTATCAAACCTTTGGAAGTATAACAACGTCTACTTTGTCGTACAGTACACACAAACTGTGAAGCTATGGACGAACAAGCTAAAAAGTAATACCTCAGTTCGCTTTGAGTTCCGCCTCGTCGTTGCACTTACCTAATTAGTAGTGCAATACTTTAACAAAACTTGGTTTGACTAATGAAAGATAGTATTTTTCTGTCCATACTTTAAGTTGTCAGGCGACACGACTTCTCGAAGATATTCTTGTTAAGAAAATACTTAGATAAAAGTAATGGAATGCTAAAATTTTTATTAAACGTTGACTGTCTTTGAATTAATGAAGATAGGCAAGTTAAACAGACAGCTACATTCCTACTTTGTACTTAATAATCTACAGCACTAATATTTTTTTTTGTGAATAGAAGTTTTTACCAAGCTTTTAACACTGTGTCTAAAACACTTCACATATTTGCATAACCCGAAATTTGCATTTTAAACTGCGACTACGATATTAAAATAACGACATCTCTGCAAGTTACTTACAATAATGTATTCACATTGTTCATATCATTAATTTTTGCGGTCTAGTGGTGAGTCCGATTTCCTCCTTGCTGGGGAGGAGTGACGTTGCATTCCCTCGGTGCTTGATGGTCGTTTCTAATGAAGTCTCGTGCGGCCACAAAGCCTCCCCCCTCCCTGTCACTCCTCCTATCGCTCTTAAGAATGAACTCTAAAATGTGTGACGTCAATGTGACGGCGTTTTTATGGCGATTCGATCGATTAAGAGTTAGAAAAGTGATGCTTCGTAAAACTTTTCAAATAAATCGACTATTAAAAGTAGTTTTCCGGGAATCGCCATTTTAATACCTCGTGGCCGCTGCCTCAATTTTATAGGCGATAGATAATGCAAAGTAATTTACGCTCCACTGCATAACAATTTAAATTCTTATTTGCGAGGAATATGATTTTTTTTTTATTATAACTACATTTTACCTTGCAATATTCTTACATCAAACCCTTTAAAACGACTTTTTATCGAGTAAAGGAACGCTCAAAGAAAACGCTGTAGTGTTAAAATAACAATATCAAGCGAAACATTCATTTTCGCTCGTATTTTCTTTTTGAATTATATCTCTGGTAACAACGGAACATTTTAAATTTTTATTTTAAGCACGAATATATATCAAAAGATAGGACATGACCGCTCGAATGGTACGCAGATGCGACGAGTCCAACTGATCCCGCCCGGGGGAGTGGGAAACAAACGTCGTAAAAACTTGTGAATATTGCCAACAATTCGCAAAACTTGTAGGTAAGTGAGCATTTTTCTCGTTTGTAACATTTCTGCGTAGTTCGTGAAATCGGCCGTTCTGCCTGTAGAACCCTGCGTGAATAACTAATGGAAGAAAAATGAAGCGCTCAGCGAGCCCCACAACCGAATTACACGACCTCTCAATAGCTAAAGACGCGATCAAGTATTTTATTTTGCATATTACAGCTTCATAAAGTTTTATTGAGATATTTTGCAAAACCTTCGTTATCTTGTAATATTTGGTTATTGAAAAACGGAAGATTAAAGGATTGGTTATGGCGTCGTTTCCTGAAGAGATTAGTTAAATGATGGGAGGGGTCGCTAAAACTCCCGTTTCTTATCGGATGATCTGTTAAATCGCTGCTTAGCCTTTTATGTAACATGATGTAAAATTTAACAATTTTCCAGTAGTACAAGTTTTAGTGTTCACGTTAGTAATAATAGGGAATATGCATGAAATACAAAACTCTTTTTATTTATGAAAAATGCCTTGTATTTGCCAAAACAATGAGATGTAAACAAGGCAGATTGTGGATAATGACGTCACATCATGGCCGCGACAGCTACAGACGTTTGAAATGTCGTAGAAAATTGCAGGAGTTTAATATTATTTTTGTGCGACAAGCAGTAGTTGAACTTAACTTTCAATACTTTTCTTGAGTTGATAGTACTGTATTTTATTGATTTAAGTGAAGAAAAAATTACGTGAATATTCCCTATTATTTCAGTTCCTACGTTTCCCCATACCTTACCCAGGTGTTTTGCTATTCCCAACAAAGAAATGACCTTCTCATTAGCAAGCTGACGACCAGTCTATCTTCCAAATGGCAAGTTTTTGGGTTTACTGCCTCCCTTTTCAGACCTTTCTAACCCTTCGGGGAACTAATACAACATGAAATCATTAGGACAAAAGTCCGTATATAAAGAAGTATTTACATGCAAACTTGAACCTCTTTTCAATATGAACGTGATGTCGTTTATCGATGAAGTCTGTTGCCAAGAAGTTTAGTATTTGTTACTGAGTCGAAAGCCTTGGGAAAGACGCTAAAATGTTTATCTATACGGAAAATATTCTGTATCAAGAAAGTGTTTACGATTTCCAAGTTAGTACTTATTTGACAATGCATTGGATACATAGGCGGGGTACAATTTGTAAGTGTTCGGTTTTTAAAAGATTAGAGAAAAAGTTTTGAATATCAGAGATATTATTCTTCAGTGAGTGAAAGAGTATTTTGCATCTTCAATTTAGTAAATATTTACGTTATAACGTTTTAAAGGATTATTGATGTTTAAATATAAATCTTAGGTACTATAAATGCGAAAGTTTGGATAGATGTTTATTACTTTAGCACAGTGCCACAGTGCCAAATTTCATATTCAAATTTCATACAGATCCGTTCAGCAACGGCTGAACGGATCTGTATGAAATTTGGCACAGAGATAGATTATAGTCTGTAGCTTTTGATCTCAGAAAAACACATTAAAAAGTATACTTAAAATGCCACTTACGGGATATTTTCCGTGATTATTGTTTATTTTTGAGCTCCAGATATTTCGACGCTGTTGCAAACGCCATGATCGCGGGTTAACTGGAGAATGCGGGTGGATGGAAACAATTGTTAGGAGCAGACAAATCTGTCTACCCTCTTTCTTTGTCTTTTGCTACGCGCACTACTGGAACTCGACACTAAGTCACAGCAAAACACACTCACAGTATCACCAGGTTTTGTGGAGTCCTTAGTCGCGATCATGGCGCTTGCAACAGCGATGAAATATCGGGAGCTCAAAAATAAACAATAATCACGGAAGAAATCCCGTAAGTGTCATTTTAAGTATAGTTATGAACCGTGAAAACTTAAAACATTAAAAATTCCACGCGAACGAAGTTGCGGGCAACAACTAGTAAGTCATAATGAAGGAAGCAACATAATTTCCAAGGAATTTGCTAAAATAACCAATTTCAGCAAATTCACTGTAAACACCTACAGTTTAAAATACAACTACTTAGCAAGCTACATATCAAACTTCATTATACACCATTATACGCCTATTAAGTCTTCAGTAACACCATTATTTACTTATAGCGTGGAAACCGAGCCATCTGCTATGTGCTATCCACCACCATTGCATGTGAGCTAATGTGAATTATCATTATTATAGTGTAACACGTTTGTTTTTTAAAACTTTGATACTTACATGTGGGAAAGTGCATGTGTTCGTGTACTATATGGACAAAGTTTGTGAAAAAGGATTTATTTGGCTTCGGTACTTTCGAAACTAGAAAGAATGTTGGGGTGGCTCAAATATTAAGTAGGTAATCGATTAAGATTGTGAAGAAAAAATACAGTTTCACTAGGAGAAAAAAGGTGAATCAAAAATCTTCAGAATATATTTTATCCCTAAGTTAAACATCTTCAATCATCATCAATAGGGTAGATGACAAAAAATATCTAATTAGTCCGTCAAATAGATTACCAAAAAATATTGGACACGTATTTTTTTTTTTTTACGTATACAAAAAATTAAGACGATACAGTGCGTCGAAAACTAGTGTGACGTCTCATTTTTTACTCAAATGTGACGTCACAAGCCCCCACTCTTGATGTTTGACACGTTTTATCTTCGTCAATTTTTATTAATTTGATAAAACAAAAAACACGTATCCAATATTTTTCGATAATATATCTGACAGACTAAACAGAATATATTATTTGTACATAATTTTTTTAGTCAGTCATCATCCCTATTAAAGCATTTGGATCCTAGATGCATGCAAGATTTTCCGACGTTCCAAGAAACACACACATAACCACAATTAATCAATCCTCGACAAACTTCCGACTTGTTCATAAAGCAAGAATATATTTACTGTAGGTCGTCAGCAAATCCTCAGTCGTGTCTTACAAATTGTCGCCGAGCCCCGGGCTACGCGGTGTTATGAAAACTCCGGGCCAGGTAAGAGAAGCCAACAATTTGTTCACCGCTTACACCCTGTATAAACATCTTCATCTGTGTTATAGATACCGCTGTGTTTTATGTTGCCCTGGTAAGTTTCGAGTTCGTTAGGCTTGGGTGCGGTTTTTTTTGTGGCTTTTTCCTTTTTTTGCGGAAGTAAGTGGCTTAACATATTGTGTTTAAATAAGTATTTGACGTCCTTTTCCATACTTACTACTTGGTGAACAAGATTTTGTTATCTTCTTGTTTATGGTGTGGTTAGTGCCTAACCTGGTGTCATACTTTTTACGCCACCGTAGGCCCCTCGAGAAATTCCTCGATGATAATAACGACGATAATTTTGTTATTGAAATATAAAGAAGGAAAATCTAACTTCCTATTCAGAAACTGTTAACACAACAATAGCAACGTAGCCAACGTAGCCAACGGCATCGTTCATTAAGTGGAATACAAAACAAACTAACTATAAAAACATGCTTCGTTTCATAAAAAAAAAAACAAAACAACAACGTATTAAAAATACAACGTTATTGACTCGACACTAATTCACACTAATTCCTAACTACGTGTAAGCACTCTGTAAATATGCGCGCAACACGTTACTCAAATAGCACAATACCAATTTCAATAACACTTAAAACAATGATAATGATATTTGTCACAAGCCATGTGGCTTTAAATACCATCTTAATGATTACAATTAAGTTAACGGCTCACAAACTGCGTCTCCACTCAATGTTTATGTACGTTTATTGGCGAATCCGTGTATATAAACAAACAATTATTTTAAAATTATATATATTATAATATTAATTATTATTAATTATAATATTGTAAACAATTATTTTCGTTAATTGCTAGACTGGGGTACCGGTTCCCATTACACCACTAATGAACTTAAACGTAATAGATATTTTCTGACCTCCCATAATTATACACAAATCGTTAACGTTTGAAACAAAGGTTAGGTAAAGATCTAAATTATTTGAAATGAAAATTATATCTTTACGTATATTAAGGAAGTGATATTATTTACTAATAAGTTTGACCGCGCGATTGTTATGGACCCCAATAATGTAATGAGGAAAATGTTCGTGTTATTGGAAAATATGATATCCGATTGTTAATAACGCAATAAGTAACAAATCAGTTCTAATTGTGTTTTTCTTTTATGTGTTGCCGCTGAGGATACTGAAGACTGAGGAATGTTTGGTTAGAAGTTTTGCTTAGGAACAGGCTAGTACGATGTAGGTAAGAAGAGAAACGTCACCGAATGACGCGAAATCAGCATTATTTTAAAGACCTTCTTTACATTTGGTCGTTAACCTTTACACTACAAAGTTAAGCAACTTTGCTTAGTAGGAAATGTATGCCTTATTTTAAACTACCACTCTCCATATAGTGATTGAATCTTTTCGCATTTATTTTAAGACTAGTTAAATTTGATAGCTAGCTCTTGACGTGTGGCGGTTACTATGTCGCCTGAGCAACCTAACCTTTCGTAAATACAAAGTAGGTATAAAATTCAACATGTCTCTCCCTCCCCATTTATTTCAGTAAACGCACGCAAAATCTATGGCATGTAAGCTGTCTTCACAGGCCCATTCCAGCTACAGATAAGCCGAACAATAAAAGTAAAATCAGCGTTCGCGTGCCACTGTCTCATACATGACCCTGAGCGACCTATTCGCCCCCATTCCGCTACGCCGCAATGATACCATCTACGATACGCCGTTAGTGATTTGTTGAAACCTTAATTACAGTTCGTTCGTAGATTAATGATGTTACACGGGATTTTTTATCTCTGATCTAGATATTTGTAAGGGTAGGGTCTGTTATGAGCGCAAAGCACGCCGATAATTGCCGCTGGTCTGTGGAAAGCGGATGTCTGATAAAATATGTTCACGCACGCCCGATACCGCGAACATCGCTGCTCCGGCCGTTTACGCGCAAACGGCCTTAAATATGTCGGGTATAATGCTGCTATAGCTTATGTGCACCCTATTCTTATGGTGTCCCAGATTGCATGGAGCTCGTGTTTTTCATGAAGTGTACCGTACCTACTTTAAAATTCCGTCATTTTGTTTTTTGACAGGCATTTTGATGGCATGTTTTCTGAAGGATCAAATGATCTTGTTAGTAGCTACTAACAGCATGTAATTGTACTTACCCAATTGTATTCAGCTGAATAAAATTGGGTAAGTGCCTAATGGCAACCTGAATTTTTGTCATCAAACATCAAGCATCCGAAACTTTGCCTCGATATTTCGCCAAACTTCTCGTATGGTCTGTGCGCCTGTTCACTTAAATGTGTAATCTAATTAACTCGCAAGTTGTTAGTTGAACAATTTTCAAGAACATGTACGTAAGCGCTTCTGTCTTTGTTGGTATGTGTACCCTTGTTTACTCATAGAAAATCACTGAACCAATCTTGATGTCTTTTCCACATGAAGTAATTACTCTGTTGGTAAAATGGAGAGCAATCATTGCACAGGTTGTCTTGAGTTTGGATGTTATTTGATGTTGGTTATGTTCAACACGACAGACTAAATACTAGAAGATCTATCTGTGTGAAATATAGGTCCAGGTTTCCTCATAACACTAAAGATTGTTAGTCAAATAGATATAAACTTATGAAATAAATGTCTGTTTTGTTAAGAGCGGTTGCTGTCGTTATACAAACTTTTACAACATGCCTTTTTTCGAAGTCATGGTGTAGTCAACATGAACCATATTTTTTTAAAGATAAAATATATCTCAATAGATGAATAGTAAATTCCTTTATATTGAATACAAGGTTCAGAATACAGTATAAAAACTTCAGACATCGAAATCCCATCACCACTACTCTAAGTTAAAACTCCATTAACAGTTACATAGTAAGTTAAAAATGATTGCGGGGAACTCCCATCAAAAATGCACTGCCACTATATCTTCAAGATTCCACTTGAACTTTCATGAATGAATAAGAAAGTGGGGGATGTTTACTTCGCAAGCGATAACTATGCTTTTAAGTGCCAGTAGTAGAATTGCTAAAAAGTTTAGTTGGAGTTACGTGAATACTTCTAATCTTGAAGTCGAGTCGAGTCGAGTCGCACGCGACTCAGGAGCTACCGTAAACACGACGAGTCGGCTGCACTCTAGAAAGTTCCACGATTACGTACCGTCTTTAGACTAGACTCAACTTTTCCGCCTAATACTAACATTGTGGATTCAAAAAAGGTATTCCTTTCTTTCTTTACGTTCAGTTTATGGTAATGCTCCATAGCTTTGTTTAAAACTGCGCGGTACTTGTTGGTTAGTACCTCCGTGGTTTCAGGTGCAACACAATACCAAGTTTCTGAATCTTTGTTTGGTTAACTGATAATGTTTTTAAAGTTGTAGTTTTTGTAATAGCTTGCCAGTAGCTTCGTTGTTTCATTTTCTTTATAATGTTTTGGTTTTCTTTTTATTTAATTGGATATTACATTTTTTGTTTAGGTTCTAAGTAGGTAGCACAATCTTTTTTAAGTTTTTATTCAGTCTATGCTTCAATCTGGACGTCCTAAACTCTTAAATCCTTTCCAATTACTGCAAAATACTAACAACAACCCCGTTAGAATTTCTAGCTAAAACACTCATCAAAATAACATTAAATTGTACCGAAAATCAAGTGTTAAGCAGAAGTGTGAAAGCAATATGGGGCATGGCAGATAGGTACCCACCTACCGGCCGTCGCCAGCGGGTTCCGGCTCTTATCCCGGCGATAACACCGTACTGTGCCGTACGACCGGCGAGCGGCGTACGGACCGGTTTAACCCACTTATGTGTTTGTTAATACGAGGATGTAAGACTGTTTGTGTTACGAGTGCTGGTTTTATTTCAATTTGTTGGGAACGTTTGGTTACTCTAGTATAAATTATATTTCAGTACGTGTAAAAAACAGATTTATTTTGATCTGAACACATCACTCTTGTTTTAATTTGATTTTCAAATTCATGGTTTATTCATTTGAATAATGCTAACTCATGACGATAAAATTATGAATTGTTAAATTGATTTTTAATGCTGAAAGCTTTTTTTGTGATTTTCCCATTTGCGTAAAAAGAATCATAAATCCATCGAATCATAACATGAATATTAATTATTCCGTTTCATAAGTTACGATCACAGTTCATTTACAAATTGCCAAAAATAATGGGAGTAGTAATTTTCATAAATCAACGTGAGGATCTGATGAGCATGCTAGATGATCCCTCAGTTCCGAAGCCACTGAACCGTCCACAAACTCGTTTATATTTACACAGAAAGAACACAGTCCCCTTCGGCGCCAACACCGCCTTATCTACTAATCTTGTTTAAGAACATTGATCCCCTTTTTATAAGGCGATCGAGTAGAAACCAAGATAACTGCGCTTATTTCCCAAATTAGTTTCCAACTACGGTGTTATCGAAACTTGTATACGGCTCGATTGGCCCAATCTGCGTAATATTACACAAGTTCTTGATTAAATTTAATAAAACCAAGATGGTTACCTAATTGCGCGGGCGAAGTTTCATTAACGAGTGTTCGATTCGCACTGTTCCGGCAGATCCGATCGGATCGATCTGTCGTATTCCGCGCCCCTTCAGATTGCCCGGACAAAAGATACGCGGGGGCTATTACGTGTCTTACTTCCGAGCAACTGAGACTGCGATGCTCGGTATTGAAATTTTGAACTAAAAGTTTTTTGCATATTTTGCGGAGTAGTTCTGATTTTCGTATTACATTGCGATTTGGAATTAAAGTTTTGGTTTAGTTTTTAGTTTTTTGAATAGTAAATGAAAGGGTTTTGTATTTTGAAATATGCAATGGAAAATAAAAGGAAAACTTATTCAATTTAAACATTTCATTTAGTTGTAGTTCCCTGATGTGCTGGAAACGCTTTAGTATTATTATGATTGACTGATGCAAATTTGGCGGAATCTGTACATTTTGTATGCCTTCATGATAATTGATTCAAATAGGAACATGTCCTGAAAATAAGCCTGTACCTAATCCAACATATCCTATTCTAAAATCGACAACATTTCAAACTTCTGTCTGAACACAGCCTTACAACTCGCGAACTTTGAACTTTTTAATCAATCAAAAGCACCTATTTTCAACGCGTCATCCGGCCCAAAAGTCTTTCAACACTCATCCAACAATCGCAATTTACTAAATAGCTTTTCAGAATTTTAATTCTAGGTACATCACTTCGTACGATTCGTACGATTAAATCATTTTGAAACGTGCGAAATGAAAACGAGGACGGCAGCAGCCGGCAACCGGCAACAGAGCCAGTAGGTACTCCCCCTTAATGAGATTTATAAACGTGGTTGATTCCACGATTACCCGACGTCGTAAGATTTGATTCTCTTTAGATATCCTTGGAATAGCTCCACGAATCACTACGAGTTACTGTTTTAATTAAAAAAGGTGATGATGATTTTTGAGGGCAATTGTGCCTATTGGTTTTTCTTGAACGTTTTAATTTCCAATTTAGTTAACGAAATTGATTTTTATCAAATGAAAAGTTTTATGAAATTGGACCTTGTAATAAGTCATTAATTTGAAGGGTGTGCGCGAATTTAACTCGGCATGAAATATCCTCCAAATAATAATCGAAACTCAACACAGGATGTTCTAAACTCCGCCAACTAAACACTCTGCGAATAACACCAATATTAATATTAACAATGTTAGTTTAAACGATAACAGTGTTACGGATAACTCTATCGTGTTAACAGCAGTTGAAAACATGCCGTGTTGCACATAGCCTCGTTAACTGAAGTCGGAAACTTAACATGAGCGCGGAATATCAGCGGTTGTTGCTTATTAAACTTCGTTTTACGTTTTACCTTGAAATTATACCACGTTTGTGCATCTTGCGGTACTGTGTTCCTCTGTATACTGTGGTGTTTTGATAGCGAACTGATTGTAACGAGGTATTCATTAAAACTTGTATGTTTTTGAGTGAAAGCGGATTTAAGCTTTGTGCTAGCTTACAGTTTGTTTTCGAATCGGCTTGTAGCTTGTTGTCTCTTTAATATAGGGCTGATTGTAACCGTTTCAGAATGTTGTGTCTCATAATAAAAGCAATATGAAACGTTGATAATTGATAAGCAAAGATACAATGTAATGTGTTTTTGCAAAAGCAATTGTGTCGCTCTTCAAAACAACTCAACAAAATTGCTGTAAACAATTTCTGATGAATGTATTTATTAACATAATTGTACCAATAAGTGCCACCACAAGGTAACAAGCGACATAAATATTCACTGAACTGTCGTATTTCACTGACAAAACGACATAATAATTTAGTAAAAACACATAAAATTTGAATTGCAGTCGTTAGTTGCATTATTTTAAATTCAAAAGCTTTATTATCCATGACACACGCTCGTACGGTTTGTAAATGATGCAATTACAGCCACCAATATGTTGTTTGTTTGATTTGTTAATTTGGATGGGAAAAAGTTGTATGCGGGCACAATGTATCATTGATTTTGTGTTAATTAACACGTTTAATTGCATTTATTGTCTTTTTTGTTTGCACAACCGTGATTTAATGTGAGGTTTAGTTACATTGTTGTACTGAATATTTTATTAGATGCCAGCAAAACTATACCTGGATTGTCAAGCCCATTATTCAAGCTTTAAATATAGTATGTCATGTGTTTCTCCCCTAGCGTTTCCTTGGCCTTTATCAAAGGAAGTAGTTCCGCGCTCATTAGCAAGCGGACGACAAATTCCTTCGTTCATAATCTGACACGGCTTATATTTATATGGATATTTTCTACTGCGAATATAAGTTAAACTCGAAACAATATACGAAGTCTACACACAAAATCTTTAAAGCTAAGTTAAACAAAATCGTGTGGAGGAAGTCCTCGCAACAGGTTATTTACAGTCCCATAAGAGACTGCAGTTGCAGAAACAACCGCTCTATTCTAAAGACTCCGACAGTTATTTCAGCTACCTGTTAAACCGAATAAAAATCACGTAAAAACAAAACCAAAACGAGCAATATCGATATAAAATCGAAAGAAACAAAATGTGCAATCGAAACACAACAGCAAATCGGAAGTAATGAAGCGTATTTTATCAATTATAGTTATGAAACGTTGAACGAACCGCCGTCGAAAAAAACCTTGCGTCCATCGGCACCGGCGGGGTTAAAACGGGAAATAAAACGTATTAATTTAATCGAAACTCCTCTTCATTAGTTTCAGTCGTGTGGTTGAATGGGCAAACAAATAAAAATGTTTGATCTCGCCAGTTATGCAGTTGAACGATATTCGAATCATTACAAACGAGTCGGACGCCATCTGTTATACTTGTGGTTCTCGTAGCTTTCGACTTTTATTGTCTTTTATGAGTTGTGTGTTTGTGATTGAGTTTCTTTGATTGGGTTTTGAATGTAGTGGAGAAAGTTGAGCTGTTTTGCCCGTTTGACTTCTTTAAAAATTGATAGTTTAAAATTTTTTAGGCACTTGGATACGAAACGTGAACCATGCAAAATAGAGAACCTACTAGAGGTCAGTACCTAGTTCAATTTTGATTTTGCGTTTTTTTCTGCTGAATTTTCGTGTCAATATAATGTTTTATTTTTCTAAACATTTCGTCAACTTCAAACAAAAATACGACGTTTCAATTTTATTGATACTAATCAGAACGACACAAATCAATATTTATTCAATTCCGAGCTTCATTCAAATGAGTCGTTGGTCCCTGGATTCTATCTCTCTTATTATTTCAAACAGTCTCAGTACTTACCCGGTTTAAAAACACCGGCTGTTTCTAAAATGCAAATGTACCACGATCCCATCTAAAAGTGTTTGACCAAAATAGGTGAATACTGTGAAATTGTGCGAGTACACTTAACATTTTTGCTGGACACAGCTCAACATTTGCTGTAAGTACATAGATAAGGGAGGGATTATCAAGTGGAATTACGTGATTGGATTGATAAGAGGATACTGCTGTAAATTAATTTACAGTTTTTTTTTTTCATTAAATGTCTCGTTTTCAATACTACCTACGTACTTTTCATTTATTAAGGTCAATATTAATATAGACCAAAGACACCGGGGTACTAATTAAATTAAAAATGAATTACTATGTAGTTTAATAACATAGCGTATCATTAAAAGAAAAAGTGACTCAATAAAGTCTAGGTAACAATTTACCTACGTTTCTTTTTAACTCACAAGAAACTAAATAATAGTACACAAATAAAATAGCCAGCTTAGCTGTATACGTTGTAAGTTAACTACAAATTTCAGTTAGTCGTGACCTGTGTTTCTAATAAAATAGTATATCTAGTAGTAAAACCTTTTTAAGGTAAACGTTTTGAGATAAACTACGTACCGTAAGTAATGGAGATGAGAAGAAATTTATTCTGTCTATCGCATTTTTTAAGTTCTACCTAGAAAATGTGCCTACGTTTTTATGGAGGAGATGGAAATTTCGTACTAAATGAGGTACGGTCTACGGGACGTGTTTTTGAGTGGGATTGTAGATGACTGTTCAGGATTCTCATTCATTCCATTTTTAGGACATTTCTTTTTCGGAATAGATGACTTTCAGTTTCTACTGAAATCATTTTTCAGGTCTAATTGAAATTTTCCATTAAAACTTCTCTAGATAAAAAAAGTAGACCTGGTTAGTATTAACACAATTTTAGACGTAAATTCTCTAGAATTTCCTTACGAAACATTACAGCCTCAACAAACCTTAAAACCTAACACAATTTGCGTCTATTTCGATCTTGCTGGTTCGCACTAATAAGCCGAGCGCTGGCTCACGTCTGTGACCACTCGAGTCGAGTCGAGTGGCCCGCCGCGTTCGTTAGCGGCCGCATGACGAGCCCCTGTGTCCCACTCCTAGCCTCTTTTCATTAGGAAGTAATTCCAAGTACCTGCCACTCTTCCACCTCATTCCTCCACGTTTGTGAGCAGAGAGTACTTCGGCTCGCTGAATCAGGTGACGCTTTTGTCACTAGATTAAAGAGAACTCGCTTTCTTGGCGCGCTAGTATTCTTCGTGAGCTATTTTTGGTATTAAGGTCTTGGTTAAGCGGAATTGTGAGATTTAGGTACTGTTTTCGTGTGTTGTGTGTGTGTGTTGAATTTAGTTTTAGTTCAGATTACATCCTGAAAATTTTATCCAAAATGATTCAAATACAACGATTTTTGATAACTTTTCAAACCAAATAAAATCTAACAAACAAATGCAATCGCAGGAATCTACATATTTATATGAGAACCAATAAAACTGCAAACATTTGGAAAGGCATAAAAAGCGTGCGTGTCACACATTTAGTCGAATATTTCATAAAATTCAGGTGTCGCCTTGTTTCATAAAATGACGAGCGAACGAAAACGCGAGCTGTCATCCTCCGACGTCGCCAACAGCGTGTGATAGCAATTTGGTAATGCACTTTTAATCTTAGACATTACTCGTACTGCGTGTTTATGTCAAAAACGACAATTCTTCAAAAAGCGGGAGCGTTCTACAAAGTTATAAGCTCGGTTTTAGCCTAAATAAACCTCATATAAATTCAGGAGTTCACGAATCACTACCCATAAATCGTAGATAAAGTAGAAGCCTAATCTAGTCAATTCTATTTAGGAGACAATGAACAAAACTGTATGTATTTGTTGTAAGGGCATCCGCACGCTCCACTTACGCTACTATTATCCACTGTCGCAAATTGAACCGAGGACTTAGCCGGCAGCCCGGCACACTCGGCGGACTCCCAGCCTAATCGCAAAAGGCTCTATATGAGAGAAAACTTAATCCCAACAATTACACTAATGATTACATAACACTGGGGACGCAAAGTATAAACAAAAGTATCTAGTGTCGCACCACTGACCCCGCGCCTAGAGGACGACTATTAAGTAGGGTCGGTTCACTTAAAACGACCTCCGGGATTTGAAACCCCGATTTACTGGACATAGAATGAGCAATAAAAATATAATTACATTGTTTTACTCCGAATTAACGAATAATGTAAGGAAAAAAGGCGAGTAAATTACGTATTTAGGATAGAAAATCGGTACTAAATTACACTTTTGGGAGCGTTATAACAAAATAGCGTATTATTTAAAACACTCCGTAGCGACAGTTTTGGGTATTTCGAGGTAGTTATTTATTGTGATACTCGACAAAACAACTCTATATATTTATTTTAACATAATAAATACGTTTGTTAGGTAGTTTATTGAGTTTTGAGTATAAATCGATTTCATATTTCTGTCGATGATATGTGGGTCGTTCTAACAATTAAAGCTATTAGAATTCCACGTGGCGTAATGTACATTGATATTTTAATTAAGGCCGTATGTGGGTTGTGTGTGGGCCAGTACGGTGAACACAGCCTTCGGCCTGCATAAAACTTGCTTGAATATTTACGCAAAAAGCGTATCGTGAGGATCAATCGGTGTTTATCGGCGAACGCGATCTGTTGCGCGTGTGTAGGGCACGTACCGCGCGTACTATCGCGCTCGGCGATCGCGAAGCGAACGATATTAGTACCATTCGTCTTTGTCGTACCGTTACCTAATTTGAATAATCGTTGGTGAGAATGCAGAGTGATTTGCCGCAGCGCGCCACCGCTCTCAGAGAACTTCAAGCACTACTAATGCCTTTAAGATTCATGTTCGTTCCATCTGAATTTAAAAACAACGACTAAATTTGCTCCACATTAAAAGATATTATAAGGAAAAATGAAAAAAAAGATATCCGACCATTACAAAGGGGGAAGGGAAAAAATTGCAAAGTGAGAATTTTCTCATTACGCCACAAATCAACTGTTAAAACAAATATTTAAAAAGAGAAAGGAATCCGCGGACTACAAAACGCTCCTCACCCTGGCTACTGGAAAATGCGAAATCCGATTTAATTTATTTTTATCGCGGGGCTTTATAATTTCATTTTCGCACTTTCCATTTGGAGAGGAGGCCCGCGCCCGCGGACTGCCGCTCTATCCGAATGAGATCTCCACGAAATCAGGTACAAAAGAACGATAATGAACGCTCACTGCTTGCTACGTAATCTAAATTATTATACGAGTCGAAATTCTTACTTGGCAGCGAAAGAAATCTACTTTATCTCGGGCAACGGGAGATGTTTAATAAAATTAAAATGTCAGAGTTGGGCCTTTTCGATGTTTACGGTGGCTCTGCAACAGTATTTCGATTCAAATCTTTCTCGTCTAAGGAAAACGCTTTAATCTGTCTGTCAGTGGATTTCAAATGAAAAACTGAGAGTTTCATTGGGTACTCGGAATGTGCGAGTAAATGAAGTGAGTCCAGAAGTCGCGAAGACGATTTTTCATGAAGTTGTTACGTGAGATCACTTAAATCACTCTAAGTTCTAACATCGAAGTGAGTTAAACGTTAAAACTCAAATTGTGCTGTAAGAGTGAATTTATTTACGTTGTGTCTCGGAGTTTATTCGATTGTTGTGTCGGTTCGATTGAGACGTAAATATCAGACAGGCACAGGCCTGTCTGATATTTACGTCCCAGGGAGTTAGAGAAATGCGGAGCACCTCGAGTGCGGTGGTAGGCGTCCCGTCACTCCACGTCGAGGAGTGCACCGGGCGGGACGCGCCAAACTTTGCGCTGTTTCCCGAAATACACGGCAACACGAGGCTCCGCCGCCGCCGCGGCGCCGCTCTTCGATTCCACCCTCTGCACTAACTCTATTTTTCGACTTCCTTTTCCCTGCCAGCCGTACGACTGACTTATATTAACTTCATAACTTGTTAAACACAACTTTTAGAAATATGAGATAAGTAAGTAAGAGCCTTGGAGAGATTCGAAAGAAATGTTTCAGCCGGATGATACCTACTACATGACGAGTCGGGGTTCACTTAAGGTTTTTTGTTGGCTGCATATCGTGTTACTGGCGCGAACGACCCAAAATGTTCGGTATTTTATTTAATAAGAAAGGTCGAGCTATAATGGCGGATGATGGCTGAGCCATTCAGTAAAACGTAATCCGAATAGAGTGGATGTCTTCCGAAATAACCGTTTCGGTAATCACGAATTGTCACACCAGTGAGCTGAGCTGTAATTAGGCAAATGCACCATGTAACGCGAAGTCGGCAGCGGGACGCGCCGCGCTCCGCCGTATTGTTCACCGTAATTATTATATAACCGTACTTTTACTACACAATTAAAATTTAAGCGTTCCTAAAATTGTACGGAAGATTGTACGGTACTCTATTTCATCTCGACGGAGCGTGGTGAGCACCTTAAAAGGTTGTTCCTAAAATCAGAAGTAAATGTTATAACCGTGTATAAATATTACGGAAACAGAAGCAAATATTTGCGTTAATATCAGTTCCGAGTAAATCTAGGTAAAACATAAAGCCATTAGAGAATGAAACCCGATGCCGTCTACAAAATAAAGTGAATTAAGTTTACTATTGTCTAGGCAGCGGAATATGAAAAAGCAGCGTTTTGTTAAGACGAATCCTACAGAAAGGTTAAAATGTTCTCGTCAGCAACTTTACCGGCGCACTCAGAGTTTATAAAGCACCTTATTCGAAATAACAACGCGAACCGCCGCGGATGTCTAACTTAAATAAGATTTAATATTCCTATCCGGCAGGAAACTTCTTGAAGGAGCGTGTGTAATCAAAATCTGCACTGGGAAACTTTCTACGGGAATCTCCGAGCAATTGCAGAACCGGCTCGCCGGTAAAAAACTGAAATGAACTTGTCGCTTAAAACTAATTTCATTCCAAACTTTCGTCTTAGAATAGTTTTTTTTTATCATGTTTCGCGCTTTTTCCGTCCTAACTTGTGCACAGTTTAAAAATCAATTTCTTAGAACTCGCCAAAAGGGCAAGTTGCGAGGTGTTTACTCCGGCCCGCGCCGCCCGACGACTACGGGCCAATGTGAACGAAAACTTAAACCTCTTCTCGCTCGCTACCAGAGAATTTTCTTTTTGAAATTAACCAACTTTTGGAAAAATATTTGCAAACAAGTTTCCTCTACACAAAAACGAGTATACCCTCACGAAATCTTTTCACAGGTTACACGAAGAATATTAAAAACAAAACTTTTTCTAAAATAAAAAGTAAAATTTTCGTTCGTCTTATATTTATTTATTGAAGTTTCTGTAGCGCGACGTTCGTCCCTACATTTCTGTTCACCGGCCTCGCCCCTATTTGTTCTTTGTGTCGCGTTTTCCTTATTATTTACTTACATTTTATTTTGCATATAGTACCCAGTCGTGGTGAGGAATCAATGAGATACGAATGAATACGGGCGAATCAATTTGTGATTTCAATATGGGTAAATTGAGATTACATTGAGTGCTGGAGAGCGGAGTAAGCTTGCCTCTGGAGAAATCCTTGGAAGGCAGAAAAACTATTAAACGTGACTAAGTACATTTGCGACAGAGCGCGCGGGGTGGTCCTTGTCCTTCAAGAGCGCAATTAGTCCGCTTTTTGCTGCACTCGAATGCTTTGAGTAATGATTGGACGCCGAGCGCGACCGGCTTGCGGTTGTTTACGCTCGCAACAAACGCTGATTTATCGTCCGGCACGGTTCGACCACTGCCTCCTGCATTTAGCTACATAAAATCATAATTATACCACCGTTTAATATTAATTTGAGTTGATTTGACACCCGAATCACGATAAGGACTTTGTGATATAAATTATAGAAATGCGCCACAGTTCTGCTTTTGGTAGTTACAGCGAACGAATTGCAGCAAATACGTACATTTGTAGAGATATATGTAGGTTCTATCTACGTACAGTGTATGATGCAAATGTGTAGGCGTGGCGCAAGAAACTTGGCAGCAAACGCGCGGTCGTGCGATCCTGCAAATCTGCGCGCTATGCTTATCAGCTGTGATTCATACTTATGTCGTATACACAACGACAATGTAGGCGCTATGGACCTCTGTGTGTACGACAAAACTACGTACAAACATTACGAGAGCATGTGGCGACGCTACTTAGTTACTGCGCGCCACCAGACTTCATTTTATTTTGTGGATAAGGACGCTCATAAGTCCCTGGGATTCACTGACGCTTTGTCGACGGAGGAAAGAATGGATCGTGATGAGAAATGTTCTGGAATAATTTATCTTTGGGTTAGTTTGGGAACTAAGCTCATCTCCAGCACAAGCAGAGGATGACGGTTTATGTCTAATTCAGAGACGCGTTTCAGAGGGTGAGATAAAACGTTGCGAACAATAAATGAATAAAAACGATGACTAGCAAAGCTGTGTGGAGGCGAGCCTTACATGGTTGTGCGATACCAAACAATACCTGTATAGCGGTGAAACAATGGGGGAACAACAATATAGCAACGTTAACAACATTTATTCAGTTGCAGGTCGTTACAAAAATACAGATAACAGCGCACGTGCCGTTTATGGCTGAAGATGTTGAGCGAGAGACGGCACAAAGCGGCCGAGATTTATTGGCCCGCCGTAAACGCGCGTAAGAGGAAGTTTGTACACTGGCGCTCGACGAATCGCAATATTTAACGTTCAACTATTTCCATCAATTTGTTCTATCAAGAAAGGAAAAACTTAAATTGGAGCGATTAAAGCGCGCGCCCGATCGTGATTGATTTCTTGCGCGGGTGAGGAGCGCCCGCGCCGCCCTGTGCCCATTGTGCCCCCAGATTTATTTCTGTTTCACCGTTTTTATTGCGTACTCGGAACTTATAACGAAATAGTTACGGCTGTTAAAAGGTTTTATTGGTTAACCTTCGGCGTGTGCGGTCATAAAATAGATTCGTAACCAAAGAAGCGTACGCATACTGCTAGATTTATAACTGTATCACGTGAAAAAGAAACAAATTTGCCCTGCAGAAGGATATAAAACAGGAGATATAGCACGAA
Source organism: Xestia rhomboidea (assembly GCA_963853795.1). Classification (NCBI taxonomy): domain Eukaryota; kingdom Metazoa; phylum Arthropoda; class Insecta; order Lepidoptera; family Noctuidae; genus Xestia; species Xestia rhomboidea. Next base: position 13,674,930 of record OY970767.1, on the reverse strand, counting down.
TTTATCGGTAAATTGTGGAAATCTCAGTATAATAAAATATCTTCTATTGAATATTGTATGAAAAGAGTTTTACGGGTCTCACTCATTTCACTCCATTTTACTACCTACCTTTTTATGCAGGACCTCTATATCTCGGAATACAAAATAGCATTTACGGTGGATGTAAATTCTGTTATTAGTGATGTCATTGAGTTCTTACCTGAAACAAAAGAATTTAAGTATAAGTAAGGGAAGATAGTAAACAGAATGACAGATTGCAATTAAAATTGTTAATATCGCGGTGATCAGATTGAGAGAGACGGGCGGCTCCCCTCAAGCCTACGAGCAAATTCACTTAATTTACCGCTCGTGTTGAAGCCCCGCTAAAACTTTACGCACTTAATAAACTCCGAGACGAATTAAAATTCCGTCGGTTTAGTAACAATCGTGTCGGAACGCCGTTAACTCTTTCGCCCGGCGCCGAGTTATTAATAAGGGACACGCCTCGGTCGCAGTGATTTATCTACAAAAATAATGACAGCGGGCCGCGGCTAATCAGAATTAACAAGTTTATGCGTGGCCGGCGGATTAGCGCAAGTTGTTGTGTCGCGCTTCTTTATTTAAATATGCAAATTATTTTTGAGAGTGCGCCGTTCGAGTTCGGTTGCAGGTTGTTTAGCATAAACAAATCGGCGTCAGTGTACGCGCCGTCTCCGCGCCGGCTCCGCGCCGGCACCGCGCCCGCTGCCGGCGCCGTCGGCTGAGTGTTAGACAAGCGGCGGGAATAAATAATCTCACTGTTAGATGCTCCTTCCTCGAGGGCCGATCGTAAATCAGGACGAGACGAAATTTCCGTCTAATGTGAATGTTAAATTTAGAGAACAATGCCACTGTCTACTTGCAGAACAACCCCTTTTGAAATCCTAGTGAGCGCTAGTTTAGACGCGGTTTAAGGTTGATTAACTGAAATTTATGAGCCCAACTCACTTATAACGTTAATCTAATATCAAAGACATTCTTGTATATATATTTAGTAACACCTTTGGTCTAAACCTTTTGGTCTGAAATTCTATTTTCAGAATAATGGTTTACCAGAATGTTAATTACGTAAATGGTTTATTAACCTATATTGGTAATATTAAAAGCCTGTAGTGTCCCCTAGATTAATAACATATCTTATACTCTAATAACAGTATCTGTGCTACCTTTTAGAACTTTCCTTACTTTATTAGCAATTGTTATATTTGTATGTTATATATCATCAACATCATCAGCCTATTAATGTTCCCACTGCTGGGAGACAGGCCTCCTCTCTACGAGAGGGAATGGGCTATAAACCATCACGCGGGCCCAGTTCAGATTGGTAGATGTCACATGTCTTTGAATTTTTTGGTTCTAGGACTTGCTGGTTTCCTCACGATGTTTTCCTTCACCGTTTTGAGAGCAGCGGTGATGAAATAAATTACACAAAGTAATGCGCCTGCCTGGGTTCGAACCCACGACTTACTGTTCATAAGTCGGGCCACCAGGCTCTATTTCTATTTTATATATAAATGTTTTTTAGATATATTTATAGAAAATGGCTAGGTATGTTACAAATCATTGTGATTATGCTTTTGAAGTAAACTTTTCAGAATGATTCACTTATTACCATAAAACATGTCAATTCGCTAAGTTATTTCATTATAAAACATTACTTTCGTTACACGAAAATCTCATTAAAGTATGAAAAGCTTTTAAAACGTTTCCGTATATAAATAAACATTTAAGCATCTGCACCAGTTTTATTTTTTAATCATTATCGTACATAATTGATCGGTACCTATCAATTTAAATATTTACTTTTCACAGATTATCTACCAATTTAAATGATTCATTTTAAATCTATTTGTTGAAATATCTTTTAATTATTTTCGTCTGCACACAAGGTATTTCAGTTTACCTGAATATTTTGAAGGCAATATCTTTGAATATTCTAGTTTAGCCGGTCCTAAGGTGTCGGTTTATTGGTGTCTCAATACCGGCTATAACCTCAGAACCCAGGATTAGGAGAAGTTATCCGCTCTGACCCTCCCAAGGACTATAGTGTTATAATCCAAATAGAGGACCTCTTCACACTTACTGTGCCCCTGGTAATTTCGTAGAGGTATATTGTTTATAAAATATTTGAAATCTAAACAAAATAAACAATCCGCATTTTAAAAATATTTTCTTTTTTTATTATTTTCTGACAATATAAATTTTCGTTTGACAGGTGCACTTACTACTGGGTATTATTATCATATTTATGTTGGTTTAGCATCATGAAAGTAAAATAATATAACAACACGCCTGTTATCCTCGAAGGGTTAGACAGCGGTGTACCTAATACCTGGTGAACAGCCACATTTCGCCAGACATGTTTAAGTCCCATGTAATAGGGGGCTAGCCTATTGCCATCTCTCTCTCTATCTCTTCTCTCTTCTTCAGCCCTTAGCCACCTCTCAAATCTCTCCACTTTTGGCGGTTTTCATGACGGCTATCCAGTTTCTTAGATATCTGTAACACACGTGACGGCAGCCACTACCTAGTCGGTGGTCTTCCTACGATTGCTATCAATCGAGAACAATTTTAAGACTCAAGAGTCTGCTATTGAGAAATTATTGGTGTGAAAACCTCAACCCGGTAATCATATACGGTAGTATGGTACTGATATAAACAGTTACGTAAATAAAAAAATCGTCTCCGTTTTTGTGTCATGGCAACACACTGTTAAGGTTATTTTAAATAAAAACTAGTATGTTCTAAGTAAACTTTAATCAGCCGTGTGCAAGTCCATACTAAACCGTTACTAAAATATACCAACAATATTATACAAATAATGTACCGACATAAAATCAAATAAAAAGTACAAAGTTTTACAAGCAGGCTCATTTACTGAGTCCGGTTAAAGATGTATCTGACAGAAGACTCCATTAACGTGAAGGGACGTCGGGTTAAATAATAACTGAGCCTCGAGATTGTTGCTTGTAACCGACCTTTAATATTGCACAGAGGTTATTATTATTTTTTTGTTTTTCTTGAGATTGCAAGATTGTTTTTTTTTTTCAAGATTACCAATTATCATTTACCGAATTAAATGGTAAAATAATTGAAGAGCAAGTATTATTAAATAGTTTAATAAAAAAACAAACATATATATATATATTTAACGCTTCGAAAGTTATCTTCCATTATAACAGTCCATTGGTTTATTTATAAAATAGTTTCTATTTATTTAATGAGCAGAACGAATATTTAAATGTATAATAGCATTTACTTTTATTATTTGAATCAGACACATTAAATCAAAAACAGATAGTCTTTACCGAACATAAAACTTTAAACAATAGCACTAAGAAATAGCGAGACATTCGGCTTCAACTGTATTTAGAAACTCTTAAGTGGCGATAAACAATTTATCATGCCAAATTCACCCGTATCGGTACTTTTAGTGTACTTGGCAATATCTTGAGAGGTACCAAGAACTTGTAAGAGATTCCGTGTAATCCTCGAGTGAGATTTATACGAGCCGCGTAGGTAACGCAGTGCGGCTACGGCTTGTAGCTTGTAGCTACATGCTACGCCGTAGCCGCGTAGCAACATACTCGTAGCACTTCGTAGACGTGTAAGCTTTAAGTGATTCTGGCTGGAATATCATTTTGTACGAACACTAGTTTGAGAAGTTTTAATTTAATTTTACTGTTTGAGTACTTTAAAATGAAGTCGGAATGATTTTAATGATAACATTATGTGGTTTCCTGTTTATTTTCTACGAGAAATATTAGTAAATTAATTAGTATGTTTGCGATAATTTGGAGAATTTTAATTTATACAAAATACGCAGCATACTTTTTAGAGGTAGCACGAATTTTTGAGAGGACATTCAAATATTTCGTAGGATACTTATTAGTATAGAGAAAAAACAGAACAAAATACCTAATACCGACAAGTCAGTTCATTGCTTTCATTCCACCGTCATTGTGCAGACATTATTACACGAGGTATTCCGAGAACTCAGCCGAAGTACTTCGTAATCGAAAAAAGACTTAATATTTCACGATACGCGGATAAAATAAAGGTTTATTCGGCAAAAGCGTATTCGTCTGAATACGTCGTACGTTGTAGTACGGGGATTATAGTATCAGAACGCGAGTAAGCAAATAAAGTAATACGGTGTATCACCTGCACACGATATGTCCTTCCCACGCGTCGGAGCGTTCCTCCAAGTAGGTACAACGCTAATTTGCTTTTGTTCTTACATTTACCCATTTGCTTTAGCTATTTCGGTTTCTCGTACGCACTCGAGCGAGCACACACGTGGATTAGCTAGTGTACTTAAATGAACAAAGTGAATATGTAATGTTAAAATTTCGCAAATATTAACGTAATTTCTCGTTTTCAAATGTACACGGTTTAGGGAAAAGCTTTCAAGTGATACATTCACAGTTTGTTTTGAATTAGATTCTTGGGGTGTATGAATGTGTGATGTGTCGGAATTTAAACGGGTTTGTTAGACACAACTCGTCAAATTAATTAAAAATTTAAGCCTTTCGTCCTAATATGTCTCCTGTTTGTTCTGTAATATAAGATTGGTTTATGAAATTGCAAGTATAAGTAGTAATTTTTATTTTACACCAAGCCATAATCTCAAATCCAACATTTCAAACTTACACCTAAACCAACAGGACCAACCCGCGTATCATTGCAACGTATCTCCAACTGCAAACAAATCGAAGTCATAACTTAATTGCCAAAGAGTTTAACTTCGCATCGATTAGACATAGGAAGTAGAACTCCGTTAATCAACAAGCGGGGAAAGATAAAACCGAAAGTTTAATCGTAACTCACGTTATGATTACGGCTTACTCCCGTCATCAAAGTTGTCGAAACGCTGAAGGGAAGCGTGAAATCATTAAGGCGTCAGATAATACGGTTTGGCTAATGAAGCGGCGTGTCCTCTGGTACTAGGGCAACTCGGTGACATGCATGTGTGTTCGAGTTTTGGTCGTAATCTTCGGTAGTAACGTTTGAGCCTGGCTCGCTTTGGGAGGTCTGGTTAAGTCTCATTAGCAAATGTACGGTCGGCTTTTGTTTCTTATTGTCGTCTGATTTGGCCTAATTTTTTTGGGCAATGTTTTTACTCTGAGCCCTCGGATGTTGATTTATTCGTTTAAGAAATTTTGGTCTAGAGTTTTATTCCTTTTGGTGTAAATCTGTACTGTGCAAAAAGGCTTTCAGGCGACTTACTCTTTATATGATTACTTAACAACCTTTACAGATATCTAAAAACATTTTCACATTTCAAGTTACGCACCTATATTTCTTAATCCCCAACATCTACAATTACACTTACCCTCTAAGGCGTTAAAAATAAACCGTTCAGCAAACACCACGAAACCCACATCTTCCCCAATAAACCGTACAATTAATTACCAAACATGAACATAATTTGGACGTCCAACTATTCGAGATCAAATGGTAAGCCGGCCTGACGAATCCCATGATGCCTTCCATCTCTGCTTAGTTGGATTAGCTCGCATCATTAATCGTTGGAATTGCGTTCGACCCTCGCGACCCGGCTTGCCGGGAATCTTCAATTAGAAACAAACTTTACTATTACAATCGCATCGATTGGTACCTCTGCGTTAACGGAGTTTGATTTAAAGTGGGTTGCGAGGAATAATTTGGTGTTTTGGTTTGTGTGTGTTAGGAGTTATGGTAGCTTATTGGGCAAAAGGAACAGTTTGTCTATGATATTTGGTCCTTATTATATTATATATTGGATATCGTTAATTAAGAAAGAGTACAAAGTCATCAGCAAGTACAAGTTTTGAGTTATTATGGAGCTTTCAAAAAAGTTTTGTTTCTGTCCAACTTTTGACGCTTGTATTTAAAGCTCCCAAAAATTTTCTGCTCTCAAATTCTGCCCAATATGTGAGCACATATTTTTGGCATTAATTTTCAGTCTGTATGTATAGTGAAGCCACGATAGGAACGCCAGACTCGCAGAGACGTCAACGATCAATCAGGCGTATGACTAGCGCCATCTATCAATATGTCATGGCGGACGACGTGCCACGCCAGATGGCAGCACTGCCCGAAGAGAAATTAGAAAACAATTTTCGGCAAGTGATACCTATAGGTACTACTTCTTTAGCAGTGTTTATAGGCAGTTTGGGTTAATTTATTAGTTTTGAAATTGCTGTTTTTGGTTAGGAAATATACCATAAATTTTATTAACTTGTACATAGTTGAAATAATGGCTGCCGCGCCGTTTAGAGAATTATTGAGGAAGATTATCTGATTAAACCAGTGTTATTACAAAAGGGAAAAGTTTAAGGAAGTATTTAAGAGCCTTGAAATTTTTGCTAAAAATACGAAATTACCTAAAAACAGAAGTAATAAAAAATAATCACGAATAACATTTTCTAAAGAATTTGCCTAATATATTCATTGAAAATAAAGCCTCATTTTATAATGCGGCAGAAGATGATCTTTATTTTTTTATTACGGCGGAAAGCGGGCCGTTTGGTACAATTTAATCACGAATTTAACGTCCGCGGCACGTTCCCGGTTCGGACACTTTTATGACATCAGACACTCGGCGTTAAATGCTGAGGCTTAAAAAGGGTTGATAGCGAGGCGCCTGTCACCTGGAAAAGCTTGGGACATAGCGGTACCTTCATCATAGTGCCGCCGGACGTTCATTGATAATTAATGGGTTGTGCCAGTGTAACGAAAACAAACGACTCGTGGCACGCGCACGATAACGATTAATATCTTCGCGGCGCAGCAAAAACAGACCTACGTTCGTAGCCTTGGTGTGATAAATCATATCTCCTCGAGGCACAAAAATAAATGAAGCTAATGATAAATGACGACGAATACGAAGAGTGCCACCGTCGATTGAGTGGAGTGAATTTGAAAATTAAAAAATGTCTGGTGACGTGAGGGTGGATGCATGCAAAAAAGAGAATTGGGGAACCCTCTTTGCTTTTAGTCCGCCCCTTAGGAAAAGTTTTTTTTTACCAGTTTATCGGTTGTAACGTGATTGAGAGACAAATCTTAACATAAACATCCGCTACTTGTAATTGGTTACTATTTACATTGAGTAAATAAAAATATTACTCGAAGTGTTAGCTGTACGAGTATATACGTATTTCCAACTATATTCCGCATAAAATCTACATAAGGTATGTTTTTAGGCAAACAACTCTCGATGTAACATTTCTCGTAGCAGATTGCGTAGCCACGTAGCCATTTTGCCGGCCGTAACCAAGCTACGTTAGTCAATCAGCTGTGTCTACCGAATGTTCATTGGAATCACTACACTACGCCGTAGCCATAGTCTTGCTACGGCGTAGTATCTATCTTAATGTACCTAGTAAATAGCTTTTCTAGAATGTTTCAAATATATTCTGGAAGGTTTCGAATTCTAATACAAAAACGTGGAAAAACATTGACGCGTAATGGAAAACTTTTCTTTAATATAAGATAACTACATTTGAGATTTTGTAGGCGTAACACGCCAAAAAGATCTGTATATTGTCAATCATTTTGTAAGGAACATTTTCCCTAGTAGCGAACTGTCAGATATTTATATCGTTTTCTTTTATTCTAAGATAAGTCAATATTCTTTAGTCAAGAATGTAGAATTTGTGTCTTGTTATATTGTTTTATGATTTAGGATTTAATATAGAGAATATTGCTTTATTGAAAACAAGCATTTTTACTGAATATATTTGGTTGATAATGTCTGCGTTTGTAAGTATAAAGAATATTCTGAGAAGAAGAAGATGAGTGTTTAGAAGGACATCATCCAAATTTTTACTTTCATTTATAATTTTATTTCAAGTGATTAAAGATATAAGTGTGTTCAGTTACCTGTACACGGTTCAACAAGGCGGGATTTGAACTCATGTTCTTCTCAATCGCAAGTACCTACCCACTTACACCGAGTCGAACGTACTATATTCAGTAGTTTCCGAAAAAAAAAACAATAACTTAATCCATATTATAACTTGTTGTTTCAAGGCTTTATTGATGAATTTAAAATAATTTAGATCTCTTTGTATCAAAAAATTGAATCATAGTTACATGTAGAGATATTTAGAACATGAAATAAAATAAATAAAAAACAGTTATTTTCTGTATAGCCTTTTCTCAAATTTATTGGGTTGGATTCAGTCTAACCACGTATTTTACATGAAGCGACTGCCTAGCAATATCAATATTGACATCATTATTTAAAGAGCAATACTAACCCACTTAAATAAAAACCATATCTATTGACAGTTCGTCTCAATCATATAATTTGAAAAGACTCGTTATTGATTTTACGATAATGGTCCCCCAGAAGCGAGTCCCGGCCCCAGGTACCTTATACATAGTCTCGGAAATTGCGTTAACCACATTCGAGTACCAGGAAATTAGAAACGTTCAAGGGTATAATCGAATGTCTCTCTCTAGCAGAAATAAACTTGCCGTATGTTATCGATGTGGTTCTGTATCCATTTGTGCGTAATGCAACGTGCTTTGATTTTTCGGCTTCCGTTGATAACGGATAAATTGATTTTACGCTCGCGCTTTGATCTTAAAAAGGCAATGTAATTCATGATATAAGAAGAAATCGTTTTCTTTCGAGAATTTCCTTTTAACATCGAGCTGCTCATAATCCCTCTATTAATTACGGAGTATTATAAAAAGCTACTTTTGCACGTTATAGAGATATGCGTGAACGTCGCAGACTTGAATATCTGTAAAGAACTTTGTGAAACAATTGACGGGAGACGGGGAGACAACAAAGACAATTGAAATTCGATTTGCTTTCAATTCGAGCGCTCTCTCTCCCCTTCAGTAGGAACACTGCACTAATAAGTTCTGATTGTTTCAATACATTTTTCTGAAGATGTAGTTAGTTGACGCCGGTACAGACGGCGACAAACTGCGCTAATTACGTTAGTGATCCCCGTCCCCAGCCCCCAAAGTAAACGACTCCGCTTTCAGTGTAAACAACCGCTCAACTTTACCAGGAAAAATTCGCAAACCCACTTATTTACGTCTCAGAGGTATACAGTGACAGTGCGACGACATAACAACGTCGTACGACGTACTCGACGTGCTCCACAGTACCAACAAATTAAGTTGGTACACCGCTGTACAAATAATATCCCCTAACTCAAACATTTAAGAAAAGAAACGGTTCTAAGATTTCAAATAAATTCCATTATAGTTAAAAAGTTCAGAATATTTTTGCATATTTTTCAGCGTTCAAGAGATTCCCGAACATTAAAACAAGTTTTACCTGATATTTATTAAAATAAGAAGTGTTTCTTGTACTTTAATTCTTAACAAAATTGTTTCGGGCATATTGCGCGCTTGTATTTCAAACAACTCAGCGCCGAGGGTTGGGCCGTGTACTAAACTAATATAGCAGAAAAAAAATATTGCAAAAAGTCAGAATCTCAAGTCGAGCGCGAACTATCCAGATATTATATTTCCGAACGTATTGATCCCTCAGGATACAATGTTCGGTTTCGTTTCGGTAGAAGTTTTCAATCCCTCTGCGTTTTGGGAGTTGCACTGGACAATCTTATCAGGGAGCGAAAAGGGGAAGATTTTCCACTGTCCGGCGGCCTCTCACCTTGAAGGATTTCCCAGGGCGCCGAGGCAGGCCAGCCGATTGGATTTCAAATTATTATGCGTGTATTTGACCGGCAAAAGATTTACATTTTTTAACGTCGGAACTTTTTTACGGAATTATAGGGGTTATGTTGGGTCTGTCGCTAGGATTTGGAATTGAATATTTTATTTGTGTCGGTCGCGTTACGGTACATGTCTACTTTTGTGATTATGCGCGTTTTAGTATAATTTACATATGTAAGTATGTTTTGAATAACATGAGGCAACTTGGACGTAAATAAGTTTATTATTAAAGTAAACGTCGGAAAGTCAAATATGTTTTACATTATTGTGATGCCTTTGTAGTTTACATTGTCATTTAACCTAAATACCAACGTAAACATACACAAGTGTAAAGGAAATCTCCTAACATTTCTATCTAAACGTAGTTTAACAAGTTCCATTTTATAGTGTACAAGTGAAAAGAGCTCGCCATTTTAGTAGATATAACTAATTGTCAATAGGGAAGGGAGACAGGGGTAGGGGGTAGGCGGTGGAAGCAAACGAAAGTTCTTAGTAGAGATCGCATTAGAGACCGCGCGGCCCACGACTGTCGGAGATAATGCCATTGCAATACCCGAGATCCGATTGTATTGGCAAATTGGATCAAATGCAGCGCTCACCGTACAAAAGATAAGAGCCGGATACGGGTATAGCGGTAATATTATGTTGCGGCTATCTTCCCGGATCGCCCCCGTGCGCGGCTCGTGACGATCCGAACGATCGTCCGTAATCGTTTCGTGTAGTTTCCAACTTTTTTTTAAATCTTTCCATTCTGTCCGCCGTTTCTTTTGTTGCGGCGCAATCGATTTTCAACCGGATTATCAGCTTATATCATTTTGTGAGCTCATTCTCTGCTTATAAATTTTCATCGACCTTTTTAATACAATAGGTCTAAGAATGGAAGGATCCTATCTTGTTTATACTTTTATTCCCTCGAGTGAGCTGAGATGCTGACTACGAGTTTTCAGTGGTGTACGATAAACTGTGAAAATAACCTGTATTTTATGACCAGCGTGACAGTTAGTGCTACCTGCATAACATAGATAAAACACCTCCTATTTTTTAACAGACGTAAATCTGATAATAAAGTAATGTAAACGCGACTGTGCAACAAACATATCGTGAGCAACAAAAAATATTTGTAATAACGCGCGATATGAAGCGCCGCGAGCTCTACGTACCGATGTTTTTGCGACCAATGAAAAAATATCGTCCATGTAAACGACAATGCAGATTATTATTGCCCGTCGGGGACACATAAAGAGTAACACAAGAAACATGGCGGATTTACGCGGCACACAGATAAGATTCAACACCTTTCCGATGTTGTGTAGCGTTCTGTATTGCGATCATCGTCCAAACAGCGGGCCTCATTTTCCCGTCGTTACGGGGTGAATTTTAAATTCACTGCGAGGGTGTCCCACTCAACTATGTATGAAGGACCGGCCTCTCCACGCGACTCGCATCCGGTCGCACGCATACGCTATGAACCTTCATTGTCTGCCCGAACTCAAGGTAAACCGATTACGTGCTAAAAATTCATAAAGCCATTGTCATCTTCGCATAAAGCTTCTACATTTAGTAAGCGAGCTCGACGATTACTCGTGGCGTACCAACGTGACGTCAATAAACCGGAATGCCTGTATAAGCTTAATAAAATACAACGCTTAAGCTCTGCTCAACGGAACATCCGATAGCAACGTTTTAGAGACGCGAAATTAATAATATCATCAACCCTCATTGTAAAGCGAAAAATCTCAATTGGGACGTGATAAACAATACGGCACGCTTACGTTATCTCCCCTTGACTTATGATATCATTATTTCCCTTTTTGCAAAAATTTACCGAGCAAAAACAAGAGCGCGGTGGGCATACTAATTCTCCTCGGTCAATATATTGGTATCGGCGGAACGGCCGCAGGACCCTTCCTAATATTTCCAAAGGCAAAATCTTTATACAATAAAACAGAAGCAAGCAATTTCAATGTTAAATCTCATAATTCAAATTTCTCTCGTTGTTTACCGGCCTCGCTTCGGCGGCTATATAAACTCTCAAAATCTACCCACATCCGTAACGAAAGCCTGCACCGTTATTTATGGAAAGCCACGTTTCATTGTTGTTGTCGGTTTTCATTTTAACGCTTAATTTTTTTTCTATTTATTGTATTTTTGTGATCGTCGGTGCCTACAAAATGATTTGTTTTTCGGTTTGCTCTTCCGACGCGCTTAATTCCGGTGATGTTTGATTTATGCGAACAGCGGTTTGGGCACTCCACGTATGTACACACGTTCGGCACTGAATGGATCACGCCCGAAGACTAATGCTTTCCCAAGAAATTCTCTTGTTTTGCGTTGTGTGGATGAGAGGGTCCATTGTCGATCGCGTATAAACCAAAGCGATTTACCAGAAAATATCGCTTATTTGCATCACCAACACATCTGTCCGTGCGAACGTAAAACATTCGGACGTAAAATCGAATGGACGAAATAAGATATAAATGGCCGCTTGCACATAGAATCTCGGATTTTACAGCCATCTCGTATATCTTTAAGTGAAATATGGTCCGATATCATATTCAATCGTTCCGGCATTATATTCTGGAAACTTAGATAAGTAAGTAGATTCTTACCGAAAGGAATTCTTTGCAATTTTATAAATTTTAACAAAATTTATGGCTTCTAAATAATATTTTGAAGTTTTCTACAGTATGCAGCCAATAAATCAGAGCGTAACTCCGCAGTATCTACGTACAAGAATAGATTATACCGACGATGTCGTGAAGAAAACTGTAGCAAACAGATTTATTGAAGAATTTGTATGGTGAGTAGCTTAAGCATAAAATCTTAAGGTATATGCTTCTATCTGGAAAGTACCTATATACATTTTAAGGTGAATATTCTTCAATCTATGTAACGTAAAACTATCCAAGTGTTATTAAACTGCACTTTCAATTTTCATATCAAAAGCTAGGTTGGATCGATCGTATCCGACAGACTAGTGGCTGGATTGTGTTCGTCTCAATGACGCTTTTAAGTCGGGGTTACGGTTTTATGTGTGAACGGAAGAGTCAGCTTGAATGACGGGGGTCTCGCTTCTAGTACGTACTCCACTATGCTCCTATCATAAAAATGTAATTAAAATTCACATCATCCGCCCCCGACTAAGTTGGAGAGACCGGGATAACTATTCTATTGTTTTGCCATGTACGGCGATGCCCTCACAGTTTCATCCCATTTAAATTACGTACAGCAAAATAGGGTTGAAAGAATTTGTTGGAACTAGCTTTGTTCGAATTAAACAACAATAAAGTGATTTAATGGGTGCTCTTAGCGTTCAGGGCGATTTCTTTTTAAACAATCTAGTATCGCGTTCGGAAAACACTTCACGGAAATAACGAGATACGTAAATTACGTTTTGTTCAACAATAGGTACTCGAATCGTGCCGGGTTTTCTTGTAAGATGAGAATTATATTGATTCGCAAATACGAACTTATCCATGCGAAATGAAATATACTTAAATCGAAAATCTATGATATTATTACACAATGTTTTGTACCTTACCCATATTGTTTTATTGCTTTATAAGTTTGATATGGGCGGAAAATAGGATTATACCGCTTGTTTATCAAAAACTCGGCCTTATGACCAGTTTCAGGCAAACAGCGTGTATTAATAAAAGCATTTAATAAAAAAAAGAACCTTCAATCCTTTCCCCCAACACGTCAAGCGCCCAAATTGTTTGACAAACACATCAAACGGCCGCAAAATTTTAATTCAAACATGTAAAATTTTTTCAAACGTAATTTCATTTTGCTGTTCATAAACATCCTGGGTAAAATTACGGGTAAAAACGTTGTATTACTGGGGTCGTGACGTCACGGACTAATGAAGGCATTACTCACTTATCTAGCGCGATACGTACCTGGAATCAAAAAGAAAGAAAACATTAGTAAAATAAAAGAATGGTGAAAAGTAGGCACGCGAACAGCTACCGTTTATAAATAAAAGCGAACATTGAATTATTGCGAGGAGACAACGCCAAGGTGTGGTGGAATATCATTTTTCAAGAAGCTAGTCGCCTGATAGTGGGTAATGCTTTACCCTAGGAGGTTCCAACCGCGGAGTCGACCGGTAGTCTGATAGATAGGAAATGAAGACTGATTAACCTCGCGTGACTTTACAAGGCTCACGGCAAACCTGCGGGGACCTACTTGGATAAATATTGCGTTTGCGAAACTCTAGATTGTTCCACGGAATAATGTGGTTATTGAGGTTTGAGTGTGTTTTTATCTTTATGCGTCATAATCACACAGGTATTATTGTAATTTCAAAACTTCAAAGGGAAAGTACCTTTAGTTCTAAACTACTTAATTATTATAGTGGTTTTACGTGGTGATCGTAATCATCATGATATCTGACGTATGTACTGATCAGTTAATGATAGTCATAGGGAATTGCCACCTTTTGCGATTTAGATTTTTGATTATGTTCGTTCGTATGTAGTAACCATACAGGATTCAACATGACGTTAAAAATTGGGATGAGGAAGTCATTCTTCGTCAAAAATCCGAGTGTAAAAAATTTGAAATTTCGCTTTTGTATTTTAACTTTTCAGCCTTTGTTACCGCACCTAAAACAATTTCGGAAGTCATGGAGACTTCGTAAAATCTAAAAATCCACGTGAAAAAGTAAAATTTAATCCATTAATGCTTTGAAACCTTTTATCAAAACTTTACGCAGCATAGAGCTTTTTAAAATTTTACTGGACCTGGTTGTAAAAGACCCGGATGTTATAGTGCCATTTGGCAGAGACCTAATACCAGCAGGGGGTTACTATAAGCTGGATTTAGGAACAATTGCTTTTGATTTAACTTTCCAAAAGAAGAAAACTAATCGAATCATAAAAGCCCCAAGTTAATACAAATCAAATCCAAATAGATTGACTCAGACGGTTTAATTGTATATAGGCATATTCTTTCACGTATCCATTCATCATTTCCCCTAATTTAAAACTGAGTAGTCATATCTATAAAAGCAATTTTTACGTTCGTTAATGTTTGAGTGAACGCCCTCGCCTCTGAACATTATAATTTATGGTTTTGATATTTTTTCAGTAAGGAGCACTGAAGTTCAGGCGATTAAGTGACTAACATGATAGAATTATGCCGACTCACTAACGTAAATAATAATCGTAGACTCAGGGTAAAGGCTTTGACCCATATTCGACATGGGGCATTGGCGTGCGTGCGAACAATCACGGTTAGAACCAGTTTAATGTTAACACATATACAAGGTAATTATATTTTTTGTGTCATCTATCTTTCCACTTCTATAAGTTATCGCTCTATTAAGTACCGCCATGTTTCCTTGTAATTTTAAACACTTAACCAGCGAACGAAACATTTAATACATTTTATTGTCAACGGGCAAATTAAATAAGTTTGTTTTACCCCACTTTGGAGCAGAGTTTATCAAAAATGTATAGAAACGAATTATGCCTCGTGTAACCAACCAACCAATGAGATTAAGTTAGTATGCCAGACTTTTTTCGTAGCAGATGTTGATAAGAAACGTAATGGTTTTATTTGTGTCATTGTGTTCTCGATTAAGCTACTCTACGACGTAAAAGTGAAAGGCAACGTTACGTTAAAAATTAATTCGAAACGCGAAACTCTCGTTTATTTTTATTTTGGGAATCATTTATTTTCGTCAAACAATTAGGCTGCGAACCCGCGTCGGTCGCAAGGCCGCGGCAGTTTGGCGGAAGAAACTCCACGTCACATCGACTCGCCCCTTCAAAAAAAGGGTTGGTTTAACGCACGTTTTTTGTTGCATAATCCCACGCAACGCGCGAATCCCATTCCGCCTTCGGCTAATGCGCGCAGCTCGTGCGGACCGACCGACGTTGAGACGGGACTTTAAAAATGTCATTTCCAGAGCGCCAAGTAAATCCAGATTTGTTGTTGGTGAGTGACTTTCTAATTCCGCTGGCGGGAAGAACTTTGTGAAACGTATACCGTGTTCATGAGACCTGCTAGTGACCGCGAGCAGCCCCGCAGCCTAATCCGATCCGCGGACCAGAATTGTTGCCCAAACTTGTGCCGGACGAGGCACCTTCCCCCTGCCCCACCAGCGCCCGCTGTCACCCGCCCGCTTTATAATCACCTACTATACAATACGATATACTTTGATTAATTTACACCACAAACAGGAATAAAGTTTTGTGCGCTAAAACAGAACCGTTGTTTTGGTCCTGCCTAATCCCACGCCACCCGTGAAAGTTGATTGTTAATCTGAAACGGATACTTGTTTGTTATGACTACTCACTCAGTAGTCTATATAAACATTATTTACTAAAGTTTTGCTCACTTACTCTCAGTCTAATCCAATAAGTCGATGAACGTGATTGAAGCTTAGTCAAACAATGGTACAGAAAGACGGGGCGACGAACTAGTGGGACTTATGATCCAGAGGGCGTTTGGACGGGTTCGTATATACCTTTTCTGCCATAATATACACCCTAACGTTAATTGCTCACCAGACTAGAAACAAGCTTTATTTTTATTTTCAGGTGGGAGATTTACTCGACGAAATGATCGCCTGTAAATAATAGTGTGTGATACTTTAGCTGCGCTGGTTGCCAATGTCACCCGTCTCAATGTTTTAGCTGTAAATAGATACACAGAAGCGCCATTAATTACGACACATCACTCGCACACTCATTAATTTGCAGCTGCACATATTAAACTGATGATATTTTTCCCGGCTCTTTCATAACTCTGTATCTAAGCACGGAGCGAAGTCACACACAGCCGACAGCGCCGCATACCTACTCCTGCGAATATTCAATTTCGAAACTCGTGTCCGGACTTTAATTCCGTTTCTCCGATGCTCCCAATTTCTCTGTAATATGATGGATTGCATAAAGTAATCGATTCATGGAATTCGGGTGGAAAGCAGAATGGGTAGCTTACAAGGCAATCAGCGGGCAGTAGGAGGCTTTATTAACCCGTCAGGGTAGTGCGGGCCCGGCTAATCAATCGCCGTTCGCGTGTCGACCGCGCTATCTGTCTTTGGCCGATTGGACCCCGATAACGCCGCCGACGCAAGATTACCTACCTATACGGGAATGGCCCATTTATAAAATTAACTTCTTTTATCTTCCCAAATAGACGATATAAGAGGAGTAAATAAGTCTAAAGAGGTTCGTACGAAATAAATAGGCCGATGTGAATGTTCGATCGCAGACAAACCCTGCCTGGTACGATCGCGTGGCTCTCACGTGTGAGGCACTCTGCGCTAAACAAAAAGCACAATGATTTTCATGGACGTTTAACTGTGAAAATCCTAGTGAAATGGTTGTTTGCGTAAAGTAATCTAGTTTTAACACCGTTTTCATTTTTGTTTTTCTACGAAAAAATCATCACGCGTTAAATGAAGCATAAATGCGTGGAAATGAAATGCACAATCTCGCAAAATTAGTTCGGCACCCCAGTCCGTGCGAATATAATATATATTTTTTTACATCTTTTAAATATTGAACTCTTTTAACCATGACAACAAAGTTAGTTGAAGCAATGAAAAATACTTTATACACTTCAGAATTTTCTAGTTTTCATAAATCACCGAGCGCTGAATGCCAGAGAGGGAGAAGTTTAAAAGTAAAGTCGGGTAAATTCTCAGCGGAACTTTCTATGAGATTAAAGTCATAATTTACTTGATGAGAGGGCATTATGTTGTCGAATATGAAACCGGCTACCCCATTACAGAACTGATTTCCCTAAATGGGAGTTTGCAAAAATTGTAAGCAAAAAAAGGCCCGGGCCGAGATAATTCCTAAGTATCGCGAATTTCAACCGTTATAACCGTACGTCTCCGAGATAGCGAAAGGGACGCCTCATTAACGTCAGCACGGATCCGGGGCCAGTTTATGCCAACCGATACCTTAAAGGTATTTACAAAGCAGCTAAGCGCGCGCAATCTAGACGGGCGCAATGAAAAAAAGACGGCGCACCCCGCGTAATCCACGCGAAATGCCCTTTAAGAGCCTCACAATTTAATGCTAAGTATAGCAATCTCAAGACGACGTTGAGCCGGTCCTCCGAGAGGGTTGAAAAAAATGATACACGCCGGGGTGAGGGGGAGGGGGCAATCACGGTTAGTTAGCGGGGCAGCTGCTCCCGACCGACGATAACACTTAAGGTGTTTTACTGTACTTCCTCCGGTACATTGAAACACAAGTTTTATTCTCAGCATTTTCAACACAGCAACGTACTTATATAAACGGATATAGTAGGACCGCAACACAACGGGAAAACGTTTTGCAATTCGCAGGATATTGCGTGCGATAACGAATGCATTTTGAATATAATGAGTAATAAGCCGGCGAATTTAAAATTTAAAGCGTGCGATAAACATAATCAGTTTTATTAATCAGAATGTACATAGTTTGAAGCAATTTATTGGACAGTGGAGCTCGTTAAGAGGATGAGTGGTAAAGCTCTCAGTTTAAATTATGTGCCAGCATCCCATTTAATGTAAACAATAATTTCGATCTTTGATATTTTCATCTACACGATAATATTTGTTTATTGCTTTGACTGGCAGTTTTAAACTTTTGATGTCACTTTGTTAATTGGAAAGCTGTCTTTATTTAGTATTTTGATTTAAATTGATGAATTTAAAGTGGATGTATTTATTTTGATTTAGATGATTATTTGAACATCAATCATCATCAGTTAATTAAGATTTAATTTAATGTTTGTCAGGTATTTGAGGCTAGATGGCTTAAGGCTGTAATAAACTGTTTTCGAGGTACGACACCGTAATAGTACGTATCGCATTCGTAGTAATGGCCAGTACAGAATTAATTAGCGGGTATCGCTTTATACGGAGCGCGCCAGGTGTGCACGTGGCTTTACAGCGCCATTAAGTTACGGAACATATAGGGGTTGAACCGCTTGAGCGATTGACCGCACACATTCCCAGCTTTTATGTTACAATACCGACCTTTATGAAACAATAGAAACTTCTCAACAGGAAAATAGAAACTCACCCCACTCTAAAAGAGGATAAACGCGAAGACAATCGATCGGATCCCACGTATTCGTATGCTAACCATGTATCCCTAGTCATTACCACTACACACGCATATAATTATATTCAAGCCACGCTTAGTTAAGATATAACAGTGTCGCTACGCTTAATCAAATCGCTTTCGAAATAAATGGAGCGTAGACGAATCAATAACGAGAATTCAATTTACAATTCTACGTACATCACTGACGTATCAATTGTTCAATCTAAGCGAAGACAGATAAACGCACAGATCCACCGATTGCTTTCCGATGAAAAAGACTGGAGATTCATCGATAGGATGCGCGAGTCCCAAAGTGAAAAATGTACATTTGGATGGCGTTAATTCGTTTAATTTCCGGTGAGGGGAGAGGCGCGGGCGGGGGCGAGGGGAGGCCAGTCCGCTCAGATTAATTCAGCGCAGAGCCTGTCACAGATAAGGACACTGAAATAAATTGAAAATGTTCAGAGATTGATTTGAATACTCTCGAGGATATATCGAAGGCAGCCAGAGAAAAATGACAAACCGCATTCTTATTCACGGATTTTCATCCCGTGAGCGAGACTAAAAATACACCCTAATGAATAAATTATGCAGCGTTCGGACCATCAAAAATGAGTGAACGTTCATTTTTTAAACAAAAAGAATGCAGGGCACAAATTTATTTCGATGAAACGATCAAATGTATCTGCGATGCATTTGAAACATTGAATATTCCTTGACAATAGTGAGATTAAACGTTCAACGTTCAACAGTTTTACTACTACAGATTCGCAAATAGCCAAATCTGAAGATTGTCTATTAAATCGTTTATAAAATGGTAAAATTAATGCAATCGGCGCGAGCGAGTCGAGATGGGAGACATCGTTCGTGGCGTTCGTGAGCCGAATGTCAATGAAGCCGAGTGGCAGCAACGCCAGACCCTCAGGGCCCCCGTACCGCTGCTAAGAGCCCGACCCATCATTTACATATTGCGATTTTGTATCGATAACAATTAGGAGATGGAAAATCCGCCGTGAGATGTTTAACAATCAGACTATTCCACGTAAAGTTAGAGAACGAGTTACGGCAATCTAAGTGGGTTCTATTCGTATTTACTGGAATTTAAACGCGCGACTTAATCGTAAAGGTAACGTTACACGACTACTCAAACAAAACAACATAAACTTGCAAATGAAGACACGCCGCAACGAGCGTATAGCGTACACTCCCTACCGTGTTCCAGTGAAATTCAGAGAATCAAAACGTCCGAACATGAAACAAATTGATTGCTGCAGAGGCGCTCGGCGGGCGCCAAGCTCGACGGTAGATTGGTAATAGCGCATGCTAAACTTATTAGCCAAACGGAAAATGGTATTAGCAGACGTACTGTGGAGCCCAGCCTCCCGTGAAACTTCATTCGTACGTCAAAGTTGACAGTGTTGCTCGTAAGTGATTGTTGCAACCAATCAAACACGAGCTAAATTGACTTCACTCGCTTCGCACAGGGTCCAAATTAAGCGCGATAAACAAAGTTGGAAAAGGTCAGCTAGAACTCGAATGAAAATAGATTCAGCGAGTGGAGTTTTAATTCGGAAAGATAACAAACGTCAGCGTCAAGTGAAATGGCCGCTTCCAAAACGTTAAAACAATTTATCCTAGGTAATCCCGAAGTGTCAGACGATAATAAGAGTGACATTTAGAGCGGGCCGAGCGCGGCGGTTTATTCTGCAGCGCAGTGGCGGCCGATTGTGACACCAACTAAACCCTGTTGCCAACGGTAAACCCATCAGGTGGGAACCCCTGCCTACGACCTAATATTGTCGACTCACTGACACAACAAATAACTTTGTTTTCATTTTCATCCACTGTTTTTGTTGTTCATTTTTGTCCGCGCCATATTCGTGCCCGTTATTTGTTTGACTAACATATCACAATAGGTTCACGCGGTCACGTGATCCAAATGACGTTCAAAGGTTTTTATGACAACAAAGAGACCGTAGGTCTACAAAGCCATTAACTAAGAACACAAGCTGTCCCATTACGTTAAAACTACACCATCCATATTCCTACAGTAACGAAAGCAATTATTCGCATTCAGTCAACAACGACGTAGACGTACGGTACAAAGGGACCATTTCATAAGTTAAAGCGGACGATAGTTATCTGCGAGCAACTAGTGATGCAGTAAATCCTAAGAGTACACTTCGCAACTATCCCTTCTTACGTCTCTGAAACCTGAGCTCTTACTACAGGCCAGAACTTAAATTGTTTCCTGCGAAGATTTTGGCGAGCGATAACAGGAATTCCACGAACACTGTCTGAACTTGGATATAATTTCGGTGCCGGGATTCGATTTTAAAATCGTTCAAGTATAAAATTCGTATTACCTAAAAGTGAGTCGATTTATCACTGTGAAAATAATCAAACTATTACTCAACTAAGATGTAGAATTCTGCGCTTAAAATAAATGACTTGGGAATTCTAGAATTTCATTTCGTTCCAAAGTCGATTTCGTTGTTATCGGTGGTTGAGGATCTCGGTGTTACTGGTAAGGTTTCACATGTAAAATCTTTTGTCAGATGCATCGTTTCCATCGCGTGTGATAAAGTGGTAGTGGTAACAGTAGATCGTGGCCACACAATTCCCTGTGAGGATTACGGCCGAGAGAGAGAAAAGTAAGACGATTAATCCCAGTGGGTGCGGAACTGGAGAATTTATTATAAAACGGTTGCGTTCGAGGCAATGCTCTGCGACCGCGCTGTTCAATGCACTATCGGTGTGGTTAGTCGACTATTACATTTAAAATACTAGTTTGTTTATTGAACATAAATACCGGAGTCGCATGCTCTCTGTTAATTGATTCAATGGTGATTTGTGTATCTACATTAGTTATAACGATTTTGTTTATTTACAGTTCCCGATTACAATATCCTGTTGCAAAGATGCTCCTTTAAATAAAATTACATCCACTTGTCGTAAAATTATAAAACAAGTGCTGGAAAGTAAAATAAAATCTCTGGAAAGAGTCATTTTTTCGCTCTTTCATTTTCACCCTTTGTTTTTAAACCGCTAACCAGCACGGAAGTATGAAAGTAAGTACAAATGTAATTATAACTTACTAAATAGACTGAAGGGGACCGGTGATTAAACCAGACTTCATAACCACATCTTTGTTAACGTGGAGTCCGAAAGTCCAATCCGAATTGTCTGAACCGGTCCTTTCTCATTGTTTTGTTTTTAATAAGTAAAGTTATTTTAGGCTACTTTAAATTATATACCATTACTAAATTAATTTTCACATTCCAGTTGAATGTAAACGTTGACCTTTTGGAGTCCAGGGTTTATTTGAAGAACATTAGGATAACTTACGTGGATTTTTTGGGTAGGTATGTGTAGATTTAAAGAGTGAAAATGCTTAGTGGAAATTTTTCAACAAGCTGGATTTTTGTTTTTATTGATTCAGTGTGATTGTTAGATATTTTAAAATGAAAAAAAGTGAATATTTTAATTATTTCAGACCTCAGGCTATCAAAAACATGATTAAAATTTTAATGCCTTGTGTGCCGGAAACCGGACGTTGTATTTCGCGCAACTTAGTATGCCCTTATCTCCGGAAATGGACAACATGGAAGGGTTAGTTAACCGAAAAATAAATAATTTTAGCCTCATAAACAAATCAGGGCAAAGATATTACGTGTAGAAAATATCATCGAATACAATAAGGGGTCTGTTGTACCCCTCTATTGTTGGTTGCGTGTTGGAAAACACGGAATATTTGGTACTTAGAGGCAAAAGGTTATTTTGTCATATCGATTGTTGGTGAGTCGGTAAAGAGCTTAGGTAAATGTCAGGAGCTCACGTGCGCAAATGTCAGCAGGCTACGGTTTACTCAGCCGTCAAGTTCACGAATGATGTTACAGTAAGTCAACATTTACCCGTTCCGTGATTTTTTTCTTGTATTTTTGTTTCGATTTGGGATTCGTCTGACATTCTTCAGTTTTGGGCAGTGTTTCTAGATATGGAATCTGTTTATGAAAAGTTCTACTACTGCTGCTAAAAATAAGCAAAATTAATTGTATTTTTTGCTGTGTGTCGAATTCGTTATCTGTAAAAAGGTTAAAGTTTTTAGCAAAATTTGTTTTTGTTAAATTTTTCAAGTAAACACAATGGTAATTAGTATGCTACACATAACTGAAACATATGTCTAATTACGTATAGGTTCATTACGTCGGTGTCAATCCCGTTCATAACTCAAACGAACGCGACACGTATTTAAAGGCTCATTCATACCAAAAACAACAATGAAAGCCACTCAATCCGAACGAATTCATTTTCTCTGCGTAGCATGACATTCTAATTTAATCACTGTCAAATTAGAGATACTACACCATAGGCGGATCTGCCGCACTGACATTTCCAAACATGAGGGGAACAAATGGTTTTGACATTTCAAGTGTTTAAGCGACCTTGGATCTAATGCGGAATACCTAACGTAAAGGTTCCCAAATCAGCTATAGGCAGGCACTTACGACATTATGCTAACAGATACGATGTTCTTAGCAGAATTGAGTGACACTGCGGATTGTAATTGCTATTGTTAGGCCGTATATGTGAGTTACGTCGTTAAGTAATTTGAGATAAAAACGATGACTAAGTGCTTTGGAAATGATATGTCGAGTGATATTTGATTACAGTTAGACGTGATATTAGAATCAGAGACGTATATCGCTCGTTTTCCTTTATTTTATCCACGCGACAAGATGATTAACGCACAATTTGCCAAGTTGCAATAGGCATTTGTGAAGAAAACAAAATAGTAAAACTTAAAAGGGAATAACTTACAGTTTCAAACTATATAGACGATACCAAGTTTTATTCTCGGAGGAAACACTAGAGGAGGGGACCGGGGCGCGGGGGAGTGACGTCACGGCTGACGGTGTAAATAATTGCGCTGTCGAACACACCTGCCGAGGAAAGAAAATTAAGCGAAACGCAATTTGACTGAGTGATGAAGCACCAGAGGATCAGTTTAATGAGGAGTTACTAACGAAAAATTATACTTACATGATTTATAAACTTATAATTTTATCATCATTAATTAATACCAGTCAACTAAACTAATTACACGTTTAGCAATTTAGATAAAGTTGAACGTTCTAAAGCGTTTATAAATTATGCATTACATAGTAGCACCGGTTACATTGACTCAAAGCAATGCCCCGATAACATTTCGTGGAGCGACACACGACCCGCAGTCGCGTTTATGTGCTCCTTGCATGATAACCCTCCTTAAAGACGACTACCTCCGCCAATCTACTCCCGACAACTCGTAAAGAGAGACTCTTTTATCCAAATTACTATCGGATTACTTTTTATTTTACTCGAATAACCCACTCCGGATAATTAGCGATAACAGTTACGGTCGGCAACGGCGCGAATGAAAACTTTTGTCGCGAATTTTTTCGACGTCAAAATTGCGAAGGTAACAGCATGGAGCCGGCCGTGTTTATTAACAAATTCATAAACATTGACTTCTGAATAAAACGGCCACGACTCCCTAACGTGGCCGAGCAAACACGTTCATATTTTCATGGGATTCAAATAAAAATAAAGTGGATGACCAGCGGCAGTCTAATTTAATATGACCGAGGACAACTCGTCATATGGATGATGTACCTGCCTTTGTTTTATTGCTTAGACGGGTGACTGAATACAAAAATGTTTGAGCGCCGGACGCGCGCTTGTCAGCTGTTAAACAGTTTTATTATTGCCGGACGAACATCGCACAGCCTATTTGCATAATTGAACGGCCACTTGGAGGCACTAGCATTGTTATACTCTGCCGTTCCATTTGTCAGATTCGCCGTATCATTTATGCATGTAGCTCATAACGAGAGCCGCGCCGTTTTTCTGGACTATTCATTATTTCGCCTTTTGTGTTGTTTGTTATCCGGCGACCACTCTTATCCTAAGAATGGTTGACGTCGAAAATATGTAATACAATGCCGCCTTCCCGCTCTATTGACACAAACAACCGCATTTTTGTAACATGAAGTTGAAAGAGCTTAATCTGGAATTTGGTCAGGTAAAACAAACATTTGCTTTTTTGTTGCGTTCCAACAAGTCAAAGAGGGGCCGTGATAGCTTCGCTCATTACAGTTTAAGCCAAAGCAGGGGGACGAAAGCTTCATAAAATAATTCAATATCTGGCTACAAGATACCTCCGTCACTATGATCCTTTGCCGCTTATTGGGACGACATCTTAAAAGGTTATCTTGTTAGATTGCGCTCTTTTTTTGTGATGCAACTTGATGAGTGAAGTAGGAAGACGTAGTCAGTACATCTACTAGTAAATGGATAGAGGACGACACGAAAATAAGGTTAAGTGTGTATTCAAACGCGATTGCGCGTCGTAATGAAGAATGGTTTGTTGAGTAGAGTCGTAGGCAAGTTGAGACATTGGCCCCGATAGTCCGATCTGATCATTGTTCAATAAAAATGCTATAAAATCTTCCAGTGGACATACGTTATCTCAAACGCATAAATTTTTAATAGCACGTGCACTGAGCGACCGTTTGCTTCTTGCGATCGGATTTTAAACTGATGACTTTTAACTGCTTTTACGGTAATAGCTACTTAACTAAACTGCTGGCCACTTAAGACGCTATTTTTACACTTGCTTGAGTAGTTTGAGTACTCATTGAAAATGTTTTACTATGGCTTTGGATATTCTTTGACCACAGTTTTTTTTTGTTGTCTCTTCTGTTTCGAGTGTTTTAAGTGTTTATCTGTCGTAACTTGTAAATGGTCTACAAATTTGTCTTGTTTATGAACATTGTTTATAATTAGCTATAAGTTTCCCGAATGTGTGCAATAAAGAATATGAACGAATGAATGAATAAAATAAATTGTTTTAATTCCTTTGATCTTTTATGCACTTCTTACGAGTTGTCATTGTCATGTCCATAAAATAATTTAAAGGGTTTTTACTGAACTCGCAATTAATATTAACTTGATCAATCTAATTATTCGAAAATAAAACTGTCACAAATACGTCCAATACGTTGTTCTCATTTTGTTAACAAAACCATAAAACATTGTCCAGACTGACACGGATTGAAATATTACCTATAATGAGGCCTGTCAACCCGGACCGCTAAAACACGTTGCGGGACTTTTATGGCAAAATACGGTGACACTTTATGGTAAATTATTACAATGTAATATTTTAATTCTAGTCGTCACGAGTTCCGAATTATGAGTCCCTGAAAAATTCTTTGGAACTGTTTTTTGCTTTGGCATTTTGGAAATCCTGGTATTCTTTTTTTTTTTTTTAAAAAAAACAATTATATGACAGCTGGATTGCGTTCCGTTTTTCCTTTTAAGGTTGAAACTTTAAAAACAAGATACTTATTGGTGGTAAGGGTGTGATGTATTGGCGAAATAATATATAGAAGAGACATTTCGACGTAGTTCTTTTGTTTTTTTTTTCTTTTCTATAAATCACGATCTGTCGAATGACCAATTTGGTCGAGACGCCATTGTTTAACTATTGTGTCTACTTCGTGGACAGATCATGGGATATTAGGAACGGAAAAGCATTGTGCTGTGAGTAACATCAATAAGGTGTCAAAACCGGATCCTAAAAGGATACAGGTTTAAGCAAGTGGGTCTAATTCTGTTATTACCTAAGATCCAGTATGATGATCACGATCAAAGACAAGGCAGTCAGTGAGGAGGAAATAATACTGCCTTCCTATATCAGTGCTTTTAGGGCTATTTTTGTAAGACAGAGAGCTAAGAAACATGAAATGGCTTTGGAAAGCGATTTTTGGTTTCTAAATTTAACTCATAATTTTGTTTTTTTTTAGGTCTTTAAAGAGCGTCTAATGTGACAAGTATTATCGACCAAAGAGTACAATTTTGTACGAAATAGTAAAAAAAAAAAATCTGTTATTGTTGGAAACATTTCATGAAACACTTTTCATGAAAAAGATATATAATATTCAATCTAACTCCACACTACACGGACAACCATCTACCAGAACTCTACCTAACTAAAACATGAAAGATTTTATTAGGCCCGTTTTGTAACGAAAGTTGTAACAATTAAACCCATGTAAAGTAAGCAAGGTTAGTAATTACGTTATAATCACTGGTCAAAATGTTGATAACTGTTGGAACAAGGGTTCCGTTACCTAGTATTACGGTATGGAACAACTCCCGCGGGGGATTTGAGGGAATTCACGTTGTATTATAATTTCTACGTTGATTTCGGTAGATTCTACTAACTGTTCTTATCGTTATTGAGGTGATAAGTCGATTGGCTTTTACACTTTCTGGCTTTTTAAGCTTTACTTTTGTCACGACGGAAAATAAGCTGTGTTGAGAAAAGAATTCTAGTATTATACTGACAAAGTACTCATATACATTTTATTTGTATTCCTCAATGTTAAAAAGGCTTACAGCTAAGAACAATATTATGAACCCTGTAAGGGCCTACGGGGTCCATAACATTGTTCTTAACTGTAATTTTAACATATTGTGAAATCAATTGAAAGACAATTGACACCCTACGCCTATATGTCGTTTTATAACTATTTTATAAAACTGTCAAATAATGATAGTTGTATGCACGTCATTTCCGAAAAAAAACAAAAAAAAATAGTCTTTTCCCCGAATTTATAAGAGGATTATTGCATCGGACACTGGCCATTGGATATCCCTAGTTTCATTTCTCGGATTTTCAGTGATGAGTTTCCGCTAGTTATTTACTATACGATTTTTTCCCAAAACTCTAGGAAATTCAATTTTTGTCGTTGGATTTATCCGCCTTCACATCCATCAACCTGATTTATTTCCTTAGAAGTCTTTTCGGACATATCGGAAGCCTATATTCCTCTTAGTTAGATCCGTTCCTATTAATCTTTAGATGTAACTAAGTCATGTTGTTAGCCTTTTGTCGACGAGATACGGATTCGGCTTTCAGTCTAACTAGGATGTATGACAATAGTGATGTATTTTACCTACTATCATCTGTGTTTCATATTAAAATTAATGCCTGTAGATATAACATGATCAAATCTGTTGACACTATTTTTTCTGATTATTTCAGAATTCTGAATACGATATTCTATAGGAATATCTGAATACGATATTCTATAAAGGGTGTAAAACACCTCTTAATGAAGCCGAAAGGCACTTGTTCTCCTCATCATTGCGATCATTTTTTGTTCTACACCATACCTGGGAACCTTCTAGTTACGGAGATATTGGGGTCAAAGTTCCAAATTTTTGGCAACTTTTTTTTTTTAATTCAAGTTATTAATGTAAGATTTTTACTTTTAACACCTTCACGACCCCCGTACTACACAAGCCATCCATCAGCACAATGTTTTGAGTGCGTTACATTGAGTTCTACAACAAAAAATGATTTTTCACACCAATAAAAAAAGTGGTTTCCCAGCAATAATTTTTGCGTAAAGTTACTTAGTTCGATGTGCAGAATGCTTGGTTGACGGCTTCGTGATGAGGTGGTTTACATCCTGTATATTATATTATGGTATATAAGGTATTCGCATGACATTTTGTAAGTTACCTACCGTTTTTCGTGCATTTCCATAATTGTTAGCTTTCCACAGACTGACTATCTGTAGTATTATACTACCTTCGCCAATCGCCTCTTTTAAGATTCGTTATAGATAGCCCTTACATTTTACTAAGCAGCAACTTAGTTACATAATAAGGGGATAGCCCTTCTGTTAGCCCAAAATTACCGTTTACACAGAAAATGTTTTAAAATCCAAGTTGCGTGCATGAAACAGTTTAAATAATTGTTTTAATAACACATATGCGGTTACATTTAAATTTCCACTAAATGCAAATTTGATTTGGTCGGATTTCGCTTGCATAGAGTTACGGTTTTTGGTTTATAATGAAATCAAATCGCCATTTAACATGGTTTATTAATGAGTTATAACATTAAATGTACCAAATCGGGATGTTAACTGCGTGATGTTTTTAATGTATGTGGTAGTAAAGGTATTTGGAACAAAGCCGTTTTTTTTTGTTTACCTTTTTTGGTGCTTAAATTATAAATGAATTGAAAATACTTTTACTAACTAAATTCAGTTTGAAATAAATATTTTTTGTGTATATAAACAATTATTGATTGGTTAGTGCCTCGAAGCTTTTATTGTAATTAGGAATGGAACTTTTATAAAGATAAAACTGTACCAACTACATTTCTGTAAGTATCATCTAGAAAGAAGAAAATCTAGAATCTATCGCATTATTCGTATACATAAAAGCTAAACTTCCACTTGATTTAATCCCATAATTACTCGCTACAATATTCCCAGGAACTACGCTAATCTCCACAGCTACACAGCAAAATTAAAGCAAAGTAATTAGATAGCTATTAACATTTTCTTTACTTTTTTGCTAATCGCACAATTTTTCAGCATCCCTCTCATTTTCCGCCCAGTTCATGTCAAAAGCCACTAAGCAGATATTTTAATATCCGAGAAATTATAATACGTCCATAAATCTACAACATCTGCCCAGTATTTTAAATGGCTAGCCTTCCCCAGAACGGCCTTTTAGTATTTTGTTCCATATTTTTTTTTATTAAAAGGCAAAATTAATCGAGAGCCTTTGCAGACATCAAAACAACCCCGGGCCATTGTTAGGTATGATTACAAGAGGTTCTACAAAGTAAATGTTAATTTTTATTACACGAACAACACACCTTAAAGTACCGTCGGCTGATTGAAGGGTTTTCAACTCCGCTACCGTAAAATTCATCGCTTTATTGATATTAATTTGGAAAAGGTTTTTTTTGTTGTTGTAAGTACACTATGTTTTTACAAAGAATCTGTGTTATTAGAAAATTGGAAAGTTAATTTGTTTCTAAGATGTTCTACGCGTATATTTTTGATCTAAAAAGGGATATTAAATGTCTATGAAGACTTTTATTTGAATTCTCATGACAGATTATGAGTTTATTAAAAGC
The DNA here is from genome assembly GCA_963853795.1 of Xestia rhomboidea. Lineage (NCBI taxonomy): Eukaryota > Metazoa > Arthropoda > Insecta > Lepidoptera > Noctuidae > Xestia > Xestia rhomboidea. The sequence goes on along the minus strand of OY970767.1, from coordinate 13,645,173 downwards.
TAGGAACATGTTTATTTTATTTAAAGATATTTGAAACAGAACGCATTGAATGATACAGTAATTGCATAGATCTTATGTAGATACTACACCTATTTCATTCCTGTTGCAAATCGGTTTTTCCGTGAAAACTTCTCGATTTTCCTCCGAATTTCTATAAATTGCGAACAATTTCCAGCAGATTTAACTTACAACGTAAATAAAATTTAAACGGCACTGCGTAACGCTATAAACCCATTAAAATCTGATAGACTTGATATGCAAATTCCAACAAAACCAGGTGTTAATTCAAAATTTACGTCTTAACCCGCCAACGCGACCGCCCAATCAAAGCGTTTCATTTATTTTCTTACAATGGAACACAAATGAATGAACTCTATTAAGCCGAATGCAATTAATAGGCTCGAATAATGGGGTTTGTGATTTATCAGTAATAGTCTAGTGTTGATTGACGTTTTTAATTTGCCACCAGGGGTGTAGAAGTGAAGGGTTTTAAGTCTTGAAGGCGCCTGGGCTGTCACACGTAGACAGGAGATGGCCAGATCCTCGGGGCACGGCGTTCTGTGTTAAAGTTAATAGTTTCGTGGTCTGCTGGTTAGTATTTCGCGTTAGAGGGTTAGATTTGTGAGTTATTTACTTTTGATTCACCTTGGGAATTAAAATGGTGTGGAATTTCTTTAGTTATATTACTTTGTTTTATTTTTGTGGTATATTTAAGTGTGTTATAGACATTTCGAATTTGTATTTGTTCATCAATAACTAGTAAGATAATGTTTACAAAAAAAGGGATCCATTTTCTTAAATCAACTCATTTAGCGGGTTAATGAATCCAAATACAATTTGCCAGTGCAAATAAAACGCATATATCGCTTTCAAATACCATTTAATTCGAGCCATAAGCTTTAATCACAATGTCATTATTTACCCTAAATTAATGAAAGTTTAGAATTACCCGCATTACCTATATTACAGCAGTAATTGTAGTATTCAAACGTTTAGCGTAACAACGGGTCTAATTAACGAAATAATTATCGCGGACATACGAAGCGATTCTCGCTGTGGTGACAATTTTATTTAACATGTTACTGCTGATTTGGTTTTCAATGGATGCCACCATTTTGATTAGCATCATTCCCTTAACTGAACAGGCAGGTAGTTTTAATGCTATTCTTGCTTAAGGTGGATGCTCCAGGGTAGCCCGCGAAATTCAAATTTTCTTACGTTTTTTTGCAATTTGCAGGTCAGTGTCAGGTTGTAGGTTCTGTAACTACATACGTCTTACAGCCGCGATTCATAGTTTAATCAACATACAACCTGACACTGACCTGCAAATTGCAAAAAACGTAAGAAAATTTGAATTTCGCGGGCCACCCTAGCGCATTCACCTTAAATAAAAATAAGCAATGATCGAGTACCGCGGTAGTTATTCGGTTCATAATTAAAACTATTTTTTCCAGGCCTGTTTCAAATTCATCATAATATGTCTAGCCTTTCCTCATCTATGTTGGGGTCAGCTTCCAGTCTAACCGGATGCAGCTGAATGCAAGTATTTTACATGGAGCGACTGCCTATCTGACCTCTACAACCTGATACTGGGTAATAAGATACCCCTGGTAAGACTGGTTCCTTGGTTATATTTTCTGTGTTGTTAATTTCATGATTGGTAGCAACAGCGATGTGGTGTCAAATTCAACATTATTTTGACACTTTATGCAAAATAGTTCATCAAACACCCAAATAGCATGTCAAACATTATAATTGTGGACCTAACTATTCTGTAGGCTCAAATTACGATCCCAATGTTTTGCATATAAGCCGGTGATACTAATAATAGGCGGGATAATAATATGGGAAAACGTTAATTAACTATGTAAATTCGAGAAGATCTAAATGATCGGCCACGAGCCTTGCAAATTACTTTTGTGGAACACCTACTAAGTGAGTGTTGGACTCGCCAGGACACCGACATACTCCTGTCCAAGCGAAAATATAACCCAAACGAACGTATGTTACGTACGATTCTCAATTCTAACTCTCTACTTTTAGAGTCTAAATTTGATTGATCTATAAGGATCGAGTCGGTTGTTGTTCGTTTAGCGGCGGTCAATTATAACCTTCTATTCGATTTGATGTCCGTTTGGTCCCTTGGGCAGCTCGCTGCTCGCTTTGGCCAGCAAAGTTTAAATTAATTCTCGATTGACACATCAGAATCTATCCAATATTGTGATTTTAAAATACATTTAGGGCCCTTTTCACAGTAAATAAAATCTGAATGTTTGGGTTTTTGGAATCACTGTTAATTAGAATTTAGATGTGGAATGTGTGATTATAGGTTGGTTACGTTTTTATTGTTTAAGCTTAGTGTAGGTAATGATGCTAACAATACTGATACAAACAAACAATAGAAGTTTGAAAATGAGTTTAATAAAGGAAATCTGTGTGAGTGGAAAACCAATAATTTTCAATCAGTAATGCTCTTCAGTCGTTTCTAACTGAAAATTTCAAGAAATCGTCCTTCATCGGAAAATTCTTACCATCCATAACAGTTTTACTGTTAACGGTGTTCCAGTGAATTTCCACGAACATTGTAAATACAGGGTGTAAACCACCTCATCACGAAGCCGTCAACCAAGTATTCTGTACATCAAACTAAGTAACTTTACGCAAAAATTATTGCTGGGAAACGACTTTTTGAAAAATCATGTTTTGTGGTAGAACTCAATGTAACGCACTCAAAACATTGTGCTGATGTATGGATTGAATAGTACGGGGGTCGTGGAGGTGTTTAAAGTAAAAATCTTACATTAAAAACTTGTATTTAAAAAAAATTGTTGTCAAATAGTTGGAAAAGGTATGGTTTAGAACAAAAAATTATCGCAATGACAAGGAAAACAAGTGCCTTTCGGGTCGTTAAGGGGGGTTTTAAACATGTTAAAATATTTATTTGTTGTGAAAACTAGTATAAATCATCCCCCAGATATTCTCAGAAATGAATACTACAGTTCTATCAAATGAAAGAGCGTAATCTCATGACATTTTAAATAAAGGAAGTGTAATTTCAGTGAACATGTCCAACACAACAATTGCAGCTGGCCTTTTTTGCAAGGCAGTGTACGCAGGCACATTTCTGGTAGGCAGTAATATTTTTGTCTGCCTGTGGACGTGCACCGCGGAGCAAGACAAACGTATAAATCTGTTCGCCGCACACATTCGTTGCGTGCTTCACTCTGCCTCGGATTTATGGGCCTCGCCCCTTACGGCTCCATCAAAACTTCCAAAATACACCGTCTTGCAATAAAACGTGTAAATATTATGACGAGAATTACGAGCCTCTTCCCTAAAATGCGTCATTCAAACATTTATTTTTTAAAAAGGCCAATTCAGTATTGCCCGTTCTGTATTTGTATTGCATTACTTATTGGAAAATTCTTTATCGTCAGCACGAAAATTGCTGAGAAGCATACTTTACTGCTACAAAAGCGCAATCAAAATATTTTAATGGAAACCCAATTTATGCGGCGGACAGTTCCGATAAATATTTAAATTATCAATACTAGCCGGTAGTACCATTAAAATATTCCCATTCAAATAGTTTATTAGTCATTTTAAAACTTCAACAAGGTTGGAATCAATTTTAATAGAAAGGATCCTAGTTCCACAAACTAACTGATACGCACTCGATGTAAAGCTGTGTATAGGTGTACCTATGTGTTTTTTATGCAAATTTCCATTTGGGCGGTTGATATTCGCAAGCCAGTGAGTAAATTCGCGCCGAATCGCGTGTGACATTTAATTGACAAGTGAATAAAACGTGATGCGCTGTTGTTGGAACATTCGGTCGCCGCTGCCAACCATGCCCAACGTGTGCTCCGAACATCTGTCAGCAAAATAAACTTAAAACAAATATAAATTGGTCACCTAAAGGGCGGTTCATCGGCGGTCGCATTCGACGGAATCTAGTTAATTAAAATTGTTTTAATAAACTGTATGTTTAAAAGAGATTAATATTCTGCGGTTATTGAATCAATGTTTTTGCTGCGTATTAACTACAACCTCAAAATATTAAACAAACGTACTCGTTTCTGTTTGTTGTCGTTTATCATTATAATTGGTAGGTATTATTGGCAGTTAATTTATTGGAGGAGCTCGTGGCTAAATAATAACAGCCGCTCCGGTCGATGTTTAGGTTAAGCCGTGGTTTCTTAGGTTGGTCTGTGGATGGGTGACCACACTTACATACAGAGTTTCCTCCGTGCCTCGGAAAGTACGTTAAGCTGTTGGTCCCGGCTGTCATTTGTAGATCTTTGACAGTCGTTACGAGTCAGTGGCCCTAAAAGTCTGACAACCAGTCTTACCAAGTGCCTAGAGCTTTTATATCAAGTCAATCATTGAATATTGTGTTCTTACGGTCTGTTCATCTCAAGAATTAGGACACAGTATTAGCGTAACTAAAGCTAAGATTGTTTTTTTTTAATAATGTGGTGTCAATTCTGAAAACTATTCGCAATTGTCTATCGAATTACCGGTTTCTGATATGGTAGCCAAAACAAATACGCGCCGATTCAAAAAATCAAAAATCGAATTCGGCTGGCGTTCCATTGTAGACTTTTACACAATGCGACCAATTTTTTGGATATCCAATCGAGTTTTTGATTGCCTATCTATACAAGACAAGTATAGCATGGTTATGTACCGGAAGCGTAAACCAGAGCCATGATAATTACGAGTCGGCGACTGGCTCATCCCGCACACCTGTTGCCGCCACCGACTTTAACTAAAATTTAGTGGCATACGTGTAACAAGCCGTACGCGCCGCTTGTATATAATTTTCGAGCGGTTAAGTAATATTACGCGTTGGGTACATGTACTGAAGAGTTAACGTTGTTTTTAGTAGAGTTTAGTTGTTAGATATCACTTTAATGTTTTAGTTACGACTTGTTTTGTTAAGTTGAGTTGTATTTCAGTTAGAATTTCGAAAAAAAGTAGCGGAGGTTTGACTGGGAGTAGATTTAAGGTTTGGTCAAACCTGTGCGAACAAATTACGGACTCGTCTCCGGACCGGGACGCGGACAGGTAATGTAGGTACTGAGGTATCTGTCAAGTCCGGTGTCCGCAACCGACCCGTAACTTGTCCATCCCCGGTTTGTCCGCAGCTTTAGTCCTAATTAATCATGCTACTAGGATTGAGTGAGTAGGATTATATCTATTAATAGAATTTGGTATTAGCATTCACAAAGTTACTCACTTACTCATCAGTCCATTAATTAAATAATCCTGCGGTTACAAACGTAGTGATCACAGCTGTATCCTCTAGGATTTAGCATTTATCCACTGCAATAGATAAACCTATCTGTACTCAAGATTACGGTGAATTCACTAGAAAACACTGATGCTACTAATTGGAATTCTGAACCTTTAAATCAAAAACAGTTTCAAGGAATATTTAAATAAAATGAAAATCCATATTATGGAAGTTAAAATGAATGTTACTGGAAAAATACAGATACGAATATCAAAATTGCTATGCGGCATTTCTCGATTTCTATGAAAATGTATCGTGTGGCTTGAAAATCGTAGTGAAAGGTAACGAGCGAGTCACACCGACATATCGAGATCCGTCGGCACCGCGTCTGCTGGTGGCGGACGAATTTTGTCTTGCCCCGGGTGCATTGCGTTATATACGTAGCACAGTTGACTGTGCCGCGCTTATGAAACGACCAGCGCCCGAACTGCCGACACTAAAACTTTCAGTGGATTGTTACATTCGAGCCAACTAAATAAAGGCTATAGGTTTTCACCCGGGCCTTTTCATGGGCGTCGCCTTTACGCCGATTTTATGTAGCATGAGCAAAATACAGCTGTAATTCCAACACGGGAAAATGTATATTACTCCGAATCCTTAGTAGAATCTGACAATGCGGGGATTTTTGGAGAGAGCCCCGGGCTAGGTGAGGGTAGGCGCGACTCGAGTTTGTTACATAAAAATCCCGTTATCGCGACGTAGGTCGACAGATTACTTTCTTGTTAAGAGGATGAAAACAAGAGTTAGTTCGTTTTCTACAAGGAAATAAATATGAACTTTTTTAGGGTACTTTCTTTTTATAACGGTACGAACATTTTAGCTGCCTTTTATTACACTATTTCAGAATAAACGGCCAAATGGAGGAAAATTTCTTAGCTGGTAAACTTTTACTGTAAATATTTTAGTAAGGATACAGTTACAGTCATTACCTAACTGTGGGTTTATATAAGCCAGCACATTTGTAGTTCGTAACCATTCACCATTTTTTTACTTACTGTAGTTTTATGTTTCTAAGAAAAATTACTTTGGCCCTCGCGAGCAGACAGACTAATAGACTGTTGTGCGATGTTTTAGTGTTTCTGAACAAAATAAAGTTCACTAATATTCCCGTCCTTCAGCATAACAAAACCGCTTCAACAAAGTGCTGATAAAACATTTGGCAAACTTTGTTGTTTTATGGGAAACCATTAATAAACGCAGTTGCATTAGAATGCGATACAATTGGCTGATAACTTTGAACCGAGCTCAACACAAAAGTAAATGCGATGCTATCACTCACAGTACAGAATTAAACAATACAACAGGCCAGCGGCGCGCGAAACAATTCACGTTAATATTTCAAATTGCGCAAAAGTAATCAGTGGATTTATTTCGTTCAGAAGTGGGAATGATCTCTCGACCAAATGGCAAACACGCAATTTGTCGTCGGCGTTAAATCGACCACAAACAAAACGGCCTCGGGCACTAGCGCCGCGCCATCATTCACCTGTGGTCGCCCATGGTAATGAGATGGACCTACTGTTCAACATATTAGGCTGATTGCAATTGTGCGATCGCCAGGCGAAACACCGCGACCACACCCCACATTCTAGCCAATTGAAATATCCTACGCGAGCGACTCACGGAATTTCATGAACGACACAATCGTATTATTATTTTATGTAACTACTCAAAGGATTTGGGTCGCATTTGTGTTAATTATTTCTAAATGACCCCGCATTGATTTTTCATAATCGTTACAGAATGCGTGTGTAAGTAGGCCTAAGTTAAAATTTGTAAAGGATCGTATCGGGTAAATTGCTCATGCTGGGGCGCGGGAGAATGTTATAGTAATTCGTCGTGTATTTGTTATTTAGTGTCTGAATGGCACATTATCCTTTGTAGACGAATGATTACGAGCAGAAATATTAAACAATAAATCAGGTATAATTTTTCGCGTTCGAATAAACAATGGGATAATGTATTATGAATCCGCATTTTGTTTGTGTGGAAGCCACAAAAAGCGCGGATGGTGAGCGCTGGCAGCGTGACTATGTGTTCGCTCATCATTACTCAACTGCGGTCAGTCGGGTAATGAGATGGGCTTCTGTGCTCAGCGGCGTTCTCATTGTTCGAACACCTGTACTATCCACAACGCAAACCAGTTGCCTATGAAATTTCATCGCGGAAATTACTTCGAATGAATTTTAAACCACTGCACATAAGCCTATTGCGGTGCATACAGTTTTGTACTGATAGATATTCATATCCGCTTTTAAAGTATGACGTAAATTGATTTGCCAACCAGTGCGCTGGCAACCAGCGCAGATAAATATCATTTGGCTCGCGAATAGTTGGCTTATCAGTTAATTTAAATAACAGACTGTAATACACGAAAAACATTCAAAAATTATTTCCGTTATTGCTTATTCATAATACCTAATAGATTTTGTGTAATATCTTAGAAAGCACCGTCCCTCATCCCCAGTTCAGTAATACGTTACCGAAGACTCGAAAATCCACCAAAGAATAAAGGTGCCTTTGTCCTATATCACAAGCATTGCTTTAATTTAGGTGACAGTAAATTATTAGGTCCATAAATAAAAGTAAATGTTAAAAGCAGCCGAAGAATTTTTCCGTAATTTTATTACACAAAAGTTGAGGACATTAAACGTATCTATTTGATATCATCCGAAGCAAGTTGGGCGATATCGCACAGAGGAATGACATGAAGAGATTTCCGCAAAAGCTACCCTGTAGTAAATTAACGGGATAACGCTCTTTAGGCGCTAAGTTTTACTCCGTGTAATTAACTTGGCCTTAGTAATTAAGATGGTTAATAAATGGGTGCGTAAGTCGCTTTGTGATAATTATTCCAGGAATCCTTTAATATAACCAAACAAGGGCGAATAACTTGCAGTAAAGCGTTCGTGATAATGTGGCAGGACTCTAGTTATGTTTTAGAGTGTAACTTGGAAACAGTTGGGTGGAATTACTTTATACTGCTCCGGGATATCACTCCTTTAATGAGACGTATCTTGTTTTAGAAGTAGTTTAGATTTAGATAGTCGTCACATGAGAATCTTTAACTATGTTTTAATTTGATTGTGTTTTGTTAGTTTTAGGTTCGGTTTGTTAGTATTAATAATAATAATCTTTATTTTTCGGACAACAGTGACAGTATCAGAGAGAGAGAGAGAGAGAGAGAGAGTCAGTATTGACGTGGATGTCTTTCGTTATAAATTAATCGACATAAGATTAAATAAGATCTTAAATCAAGTGTTTGTGGCTTGGAGAATAAATACAAGAACTTATCACCGGCAGCTTATTCTAATTCAACTTACTTTAAACTGTAAAATCACTTATTATCCAATAAACCATCTCAAGTCATCGAAAACTAAACCAAAATCAACTTAATATCCGTTCAATTTTCAGCACCACACCGTCAATATTTCATGTCACAGCCGGGTATAAACTCCAATTTTGAATCGAGGCACCTCACTAGTGGTAGGAGTAAGAGAAAATAATTACCAAAGGGTGTCCCCAGGGTGAGTGCATGGCATCCTGTCAGAAACTACGGACACGGATAGGTAGTATGCTGAAATTGCCTATTAACAGGATTACATTTAACCACTTGACGAGGATTAAAATTGGGTAAGAATCTTGCTATATTAGGTTTTCGGGGAGTGTAGGTGAGAAATTTATTGGATTTGCTGATGTAGGTGTTGATTTTGTTGTAATTGGGAAATTTTGGTTGGAAATAATTGAGAATCGTATTAGAAAAATGTGTTTTTTTTACGGAAAATTTTGTATGTTCTTAATTGTTTCGTATTTCCCAGTACTAACTGTGTTGCGGAGGTCAGATATGCAGTCGCTTTATGTAAAATACTGGTATTTGGCTACATCTGGTTAGACTTGAAGCCGACCCCAACATAGTTGGGAAAAGGCTAGGCAAATGATGAAGTAGGTATCATAAATCAAAGTCAAGAAAGGAAAAGAGAAGGTAAAAAAAAAAAAAAATACCTCTCAAAAACGAATTTTCCACATAAAAAGTAAATACGAAAAACACACAACAGTGTATTGTGAAATAACAGCTTTTTAAACCTCTGTTAATTGTACATTTTACTATCAGAATTACTGTGAATCTACTGGCAAGTTATTATCGCGTGCACGCCCGAAGCATGTAAGTAATAACAATGAAAATCGCCGATAAACGCCACTACGCTAACACCCAGTAATAATTACAACACCATTGACTTATTTGTTCAGCGAGTGCTTCGCTTATTGTTCGAAAAGCTGACAATGTAAATGCTGCGGACAATTTCTATCGTTCTAAGAATGACTATTCAATTGTGGGCACTTTATTTACCTTAAGGCGAAGCAAGGAGGTCGTCAATAGATTTCCACTATGTCATTTCCCGCACTCACTATTTTTTTAACCATCCCTTTTGGGGCTTGGCTGGGGTAGGAAGTGATTTGCTAAAACACACTCTTAATGTGTATTGTAAAAGTGTCAGCTCCTTAATGCCCTATTGACGATCAATGCTCGTGGTTTCGATTTATTGCTATCGGTTCTTAAGGAGCTATTGTTGGTGAATCCAATGGAATTATTGGCCGTATTCAGCTTTTGCTGGAATGTGATTTAGTTTGGTTGAATTACGTGGATTGGGAATAAGGTTGGGCTAAGGTTGTGTGTCATGTTTTGATGTCTTTATTTATCTAATTTTCTATAATTGTTTGGTTCTCAACCTATAATGACAGATTTTCATCCGTTTACAGCTTCGATTTAAGTTTTCAGTTCTAACGATGAAAACAAATCTGATAAACACTGAACTGACAAATCATAACTAATATTATAAATAGGAAAGTAAGTCTGTTTGTTTGCTACATTTTTCACGCCAAAATTTCATCCTGAAATTTTGCATTTACGTTGTGAGGTGTGCAGAAACGGACATAGGGTACCATTCGTCTCGAAAAAAGTACGGTTCGCGAGGAAAACAATAGCACAGCGGTAGTGAGGCTGCCTTACGTTCTTAGGGTCCTGGGTTGGAATCCCGGTAGGATCAAGTGTTTGTGTGATGAGCATGGACATTCGTTTACGAGTCATGGATGTATAAATGTATAATAAGTATGTATTTACAAACAAAAAGTATCTATGTATGTAGTTTATCAACTATCTGGTGTCTACGACACAAGCCTCGTTGCTTAGTGTGGCACTAGATGGCGCTGTGTGTAATGTCCAGCGATATTTATTTTATTTAATATTTATTTATTTATTAAAACTTTATGCACAAGTTAAAACTTAACAAAGGCGGACTTAATGCCTTGGCCATTTTCTAACAGGGTAATGCAGAGACAAAACAGTAGGTGCAATAGTACAGACAATTTTAAAGAATAAAATATAATAATAAATACATATATACAACAAATTAATAACGTTCTTATGATAATAGATGGCGCCACGTGTCTTTCGAATCATGATTGAACCATATTATTACAAGCAGAGGAAAACCCTAATCCATTGTCAAATTCTATTAACGCAAGTGAAACCGCGGCCAATAGCTAGTCTTCAATACTTTTCAGCCCAGTTTATTAAACTAGAGACAAATTTTCAAACGCTATTGGATAACCCCCATCCTCGCTAACATATAAAACAATTTTCTATTATTTACTCCCTAATCCCTCAGAGATTTCCTCCCCAAAAGTGTTAACGAACTTATTGCAAAACACCCTTTAATTACAATATTTTGCTTGATGAGGTTAATGTAATAATGGTAGTTTTTGGAAGCCATGATAATACCGGAGTTAATTAATAATGAGAAACTGTAGGAGCGAGAGCTTATTACGTATTAAATTAAAAGGTTCAACTGTATTAATGAATTATCGTGCGTATATTTACGGCTTTATTTTAAGTGTATTGATTGCTGATGTAATCTGGTTGTCGTTATAATTTAATACCAACAGTAATTACTCGTATATTATTTTATGAAGTATATTTAATTACTTTTTCATAGATTTTTTTCAGTCTAACCTCTAGACAAAGGAAACATGACATTTGCTGAAAAATCATATCAGATATTGTGTTGCTACATTATTTTCTTTTCTGGTGCAAAAGGCTTGTAATTCCAGCAATTTCAACGCCAGACACACACCTACTCAAACTAATAAACAAACAAAACACAATCACTAACGCGTAATAAAATCTCAGTAAAATCCGTATCTGTTTACACACACTGCTCAACATTCAATAAAAGCGAAGTACTGTATTTGTTTACTTGCAAAGTAGAAAGAAGTACCGTTCCGTAAACAGGTGATTATAGGGATGTCCCAAGTGTTTGCTATCCCACTTTCTCATATCGATGCATCACACGAGATGCATTCGGAACCGCACCTCTAGGGAGGTGCAAAACTGGGACTCGATAAAGTTGCAAATATCGATATACTGGTAGTACCTAATCCCTGCAGAGGTAGGTAGGTAGGTAGGTACTAGGCAGCGTATTTTCGTACACTCAATGTTCGTAAATGATAGAATTAGGTCCCGGTGTCATAGAAATGTGATGTGAATACAAAATTTTCAGGTTTCAGCTTGCAGTGACTAAATCGGTGAGCCTATTTTAGAGTCGTGCATTAATGTAGTACCTAGTGAACGTTATGAAAGCTTGAAAGGTTATTGATTTTATTTTATTCTCTCGCTCTATTTTTTTTTTATTTGCTCGTGTTTGTCAATTATAAGATCTGTATTTCAGTACCTGTGTTAACAAATAAAAAGTGATTTGATTTGATTTGATTTTTAGGCTATCGAATGAATGTGCTAAATGGCAACATTGCCTGGCATGATGACGTACAAAAATCGTAGTCCTTTTTTTTTCTTTTTTTTTTTGCGTACGGCAACGCCATGTGGTTCGTCATGATAATACATAATAATCACTCTATATTGATTGATGATGATATTACTTAAACCAGTCATTGGTGCTTACCTACCTACTTATTTGATTTTCAACCATTTATTTTGATTTTGTGTTGTTGTTATTTTGAGTCGCAATCTAAATCTTAAACTTTGATATTGCGTACAAGCTCTTGAAAGTTTGTTTATGAAGAGTAATAAGTTATGGAATGCATTGAGTCTAAAACTTATGTTGTACTCTCGAACTAACTTTATATTTGGTTAAACTATTCTACAGTTACATGTTACGGCCCACAAACATCAACTTTGGCTATAAATCGTTTAAGTTTAATTATAAAGAACAGCACAAAAGTTGTTAAAATGAACAACAACCACTGAAACTCAAGATTGTTATAAACTGAGTTAATTGTAATACACGTAATATTAACAGGAGCTGTTGGTTGGCCGCAAGATGCATCTGAACCCGGTGTATTCCCATCTCTCCCCCGGGACGAGCCACGTGCACCCACTTAGCACACGCCGAACACATTTACATCAAACCAACAAACAACCCTCAATCCCGTACATATAAAGATCACATTCCTTTGTGCCAAGGTGCTAAGTAAGATTGCAGCCTTACACAGTCTGAGAGCTCTACTTCAGAAGCTTTGCCGGTATTAGAATTGCGTCGACATGTACAAAAATAGCGAAATTGAAGTGTTTCGTGAAGTGAATTGAATACAGATCAGATTATATAAAAATCAACCGAAAATACACCAACATTGTATTGTATCCAATCGATTATTTCTTCAACCTGTAAATATTTATTGCATTTGAATTGTAAAATAAGTTAACGGTTTTATTACACACACGGTGGAAATTTACGACAATAATAATTTATCAAAGAAAATCGTAAACACAAAAGAGAAGGGCGTGGAAACGTTTGTACGTGAAAGGCATAAAGTTTAAAAATACTCTAGTGATGTGCCTTTTTTGACTTCAGAAATTTTATGGCACTCGAAGAAAACGATCGCCATTTATGATTCACGCGATAGGCGTCTTTACACATCACGAGTGAGCAATGAAATATAGATGGCACTACTCTTATGCAAAGTGAGAGGTGAAATTTTCACGCTAGCTAGCACGCACTCGTAGAAATGCGTCCCTCAGGCGCGTGAGGTGGTTCGCACGACCAAATGGAATCCGCTCCGCAGAGATTGCTTGCGCTAGTTTTTTTTTTTTTTTGTTTAATATTTATGAACTTTGTCTCTCACATGTCGCGTTTTCCTTTGTGTAATGGCATTTACTTCAAGCTCCGCTGACACCTTGAATGCCAAACGAACGTGAACATATTCTGTAACGCTCTGCTGATTACGATACAAGACATCTCGCCTGCCAGTCTCACGTTACCGGTACTACCGAATGCAAATTCATATTAGGCAATAAAGGATTTATTCCCATTGGTATTTTATATCCTGGAAATTAAATTATTAGAAAGAGACAATGGAAAATATTTTGCGAAGGGACATCGTTAATTATTTTTTCAACCGGCAAAGGTCGTAAATAAAAGTAAAGGGTGCTATTAAACGCATTATTCGCGCATATTTAATGTACTGAAAAGGCTAAAAGGTTTTTATTTTTCACAGATTCAACAGCTTAACATAAAAATCACCCTTTAAATTAAGTCTCCATTCAACACGTGATTTATTAACTAAATAATGTAAAAAAGAATATTAAACATTATCAAAAATTATGTTCCCGACATATTTTTGTCCTTTTGTTTAAAAATGGGACAGATATCATTCAAAGTAAATAGCTTCAGACATGAACCTTTAGTCGGAACTGTAATATCAAAGAGATTTATAGAGAATTCATTCTCTCTTCTAAAATTCGACCTTTTTATTCCTTCCTCAGGTCAATTTTATAGAATGCCATTTTGCTCTGACCTAAAGAACCGCCGAACTTTTAAAGTAGCAAAAACCTTTCTAATAGAAATCAACTTTTCCTTCGTTGTTAGGAAAATCGTACGTTACGGTCATAATCGGGCGTCATTGAAATAAGTAATGCGTTTAAATGATTAAATATAGGATTTGTCGGGATATATTGGCGAGCGTGGGTCCGCGTCACCGAGGCGTGGGCCTCACAACGAAAATAGATAATAAAATGTATTGAAATGGCTGCGGGCCGGCTTATCCGGTTGAAAGTCAATGAATATTTGATTTCAATTTTTTTTCCCGCCGTCGCCGTGAAGTATTCACGCCATACCTAATTTGATTTTCGCCATTCCGCCCGTTCGCCGGGGCAGTTTGCATTCATATTCAGTTTGAATACGCGTTTGGGTTGCCTCTTGCCCGAGTTTGATACAAATAAACAGCGGATATTTTTACATTTCTTGCCAGGATAACCCGACCCAACTGATTACGTTCCGGGGATAATAACCCGACTGTAGTATTAGGGGAGGCCTAAGGAATATTTATATTAGATTATTATTTGCGCTATTCATATTTAGGTACACAGCAACATTACACGACTCGTACAACATAAATGAATCGTCTGGGCAGAGTGAGCAGGTAAACGCCCCAACAAATGAAAGTTTAAACGTCCCCGTTCAAATGTATTCCAAGCACGTTGTCGTGTTTTATTTCAATGTTTATCTAATTACAAGCAGAGGGATCTCAAAATATCATCCAAATGACACGCAAAGGGCACGAAAGTTGGAACTTTGAAAACATGGGTAAATTATTTTATGTCTTACAACGACAAGAAAGGGCCGTTTTTCCCTCGGCGAGGAATGAAACAGGATTCGTTTTTGCGAACTTGCATAAATGACGGCGCAACGATATTTCACCGAGCCTGAATATTTGGGTCAACCTGTTTTTGTGTAATGGGGATTACAAAAGCAAATTTAACATTGTATTTGCTGTAACTGCTACAAGGGAACCTTCGTTGGCAACAAAAGATGGCTCGCCTTGATACGATTTTCGTGGATTTTAATTAAAATCTTACGCGTTGTGGGGATAATGAAAGAAACTGATTACGTGGGCCCCGGACTTTAGTGTTTTGGGACACAATTTATTGGCTTGTTTATGACGATGTGTAATATTTACGAAAAAAGTGAAAACGCGACCATCGAAACTGAAATAGGCAGATTTCAAGCGTAACTTCGCTTTTACCCTCACAATAATACAAAATCTCCTGCCGAGGAAACCGTATATTTTATCCGGGCGTCGATTTGTTATTTATTAGCCGGGAATAGTCGTAACATGGGGAGGGAGCACAATACCAAAAACGGTGCGCCTGTTTAGTGACGATGCCACCTCCGTTTCGCTCCGCTTCGTCTCAGCCGCGGCGCCGCCATCATAACCTGAACTCCCTCCCTTTCCTGTTAGCTCAACTCCTTACCATTAGAAAGAGGGCTCTTTAGATTGCGACATGTCTGTTTACACTGGCCAGTTTTCATTGAGGGTCGAAGCCTATATTTATCCGTTGCTAGTTAACCAGTGACGACTTTGTGGCGAAGACGGCCAGAGAAATGAGGCGAGACAAACAAAAATGATATGTTTCCGTGTGTGACATGCAAGCCTTTGGAAGTTCCGTTGTTTTTGTCAAGAAAAATAAGGTGACACACCGCTCGTGCGTGGCTTGCCTCGCGTAACTTACGGCTAGGGAAGTAATAATGTAATATTATTACGGTTTTGAATTCCGTTCAGTTTTATTGTACTATATTTTTCTTTGGAATGACTTTAGTTTTGTTATTTTGTTCGGTAACGCAGACAGCCGAAAATACCTACCTAATAATCGTATAAAAGCGAGGATTACTTACTAGATCTACTCTTTGGGTTGTGATATTTGGGTTATTATTCCTAAGTCCCTAATCACTAAGCTCCTCAGAAGGATACCTATACAAAGCCATTATTGGCATAGTTTTATTAATGTACAAGACATAAATAATTGTATATACATAGTATAAGGTACTTCGGCAGTATTGGGGTTCTGATTTATGAGGGTCCAGGCTCCGTTGTTGTGTTATCTGCTTACTAAAGTAATGACAACTTACCTCTGTGCCTATTGGTTTGTTTGTCGAACATTAGCATGGCGTCCTCGATCTGCAACAAAAAAGACATAATATTAACTTCAAATTCTGAAAAATCGTGAGGAAAAATAGCGAAAAACAAGGGCGTCGTGCGCGATTTGAGCCCCGCCCCGGCAATAAAACACTCCGCCGTTGTAATAACGAATAAGCACCGGTACAGAGTAAACCACACGCTGCAAATAAACTTTGATAAGCGGGGGCGAGCAGGTAATAACGTATTCATAGAGAAATAAATGGAAAGTCGGCGGTTAGGACACGAACAATACATGCTAGCGGAGATGTGCTGTCACCCCCGCCTAACGCGACTCGCTCGCACCTAAATTTGGCCACGAAGGAGCATTTTTAAAATTCCCCGTCCGCCAACAAAACAGTGATAAATCTGAAATGGAACGAAATTGCATCGTAAATATTCATGTTGACGTCGACGCGTGACGCCTCCACATACGTAATTGTACGTACGACTTAATTATAAATTCCTTCCTTATTAACTTTTCAGATGCGTATCAGATATGTCATGTTTGGCGGTACAGCAAAGGGTACACGGTGGCCGTATGAAATGACCCACGTTGAAAAATGTGCGTGTATACAAAAGCGGGCAAGTTCGGTTTGACAGGCCGGGGCCCGTGGGTTTTGTCTCGGCGGCGGCGTCGCCGGCGTCGGCCGTCCCCAGGGCAACATTACGCGGGTAGGTCGACACGACGCACTCCCGATGATCGATGTCGAATACCCGTAACAGGTGACCTTTCGCTGAATTATTCCTACCTGTAGAAACGTTTGTTTAGTGGTGATTTGTTTGAGCGGGAATTGCCACGCTTTTGTTGGCTGAGCGGTCTGAGCAACCCTCTTCTGTGGTAAATAAAAAAATAACACCTAATTTTCGGACATACACGGACGCTGATTTATCTTTGACATTAATACCGTCTGAAGAGACGGTAAAGGATCTCGTTTATTTTTTTCTCAAACTTTATCATTTTCGTTAGGAGTGATCCTATTTGTTCACGTGTTTAAAAGTAGTTGGGTACGACTTAGGATGGTACTCTGGAGGACTGGGCTTTGGGTGGAATTTACTCAAGGATATAGAACCTTTGAAAACAAAGGTAAGTGTTAATTCAAACTATATCGTCAATAGTGCTGCCTTCAATATGTTCTCGCACGAAAACATTTTTCTGAGCTTCTATAAACTGTATTGATATCGGAGTAGTATCAAAAGTGCTAAACTATTCCTTAAGAAGAAACAAAGCGCTCATTGTTACACCTTTCGAACATTTTATCGAAGCGGATTCGTGTTTCGATACCGCCATGATATCGACATGAATGGAGGGTTACTGAATCTGTGAATGTTGTCTTCAATAAGATTGAGTGCCTAGAACGAAGAACTTTAGATCTGTTTCAGTTATTCATAGCTAAAAATATAAAAATATTACAGGTTGCTTTTTTAAATAGCACATAACTACTTAATATCATGGTGCGTGTACCATCACCTGACGGTACGTTCAACATACTCATTTTCCACAGTTGACTCTTACAACTTGCATGGGAAAATAACCAGCTGCTACATTATGCTTTCCTGGTACGGAAATATATTTAGAATAACCTACTTCGGTCATTAATTTCCTTTACATTGATTTTACAGTGAAGCAATGAATGGTTCGAGAATATACAATTTATTGTTACCGTATTTCGAACTAAATAAATTCTCTGCCTGAAGATAAAAACTACAAATGAAAAAGGAATTAAGTAAAAAAGCCTGACAATATTCCGAAATAGCAAAGCAATAAATATCTATTAACTTACATAAATGATGAAATTTATTACTTCAGTCAGGAGACGGAAAAGTAGACCAATCGTAATACATTTCGTCATAATACGATCGTCCGTGGTTTGACCGAATCAATAGAGATTTGTTGGGAAAAAATAGATTATGCTGTATTCCTGCGACATGGATTGTGACCTAATGCGGTATTGTTACGGTCAATTTGTGAGGGCTACATCGCGTCATTACCTTCTTTCGCATTTGTGATGAAGTGCGTGCGACAAGGACGGGTATTGCTGTTCGGGGTCGTTCCCTTGGGCGACGTTACGGTGAAACCGAACTTTGGCCGTGATCAATGCGAACCTCGGAGGTGTCTTTTGAGTTAATGTTTGTATCTGATTACTGATCGATTTCATTTCAACTGATTTAAGTTTCCATTTGTTTTGAACGTTTGTTCGTAAGGGTAACCGTGTGTGATGCCTACAGATTTATGTATATCTGATTTCATTGTAGCAGTTATTTTCCTTATCAGCAAGTTTATATCAGTCCGAATAGAAGATTATTCCTACCTAAATGACACTACTAATATGAGCTCCACTAACATTTCACAAAATATAAGCAAGGCTGTAAAGAATCCAATTTTACGTCCAGGCCACCGTCACGTAACAAGTGGCCTAACAACTTGTGGCCAAATAAGAACATTTATGAACGCATAGAACCGTGACCACTCTAATTCGCCTTTTAATATTCGGCCAATGTGTGGCCTACACTTGTATCCCACCAACTTTGCTAATTCCACTCTTGGCCGAATATTTTTCACAAGCAAGGGTAAGTGAGCGAAATTGGAGACAATGTTCGCCGACGGCCGGAATTTTTATAGTTGAGCGTACATGGCGGGAATAAAATACAGGATTTACTGAATGCTCGGACGGAGTATCGGGTTTAGTCGAGTCCCTTTTTGGTCAAGGAAAATACCACAGTTTAGTAGAGTACTCGCCTGTGGGAACCGCAGACTTCTAATGCACTAAGCTGACACAGAAAAAGGTCATGTCGGAAAATGAATGGAGGTTGTAAGCATTTGTTTATTCGTTGATCGATTAAATAAACATAACTTTAACGGAAGCAAACATGACAGTTTTATTTAATCAAAACATTATCAATAAATGACATGTCCAAACAACGTAATTTACTTCGATAATATCTTGAAAACTATATGTGGCTGTTACTCAAATATGGTATGAATGTAGCGGTTGTAACAAAAGGGACAATTTTCTGTAATGTCCGTACGTTTGTGTTAAGCGTCGTCTATTATTAAGTATTTCATTTAAGGGAGTGACGTGTGGTCCCTGAGGATACCTGTCGAGGTAATTCGCAATGTGTACACCTCTATTTTTTACTTTTGTTGTTAAGATTTAGGGGAATGTTTTAGAGGTGGAATTATATGATGTGGCAGTTATGGAAGATACTTGTTAATTGATTAAAATAACTAGGAGATTCTTAACGATATATTTAAGTTGTACCTTATCGATTTGATTGTGAAAAGTTGATTAGTAAGGCTTTCATTTGATTTAAATTCGAAAGCATAAAAAACAGTTGAAATTTATCTTTATTAGTAAATGTTCTCTTCTTAACTGCTTAACCTTCAATCCACATCAAGTTATGCGATTTTAATTTGCGAAATAAACTAAAACAACTCAAAATTAATTGCATTGTTCAAAACATTCAATTATTTTAAAATATCTCGGTAATTAAATTATAATTCGACTGAGACCAATTAGGTAAAGTAAGTTTGTGAATTAATTAGGCTTGAATTTCAGTTTTTCACAATATTATTTTTAAAGTCTATTTTTCACAGTCTGTTTGTGTTAAACATTTAAAAGCTTGGCAATAGGCTGCCTGCAAACTCTCAACATTTGAATGTTGTTGAATTCGCGAGAGCATATAAATCAGAACGCATCATTAGAAACATACCGAGTGACGTCATTACACACAATGAACACTGAAACAGCACTGGCATTACATTTGGCGTTCATGGCGATCCATCAAACGCACAATATCGCGATAGCGCAGCCAACATTACGCGATGAACTAATATCTGAACAATCGCGCTGTTTGCCCGCGCGTGCATCGCGACTGATTTGTTTGTTTGTCAGCATGTCTCGTGACGTCACGGTGACGTATTTCTAAACACCCGGTGTTTATACGAGTAGAGCGAACATTTACCCCGAGGCTTTCAATATGGCGGAAATTGGAATTCGAAAAAAAAAAGATTGTTGTTGTTTGTGATTTTTTTTTGTTATTGACGAATTTTTGAATCATAACTCCACATGTCATCGTATTTTTTTACAAAACAATTTTATTTTAGTTTAAAATTGTTATAATGTTTGTCTTTTTAATAGACATACCTGATTACAAATTCCAAAGTCCTTTAAATACAGGAATACATGAACAAAATTCCAACCGTAACAATGGACAAGTTATCTGTTTTTAGATGCCATGCAAATTAGATCCTGAACAAATACCATTACTCATTCTCCAACTAATATTTGGAATTCAAACTGTCAGTTGTTACAAGGAATTCGGGAACTATGCATCTTGTTACTTCGGCCGGACTTGAGGATGGTCCAGCGTTGGTCAACCACACGTCAATCAAGGCAGTGTAGCTAACAATGCTCTCGGTTTGGCCAGACCGTTTGTAGGCGGCCTTGCAAGGAGTTCGGTTATATTGGCAAACTTTGACACGTATTTATTGTTGGGCTTAAGTTTCGACTTATTCTTTGGTTTGTAGTTTTGGCTTGAACTTTGAATGTTTGATAACTTTTCGTTTCTCTTTGAGGTTTTTAGTAAGTTTACAACGAAAGGCTGAATAAGATTAGTTTATCGAACTCTTATTTTCGAACACATACAACCTTATTTACCGGACACTCTTCATAATTTAGTTGCGAAAAACTGGCCGCAAACTCAATAAAAACGAATCACAATAAGAATACTCTTCGGGAAATGGCATAAAGAAAAAGTTTTAATTTGTTTAAATATTTCCGCGGGTACGGAGTTCAGTGGCGCTCAAGTTTCGTGTCTCGGTATTAAGTTGCCCGCGGCTCGTAATGGGACAAGCCACCTGCTCTTAAAGGCGACATAACAATTAACTTGAAGAAGAAAATATTAGTAGAGCTAATAGAGCCACTCAGATACACTCCGGCCTCTGGCCTCCATAAATAACACCCCTTCCCGACTACAGATAGTCTACAATTTTGTCGTATTTTCGTAATGATTCTCAGCGGAGGAATCTCCCCGAGGATACCGACGTTTTATCCTTGTGCTTTTATAGGCGAATTGATTGGGAACCACTGGAAATAATCTCGGGATGGGATTAGTTTTCTTAGGGAAGTTTTCCCGGAGAACTCGCCGTTTCCTTATTAACATACCCCTTAAGTATACTTTATCAGACAACAGTAATTAAATATTAGAAGTCTTTCGACAGAGCTGGAAACAAATACGGGTTTCGTTGGTGTAGAAACTAACTTTGTGTTGTTTTACGAATGGTTATTGGTTTGTCAGGCTACAAGGTTTTGCTACAACGAGTATTTAAGATTTGGATCGAAAATGTACACAAATTTTCTAATAGGGTTATTATGGTACAAGAAGTTTTTAGGTAATACTTAATACACTTCAATCCATCGAAAAGCTTCAATCTTATCCAAATAAATAAATATTCTAATCTTTGTATAATTTTCTTAATCTGATATAATGAGAAAATACCCATAATTTTTACAAAATCCGTTCGTGAAAAAGCAGCGGTACCCCAAAAACAAATGTTGCAGTGACAAACCAAATCTACTCTATTTATTTTTATTACGTGCCAAAGAAGGTTACTCGCTGTACTTACTACATTTTTGTTATGTACAGATAGCCCATTCAATATAAATAATGTTCGCGTGATAGCCTCAGTGTCGACTGAAATTCATCCGTCTGACTTAAGAAATAAAACCGAATTTTCAGCGACAAACGCCACACCGTCGTTCTCAACAATTTTCATCTTCTGGTTTCTGTCTTGCTTTCAATTTGCTAAACTACAATCTAGCTCATAAAAACTCCGAACGTCAAACTTAGAAAAAAAATTACGTATTCCACGATCCGTAAAAAAATCAGTGAATAAAATATGAGGGAAGTTTAGGGAAACCCGAAATCGTTTTTCGTATTTGAATAATCACTTTAACAAACAAAAGTCGGCCGAATCTGCTTCATTACTTATTAACCTGCTTGAGTGTGAGACAAACAGGAAATCCCGTGGAAAACAACCACTACATTGACGTTTATTGAATTTTACTTTTAGGCAAATATTTCTTTGAGGAGACTTTGTGATAGAAATGAATTTAAATGTAACAAAAAATAGGTTTCTAGATTGAATCACTCAGTGAATCTTATCAAAACCTTATCAAAATGATTTCCTTTTGTAAATTTCTTCAGTATTTCCAATTTTTCAGTATCTATTATTGTGAAAATCCAATTGGGTACAATTTCAAGACTTTTCCTTATTCAACAATTATGAGGACCACGGTAGATGATTGGGAATCCGTGTGCCCGAAACCGTTGAAACACTTCAAAAGACAGATCTATTGTTATCTGCAGACTTGAGTGAATAGATGTCTCCAACATCAAAGGCACGTTGAGCTTTGTATAAAGAACTTCTCTACGCCATAATAACATTGGCTTTCTTTATTATTGGAATAAGTACAAGGAAATAAAGACAAAATTTCACTCTGTTATTTCCATGTCGAATAATATTGTGATGGTGAAACGTCACTTAGTACAAGTACTCGCTCCTTTTTTAATTACGTGACTCGTCCAATCATGCAAACTGAACAAAAAGTCATGATCCAAGCCCCCAGCTTTTAATTATTGGGGTATTTTCCAAACTTTGTGAACACTTCAGAAGTTGGGACCTGGCCTGGACTGCGGGCCGGTGTTAATTACCAACTTTTTAAAAACTGCAACTCATAATAGACAGCTCGGTTGAAAGATGAATGATGTGTTGGCTTCCAAGTTGCCTTTTTTTGCTAAATTCCGCTGGAAATTTACACGGAAACATGGATTGTTGAATAACAACAACATGAATTTGACATTAAACATTTTCTAAACGACAGACGAGTAATAGATGGGCACTCAAAAATTTCAAACGGTTTCGACTCATCCATCGTGATAGGCGCCAAAGTGGTTTTATCTAATAGCCTATCATTACTCAATACACACAAGCAATAAGTTATTGTTGAACCATCGAATGTAACACGAATAGAGGTCTTATTGGCATAACCGCTAGGTTTGAACGGAGGTGAGCGTGCTGCCAACAGACACCGTAAATATTCTTGCTCCGTGATTGAAACTCTGTTGCAAATGGTGTGTTACTTTAATTATTCACGTGCACATGCTGTTACGTTGATAAAGTGTAGCTAATACCTAAAATAAACAGCTTAATTGCGACCGAAACTTGTGCAGGTTCGCTTAATTGATTTACAGTGTCGGTCGGTATCGGATAGTATAAATACGGTCTAGATTATACGACCGAATGAAAAATGGCGATCGAGCGAGCGTTTGACGGCGCGCAAGCGATCGCTACCAGCATAATGACGCCACTGAAGTTTCACTCGTTAGTCTTATGTAGATTGTTGCCAGTCATTACCTATGGGAAAAGCCACGCTTTCATACGTTCGCCTCCATTTTCGAAATTACTTATTGTTTACGAGACTCGTCAGAGTGGGGATGAACGCAATCTGTACCCGCGCTTGCCATCGCACGTTATGTGCGCCAACTACAAACTTTCAATACTCGGATAAAAATGTGTACTATGAGAAAATATCTCCTCTTATACATTTTTAGCCGCTGTGATTCTAAGTGACACGCGAGTTGTATTTCTAATATCACATTGTTGGCTTCTGCGTATAAATACAACAACAGAATTTACCCTATTACCGTCTTTACGTATTGAATAAAGATATAATAATATTGTTACGGATCCGAAACAGCCCTTCCCAAAGAAAATAATTCTTTCATCATATCTGATTTGTTGAATTATGCCACTGACGCTCTCCGTCTTGGATACTCATCTTGAATAGAGTTGACATCCATTGTGATGTTTTATTATTACTCTGTGAAATGCAACGAGGCGGGTGAAATTGTTAAATCCTCACAATGGAGGTTCTGTCTTCGTCGGGTCGAGTGCGCAAAAGTTGTACAAGGATCTCAGTTCCGACGGGAATGTAAAGGGAAGGGATTAATTGTATAATCTTCAAATAAGACAAAGTTGAAGACAGCGGTTGGCGAGTGGGATTATTTATGTGTAGCGGGCGTGTGACGTCACGGGCGCGCCCACGCCACGCCACAGCCACTTCACTCCCAATCTGCATATAAATCGGATATCGATAATGACGTCGCTATCGCAAGCTACCCGAAATTCGTTCAAAATCCGATAAGCCTTGCCCGTGAAAGCTCTAATCCACAGAAGTTTGGATGACCCCGATAGTGGATAGACCTAGTCTTCTATTATGTAAATTATCAGCCACATGAAACTTTCGGCCGGCCACTGCGGTCGCTAAGTTTGCCGCCGGAACTTACGAAATTGACTCAGGGTCGTATCTGTCTGAGGATCGAAACTAGTAAGTAACAATAGATGGAATAGAAAATCCGTTAAATATTTAATGGTTAATATCTGTACGGTCGTAGCAATAAACGGTGTAATACATACATCGTGAAAGCGTGGAAAAAATGGAGCACAAAAATGAGTTTTAACGTTTACTATGAGTGTAAAATTCCGTGTGAAAATGAAGAGATCGTTGTGCGTGCGGGGACGCCTGCTGCTGGTAACGATGGGCGCAAATGACCCGCGCACGAAACACGACCGCGTCCGCTCCACGACGCCCCACACTCCACCGGCTTCACCTACTTGCCTATTACGTATAGCCATATTTACTATCACTGCAGCCTACGCTCTACGACTTTTTTCTAACAAAAATCCGCTACACCGATTTGCTACGCCGCGTAGCAACGCGGCGTAGCACTAGTGCTACGGACCAATAGGTATGTAAATCGATTTAAAATACTTCAATTAATTTTCGAACAGATCTCAAGTTTAGCGCTACGAAATGGAAAGCTCTTTAATTATACAAAAAGCATGACCCTTTTCAAACTTCGTAATGAGACTCAAAATAAGAATTTAAATTCAATAATTATTCATTTGGCCGGGACAAGTGGGCGATATTGCGAAGTTGCGGCCCTGCTTTTTACATTGACGTTTTCGAAGGAAACTTTTTAAGCGGTCTCCTATTGAGTGCATGTAACTTTCCTTTTAGACTAAAGTACTAGCTAAAAGAAACTTAGTGTGATTGGTCGTTCCATTTGCCCGATACTATTTTACCTGTTAAGATACTTTTATCATCGTTGTAACTATCAACTTTTATGTCTCTGATGTACTTACATATTTACGTGGAACTGCTAATCTAGAAGCAAACTTTGTTGGGAGTTGTTTCAAGGTGAGCGTAGTCCACTAACTAAACGTATTCGGTTACTAAGCGAGTTTAGTTTGCGTATTGTTTGCACAGCAGGTAGGCAGCGCGGATAGATAACGCGATTGGCACTTCCGACGTTTAGTAGACGGGAGCACCTTCCAAAGCGCGTTATTTTTATAAGGCATGGGCCTTGCCCTGACCCAGTTCCTTTTAATCCATCGCTTACCTATAAGGTTTTATTGGCAATGGCCCATTACGACCTACATTATCAACATCATCATCCGATTTTACTATTTCCAGTCACGTAAACTTGAACGACGAGTATAAACCATAAGGCAGACAAGTTTTCCTATTGGATATGCGGAATTTGGAGAGAAGATATCTAGGGGTCAATGATCGAGGCACGCGACACTCACGATGCCTACCTTTCTCCTTTCCAATCAAACGGTTTTATGAGAGACCTTTTATTCTTTGAATAATTATTCAACTTTGCGAATATTTTTGAAGTTCTATGTGAATAGAATACATAAACGTAGACGGCGTATTTTCGCAAAATACTTTCAATTACCCCGAAAGCAAAACAGTATCAATTTGCTCCGTAACCTCTTTTTAGGGTTTTTTTAGTACGTGCTCCAGTCAGCTCCTAAGACAAATATGAATAGGGAAATGAATTATATGAAAAGCTCCTTCGTTGTGACGTGTGAGAGATTGCGTCGCTTTGCGCCGACCTCCGAATTTAACCAGTCGTTTGTGCGCCGCACAAAACTTGCCTCGAGGTTACATTAAGCCGATTACCAGCGTCAATCAAAACCCGCCTTTTTCCCAGATACCGTACGCAGAAACCAGCAACCGTACTTTAACTAATGTCTTTATTCCGGGAGCTTTTTTTCTCTTATTTTCCGATTTGTAATGTGCTAAGTAGGCATCTAAATGCTTATTGCTTTTGTAACAAGTAGTAATGGTAACGTCGAAACTAATATTTTCCGGGAGATCCTTCGAATAACGATACGGGCTATTTTCCGGGTGGGTGGTCGCCGACCTAAGGCCGATCGAGGCGCCGGGCCTTCACTGATAAATTACAAGTCTTAAAAGCAGTGGCAGGTAATTCTGCACAAATTCCAAGCTTCTGGCCCTCCGGCCTGCTACAGGAAAGTTTCAACGATTACTTTTACTTGTAATTTATGTCTCAGGGTACCGATAAAACGATGGCACCGAAGAGGGTCACAGGTGAGTCCCCGCGGAATTTCCTCAATTTTTTAAGGCGACTTTGAGGAAAGGTTTCCAGGCTTTTAACTGCTTAACTGCCCTCATATAAATTATGAAGTTCGATGGGCATGTTAAGTACAAGTTTTATCACGAGCGAGGTCGACAAACTGCCGTAAATAAAATCAGAGGGCTGTTACTTAAGAAGGATTGTTTTCGTCTGGCATAAAGAGGAGTGGAAAAATTACACACGTCTTGAGGAAGGGAAATAATAACGTAATAGATGCCGTGTACTTGAAGAAAATGAAGAGGTCCGTTGTGTGCGATATAAGGCTGGGTATAGACTTGATTAATATTCGTTAGATGAGGCGAGGGGTCCCGGCTGGCGGGGGGGCGCGGGGGGGGGGGGTGAAGCGGGGGAGAGTATGTAGCGGCTGATATATCGGCGGCCATCTATCAGACACGCCGCAGCACGCTGCATGCGTACGCACGCGCCTGCCAACACCGCAAACAAACGCCGCCATGCTCCGAACGTTAGTATTATCTCCGAAGTTAAAATCTAACGGTTTTATTGATGAGTGTTTTGACGGGGTGTCTAATTATCATGTGTTTGGATATCTAGCTTGTGATATTGTATGGAAAAAGGGTGATGAATGTAATTTGAAATAACATATGTTGCAGATAGTTTAATCTTTATTTAATAAAAAATATGGAAGGTGTCAATATCAGAGACATCAAGACAAAGCAGTAAGTAAGATTGGTCTCAAAGAAATTGCTCAATGATAACAAGAATTTCTTAGTAGCATCCCTTAAATTTTATTGTCAGTGACAACAAGCCATTGAGGTACAGAAATAAAAATCGAAATATATGCCGACCACGATAAATAAATCCATTAAAATAATCACGCCCGACCCGTTGACATGTATTAACAAAATAAACGTAGGTAAGCACGCAACCAGGTTCGCGAACAGCCTAATCCCACTTATTGGGAATGAAATAAAGATTGTGAGATTGGCTGGATCACAACGCACTTACACAAATTTCGTTCCCGTGTCTTCAACGATGAATAATAGATGTTGGCCACAGTTCGACCTCTCTACTACTCACGCACACTACCCCCGTCTTAAACACACTAGCTTACTCCCACCAATACAATATTATCTTTATACCCTCTCCTCGCATTTGTGGAATACCCACCGTCCATTGATTAATTTTTCGGGTCTCCCCTTTTAAATTGCTCCCGTAGAAACTATCTCTAAGGCATTATCGAGGTAAGCCATAAATAAATTTAAATGTTCTTTGCGAAATACCTCAACACATTTATAATATCTGAGAAAGGATAGGTGTAATAAATATCTGCACGAGAAATACTGCTTTATTTGTTCTTAACCCCTTCTATTGTACGTAGCGAAAGAATGGCAAACATTTTGTAATAGTTGGCTGAATCTAATGAAATGAATATTTTGAATGTCACAACAAGTCAGTATTAAAAGCTCAGCATATGAATTAAGTGAGCATGCTTTCGACAATAATTGAATTACGCTCTAAGCTAGCCGGCCACATAGATTTCACTTTTGGAATCCGCTTCGGAATGCGTGCATAGGAATTATTTGAACATTTACGCCGGTAATGTTGCGGTAGCAACGGATTCACTCCGCTCTGTAGCACCGCACGAGATTTATGTACAGTATTCAATATATCTTGTTTGTATCTGCTCAAAACGCAACCAACCCTCAGGCTATTTCATTAATCGGAAACATATCACGAAGCGAAATACCATTTCCATACATTTTTGTACTTTCCGGTGCCATACCAAATTTTTATACAACAAAAACTTTTGTTCGGTGATAGGTAAAAAGCGATTTCGTAGAGCGTCGATAAATAAAAGCGAGTGCCACATTTTGCGGAGTTACTTTATAAGCGAAGCACATCGGGCCGGCGCGGCAACTGCAAATGGCGCGAAACGACAATTTTAAAGCACACCATTGAATATACTAGAATATACGTATAATGTATCTGGCAGCGCACGTGCGGGCCGATTACTCGCCGCGCGCGCCAGCCTCCGCCGCACTGAGCGACTTGTATGCTAGCGCTTTTAACGCATTACCATGAATAATATATACTCAAATTGAAATGTCGCATTCGTGTCGCTCGAGCTGCCTATCTGCTCTCGCCGCTCGACGCGCGACGCGCGACGCCCGACGCCAGACGCTCGCACCGAACCTCCTTCTGTATTTTGCCCCTCGATTCGTTCTGCCAATAGGCTTTGCCTTTTATCGAAATCACTGAGCTCTTTTTTGAAAGGCTAAGTTGAATGGAGTTCCAATCGATTTTCATATCGCATTGTTCAAGAGGGTAAAATACAAGGTATTTGATAGAAACTCCTAACTCGTATCGAAAGTGTTCATCATTTTATTTCAACTCCATTACAAGTATAATTTCAAAGAAGTTATTCAAATGTGTGTGTTTCGAGATCGTTATAACAGAATCATAATTTGTCGCGTAGCGTTTGACTCCTCATCAAGAACAATTTAACGTAAAGCGAGTCTTCATTTCCCACTCAAATTAAACGCTTGTTAAAGCAGACCAGAGATAATTATTACAAGATCTAAAGGCGAAGTAACAATATAATTTTGAAAATTACTTTTACCAAATAGTCCTCTCTTCTTTGTACAGCGCTGAGTAAAGCGGAAGCGCCACAAATTGCTGAATTAAATATTTAATTTGTGAAGAAAACGGATTAGTGGGTAATTGCTGAGAAATTAATACGAATATACGTACAAAACGCAAAGTCGCCAAGAAACCACCGATAGCAGACTCCACGATGTGAACTTCGGTACATAATTTATAGAGGTCCCGATTAGTATTAAGGATTACGTGATCATTATGCGAATTAAGTAAGATTTCCTTGGAAACTATTAAAAGGGATCTCACGAACCTCGACCCCGAAGAAGGCACAAAGCGAGGGTCACCTTCAGAAATCAAAGCCCGGCTTTATTTATGACCTGGACTCGGCTGCCCTATTTGGCTAAGATAAGTCCCTGTATTATACATAACAAAGTTTATACTGTTGAGGACGGCCACCTTACTCCATCCCGGAGTAAAGATAAGATCTCCATTAGTAGCAGATCTCGTTCATCGTGTGCGTGAAGCCGCTGGAGGAGCGGTCTCGAGCCCACGTAATTACACTTATAGGGGGGCGCACACAAACATACAGCTTGCCTGAAATCTGATATTCGCCTCTTACATCTTAACTGACATCCTGCTACGGATAATTACCGCATTTTTGTATTTAATCTTAAGCTTGAAAGGAGCCGGAAGTCTTGTCTACTTTCTTTAGCCAACCTTTCGGAAAATGTGTTACCAATTTTACCATCACTTTCACTAATTACTTATTTACTTGGCTTGACTTGAAAGGATATGTCCAAAATAACTAAATCTACCTACTACTTTCTGGGTATAACTTATACGTTGTATATCCATGTTACAATAAAATAGGGAAATCTCTATCAGCAGTAAGTCGTAAAGAGGTAAGCACTGAACCGGAAAATGGGTATGGGCAAGACTGTATCCCAACTTTATCCAAAAGGATGTATCTTTTGGGAGAATATTTGGAATGCCTAGGTAAAAACAATTTCAATCTCAAAGAAGGGGCTTAAACCGGATTCCTTTGCTTTAAATTTTATGGTATTATCACGTGTATTGCGCCATGTTTTTTATTCAACCATGATAATATTACAGAAAATATTTTGTAACATTATAGTTGAGTCATCTCTGGCACTACAACAAAATGAGGACCGCATAGAGGAGGCTGGCTACATATTTTATAAATAAGATCGTGTAATTTGAAAGGCGAGTGATGGTCGGTAGTACTTGTGCGGGACCTCAGAAAGCCGGTGCTAATCTACGAGACAGAGAGGCCTGGGCCCGTCTGACTAATCCGAGTGGCACTACATGGGACAAATAAGTTTGTTTAATGCTCAGAATTAAGCATTAGTGCCGAGTGTTGCGTCGGCGTGCGGGTCCGTACGTAATCAGATTAATTAGATGATTTTGCGGGCGTTATTAAAAGTTGAGCCGGCTAAAGCGCAGCTCAGTTACCTCCGTCAAGATAGCGGGCTTATGCGCCGCATATATTTACTACTTAGCGGATATTATACGTACGCCGGGAATGCTCTTTAATGTTTTAGTATTTTCGACTGAGGTTGCGAACTCAGTGCCGTTTTGTTTGTGCGCCACAGTGGGCGGCTGGAATAATTCACTTAAGCTTAACTGGGAAAGATAATTAGGATTCTACGTCGGTTGATGCAAAATGAACGCGAAAAACAAGGTGGAAGATTTTTTGCGCTCATTCAGAAATTGAATTTTATATTTGCAGACGAAAGTTTTAACGAGACGAACCTATTTTTTTCTACGCTTAGGCACACATTGAAAACAGCGATTTAATTTTCGTAATTAGACGCGAATGGGATTCTCGTAT
Source organism: Xestia rhomboidea (assembly GCA_963853795.1). Classification (NCBI taxonomy): domain Eukaryota; kingdom Metazoa; phylum Arthropoda; class Insecta; order Lepidoptera; family Noctuidae; genus Xestia; species Xestia rhomboidea. Next base: position 13,613,983 of record OY970767.1, on the reverse strand, counting down.
TTCTCATTGTACGTTTTGTGCAAGGGTGACTTTTGTGTGCAGTTCGATGGTTCGAGTCTGGATGTAGCAAATGAATTCAGAGAGCTTTTGTATGATGCAATGTGTGACGATGTGGGAACTGGTGGGCGCTCGTGGCGGTAGTCTCTTAGTAGCGGAGCACGGACCGCTGGACACGGATCGCGCGACCGAGCACGGCCCGTGTGCTGTCAATCATAAAACAGAAAAAAGTCGGTGAAATTCCAGTGGCTAACTCCCTGTTTAGTATAGACGGACGGGTGGACGCGCGAACCTTTTAACACAAAGCCCGACTGCAACTGAAGTTACACAAAGCGGTCACATTGTAAATACCGAAAACATAAAAGGTTCGACCGCACGCTGCATCATACTGATATTTACTTTCCTTGTGTTAAACGTACCTTCGACTTGAATTGTGTAGTGATTTTTTTCTTTGTAGCGCTCGTTTTAAAGGGCGATCAACGGCATTCGCACGTGTGTTGGAGCCGGTCCGATAATTCGCAGTACAGCGATTCGTCTAGTTCATTCTTTTGTTATTTCCTCTTTGTTCCCCGTGAAAGGTGGCTGCATTGTTTTCTTGTTGGAATGGCTCGAGATTGCGCTAAGAGTCGAGATTAGTGACAACGTGACGCGTGTGTGTAACCACCCTAATTTAGTTTCGATAATGCTTTAACCGTACCTTAGTTGGAAACTGCTTTTAGAGAGTTTGTTTTGTATTTTACAGCGACGTAGAACGTTACATTGTTTCCGAGGATTTATTTTTATTTTAAATTCTTATTTAGTTCTTTTTTAGTGAAAAGCTAACAAAGGCTAGCAAGAGGGGCAGACGACCGGAAGAAAGCAGTTGGGGTGGAGTCGAAAAGGGAACATGGGTGTATTGGAACAAAAATTTCTCTTTCTAAGCTCAGCAATAACCAAGAATACGATTTTAATTAACAAAATCTCTTGATATTTACTTGTTATATTTACTTTAACTCGGCCGTGTTTCTTACCCTTACAATATGACGTACAATAACACCAAGAGATTATATTCGATGCAAATTATGCAAATCTTCAATTGAATCAAGGTTTCCTGTCACCGGACATCTTATATTCATGATGTGGCGGATGACAAGTATAAATATTTGAATAAGTTGTTTACAATATTAGAGCTCTATCTAATATAAACGGAGCTTAGAGAATTTAGATAGTCAATTTATCATAACAAAGTTGGTGTTTTTCTTATAAAAATCGGATCAGAATAAGTATGAAAGTTAATCTCTACTTGAAGAAGCAATCTAACAAAACGCTGAATGTATTTATTTGTTTCGAACCTAATTAAATTCTAAGCGAACTTTCGCATGGAAAAATCCAAAAGGAAATATACCGGTTTATTTAAGTTAGGTAGATCCCGAGTGCCATGCGGCATTATCGTCCGATGAAATGGACAGTCCGGTCTCTTGAGAAGGCAAAGGGTTCGGTTCGGAGCCACTCAATAATTGAAGTCGTTGAAATTCCGGGCGGATTGTTGCGGCGGCACCTGCGGCGCGGGGCGGGAGGGGACGAAGGGGGCAGTTTAACGGGAAACAATAACGTAAATGTTTATTATAATGCCCGATTTATTGGCGATTCTCATTTACGGTCCACGGTCTGAGTTAAATTCGCGCGAGCTTATTAACGCACCGCACGCGCCGCGCGGTCCATTTTACGGCGCGGTCCAGCTTAACGGGCCAACTGTAGCTTAATTAAAACTAAAACGACACTGTAAATACATCGATCACACTAATACTCTTTGTATTCGAGGGTGATGTAGACGGGTTTTTGCGGTGTAATGATCGCGAATAGAGATGGGTATCGCCGCGGACTCTAGACGAGCTGGTTGCGCAATGAATAATAATTAAACGGGCATTATAATGATTGAGGTGAGCCGTTTCTGAGGTAATAGCACGCGTGCCGCGTAAAGCCTGCAATTATTGGAGTTCGTAAGTATCGCCGCAATATTTCGCTATTATATATTTTGTGTTGAAATAAAGTCGTATATTGTGAAAACTCATTACTTTATAATACCTTTAAACGTGCAATTAAATCTTGGCTTTAAATAAATTGAGTAGCTTTAACTTGGCAGTTTTTTTTTGCTTTAAAAAAATGGCTGTTTTTATTCACATCAATATGAAAATAATCGTGATGAAAACTGATGTTATTTGACTGCTCAATGTTTTGTAGAACTGCCCAATTCAAACATTCATTCTGATATCTGACTTTGATTGAGGATTTATTTGAATTTTTAATAAAATATCACTATTATAGTACGGATATCACTATCTTTACTTAAGCAGTACTTATTATGTTTATATTCGAAATAAAATTGGAAACTTTTTGTTCACGAAAGGTTTTAAAACATCTGTTATAAACGAATGTTGAAGACATAGTAGTAGTACATAGGTACCTAGGTCTAGTCTAAATGATATATCAGTCGCAAGCAGCAACAACCTATTTCATGGTTCAGTACCATTTACTCCCATCTGATGAACAGTATGAGCCATAAATCGATACGATAATTGTCAATCATTAGGTTCATCAGTCAGGTGGGAGGTTCTGTAAAATATCATTAAATAATGTAATTAACTTCCTGGCAACACCACGTTTGAATGTTGCCAACCCTCAAAACATTACGTGCGGTGACCCGCATGTTATGTACAGGTTTGTGATAATATTTTGTATTCGAATATAGAAAAAAAGTGTTTTATTTGATTTTATATTCGAAATATATTTTAATCTGTGTAAGTGTTGAAAGTGTTTGTGAAAACACAGAGGCGGCACTTTTTAGCCTTTCATAATATTGACCTTTTAGGAAAATGTTTTCTATTATAAAGAAACACTTTTTGGGGTTTCTTAAAATCAATCTAATCTACCTGAAAACACTGTTTAAAATCAACCCATAAACAACCAATACAAAACACAATCAATGAAGAAAACAAACAAAGATTTGTACGGCACATTCACTTGAAAGGATAATCGTTCACACGTAAGGATTCCTTAAGGGTGTGGGTAAGCGAATTTATGTGCTAATACACCTTGGGACTGGCCAATGTGCTAATGAAAGGTAATACATAATTCAACCGGTGAATTATACAGTGGCATGTAAATCGATATTTGCACCGCGTAACCGCAAATACAGTACCTGTGAAATCAGTTGTAGAACCGAAACGTTGTAAGGGAAATGTTAGAAGATATGATTATTTGATAATGTTATGTAAATTGTGTAATTTCTAGGGTTTTGGACTGCTGAGTGAGTTGTGGGTTTAGTTTGGAGTTGCTGGGTGGTAGTGGTTGTGTGTTGGCATTTGAGGGTTGATAATCACAGTTATGGTAGGTATATAGACTAATGGAGAACTGGTGCTCCTATATTGATTGTGATTGTTTTGGTTGTACAGTTCTGCAAAAAATTGAATGACTAATTTGATATAATTTTATTCGCTAATAAATTAAGTTTCTGGGAATTCTATTTCAAAGTTTGCGGAGTGATCTTCATAACATACAGGATTTTATTATTTAACATACGTTATGAATTCCTAACCTAACCTAACTATAATCCCTAGGTTATTAAAGATGGAAACAGTTGAGCGGTTTCAGGGATTATGCAAAATGTAAACTTTTCTCTTTAGAACTTTAAATATTTGATAACACTACAAAATGTATTTTCGATGTGATAACTTCCACAAAATGAATGGGAACGTTTGTTTTAAATTTCATAACTATTATGACCGATTGTAGGTACTATAAAGTATAAACTATTCAGAATATTTTATTCGGAAACAAAATGGAAAAACCCGGTCGGCCGGCCATGTAGGGCGTTGATTAGTCCAGTTGAAACAAAAACTATTCCCAAACCGGGCGCAACAAACGAAGTGGAAAAAGTCGATATGAGAGAGGTAGTGCGATCTGATTGTAGAACGTAAACGGCAATCGTTGAGATGCGTTTCACACTGAATGCACCCGCGCTCTTTAAATGATTCCTGTCCCCCTCGCGGGTCCACGAGCCCTGCCTACCCTGCCTACCCCACACTCATAACCATTGATTGGCTGCGCCAGCTGGACCACAGCCTGCCGCACGCACAGTTACAAAGAAATGTGAACCAATTTCAAAAAGAAATACGACATCCGAGATTTTCATTATCCCCCGCTATTTCTCTCCTCTTTTTTACTCTGTGACGGTTTATAATGAGCCGTGGTCTCGAATTATTCAGATTAAAATACTAGACATTGCTGCCATTAGGTAGGTACGTTTAATAATGGCGTGCATTTAAATTGTTACAAATCCTGTACCTACATCTGAAATATTTAAAGTGTTTCCAAGCAGCCCAAAATGCCTTGTGTTAAAACGGGCAAAAAAAAATTAAAACAAAGGAGAATTTTCGTGAATCAAATGTTTGGCATTGTGGGTAAATATGGGGCAACATGCGCAAGTAGGTATAAAGCAGTTTGTAAATAGAACAAATCCGCTATCAGCATAAAAGGTTTTACTAACGCACGACATGGGTATGAATACTATATCTATTATTTTTGTAACAATACCCCAGAGTAAACTCGACAAAGACAACACGCTGGCCGGTATAAATAAAAACGTATCAAATAACTGAATAAAATGAAAAACCGTCAGTTGGGAGAACGAATTCATTCGTCGGATATGTAAAATGTTAAAGCATTCATCTATCCGCAGGTCCGCACACCGGAATTCATGGGCGAATGTGGAGCATGCAAACTGCCACGACAGCAAACCTCGCCGCATCAAAACAACAAGCGGCACATTTGATTAAAATAAATAAAAGGAATCATATAACGTGGGGCTCGCACACCACCGCACCGCGCACCGCGTACCGCCGCTCTCCCGTGCCCCCCCACATATATTCAAACGTATCAATGTAACAGCCCATCAATATTAAAACAAACTCAACTGTATGAATACAATATTCGTTCCATAATTCAAATAAAAAACGGTTTTGGAATTACACGCGAAGACTAACACGCAATCGTACCCCACAGTAATCATGTGTAATCGACTGAACGGGAATATTTCATGCAAATACTTGAAGTGCATAACCCCGTAAATATCTAAGGAACGCATGTCGAACCCAAGAGAGACGCAACACTTTAAAATGGCACATCTATTCTAAACGGAAGCTGGGGTATCAAGTTACAAATCGTACAGAAAATCTAGACATTGTTGGCGGAGCTCCAATCGAGAAGTGATCATATCTGTCAATATTCTTTGAGCATACGATGCATTTAAACCCGTTCTATTACGGCAGTAAAGTAAAGAACAAATATACGTGTCTATACGACCTCAAAAGAATCGTTTAGAAATCTCAGTCCGAAATCGTAGTAAAGCAGGGCCTTTTTAATCTAATTATGACAATTCAGTGAGTTACCACTTCGCGGGTTCTCGACAATTTCTTTAAATAACTTGGCATTTTGTGGAGGCTTAAAACAACTTTTTAATTAAAGATAATCAGCCTAAAATGTCAGCAATAACGCGGTGTCACGGCGGCAGACGGCAACTTCATAACTGTGATGCGGCCCTAGTTGACGTGCCATCAGCAGGAACACGTTTTATTGGTAATTATGGCAAGTGGTAAAACTTAACTTTGTGGCGGTGCTCGGCACGAGAAAATGCACAATTGTGGAGTTTGTAGTCGTGAAATGGATTCTAGTTTAAAACAGAAGGGGTGCTTCCGCTGAACGTAGTTAGGTGATATTGCTCTCGTTAGAGTGTTGCGGTGTGACGGCACTCCGTATTATATTAACTGTGCACCTATACGAATTCCCAGCTTGCGTGGATTGTGGCGCTCGGCACCTTTGCGCCGCGTCTAAGTATGTACATAGACGACAATCTAAACAATTTATTCAAACAGTCACAGTTGGTCGTAAACTATGAACTCGCATGTTTCGGCATACCTAGTTGGTGGCTCGGTGCAACGTTACCCGTATATTTACAGCGCTGTCGAGTTGTCAAGTTGCGCGGCAACATTTGGCCGACATTTACATACAATTTCATATTCATATCAGAATTAGGTGGCGGGAGGAGGCGGCACTCGATGCCGTGCGGGGACACACTACGGAACTAACCAAGTCTGCTGACAAGACACTGAATCAACAATTTTGCGCTAAGAGTTTTTATCAAGAGGCATTTGCATATGAGAGAAGACAGATATGTCTGCATGAAAGGCAAAAACTGCAGTAAAATATTTTCCCTGTTTCCTAGATGTAAGTTCTTGTAACACGGACAATTTTCTGTATACATGATGAAATACGTCGCCATTTTTTACCATGATAAAACATTTGTTCTCTAATAAAAGTAAACTTACAAATAATTAATCTGACTATCTTCAATGATAATATTAGTTTTAAAACTGTTTCAAGAGCTGCGCGAGAGCAAGTTCTGAACATTCAACTCTACGCTAATATAGTTATGAAAAGGCTAAGTGAAAATAAACAAGGGCTCGACTCGTTATTATCAAAAGTCTTGAAAAGATATTTCAAAGCTCGCTTTGTCTTGTATAATTAACATTTCGATACAGCGAAATTAAAAGACAAACAGAAATCTTGAAGACTTATTTACCATCAGTAAACAACAATAACTTGTGCATTGCTGATGCGAGCAAGACAAACGAAAGATAAAACATTGCAAGTTATATTGAATAAAAACTTTAGTCTTGCATACTAATGCTAAAATTTGTATTCGCCTGAGTTTGCTTGACTTTTCATTAAGTTTCTCGTTTCGCCGGGCGAGAGATGAAAATCAAAGTAATCATTAAGTCTGATTAAGCTTCTTTGTTTTTTAACTAATTAGTGATAATTAGAGCCCGATCTCGTTAAGATTAAGATATTTTATTTGGGTACTTTCATTTTTATGAGAATTTATGTCCAATTTCAAATAAATAGGAATGTCTATGAGGCTATTATTAACTAAAGTACTACTCATAAGTCAAAACAAACGACTGACATTGAAGAAACAAATTCAAAAACAACTCGAGAAACATTTACAAAAACAACTCGTCCATTTTTGTAGAAAGTGTGCCTTGAGAAAAATGGGATGCATTCAAGACGGAGCTAAAATAAACTGCTCACAATGCAACAGTCGATGTGACAGAACGCTGTGCCGACGCGAAGCGGTATAAGAGTGCACTTTAGTTAGGAAAAGACAGGTACTCCGTGTGCATTAGGCGAATTAAAAACTTCTCCTTGTGCAGCTCTTCATTTGTTTTCGAATGTAAAGGCAAAACGCGTCGTCGCTCGGGCGCGAATCACAGCAAAAGAGTTGAAATCAAACGCTTCTAAACGTGGAAGCTTCAAAGGACACGAAATGAGCACGTTCAAAGAGAAACGCATCCGTATAACTTGCAAAACGGCCCGTGAACAGGTAATCGTAGCGATCGGTGCAGAAATAAGTTTGATGTGATGGGCACCGAACTGTGCAATCCCATTGCATGTGGCCTGCACTAAAATATGTGTTTATGTTGTGCACCCCTGGCTCCCGGGGGGCGAACGATTGGCTTTGAATAAGTTTAGATTTAAATGCGACGGGAATTAAAAGCTATTAATTAAATTGATAGGGGGGAGTTTAATTTTATGTATGTTTGTTTTTTAGGTGAATCGGTTTTATTTATTTGTGAATGAAATATGCTGCAAAAACATAGGTAATTTTTAGTATTCTACTGCAGGTAGTCTAACACTGATATCAAACAAAGTTTATAATAAATTTACGGAGGCAAATATTTTATAGTTTCAGAGTGGGGAGAGCAGTATAGTTTGCGGTTATAATAATATTCATATTTTAAGAGTACTCACAAAACTTTGCCCAAATAAAATATCAATTCGTAAACGTTATTGATATATCTAAACTATTTTATTGATAGGATCAAACCAAAACTGGAACTTTAACACAACTATTTTGTAACTCATAAAATATTTAGTTGCGTATAAAACCGCAGTGGGCGAACGCGAGCCCCACCTCTGAAACCCGTAACTGGCTATTACACATTTAGGATAGAAAACCTTTGGCAAGAATTACTAAGGTCAAATGTAATAAATTTAGTTTTAGCCCGCAAACTATGTGGTCGGAGATTTTTGGGGCAGGTTCGCCTTTTGTTTCGCCGATGCCTACTTTATTCCCTGTAATCCATTAAGACACATAACGAATAGTCCGAGAAGGGGATTTCATTGACAGCCCTCTTAACTGCGCGTTGCCGCGGCAAAGATTTGTAATGTGTTTACGAAACCCCTTTTGTAGGACACTTTGGGTTGGGATGCGGTTTTCTAAAAGGCTATTTGTTATGATTTCAAACAAGGTCCTGTCAGATAAAATGGCTTTTGTTATTTATTTTCTGGACCGGATATTTTTAAGGCCTTCACGGGAGACGAAACAAATGTTTGGTTCTGTTATAAATCGGTGGCAATGAAGATTTTCGGGTGCTTTGCTTTTCATCGATATTTCTGGCTGGATTTATTTTTCTTGATATTGAGAAATATGACGTGATATTCAGCTTTTATTTTAACGAAAGAAACTTGAACAAGAGCAAGTGATAGATATTTATCCCCAGACCGAAGGTTCTGTTTAAAAAAAAAACGTTGTAAGGATAAACACGTCCCTTATCTAAATAAGGCTAAGATGTAGCAAAAAATAATTTATGGAGCAAAACTTTTTGAATGTTTTTTTTTTTTATATGAAACCGAAACGCAATAAATAATAAATCAGTAAGATACACAAAGCTCTCCTCAACCTTGTTTTTAAGTTCAGAAAAGATGTTCCACAGAATAAAAATAAATCACTCCCGAAGAACTTGCACAATTGCTTTATGTTTTTCTCGAAAAGAAACAGAAAAGTAATAACTTCTCAACCAATTACAACACTCTAGTTACATTAATCCAGTGAACCCGGCCATTTCTTCCGAAAAGGAAAGTTTCAAAACAACTTACCCTCGAAAAGAATCCTGAAAAAAGCATAAATATCAATGGTGAGGAGGGCTCGAAGCGATCTCCGCGCGATGGGGACAAACACGCCACCGAATGCGTTTTACGACAAATGATAGCGAGATTCGGAAATGATCAATATTATATTCTCTCCTAAATGAGCTACTCTCCACCGCATTATCGACAAGCACATTGTATAAATAACGTCACGGTTGTTACCGAGAATACTAATTAAAATGTAGAAAACGACTAACCGTTAACATTATGAAATCGTCAAAATTTTTCCCCTGTGTACTGTAACATGATTTCATTATTAACGTTTATTCGCACGCACACAAAACCCGCTAAATAAAGCCTACACTTTGATATGATAATAAATTAAATAAGCGTCATAAATACCACCACCGAAATTAAATTAACGGATTATTTGCGTACGCGAATGTAAAGTAAGTGATTAAGCGTTTCCAACACGTGTTCGCTCCCAAAAGACTAATACGTTATGTGGCATAATTACTTTAGGTAAAGCGGCGCGCCAGTTTAGGTTAAGATGAAGAAGAATCGCAGGTGTAAACGGCCGCCTATTGCGCTTTCCATCACGGCCCTCCTCGTTTGTGCTCCGCTCGGCTTTCCCTCGAAAATCAAGCTAAGATATGAGACTACGCGGTCGATTTTGGCTCGCACTCCTCAGTGCTGTGGACTACGACCGCGTAGCGCGTTTGCGGTACGACCATAGCCCGAACAACGGAACATTTAGAGCCAATTCCCGGCTGGCTTGTTGTATGAACAATTAAGTGTGCCAACCTGCCCCCGAGTGGGAAGAAACGTAATGAATGTTTACTCCTGCTAAGTGGTATGTCTAATGTCAGTATCGTTAAACTCTAGAGGTGTCCCGTCGCACTACGATACGCGAGCTCGATCGTTTTACGTCACAGTTGCACTCGTATCTTAGATTAAATATTCCCAATACAATTGAAAATGTAACGATAATACGACACAGGAGCGAATGCAACTTCAACATTATTAAAATGATGTAAACACAAAGAGATACTCTCACCGCGCCGCCATTAAAGAGCTGCAAACGCTTCAGGAACTTACCTGTAATGATAAAAATAAACATATAAAGAACATTGAGCTCCATCGGGTGTAACAATATGTTGTCTAAGTCTGAACAAAGCTCCGTTGGCCATAATGAGCGTTGCGTGCGGCGCGTCAAACATGTAAGCAAACAATTTAGGCACGCCTGAGTAAATACGACTGCGAAATATCTCGGGCCGGGCCTGAGTGCGGCTTTTCTCGAGTTTACTCGTGGGCGGCTATACCTCGAATTTGCGCTGAGCGTCATCTTTTCAACAAAGCTTTTGTTGATAATGAAATACAAACACTATTCTTCAGTCAAATTCTCACGGCGGAGAGGATTGTTTGAGGCGAATGTAAAGGTTCTTTTCATAGCCGTTACAGTTTAACTATTTACATTTCTTTATGGATATTTTATACTTGAGCGCATTTGTTTTGGCTTATTGAGGTTAGGCTTTGTAAAGTTTCTTAACATACTGTTAGCTGTAAATATTGTAACAAGCTCGGAGCGCGGCTCATGAACTCGGCTTCCACAATCCCTAGTGTTTAAAAACGCAATTAACAACAAAAACAATAAAGATTACAAAGGATTATTTTACAAAATTCTAACATTTACACGGAGCGTGAAAATAAGTGGCTCGTAGGTGGGTCATATTCACGGTTAAAATACGACAATGAAGTTTACTCCGAGGCAGGATGAGTTGAGAATAAATTAATTTAAATTAACTAAGCGAAAAGGGCCTAAGAAATGGCCCCAGTTGCTAGAATCCGGAAGCTTGCTTGTATTTTAATAGCGTCGAGACAAAGGTGTAGATACAAAGGGATTAGCTGTGGTATTGTTCGTGTGACAGCACGGACTTGAAGACAATGAATCGTAGAACTAGACAAAAATAAGTAAGTAAGGGGGTGCGTTATTGCATTTAAATTGTAGATGTACTCAACAAACCCACAAAGGGAGAGCGAAATACGCGGAAAACGAAAACTTGTTCAATATATTTACGTTTTGACTGTCATACCAGGCCGTCATATTTCTCAGGCAGTAACACTAAAACACAGTGGCGTACTAATTTAACCAACAATTTATTATAAACTCTCCACACATCGTAAACGCCTTAATGGCTCCTAAACATCCAAAAACAAGCCGCATCTAACACCGAGCGCACATTACGCGAACTTGCGACTTACGAAGTCTAAATAGAAACGCCCGACAAACTCGGCATTAGGCTACAATACGCGGAGTGCACGATTGCGCATACATTAGCGTCTTGTCCTTTCGCCGGATATCTTGCGAACTTCGCCGTGGCTCGCGACGATTTACATTGCTTCCGAAATGTAAGTCTCGCTCCACATCTAACTCTCTACCCGACTATGCGTTAAACTATTTTGTGTTTACGAAAGAATGTAAAGAACCAAGAGTAACGCTTTTCCGTGTTTTTACCTTCATGGCGAATGAAATTTTGGCGAGTGTGTTTGGACTTCGCCGTGTAAGTTTTTTAGAAAGCTGTTCCGCTTTTGTGTTCAAGTTTCTAACTTTTCTGGAAGTAATTTAAGATTTAAGAATAGAACAGGCTGCGTAGACTTCTAGATGTTTTGATTTATGTTGCTTCTCGAGCTGCCTTTGTTTCATCCTTTTAGAATTTATTAAAGCTTTCATGCTGAATCATTGTTAGTCTCTTTTCAAGGTTCATTTCTGATAACCTTTTCCTCTATACAGTGCAAAATCTGATCCAAAAGCGAGTTACGCAATAAACAAAACACAACGTGATCCCGATTACACATGACACAATAATCACAATACCTGTACGGAGATATCTGTTTAATGTTTAAAGCAAAGGTTAACAAAGCCGTTCTCATTACGCTAACGAGACTGAAGCACTATCTAATCACAGTTCACTTGCCAAATTACGCGGTTCACTGTTTAAATGTGGGTTTACTTTAATCTCGCGATGTAGACGGTAATGCTTGTGGATGCCTACGTTTTGCCGAATTGCGGTACTTAGTGGGAGGTTCAGGTCTCACGTTTTAAAAGGCTTGAGGTTTGTATCTTGATATATGTTTCGGATTTATTGGCTAATGGGAGAAAGTTTACAGTTTTTTTGGCAGTGTTTTGATTTGATATGCCATTATAAAGTTTCAACCAGATCTGACTGGTCTATCGTTTCGGGTTCACCTTAGAGAATTCTAAACTAGAACACAGATTTGTCAAGTGTAAATGAAATAGTTCAACATTAGCATAGCCTCGTATCTTAAACATGTCTCACAAATGCACGTGTTTATTTGGTGTGCCAAATGCAAAGTCGCCATAAGAGCACTCATTAATTCAGTGCCAGGAACGCCTTTTAAGATAAGGCTAACACTGGTTTCTGGAAAACATACGTGGAGCTGCGAGCGCACCCATCGGCTCAGATACGTTTATCGTTCGCAGTAAACCACTACGATATGTCAGGCTCCATGGGCTTTGAATCACGGGACGCATAAACCAACCAGTTAAACAGAACCACAATTTGTACGAGTGCCAAGAAATACTTCTTTATTCCGACGTCTTTGTAACCATTTTCGCTTGCAAGCACCAACCATTCACTCAGAGCTGACGCGTGCAATACGCCTTATTGTTTTAATTTACTACACGTCACACTAAACGTACACTTGAACGTTATCTTTATGGGCGAATAACTTTTCAAGACTTTTCTTCTGTTGTCGTATATGTGGCACTCTCTTAACTCTCGACTCTCGGCGCTCCACGGACTGATATTAGTGGAAAACAAACGGTAATTGTTCGAACAACACGTCTATTCAGTGTTGTAGTCGTGTGACATCGTAAGTTCGCATCGGCGGGTGCGCCGCCGGCTAACTTATCACTTAGCCACGAACAAATTAATCCAAGAAGATTACCGTCTTAGTACTATGACCTGTCCCGATAACTCAAGAGCGCTGCCGCTCGTCCTTTATCGTTCTGGGCTCGATATTGCCGTAATTTATTCCGCAGAGAGCCAAATTAAATATAAAACGTCGTTGCGGTGTATCACTGTTAGTGACTGTGATAAATGAAGCCATTAGTAACGCGAGCTGTACTTTTTTCGGTTCATCCGGCGGCGTCGACGGGCCGGGGGTTGCGGCGAGCGGGAGTTTGTGGACAATTTCATTAGAAAACGTTATAAGTGTGTTGTCGGGTGACGGGGTGACGCGGGTGACGTAGCGGGGTGGCGTTCGCGGGGCGGAATTACAAGCGGCGCGATAAATTTCGTCGCCTCGCGACATTAGGCTCGCGGCGGAATAGGGGCGCTAGACACCGTGGTAGGGCCGCCTTGCCGCCGGCGGCGGCTCGGAAGCGTTGATCCTTGCGAAATTAAAACAAGGAACGTCCGCGGCGAACTATAAAAACGTCGTATAAATCTCGGGCGGCGCTCTCGATGTGTGGACTGCGGGGCTTTATCAGGACTCCTTGGTTATTTGTGTTACACGGCGTACAGGTGTGCGACCCGGCCGATATTGATCGCGATACGCCCGGAGGGGATACGACTTTTTTAAACTTTAACAATAGTTCTATTTCTTAAATGTGTTTTCCTGTTTGCCTACAGATTTTATTTTATTTAGCTACTGGATTGTCTTTTATGAAACTTGCTCATTAAGAAGTTTGTAACAGTTGTATTAGGAACTATATAAATACGTTCTGAAACAGTTTAGTTTTCCTGTTCCTATCAGGAAAATGGCAACTGAAAACAGCCAAAAAGTAAATTGAGATTCTACTAAAGCTTTTTGTTTTCCATCCAATGGTGCATACATTCTGTTAAAAGGGTGTAAAAAAACATTCTATTATACTTGTTTTCCCCGTCATTGCAATAATTTTTTTGTTCCACACCATACTTGGGAAGGTCACCGGTGAGTTACGGAGATTTTGGGGGTCAAAGTTTCAACTTTTTGACAAGTTTTTTTTTTTAAATACAAGTTTTGAATGTAAGATTTTTACTTTAAACACCTCCACGACCCTCGTACCTACTATTCAATCCATCCATCAGCAGAATGTTTTGAGTGCGTTACATTGAGTTCTACCACGAAACATGATTTTACACCCCAAAAAAAATAATCGTTTCCCAGCAATAATTTTTGCGTGAAGTTATTTAGTTTGATGTACAGAATGCTTGGTTGACGGCTTCGTGATGAGTTTGTTTACACCCTGTATGCCATATCAACTCGCAAAAAACCCCGGTGTAGGTAATACACTAACACAAAAGTCTATTTGACTGAAACTGTGGGCTTGCGGTCTCCATTTACAAAATCTAATACAAAACAATCCAAAAGTGTTGTAACGGCTATTCTGAAACCTTTCATATATGGATGTTGTTACATTTTTAAAACCGTTTACGCTCAATGCATAGAGAATATTCCAATGTAGTAAACTTTTTGCAGAACTAAAAAAATCCAAATAAACTTTTCGGATGTTACCTAGAAATACTGATTACAACTTGACCGATTACCGAGAACCGTATTTCAACTCCTGAGATATTATTTTTTAAAATTGCCAGTTCATTTCCCAGAAAAAAAAATACATTCTGTTAAAAAAATAAGTTCCAGCAGTTTTGTCAATTTTACAACGTCGAATCCGATTTCTAGTTTTACTAATAAAAGAAGCACCAACATAGACTTAGCAGAATTCAAAAGCGGTTTTCTCGTGGAAAAAAATACAACTTTGAGACAAAAAGTACTTCATAGTAAAGCTTCAAAATTCCATGTTTGTAGCAACATATAATTATAATCAATACAGTATGAGACAATCACTTATAAAACATAACATAACTAGGCAGTGTCGTTGGTCGAATGTTCCCAAGCACGATTGCTGAGCATGAATGAGGTCCTGGGTGCGACTCCCGGTCTGACAAAGTGCAATTGGGTTAGTCCATCAGAAATTTCTTAGTAGTAGCCACGGAGTCTGGATTCATGCACGGTTGATGGCAATAGGCTCGCCCCATGGGACCCCACATGACTTAAACATAACTGGCGAAATGTGGATGTCACTTATAAAAGTGAATACATACGGGGTGTAAAAAGACTCTTAACGAAGCCAAAAGGCACTTATTCTCCCCGTCATTGCGATCATTTTTTTGTTCTACACCATACCTGGGAACGTCTAGTTACGGAGATATTGGGGGTCAAAGTTCTAAATTTTTGACCAGTTTTTTTTTTAAATACAAGTTTTTAATATAAGATTTTAAGACCCCCGTACTATTTAATCCATCCATCAGCACAATGTTTTGAGTGCGTTACATTGAGTTCTACCACAAAACATGTTATTTCACCCCAAAAAAAAAAGTCGTTTACCAGCAATAAATTTTGCGTAAAGTTACTTAGTTTGATGTACAGAATGCTTGGTTGACGGCTTCGTAATGAGTACCTATGTTTACACCCTGTATCTGGTCGTGCCTGTACAGTAACGACCGAAGCTACAGTTAGTTTAATATTAAATGATTAGGTACTGAGCTGGCTGGTTTCGCCATAAAAACGATGACACTCACTTTTAAAGGAACTAATAAAAGTGAACAGTAAGAACAAAGTACAATTGTAGTGACTGCGACATTGTTATAGTTTGTTTACTGAATTATCGCGGTTATGCTTTGCGTGGTAACCAGGGATAGTCGGGGAATTTTGTAGTTGTTGTTTTGGTATTTGAAAGATAACACAGCCCATGTTTTTGTAGAAATAAGTCTAAAAGTTTCTAACTTTATTGAACGCAAATGATTTAAATGAGAATGGGTAACAGCTAGTTGAATAATAAGGAGTAAAGATCAGTGTTCGGACAAACACGTGAACTTATTCGAACATGGCATTTGCACAAAGTTTTTGGTAGGCGATCTGATAGGCGAAAAAAACTGAAAAAATACTGCGGTACCTTAGAAGCAGGCTTCTCAAGAATTTACCATTAATTAAATTCTCCTTTCTTAATACATAACTACCGTAAAACGGGGCTATTTAGGTTTTGGGGACTATTTGAGACTACCTAGAATTTCGAACAAAAATATCGATAACAGCTGTCGATTGGTGTATGGTAGAAGTTATTTTACAAACTCTAGCAACACTTTTATTGGCTGGTACTGAGAAATTTCTGATGGAAAACCCAATAATATTGGTGTATATGGTACCAAATAGCCCCCAAGAACTCAAATAGCCCCGTTTTACTGTACTTAAACAAAAAAAATAGTACTGAAATACTTAAAGTGACCAGTTTCATCAGTAATTAGTACTTCCTTGCAATGATCGTTGTCTGTTGGCAGCCAATGCAATGTTGCTCCCTAATGAAAATGTTCTAAGTGCTTGTGTTTAATGTTTATTTACTTCATTTTGTTTTTTACCTCCCCCAGTCTTATGGTCTCTTTAAAAGCGAACGACGTTAAAGGGTAAGAAGGCAGGACTTGATTTCTTTTGAATTGTTCGGTTGTGTTTCAAAGGTTGTGCTAAATAAATGCGGGTTTTTAATTTTGCTACTCTATATTGCTGGAGTGAAAAAATAGGTTTTTCTAAGAATTATGTTTAGCAAGTTTAGAATAGATATTATATAATAAATAAGTTTGAGCGGAATAGGCCTTATAGAATGGAAGCATGTATCCCAGCTGCGGAAAAATTGTAAGCTTAATAATTTGTCAGAATACTTTTGGCAAGTGTTGCTTTTGCCTCTTCAAAATGCTGGATTTCGTCAGATTCAGTTCTCGCCCTTATTATTTCTTTTGTTTTAAGTTTTTTTTTTTACTTTTTTTTTTGTAGTTTTAGGTGTTTTGTTTCATTCTTATTTTTGTTCTGTTGTGTGCACTTGTAAATAAATATGTTTTCTTCTGTTTTCTTCTAATTAAACGGTTTGACTAGCGCATTTTTTGTTTAACAATTTAGTAACAACAACATGTGGTGGGCATTGTTGTTTATTTTTCCAAAAATCCCCACTAGGGTGAGATTATTTAACTAGTGGGGATTTCTGAAAAGTAACGATCCCCACTGGTAGGGATTTGTCGATGGGGATTTCTGGATTAATCCGCTCTGGCAGTGATAGCCTAGAGGTGTGACCGTCGGACTGCTAAATCATAGGCCTCGAGTTCCTCTGATTTTTCGAATTGCATAATTATCACTTGCATCAGTGAAGGAAAAAATCGAGAGGAAACTAGCATTACTGAGAGATATTTCTCGACGGCATGTAAAGCCAACTCAGAAGACCATAGGCGGCATTAAAACTCCGACACCAGGTTAGGTACTAACCACACCGAAATAGAAAAAGAAGAAGAAGAATGTTGCTCTTTAGTCCACGTTTAAAGGACAACAAATTATCATCGAAGTTAGAAAGAGAAATAAAATTGGAAATGAAACAGGAAAATCCAAATATAAACTACTGATCTAAAGCCAGTCTCCAAAAATGTTGACCCTCAATCCAAAGAACAAAATCAAACACATTTTATACATCAATACAATTGTAACAAATAACGTGCAAAGACCCAAGGACCTTTACTAGATTTGTTTTCATAAGAACGCTTTGACGAATGCCAGAGTCAGCCAACCGGAACAAAAGTTAGATCTGTTTATTATAAGACAAAGAGATTCAAACTCTCTCTTAGTGTAATTTAGACAGTAAAATGTGCTTCCAGTTTTCTAGCCCCATCTTCATGTAGGACTAAGTTAGTTTATTTGTCTTGTTTGTTATTGATAAATGCAGTTGTAACGTTTGTGTTGTATTTTCAATGAGTGTTGTTATATATTTTGTCGGTTTTAAGAGCTTTTGAATTGGATTGTGACACAACACAATCCAATTCAAAAGCTCTGACACACGAACTAACATGATTTACCACTAATCAAATTAAACCTAATTTGATAAGTGGTAAGTCATGTTAGTTCGTGTGTTAAGGTGTTAGATACCGTGGTCGATCTGTAGAAGATCCTGGAGAAGACCTGTATATAACCAGGGAAGCTTTACACAAAACTGTGGAGGTGTATACTCAACGGTGCTGATGACGTGTATTATAAAGTTTTACATCATCATCATCATCTTCATTTCAGCCGAAAGACGTCCACTGCTGGACATAGGCCTCCCCCAAATGTCGCCACATTGACCGGTCCCGTGCGACTCGCATCCAGAGGAATGTTTTACAGTCGTGTAATAATTTGATTTTCGCTTAAATTTATCTTTCCGTGATTTTATTTGCGCATGATTTTAACTAGGAACTTGGTCTACGAAAGTCAACCTAATATCATAATCTAAACCAACTCTTTTCTTGTCGCTGCAATAAAAGACTTCAAGATCTGCTTACCCCGGGAGGGCTACATCAAAACCCATACAAGTGACATTAAAAGGGTTCCCACTTCCGCCATACCGACGTCATAGTGTCAATTTGGTGGAGGACGCGAAAGCGGTTACGTTTTTTCAGATTGACAGCTATACCCGAATCTAAAATCTTGGCCACCGATGCTTTGATATATGAGTTGATATGACAAATCAGACAGTTTGTGACACAAGGAATAAAGGTAAACGTCGTGGAAATTCCACAGATTATTGTGGTTTTATTTTCATATTTTACCTTATATTTGGTTGGGATTGGGATGTACTTTGTCCCTTCGAAAATGTCAGAACATCAGCAAGGTCAGGCCTTCTGAATAGATAAGTTCCAAAAACAATAAGCAATACCTACATTTCACGTTATTGTCTGGTTCCCTGATACCTTCCCGTATTCACCTGTCAACAGCTACGAGAATTGGTAGACCCTCCATGCCGAGACCGCACGTCCCGATCACATTATTATTACATCCGGATTATTGTTGGGATTTTCCTTAATAATCAAAGATGTATTGCGTCAACAGTAAATCAAACGCTCAAAATGTATGACGCCCAGAATTTGGTTACACGGCACCTAGTAAATTGTAAGGTTCCTTATTGGCATGCATTACAGTGCGCCCCTGCCCCATCGACATTCAGCGCGACACGCCGCTTCCACGCCAAATATTTATAGCCTACAGCAATTAGATTTTTACAGCTTTTAACTTAGTAGAACGAACTTTTCACAAAGATACATTATCTAATTCCATCGCCGCGGATAACAGTTAAGCAGGTTTTATTACTTGGACGTTGATGAAAGTACGCCTTTATTGATTTTAAGGACGGCATTTGAAAGTATTTAAAGCTTCGTGTTGGGTCATAAAAAGTTTTAGGTTTGGTAGTTAATAGACGTAATTTTTAAAAAGGGGGGGCTGAGGAAATTGTGTACGTTGAACGCCAAAGTATTAAATAACCGAATAGATATTTCCCTGTAATGAATATTTTGATACTTTGAGGGTTCTTATTGAAAATTTCGAAGAGGATCAAGTAAACGATGATAAGGATTTAGCTGTAGGTAATGGAAGAAATAAAGTACACGAGGGAGGTATGGAGGACTCAAATCATCGCATATCCCGAAAGATGAACGTACGTACGTCCCTAAGCCTCTGGATATATAAAGATGGGGTTACATTTGAATAAAATTTTATTCGTAGAACTTACAAAGACCATAAAAACGTACATACGCGCCGCATTCGATTCGAAATCATATTATGACTTTTCAACATGTATGAATGCAACTCGGCTTCCTATTTCTCGTTCCTTTGCTATATTGAATCCTCCATGTAGTTTCTCCGTTTTCAATCTGGTACGTTCTGTTATGTAGCTTGATGTTACGAAATACAGCAGAGATGAGATGATATAAAACACATGTTGCACGCAGTATGAGATCTCCCCACCATCCAATAATTCAAAAATGAGTTAAGCTCCACCATCATGGTATGGTTTATTGCAACTTATTTATTGGCAATTCCTTGATTTACGATCTTTTGTATTATGACGAGACGTATGAAATGAAGATTACGCCTTTCGTATTGCGAGACAGTTTTCTGTTGCTGCTTTATCTCTGCAAGGATTGGATTTGAGCCATAATACGTTTTTTGTTAGTGTGTTTTCAGACCTTATATTCTTTCTATCTTCATTTCTACTGTCTTGGTTTTTGTTCATAAAGACTAAGATGTTGGTCTCAGTAATAAATGGCATTCTTTTAATCGTGATTGTCTTTTCTAAAAAACAAATTCATAATATCATCACATCACAAGTCACCATCATCCCCCAAAACCTTTCACAAAGTTTTTGATTTCGCTATAACCACATTAATATCTTCATAGACCTTATCAAAAATCCTCTAGAAACTTCAAAGCCATTATGACAAGAATTTAGCGAGTCTGCTCTCGTAGTGGTCTCGTCGTGGGTAATTCCATTAATCTCTAACATTAGCATCGAGGCCAGGTCGCCATTTGATCTGACACGAAACCAAGCTTATATACTTAGAATACTTCATATTAATGCCTCTAATGAAATATATTTTCTCTGCGGTTTCACCGAGGATAACGGCGAATATTATAAGGATCTTTTGTGGTTTATATTATTACCCTTATAAAGCAAATGTTATTTGATGTCTGTGACTATAGAGATGTGACTGAAGGGTCCAAAGGGACAGTACAATTTAAGCGGTGACCTTTTAAATACCTACATGAGATAATAATATTGGTTTGGGAAGAGAAAGAGCATTAATACTCTACATTTACTTTCTGGTTAGATCATTTGAACCACAATGTATAATGTAAGTTGAACTGACTGTGATTTTATGACCCCCAGACTTTTATTGCCATTGCTAACTTTGTCTGTATCTTCTACATTATTACCATTTAATGTACTGAATTTATTCGCAAAGCAACAATACATGTAGGAAGGATTATTATTATTGCTCAAAGAACGGTAGTTCCAGTAGAATTTTAGTTCGAATAAACACAGACAATTGATAACCGCAGTTAGACAAAGTTGCCCCTCCCCCTTTTCCGCTTCGTCTGCATTTTGTAAGAGCTAAGCTTTTGTATTTAGTATCTACGTTTTGTAGATATTTTGTTTTCTCGCGGAAATCCTCATGTATTCTAATGTTCCACATTCATACGATTGATTCTTGCACTATCCGATACAGTGTGCTTCCTCAGCCGATCGTGAATCTCCCTTATAGCCACGACACCTCCATTTATACCCAAATTCAGGCGAACCCACCCGAACACCCGAATAATCCACAGAGGGCCGTTCTGCTCTCTCGTTTGTTGAAACGCCAAATCGCAGCGCATTATTCTAATTCGCTTTCAGGATAGCTTTCGAAGAAGCTATTTATTTGCGTCGTAAGCTCAATCCACGCCCGATTTCTAACCACGCACTTTGATTTACGCGTATTTAAAACAATATTCCAATAAACGAGTCTTTAAAAAGTAGCCGAAAGTAAAATTTGTTACAATAAAACAGTTTTATAGGCCTCCTGTATTGATAAACGACTCAAGTTAGTTGCAAATGAAATCGCGTCTACTTCCCAGGTCTCAACACCGATAGCACTTATAATAAATTACAGGAATGAAAGGAAATAACTTTTCTTATATATCATGATATAATGTCGGAGCACATGTGGCAATCTTTATTCCACAGAAGTGCCGCAGAAGTGAAAGATATTTCAGATATAAAAACACGTGCCCGATGCTAATAAAGTTGGGCAATATCGGAAAGGTATTTTGTATGAACGGTTTCCCTGGGAGGCCAGAAAAAAGGGACATAAAACGAGAAGAAACGAAAGTGGAAATATGGCCAAGTCATATTTTATTTACTGCATACAATCGAACCTTTATCACGGTTTGTATCGAGTTAGTGTGTTGGTTGTGGGGTCCTCAGTTTAGGGGGATGGTCGGCCCGGGCGCTGTTGCGTTATCTGCTTGTTTATATTTTACAGCTGTCAATGGAACACATTCCTGTTATCTGGGGAAAAGTTTGGCGAGACATGTTTGACGTTGGATTGTGATGGCCGTGCTCTGTCACTGCGTGTCACACCATTGTGTTTTCATGGGCGTTACTTTTGTGTCTCAGGAATAAATTATAACTTTGTTGTACAACGTTAGTCGCTCGGTAAACTTTGTGGAAGCTTCAATCTACCTACCAAAGTACGTCTACGTACGGTACGTCTGATTTAGAAATTTGCGAATGCGATTTTATTTCGAAGAAGAAAAACAGGATACAGAATTTGACTTTAAAATCGTCCAGCGCGGTGTTCTCATAACGATTCATCTACTGAAACAATGCAGCGTACTACATTTGAAACAAAGTTATAAAACAGATTTATAAATGTAAAATGCACTATCCTGAAAGCAATTTAAAATTCGCTTTTCAAATCAAGCAATAACAACTTCTAACGTATTCGTTGAATTGTTCTGGAAATGGTAAGCTTATTTCAACATAGCTCATATTATATCACTGAATGCTTACATTCACTCGCTTTTATTTGATGCTTGCATAACAGACCAATTTAGGCAGCCTCAGCTGAACGAAATTGCACATCCTATTGTACCAAACGTGGAACAGAATAAAATTAGAGCGCACCGAAAACATGTTTGCATTGGAAATATTACTCCATCAGCCCTAACCAGCCGCCCACAACGGAGACAATATTCTGTCGGTCTCGTCTTTTCCATATTTGCAACACTAAAACAAACGCCGAATGCATAACATTTACGTGAGCGAGCGCACCGGGTTAAAAATAAACCTGAAAACACGTCGAGCGGAAGAAGTAAATAAACCTCTCGCAGGCCCAACTAAAGACACCCAAGTGTTCTGTCGGTGAGGCTCAATAATTGGATTCGAACGAAAGGAATTTTAGCGAAAAAAATGTTCGACAATTTGTCAGTCAGCTAGGCGAGGGGGGGGGGGGATCTGGGCGACATGATCGTGCTTCATCATCGTTTTTTCGTCAAAGTGCCTGCCCCTGCCCCGCGGACCGCCCCACTAGGGAATTCTTATTACTTTGGATACATTCCGCGTATACTAAAATCAACTTTCCTAAAAGAACTTTAATTCTCTCAGTTCTAAATAGCGGAAGCCGAGTAGCTTTATTACTTTGCGCACGCTTGCTTTTGTTTTTTTTTTATGATATCTAAAATGTGTTGTTACGACATAATACCGCAAGTGAGGAATGTGTTGTGATGGCTCTACTTGACGATAAGATTTAAAGGACACACATTTTGCGCTGTGATATATGTGTAACTGTAGATATATTCTGAGTACTCAACCACTTATGAGCGTATTTTTATTCAGTTTCAGTACTGTGCTGATATTGCGAAAACGATGTAAAATACTTAATTTGGATAAAGTTAGTATGCAAATTCAAATTCAATTTTAATTCTATAAAGCTTGACTGAGAAAATATCTATAGTAACCTCATCTACATTAATGCAGTTTGCATAATTGTGGAGCAACAAAAGTATCTTACGTAAACGCAAGAATATAAAACGTTGAAATAAATATAATGATAACTCATGCATTGATAGCGTAAAGCTTTGCAGTTCAGCCGCTGCGGGGCGCATTGGCGCGCCGAACACCGCGCGTGAAAAATACCTTTTCATCTTGGGAATTCGTGCAGAGATGCCGAACTCTTATATTTATAAGGTGAAACGAGAAATAAACAAACCGAATGGATAGAAAAAAGGAGCGCACGGTGTCTCGCTCGCTAAGGCTGTAGATCTCGCTGATTGTGAGAAACGCCGCGCCGCACCTTGAATTATTTGACACTTTGAATTGTCACCTACAGCCCGTCCCTGTTGTTATTTTTCGTCGTTTCTTCCCCAAGTCACCGGATAATGCGTAAGTGATAAAACAAACAGAAACTTGTTAACAATACACCAGTTACTTTAGTTTGCGTACGGAATGTTAACATTAACAATATAATTCAAACTTTGTTCCGGATGAACCCGGCGCGAAGATACTCGAGTAAACATTGTTCGTGTCGATCCCCGGCCGTTTTGAATTTAACTATTGAAAATAACCGTAACCCGGTTGTGAAACAGGCGAACCTGGATTTTTTATTACAAAGTTACGATTATTCCGTATGTTAAACTTATTTCCACGAGACTGAGCTTTTCGATAAGAAATTAAATTTTGTCGTATGACCAGGGAAAAACTTGCTGTCTAGTCGAATTTTATCTTATTTTATGTATAAAACAGAAGTGCCGTGACCAAGATGCGTATCAAAGGATCTCATCCGAGTGAAATATTACCTTTCACGTGCAATTTCTTCCGGGAAGTGTCGGCGCGTCTAGTCCAATCAACATGGCCGTTCGCCTAATTATGTTTACCGTGTCCCGCTGCCTCTGTGCGCGACGTGGATTCATTCCATCCCCTCTAAATGTTTATAGGAACTGATTATGTCGCAGTACGCACAGTGTGACAACATTTAGGCCAATTCCACGGCATTTACATAACGCGTGCCTATTTGGGTGGAATATGTATGAACATGAAGACAAATAAACGAAATACTGGATTTATTAAAACAGCTGAATTTGGCATAGGTTTCGAATTATATTTGATTTAATTGAGATTATTTTTTTCGTTTGCGAATACAAATGCCACAATGTGATCTCCATCGCAAAAACTGATCTTTTCGTAGCATTTTTCCTCAAACCCGTCATAAAATAAATGAATTAGCATACCTAATTGTCCCTCGGAACGGGAATGAAAAAACGAAGAGCCCCTCCGCAGAATCAGACGGATTTCTACGAGGCAATCAAATTTAGGAATAATTTAACAGCTCGATCCACATGCAAAGCCGTTTTTTATAGGAAAAGTTGATGTGAGAACAAAGAATTGTATGCGGCACGAAGACAAGGGGATCGCCAAAATTAAAATACTTTAATTAACGTCAGTTGGGAAGATATAAGAGGCGTAATTGAGGCAAATCAGCTTTGAGTTAAGTTTGGTCCGCTAAGAGAATTTTCACATACGCGAAAAGCGAGCTTTTTCGATTCTGAAGAAGCTTTCAATAAGACGACTACTTGTCTGTGCGAGTTCATTCGAATGTTTTCACTGAATTTCTTACTTTAAAAGCAATCTTATTATTATGCCGAGATAAGTGAAACGTACCAAGTCCGACGGAATAATCAATGTAACGCCTACATAACATATTCATGTATTTGTATTGTGTACAGATTAATGCTAATTGTACACAGGATATTAAATATTAATTTCACATGAATGCATGAAACGTTATTGTATATTAGATATACAGAATTGAATACATTAATTATCATTGATGTATGATGACTGCGTTCGTAATCCACCGAATAAATGTAGCTGCAGTAAAAAATCGTAGCACCAAAACTCGTAGCAGCAAATCTCGTAGGCCGTAGCACAATAGCGTAGCATTGAGACCAAGAGGAAACCCCTCTGGCGTTTAGGCTAAGTCTACATGCTTTGGAAAACCGAGCTTACTTCCAGTGTTCTAAAGCGAGCCTCGTTTAAACACCAAAAGTAGTCGAGTAGAACGTTCCATACAACTAGCTTAGGTCTGGTATACCTACCTGAATTCCCAACTAATCCTATAGCACATTGCCACAAGTTTTGCTACCGATAGTGCAAGTTAAATTGCTACATATGGCATACACGACAGTCTCCAAGAAGACTTGGCTTGTTATATAACTCCAGTAATTCCCTACGAATGGCGACTGAGTTATACAGATTGCGTATCTCCCATGATCATAATAATTATTGTTAGTACGCTCAGGATATTAATATTAATTTAGCGTGAACGCACGACACTAACTCAAAATTAGATACGACTGTGGTTGAGGGCAGGCGTTAGTATACTGTGTGGGATTGTGGCATTGATTTAATTTGGAGGTCTGTTGCTTGATAGAGATAGATTGAAAAGAAATCAGAACCTTACTTACGACTTAATTTTAAATAAATCATTTTTTGACAGTATCCTTATTTTGAACAAAAATGGATCAACAGAGTTTAAGATCACATCTAGTCATAGAAAATCAATCCAACGTTTAATTCCTAATTAAAACTACATACCGTTCGGAAATGATCTGGACAAAATTAACCTAGATACGTAGATAAATTATTAACGAGTCCATTTTGATTGCATGCAAAATCACTTCACCTCACATTATAGAATCGATTATAGGCTTCATTAAGTAGCACAATTTGTATCGTTTTATAATAAACCGCAAATGCACGATATTACGTAATATCTAAAAGCTATATCAATTGATCGATTTTAATATTCTATCAGATGTTTTAAGTACTTTTATCAGAAGAGACCACACACGGTAGTCATTAATGGCGGATGTACGATTTATTAGTGTACAACATCTTTCTGCATAACATAAAATCACGCCTGTAATCCCCAAAGGGTTAGACAAAGGTTTACACCCACATTTCGCCAGTTATGTTTAAGTCCCATGTAATAGGGGGCGAGCCTATTGCCAACAACCGGGCGTAAATCCAAACTCTGTGGCAACATCTTTCTATCTATTAGAAAAACGAATTTCACCTAAACCAGTTCATGTAAACCTTGCTCAAGAGCTGCCACTGTCATAATTACCATGAAATCTGCTCTTATAGCGACGATTTTTTTGGGAGCCTCTAGGATACTTTTAACTAACACATGAAGCCAGAAAAAAAGCCCACGATCACCCAACAAAAAAAGGCTACTATTAAAACCAATAAAAGTAGCCCACCCGTCCAATTAAAATCGAACCTACCTTCACTAAAGGAGAGAATTAATAACATCTGTACCTAGGTAGAATGGTTTCCCGTCAGCCCAGTAAATTCGCGTTTATTTTTATATTGCAAATGATCGGCTTATATCGGCCCATCAACTCGGACATTGTAACAGGATCAAGCAGTTGACGCGTGAATTGTATTTATAGCATTTCAATTGAGTTTATAAATTTATATTCCGTGTAGCAATGTTAAAACATTTTATGCAGTCAAAAAGTATGGTGGTGTTCTGATTTTTGTATAAATGCTGCAGATTGGTGTTTTATATAAATGTGCTTTTTTGTTCATTAATGTTTTATTTTTGGAAAGTGTTCTGAATGTCTGATGTTTCACTCAACTTTGCACTTCTAATGGGCAACAATGGTCACTCTAACCAATAGTGGTCAGAGTTACCTTACAACTACAAGTCAGCGCGCGAGCTCCGAGGAATCGGTGGCTTGTTTCAATCATCGGTGGTTTTATTTCGGGTGCATAGTGCCCTCATAGAATGGTTTCATAATTTAGTGCTCCGCGCGAACTAAATTATGAAATCATTCTGTGAGGGTGTTATGTGCTTGAGGTGGAACCACCGATGTTTTAAACAAACCACCGATTCCGCGGAGCTCACGCGCCGACTATAAATTATTGTTCATCATCATCTGCCTAGCCTCCACTCCGATCCAGCCTGTCCCCTTGCTGTCCTCTCCCAGCGACGCCCTAAGCCGAGGCCCGTACCCCGCAGGGGGTGCCCTTAGCGTGTAGTCGCTTAGTTTGTAAGTTTTTTGCCCTGGCTGGAGGCCTTACACTTAAGGCACCCACAGGAAAGTCCGGTTAAGCAGACGACAACCTCTCTGGTTGAACTGCGACATGCCATTTCGAAAAAAAAAAAAAAAATCTGCCTAGCCTTTTCCTATGTTGGGCTATGTTGGGCTCGGCTTCCAGTCTAACCGGATGCAGCTGAATACCATTATTTTACATGGAGCGACTGCCTATCTGACCCAGTTAGTACTGGGTAATAAGATACCCGTTGGTAAGACTGGTTATCAGACTTTCGGGCCACTGACTACCTGTTACGACTGTCAAAGATCAGAAATGACAGCCGGGACCAACGGCTTAACGTGCTTCCCGAGGCACGGAGGAAACTCGGTATGTAATGGGTTAAACCCATCTACAGACCTAAGCAAGTGCGGCTTAACCTGAAGATTGATCCGAGCGGCTGTTATTCCACAAGCTCCTCAACTACATTAATCAAGTAAATTGTTGTTCAAAGAATAAAAATAATCTCTCAAAGATCTAATAAAATAATGAGTCGTAAGTTCTCAACGAAACATCGAAAGGGACTATCGATTGGAGGTTTCTCATTACTTTTTTTTTGGATTTGCCCCTCTTACGAGCAGAGAGTGCGACGTTGCCCGCGGCATCGACAATTACGAGTACAGCACTAGACGGCTAATACAAATCGCTTGCCCGGGGGTGCGTTTACCCGGAATAGGGTTACCATCTTAGGAAAAACGTGCTTTTTGAAGAAAATTGTGGTGTATGTGTTTTTAAATGCTCGACCCTTTTTCTGTGCAAGGGAGTGTAATTGTGTTTGGATGTTAACGAACAAGAAAATACAAGGAATGAAGAAAAGAGGAAGGTTTGAATTATAAGCCGAAATAAATTGTGCGGAAGAGGCTTTACCTGGAGCATCGTTTGATACAATGAAACAGTTTTATGTGTGTAAGCTGCTTTTCAGATTTTCCAAAAATATATTCTAAATGTCATTTGCAAGTAACAGTATAACTTATCAGACTTCAGTACTTCCATAAATCTAGAAAATTCCTGACAAATGGTAACCCTAATCCGAACCTCACCCCATACCTCACGTGGAGAAAACTATTTCAACATTGTTCCCTCGTTTCACTCATACAAATATAAACCTACGTACTTTCAAAATAGAACACAATTTTGTTTCCACTTATTTTACAAATATGTCGTATCGTCGGGACAGTGTTGAGTGATATTGTTTTTAAATTCATATAGATGTATTTTTACAAAGTAGCTGGTTCTTGCCTTTGATCGTCTAGACTGTAGAAAGATAAGAATATTGGTTTCTGAAAAGTATGTTTCTAAGTTTTGTATAAGTAATCTGGCATTATTCTGATTTCTAAGAGAATACTAAAAGATTTTCTTATTTCATGAATTAGGTATATTTTATCTTCTATCAAGTTTTTTTCAATTAGTTGGTTCTTTTCGGTCAAAAACAAGGTTATAATCGATACAATATTTATCAATAAAACTGTTCAAATCGATGCACCTAAATAAAATACGGGTATTTAGTCTGAACGGACCAAAAATAATGGACCGCGGTCAAAATAAACAAATGAATAAACTTCATCAAGTACATTCAGGAGCAAAAGTTAAAAAAATGAAATAAAATGTTAATTTATTTTTCATAAATTTGTATCTTTAGAAAAACAATCAATTATGGTTAGTAGTAGGGCCACGAAAAGTACTAGGCTAGCATGAATGTATGCGACAGGACTGTCCCTTTAAACTTATTATTGTTTTTTTTTTTTTTTTGACACCGGTCCGTTCAGACGTAGACATTTTTTGTCTACGTCTGAACGGACCGCGGTCCATTCATTTTGGTCCGTTCAGACTAAACACCCCAAAATACATCCTTTTATTTCTCAATATACCTAAATCTGAAGCCGCTATTCACCCTCACGCTACAAAAACTGTACAAATAAACGTTTAGAAACTCCTCGAGGAATAATTCCGTGGTTCTATAAAAGAGAGAGGGGGTAATTAGTTCCCTATTAGAATAATATATCGGTACTGAAGGGGCATTTTGTACCGATGCCAACCGAAAAGAAAAACCTCTCAATACTGGAGAAGTGTTCGTAATTTTGTACAAACCTCATGTTTTTTTAAGTGGTTTTCTTCGCTTTGGAGATTTAAGTTTCGATGCGTTTCTCTAGTTTGTTTTTGTCTTTGAATTAACTGAAACGTTGCACTTTCATAATATTCATCTTTTGAAATCTATAATTTTCTACAAGAACGTTTATTTGACATCGAATCACAAGAGAGGCGTTTTTATACAACATTGATTAATAAATGTCACGTTTTTGCAAACGGAAGGGTTCAATGTAAGTATTATTTTTAGATTTTTTCCAAGTACGAGGGGAAACCTTTTCCCTTAATTTTTTGTTTTAATGTCATCGGTTAAGATTTGCACAACACATTTTTTTCCCAGAAATCTCAACAATATAATTTTATTTCTGACATACCAATGAAAGATATTATTGTATTAACTACGTTCACGTTTTCCCTGTAATATCGAGTCTAGTGAGGGATACCCTTCGGCTATAGATTGGCAATCTGTCAGTGAAACTCTCTATCACTCAGACTCCGATCAATCTTCAGTGTAATTCCAATCGCTAGATAATTTTGTAAGATGTAAACAATTGAGATGTCAGAATTAAGGAGTTTGGATACACTGGACTATCGCTTGACAGTTTCAATTGCATTTACATATAGTGATAGAAATCTATTGTGTAATAAGTAGGCACTATAGATACCTATTTATTTTTATGGGCACAACTATGGTCTTTTATTTGCTGGAAAAGGCATGACGACAATATCAAAAAATCGCAAATCTATTTAGTCCGTCAGTTAGAGTATTGGAAATGAAATCACACGTATTTTTTGTTTTTGTAAATTAATGAATATTGATAAAAGATAAAACGCATCAAAACTCGGGAGTGACGTCGTGACGTCAGAACTAGCTAAAAATTATACCTAGGCGTGACGTATTGGGAATTTTAAAAGCGTCATATCTTCGTCAATTTTGGTTTACGTAACCAAAGAAAAAACACGGGTCAAATATTTTTTTGATAATCTAACTGACGGACTAATTAGTTTTTTTTTGTCGTCTCGCCTAATCTACTTTTTTCTAACTTAAGCATTGACAAGAAAGATTTAATTTTCAGATAGGGGACGGTTTTGGCGTACCTATGCCACGTGAGGCTATTTCTATTTATTTTAATAAAGTAACTATGTAGGAAAAACGTGTAACATACAATAAAGGCCAAAGATTTAAAAATATTTCTTGACAACTATTTCTGTAAAATAGCGTGAGCAATAAATTGAAATCGTGTAATTATTGTGACGTAATTGAATCCGTCTAGCGTTTAAAACTAACTAGTGCCCTTTGAACTCGTTTTAATAGCAATTGTAGTAGTAAGGCCTCAATTAGGTAGCCATTACCGTAATACACGGCCATTTTGTACAAGTATTGAAATACAAAACTTTTCTTTTTTTGTTCCATTTATTTCATGTGAAAAGAACTATAAAATTCACATCTGTGACTTGATTTGACAAGTATTTAGTGAAAGTACTTACCTACCTAAAATTCATAAGACGTAGGTCATGAGTTCAAATATTGTTTTAGTACCTAACTTAAAACTACAAAGAGCTTTTAAAGCTATATACTAAAAATATTACAGGATATGAGAAAGCGACTGATTGTAATGAAATTCAAAATGGATATCAAATTTACACGTCGCAGCGAGTGTCGCCGGTAGTCTATGCTGGCAGCCTTCGATCAACCGTCAGCGCATAACCAAATTAGAGCAATTTAAGTCAGGAAATTGGAAATGCTATCGGGCGCTCGATGCGCTTGCAACAGGAACGCCACTACCGCACTGGCATTTCAGACATCCACCGATTCGGCGGCCACGGCTAATGTCGGAACAATGCACGAATCTGGACAGACAGATCCGAGCGGCCCCGAAGATAAACGACAACCGTGGAGCGTTGTAACAACTGATTGATATACGGCCTCCGATGATATCGTAGGTAACTATCGTGTACCGAATTCCTGACCCGCCTCAGTTACAGTTCGAGTACTGTTGACATTAAACGATGTTTAGATAGTGAGCGAGCGTTAAAGTTGACTACCTATCGCTTTTCGACTGTTTGCTTTGGTCAAATACACTCGATACATCCCCTGAATTTTGCAATAACTACGAAGTTTATGTCCTACAATAACACTTTCAATAAATAAAAATAAGTCGCATTTCCTACCCTTTTTCAAGTATGCAGTAAGTCCACTTAAAACGGTTTTCCGTTGATTACATTTTCTTTTCCAAATATTGATTTTAATAAGAGAATTTCTCTGGGATACAATAATTTCAAAATCAAATTAACCCTCAGAGAAACTAAGTCGAATCAAAACTGTTAGGAAGCACTTGCATAAAGTCATTCGCCCGACCATATGCAGAGCAAGTCTGTTCGCAATTCCCGCCACCAGTCGCAGTCAAAACTCAAAGAGAACATGTCGATAGCCGATACAAAGTTACGAGCGTATGTTGAGATAATAACAAGTAATCGTGCAAGTTGTATCGCAAGACTTGCGTACTAGTTATCGGCGGGAGACGGTCAGAGTTTGGTCTCGCTCGACGGCTAAAACAATAGCGAATCAAGCATGCAACGGAACTTCCTCAAAGACACCCTCTAGTGCGTGCGACGCTTAGCGAACGCGCTCACAACTTTATATTGGTTGGGAAACTTGAGCGCTGCCTCGAGCCCTTCATTCACCAGCATAAGGCGTTAAATTAGGAGAAAGTACTGCATTTTGATTAAATTTCTAACACAGCCACATAGAAATCATGCTCACTTCCTCCTTCTAAATTATGATTACAGTATTTTAATTATTTCATATCGCCTTACTTAATATTATAATGTGGGAGTAATTGACGTAAATTCCCCCAAATATAACGAAACAATTACGTCGGCGGATGAAAATATAATCGGTTATTTTTCTCGCGTTACCAAATCCAAAAATAATATTCACCGAGAAGAAGCATTTTTACTTAAACATTCCAACCGAAATTGTTGTGAATAAAGTTGTCCGCTTAACATTAAATATAAGATCGCTTTAGCGAGGCAGATAGACAGATAAAGACGGCATACATTTTCATGAGAAGAGAAAAAAATAAAATATAAGCAATCCGTGGTGAAATTGTGAGGGGCAAGTGTGCGTTTTCTGTCGACTGGGGGCAGAGATTGGTAGACAGAGGGTTGTGGGGACGGATGCAGAAGAGCCTAAGCGGCGGCTGGCCGGCGATGGAAAGGGCACTCTCGCACCGGACGATGGAGTCAACATTGCGGGGCAGTCCCTCCCAGATAACTCTTAATCGGTGCTGGCTCCAGCGATTACACCGGTCGTTCGGCTAATCAATTTTTAAGTCGGCATCGCGGACGCCAGCTTCGACTTTCAAGTGAATTCGACTACGATTTACATATTATAAGAGTTCTGTTTTCTTCCTGTTTTGCCTCCTAGGCTGGTTTTGAAGTAAATGAAAGGCGTTGTATGAGTCAGTGGTTTGTCGTTTCGTGGAAGTCGTAAAAAATATTGAGGAAAAGGGGTTGTTTTTAGCATCGAAGCAATGACCTGTCAATACGTCCGTACATGTCAAATTACTACTGGGAAATGTGGTTTCAGGTACTTACTGTCTTGTCTTGTAATAGTTTTAGTTGTTACAAAGGTTTCTATATTGTCTGTGTCTCTTGGTAACTGTCTTTCTCAAACATGCATGGAAATATTGTCATTATTTTCGAAAAAAGAACACGCGAAGTATCGAATTTTCGGACAAAGAAAATCAAATCCATTGCAGGAGCGTTTTTTGAATTTGGAACATTACAACGCTCCAGCAATGTTGTATGAAACGGCGTGCTGGGCTTATTAAATACTCTTTGATTGGATCTCTTGTACAATTCTTGGCATACCAAAGTAAGTCTCTTTGTTTAGTACAAATTGATCTACTACAACTGCTAGTCTTTGATATACGTGATGAGTGATAGTTGACTCCTAAAGAGTTATAATTTCTACAGGCTTTTCCCTGCGACTTCGCTCACAAACGAATCCCATGGCAACGCACTACCTGGGTGTTCTATGTCCTATAACTAGTCAATTTCATTCCGTGAGCCAAGCATCCTAATCAGAGCACCCTTTAAGTTGTGAAAAGGTAGACTGATAGAGAGAATCACGACTTCACGAGTTACAAAGATATCTTGTCATAATCTCTTTTGCCATCTACCTATAACAATAATGTGCCAACATTGTCGTTAACAAGCTCGAGATCCTTTAGATACAACCGACAAAAACTCATAGTCTTCTACAACACACCACCAAGGAACCATAATACTTTAAAATATAATTCATCACTTAATATTCGTACTCAGCAAGATAACTCAAGAACAACGTGAGCTCTTCATACACAACTGGATTTGGCATTACCTTCGCCTTAAAACTGTACCAGAGAATGTATGCCCGGAAGTAATTTCCCGTACGTGTTTGTTTTAGCTTAACCGTTCTCGCGCCATAAAATTAACCGGCTGCAATCTGTTCTTTTTTTACTCGCCACATCTGTGCGGATTAAACTACCGAAGGCACGTTATCTCCATAACTCTTTACTCCTGTCCCAACAGTCCCACTTAAAAGTTCCCCAATGAAAGAATGCTCTCACGGAGAAATCTCGCGACTAGATCGCCATTATGCATGCGATAGGCAAAGCTCTGTCGTGACGGACAAAATTTGCGAAGACCGTTCGGCCCATAAATCCGGCGGTTCCTAAATCCTTGAAAGGGCACCGTCGAGCAGCTTTCGTCAGAAAATTCGCCATTATCTGAAGGAAATCGTTACCGGGGTTGAACCTCGCCCACCCCCGGCCCGACGGGCTTTCATTTACAGCGTTGCGTGCATGCGTCCCGCGACCTCTGCAGGTGGGCGTACTCATTGTGTTCGGTATTTAAGTGGCTCATTTGATATTCTGAGACAGTTTGCATTCGAAAAGCTCGCACGTAGAGAGCCGGTATCGGGACATCGGAGTCACGGAGTACGCACACATCGGTACCGGTGCGTAGTGCGTACCGTACGCCGGCAGCAGTCACAACACTTCATCGTGGGCTCGCACGTGATCGGGTGACTTCGTAAGATCTCGCTCGGCTCGCACGAGGCACACGCACGCGCCGAGTTTGCGCAATGTTTATCCACAAATACACTAATGAAGGCACCTACAAAAGCGACTAGATTGTTAATTAAACTTGCTCAAAATGTGACACCCTTACGAAATGACGCCGGCCCGGGAGCACAGTGCACGGCTTCAATGTTATTGAATTAATTTGTAATCAGAATTCTCGGTGTGCGTTCTTGAATGTAATAATGGTATTTCGTAATTTACTTCCTTGGATACATAGGAATAAACATTTAGGCGTTTTAAACGGTTGGTATTCGAAGCCATATTTGTAACGAAGAGGGAGGAAAAGTATAAGAAAATCATCAAAAGTAAGGCCAATATTACAAATAATAATCAATTGAAACATGAAAATATTATACGCGGTCTCGAAAAATACACAATTTCCGTAATGCAAAAGTAAGATCTTTTCGAAGAACCTTGTACATTAGATGTTGTAACAAAGTTATTTTTGTTATCCACGTGTTCCAATTTGTTCTCATCAAAGTGAGACAGACCATCGCTCGGGAGTCTTTAGATTTATTTGTCTCGTCAGTTTTTCTTCGCATCTTGTATTTAATTAGAATAATTGCGGTTACACAATATTTCGTAGTCACAAAAAGTAATTCAAAAGACCCCATCATTAGGCCGCCGACCAAAAGGAATAACCATTCCCTTAATCATTATTCTTAAAGACTCTTCATTAAATTCCTTTTATCTCTCCCGGGATATTTCCTTCGCTCGGCATCAATCACATTCACTCCGAAAAACTCGTTGGCTTTATTCTAAACTCTCATAATAGGTAATGAAGGTCTTGATCGCTGCGGCCGCTGCCGGCTGCCTCGCTCCGATTACTTTGAGAGCTGGCACAATGACTCCCCGGCTGTAGCCAATGTTGAATTCTGAAAAGTTCCTTAGTCCGCATCCATGCTAGATACGGGGCTAATTACGACGAAACTTTTGTAGATAGACACCTGCGCTGAGTCGCGGCCGCCAGACAAAGACCAAGTTATCGCAGACTTACAGGCACGCGCGCATCGCCACGCGAATATTAACTTTAAACAGTCACACAAAGATCCCTTTTCCTGTGACGCCATCCGACAAACGAGACGATAGATTGGTGCTAAGACGACAGTCTTATTCAATATCGACCTGAGACAATAACGGCACAAAGAAATTGTTTTCCTGATTTAAATCTCTGCTTTGTTATTTAGTATCCATTAAAACAACATTAATTTAGTTGAAAGCTTCAATTTCACATAATGGCGTTCGTTCGAAATAAAAACCAGTGTACATCTACAATTTAATCGCTCGGAACTAAGCTGTTTTATTATGAATTCCCATCAAAACAAGTAAAGCGGGCACATAATCACAATAACAGAGTTTGCAAGTTTGACCGACGCGCCAAATTTGAGGGTAACGTGTTTAATTATTATGCGCACGAAATGATTTAGCTGCGGGTAAAATTAACGTTGCCTAATAACAAATGAGACATGACAGTGCAAATTCAGTACACTTTTCCAAAAAGTTTGGTGTAAATTAAATTTGGCGAGGGAAGTTGTCTCAACTTTGCGCGCGCGACGCGGCCACGTTGCGTGGAATATGTCGGCTATACGGTTCTGTTCGTTCTGCTAATGGCCGCAGCCACCGGAGCTCTGCCAGTACAAACCCCAGCTGATGTTAAAGAGAAGATACAAGATAATGCGAGTACTCACCGGTCCGAATTGTTCGAAGTAATTCTTTACGTCTTCAAGCGTTGTGGGTGCCGATAGCCCTCCTACGAAAATCTTCTTTGTCCTGGTCACCATCTGCAACAAATAAATTAAATCAATACACGTGAAACCAACAAAATACAATAACAATGAATCAACACGTAAACAAACAACTCTTATTTGCAAATCGCGAAAACCATTCTATCAACGTTTCAATTTACAATAGATTCCGCTTTTTAGATATTTATTTGTATTTAGGTCTATCGGCTTATATGAATAGTAAGCACAAAAGGAAGCATTGGTATGGTCGGGACTCTGCACAATTTGTTGGGATAGTTCATAACGGAAAAACAATTGGAAACAAATTGGA
This sequence comes from Xestia rhomboidea, assembly GCA_963853795.1. NCBI lineage: Eukaryota > Metazoa > Arthropoda > Insecta > Lepidoptera > Noctuidae > Xestia > Xestia rhomboidea. The sequence continues at coordinate 13,577,263 of OY970767.1, read as the reverse complement.
GGCAACGCACACTCGCACAGCGGGCGAGCAAAATGTTCAAATAATTACTGTTGATATATTATGCAGTCCTCCCGCGAAGGTTACTCTGGGATGTTTCTGAAGAACGCATAATACATAATAGCTCTGTGGGATAATAGCAACCACGAACCGACAATGTTGGACCGCGTTCAGACTTGTTCACTGAAATTGTTTGTTTTGCTTAGTCTGCAAATAATTCCTTGGCCGTATCTCTCAGCTTTACTTATAAGTGTCGGCTGTAGCCTTATTAAAAGCAGATCTAGTGAATAAAGCGCGAACACGTAGCTAATTTATTTATTCTATGCATAGTTTTAACAATCAAAGCGTAGACGTTTAAAAGGGGATTTCATAATAATGTCAATATCGTGGCACGGTTCAAACTCAAAGGCGAGTTACCTGTTTCCTTCTTGAATATTTACTTTTGCGCTATAATAACGGCAGAAAAATACAAGCTGCGTCAAGTTAACAATGGTCGTCGAGGCTTTTAAGGGGTTTCCTATCGGTAACGAGGCTGGGAGCTTTGCTCGATACTATAATTATGACGCTGCGACAAAGTTAGCAGATGTCACGCGTGAAAGGGAACCGAGTACCTGTACCCCAGTACCTTTTTACGTATCATATGAGCGGTACAGTTAACGACAAAAGTCAAACAATTAACCCCCTGTGAGCTGTTGTGCTGGCGTTTTTCAAACTCAGCGGTCGCTTGGAAATGTGGACTCAATTTCCACGTATTGTTACAGTTTACTCGTTCAACCTGATAGAATTATGTCAGGAGTAAAGTTGAGCCTTGAGAATTAAAATGTTTATGGCCTTCGCCTTCAGGTGATATCATAAGCAAATTTTGTGCGACAGTAAACGTGGTTTACATGGCCGAATAAATTGTCAGCGGTTCAAATTCAAGGATACAATCTCATATACAGCTCAGCGAGTTTTAAGTAAAATAAAAATAATATTGCCATCATATAACAATACATACAATCCCTTAAACCTTTGAGGCACTAGAAACGAGAAATATTATTACGTCTCGGAAAGGAATCCCTATTACTATGAGTGGCGAAAGATAATAGCGCTGTGGAAATTGAATAAAACAAGATTCGGTAACGTCTAATGTAACTAATGTAAGTGAGTAAGAGGGCCGGAGTTCTGGGACGATCCCAAACGAAATCACACTCAAATGTACGTAAATGATGAATAAGTGGCATGGCGGGGGTGAGGCGCGGCGGGGCGGGGGTGGTCTACGTGTCCAAGTGGCGCTCCCCGTACCCCGCGCCCTTCCTTTTGCCTTTTCCCTGTAAATCTCAAGTGTGACAACGCTTCCCTGCTCCCCCCGTCATGTTGTCTCACCGAATCAACGCGTTTTCTACTGTTTAATTTTTTTTTTTCAAGCTACGTAGGCAGTTTGAAGTAGGTGGCGGTGCCAAAGTTAAAGATTTCATCTACAAGGGATTTTTTTAAAATCTGGTCTACTGAAGGAAATTCGACATCATGAGAATTTTCAGGTAAAACAGTGGAAATGCGTGCTTTCTGTTTTACTGATAAAAAACTTTTCAAAATCGTATACCATTTCTCCTTTCTCATTTAAATCAAAACCAATCTCAGATACTTGAAAAATCGATTGAATTCGAGATATAAAAATACTATGATTCGTAAGGTAAACATTTGGGCGGCAGCCGCCAAAACAAACAGCTTCTTCATTGAATGGTTCAATGCCCTCGGAATAAGAGAAATAAACTTTTGAAATTGCAGTTACCAACACCGTTTAATGATTACGAGCATATCCGTACAGAAATAACTAAAATGTTACTACCACTGTGTTACTTGACATACTATATTAAATACAGTGCTAATAAACAATCAAGGACATTGTTGCGTTTATATAAAAATTACTCCATTCCATTATAACTTTAATGTTGTTTAATAAAACGCATTTCACAATTACAGCATGTTTGCCTTGAAATACGTATCGCAAGCATATTCCTACATATTCGTTTCTAAGGAAAATTCTTTCGGAATTGTTTCCAACAAAAATATTTTGATTAAACCCTGAGCACCGTAAGTTACCTTTATATCATTATTATGTTGCTATAGTTACTGCCGTAACCCCAATGACACCAATGAACGTATAAAATTTTAGGGGAATATTTTTCCGTGTTCAATATAAATGATATACTGCGAAGAGGCCATAAAAAGAAGGTGCAAACGGATCATGATCGTACTTTTTTTATTTATGTAAACGACGGCCAGTCTGACTGGTCGATAACCGCAATGCCCGGATAATGTTCGTACTGATCATCCAACCCTTTTGACCGTTAAATACGAAATTTGATAGATTTATATTCAATACTAAGACACGCGATATGGGGTTTTACCTACATATACACCCAGCGAACGTATTTTAGTATCTATGTAAGTACGGATCTGGAATAACGAAAATGATCGAATAAAATTGATATCAACCGGTAATACACGGAATTATCATTATGAAATTCTGATTAAACTGATTAACAATAATTACGTTTTGAAGTTTGAATATTGTAATCACGGATTCATACGAGCAAAATACTCGGGGAGCGATAAATAAAAATTTGATTAAGCGGCATTTATAAATGGGATTGTAAAGGGTGGTCCTATGGGAGTGAGTGTCAGGCTTGGCGGCCGGCACGTCAGCCCAAACTGTTGGCAATTACCTTAAATGTGGACAACGCAGTTCACTCCATTGGGAAAATTATTATTCACCGCATAACCAATTTTTAGCTCGGGTCTCTAAATTGGTACGCGCTACCTTTGATTGCTCGTATTAATTGTCACGGCTGACAATCACGTGCTACCCTACGTTTATTATACGTAACATTAGCCATTCGGTTATTTTGATCTTTACATTTGATTGGAATAAATATTACAATTCTGTTGTCAAAGAAAACCCACATCTCCATAATTGAATGTTTTTATGAAACAGATGCAAACATTTTTCAATAATCTTTATTACAAACTCATGAAAACAAATCGGTCCATTTAATGAAATGAAAACAAACGCAGCTAGCTGTAAAAATATGATAAAGTTTTGTAAAAACAGAATTAGTTTATTTTGAATTCAACTATAGCCGTAGAGCGCGACTCATAACTGTACGTGTACGTGTATCGTCCGCCAAACAACATTACCGTCGTGCTCGTTAGGACGCGGCAGTAACCGTCACAGTCATTTTGTTGTGAAAAATACAACAATTTAATTTAGACTAACTTGACCGCGGGCGGCAAACACCGAACGGCCGCAGCACGACAAAAAGCTACACACACCAATTACGTCGGACGGTAGCACCGAGCACGGCACCGTCCTGTAGCGACGTGCCGGAGTGGCGGCTTACGAGTTGCTCTAACTCAATTCATAATGTGCCACTACCTCGAAACACGCTGCGCACAAATTTTTACGTACCCGACCAACAACGCTCTCGCACCACACTGAAATTGTCGCCACCGATATTTTCAGTAATAAACGCCATAAACTTTATCGGTCGAAAAATTAAAACGTCCGTACACGTGCATACATACATTTTTCAACCGTTTACACCGAAGGAAGTAAAATATAACAGTGTACAATGTTTTTATTCTGAACGTATTCCGTTTTGCAGCGCACCGTGACAGCGCCATGAAACAACGCATAAATGCATCCAACGTCAGCACTCGTACAATTCCTTCGAATAGTTATTTTTTATTGCTCTAAATCCACTCTGCGTCGACACCTTTTTCGCTCTTTCTAAAAAAAGTATTCCTACAGCGAAATCCAGTTGAAAACATTTTCTTTCAAGAGTTGTGTGCAACATGAAAGAGTGAATAAACCACTTATTGCGGCAGAAGCGGTTGGGACAATATTAATCAATTTTTACACAGAGAATTTGGGGGGATCGTCGCGCAGGCGAGGGCACAAAGGTCGGCCGACCCACCCGACGCTGACGGTGCATTTCATTTTTGTTTGGCCACAGCCTCTGGCCCGCTTGTCTGTTCTTTGTCTTCCTGAATAAATGCGTATTTTTGAAGCACCTATTTTTCATTATTACTACGCCCACAGGATAGAATGTGACCTATCATTCATTCAAATTTTTTATTCACTCCATTTTGTGCGTTTTTTGGCAAAAGCGCTGGTGAAAGTATTTTGGTGGAAACGAAAATTGATTTTCGTATAAAAACTGGCGTTCCATCGTGCGAATTCTTGTAACAAAATTCGAACTGCGCATGAACCCCTGGTATACAGCGTATGCAAAGTTTATCTTATTCGTTGGCAACATTATAACTGTATCTAAATATGTATCGGTGGCGTTCGCCTCGGCGCAGTGAGCATTTCGTATAGATAGGGATGATCCCGTCTTCTCGTGTCGCACACCTTATCTTCTTCACAGCTCATTAGGTCCCTCACGGGGCGCCTTCGAACAGATCTATGCCATTTGTAACAATACAGAGACCACACGGATGGCAAATGGTGATTCCAGGGCTTAGGGTGCCAGTCTCGTTAGTTCGGTGGGGAGGCGACACGACGTGAAATAAGTACGTAGTCGGTTGTGGCGTGCGACGTCAAGCGACGCAAGACACTAACCGCGTACGTTCTAAATGGGACACATTAACGAAACGTTATTGCTTCTCGGCTTCACCGACACTTGCACAGTATTAATCTCTATCTCGTACTGATGCTGTCTGTCGTTCTCCAGACTAGTTCATTCCGACAATAACAAGTCACCGCCGCATTCACCCAACGTTCTAGTGGAATTGAAATGATTCAGTGCTTCTATTCAATTAACACCTGCACGTGCATCGGCTAACATTGCAAATAAAAATCTAGCCTCTATTTTTAATGGAAACGGAATAGAATAAACGAAACAACTCATATAACATTGGAATTTAATCAATCACAATAATTGAATTTTGTGAAGTAGATGTTAGGTACGTTTCCATTCAATATCCGATAAAGCAAACACAAACAAGTAAATACGCAAAAAACGAATACATGTAAATGAACAAACTTCTTAGAATTACATCGTGAGCTGAATAAATAACGCCTGATCGATGCGTTGATAAGCCCATGAAAAATTTAAAGAGGATCCGCACAATGGTGGAAAGAAACGGATGGAGTAGGTATGAAGAGGCCTGGGATATTGCTTCTTTCAGTTTTTTACGTCCTATTACTCGTACGCAGCCCTCGGCGCGCGAACAAAGGACCACTTCATTCTTTACAGTTAAATATATCTACGTAGTGGGCGGTCCTAGTCTTTAATGCTGTTTGATTGTTTATGACATTTTCCCGTTTCTATCGATAAAACACTGAACAGAACTATTCAAATAACTGTTATAGCCATCACAAAATCGACTGCTCCGACGTTATGCTTCAGAAATGCTCGCACGCGAGTTCTGGAAACAATAGCAGCATTTAGGAGCCTAAAAGTGAACCGGCTCAGTGCACTTGTCATCGAAAGCCATTCGGAACACATCAGAACAGCACTATGTGGGGTGGCTGTGTAGAGTGTGTGTGTACTTTCTTTTATGTAGCACCCGCGAGTGGATGAAAGCGAGACGTCTCGGGACGCCTACGCCTTGCCGCTAACTCCCCTCTCTTGCTAAATGCAAAAACTATGCCTATATCCAACCCTAGGCTATTGTAAGATTGACTGACGGTGCTTTGTTTGAAGTATGCAGACGTGATGTAAGTGTTCTAGATGGATGTGTACATGCTTCAAATTCCGCTACCATTTTGAATATTAAAAATCGAATATTTGTATATCGTCAGCAGTTCAATAAAATTTGAATTCTTCGTGACTGAAATACAATCTTACCGAAAGATACAGATAAAAGTTCAAGTATAATGGATTGTTTCGAGAAAAACACGCAATAAACAGGCCGTTTCAAAATGAGTTGTATCCTTGGAGATAACGCAAATGAACTTTTTCAAGTAAATCATAATGTAAAGATTCCGCTCCCTATTAAAAGTGAAGGATACAAGATACTTGGAATTTTTCTTTTTCGCTACGCATAATCAAATAAAACTTGATTTTATGTTTCGAGTCAAATTATAAGCCGAGGGGAGGGCGAAATAAAAAGTGAATAATGAATGTCGAGGCCGAATCCCGGACCGCGCGACCGTAGCAATTATTTTGTTTCGAGTACCATCAACATGGTTCGTTCTTTCAAATTTTCATACATTAAGCAAATGTCGAGAATGCGTAATAAGGACCTAAATGTTGTAAGCCGTCGCGGGGTTGCCAAGAGCATTCATTAAAACACCGGGGGACTGGACAATCGGACATTCTTTTAACGAAACTTGAAGTTTACATTCGTATTTATTATTATTTTTACTCAGTGGGGACGCTTTTTGTAAATAAACAATAAATGTCGCGGTAAAAAGAAGTAGCATTAAGGATAACTTTGTACTTACATGTTTTGAAACATGTAGCATGTGTCCGCGTTTGTTTTATCTGTCTGTGTTTTCTTATGACAGTATTTGGTACGTAATATATCTTTTGGTTTAGCATTACAAAAAAATACTTCTTCTATTTAAAAGTTTTCAACAAAATCCTCCATTTTCTTTTACCTTAAATGCCTTTTAGTCTTTCCAAAGAAACATTCATGCATAGATAAATAAAGACAAACATCACATGGGGTACGTGTTCTTATTGTTTACCACGTTAAAATTAAACACTTAACCTATTTGATACATACATAAAATTTAATTGATGTTAGACTAAGCAATGTCTCGGGTAACACAACATTTTCCTTCGACGACGTCGTGATACGAATACATTGTAAGTATCACTTAAATGTCCTCACGACGAACTACTTGACGTCACCAACCCTCCCTCAAACGAATGTATGGAGCTATTCGTAAGACTAAATAAATACAAACTACATGAACAACTGTCGTCTATGACGGAGGCTGCCTACAAAACATGCAATCCTTGTGAATGATAGCCGACTGACTGAACTCTATATATGCCGTATATTTTTCTCCATTCCTACAAAAAGAAAACGGCGTCCCCACAACAGCACATTGGAAAACAAACCGTGTTACATAAGTATAACAGTTGTATTTCGAGTGACACTTGTAGCGCGGTTGAGCGCTTTCGTCTACACATCGGTCGATAGTGTTGACGAACAAAATAAGCTCCCCTCCGGGCGGGAGTGCGGTGTCAAGAGGCTATAGGATTAAACTTAAACTGGGTTTGCCCGCAGTTTAATTATACAAAAGGTATGTACTCTGCTACTCACGAAAATGTTCTACTCCTCTCGCACACATGTTGGAAATTAGTTAAATTATATCCTTTACACACAGTTGAATGGCAAATAGAATTTAAAATTAGACGTCTGGAAAGTGGTATCAAAGGACGACGGTAAATTATTCATTCCTTAGAAACATACACAAATACTTGACATATTTATAATTGTCAGGCAAAAGGAATTCTCAATTTATATCGGTATCGTGCAATATTTTTAAATTCATACACGAATTTGGCAATGGCGCAATGCAGAATTAAACTTTGCACAAAATAATTACCTACGTAATATATAGCTTATATGTACGGTGGCTGAATTAAATCTAGTTTGTACTCGCCAGAAACGTAGTAAATTGTGCGTTTCGTGGAAAACTTTTGCACTTTTATAGCAAGGGAGCCAGAGTCGATAAATTTTAAGCTTCCTCTTCAAACGAGCTTGGTGAAATAGAAAACGTTATATTTCACGATAACGAGATCGTAATCTCCTTTGAAATTTAATAATGGATATATCATATGAGATGAAAATTTTATTATCTAAATAGCCGTAGAAGTTATAGATAAGTGGACTTATCAGAACATTTGACTGTTATAAATCTGCATTGTTTGCGAAAATATATTCTGTGACTTGAGGAAAAAGGAAATAAGTAATCCGACATTAACTTTCGGCGGTGGGTATCTGTTTCTAGAAAAGAAATAAAGAGAATGAATCGGCGTCACTAATTGGCCGGCCTATGAGTCGGTGACGTGATGAATCTCGGACGAATGAATGAATGGTTCGGAAGCAATGTCCCCGCTCCCCACACGACAGATTCTCGCCCTCTCCCCCTCCGATGGGTGTGTTTGACGCATGATTTATTCTCCATGCCGGTGGTCCAGAATTTTGGAGTGTAACATACAAAACAATTCTAGGTAGATAAAAGATGAAAATATTTCACAGCGGACAGCAAAGGATGAATTCAATTTAGATGCAGTGTTGTGTGAATTGTAAAGTTAAATAGTTTTGATAATGTACTGCACAGTTTTTAATGTAAAGCATGTTTTGTACATTTTATGCTTGGCTCTAAAGATAAAAAATACTTTGTAATTCTCTATAGCTTAAGTGAACACCAGCGGACAGAACGTACTAGACAAATGTACCAAGTTTTATGAGTGGTAAGACATAAAACTAGCTAAATGTTCGTCTTGTACTCGTGGTGCTGACGACGCTTCCGCTTGCGACCAGCTGACACGCCGCAATATGGCCGACTTCCGTGCCACGCGACCACGAATAACGGCACGTCCCTAAAGGTTTCATGTTTGGGATCTTTGAATATTTTCCTAGGTCTTGCGTTACGTTTCATTATTTACCATGTAGGACGTTTAATCAGAGAATTCGTTTAAAAAGCACATTTAGTGAGTCTCTAACGACAGCAGTAACTTGTGCCAAATTGAAGCTTAACTCAGCGTTGTAGTTAATTGTAATAACCTTCGAAGGATGGGGAGTTTGGCGTCGGGTGAGTGCGAGGAGGGCGAGACGGCGCGGGGCGTGCGGGGGGCGCAAGGGCGAGCGTTGCGCAGGCGCATCGAGCCCGGCACTCGAGCACGCGCCACTACTCGAGCGCCCTCGAGCGGCCACTCGGCGCCCGCCGCGTCGAATTGAAAAGATACCTACGCCGACACCGCACTGAATATTCGCTCAACGTATCAAAACCGTAAAATGCAAATCTATGCACTGCGGTCGTCTAGAGTGCTCAGCGAACCTCGGCTCGCGTACCGCGTTTCATCAAATGCAATATGACTCAAATTATCATACACAAGTAGTTTGTCAACGGAATCACATTGTTGATAATGACTACGACGGTTTTTGACATTGTACTCCATAAAAATCTACAGTTTACATTTAATAAAATTCGCTAACTTGGAATAAATTTTGCATTTACTGTTTCTGCAAAATTGGAATTGCAAATCCTAATGCAAAAAACATGGCAGCGCGCGTCTTTGTGTGTAGCAAGAGTTTTCCTCTAATTCGGCGAATGTATACAAAATCAAATTACAACATCCATCTAGCTGCCCTAATAGTGTCCGGGACACGTTAATAGAAAACGCAAACGAATGTGGTGCGACATGAGATGGAAACGCGAGGTCGCAGGACTCGGAGCGCTGTTCAAACGTCACACAGACAAAGTTGCGCATACATATGTACGCCCCAATTTATAATGCGGACAAGCCACACTGAAATGGATTTACAGCTGCAAACCTGCTTGTCTTTGATGAGGGTCTATTTTAAGATGTGCGCCGAGGAGCGCACCGACACATTCCAATATTTCCAGCCGATATATTATTATTACGTTCGAATCCGAATCGATGCCGTGTTATAAAATTTATTACGCACTCGTCTCCTCGCTGTTTCTTATTTGTAAACAGGCGCTTGAGAAACTCCTTGCGGGGCCCTCGATAATGTTTGATGTCTCGTTAAAAATAAAATCACCCGTCGATCGACACTAACAAATCCGTGACTAATTTGTCGACTGACATGTCCGGGGACAATCTCGAAATAATACTATGACGTCCGATGTGAGGTTATGATTAAAATTTTAATGAGATTAACAAAAACAAGGTGATCTTTTCTTTAAAAAAAGTGTCAAAAGTTAATACACCAACCTATATTTTTTCGTAAGCCCGTAAAAATAGAGCGACATAAATTGAATTAATCTGTAGTATAAAGTGGAGTGGTGCTGTTTAGAATTGGGCTTTAATTTCACGTAGTTAGAGGTTCGGGCCCGTAAAGCCAGTGAGCTAAATGCTTCGGTTCTAACGGTTTGTCGCAGATTTAGGTGGCATGTTTAAGTTTCGTGTAATCCGCTGTAGGTAAACTAAAGTCCGCAGTGTCTTTTAGGCACGCCTACTCAGTATGCAAGCGTTTTCCTGCACATCCGTTGTACGCGACCGCGGAAGGACTTCCGTACACAAAATACAATGTTTATGTTCAGTTCTTTTAGAATTCCTCGTCGCAGTTGACTCTTCGTGCCGACATGTTGCGACACTGAACACAAAATATACTAACATACTTTAAAATCTTCACAAAATTACCAAGTTTGGAGCTATTTAAGTTTTAGTTTATCTTGTACATTCAAATACATAATGTTGCTTTTGTCGCTGTACATAGCAGCCTAGAATTCAATTCCGCCATACCCATTACAATTATTGGCAAAGAATGTAACGGTATACACAAAGCTTTTTCACAGATAAATCACCCTTACCGCTCCCCAACTGAATATTTATCCCGAAAGCGGTGTAGTGGAGTAGTGGCTTTATGAACGGATAGCGTAGTTCGAGATATTTGCCGCACTAATCTCCATTTTAAGAACGGTCGTACGATGCTCAAGCCTCGGATTATGGAACTTGCGTGACACTAATTAAGTCGGAATTAAGGGCGAGCCTATATCAAGAACCGCAGCGGGAGTTATAAATGAAAGGGTATTACGCGTGTTTACTATAACAACCAGCAATTCGCCGAGAACCGGCAAAAACGATTCATAACAAATAGACCGTACTCCCACATCCCGAAACACTATAAATTACGTATCGCTCCAGCGAAACAGATCTCAAATTGCTGCTCAAATATTCATTCAAAACCGCGATCTAATCTATCAACGTATCGGAGATAAAATCGAACTTACATTCTGTTAAATATGTCGTCGCTATTACTTTAATCCTTCCGAGGAAACGTAAGTTTAACGCAAATCCTACTTAACGTTAACTTTTACCAAAGTAGACAGTCGCTGATGGCTCTCAACATTGACGAGTTAAGATGAGTTTATTCAAACTTTTCTACTTATTAACTTGTGTATTAAGGGCTTATTTGTGGAAGTTGGTCGGTGGTAGACTACAAAGTTAGTGCGGTGTATAGATAAAGATTGGGCATCGGTTGAGCGTAGTATTGGGAGCGATACCCGGTGTAAGCTGCGCTCTAGTCTTAATCCGCGCGGCGGGCTAACGGCGGCGGTTAGGCCCACTACGTAAATTTGTGTAATTTGAATGTAGGCCAAGTGCCAAGGGATCGGGCTGGTGCACAATGGTGATTGATATGACGCTGTACTGAGCACCGTCTTGCCCCGCCGCCTCCTGTCCGCCGACCAGACAACCCGATGCATTTGTAATGGGATCGCCGTCTACGTTACTGTAGTTTTGTCGCCTCAATATTTTCAGGTGACTGGTTTTGCTCTTTGATGTTATATGTGAGTCAAGAATATTTAGTTGAATTATAGAGTATGAGATAATTTAAGATGTAAGTAGCTTTGGTGTTGTCACAAAAGAACATGTGGTTATTGTGATGTAATCTCTTTTGTAAAGAGTCATTCTAATAAAAAATATTCATTCAGAAATACTAATCATGACTTTTCCGATTGCCCGTCTAAAACCGATCAACCTATCCAAACCACTAATAACTAAACAACCAATATGTCTATCCAAAAATAGAGTAATTACACCTCCAAACTGCTCTTCGAATTTCCGACCGTACCGTGAAAATTTCGCAAGCACGTTCCGAAGCACACCACTTACAACGTTTCACTAGTCCTGATACGTCGGGATGCAAATTTCAAATTCTGGTTTCCACTAGCGAGTTTTAAAGCGATCCATCTCCTTCGTTCTATAGAAAATATAACGTGGGGTCTACAACGATCGCGCCGAAGCGTAGCCACGCTGTGCACGAGTAACTGAATTTCAAATACGCAAAATCCTGTGGTTGCTTCTAGCGCTCGCTCTTCAATTTATGCCATTAGTAGCCTTCCGCCCTCTGTAAAATATATAATGTGTACGTGGAAATAATTTGAGACCAAAGGGTAGGAGCTGATGAATTTGTTTACCGCAGGTTACAAAAGGTTTTCGTATATAATTTATTAGAATTTTGCAAATTCTGTTTTATTTTTGTTGTTCTTTTGCCGGAGTAATTATACAAGGGGTTTCCATTTAATTGGACTACGAAAAGTGCTGTGCAAGCTAAATATTTTTGTGCTAGGTTTTAAAGCTACTAAGTTGCAATAAAATGTAAGAGTGTTCATGAAACGTAATCCTAAACCTGGTCAAGTCTTTGAAAGCTTTGTAACAAAACAAACGTTGAACGAAATGATAGCAACAAAACCTCCGTCAGTTTTGTAAATTACAATAAACCTTAGAGCAGATCGTGGGCAGAATTCGTGATGACTCCTCGTGCGCGCGACAATAGGCTTAAGCCGACGACGGAGCTCCGCTGCAGATGTGACTCCAACCAACTATTAACACAACCATCTCGCTGATACACTGAGATTCAACACACTCCACTACCCAACTATAATAACCAACCATAAATCGATCAATATATTTATTTCATCATACAACGTGTAACATTTTATGTAACATGAGTGAATACAAAAACGATTGACTAAATAACAATGACATGTATTATCATAAAGTACAAAAGATCGTCCACGATTGTTACCGAATAGATCGGGCCACGATATCGGGCGCACCGGTGGAGAAGGACGACCTCGTTATTATTTGATAGGACCCATGATGAAAATCCTCGCGGCACGCAAGTCTCTTGGCGTTCACTCGTCAGAATAAAAACGACATTGTATGGCATTTCGTTAACCTCGCCTACCTTGAACATGAATATGAATAGAATGCCTGGAACCCGCCAAAATGAGACAATATCCCGACAAGCGTTGAAGGATTGTCCTTCATCACGCACAAATTTGGGCTAAAAAGAAGACGAACGAGCGCAGTCGGCGCGCTCCGTACGGGTACTTGCTCCTCGGGGTGATCGTAATCGAGTACGTCGATAAAAATTGAATTTCTACCTTTTACCCGTAAACGACGCGAGGACACGCCGAAGATTTACCTATAACGCTATCCTATTTACAGACTGGGAAATTCTATTTGCTTAAAGGTCGAATGGAGGCAATATCGTGGACGTCGCGACGCTGCGGGCGGGGGATGCAATAAGCGGAGCGGCCAGCGGCGGAGCCGTCGCCAATTTAAAGAAAGCCCACTGAACCGAAAGACAAGCGCATTGGCGGCTCACGAACACAGCGAACCCGCACCCGCCCGCTCTCTAAGGCTCCTCATATAATTTTCAATCCAGCGAGCTTTAAAATCGATTGCTCTTTGTAAGTGCAAAACGAAACAAGGGGCGGGCAACTAACGTACACCTCCACTAAATTAACGCTTTAATCCAACATTTTCAGCGTAAAAGTTAAATTGAAAGCTGCATTAGTTTTTAAAATAAACAGTTAAACTCGGTAATAGTTTGGTTATATTTATATACGCTTCACTTAAACTTCACATCTCGTTAAAATCTGTTCAGTTTAAAATGCACCGTTTAAGTGCTATAAGCGTGAATTAATTTAGTTCTCATAATTGAGTCATAAACATATTTTATGGTGGACCATACATTTATGACGCACGAATTGAAGGCAAACTGAATGGCATTATAGAGTGCATGCTGCTTTATGTATGATCCGCTTTTTAAATATATTTGACTCTGTCTGGCCACTCTGCATGTCTATCTGTCTCAATGTTGGCGTTAATAATTGCGAAAACCGATACGTGGACTTTATTTTGGTTTTCACTGCGATTTTAAATATTTTTAATGTATTTTCAGCGCTTTCATTCTACGATTGCGCTGCCACTGGCTACACTGGAGAATAAAACGAATCTTACTCCTATTCAGCAAATCGAACTACACCAATTAGCGATAATGAACATTCAAGTTCAGAGTTAGCGAACGATAAAGTTGAATTACATTTCAAACTGTACCCAGCGAGACGAGATAGTTGCAATTTTGATTTTACGAATGTACCATTCAGATTTCTATATACCATTCCAATTTCTATGTTCCATTCCGATTCCTCAGAATTGAAACCCCAATAGGTATTCAACGAAAGTTCGTACGTACATAAATTAAACCGCAACGTTTATGTATTAGGGTGGATAGTTGTATTGAGTGAGTCGGGTCGACCAGTTTCATTGGTGCCTATAAACCTTTCATGCAAACTCCCAAATAGTATGAACAAGTGCGTAATGTACAGGCTTATCTGTCGCCTTAATACCTGTTTAATGAAAGGGTTTGATCGTAAATCTACATGGTTAAACTTAATACACCGTCCTATTGGGCTTTACCCCCGCCAACGGTTAGTAATTAATGTGCTACCATCATAGAGAAAGTTTTACAACTACGGGTATTGAAACTACATAAGTATGAAAGTTTGAATCGAGCCAAGAGAGGTGTTTGCGTTTCACTTTAATTTGAGTTAAAATAAGTTAAAGCGATTACCAGCAGGTATGTATATTTTAAACGTGTGTTTAAATAAGTTGTGTTAGCTTCGTAGTTTAATTATTTCGCTGGATTGTGTGAATAGTAATTTCATTAAGTCACTCATAAACGAACTCGGTTAAGACCCTTACTGGTGTGCTGTTTTAAACTTTAATTAAAACCTAAAAATCTTCCTTGTTTTAATTTTCGTTTTATTTATAATGATAGCATTAATAATGCTTGAATAATAAAGTGTTCATTACACAGTAAAATGATTGTGAAAATGAGTTTCCGAAATTCCAAGAATTATGTTGAAATATTAATCAAGCAGAAAATATTAAAACTGGCTCATTTCAATACGGTTACTCGATCGCATTGTCTATACGAATGAATTTTGTAATTACGTTGAAAAAATCGAAGCTTATCGAGGCTTTAACTGCGAGCATGGGAAGTAATGAATTACTAAGTAGGGAGCCTTGGTTTCTCACGGGAAGTGGTGGCCGTACTGTTATAATAAGCTTCAAAACAAACTACTAAGTAATTACAACAAGACCAACTACAATTATTCAGTCAAACAGCTGAAGGCATTGTTGTTTTATATTCAACTGTGGTCAATTACAAGGTAAATATGAGCCGTTTAGTTTAAACGACTTGTTAGCCTTGCATGTTTGCTTGTGATCTTTGAACAGGAATATTCAATGTTCAATTTTATTGATTGATCGTATAACGTTCCTGGAAAACGTAGCGTGTCTTTTGGTCAACACAGCATGGTAAATTAAGGTAATTTTATAGGGGGTTGAATACGGATACCTTAAGTGAGGTTGAGTTTCTGATATTCTTGCTTTGGATACAATCATGCGGAAAATACGTGGTTCAATTGTGTAAATTAATAACAATACTAATAAGTAATAAAAAAAATATGAGTAATAGAGAAGTATAGAAGAAGACATGCTGCGCCGACCCCAAATAAACTGCGATAAGGGCAGGAAAGTGAAGATAATAAATTGTGAAAATTAAAAATATATAATGAAAGAAAAAATAAATATATGTAATGTATTATAAGTGACATAAATAATGTAAATACTAAATTAAAATATAAAAAAAAAATTAAAGAAATAACTGAAGTTTCGGTCTGATTTCTCAATATTTTAAGTACTGAGGTTAATTAATTAATTAATTAAAATTGAAACAGACACGCGGAACATAATGTGGATTAGTCTAAACGACTTAGAAATATTCCTCAGAAGTAGGTAAGTATTAGAAGATTGAATCTGTGATTTTAAAACTTATAGTATTTCTATAAGTAGGTATGCTAAATAAACAGTAAGTTGTTTGAAGTTGAGATAAAACGTTTCTTCATTTTTCTTTTTAGAAGGACTGACTATGACGAACAGGAAATAACTTAGCGGGGCTGTTTTTACGCAGTTTTACGTCAAACTTTTCCCTGCGTCAATTTGCTCGTAAAGAACTTGTAACAGCGTTGCAAACCATCAAAATAGATGGCATACAACCTTGTTACGGCGTTGTTTTCTACGAAACAACCTAGAAAATTCGTAGGATTTGTGTAACATGGAAGCCAACTACGCTAAAAAGTTAGCAGGTGGAGTTTGAAGCAGAATTTGGTGGAATACATTTTAAGAATTTTTAATGGCTTCACTTTAAGTTTTTTTTAAGTTACACCGGTTTCGTTTAAGCACGTCTAAAAAAATAAGACATTTGACGAATATTTATCGACTAAATTATATAGGACTTAATCATAACTGACGAAATGTGGTTGTACTATAAGATACACCTCTGCGCAACCCGTCTGGAATTATAGGCGTGATGTTCGGTTATGTACATTCAAAGACTTTTCATTTTAAATGATTGTAATATTGAAATCATATCTACATAATATCATAATTACGAACCACTTAATACAACCTTTGATGTATCCAAAAATAAATTTAGAACTAAAGAGTTTCTAATAACTAACGGAAAGCTCAATATCTCAATTTTTTTCCCGCTTTTTGATCTTCAGTTTTCGTAAACAGTATGAAGACTATTAACGTTTCTAATTCATAAATGTGTTATCTGCTATGACCGTTAACATCAAAAGTATGGTTGCTGGCAGTTTATAATAAAGTGATCGATTATTTTTTGTTCACTCCGATATTTTTGGCTGATGTTTCAAGATTGAAAAGTAATTTCGGGGAACGTTGAACTTTGGTTACAGGTAGTTTTGTTTAAGTAGGCAGTAATAGTGGGCGGAAAGATATTTTTGATCGAATTGTTACTTTGTCACATAATTAACTCTTGCATGAAAATAAAAATATCATAGTTGCGTTATTTTGCAAATTCCGAAGATCATGTTTTTCATTTTGTAATATTTTTCTTAAACAACCCAATAAAACGTGTCGAGTATAGATTTCTGTGCAAAGCATGCTTATCAAAGCAAAATCAAAGCATTTATTTCAAGTAGGCCAGTTAGTTACAGGCACTTTTGAATTGTCGAAACAAAGATGAACATTATATGTAGCTACAGTCGCAGTCACAAAACGTAAACATTGTAAAAGTACTGTAGTTGCCCATTCCCTAGCGTAGATCTCTATGGAGAAGAACGGGCAAGAAACTCCATGAACAATCTTTTTAATTGAAATATTGTTACAAAATTCATGTTCAGATGGTATATTATGTGAGAAGAATGTAGCAAGATGTGCACGTTAAAAGTATCCATAGTAAAAACAAAAAAAAAATACTATTAGAAAACAAAATAATTCATTCAAATAAGCCATGGCAACCAAGAGATGACCAGTCACTGACAGCGCCCGTTCACGAACATGACGAATGGATCAGCATCATTCAACTCAACCATTTTGAAGGGAACTAAATGCTCCGATACACGCGCCATCATCAGCGAGACATTTGAGTGTGCGTGACATACTCTCAACCACCAAGGCACATTCAAGTCAAGAAAAGACCTAGGTTTCCAGTGAATGATAGCTTTCTAGTACATAGTACTCGCACAATGCTATGCTATGGCTAAGCTATGGGCAATGCGATTATATAATACTAAAGAGATTGAATCTATACAATGCAAAGATAGTTGTACAATCTTCAGCAGCTCCAACAATACCATTTAATGCTATCAATTTATGCGTCCCTGTCCTTGTGGAGCAGGACCAACATTGAGCCAAGCATTTTTATCAGCGATATAATCTCTCAATTTGTAATATGCTTGCTGACATAGTGTGCGTTTAATGCATGTTTTAAATTTCCCATGGAAGATGAGTCTACTTTAGCGAGTCTAAAGCCTGGCTGAACTAGTTGGTCCTTATTTCTAGTACTGTAATTATGTCTGTCACCTCTTTTCCCAAAAAGATGCAGATTTTTTCTGACGTACATTATGTTTTAGTAGAACCATCATGATGCCAATATCCTTAAACAGTTCCCTTAGAGAATCGAGCCCACGAAGATTATAAAGGGTGTAAAAAACCTCTTAACGAAGCCGAAAGGCACTTGTTTTCCTTGTTATTGCGATCATTTTTTTGTTC
Source organism: Xestia rhomboidea (assembly GCA_963853795.1). Lineage (NCBI taxonomy): Eukaryota > Metazoa > Arthropoda > Insecta > Lepidoptera > Noctuidae > Xestia > Xestia rhomboidea. The sequence continues at coordinate 13,559,189 of OY970767.1, read as the reverse complement.
TACATACCATACCTGGGAACTAGAAGGCTAGTTACGGAGATATTGGGAGCCAAAGTTTCAACTTTTTGACAACTTTTTTTAATTCAAGTTTTAAATGCAAGATTTTTACTTTAAACATCTCCACGACCCCCGTTCTATTCCATCCATCCATCAGCACAATGTTTTGAGTGCGTTACATTGAGTTCTACCAACAAATCATGATTTTTCACCCCGAAAAAAAGTCATTTCCCAGCAATAATTTTGGCGTAAAGTTACTTAGTTTGATGAACAGAATGCTTGATTGACGGCTTCGTGATGAGGTGGTTTACACTCTGTATATGCAGCCCGTCCCCATAGCAAAATGTCATAAGACATTATACTATGAAAAGTAACTAAAATAGACCAATCTAGCGGTATCTACATCAGTAAATTGACGGATTTTTCTAATGGCATATGCTACTGAACTTAGCCGCCCCGCAAGAGATATTAAATGAGTACCTTTGAATCAAGCGTAATCCCCAGGAAATCCGTTTTATCTACGAATTCAAGTTTCTCTTTATTCAATATTATATCACAATCACTACTTTTAACATACGGTAAACCATTTTTTTTTTTTTCGTTTAATACCAAATTGTTTGCTGTGAACTAATTTTGGACCTGAAGTAGGGCATTATTCACGTCATCTAGATTTTGGGCCCGTCTATTTATTTTAAAAATTATGGAAGTGTCATCAGCAAATAACGCCATATTTTAAGGTTGGTGTTGCAATAAATAGGGTAAATCATTTATTTATACTAGAAAGAGGAAAAGTCCCAATATTGAGCCTTGTGGAACACCTATTTTTACTTTTGAACCCTGTGAATATTAACACCATTTATTTGAACATGTTGTTGTCCATCGCTCAAATAAGATTTTACCAAACTAAGAGCAATTTTACACAGTCCGTAATGCTCAAGTTTCAATAGTAATGTGTCGTGATTTACGGAATCAAATGCTTTGGAGAGGTCACAAAAAAATACTATGGCGTCTTGGGACTCTTCCTACGCAGTAAATATGTGCTTTAATAAGGTTACACCGGCGTCAGTTGTACGACGTCCCTTGGTGAAACCATTCTGTTGATCGTATAAGATTCTGTTGGTATTAAAATGATGGAGCATTTGATTAAGCATTACTTTTTCAAGAACCTTGCTAAAAACTGGCAATTTAGTAAGAAAATTATTTGTAAGAAAGTTACAGTTTGTCCGCTATGGTCAGACGCCAGACAATTTACTATGGCTTTATCTAAGTAATCACAATCGCAGAAAACATTATCTATACAAGTAGCAGAAGATGAAGTGACTCTAGTAGGTTCTATAAAAGTGTTGGTCAAGTCAAATGACTTAAAAAGATTTAATAACCGACTGCTATTTGAACTTTCTTCTAAAATATTGATATTGAAATAACCACAAATTATTGTAGATCTATTATTAGTTTTGCCAGGACATTCCATTATTGATTCAAATAAGGAAAAGTTTTGATGGTTATGGGGTCGGTACACACACACAATTACATGCTTATCTAGCTCAACACAGGACAGTTCGACGTAATGTGTAATTATAATTGCTTTTCCTGCATGTGCATACTTTTGCGGGCGAGAGGGCGGTGTTGCATCCTGCTTCGAGGCCTGGATCTTTTTCGTGGAATTAGAACTAAACATTTAACTAAGTAACGCCTGATTCTGTAATTTGTCTTAAACAACCCATCAAAATAACAGTATGAAACCAAAACTGCCACCCCATAGCAACTAGAACGAAGGAAATCAATACCAAAACATATGATATATCATACATAACAAACAAATCTTAGTGGGTTAGCTGTGCGTAGATATCCAAGTTTCATCTATCATCATGCCCCTCTTCGATCATTAGCCATGTTTGTTTCTGCCCAAAGACAAGGTACACCATATTGCTGTTAACGTTCATTGAAGTTTCGTGATGTGTGTCTATGGTTTTATACATATAGTGAGCCGCGGAAATGGCGCGCAAAAATGTTGATATTTTTGCTAACATTTTAAGGAAATGTATGCAATTTGTTGTTATGTGAGCCTTCATGCATTGCTGCACGCAATTTTATATAAACTTGCTAGTATGTATTGAAAAGGTTTTGCATACATTTTTGCTAACTGTAATCTTTTCAGATAAATAAAGTCCATTTTTCAAGGTAGTACGATGCTATCATCATCTTTATTGCAAATTCTCGTCAATCAACACTTTTAATTTGCGTAAAATGATCATGTACGAAGTATTTTATTACTTTCGAATCGGCACAAATAAAAATAGACCTAAAAAAGCAATAATAGCGTCCGGTATTGGAAAGCATCTCAAGATCGAGATGTTTATTTTCGTCACAGTTACTTCTATATTATATTTATATTCTGACGTCCGCGGTAATCAGTCATCGTCAATTTCTTTGTGAAACACATCTGAAAGAATAAGGTCAGGCTAAAAATTGATCTATTATTGCAATAAAAAGTGTTTAGTCGTCTGTTTTGAAACCATTAGTCTTGCACGCAAAGTTTGTTTGTTTGTATTACACTTGGCACTTGGACGAACCAATTGTAGTGGCAGCAGAAATATTATGGAAAGGAATTATTTATCAAATGGGTATAATATTTTTTACTGTACTTTGTTGATATTCAATTTATTTGAGTTATACTTGTTTCAGGTAGTGTAGGTATCGATTATGATGACCGGTAAACCCGTTTTAAACGGGTATGATACGCTGTTGATATATGCTAGTGATCATAGTAGCCCGTGTCATGTTGCCGTGTCTGATACGGTCACAGCGCGGTATGGTGTAGTGGGCAGAATGTGTAACTCTCGATTTTGGGGAAAAAATCTTGCTTTTTTTTTCTTCAAGTGACTTTTAAAACTCTTGATAAAAAAGAGATGACGAGCGTGAAAATGTGTTTTTTTTGTTTTCTTATCGGTCTCATGTGATATTACCTCAGGTACAAAGCGGGTGCTCAATGTGGCATACGTCAATATTTTTTTGGTACTTAGTGAAATTATGTTCATTTTTAAGTAAGTCTACACTTTTGTGTACAAAAATAATACTTGGTATCAGCTTGATTTATATCCGGTTCTTTGATTATAAGCAAACTTTAACGCGTGGGTGTTTTTTCTTTGAAAATTAAACCTATCAATGTATGACACCTGTGCGTGATAGGCGTTTTCCCAGAAAACTTGATTGAACCTTCACAGGAAAAACTGTTGATGGCTTCGTGTTTCAAGTTTTGACGTTTGATCAGGAATAATAAGTAGCTAACTTAGTAAAGTTTATGAACTATCACGTTGTGGTTTTAATGTGTTGTATTTTTTCATTTTTTATAATATTACTACCTGAAAGCTGTTCTATTTTAAGGGGGATCTGTCACGGTAGCCTGAAACTTGCAAAAAAAGAACTTTTTTTTGCAAATTGCGGGGGCTATTACGTTGTTGTTTAAAATATAATTCGCATCAAACATCAATATAGCTCTAGAAGATAAATTTACCAAAAAAAAAAAACTATTTCGTGGTACGTGACGACTTTTTATTAAATATTTTCGTATTGTAATATATTTTTTTTCGATTAAAAACTGTAGGTTCAAACAAACAAAATAAAACAATTTGCCTAAACAATTCATTACTAAGTATACACACATTTCACTGTCACAATCAAAAATCTGATTTTCATAGTGAAACGCAACAATGAAATATAAGCTTCATATCACAATATATTTTTTCCATGAGGCATCACGCAAAACGTAAATTAGCTGTGATAATAATGCGAGGAAATGTAATTGTATCATCTACATAAACTGTTTTCATAGTACCACTTGAGTGACGGAGTAGTATCTACTCTACAAGGCCAGCGATGGACATAGAAATATGCAGATGGTCGCGTATTACTCATTACAGATGGTTATAGATACATATGACGTCATTTGGCCGTATGCATTATCACTGCTTTGTTTTTCTCCTAAAATATAATATATATTTACTGATGAGCTTCACGATACAGACAACTGCGTAAGTCAAATGATACTTATACTTTAGGATTTAATTCCATAATATGTAAAAACGTTTTTTCTTAGAGGAACAAAGTGTATTAGTAAAGCAAGAAGCTGATTTGCCCTAATAATTACTAAAAAAACACGCAGACCAATCGTTAAAATATTTCGTCGAGACTTTATAACCTTCAAAACAACCCTCAAATAAAATCTAGGGTTGAAATTTGCGCCCGGCAGACGACAATAGGCTCGCCCCCCAACACACGGGACGAAATACCGTCTACGCCGCTGTTTGTTCGACTGCACACCCCTCCGGGCGCCATCAGAGGGAATTCTCTATACAAAAATGTATAGCAAATGGATAGCTTTACAAAAATGTATAGCTCGACATGTCCGCATATTTTTTTTCTCTAAGAAAACATTACGAAGGACAATCTGCTCATCTTCTTAAACATTATAAGAGTTAATTGGGGGTAAAGGGTTAATGTGGTGCTTGCAAGCGATGGGCTAGGAACCCGTAATTATGTGTGCACTATTACATCCTTTTAACCCATACATAACGGCTGTAAGTGGCTTCAAACGGCTCCAAATAACTTGCAGTGTATGTTTCTTAATGAAAATATAAATGTCAAATATATTCGTTTCAGGGTAAATTCGAAAAAATCCTAAATAGTCTTTAGATCCTCCAAATTTTGATTTTTTGAAACAAAAATTGCTAGACATCAATTTTATTCCAAGGTAAAATATTTTTAAGACAGGTAAAATCAGCCTTTAATCGGGTTTAATTTGAGAGAACTTGAGATCTTAAAGTGATGGTAAAGAGTACCTAACTATTTAGACATTTTAAGGCGTGTAATAACGTGCGGTAACTGAGAAGTCAGTAATGACAGAATCGCGGTAAACAATGTAATTTGTATCTTTTTTTTGTTATAGAGTGCCGAGCGGTGTAATTAGGGAGGTACTTAAGTTCCATCAACGGATTTGTCACATTTTTTTTATAGTATATATTTTACAAGACGTATTTATTAAGGGGTGAAGTTGTGTTTTTATTTTACAAGACCATTTAAGGCATAAGGACATTTTATTTATTTTTGCGCAGTCTTTTGTATTGACTTTTATGGCAAAGCATATTAATTAATATTGAACGTATCCAGCAACATGAAACAATAATATCTTTACAAAATGTGGCTTTCCGTCGATTGAAAGAAGGCAGAATTTTTTTCTCCATTTTCAACTTCCTAACTGTTCGCGTATCAAGATGTACTACGCCGCTTCAATTTCCTACTCACACCTTGGCAGTGTTTAGGAAAACCTTGATAAGTTAAACTAGTAAATTTAGAAACATTTTGTATTTCAAGGGTACGAAAAACATTTTTTTTATAGTTAGTTTATTTCATACCCCATTGACTGTGGAAATTTCAAATGTAAGAGACATTGAAATAGTTATACTAAAATCGATAATAACGCTATAAATTAATTACGCACTTGTATTCTTGACAAATGATGCCTAAATTAATAATCGGAAGGGTAGGAATTTCATTACGAAACTAATCAACTGTCAGCTACCTATTCACTTCGATACCAAAAATTTAATAGGATTTTCCGTGATTACAAACAGTACCATATACTGTTGGCATTTTGCGAAGGAAGTGCTTATAAATGAAATTAATTAATTGGTATTTTATAAAATACAAATTTCCTTCACAATAATATATTAATAAAAATAGTTTTTTTAAATTAATTATTATAGTTGTATTAATACAAAATATATTTTTTTAAACGTAAAATAAATTATTTACCGGATTGAAATATATTTTATCAGGTGGAAATTTACTTCTGGGAGTGCCGCGCATCTCTACAGTTGATATCGACTGAATGGGAACGTAAACGAGTTAAAAGCGACGAAATCACGACGCGGATAACATTTTATAAGCGTCAGTCACTCAAGCAAGACTGGCTAGAACCCACGCTCTCAAAGTCTACAGGTGTCAAGAATGCAGCTGCTGAAATTCAGACACTTGTCAAATTTCACATTTCATTTCAATAAAATTATTCATGAAAATAACTGCGTCACAATTACGAACATTTAAATTACTCGTATCGGAAATCTGTGGCTGTTGCTACGTTATTTCAATTTTTTAGGTATTTATAATTGGAATGCTTCAGAACATGACTTGAGGAAAAATGCTTGACCGTAGAATTTATCACTAAAATTAACAAAGATTGAAAATTTTCGGCAATTTCAGTAAAATTAGTCTGGTTCCTTAACAAATTTTGCAAAAAGGCTTTTTTTTTACTTTAACATTAATAATGATTAAAATCAAACCATATTACAACTGAATATACTTTATCAACAACGAAACGCATTATTTTCTATCAGATAATTTTCAACTAAAAAAGTGTCATAGAAAATATTCCGGCGAAAAATATAGCCCGCCAGATAAATTGGAGAACTTTGCGAACTCTAAAACTTGAACAGATGGATGCAATACCGCGCTTATTTTGTTTCGTGAGCCAAATGCGTGCCACGTTTATTTTTAGGCCATTTCTGTTTTAATTTCCGAGCATTAATAACTTTTAATATTTATTCCGATGGCATGCGAATTTTCTACGCACCTTATCAAAACAATACAAATAGATCTATGAATTTTAGTTCTCTACAAAATTGCCGACCGACTAATTTAAGAAAAAAGTAGGTAAACTTGAACCGTTCACAGCTAATATCACCGTTACATGCGATTCCACAATTTTATTCCTAGCTATTAGTGTAGCGGCTCTTATCTTATCGCAATATTTAGGAATAAAAACAAAATATCGTGGTTGTTGTGAGTCAATTTGGATCCGTTTGCGCCAAACCAAATAGCCGGCCGAAGATTTGTATTATGAGTATCTGGATGAATATAACAGGTCGATTGATCTGTTTGTTGTTTTTAGTGAGGGTCGAGAGGAGGGAGCGACACGACGGCGCCGCCCAGCCGATAGGAACCACTTGCGGCTGGGGCAATGTGCATCCGACGCGGCGCGCACTCTTTAACTTTACTAAACTTTGTTCCCGAAATAAACTTTTTACAATGGAACACTGAAACCGGTCACTTTACAGCACGGATGTCGGTACTAACCCTGAACGTTGTGCAGGTCGGTTCCGTCTCGAAAAAAGGCTGCGGGAACACTGTGGCGTTGTGGATGGGAAGCACTGAGTTGAGCACTTTGGACATGTAACGTCGAGCGGTGGAACACGCGAGATGTCGCGCGGCGCGGGCCGGCGTCGGCGCGAGAGAGGGCGCACGGGTGCGGACGGACGCGGGCGACGAGCGACGAGCGACGGAGCCGCTGGGAGTGTGGCCGGCGGCGCGCGTCCGTGCCGGGGGCAGGTTCGCGCACGCGTCGCCCGCCCAGCGCCCGCCCCCCGCATCGACCGACCACCCCCACCCCCGCCCACCTCCCCCGACGCCCGACCGACTGTTTTTCTCTCCGACCGGGGGACGCACCTGATTTTTTCCGTGATATTTTTTCCTCCCTTCTCTCTTCGCGACGCGATCCGTTCGCTTTCATTACGGTTTCGAGTTTGATTTATCACCGCGGCGGCTCTGAAATATTCTTATGGAACTTGGTGTCGAACGCTCACCTACTAATTAGCATCGATTGATCGTAATAAATGAACGCCGATAAAATGCACTTTAACCTAAATTTCTCACTAAAAATCGGAACCTTGCAATTTATTGGCAAATATACCTGTCTAGTAAAGATTTTGCTAAAATATTCAGTATTCTTCATTTACAATATTATAATAAATCATAACTTATTTTTGAACAAAAAACATGAAAATCAAAATATATCACATTAAAACGCACCCACTACAATATTATTTAAGGGCAGTTAAGAGACTAAGTACGCTCGTAGCCAGCAAGCCTGGCGCGTAGCACGTGTCTACGGCGTAGCAAATCGGACGCAGGGTGCTACGGCGCGCCCAACGATTAGTATTCGCAGACCACTCGTGTCCTGCATAACCTCAAGAACTTAACATATTTGGCCGCGATTCAAATTTAATGTTTTCATATTTGTGTCATAACTTTCGGTAAAAGGGGAAAACAAAAATTACCCCTCCGAAGGAAGGGAGTTATTTGTAAACGGTTGACGTCTCGGCATTTTTATACAAAGTACGGACCACCCTTGTTCCATTTTGAAATTGTTTAGGCGGTCGGTATGCGATTTTGTTTTATAGTTTAGATGAGGAATACTATCGTGATTCGTGGTACGAGATTGTGGTAGTGTACATCCATCATATGCGTTGCAATAAAAGTTGTAAGACACTGACGAATGTAATATAGAATAGAGAGTCGAGAAACATAAAACTTGTTCTTTGAAACATTGTATTATTTTACAATAACTTGGAGCACTTGAGCTATTCAGAACTCGGTATAAAGCAATATCTGGTACAAATATGTCACGTACAATGTGTTGTATTTGTTTGAAATCATTTATTATGACGACTACTAAGGAATGGAATTCGTTGCCGGCTTCCTTGTTCTTATAATGTTATAATCCTGTGTGCTTGTTTCTAGGAAGACGTGTTTCAGTACTATTATTTGTTAATTTGTCATTTCTAGATGGTTAACTCTGAAGACGCAGTAAGTACTAACTGTACGGTTTAAAGACTTCAACAGTTTGATAAAGTAAAGACTAAAATTATGTTTTAATGATATTATGTTACTTAATGGAATTTTATGTAGAAAATTGATGGCGAGACGAGCTGGACAAAACCAATGACCAGTGATTCACCTTAGCTCTGGATCGAAACAACTTGAAGTCATGTTGAGAGGCCTTTGCCTAGCAGTGGGATGCCGCAGGCTACCATCATCATTAAAAACTTAATAAATATTCAAAATCAAAATATTTTATCTCACATAGGCCTAGATGGGCACTTATAAAACGTCGAAAAAGGTGCTAGGTTCGCGTTGGTCGTTTCCATGGAGAAGAACCGGCAAGAAACTCCATGGTTACTCTTTTCAAATCATTTGGTGTTAGTTTGTTGCAGCATTAGTACATAAGTATGGGGGGACAGCGTAGGCCCGACAATAGGTCGTTGCTAACTATACAAAAAGCGTAAAACAGACATAACAAAACTATATAGGTAAAATTAGTTTTTCCTATTTCAAAGACCCTGTCTTACGGCTTGAAATATAATTTTACGCCTGTCTTTATCTCCCCTTGCTAAATAACATGAAGCTCTTAATACTCACCCCTTCCCAACCAATAAAAACTAACGTACTTCATTCTAAATTCTCACTAACGAATGTCAACAAATTGGTAGCACTTTTCCTATTTAACTATCGTGTCAACTCGACCTAAACTCACGTCAAAGCCGTAACTCGATGGCGTTCATTAAAAAATATGTTCCACAAACAGTTTTTACAATGTACAACATGCTTTTCAACGGTTGAAATTAAAAGTAATCGTCGGCGCGCCACGGAAGCAGAGATATGAAAAATAATAGCCATGTCTACCTGGCCAGGGCGGATATGCGGGCCCGATTAAAGGTACATGGCTTAAATCTAAATGCCTCTACTTTTGTATTTTTTGGGGATGAATTTTCTTTTTTTTTTCAACGATCATCATCTGCTGCGGTGTTGTTCATGACTGCTTAATCAGTTCTTTTTGTTGAGGTTTTAAAATTCTGTGGGTTGTTTGAAAAACATTCTATGAAGTAAACGGGCACTTTATAGACTAGACACTTTCCTCAACTTGTAAATCATATTGGGGTTTTTCATAAACACTGGTTAAAGCTAAGAGACATTTATACGACAACAATTTGTAAATAATATAATAATAGGTTAAATATGACTTACTTTTAAGCTGTGTTATTGAATAAACCCTAATGAGAGGACCCAGAACCAAAACTTATTCTTTCTTCCATTTTGTGTTGTAATTTTTCATAATGCTGGGGGAACCGGTTGAAGTGTGTTGTAATCAGCACTTATGAGGATCCTGACCAGCGCCCTAACATAATCTATAATGCATATCACTAATATTCCTGTTAGCCCTTCTCATTTATTAAATATGTTTGTTGTGTTTCTGTAAACCCTTCCGATTCGGCTGAAAAGGCAGAACAGAAAAGGGTGAATATTGAATAATATAATCTGTTTATCAACAAACTTTCGGATATTATTAGAGAAAAACTAAAATACATATAGATGTAGTCATGACGGTTTTGAACTTTATTAGCTTTATGAAAATTTTCAAACCCTTGTTTTATCAATTATTGTCATTCATTCAACCCTAAAAGAAGATTTCCGCAAGGCTCTAACCCCTGCTAGAAATTATTTTCTTTCAGTAGGAACATAAGAATGTTCAGACATAAGGTAGGTATAAATATCGATGCATATCCAATGTTCCATCGCCGAAATAATTCCTTGGTGGTATATTATTTATTTATTTATACGCCGATTGCAATGGGGATATAAAAAATAACAGCTCCCTCTACCTGAGATTGGGGTGAAACTGAAGGGTTCAATTACAGGTATGACTTTAATCTTTGCTGTACTGTTGTATGTATATTAAAAGTCAGTTTCAATATATGGAACGGTTACGCTTGTGTGTCAAAGGGTTTAGTTAGGGTTGACTATTTTATTACAGTATAGCTAGTCATGTGGTTTTACATTTTATTTTTGACACTGATTCGAGAAATATTCGTTTTTGTCATATTTTTCTCTATACTGATGTAGAAACTATATCTAATTGCAGTGAATAAGATAGACTTTCAAGGTTCAGTTTACAGTTCTTCGCTTTACTTCACAGTTTATTAATTTACCAAAAGTAATATTGTGTTAAAATGTAGTGAACCAATTTGGCAAAAAAATCCTCCTGTAGGTTACAAGCTTTCAGTAAATGCATATCAGTACTAAGATAATATAGTGACCCCGGAAAATTATTAACGAAAGGCTTGCTCACTACAAATAACAGTTAACATTATTCACCATAGCGTACGGAATCAATACCCTCAGATTGCACCACAAAATATCGACATAAAAGTATAAAAAACAGCGTCAAGTCGTATAACATCAGTAAAAGGCTCCTTTTGTCTGGTGGCGTGATTAATTGTATGGTGCGCGGCATGACAGCGGTGCTATGCATTGCGTGACAGTAGCACTGCCACTCTGAAACACTGAATGATTAGCTGGGTTATTGTAGAATAGACACAGAAATAGTAGATAGTGTAATTGGATTATTGTATGTTTTTTCCATAAGTTCCAATGAAAAAACAAAACCCATAGAAGATCACTCCGTTTGTCTCTGTGTTTGTTTGTCTGTCTGTCCGTCTGTCATAATATTTTTTTAGTATATTAGACCATTGATGAATGGCATGCACGTAAGTGAGACGGTATAATTATGACAGTGTTAATTATGCGTTTAGTTATGAGATTGTGTATGGTATGTTAATCTGTTGATATCGAAAGAAACTGTATCAAGTAGTTACATTAAGTGGTGTTGTGTAGTTGCTTTTGACTTTATCATTTTAGTTAAAGAAGAATAATAAATTAAGTACACAATGTCGATAATTATGAAATTGTAATTTTAATAATTAAAGTGTAGATTTTCATCAAATATCTTGTCTTTATTGTTTTATTTTCTTAATAGAGCAAATTAACACCAGAATCAATACAAAACTTTACCGTCGCATCACCAACAAAAATGAAGCAGATATCAAAATATGTATTTCATTTTGAAAACTGATCTCGTAATACAGATACGGAAAGTTACACGTTTTTCAATATTATTTGCTTCTTATCTTGGAGCACCTATCTTGAAGTTGTTGCGAACTTAATATATTCCCAAGATACTTTCTCCGTTAAACATCTTCAAACTTTATATCGCTACACTTTGCTACATATTTCTGGTATCTCACAATTTAATAAACATATTTTCTAAAAAACATTGGAGGTGAAGTGTTTTCTGCTTAGATGTAATTTATGGGAGGTGCTGAAAGTTTGGTAATATATTTTTGATATTATGAGGAATTACTTAAGTCTTAAAATACTTTCAGAAAACCATTCTATTAATAGAACCAATTAGGAAATAATGTAGGAAGTTTGACGAGAATAACCTGTTGGTGGATAATGGAAAAATATTTTGTTCATATTTACTCAAATCCTGTTACATCTACCATATTGTAAACTTCGTATTTTTATTCTGTCTGCTGTGGTCGCACGACTGCTAAGCATGAGGTCCTGGGTTCGATTCCCGGGTCGGGTATAGGGTTGTTGGGTTTTTCCATCAGAAATTTCTCAGTAGCAGCCACGGAGTCTGGATTTGTGCCCGGTTGATGGCAATAAGCTCGCCCCCTATTACGTGGGAATTAAAAAATAACTAGCAAAATGTGAGTTTACTTGTTAGGGACACCTCTCCTAACCCTTCGGGGATAACAGGCGTGATGTATGTTCTGTCTGATTTTATTTTGTTTAACTTGATTTTTATGTTTAACCAAAAGCTTGTGTGTATACTATAATGTAAGTACCTATGTTTTAAATGAATAAATAAAATGTTGGTTGAACAACAATGTTTTTAGTTTGCATCGAAAGCTAACAACAAGCCGCCACTGTCCATTTAAATCAGAGATAGAATGAACTAACTCAACAAGACATTAACTTGACTAGCGAAATCCACCACCTACACCTAAAACGTCTCAAATATCAGTTACCAAATAACTAAACAATTAAACTACACCCACACATAGCGCAACTTAAACTTAAACTTGCACAGTAGAATGAGAGCATTCGTTAACAGTAACAGTTAAATCAAACGCCTGTTTTGGAAGTGATACAAAGTTAAGACGGCGAACGGCGGGACTTTCCTAAACGTCTAGCGCACCAGTTGGCCATAGTTAGTTTTGGAACGTAAAGATGCACAATTCGCTGCAGTCATCGTCGGGTTAAGTTTACTTGGGGTTTGTGCTATGGGGAATTATACCTAGTAGTAAGGATCAAGAAACGATGAACGATGAATTGTGTGAAGGATGATATGACTAAAAAGCAACTACTTCATCTTAGTCACTTAGGATTTATTCTAAGGATTTTGTATTTGGTACAAAATTATCCAACACCCTAGTTTAACGACTATTACTGCTTTACTGATAAAGTTATCTTAACCACTATAGTTTTCCATTAAAGTT